>OV816028.1:15052183-17473246 GCA_929113105.1 Agrypnus murinus | reverse complement strand
GATGATCGAAAGGCTATACGAAAATTAGACCTTCGAAGAATTCTGAAGGAAAGGAATAAGAAAACTGTGCACAGCAGCGGCTTAAAAAAGTTTGTCATCTCAACCATATATTTTAGGGCTACCGATTATGTTGAGATAATTTCATAGCAAACTTGCAATATAATGGAACCACCAATGACCATGGACATAAGTGATGAGGAATTGAAGGAGCTGATTGAGTTTGTAAGTGGCAACACGGTTACTATTCGTATTCTATTTCTGTAGTGCACAAAAAATATCCCAAAACGCATAAAAAATTAGGTAAAACCCCAACTTTTGGGCCTCCAGCGGCACCTGAAGACATTTTTTTATTGAACCCAAATTTTGGCGTTTTCATTTTGGATGAAAAAGGCACCATCGCAATCGAAAATTAAAAAAAATTACATCAAGTTTCGGCCCACCCTAACCTACAGTTTTGCAGTTCTTTCAAACACTGAAAAAGTTCTGAAACCCGCAGAGTTAAATAACCACCCCGAATTTATACTTTAATACTTCTTAATACTTTTAATAATAAGAAAACAACTGTATATTTTTTTAAATGCTTCAAAATCTGAATATTATTAACAATTTGAATTTTACATCTTTGAAAATTAGCACTTCTGTCTGAAACTCGATGTTGGTAAATTGGAGATTTTTGAATAATCGGAATTCTAAAATCTTAAACATCAAAATCCAAGTTACTTTTTTTTAATTTCTGCCGAAGTTTACAGACTGAAATTGAAATTATAAGATTTTGTAACCATAACACAACATATAGTAACTTTAAGAACTAAGAATAAACTAGAAAATTTAAAAATTCAAATTTTTAAAACATTAAAATTCAACTAGTCGGTCAAATTTGAAACTTGAAATTTAAATTGTTTTCTTAAGAAAACTTTTCGAAATCTTTTCCTTTGAAACTTTTTTAATTCAAATTTATTTTTTAACATATATGAATTTTGTGTTAGTTATTTAAGCTATTATTCATTATTATTAATCATACATTACCTAACGATATTATGTCACCTGTACTTACATAAAAGATTCTATATAAGATAGCAAATTCATTAGAAAGTAGTCAGTCAGTATCTATTGCGAGCTCTTTGAGGTCGAATGAAGTTATAATATAAGCGATTAGTTTGAACCCTAATAGTGTTGTATTTATTAGCTTTAACATTTGTCAATTACATGTAAATAATATTTATTTTGCTCATATTTTTTTAAACAGTAAAGGTTTTTAATATGTTATTATTAAATTAAATATCATCAATAAATGCCTACATATTTTGTCAACAGTGTTAAAGCTGTTAATGTTATGTGTTTTCATATTAATAGCAGGTTAGTTAGGTAATTGTTATTTATGCTAAAGACTACATTTGGTTGCTTGTTCAATACCCTGACAACCCTTTCAAGTAACTTTGATTTTATTTAATTTTCTTTCTGCTAAATGTGTACCTATAGGCAACCAGTTTTACATCAGCGATAAAAGGGAAACCGTAACGACAAAACGCTTTCACGAAAAATTCTAACTTCTTGAAAAATGACCCTGAAGTAAAAGTGATACGATTCATCAAGACAAGAATAGAGCACGGTGTCAATATTTACAACTTGGCAGTTATAATTAAAACCGTTTAAACTTTCAGTTTCAACACATGAGCACGTGTGACTCTCTTCACGTGCACGTCTGAAAACCAAAATTTACTGCAGAAGTTCATTACATTCCGACAACTCAGTTTTATCTCTTTGGTCCATCCCGGAACGTTATTCTGAAGCGAAACGTCCAAAAGAAAAATTCTCCGACTTTAGATGTCACTGTTACTTGAGAACTTTTACAGTCTACATTTATCTAGGTTGGTGATACAGTAGAAAAGAAGAGAAGAGGCGCGCACACACACACATACAGCATCCGTCTGGATGCGTTGGGTTAGGGAGGGGCAGAGCACATCGATCCAAGTATCCGGGCGGATGACGTCACCGCTACCGTCTAAACACTACGCTCCATCTACTACAGCCCCCGAATTGTTTCACCAGTTATCGAACGTTCATGCCTTAATAATTTAAATGTATGTCACTGCATTAACGAACAGTTCAAGGTTTAACCTACAAGAATTTAGTATGCAGAATTAAAAGAGAGAGGAGTATACTCATGATGAATTATAGAGCGCGTGCTGATGCTGAGCCATGCTTTTTGGTGTAGCCAGGATGTGCATGCCGGGTGGAACGCCGGTTGTTTCGATTTCCACTTGAAGGGAAACCCTCTCTTTATAAATTTTTAATTTTAGTAAAAATTTTCTCTGTGAAGGTGAAATGGCCACTAATAGTTGGATCACTTTTATAGATAATGATAACAGAAGGCGATTTTTTTAAGTAGAAGGATATGTAATTATGTCCTTTTATGTATGGTTATTAGTCAGAAGTATTGCATTTAGTAATAAACAGCACTTTAATTTGCGTTGATGGTCATTTTATTTTTTCGTGATATGTCTCCATCTCTTGGTCGCAGGTAGAGTAATGACCAGACTATTAGAAGACTACTAACCTTTATAAGTCAAAAAGGTATACATTTTAAACGAAAGAAAATATTTGATTGACTTGAACCATTATGAAACAATATATAGAATGATTGTTTCACGAAATAGTCCTTAATAGTTAATATTCGATGTTCAAGGACTAGTCTAGACCCGGTAAAGGACTATTCGCAGTCATGCCATTAACTAATGTTAGCTTTGAAGTGGTTTCGCAGCAATTCTAGTTTAAGTTAAATCAAAATTTATAATTGGGTTCTGTTATTATCTAAATTACAATAACAACTGTTACCAACTAGTTGAGTTTCAAACTGATTCCTATCTAGTTATTCGTATACAAATAAATACCTATCGAGAGTAATTACTTCAAATAGTTGTTACCTGCATCGCAATTTTTAATACTTTCAAAACCAGAATATGACGGCTTCATTAAGTCAGAAATATCAAATGATTTACTACATATGTATGTAGTATTCGGTTTTCTCATTCAATGCAGCTTAATTAACTCCCAAACGGACTACATAATCCAATTCGATTAAATTGACACGATTCTGTGCTTGCTGCGACTTTGGTAGATCAATACGATTTAACATAATTTGATTTGGTTCGACCATCTGGGTTAGAATATTTACTTCTACTATGGAATTATAAGCTACAGAAAAAATTTTTAGAAATCATGTCACTAAATTTCTAAATCCATTGGAATATTAGCAGTAAAATATTTATTTTGTTAAATAATTTTTACCAAATATTCTTTATATTAAATTTTACAACCTGTTTAGCAAGGAACAGTAAAACGTTTAACAATTGAGAATACTATAATAGGAATCGACCTACTGACTTGCTTGTGGCCAAAAAGGGACTTGTCCGGGTTTGGGCCGTGTCATATTGGAAACACTAAAAGAACTCAACGACGTTTCGCTAGCAATTGTATGCTACCTCTTCAGGAGAAGTGGTTCGTCCGTGTGGTCAAAAAATGATGAAGGTTTCAATCAGCTATCAAAACCAAATCTTAGGTTTATACTCCGAAAATATTACACATGATTGTATAAAAATATTCGCAACAAGAAGAGAACCGTATTATGTAGGCCTACGTTTTTTTTTTTCAAACCAGGACATTCGGGGAAACTTTACTGGGAAAAAAAATTACAAACATGCACGCAACCTCACTCGAGACATCGGATCAAGTAATCAGTCACGGAACGGGTCCCACCGTTACGATTGATCAAATCTAACTTCTACTATGTTTATACTAAATTCTTCTTTCCGTCCAGGGCCGGATTTAGACTTGATAAGGCCCTAATCTATTTGAGATATGGGGCCCTTTATAAGTCCAGATATTATATTGGGACAAATAATGCTGCAGTATATTTAAGTATATATGACAATTGCTCACTCGGATAATTTTTTAGGGGGCCCCCAAGAAAGTGGGGGCCCTAAGCTATAGCTTGTGTAGCTTATACGTAAATCCTGCCCTGTCTCCGTCTTTACATAAAAAATCTCATTTCTGACATGGTTCACATGTTGAGTTATTGTGTCCTTCTACCCCCTCTTTCTATTTTTTGCTTAATTTTATATTGCATTTGTTTCAATTTTTGAGTCGTTTTTATGCGAATATCCTTTTAGGTGATTTTAATTATTATTCTCCTAAAGAAGCTCTATACAATTGTAGTCGATACATTGAGTTCCTTCGTTGTTCTCAATGCGACACGGTCCAAACCCGGATTTAACTACAATTTCTAGCCTCTATTTGGAATGTCCAGAAGGTCGAGTCCTTTGCCTTTTAACACTAAGCACTTTAAGCAAACCATGGTGAGTCAACGATGGAACGTAACACTAGTGACTGAAATTTTTGGAGTGTGGCTATAGTGGTTTATCTTGCAGAACTCTACAGTTACACCCTGCATGTCCACACAGTCTTGCTTTACAGAGGGATTGTTTTATGTAACACCTTGTTTCCTAGCGCCATTTACGATTTACGACGCAACCAGTACATTCTAAAAAACAAGAAGACTGCCAAGTAACGGCCCAGATGTATCCTCAAGTATTTAATTAATTTTTCTGTGGAAAAATGCAGTTATTTAACTTAACTGTTGGACAAGAGTTATTTTTTAATGTAAAAGTGTACATGTAGGTACTGACGTGGATTCATTCCAAGCCATCTTTGAAATACAGATGCTCATTGTTCCGAAAGGACATTCTATGAACCTTGTTTGTCGGTAAAGCTACTAGGGAGCAAGATTAGGTTTAGGCAGCTATACTGCTCATAATAAATACAGTATAGGCCCAAAAACGTTGCCTTAATGTATTACTCACTAAATCAAGATATGTTTGTATTTTCTGACAATTTACAGTACATCTATTTCCATCACCATCAGATTAATAAATCCAATTAGTATTAGATCCAATAGAGTATCTAAACAACCGTCTTCTCGTTGTCGAAAGATTGGATAGAATCGGTCTATATTACCCAATTACCCAAATTTTTAATATCCGGTCTGTCACTGCTAGTTAATGAAATAAACTGATAAAACATAATTTCAGAGTGTCATAACTTGAGCATTTCAGTGTTTTAGAGATTCAGATTTTTTCCACGATTTTTAGCTATAACTTGAAATATTCGTATTTGCAGTTTTAGAGAGGTTAAACTTTAAAGTTTCATGATTTCAAATTTTCCAAATTTTGATTTTGCAAGAGCATATGTTGTATCAACTAACATTTAGGTCCATAATTATAAATTTCGCAGTTTCTTCGTGTCACAGTAATCTCTGAAACATAAAAAGCTGTAGAAAGGAAAATGTTTAATGTTGCAATAATTGAAACCTTCAAGTAACTGATGCTTGAAGTTTCAAACATAAGGTTTCGTAGCTCAATTTTTCATAGTTAGATTGAGATTTTCGAATTTCCCGTAACTAGATGAGATCTTTCAATTATATTATGGTTTTCCTAACCAAGATAGAGAAGTTAAGTAAAACCGTTACTAATCATTATGAGGCAGAGAAATAAAAATCTTCAACATTAATATCCCCACCATTATTAACTGCTCCATCATAACAGGTTTTCTGCACTTTATTATTTGCACAGTTCAGCTATAGATAGGATCCCTACATAAACCCTAAGCCTGAATAACATTAGGCCTTAAAAGATTTTTGAGGCTGCAACCATAAATATATAAAATTCCAGGGCTTTCAAGCTTTATATCTCTAAAACCTTGAAACCTTTAATCTATGAAACTGCAAGTGAAACTAAAAAAAATTGGAAACCATGGAAGTTCTTTCGATTTTTTATAATCATAACTTTGGAATTCTTAACTTTGAAATTCATAACTCTAAAACCATGCCATTCTAAAATTCAGAAACATTTGTGTTTTCAATTTTTGAAAACATTTTTATCTTTAAAACACTCTATAAAGTGAATGAAAAGCATTCAATCTGGTTATCGATCCCTGAAACTTTTTATGAAGCCTTTGACTTGTGCACACACAACGTTTTCCGTACTGCAACTCGCCATTCTCGAATAATTGCTTCATGATCTCGACTTTAAAACTTTGAATTTAAAAATGTTTTGAACGCTGAATACTCGAAGTTTATAGAATTTCAAAGTTTCAGATATCGGATATTTTCAGCTTACAGATACCGAGAGTTTGAGCTTTATAATATACTAACAATTGAAACTTAAGAAGCATAGAGCAGAATAGGTGCTCTACAAAATAGCTGCAAAAGCGGGCGTTGCTAGACGAACGGCTAACAAAAAACACATTAAACTAGCTGAATATATTGATCAAAAGATAATGATAATGTACAATTGAGTGAGCTAGGAGCTCATTCAATTCTATAGAAGATTATCAGTAAAAGATGCGAGAAGAAGCAGAGGATAATAAACCAAAAACCCAAGTTCTGTGGAAAACTAAAAACTTTAGCCTAACCAAACCTAACCTGACCCGACCCAACTTATCCATAAGAAAATGGGCTAATCTGAACATTATAACGAAACCAAAAGTTCCAAAAAATAAAAAAAAGTGGGAAAAAGAAAGAGAGCAGATGCGCTATAAAACTGAAACGTGGGAGGAGAATCTTGAGGAACAGAAAGTTTCACAAAGTTTCTTGGAAATACCAAGGAGGAAATACTGAGAACCAACTAGAGCATATATTGGAAAAACGGAGTTAAAGTAGAGGATGCAGGGATACATATAGCAGCAAAAGAATGTACAGGATGTAGAAAAGAAATTAAAACAAAGCAACAAAACTATGAAAGGGAAATGGGAAAATTTGTTAAACAAGAAATTGGAAACGACAGTAGAAGTAACGACCTTTAATAAAAGCGAAAGTAATAGAAACATGTTTCTTGATTGTTGTCTTGATTATTGAATCACTTTTACTTCTTATGGAGAGAAAGAGAGAACACGAGAAAGGAAAAAAGCGAGACAGTGGGAAAACGAGTAAGCGAGTAACCGAGAAAACAAGAAGGCGATAAAGCGAGAAATGAGAAACCGAAAAAGCATAAAAACGAAAAATAGAGAAAGTAAGAAAGCAAGAACGAGATAACTTGGGAACTCAAGAAAGCGAGAAGGCGAAAAAGTTAGTCTATCTTTTCATGGAATAAAATAATCATTAAATATAAGGGCATTCGGAACAGGTAATTATAGGACCCTATTCTAGGACAGACAAATCTGGATAAAAATTACAAATTCTGCAAAATCACACTGAAACTATTGTTTGTTTGTTGTTTTTATGCGAGGAATCGAAATGGCGGAACATCTATCGTATGTCTCATACAACCGATTGATATGATCGTATGGCGGATCCTACTAGTATTTAGCCGAGTCTGGAAGAATGGCACACCCAGCAGAGATCCCTAACGTGTCACACATCGCACTGATACGGGATTTATGATTCTATTTCCTTATTCGTAAAGACGGCATGTGTTTAATTTTTCTAGCCTATGAAAAATTACATTAAGTATAAGAAGATTATCCACTTCAGGTTAAGGCTAATCTTACGGTATTGAAAGGCAAACGAAGAAAAATAAAAAACAATAAGGCAACGTTCTTGTAATGCGATAACCCTTAGAACTGTAATTACATGTAATTTGGAATCATATTATGTCTTAAGTATAGTTCAGAATTAAATATAATTATGCTCGTCGTATGAAATTGTTCAATGTTGCAAGTCAGAGCTGAAGTTGTACTTAAACAACACTAATACATGTTCTATAATACGAAGTTTTCAATTAAAAGTGTTAAATATTCTTCAATTTGGTTAGACACAGTGAATCGTTAAATGTATTTGATGTGATGTGTATGTATGTGAAACTCAGATAAACTTGGAACTACAATTTGTATTACTACTTCAAGTTTAATTAGTGCTACTACACTGTCGCATCAAGCAGCCATGAACGTATTAAGATAATTTGAAAAGTAGGCGACACAATTGCATTTAACGTATTAATACGATAAGTTGATTTTATAATAAATAAGGTAAATGCATTGCATATTACCTATCTAATTTGCAAGAAACACATCTCATTTGTATTTAAATCATGCGATCAAAATAAGAAAAGGGACTGATATGGAGGGACTATTATTTAATTTACTAATTCTATTTTTTGTTTTCCTCATATTGAGCGGATTGTACGAGTATTCGAGGATTATAGTGAAAATTTGATGATTTTAAAACAAATAAACTCAAACCACAAGGAGGAATTGTAATACAGTTTCCACTATTTTTAATGAAACCACTTTTAAAAAACAGCCACTAGATATCATCCAATATTTCCGTTATCGTCAACGTCATCTAATACCCTGCAACTCTGGGTAACGAGGACTCGCTCAACTTGTAGCATTCAAGTATGTAGCGCACACAGCTGATTGGACTTACTCAACATCCTCCGCACCGTTGCCGACTGATACACCACCGACCGGCAAGAAAAACTTGCAGTCATGATTGAAGAGGAATCACTTAACTCAACAGCTATCGTTGCCGTGGAAGGATACTAATTAGTGTACATTTTTACTATAGTAATGATAATGATACAACTAATAATAATTAATAATAATGTAACGAATGGGGAAATTCCCTATACGCCGCGAAGAACATACTAGAAGATTCGAGATATATATGACACATCGGCTGGCGGCTAGACGAGCTATAATACTAGAAGATTCCCGGCCCATCTACGAAGTTCGAAATATATGACACATCGACGAGGTAATACACGAGTATGTTCCAACGTTTTCTAGAACGTTTACATGCGGGATAAAATCGACCGTCGCGCACAGAGGGAATTCAATTAGTGGTCAATCGGTGAATTGAAATGTGCTTTGTGTAATTAGTAATATTAGTGAATAAATCAATGTTTAATAAATGTTGTAATAATAAATAAATAGTCCTTATATAATCTACTTTAAGTTTGTGAATATCTAGCATTTACGTTCGTTAACAGTTTATAATTATAGTGTTTAATTAGTTAAGATTGAATTAGTGTATGTCAATAATATTTTTCTTGTTAATAGACGATTAAACAAGCATTTTTCTTATTATTTTAAAAAGAACGTTACAATAACAAATAAACTGCACTTCGCCAGAATTCATGTACCCTGATAATAAAATATCAGCATTTTGATGGAAACTGCTCTGATTATACTATAAATTTGTACATAAGTACACAATTACATTCAAAATAATAATCAACAAAAATTCTTAATCCCAAAAGTCAATAATCTTTGACAAGACAAGGTTCCACAAAAAATATGTGAAATTCAAAAACGGTACTTCAGGACAGCACTGTTTCGAATTTATTGTACTCTAATCAGATGGAGCTTACCGTCTGTAAATCCTACACACACACCATCCAGGATCACATACAAGTCATGAATTAACATTAGTCTCGAGAGGTGACTAATGCGATAATCTATAGAACGCCAAATGCACAAAGAGGTAACACATGGCATCTATGATTCATGATTATCTGAATTTACTCTTTACTTAACACTAAATCTCATACAATGGCAAAATAATTCTACATGTAAGATGTGTAAAAGGGCAAATTCTAAAGTTTAGTCATAGAGATTTCGGTTAGAAGAAATGTTGTTAGTACTTTGGGAATGTTTCAATTTGCTCTTCTTTTATATGCATGATAAATATACTGTGAACAAAAGAACTAATGTAGAGTCACTACATCTATGCTTTTCAATGCATAGTGCATTGTATTTTACGAGAATACTATCTCACTGAGGAGTTTATGAGTTTGGAATAGATTTTAATTTAGAAGAGACGGAGGTCTTTTAAAAATTAGTGCGAACTTACTGACCAAAGATTATGCATTTCTATCGCACTCAGATCTAAAATTGTGAAGTTAGAAACAGCTAAGGAATTTATACTAGTTACTATTTCTGTAGCATCTAGTGTAACAAAGCAGTTTTCAGGAAAAACACCAAAGGTATGAAAAGTCGTACGAGTGATAAAGTACGAAGGAGCGTAATGTACTTGGTACAACAGCTCCATCACCTCCGTTGCATTCTCATAAGACTTTACGTAAAACCCCGACACCGTAAATGCAGTAAAAAGGGAATGAATTTATGGGGATACTAATAATAAATAATAATAATAACTACTACAACCCATAGCCTAAACCAAGGCCCCAGAAGCTATAAGCTTGTGCGGGAGGGAGGGGGCGATTATTATTATGTAGGCCCAATGTGCGGCTGCCGCCGACTTACAGATGGGACAGCGCAAATCCCACATTTGTGTCACAGCTAAGGAAAACTGCAGAAAACCTTAACCAGATCTGCCGGCGCCGGGAGTCAATCGCGGGCCGCTTGGGTGAAAGTCCGGCACGCCAGGCATTACACTACCAAGGCTGTTAATGTATGGATGGATGTATGTAGAAAGATGACTATTAAGTTTATAGCAGAAAAGCGTAAGAATTTACAAATATTTAAATAAATAGTGGATAATTTTAATGAACTGTTGGGAATTTAAATAAATATTACGAAACTGTGTGGAAAATTTAAGAAAACTTAGATATTTTGACAAAATTTAAATTATAAATACAAATTATAAATTTAATCATATAAAGTTTAGAGAAATTGTTAATAATTTACATGAATTCCTGAAAATTTAAATAACAGGAAAATTAAAAAAAAAGAGTATTGGACTTAATCTCGTTAATGCCATCTAAATGTACAGACAAAAGTTAAAAGAATTTACATAAATGAATTGTTGGGAATTTATATGAAGAGTTAGAATTATAGAGAATTTAAAAAAAGTTGCAGTGAATTGAATGAAGTTGTTGGGAATTTAAAAGAATTGTAGGTAATTTAAAAAGAATCTTGGAAATTTAAAGTTTGTTTGAAATATAAATAAGTTGTGGAAAATTTAAAATGATAATTGAGAATTTAAATGATTTGAGGAAAATTTAAATCTTAGAAATGCAGAGTTAAAGAAGTTATTAAAAAAAATTATTAAAAAGAAATGCCTGATAAATTTAAAGACCTTAACCTCGTTTATGAGATTACAGTTAATACATGAACTTTTTGGTAAAAATTCGCCTAGATTTGCTAAAATATCGAAAGAAATAAATTGAATAATTTAAAACTTATTTAAACGGAATTTGAAATAAAACAATTTAAAAGAATGGAGAGGATTTAAAGAAACTGATATAAACGGTCGGAAAGTTAACAGCAATTGTTTAGAATTTAAAAGAATTGTGTTTGTTAAAAATTGAATCACGCTGTTGAAAATTTGAAGTGGTAGTTAAGCATCTTAAATCATTGTGAGAATTTTAAAAGAATTTCACACAACGACTTACAACGAAGATTTGAAGATGAATGTGAAATGTGAAATTATAAAAATTTGCTGTAAATTCAGAAAAATTGTAAGGAGTAGTATGGTATAATTCCACAATATTCCCTTCTTCGTACCTACTAAAATAAAAGTGTGTAAACATATTTATTTTTCTATAAGATGGTACTCCTTTTTAGTCACGTACGAAAATATTTCTGCTTATTGTATTGTAAAAGTTAATTCCTTTTACTAATAGGTAATAAATTCGTTTTAACAGAATTTATCGCATCTTTATTATCTCGTTTATATTAAGGTAAACAGACTGTTATCTTGACGCAAAATATCTTCAATATTAAATTGTTCGCAAAGAAACAAAACGCTTTTAGAATTATAATTTCATGTTTACGAGAGACATCATTATAGCTACATGGAATTGCATTTTGATAAGCTGGTTTCGAGTCTCAGAATTTTATGGTGTCTGCATTTTTGTATAACTAGTCATACAAGAAAGGTTTCTGTTTAAATTTATTATTGGGAATCATTTTACCAATAAGTACATTTTCTGCTTCGACAGACAGGCTTTAGCCGTCTAGACTCTAGTCAATGAATTTGTTTCGCGTTTAGATAATAACACGTTAGTGGGTAATTCCTACTCCCTTGATCTTTAGTTTGGTTTAAATAAAGTTCTGATTAGGGTATCGTTTAGTTGGATATATTCTTTAAACCTTTGGTGGAGAATTTAAAGCTGCCGGCATCTGTAGTGTGCTCTTAATAGTCTGAAGTAAATAAACGTACAAGAATCAATGATGTAACTTAGCTTTCTTCGAGAAATGAGAGAATTTGTCTCGGTTTAGTTATCATCTTCGTTAATACGTACTAAAGTCTCTAAAGACTAAGTGTTCTTTGTGGGAATTTACAAAAATAAATAATAAATAAAATTAGATTTTGAAAGTCTTTTGTGTTTTAGTAATGACGACTGTTGAATTAACCATAGTTTCCTAAGAAGTGTCAATAATAAATGTCGTTTAGCAATTTGTTTTGATATCTGTACGGAGCATCATACAGTAGTCACTAAATATTTGAAATATAAATTATAACAAAATTAAAGTCCATCAAAAGTAAAATGATTGCAACGTTCGAAGAATCAGTTTTTACAAAAGACAATCAGGGTTCAATTACAGCGTTACGTTCTGCATCTCTAATTTGAACAGTGTTTGTTTTCCTGGGTTATTGTGATGATTGGTCTATATTTGCGTAGTTCCGAGTTGGATTAAAGTTAAAACAAATGTACTAGACTAGGATAACAAATTTATTGGAAAAACATTCTTTCAGTAAATTATTTTATAATTATGTATTTTGAAATTCATTTACAATAGCAATAGAGTATATTGGTTCTCGATTTAAAAATTAATAAAATTAGTATTTAAAATGGGATTGTTAATAAGTTAAAGTGTAGAATATAATAATGCTTGTTGGTTTCATATAATAATTAAATGTTGCCTATGTTTTAACTGAAATGGGAGTTTTTTCCCAGGATTGTAGGTTTCCATCATTGCTCTTTGCGCCCTCTCATGTGTTCCTAATCCTGTTTGAAATTAGTAAGCTTTTGTGATTAACACCCATGACAATTAAAAATAATTTTGAATAAGTGAGAAGTCTCTGCCACAAGCTATAAATTGCATAAGTACAAAATGTTTATGCTTTATTTGTTTAATTTATAGGGTTTTGTATTTTAGAAGGCTGTTGGAAGTTTGTTAGAATTTAAAAGAAATTTTGGTAATTTAAACAAATTGTAGACAATTTATATAAACGGAATTCAAAGGTTTTTTGAAAATTTTAAATTAATTTGAATAAACGTAGTAATTTGGAAAAATCCTTAAGAATTTAACATTACTTTAAATAGTAAAATTACTATCTAATTTGCTCGAAATATCTCATATTGACTAGATACAACACAGTAAATATAATATGCCACTTCACTGTCAATGCATCATTTACGAACATTGGTGTTTATGTTGACCAAGTTTTGTGTTTGACATTAAGCACGTACTTAATTACTTGTCAATCCAAAAATAATGACAATCGGTTCTGCTCTGCGTAATTTCAATTAAAACTTAATTCGTTGTATTTTATACGACAAGTGATTATTATTATTATGTATTTTCGGAAATGCTACTAACTAAATTGTTGAACAATTCAATTCGATTGGAACATCTACACGCCCTACACATAATCTGCGTTTCAGATGCAATTAGTTGTCGAAAAAAATGAAAAACTAAAATTATTAAAATATTAGGAAGCGAAGTGCCTACAAATATATGCAGGTATTTTAAATGAAAAATGTAAAAGCACCAAAAAGAAAATGTCTTTAGTAAATGATGCTCACCAAGCATGTGCTAATATAATTTTTATAGGAAGCCGGAATTTTATTTCTCCCCGAGGGCACCGCAAACTTTAAGCTATTATTGAATTGAATGTAATTTGTACAGCTAATTTAACTTAGTAAGGGCTTTCAAAAAGCTTTATCAAAATGAAAGATGTATAAAAACAACTTACAACCTACTAGACAAAACTTTTAATTCTAGAGGAAAATAATCGATAATAAAATTAAATATTAACAAGAATGTTGTCACAGTTTATCAGAGATAGTCGCAGATAAGAATGGAAGAGATTATATTCTGCTATATGTACCTTATACTTTGAAATAAATAATTCATATAACGAAAACCATTCACTTCGCGGCAATATTAATTAATTATGTAATTTATATTACATTAAATTCTTCACTAAACAGTTTACCTTCCATTTGAGAGAAATATATTTTTGTAAATATGCGAGTTCGTATAGATTAATAACTAAGCCTTGGAATACTAGTTTACGAAGGTTGGGGTCTTTAAATAGCAAATACTTTGTGATATATCTGAATAGATGAATGCGAACGTACCTATTCTGATAGCAGTTTCAATTAAAATCTAAGCATGTGCACAGGTAACGAACTATAAATAGATCAAGCGTAGATCTTCTGTCATTTATATTATTTTTAGTAAATATTGGTATTGTTTATGATTTCTTCAGTAAGTATTACTGATAATGCGTACTTAGGTTAGGTGCATCACATCCGTCAGTGTAGTATTTCAGATGCAACACCTATTACTGCATCTCTTCAGAGCAAGAAAAAAAATTCAGAAAGCTATGATATTGTGATCTATGAAACGTTACCCCAGGGTAAACTATCAACTATTATTTATCGGTTTTATCGCACCGAATACGGCACTCCCTAGATATTTAAAGATATTACAATATTCTTAAATTAATTGGTTTTAAGATAGGACCAAACACTAATTTTTTAAAACTTACAATTTTGAAGTTCTAAAATCGTGGATTTTAGCAGCTTTAAAGTTTCAACACTTAGATTAAATAATAAAAAAACTTGAGACGGTACAAACCATTTTCTATTTTATGTTTGTCGACCACAACTTCAATTCCAAGACTTCATCTCACTTTCATTTTTCATTTTAGAGAATTTCCTGACAAAATAAAATCTCTAGGAACAAAGTGATTGTTCCTAGAGATTCTATTTTGTCATCACATGAACGATGCAATAGTTTACTCTGTGGTATTATCTTTGTTCAATCATATTATTAAATATCAATTTCTATTTATTTAACTATTTTTTAGTGTTGAATGAAGAGAACGTCTTTTTGCATGTTTTGCAAATTATTAGAATTAGAGGCGTTTCTATTGCGTTTTGCGAAAATATTTGTTCGTAAATTAATTTAAAAGAAATTATGCCACAAAAAAATACTCGGATTTGAACCGGTGATCAATTTCACAGAAATACGGAGCTTTTACCACTAAACCAAACTTTGCTTTGCCTTTATAATCAATTTCAGTTGCCTCTTCTTGTGATTACATCTTGTGTTTTCTGATTTTTAATATTAATAAATAAAATAAGGATCTTACTTAATTAAAAACATATTTTGTTATAAAATCACCTAGCCAAATGCAAACTAAAAGGTTAGGCTAGCGCAGAGTCTGAGTGGGCAAGCAGGTACAAGACATACAAATATCAGGTTATAACTGTTATAGTACAGATAGAAACGCAACTTTTGCCTTTGGGGTAGTTATCTTCGTAATCAATGTTAAAACACATGAAGGTAACTGCATTAAAATAATAAGTGTTTATCGTCAACCCAATAAGTACCTTCTTGAAACTGAGGTCTCCTAAATCCTCAATACGAGAGAATCAGCATTGGTAATTGGTGATCTGAATTCTAAAAACAAGTATGGGGTTGCTGGAAAAACAACCTATCTGGAATAAAACTTCATACCTACTCAGAAACACATGCTCGTCAAATTCTAGCCCCGGAAGAACCAACATACTTCCCATATTGCACTGATCAAGAGCCCCACATACTGGACATAATTGTACAAAAGAACGTCTACTGCAGATTATTCAAAAGGTATACACTGAACTCGACTTTGATCATGGATGCAAGCCTGAAATATCCCAATAATCTAAAAACTCCAGAGGACATAGAAGAAACAGCAACCAATATTTCCAAATGCATAACTGAAAGTGTACAAACAGCCACAATTACCAGAAAGAATCCAAGACTTTTCAATACTAAAACACCCCCAATACACATCATTGACTTAATAAAACGGAAAAGTCAACTTCGCAGAGAATGGCAGCGGACTAGAAGCCCAATTACAAAAAGCTTAGTTAACAACGTGGTTCATCGTATCAAAATATAACTATCTATAGATAACTACCAAATACAAACATATTAAAAATGCATCAGCACTTATGAACCGGGTGACCCAGGCCTTTGGCTTTCCAAAGGCCTGGGTCACTCCTAAAAAATTAGCCTACATAATAAAAACCCTTCCAGCGAACAAAACACCAAGAGATAATAAAATATTCAACTTCATAACCTAACACAAAAAGCTTTGGTTTACCTATCCACACTTTATAATGCATGCTTCAGAATTGGTCATTTTCCCAATAAATGGAAGCACAGGATCATACTGATGTATCCAGGAAAACAAACAGAGAAGAACTAACTTCCTAACTACCACATATAAAGTGGTTGAAAAAGTAATCCATAAAAGGCTTAACGATGAAATTACCAGACTAGAGTTAATTTCAACATTTCAATTCGGATTTAGAAAGGGACACTTCACCTGTCAGCAACTGCAACGTATTGTTGAAATAATTGAGATGGAATATGAGTGCAGGAGACTTGGCTCAGGCTTTCGATCGAGTGTTGATTAAAGGACTTAGATATAAAATTTCCCGCTTACACATCCCAGAATACCTAAAAGCCATTCTATTTTCGTATCTTGAAAACCACTCATTTGCAGTTAAAATACATGCAGCTATTTCCTCAACAAGACCCATCAGAGCAAGGGTTCCACAGGGCAGCATACTGGGCCCTATTTTATTTGATATCTTCCTCCATGATTTTTCCAATACCACAGACCTTGGAATATTTGCGGATGATATTGTGTTGTTGACTAAAAATGAAAATCTGGTACAGGCAATACTGCAACTTCAAAATGTTATAGTCACGACAGCCAGATGGTTTAGACATTCGAATTTGATAATAAAGAGCGCTGCAGATCTTTACAATTGCACGAATCAATATGCCGCCGTTATTAAATTCATTATGAACTTGTCATTGCTACTATTCAAGAACACATCAAGAAATTGATCAGAAATTTCCACTTGAACCTTAATAATTGTGCAGGTGCAATATTTTATGAGATAGGGCGGAGACAAATTCACATGACATTTAAACAAACACTTCCGAAATAATTTATCTGACTAAAAGTGAAAGTGATCAGGACTAATTGTGCTGAACTTGTGGTGAAGAAAAAAAGAAGACAGTTTGTTGTGCACAAAAAGCGCAAGGAAAAGTGAAGCCGAAAAAGTCAATCGCCCTGACATGAGTGTCCTCGCGCATAGCATGTGGACTTTTCAGAACTTTTTACTGAATGTTTTCTAATAATTGCTGCTCAGGTATTAATAAATGTAAAAACTAAGGAGTGTTCAGTAGTTAAAGATTTCCTTTATTGTTCACAGTCTACGTTTCGGCCATGGTTTGGGCCTTTTTCAAGACGATTTACAGTTTCAAGGGAATTTGGCTCGTATAAGTTATATACATTATCCATATACATTACTTAAAAATTTAAGCAAAAAAAAACACATTTTTTACACTGAATTTTACAGTCCTTAGATTTTATTTTATATATAGTACATAATTTTATTATAGTAGAAATCTTGAATTTTTCATTCAGTGTGACTTTTTATATTTAAATAGTCAACTTAAATGTTTCAAATTTTGTTTGATTTTAAAATTTTATAGGTTACGAGTGTCAATTTCAACGTTAACGTCGTTAAGTTGTTACTTTTTTTTAACAAAATCAAATGGATTTAGTGAAATTTGCCACTTTATTTACAAAACAAGGTTAGGGCTGTATAAAATTTCACATTTAAATTATTATTTACATGTGTTTTATTGTATTTATAAATACATCGCTGCTTTGGACACACATTGCATTATTTTACATTAATTTCTTTACCAGCTTTTAATTCTCGTCTTTGCTGATGTAACATAATCGATCTTCGATAAAACAGGGCAAACTTCGATAACGAAGTTTGCCCTTGTCTGGAAGATAAATTAAAGAGAGTTTTTAAAAAGAATTAAATAAAATAAAGAGAAGAGTAACTTTTTCAGATGTTTCCAAGAGAAGAAGGTAGAAACAATTCTAACCATATCTTAACCTTTGGTTGGAAGTTATCTCATGCATAAAATGTTACAATACTAATACTGAAGCACTATTTAATACAGCACTTTCTTTTACTTATTGTAGAAGCTAAATAGCTGAATATTTGAGAAGAAAACACAAAATCAGTTTTAATTTTTGAAGTTACATTTAGTTTACACTGTCCTACTATACCGACAGACTACATAAATTAGTCGTCAGATGCCGCTGGCAAACGGAGAATTAGTGCACAAGAAAAGGTGAATGGGCCAGACATATGAAACCTTCTTTAAGGTTTTATTAATCGTAGCCAGCCATGCTTTGAAACACCTTATAGTATACTACAAATATAGATGACACCACAGTCACTTGTCGCTATCAATGTTAATTCTACGAACGGATATGTAGTGGATAGATGTAACGTTACGTTTTTTGAAACTAATAAATATTAAAAGAATCTCAGTACGGTCCTGGCAGTTTAGTAAATTCAATTGTGTCGGAACTACGAATATTACATTAAGCTAAATAATGTTTTCCTTCAAGTACAAAAGAGTCACCTCCAAATATATTCGTAAGCAATATTTTAAATGTCAGCAGAATTTTCATTGGTGCGAGTGTTTATTTTGAAGCGTTCTCACGCTAACCAAATGCTTCTTTTCTGAGAAATTAAACGTTCTAGAACAAAGTTGTTTTAAATTCCGTGCTTATAAGGGTTAAAATATAATATTAGCCTTAATAAAAGTTTCCTTATGGTTAAAATGTATGAAATTTCTTATTTGCAGCTTTAAAACATACTGGACTAAAATCTCTTCTAGCAAACAAAATGCCGACAAACAGAATATTCGAGAATAAATTCGTCCAGACGGCCACCTGTAAATAACAATGTTTTCTAGTAGGCAAATTTTAAAGGGAATTCCCGAAAGTTTCGTTGAAATTGTTCCTGAACAAAATGACGTAAATATACCTCATTGGCTAAACAGAATTCCGTCATACTTTTATTGGTTTATTTAAAATTTTACCCTTCTCAGAACTTATTCTACCGCTAAAATATTTTTAGTTTAAGACAGTTTACAATAGAGTCTCATATAGTGAACAACATAATAGACGGGCCGAGCGGAGAGTAATTTCTCGCGTTGTCCTGGGGCTCTCTCTTCAGAGAAGCCCCCGGTGAAGTTTATGTTAATTTTTGTTTTTAACGTTACAGTTTTTAATATAGAACAATGTTATCGTTTTAAGAGTATAATTAAGTTGTACGAGGGTGGTTTTATAAGTCAGTGACTTTTTGAATAAAAGATATTTATTTCGGCAAATAAGCGTTTTATTTCTCAACATAGTCTCCTTTTAGATCGATAGATTTAATCCAGCGTTTTTACAATTTTTCTATTCCTTCCAAATAATATGTTTTCTCAAGGCCCCCAAAATAGGCGTTTGTTTCAGTAATGACCTCTTCATTCGACCCAAATCTCTTACCGCCCAGCCATATCTTCAGGTTTGGAAACAGAAAATAGTCACTGGGGGGTAAATCTGGAGAATATGTTGGATGGGGTAGCAGTTCGTAGCTCAATTCATGGATTTTTGCCATGGTGACTACACACGTGTGCACCCGTGCATTGTCTTGATGGAACAGCACTTTTTTCTTCGCCAAATGCGATCGTTTCTGCTTCAAATCAATATCGAATCTGTCCAGAAGCTCTGAATAATATTCGCAGGTGATTGTTTTACCCTTTTCAAGGTAATCGATGTGAATGACACCGCGTGCATCCCAAAAAACTGTGGCCATGACATTGTTGACCGACAAACCCAACTTGGCCTTCTTTGGTGCACGTTCACCCGGAGAAACCCACTGTCTTGATTGTTCCTTGGTCTCTGGTGTAGTGTGATGGATCCATGTTTCGTCTACGGTTACAAAACGCCGCGAAAACTCGTTCGGATTACGGCTGAACATCGCCAAACACTCCTTTGAAGTGGTCAAACGGTTACGCTTATGGTAAAGTGAGCAAAGCAAAAGCAAGGTAGTGTGAGCAATCGCGGCACCCATCGCGCGGATAGCTTTTTCATGTCCAAATATTCATGTAAAATGCTCAGTTGAAATTCCTACAGCCTCAGCCACCTCACGCACTTTCATTGTCCGATCGTCCAATATCATTCCACGGATTTTTTCGACGATTTCTGGCGTAACGACCTCTTTTGGGCGACCTGAACGTTCGGCGTCACTTGTGCTGGTACGACCACAACGGAACTTAGTAAACCACTTCTTACCCATTGAGATTGATGGTGCAGAGTCCTGATAGTATTTAACAAGCCTTTCCTTGGTTTCGGTGATGTTTTTTTTACGCAAGAAATAATGCTTAATCAGCACACGAAATTCACTTTTTTCCATTTTTGTTAAAATTCACGAGGTTGTTTGCTTTCAATAGCTGTCAAATACAAACTAAATGTCGCAGCCTCCTCAAAATTTTACGGTAGTCTATTCATAGATGGCAGTTAACGGGAGCAGTGTTGCATTTAAAGTTACTGCGCGGGAAATTAAAAAAGTCACTGACTTATCAAACCACCTTCGTACTATTACCGTTTTGTGTGTTTAGTTCCGTTATCGTATCGAAAGCTCAATTGCTTCAATTTATCGTCGACTTTTCAGGGTTAATAAATTAACCAAACCATACAGTTTCCCGTTCTTTAAAAGTTTGTGAAAGATACAGAAATTTAAGTGATTAATCTAGAATCGCTCTCACCGAAACCTAATAATTGGTTCCGTACGTTTTACCGATTTATAATCAAAGTGCAGTTAGTATTTTGTGGTCGCATTCCAGTTTGTTGAATGATTTCTTTTGATAGTAATACAGTTATTATAACGAACAATTATATTTACCAAACTTAACTTATTGTAAACCAAGTTTTTACAGGATTTCGTTTTAATGTAATTTAAAATCGGAAGTTTTAAAATTAAATAATTCTTAAACGGCACGTTTAAACGTGGTGCTATCTTTAATAAAAGGAAAACCTTTACGAACTTTATTATTAACCAGTGGTGGTTCAAGAAGAACATTTTAAATAAACAATCATTAATTGATTTTATATGGTTGTCCCGGTTATTAAAACAAAAAAAGGGAACTTTATTAACCAATAGTTTTAAAGAAAGACAGTTATTGTGAACTTTAATTCCTTGGCTCAAACTCAGCAGCGGTGTCAGTAATTAAGGTCATTTCCAGATTTCTTCAGTTTCATCAAGCGGTTGAGGTTGGTGATTAGTGTTTGTTGATGATGTTTTTGTGATTGAAAAGGCAATATTGTATCAATTGCTTTGTAAAGTGAAGTCGGATTGAATTATTTGAATAAGGTATTGTGACTCGATGGATTTTATTTTGTTAATGTTAATGTAAGTTGAACTATTATTTATATATCGAATATCTTTGATCACTATTTGCATGTGCATTATTTCCCCGTCGCTAAGAATTCTTACGTTGGGTATCATTTTTTTATATTTAAATCTATAACGATGTCCTAAATGAAAACTTCTTATTTTTAATTTTTGTTTATAAATAAATCTCTTATTGAACCTAACTAAACTGAATAATATAGAACCATATATTTATGAAAGCCTTTAAATATTTTTTTATCCAACCTAACTTTGACATAACTGATTCTGACTAATATCTGAGTAAAATTTAATAGATCTATTGTCGATTTCTGTTTGCGAGCATCAGGTCATTATTTTTATAAAATTCACGGACATTCCTAAACAGATGGCGCTCAACAATATGCATTTTCTTGTGCCTTTAAACCTATAACCCATTTCTTTTATAATTAGTGAGCAATGAAAGCAATACCTGCGACCTGAAATTAAATTTGTTGTGTAGATATCTCAAGCCGCGGCAATCTTGAGTTGTACAGTAAGTATCAAATATTTTGTGTAATCTGTTTTGAAGACAAAAGTTATGTTTCACTGTCGCCCAATCGCGGGGCTTCTTTGTTTTGTTTTGTTCAGGAAAAATAACTTATGTTTCATAGGCACGAGATGTCCGCATTCAAATATGGCCTCCCCCTACTGACGAATCTAGGTGAACACGAAACAAGATTGTCTAGCAACTGTGTAGTACAAGCAATGTTGTCTCTTTACATCTTATATGTTTTTATTATTCATTTAAAAAGGTCCAAGATCATAGTTAGTTATATAACAAGCTCGTTATATTATATATGCATTTAAATAAAGCAGTTCTCTTCCGTATTTTTAATTGATGTGATAAGTGATCTCACTTCAAATTATGATGATTAGAAAAACCAATGATTAGAAGAATCGAAAACAACCTGAAGACAAAGCCAGCGCTCTCCAACAAATTCATGCCAAAATCCGCAGGGTAGGTTCAGATTTAAAAATGCGAGTTATTTCTTATATTAAATTTTGTGTATTTATTGAAAACAAGTTAAATTTAATAAAAACAAAAACTCACATTATATGGTCTTTCAAAGTTTGTAGACAATGTACATAATATATTGTTTTTGCCACAACGAATAAAGATTTAATACTATTTAATACGAGAAAATAAACTTATAGGACTTAAAAAAATCGCCATGTTCTGTATTTCGAAATTCTTTCAGATGATGTAGAACTTTAAAATGTTGACTGATTGATACCTTAGAGCTTAAAGGTTAATAATCTTTAAATCTGAAACTAGTACTAACAAGACCTTTGTGCAGAGCCGTAGCCAGAAATTTATTTCCGGAGGGGTTCTGGGGCAATTTATTTACGGGGGGAAGCAGAACAGAAAAATAATTTTATTTTTTTGTCATTTTATTAGTATTTAGTTTAGTTTCGGGGTGGTTCAGACCCCCTAATCTCCCCTTGAATACGGCTTTGCCTTTGTGAATGAAGTAAGCTTTTAAAGCATTGGAAACTAAAAGTTTGAACCATTAACTTTAAAATTGTTTATTTAATTGAAATTATATTTCCTATTGTTTGTATTTTTCAAAGTTATACGTAAATAAATAATTCCTTTAATCCAAGGTACCCCTGTTATCAATAAATTAAAAGAATTTGGTTGTCAAAACTTTCGCACCGATCCCTTTTAAATATATAATCAGGAAATTGAATGCTCAATTGAAAACTCATCCCTCACTAACACATGCACACAAATATGAAATTAAATTGAATTATAAGGAATATTGGGTATTAGAATTTAGGGAAGACTAATGGTGTCAATTTGGATATTTTAATCAACTTCCAAATAATTTGACAAAGTTAATTTTAATGTCTAATTGAGGGATCTAGAGTATTATGAATGTAGCAAAGTGGCGTTTTAAACAACCCATTTCTATTTTTAAATCAGTTCAAAAACCTAATCTTCGTCGGCTTTCATAATATTTGTCATTTGATTTATCATTATTATTAGTTTATTTTCGTTGTTACTACTTACACCTGTATAATTCCAGTGACTTAATTCTAAAATTAGATACTTTCTATTCGCCTGCAAGGAAGTTTTGACATGAAGTTTTGTACTTTGGTAGATTTAATATGTGGGTATGTAAATATAAATATTTTTATAAAGGCAGTAAGCACGTTACAAGGATAATAAATAAACAACCTATCAATTAAAATTTAATTGGTACTTACATCTACAAAATTGCCGTTTTGTAGTTCATTAATCTTAATTAACACAAACATAGGTATATTTTATTGTGTTTTGATGTTGTCACTTGAAATAAAAAAAATAAAAATAAAAACAAAAACAAACTTACAGAAAGTTCACATTAAGAATTTTAAATATAACTTGGAAATTTAAATATAGAACTCTAAAAATGACTGTTAATTGCTTTCAAGGAAAGAGTGAAAGCTGTTAAAGTTATTATTACATTTCTGTTCCAGTATCTTACTTGTCAGTTGCAGTTACCGTGTAAAATGTTATTAAATATAAAAGTTTTCCTTGTTTCGTTTACGGGCTGAGATGGAACAAATTTAAAGTTGTACGTTACTTCTGATTAACAATAAATTAATGTTTATTGTATTATCTATTATGAAACAATGGAAGCTGTAAAAGTTTTCGGAAGATACACGGATTTTTTTAAATGTTATAGCAATTTTGTTTTAATTATTAAAATTAGTTTAACCTGTTTAACAAGTTAGAAGTTTATAAAACACGAAAAAGAGGTAAAAGTACGTTTTAAATTCTCAGATTGAAGTCCTAAATAATCTCTAAAGATAAGTGCTAAATCTTAAATGTATAATTTTAATTTATATTCTTAAATGTTTAGAAGATGGATTCTATCTTTCTGACTTTAGCTTCAGAATTCTATAGAATCTTTTAAATCCTAAACACTTCAAAGTAAAAACACTTTTAAAATCTAGATCCGAAAGTTTCAGACAAGCAATAACTTTCTTCAGATGCAAAATTTCAAACTTTTATCGTTTCTAAGTGTCGAAAATTAAAAGTTTAAATGTTTTAGAATTCTAGAATTTGAGAGCTGCCAAATTTTTAAAATCCAAATCGAAAATCTTTGAAATTTCGGGACATATAGATTTCATTTATTAGGTATTTATGTTAATTATATTTATTATTTCATTTTAAATTATTATTTTTTTACTTTTATTATGTTTTATTTAATTATCTTCTATTATTTATTTATTAGAATTACTTATTATTTATTGAGTTGGTATATACCAGCAGAATTCACCCTTCAATATTCTAACTTCTCATATCAGTTTTAAGCGCGTCCCCATTTGAATGATTTTTTTCTTAAATACACGGTGTCCTATTAAGACATAGTCAGACTTTGCCAGTGGTTAGATAACCATTAAAGAAAGAAAATTCCTATACCCCATTTTTCTCGTACTCCTATACTTTTGGAAAAAACGGGACCGAAGTTCAGTCTAATGTTTTCAAATTTAATAGTATGAATGCACATGACACATATTTTAAAGTTCAAGGTGATAAACAATACTACTTGTTTTCTAGAATGTGCAAGCTAGCATAATAAAGTAATAACCCGTCTTTATTTTGGCCAAGTGTTTCGTGGAATAAGAACAGATAAATAAATAAGAAACGTACTCTCGTTTGATATTATGTTTCAAAAACGGTATTTTTGTTTTGTGATTTCCGCTTTGAAAGACAATTTCATATTCTTTTAATACGTTAACCCCTATTATGCTTAATACAAGCAGGTCTGTGAATAAAAAAACATCATCGTACTAATTTTCTTTACAGTAAATCAAATAAAATATTTTCGAAAATTTGCTGTAAGGTAATTTAGTATTCTATTAGTAGTATTATGTGTTTTGATTATTAGATTTTCTGATAACCGCGTGCCAGTATTTTATACTAATTTTTATTTAAAATAATATTTATTCCCAGAAAGTACATAGTACATACTATGTAATAAATAATGGATACCGATTTCTAGTAAAAAGCATTAAAATCATCACATTAGATACTGTAAATAATCCTAAGAATTGTGACTAATAATTGGACACAGCTGCATTAGTACTAAAATAATTAAAACAACAACTTTTATTTTGAGTACATGTTATGTTTGTAAACACTCGGTCAAGGTAGAGCCTAACAATTTGCAAATCCCTTACACTGCAGTTTTTACTAAACTAGTATAACAGTATTTACTTATTTTTTAGGCATTGTTTTTATACTATGTATTAGTTATTTTCTATGTAAACAAATTACCATCCATCAAGGTCATTCTATCAAAACATAAAAAAAGGTGTTACTAAAAGAATTGTGTACTACTGTATTTAGATTTTAGACTTCCAATAAAATAAATAATAAATAAGAAATAGCAAGACCTATTGATGGATTTATTAAATTATCGTTTTTGATATCTGTTTATTAACGAATAACAAATCAAATTTAATGATATCATTAAATGAGTCAGCATTAAGATTATGTCATTTCTGTCTGAGTTTCTTATTAGAATACGGAGGAATCTCTCAGATGTCACGTTTTTACTGATGATGGTGTCAATTTCTAAAGAGCTTGCATTTAGTTCTATTCGACTTAACACTTGATCTGCATCAATTATACACTTTTCTGAAAACGTAGGGCAAAATTTTCGAAATTTTTAAGTTCATTTAATCAAAAAAAGTTAATAAGGTTTTATGTTTCTAATGACCAAGGAAGATTATCCTCAAAGTCTGATTATTAAGACTTTATTATTGATTATTTTTACAGTAAGTACATTGCATTATTTTTTTTGCAAATGGAACAAAAATTAATATTGTATGGTTTCCTGGCGAAATCTAGCCAAAGGCTACTCTATTTAACCAGGAAGCCATAAGAACAAATATAATATAAAACAAAAAGTGTTAAATATAATTATGTACATTCAAATGCAAATCAATTTATTTAATTAATTAAGTTAAACTAAATTAAATGGATAAATATTTGTACAAGACACGTGAAGGTTTATTGTTTTTGTAAAAGATATTTCTTTAACTGACATTTGAACTTATTCGAATTATCAGTTTTAATACCTAAAGGTAGAGAATTATATAATTTAACTGCATTATAAGTAAAGCTTCTACGAAAAAAAGCAGAAGTATGATGAGGCATTGTAAGTAGATGATTATAGCGAGTGTTCACGGAGTAAACACCTGACCTAGGTATCAGCTCTTGGCTAAGAGATGTAGGTTGTTTTGAAGTTAACAGAGTATGTGTGAACGAAACCAATTGATATTTCCAGCGATTCTCCATATTTAACCATCCTAGTTCATTTATTTTATGTGAAATGTGGTCGTATCTACGCAAATTAAAAATAAATCTGCAACACCAATTTTGAACTTTTTGTATAAGATATTTATCTCTTGCATCTAAACAAGGACTGTACACAATATTACCATAATTAAAATGTGACAATACTAAAGATTGGGATAACAATTTTCTTTGAGTAGAATTTAAAATATCTTTATTAACATACAGTAACTTTAGAGAACAGTAAGTTTTTTGCAATAGTTTACATATGTGCTGCTTAAATCGTAAACTGCTATCAACAATAATACCCAAGTCTTTAGCAGAGTCCATTATGGGTAATCGTTCATTGTCAATATGTAGGTTGTGATCATTCTTCACAGTCATTACGTGATGATTATTACCAAACAATAATATACTTGATTTGCTGCTATTAAGTTTTAGATTATGTTCTAATGAGAGTTGTTTTATAGTATTTAGATCACTATTAATGTTTTCATACACCACGGCTCTCTCAGTAAAAGCAAACGATTTATAAATTTTATTAATAAATTTATAAATATTTGGTGCTGAATCACCGTGTATATAGTCCTATTATATTTTTTATATCTATTTTTCTTTTGCAACAATACTAAAATTCCACATTAATTACGAAATTACGTTTGGAACACATTAATACCGAAACTACGAAGTTACGTTTGGCAACATTGTCGCCCCACCAAATTTCTCGCATTTTCACAAGAAGTTCTGATCTGCGACATTTTATTTTTATATTAACAGAATGTACCTTTTGTTATTTTGGTTTCAATTTGGGTATGGAAACAAAAAATCTGCAAGAATTTTGTCGATCTATCTCTAATTGGTTTGTGTGCATCTAGAATGCTATAAGAATTTTCTTTTTTTCTGCTTATCTTGAATAGTGGAAGTATAGTGGAAGTATGTATTACTTCTGCTATAATTGCCAGAGCATACATAATCACGAAGTATTTAGATCCAAAAGATAATTGCCAAATTTTATATTTGCCATGGATCTTTGAGAAAACTCTTCTGCTGTAAGTCACCTCTCAGAAATTGAAATTTTTGAAACATTTTATTATATTTGTATTATATTAGAGAAGATTTACCTACCAGAAAAAGATTTTGGGACACTAAAACTAAACATCCGCCCAAAAAATGGAGGAGGTATTGGCCAATGCATCTTCCGAAAAGCTTGATCAAATAATACAAGCCCTAGCTCAAATATCTAATATGGAATAAAGGATTCAGTACAATAGGAACATTTAGAGCAAGAAAGGCTTGTCATTAGCAACCCAAAACTATATACCAAATTGCAATAAAATACAGAAAAATATGCAGAAATATAGACTGATAAGAATGATGAGAGAAAAATGAAATGAAAAAATGTGCTGCAATTGTGGCTCGCTAAAGATTTTATAAATATCTAAAACGAAAAATTTACTGTGAAAGTTAGACTACTTCAAGACAGGGGTAGTCTCTCCAAATTTGCTATTTGCAAGTCTAGTGGGTCATGCAAAGACTAAGCAAACATTATAAAGAAAGTTTCTAAGATGCTAATTCTGTTGTATAAACATTTCTTCATTTGTGCATATATTACAGCTAATCTAAACTAAATAGTAAAAGGGTTATTCTTATTTCAGATTTGTGCAGATTTTTTGTCCTCACACCCATAATAAATTTTTTAATTTTTCGTCCTTTTTCGTAGCTTTGTTCCCCTTTCTTTTGTTATTTTGCGCCCTACTAAGGAAGCGCGCCCCACAAGTTGATAATCACTGGTGTTTATGGAATTAATTTAAAATTCACGATTATGAGAAGTATTTTTATTTAATTTAGAAACCCCTAATAGTACATTTTTAAAACTTACAAGTTTCAGTGATTTGAATCCTTTAATATTATTAAATATGTGTTCGTTATGTTAAAATCAACTTCCTAATTAAGTAAAAGTAAAATTTACCTAAAATTGTTTGCAGATGTTCAATTATAAAAAAACTTTAATAAACCATAGTAGCTAATTAAACCGATTAGATATTCTTCATGATTATTTAGAGTTTTAATTTTTTATTTTTCTAAAATTAAAATCTCTTTTAATTTTTTTTAGTTACCTAAAATTACCTGTCACTTATTTAACAAACTTTTAACAAAACTTTTTTTAAGACGTTATAATGTTAGAATAAGTAACAATTATAGAATTGTATTAATCATAATAGCAGGTAATTCAAACACATTTAAAGATAAAGCCTGCTTAAATTTTTCTTTCGTCGGATCGCAATCACGTTGCTCCGGTGAGCGAACGGCCTAAAAATGCAAGCAATGCAAAAGTTTACTCTTCGAGTCACTTATAGACTTCAATTATCGAGACGAACGTTTTCACTTTTCGCCATCCCTAGCCCTTCTCGGGTCAGTTCACGACGAATCTGCCTGTGTTCCGTCAACAGAGTTGAAATGCGATTGATAAATATTTCTGTAGATTTCCGTTTGTAGGTCTAGTTACAGATCACTTTATTGATAATTCCGTATTGTGGATCTATTATTTGTAGAAACCATTATTTGTTAATAGTGTTTAATTGGAGTTCCGTATCCCATGATTTATGTAGAGACCAGCTTTTGGTGTAAAGTATTTATTTGCATTGCCGTGTTGTATTGTCGGTCTCTGTAGAGACCAGCATTTCTCGAAGATTTAACAGTTTTCCTTTATTTTGGAAATTAAATTAACGAAGGGATTGAATTGTGCGACTGTGCATTTCCAGAATCTGAAGAATTACAAGTTCAAATAGAGAGTTCTTTTAGAAAACTTATTTAAAATACAGTGTAAATACACAGAAAGTAACGCGTATTGCTACTTATAAATTAACTTCCATGATTTTCTTTGAGGAATGGTTATTAAAAATACAAGCAACATGTCTAGTCATTATTTAGGCACCGTTCAAGTTTGAGAATATTTGTGAATATTTAAGAATAATTAATTCATTTAATGAAAAATAATTCATAAGTCAGCTGTTTCCGCAGCGTTTTCCTCATAATGTGGTATTAGTGGTATACTGTGTTGTGTGATCATTAGATTTATGTTTTAGTGAATTGAGCATTGATTTGTGAGATTATTGTGAAATCAATAAAAATTACTAAGCATGGCTATTATAAAGGATTAAGATCACACATGCTTAATGTAAGTGTTTACAAATAATAATAATAATAATAATAATAATAAATCGCCTTTATTGGGCAGAAACAAAAACAAAATTTACAAAATCTCTAAAAAAATTAAATATTACAAAAACAAAATTCAAATAATCAAAATAGGAAAGGTAAATTAATTACTGTAGTGTGAAGTAACATAAGTGTAGGGACTCCTGGCGAAATCTAGCCAAAGGCTACTCTGTTTAACCTAAAGTTGTTTTGTTTTGCCGAATTTTCTATCATTATTATCGAAATGCTGAATTGTTTTTAGATTAAGATTTTTTATTGAAAAATGTATTTAGGATAGGATCACAAAAATAAATTAGAATGTAGAGAATATCAACGCAGGTGGATTTACCTATTATTTAACAGTTTGGGCTTTTATATAGCGTAACAGATCTTTTTTTTTATTTATTTCAATGTACAGACTTCCAACTTAATAATCATCGCCATAGTTCGGCACTACAAACTATTGGTGTTCCATAAACTAAATTTTAATATAAAAAAAAATTGTGCATATCAATTTTACACAAATTTTAAGGGAAATCCTTTCCCAAACCGTGGATTTCTCGACTTTGGTTAATTACGTAACAACATCGGACAGTTTGGGGGGCGCCCTTTGTTTTATTATATCTTCTTGTATTTTATTCCTAATCAGCGCGGCCTCATCGGTTTGAGAGACAAACAAACTTATACGGCCGTTCGCGTTTGTAGTTCCAGGCATTATTTCTGTTTTGAAGGGGGAAATTTTACATTGCTCCCGGTTGCGAATTCTCAGTTGCTAAGAAAACAAAACCTCTCGTAAAATATGTACTTCTATATTGTGTGATTTTATTTATCTATTTAGTTATAAAAACTAAAAAAAAAACAAAAAGAAATTCAACAGAATGATTTCATCATCATCGTTTACAATGTATTTGGTAGGTCGTATAATTCGATTATGTATTTGGTAGGTCTCCTACTAAAATAATTTTAGTAGGAGTGGTTTGTTATGATGTAAGTTAGAATCCATTCATTCTACTATAAGTAGTAATAAAAAAAAGTTTACTTTGAGTATTAGTAGTAGTAAAGTTTTATAATAGTATATTAAAGTATTAGTTTCATAAGACGCGTTTTTAGCGCACGCGTCCGAGTTTAGAAAACGACCCGCGAAGCGGGGAGTTGTCTAACGGACAAGTGCGCTAAAACGCCTTATGAAACGAATACTTTATACTATTTTTTATACTTGCGTCGTTATTTCGTTAATTATTAAAAAATGAATAAGTTTTAAATAAGATTTGTTAGTGAAATTTTGTTAAGTACTTTTGACAGTTGGCTACACTGAAAATTCAACTTCAGCATTTGTTATTTAAATTGTTTTGTTTTTATAAAATTAATTTAGTTTCTGTGACAAGAAGGTAAAATGGTCAGATATTCTCTCCCTCCATCTTATTAAAAAGAATTAACTTATCTTAATTAATCTTAATCTTATTAAAATATTGGAATTTAACCATATTGATAGATTTATAACAACTGCAGAAAATAACCAACATTTAGCTATGAAAGTAAGTAAAATTTTGTGCTAAATACTTTCAATTTTTAATATATTTCAATTATTTAAGGTTGCGTTAATAATGGGATTCTGTTGTGCCTGCCGAAGAGATGAATTGACCAACATGTTATTAGACGATATTGTGGTCAAAGATGATGTGTTCACTGTGACTGTAACAAAAACAAAAAATAAAGTTCGAAGAGAATTCTTAATTACAGAGAAACTGTGGATTGATTTAATTAAGCAATATTTGAGCCTAAGGCCTAAGAAAATAAACCACAGGCGGTTTTTTATAACCTACCGCAATGGAAAATGTATTTCTACTCCTATCGGTATAAACACCATGGGAAAAGTTCCTTTTATTATTGCCACGTATTTGCATTTAGTCAACCCGAAGCTTTTTACAGGTCATTGCTTTCGACGTTCAAGTGCTTCCCAATTGGCAAACAAAGGTGGCGATTTAATAACTATAAAACGGCATGGAGGTTGGAAGTCTTCAGCTGTGGCTGAGGGCTGTATTGATGCTTCAGTTAAAAAAAATGGAGGTAGCTGAATTGCTATCTAATAAGCCATGTACTTCCACTTCAACGGCTCGAGTGGTAATTGACCTGTCTTCCACTGCTTCATTTTTACATGAAGAATCACACACTTTTAGCAGCAACCCAATAACGAGTCAACAAAACACTGTTGAAGGGCAAAATTTACCTTCATTTAAGATTAATGCCCAGGACACTTCTGCTGTTACAATAATCAAAGTGTATAATAACTGTACTTTTAATACAAAAGATGTATAAAGAATAATTTGTGAATTTATTAAATAATTTTTAATTTAATTTATTTATTTTGTGTATGTTTATTTTATATTTTAAAAGTTTGACATTTTATCACATAACAACATAACCACACTTTTAAATATAATAAGTTTGACATTTAAGAACAGCTGTTAGGTGCTACCAACTTTAAAAAACAAAATTTTACTTTCCAGTACTCTAATAAATCTCATTAGGACACGCAAATGCGTGTCCTAATGGAGTTCATTAGGACACGCAAGTATAAAAAACTATTTATAATGTTTGAAGCGTTCTCATTAATGCATTAATTGCGATAAATTATTTCAAAAAAAGAAAAACCATTAAATAGTTGTGTACCTAAAAATATATAAGTACGGAGAGAGCAGTGTATAAAATACAAGGTACCAACTTAAAAAGTTACTAAAATAATTTGATGTTTTCCTGATCTAACTTCGAATAATAACATGTATTGCATTTATCTCAAATACTACACATTTATGGCAACTATTTTTGGAATTTTAAATGGCTATTAATACAAACTTGGGAATGGCAGTTTATCTTAAATTAAAAGATCGTTGATTCGGTATGGTTCGTTGTATGAAATATATAATGGTTGACATTGTCGAGCTGAAATAGATGGCGATTTCGACACCTCTGAATGAGGTAGGTCCTACATTTGAAGAAAGAAGGAATCGGAAGCTACTTCGATGAAGACGAAATTTATATTGAAGGCGTCATTAATTTAATCATTATTTATACAGAATTTATTTGATTTGGATTAATTTCTGTGATTTACTTTTTTAATCCACCTTCAGATCAGTATACTATTTTACATTATTTTGTTTTTAAGTAATTCCCAAGTTTTCATTTCAACATTTTACGCTTTATGGATTTAAAACTAATAGAACTAATAATCTTAGAAAAATAAAGAATTTTAAATTTTGCTTTTTTTAATTTTCCTAGCTTCAAATGTTAAGATATTCAGCAATTACAAACTCTATGGTTTGGATGTTTAAAATTTTCAAAATATGTAAAACTCAGAAGATATTGGAAAGTCTTGTGTTCTAAAGAATTTCGTAGCTTTTATCTTCAAGATTTACTCATACAGAACATCGATTACACGAATTTATTTGAAATAATGAATTCAAGTTATCGATTACAAGGGGCTTTATAAAATCAGACTAGAAAAGTATTTCTGTAAAGTAAAACGCAGCATATAAAAGTATATCATAACAATAGCGCTAGATATAAATGCAAAGCTGGATGCAAATCATGCAGTAAAGCTACTTTACACGTTCTTTGAATAGATTCTGCTGGTGAGTAATGAAACTGCATAGTACTTCATGAATGATCCTTATATCCATTTATGCCATACTACACACATTATTATATAATAAAATTTTGTATGAAACATTGAGCTTTTATTTTGTAACGTTTGAAATTTGTAACGCAACGTAGCTTCTTCCATCTCTTTAAATAAAAGCAATATTAATCAGATCTGTGCAGTCTGGCGTAATCTCAACTTTGCATTATTGATCTGGTTTACCAGAAGTGTGACAATAAACACGCAAATTATTTTCATGACATGATTACCGTATGGTGCGCAGATAAAAACGCACGTGCTCGTAAATACAGTGAAGCGTTCAAGACTAGTGGGAGTTTCTGTGGAGAATAATTTAATGTGTGCTTTACCGTTTTGAAATTTCTCAACATACCTATGTGATCTCGTTTAATTCAAAAAGGCAATATGCATTATTCGTACCCTGTCCTCCATTACCACTTTCTGAGAGCATTACAACCTGCACACCCATTTGCGAGAGTCTTATTTGATCTAAAACTAACAAAAAGCTTATCATATTTAGCTTTAGTTATTTATACATTTAAATAACTAAAAAGTTGTTTTGTATATCAAATACCACACAGACTCATAAATAATGATAATAATCGCTACTACCCATTACCTGATAAAATAGATCCCAAAAGCTATGGAGCTTGCGCTAGGGAGGGGCGATTAATAATATTACGCAGGCCCAGAGTGCGGATGCAGTCGACTTAACAGATGGATTAGCACAAATCTCACATTCTTGTTATAGCTAAGGGAAACTGCAGAAAACCTTATCCAGATCTGATGCCGGTACCGGAAGTCGAAGCGGGACGCTTGGGTAAGAGAAGAGCACTCATCTTATAGATCTACTTTGTAGTTAACGTTCTTAGTTATGTTTACTATACATCACTCTACAAGTGTTATAACTAGTTTATTGTCTTCAAGGCAGTCCGAGAATATCACCACGTACATTCATTTAAACGTACGTACAAGCTAGTCATTTGGTAGTCATTTTATCTGCCAAAGGATGTTCAACCCCTGCATCGCAATATAACTACACCAGCTGTATAAAATAAACAAAAGATAAAACTGAACCGAGAGGAACTCTTGAAACTTCCGCTACAGTAATGGTTCTAGTCGGCATGAAATAGCACATTTCAAGCATTTTCCAACTGTATAGCCTATCAGCCACCGGTAATCTGGACTTCTAAAGAGAGCTGAGAACCCGTTTGTTCGTAAAAGAATAAAATCCTTCGAACGAGGAGAAAAAGGTATTCACTTAATGATCGAATTCTAGCCTTTGGTGGGCTACGAGTGCTGTGTTCACTGCTTACTACTAAATAAAAGTCGTAGAAGGAGTTCCTCTCATATGAATCAAGATAACGACCAACACATCCTTCCTGTACAAGGAAAATATGTTGAATGTTTTGAGAAGGATAACTTAGTTTGCATATTAGAGCAAACCGGTCGTCGTAGCCTTTTACAGTAAAAGCACTAGACATGGTATTGGAAAAATGAACCTAAGTACATAAAGCCCCGGGCTTAGATAAAGCAGTAGTTGGATTTTGAAAATGAACTCCATCGGGGCTCTGCTTTGGTACCCCTGATTTTTATTTTCTACATCAACGACTTACTACAAACAACATTGTTTTTGAAAACCTTATATAAACGCTTTGAGACAGTCATGTATCACGACGCTTGACGTTCTAGCCAAGATCGTATAAGACACAATACCAGCCAATCTGGGAGTTACTCTGATAGATCTCCGACTTACCGTCAATGCTTGATCAAACGGAACAAAAGATCAAAACCAGAAATAATATTATTCACAAATTAGTTGGAAGTGTCTGTGGTACAAATGCCAAAACCCTGTGCACTGCCTATTATCTAGTATATTCCACAGCGGAATATTGTACCACAGTGTGGTAACAAAGCCAAAACACGCACCTAGTGGATACGCAAATGAACAAATTCATGGATGTTATTTCGAAAATACAACTCTCCCTGAATTACAAAGACCCAGCTAAGAGCGAATATGATAAAGCTGATTTTAACATAAACACTTCTCACAGGGCTTCGATGAAGGCAGCTTATCTGAGAGGGCCAACTCCTAAACATTAACCTAAAATTGAATGAACTGCTCCAAGCAAAACCCAGACTACAAAAATTGCAACTTCCAAAGTAGCTCGTGAGCCAATACTGACAGTGTGTAGACGGACGACGCTAACAGGTTGGGCCTGACAGGAAGAAGTTGACATGACACATGATGCCCATATCCTACCAATATTACACGTGCGCGCCTAGCGTTTAAAATAAATATTATTATCAAGTCAGCTACTGATCAAGCCGAAGGTATTGCCGAAGATGATCGAGATCGTTTTTCGGCTCCAAAGACTCTCTATTAATGCTGGTTGAAACATGTTTTCTGGTAAGCTTTTCACTCACGATTGGAATAGACACACAAATCTGACTGATCTGCTCTATTTTGGCTTGACAGTGTATATGAAAATTCAATCAGGTTTGATTGGAGAAGAACTAGCAAGTTTTCGCTTAATGACTTAATCCTGATTTGGCTTGATCAACCTTTTTCAATTCACGACCCACTAGACAAGACGCTAGGTAATCCGAGCACATAAATCCTAGGTATGGCTACGATCCAGGTCACACTTGGACCGGGCAGTAGAATTGTGCATGTTGGACTAGGGGTACAGAAATTCCCTCGGGAGACGGACACCACAGATGAGCACGTTATTAGCTCCGAAACTAACCTAGAGATCTAGCAGAGGGTGGATAATAGAAGAAAGTATCGCGCTAATTGAGCGCACCTCATCTCCTGCTCAAAGGAGCCGTGGCGTTTAAGTCAAAAGACAGGTACGTCACATAGACTCGCAGTTTGAACGACATATATGAATTCAGGGTCGGTATTTGTTTATTCCTTTTGTCATTGCGCCGATAAGATTTCAGGGAAGGCCTATCTAATAAGAATTCTTATTACAGTTGTAAAAATACGCATTTGTAAGTTAATCAGTAAGTAACAGTAAAGGAATGTTGGAGTAAGTACAATACTGAAAAAATAATGGCATGTATTTTAAAATATTATTGAATTTAGTTAATGGTTAAAAGTGATGAGTTTGTCGAGGTTTCAGAGTGTTTCATATTCTAAAGCTTCATTGTTTTAAAATTCTCAACTTTCAATGTGTATTGAGGTGCTTTGAGTACTACGGTTTCCAAGTTTAGAGCTCTAGCATTTTATAGTTTTAGACGTACAACCAGAAGTTTTATCGAATGCTTTAGATATAATTTACAAGTTTCAACCATTAAGATGCTATGACAATAAAATTAATGAATTTCAAAATTTAAATCTCCAAAGCTTGAAATTGTATTGGATATTATGATTTAAAATATTTAAGACTATACGGTTAACTATAACTATCGAACAATTTTAGAGTTAGTTAAGTTAGTGAATAGTTTCACAATTGATAAGTTTAAAGTTTTCTAAATTTCACAACTAACTGAATTTATTCATTGCTTAATCAGATTTTTACACAATTAATTGTATGACACGGACCTAACAAACTAGAGGAAATGTTGTACGAAATATTTTAAATAAGCGTTACAGGGTAACCAAATAACCTTGTGCTGTTGTTTGTGCTCAATATTGAGCTGGGCAACCAAAGAGTTTTACTGAAGTTTCTAGGAAAGAGAATGTTATACCGCAGTGTATCCGCTGTCAGCAATGCGGACACACGAAAACATATGTATTGCAACAGACCTTCCAGTTCTCAAGCAGCATTTTTAGTCACCGCTACGTACCAGCAACCACCGGTGGAACTATAAATTTTTTGTCGTAAGTCACAAGAACGTAATTTCTACGGTATTTTTACGTGCCTGGAACCAAAATGGGGAACAATTCTCGGGTAGTGATACGTTGCAGTAATCTCTCCGGAACTTGTCCAGCTACCTTTAGGCTACGTAGCGGGAACGTGGCGGCGTAGTAATTGCTACTTTCGTGGAACTTTTTTCTCTTTCACACATTGTGTCGTGTCGCGTCGTTGCTCTCTCTTACTCTTGCAACTTAACAAATATTCTTTCACTTTCTCTACTAATGCCGCGGTCGTGTCACAAAATGGATTACTATTTTATTTGTAATACGTACATAATACATAAAGAGATGAAATGTTTCGTTATTTTGTCAATCTAGCTTCCCAAAATTATAAACCATCGCAACTTTTCTGTTAAATGCGATGATGATAGATCGAAAAATAACAACGCGCCTTCTTTAAATATATTTTTTAATAAAAAATGTCTTGAATAAAATATGACAAAAATACTTATAAATTTTGATAAACATGATAGAAACCATTTTATTTTATTCCTAAGGCACAATTTGGCATCGATTTGTTATCTTTATTGAGAGTTATAGTAGAACACTTTTTAACAATTGCAAGAAATTGCAAATTGATTAATATCCTTCAACATTTTACAAGTAAATATGGAGTAGTTTTGAAACAGTCACCTTAAAGTAGCATTAACTGTAAAATGTGTGTCTAAAGTTTTTGTCACTTTATAAACAGTAACGGGAACTAAACAAATTCTACTTCTAGGTTGTTGTTACCACGAAGTATAAAATAAGTTAAAAAATTCTGGAACTTTCAAGTGACTCTTACTATAAAACGACGTCAACGTTTCCGTAGCCACTTTCTAGCTCCTAATGTCACTGCAAAATTCCCATTGGAACTTAACCTCAAATTTAAACGTCAATCGTAAACAAACAATAACAAATAAATAATAACAATTATTATTTAATTATGGCTTATTTTAAAGTTGTAGCGACAAAAGAAAAAAGGGGAATATATTTCACTCTTCTTTACTACATGATGGTTTACCAGTGATCTCATCCCTATTTTTTTGTATTTTGTATTGTAAACAGTTGATTTTGTTTACACTGATTTTACCTAACTTCTGTTTTAATTTTCTATAAAAGGTGGACGTATATCTAAAATTCTTATTTTTCTTATTGCCTTTGCCTTTGACATCTTTATTAAAAACTTGCAAAACTACTACCACTGCAAAAACACAATTAACCTCCAAATTCCAAACTAACCTACAGGAGATATGCCTCTTTAGAGGTTACTGTCACTTCATTGTAATTTTTTAATAGTAACTGGAACTTTCTAGTAATTCTGATGCAAAATAAGTAGTGAAAATTACTTTCAAGTGATTCTCCTGGGTAGCATAAACGTAAGTTTTACTTTCAATACTATTGTATAGTTCAGTTACTTTAAAGGTTAAGCAATGGTTTCAGACTGGTAGCAGGAACTTTATGTGCTACTTTAAAGTTTTAAAAACTTTAAAGTAGCTTCGGGCAAGTTACTGCTACAATCATAATATCACTTGAAGTTGCAACAACATTAAGGTAATTATACTAAGTAGCAATACCGTTCCACATACTTTAAAAAGCTACTTAGAAGTAATGGAACTACATAGTTCTAATAAATAGTAGAAGTAACTACATAATTACTAAAATATTCCAAATTGAAGTAATTAAACCTATAAAGTCATAAATTTAGTTGTAGTTACGTAACAGCTACTCAATCAAAGTTCTGATCTCAGTTACTGCTACTTAGATGCTGCTTGGGTTGTGTGAAATGTGGGAGACGACATAACACTACTCTATGGCAAAAATGGGCCATTTCAAGGAACAAACTGCAGATACTTCCAAATGCAGTTGACATCCCTCTTCTCAGCAATCAAACCTACATTAAAAAATGCAGGTATTCTACGGAACATAGCAATCTTTTCACAAGTGACTGCAAATAGAATTGGCAACATCGCGCTTAACGAGATTGTTAATTAGTTGCCCAACTTTTGAATATTAGTGAACAACTTTGAGAACGAACTAGTGGAACGAGAATTCCAAACTAAAACAGCATGATTTTAAACATAATTTCTACTGTTATAGATAAACTGGCCTTAACTAGCGGAATCCCTGCGCATTTCAGTGTGTAACATCAATAGCCCACCGTATTCTAGAGATACCAGCATTCCTACAGTTACAAGAAATATACACTTTGTAATGAAGTTACTAAATTTTAGTTAATTGTTTTGGTTATGAGAGTGAAAATACTTATCTTCTGTGCAATCTGAGACCGTTCGGATAAGCGACCGACTCAAGCGAAAAAGCACGCGTCCCTTCCCTAACTGATATTTGGGGTGCGCCGCTCTTTTCATTCCGACCATTTCCCCCACGTTCCGAAGGCACCTATATAAGGAAGGCGCGAAACGCGTTTTATTCAGTCCGCTCCTAGGAATCGAAGCCACAAGGACCAACCAGTTAGCAGACCCAGTCAGCAACTGAGCCAGCCTAGCAGTCCAAACCGCTTTTGGGAATATAAAATTAAATCCTCGGACCGACATTCCGATTCCCTTCCCGCCACTATCATCCGTTCTTCACTTACATCCTGTCCGAGACTTCACTGCGAGTATTCCGGGGAGTCTCATCCCTTACACCCTATCCCAGACCTTACTGCGAGTATTCCGGGAAGGCCCATTCCCTTGCATTCCTTACCCGGCCCGTCCGTTACCAACCGACACACCGTCTTGTGACCCCGACCCTGTATTGCAACACCGTACCCGTACGCTTGGTTCGATTATGCTACGCTGTATTGCACTCCGCTTGCCCGGAACGCCGTTATTAACCGTAAGCTGATTGAGGTAGTAGTAAGGTTTGTAGGAATTAGAGGTAATAATAATAAATTGTTTTTTATTTGGTATTTTGGTCTTGTGTTTTATTTGTTGATATCACCTTTATCCTCTCTAAGTATCTTATAAATAGTTGGAGACCCGTGGAGCCATCCAGACTGTGCTGTCCCCTACGACCCCAGCAGTTTCCTGGATTACTTTTCTCCACTAGTAGTTACCCGGATCCGTGAAGCATACCCCGTTAAAACAACTGGCGCCCGAGAGTTACTGTCGATCACAAGAAATTCAGTGAAAGAGGGGACTGGAATGCCAACCATACGATTTGGAAATCAAGCTTAATCAACCCCAAAAGGCAATCTAAAACAAGCATCTAAATAATTTTGCCTACTTCGTATGATAAATACCTACTCGGCTAAAGTTATCAGTGGCACTTCAAGTACATATTTCCAAGTAGAAGCTATGTAGAACTAATCTTCCGTCATTCTCCGTAATCACTATCAGCACAACAATTAACCTCAAAAAAGATTTGCTCTGTCCTAAAGCTTTGTTCTAAATATACTGACTGAGATTACTTTCAGGGCCAACTACAACAAAAGGTGAATCTTGCTATCAGAATTAAAACCAGGCATGACCTTGATAAAGCAATTAATTATTTCACAACTCGCAAAGCACTGCATGGCAAGTCACATCGAATACAACTGCTAAGTGTTTTCATGACACCACCACCTTATGATGCCGATGATATTGAGGCTTTTCTTGACGCATTTTGTCAAACATCATTTTCAGTGAGAACATCTCGCCAACTCCGGCTCCAAATACAACTTACGAGTCCTCTATTGCTGGCTACGATCTGGTAGTAGGGGAGATGTAAAATCTTTCCGGAAAAGCCAGGGTAGTAGAGACTATTTTCCCATATAATGGAAGTATGCTCAAGTCAGTATTGTTACTAAGCCTGGAAAACCACCCGCACAAACCATATCCTACAGACTAATACGCTTCCTGCCCCTTATGTCCAACATATTGAGAAGCTACTCATCTACCAGAAACGATAGATGTAGATCAAATAATTCCATCTTCTCAATTTGGATTTTGTTAACGCTACTACTGTGCAACAAAGTCACCGCGTAGTTACCAAAATATTTAATAGAGAGTTTCGAGATGAGTCTGCGCGTTCTTAGTCATAAACAGCCCTTGGACAAGGTGTTCAAGACTGTTGGCGCTGAAGTTCCGCAAGGCAACGTACTGTGACGTTTAATATTAAATATCTTTGATTAACTACATCTTGACCAAAAATTAAGTGGTGCCTGCATATACAAAAATAATTAAATTTCAAAGTCAAACAAATGGATTGGTTAATCGGAAGGCATTCCCAACTTTCCCTTTTCAATTAGTTACCTCTGTACAAAACAGTATTGAAAACCTCTACGGTCGTATGGAATTTAACTGTGATGCTGCACAAAGGCACCACACATAAAGATATCATCTACAATGCTTTCAATCGAAGATTCCACGCAACATGGTAAACGCCTCTTGATGTATTAGAAACTAGATACACCACATAGATACAAAAATACCATCGTATCCGACGAAATTCGGCAATTATCACGTACATATCACAACGAATGTGCTAGTAGAACAGATCTTCAACAATCCAACAATCAGGTGATTGAAACATCAATGATCAGAGGTCTTAGCTTAAGACTAATTCAATATCCTCTCATGTCATAACAGCTACGATATTATTATTTTATTTACTTATTACTCAAATGTAAAGTAAACTGTAAAATTGCAATTAGGGCCGGCAGGGACGTGTGGGGTTAGCGCACGACTCGTGTTCCAAGTGTCGTGGGTTCGAATTCCACTTGAGGCGGCCGGATTTTGCCTCCATCTCAACTATGGGTGTGTGTGATTGTGTTGCATGTTAGATGGAGGATATATGACCTTAGCTGTTGGTTTCCCCGTAGTGAAGGTGTGAAATTAAACAAAATTGCTATTAGCTAATAAAAAAAGTGGTTTTTACGTTTTCAAAGTTACAATTTTAATTTTCAGAATACTTTCTAAATAATCTTCAAAATCACACGGACGCTGTCCGTTCGGGAACGCGAAAACTTATGTTAATAGTAATAAGTAATATTAATCTTTTAATAATATAATGCAATTTCTTTAGGAAATGACAATAATGGAATGGTATAACTGGGTAATCTTTTATTTTATCGACTCTCCGTCGCGCTCTATCGACATTCGGCAGAATTATTGAGCTCTAATATTGTCGCCTCATGTCGCCGTACCACAGATAATAATATACAGATGTATTATTCTTAAACACAGCTCCAGTTAGTATAATAATTACTATCAAGAAGTTAAAAAAATAATTTTACTTTTAGAAGCAAACGCTTAGTCTGTTGCATACAATCATGATCGATTTCATTAGTAAAGATCCAATCGACCTCTTCCGATTATTTCCTTACAATTATTAAGTCATCCTATTAAGTTTTTTTGTTACATTTTATGTATACTATCACTTGTTCAAAGGATACGAACCTTTGTTGAAACATCCTGTATGTAGGGACAAGACTACCGGCCGGCGAGCGGTGCGCCTCCCTCAGTGACCTTTGTTACTTTTCTGAATGTGCCCAAAATATATAGGGGAAACGAAATTATTACTGCGAAACTTTGAAACAGAACATTTACACCGAATTTAGAATTTAGATACACAGAATTTTGTTGATAGAGAATTTTTCTTCTTTTTAGAACAACCTCCTTTTTTTAATGGAATCGAGACCATACGCTTTACGTGTAAAAACCATACGGTTTAAAGAAAATCTATTAGTACTTAAACTATGTTTGCTACTTTATAAAAAAAATCAGAACCTCTAGATAAAATACCTTTTTGAATATACAATTGGATAGTAGGTATAAATTTATTTATTTAATGAATATTTATATCTTTAGGTTGTAAATAATAATTTATCTACGAGTTCTTAATTTTATTTTGCTAGTATTTTAAGAATTTTAGATTTGTGAACTCCGAGAAATGTAAATTGCTTGGAATCGTTTTGTTTCATTCATAAAATTAATTCGTTACCAGGTTTATTAAATTTATTATAAAATACAGGGTTTTTTTAACAGAACGATTTCATCAAAGCAGATCGATCTTGAAATTTTGCATGTCGTTTTAACTTCCATCTTGAACCAATTTAGCAAGATTCTGCTGTATTTGTCAAAAAAAAATAGTTTTTGCCTAACTGTCAATGTTGACTTGATCTTCAAAAACCAATAATCCTCTTAATATTCTCTTCCGACAGCAGGGCTTACTACCAAAATCAGTCCGGGATCACACTGTATACATATGTACACATAATTATTCATTATTGCCCATAACGTTTATAATTATATATTATATAGGTAGTAGATATTCCTTTAATGATCCAAGGTGTGAGTCCCGTATGGTCTTTCAGTTCAAGCCGAGCATAAATACGTTATATTCTAGTGTAGAATTTTGTCGCTAGTGCTACCCGCAGATATCAGTGAAAATTCTAGAGCCAGATATTTGAATTTTGAAAAAGTAAGACATATTTCTAGAATAAAATCCAGAAGAACACTTGTCTTCTTCTGGATTAGGAGGCATACTATTTTAGTTAGTATGAGTATGTGTAATTCAATCCAGATGATCAACAAATAGAAAGAGAAAAAAGAAATAGACGAGAACACACAAGAAACATATAGAAGAAAAAATATAGTTACAGTGTAAGAAGTAGTAGAAGTAATACGCAAAATTCGAGTAAGATAATGTAGAGAAAAAAGGGAAAAAATAAGATGTAACAAAGAACTGTAATTACTAATTAGTATCTATATATGAATATTTAGACAGTGTAATAAGAGGATGGAAAATAGACCTGGCGGTCACAAACAGAATTAATAAAACAGCTACAATGCACTACGCAATAAATAAAGCAATATTGGGAAAGCGAGAAATCGAAGAACACGTAAAACTCCGTGTATATAACCCAGTAGTAATACCTTCTTCCTGCATGCACGTGGAACATGGGTAATAAACAAAAGACATGAAAGTAAAATAAATACGACAGAAATGAAATATTTAAGGAAGGAGAATATTTAAAACAGAAATTGAAACGAGAAGAAATAAATAAATAAGATCGAAAAATGCAATTGAACTAATAAGGACTTATAGTTACTTAGGATGTAATCAGAAAGACTTGTTAAAAATAACGTAATAGGCATGGGATACGGCGGGAAAACAGAAGAAAATGAAGTTAGATCAAAAGGGTCGAAGAATTGGGCGCCAGCAGGGAGAAGACAATCAAAGATAGGAAAAACAGCCAAAAATAGAAAAGAATGGAAGAAATTAGTAGAAGAGATGAAATAGTCCAGACACAACCCGGCACGTCAATTGGTATAAGGAAAAGATAAGAAAAAAACTAGAAAGTAAATATATTCAAGGGCACCAAGATTTTTCAAACAAGTGGTTTAGTCAAGCCTCTGCTATAAAGCTTAACAGTGTCTAGAAATAGTGTGTTTAATAATAAACACTAATAATCCGCCACTAGCATATGCTGACTTATTACTTTTCAATAAATTTTTGATAAATCTGATTTTTTTAACCTTTGATAAGTAAACAACTATCAATTTGTAAAATATTTATCGGTGCCATAAATAAGACATATTTGTTATAAGTATATTTGCCTGTAATCTACAATTAAAAAATATAAAGAGTTGTAAAGTTAATTGTGCAGAATCGCACAATTTCTTCAAAGGAATTGTAGTGTACAAATTCTGTGCAGCGATTTCCCCCTCGACTAGACTCATTGACACGCTTGCACAATACGTAAAGGTATAGTATTTGACAGAAAGTTTAAACTTTTTATGATTACTATGAGATATCAAATCAATCATCCTGTGTGATTTTGGTGTATTAATTTCAATTCATTATTATGCATATGTGTGAAACTTAAAAGCGTTTCTATATCCTACTTTTACAATGTAAAGCTTTTTAAAACAGACAGCTTTCCCCCACTTCTATCATATAGCAAAATGGATATATGCGAGCTAGTTACGTTATTTACCAGTTGATAGAAGAAAGTGATCCCCTAACGTTTGATTTTTCAGCAATATTAGATTCAAAACGTGCAAAGCTCAGAGAGGTAAATTTAGAAATATTTTCACTCGTCTGAAAAATAACTACCAAAGGAAACGAATCTGATTAAATTGCTACTGGCAAAGTTAATGCGATTTTCTACTCCTATAGCTGCGTGTTGTTTCAGTTAATGTTTACTTTTGCACTTTACAGCGTTTTAAAAGCGCCTTTTACTGTTAAATTCTTGGACTGAATAAACAGCACTCTTCCCTAAAAATTCTCCATTCTGCAGAATTGATTAGAACAACAGAAAATTCCCGAATGACTGAATCATACAACTAAATGGATGAAGAGTTTCCATTAAAACTAACAATTACATTAAAGGCGTGCTTTATTGGATTTCAAATTTTTAAAGACTAAAAGATAATAAAGCTCTACTTATTGGATGTCATCTATTTTAAAGTTCACCGAGGTCAATGACCTCAAAATTTTGGCGTCATTTTACACTTTGAAGTCCATGCAAAATTATTCAATGGAAGAGCAATAACCATAGAGCATGTTTTCTGTATACTACATCATAAAGCTAGCTACTCGATCATTTTTAGCATGATCGAACCCTTGTATTCATTAAAAAGACTCCCTTTTAAAATATGAAAACCAGGTTAAATTTCAGAAAAGTGTAACGTAGAAAAATTCCTTTTGGCACGATATCTCTTTGCAGCATTGCAGTATCAATGAGGTGAGCTCAACTTTAAAGCAATAAATTGCAAGTTTTGTATGTCTAGCATGTTTGCAAAATTCAATTTTTGGAATTTGCCGTTTTTAAGATTAATCAAATACCTACAAACAGATTTATCAGTAATGTTATTAACTAAAGCAAGGGTTAATTTAAAAAAAAGGGACTTTTCCAAAAGAAAAAGAGGTAGAGTATGCTTTTAAGAAAATTTAAAGTGCACCTAAGTGTTATTGCGTAAAAATTGCCGCTTTTTATCCACCCGTCATTTGGTTTTGTGTATCCACAGTTCGAGCAGTAATTCCCTAAATTTCATGGGTGTGAACAGGGAATGAGTAAAGCTCGCTGAATCGCTCGCTGAAAACGATATAGCGAATCCCTACATGTTCAGGGACACAAATACAAATATCAATTAGTAAATACAAACAATGTGTACCGGAAAATCAAGACAAGCTCCGGTTTAAGAGTACTCTGTTATCTCACCTCGAGATTATTCCAGTTTTGTGCATTGATTTTAGCAGCCTCCACGCTCCCTTTTGCTCCCATTACTTATTAACTACACAATATACCGGTTTACAAAAAAAACGAAGTATACCAACAATTAATTAGTTTAACGAGATTTTATATTATAAAGAATTGTTTAAAATTTGGCACTAGTCGCATAGAAACCTGGTCGTTTATTTAAATTTTAGTTTTATTATGTGTATATATCTGGCACACGTTTGAAACGCAAAAGGATTTTATTATAATAATTATATTAGCTTAAATTCCTGTAGGTTTAAGTGATCCTTTAATTTTGGCACTGTAGGTTAGTAGATATGCACAAAGATTCTGAAATTAAAGTTGGAATCACTAATTTTATGATTTTATCACCAATAATTGCGACTGCTATGAACGCGACAGTTCGGGTCAGACTGAGCTTCGAAAGCTCGCCACAAGGAGCCACTGGCGGCGACGCAGGCGTCGGGACTTCAAGCTTTCGCCTACTATACACTAAAGTAAATAAAGAGTGATAATTAGGTTTTTCTGTGTGATCATTTTATTAATTTCATCAACAATAATAGCAGAAAACACTTAAAAAGGGAAAATTAATACATTCCAAATTAGCCAGCCTAGTTTATTTTTTAAATTTTATTAAAATTTTTAAATTTATTTTTAAATTCTAGAATGTACTAGCTGTAATAATAAATTTAAAATGGAGCAAATTCATTTTCGTTTCTTATCTGGTCCCAGTAAAATTTCATTCATAAAAAGTACGCCAAGGATGAGAAGAAATTGGAATGTTTTTCAGGCATCATCGGTGGTCGCTTTCTCATGCTTTCAAGTCTGAAAGGGTTGTAAATAAAATTGTCCTCGTCCATAAGGACTTATGTTGACAGAAAAAGTCATATAATATTCCATGTATTCAAATTGAAAATTTCGTGTGGGCGCACACACCGATCGGAGGATCATTCCCGGGATCGCGGGCGTGGCAAGTTCTCGACCCGGCCGCCCACGATCAGGCGCTGTTGTCGCACAATCGACTGTGTTTTGTTTTGGTTCATTTTTTGAAAAAGATGGGCGTAAACCTTATAGGTTATGGGATTACTTGGGTTCGCTCTTTTGGCCTGGATTACTTGACATATATGTACTTTTTTGTTATTTAAACACACAAAGTGACCAACATTCAAGATTTGGGGTTTGATGTAGACAAGTTTTTTTTGATTTTTTAAAATTGAAAAGTACTTACCGTAAAGATTTATTTTAGGCCTGTAAGTGGTAGAAGGAAGGTAAGTAGTCTATGGTGATGCAGCTTCAACACGTGTTGTAGTAGTAGTAGTAGTAGTAACAACTTCATATAAAATATAAACTTCTACTCTATAGAGCTATTAACTGATTTAAAAATTTAACAAGCCAGTTTATAAAATTATTGTGATTTTATATAACAATTAAATCTATTTTTTATTTAACAGTCCATAATAATTGAGGTTTATTTGTTTATAAAGTATTTTAAAAGGTTTCTTGTTTAGTTAGGATTTTTAATATTTTGTTTTTTTTTAGTTTTAATCTGAAAATTTTAAATAATGTTGTAATAGTAAGCATGTAATAATTAAAGGTAAAACATACAGGTATCTAACAGCACAACGAAAATATAGTAAACAACTCCTTCTGCAAATGCTTTATTAAAAGTTACATAATAATCAAAAATGCTAACAGCGTAAAAAATTCATTAAACAAAACTCAAGCTAAAATCTACTATCCTTTAATAATAATAATAATAATAATAATAATAATTATGTATAGTTCAAGTATAAAAGAGTAGCGTTGTGAACTGCTTAAACGCCATGTAATAATCAGTCCTGTTTGTCATAAAACAATATTAAAAAAAGTAATAATAATAATAATAATAAATACAACAAGCTGATTTGCAGCCCTCTATTCTAAAACGCAAAAACATAACTAGTTTCGATGTAGTATATAACATATGATTATTATAAACAACGTTAAGTATAATTATATACCTGAAACTTGAGCGTAATTTAATAAAAGTACTTCGTGTATTCGGTTAGGGTTAGTAAAATATATTCTATAAAACGGAAACTGAACCAAAAATCACAGCACACTTTGCGTAAAATCACACGTTTTACATGATCGTTTAGGGCCACTATGCAAATTGATGGTTAATAAGGTTATTTGAGCGATTGTTAGGGAGTAACAAGATTGTTAATAATATATAACATTATACGGGCGTGTGCACCCTCCTCGCCGTAGTACACGATCTGCTCACCGAGGGCGGCGGCGCCTCGACGCCCTCTCCGGAGAAATGTATTTTCCCACTAAGGGCGACTTTGCACGGAGAAACGCGACACTCTTTGTGTTGTCCCTTTTGTCTTGTCCTACATGCATTATTTAACAATGTTACATAGAGTAGAATGTTATTACTATTTTATTCTTCACTTGCAAAGTTGTCATTTATTATCAATTATTCATAAACAAAAAAAACCCACAATTCCATCATTTACAAGAAAACTAATTTATTTTTATTGTAGAATGCAATTAGTCGGCAGCGATGTCGTTCTAAAAGAAGACATCCTTGAAGATATTTTTGTATGAAGTTTTTGCATAAAAACTGACTAGATGCCATTAAGTGATTTCATGCTTAATTGATAATAATTAAACTATAATAGAATAGAACCTCTTTGTACTATAATCAAAGAATCAAACTAGAATTTGACAGGTATTTAATGAAGAAGTAAATCACCAATATAATTTAATTTTGTTCAATTATCACATTAAATTGTTGAGAATTACTTATCAAAACTAATCAAAGAGTGTTATAAGTAATTCAGACACAGATACTATAAGAAGAAAAATATATTCTAATTTAGTTACCATATTAACAATAATTACAACCCCCACCCTAAACCACAATGGCTTTTCGCCCTACTGATCAGTGTTACAAAAGTTGGATATTTCATTAAACAGCACAAAATATATAACTACTGATCAGGTAAATTTCTGTATCTGAATTACAGGCACGTGCTGGCCCACCGGGATACCGGGAGTTTCCCGGTAGGCCTTTATAGAATTGCCTCGAAGAGTCCTACGACACGGTTGAATTGAAATTGCCAACAATCAAATTATATTTGAAGTATAAACAATACACCCCGCCGCTGTTCAACTCGACCGCACCTGACGAATAGCGACGATTGAATCTAATCTTCTTTCCCGTTTTTAGCCTTGCGAACCATTCAAGAACTGGCTAAGAATCGAAGTATCCTAATGTTGCGAATGCGTTGCATAACCAACCATATTGGGTGAAATGCCCAATTATTGGCACTTTAAGGTACAAGTGCTCGATTTTAAAGATTTAGACCCTTCAAATAAATCATTCGTAGGCTACAAAAGTTTCTTCATTTTTTTATGTTACTGTCAATTCGAAATGGATGCTAAAGTTCCACAAAATATCTTCAAATACAATAGAAAATCAAGAAATACCCAATTATACTTAAATTCCAATTGTTGGGCACTAAAAACGCTAATTGATGGCACGGTATAATTGCCCATTGTTGGCACTATCCCAATATTGGCACCGCATTAATTGGCACATTCAAGGAAAATGACATATAGGCAGGTACGTGTTAAAAAATTAGACAGAAAACACATTTTTATTTTTACAATTAATTACATAGCAGCACATGTCTTGCATAATTTTCAACTAGAAGATTTTTGCTTTTCAGGCAGGTTGAATGATATTTGATTCCAATGTTACTTAGGCTAATATTTTTTGTACAAATAAACACAAACCTTTTTGTACTATTATGTTATTTCTTGGCATTGATACAGCTTCATCTTCTACAAATAGTCTTCGAATGTGACTGTCTTCTGGCTTTGGAAATTCCTCCATATTCAAAATAACCCTCCCGTCAGAACTTCATTAATTTTATGCTCGACAAATAGTTTTGCTATGTGGCTATCGTTTGCCTTAGAAAATTCTTCCTTTCTGAAAATATCGCTTCTATCAGAAATTAGGTCGTTAGTCTTTATATTCTCGTTTGCAACTAAACTATTTAAATTTTGACTGTTATCCTCTTTTATTTTTGTTTCTAATTTCTCTTTCTGAACATTTGTATTTGTTTGTAATAACTTCTTAGTTTTGAATATCTTTGGCATATTTTCTGTTTGCTTTTTCAACTTCTTCATTTTATTCTCTTCTTTCTTTTTGTCTTTTTCATTTTTGATATATTCTTTTTCTTCGAGCTCTCTTTTATAATCTGACGAAACTATAACATATCAAGTTCTTTCCGTTTTTCTGGTCCCCGTACGTTGAGGCGTTCTTGGGACAGGTAAATAATCTAGAAAACTAGCTTCCCTTTGAAAATTCACATCAACATGTTCCTTTTCCTGCTTCTCTTGCTTTGCGTTAATTTGCTTTTGTATAATTCTGTTATCTAGTATAACAATTTTTTCTACCTGAGGAAATTTCACTATTAATAGTACATGCGATTTCTTCTTCATATATTTCATTTTTACTTTCTTCCTCCAATCTTTCGTCTTGAATTAAGTTTTCTATTTTTTGTTCAGTAAAACTTTCGTTTTGAAAACTACTTTGAACACCATCTACAGAAGTGTTGAATATTATGGGCATATTTAGAATTTCCTCTTGTGTAAAGCTCATGTTTTCATTTATGTCTCCTATATCTATTTCAAGAGTATTGTCATGGACAGTGGTCTGGGGCTTAATAAGAAAGTAAATTCTTTCTAAAATACTGAAATATTTACACCTTTCCTTATGAATTTCGTTTAGTAGTCCTCTTTCAAATTCTGTGATGGTCTCTTCATCTATCATGTCACAAAATAGTTGGTACTTCAAGAGTTCATTTTCTGTCGAAGTTTCCTCATTAATAGTAGTTGGTTGGAATACATTTTTTCCAAGACATTTAGAAAAATCTATATTTTCTTTATTCCATGGGCATAACCCGCAAGCTTTGAAGCAGCTAATTATAGTATCAACTTTAAGGTGACTGATTGCTTTCTTCAAGATAGGCGCAAAATGTTGTTTTCCAAACTGACAATATGGGTTTTCTGTCCTCCATTCTATTACAGAGTTTTTCCAGAACGTTTTAAGAGGCTTGAAGCATGATACATCAGCTGGTTTAAGTATTCGGGTTGAGTTTGGATAGAGAGCTATTAGAATAATTTGCAATTCGGTACACAATTTACTCAGATCATACGTTAAATGTGTTCTATGCCCATCAAAAAAAGAATGACGGGAAAAGTCTCGTTTTGCTCAATAAGTTTCTTGTGGAATATCTCTTTAACATAATCTATGAATATTTCAGTTTTCATCCACCCGTTATCACTCATGGCAATGCCCCATGAATCAGGAATGCTTTGTGAAGTAACTTTGTTTAGCCTTTTATTCGGAAATATAATCATTGGGGTACTATGATACCAGAAGCTGAAAAACTAAACATAACTGTTAAATTCTGTTTAGCAGGCCCTTTGTCCACGTCATAAACGTTTTTTGCATTGGTCAGAGCAATTACTTTGTCGAGTTTGGGACAGAATAAAAAGGTATGCAACGTAAATTTATACACACTACTTCTTCACTGTAGCACGTTGACTTGAAATAATGGACGCAACAACTGGGACAGGGATGCCAGAAAATAGTGAACTACCCCACCGGCTCATTGCTTGGCGGCAAGTTAAAAAAAAACATAAAATATTACACTAAGGTGCCAACGATTGGGCGAGGGCCAACTATTGGGTATTTCACCCTTTATATTGATGACGTAATTTGGGGGATATGATTTTGTAGGTTTTGCCCAGAAACTTCAATTGGAGGATTCCGGTGGATTCGAGTTGCAAAAGTAGATAAGTAACTGTCTGGAACTTGCGGCTGTACCATCGGCTGATGTCCAAACGCTAGTTCAATTCGACAAAGAAGAGTTTATCTTTATTAAGGTTTTAGGCCTTCTTTGGAACCCCATGGCCGATGTGTTTTTCTACTTGTACAAAAAGAAATATCTTATCGGAAGTAACGAGAATTTAGAATCCTTTAAGATTTCTAATCCTAAAAAGGTTGATGCAACAATTATGGATGGCGGATGGGAACGAAATAGATTGGCATGACCCTGTTCCTAAGACAATGCTCTGTCAATGTTTGTGTACATTTCTCCGCCTCATAGCGTATTATCTAGATTCCCAAATAAACCCTAATTGATGCTATGGTATTTGATACTTGTATTTGTTTGAACGTTCGGGTGTTCACTGCCCGTCCTAAGATATGAATTGAGATACGCTCGGTGGGAGCGAGGATACTGTCCATCCCCTAATAGCTCTCCAGACTAGTACCGGAGCTATAATCGTGCTCACTCGTCGGCGCCCTCTATAGGAGATGGCATTTCGTCCTGCATTTGGACAATTCCCCAACATAGTTGGGAGACCACTGCTCGATCTAATCCAACCTCAATTGTGGCAAGACTTGGATTTTTTAATAGTTCCCAGTTATAGGACTGGTATGCCCTTGATAGCGTTTATAAGTCTACACCGTTCTAGACTTCCTGTGTGTACTGGTTAGGGTGAAGTTGTCTTGAGCGTGAGAGGCTGTGTGTTTGTTTCATCACCACTTAAGCGTAGTGGCCCTAGAGCTTCTTCAGTTCACAGGACTTCCTGCAGTTAAGTCATATGGTGATCCGAATAGCATCCTGAACACAACTACCTGGGTATGCAGTTTGCCAGAACTTACCCCGTCTAACCGGGATAAACCTCACTTTAATTCTCTTCCATAAGATTCAGTCAGTCAACGTTTATGATTATTCGTCGAGATGCACTTTCGTATAACTCTACCACACATTTAATTCTGGCCTAAGCAACCCGTAGCCCAGATTCCTGGGATTGGATTTACCGGTGCCAGTTCTATGGGTAGGTGTCGTGTAGTCTGCTTCACCTACCCAATGTTTCTTAAACAGTGATCAGTAACTGGAAATTGTTTAAGTTGGAACTTTCTAAATTTTCAAATTAAAAATTTTCTAGATGTATTAATTTAGACTAGGCAGTCAAAAAAGAACTGAGATTAGTTACAGTGCTGTAGCGTATTTAAGGGTTCAATATTCTGACGGCTCTATCAGAATTTTCTTAAAATATACCTGACAATATTGTTTCGACAGCTATGCTGTCACAAACACAAACTCAGGGTACCTTTAATGAATGAACAACTTGAGCTCAGTAATTCTCCGTTACTGGAAGTATTAGATGTTTAATTATGATTTTTATTATTAATTTTTATTATTATTATTATTATTTTATCTAGTTACCTATTTTGTATCTACCTTAGCGACGTGTTTGTTTATAATTATATTACCTTTGATAATGACAGCATAGCTGTCGAAACAATATTGTCAGGTATATTTTAATAAAACTGTGAAACTTTTAATAATCTTTATTTATTTCATGATTATGGAGTTCCACAAAATAAGGCTGGAAACAATAAACAAGAATTTTCTTGATGTGCGGGAAAACTAGAGTTGTATATTGTACTGATAGTTACTAATGAATCCCATTTAATAGACAATCTAAGCAATGTACAAAAGTGAACATTTTTTGATTTGAAAGCGGGTACATATATTGCATTTTTGAATGCTGTCTTCAGAAGTGCAATTAGTTTTGTTGTAGCACACTCCGTTATTAAAATATTTTATTTCTGATACTTGAGTATATTTTAAACAACTGTTGCCGGTACTCTTAATAGTATATTAAAGTATTAGTTTCATAAGACGCGTTTTTAGCGCACGCGTCCGAGTTTAGAAAACGACCCGCGAAGCGGGGAGTTTTTTAACGGACAAGTGCGCTAAAACGCCTTATGAAACGAATACTTTATACTATTTTTTATACTTGCGTCGTTCTTTCGTTAATTATTAAAAAATAAATTAGTTTTAAATAAGATTTGTTAGTGAGATTTTGTTAAGTACCTTTGACAGTTGGCTACACTGAAAATTCAACTTCAGCATTTGTTATTTAAATTGTTTTGTTTTTATACAATTAATTTAGTTTCTGTGACAAGAAGGTATAATGGTCAGATATTCTCTCCCTCCATCTTATTAAAAAGAATTATCTTATCTTAATTAATCTTAATCTTATTAAAATATTGGAATTTAACCATATTGATAGATTTATAACAACTGCAGAAAATAACCAACATTTAGCTATGAAAGTAAGTAAAATTTTGTGCTAAGTACTTTCAATTTTTAATATATTTCAATTATTTAAGGTTGCGTTAATAATGGGATTCTGTGGTGCCTGCCGAAGAGATGAATTTACCAACATGTTATTAGACGATATTGTGGTCAAAGATGATGTGTTCACTGTGACTGTAACAAAAACAAAAAATAAAGTTCGAAGAGAATTCTTAATTACAGAGAAACTGTGGATTGATTTAATTAAGCAATATTTGAGCCTAAGGCCTAAGAAAATAAACCACAGGCGGTTTTTTATAACCTACCGCAATGGAAAATGTATTTCTACTCCTATCGGTATAAACACCATGGGAAAAGTTCCTTTTATTATTGCCACTTATTTGCATTTAGCCAACCCGAAGCTTTTTACAGGTCATTGCTTTCGACGTTCAAGTGCTTCCCAATTGGCAAACAAAGGTGGCGATTTAATAACTATAAAACGGCATGGAGGTTGGAAGTCTTCAGCTGTGGCTGAGATGCTTCAGTTAAAAAAATGGAGGTAGCTGAATTGCTATCTAATAAGCCATGTACTTCCACTTCAACGGCTCAAGTGGTAATTGACCAGTCTTCCACTGCTTCATTTTTACATGAAGAATCACACACTTTTAGCAGCAAGCCAATAACGAGTCAACAAAACATTGTTGAGGGGCAAAATTTACCTTCATTTAAGATTAATGCCCAGGACACTTCTGCTGTTACAATCAAAGTGTATAATAACTGTACTTTTAATACAAAAGATGTATAAAGAATAATTTGTGAATTTATTAAATAATTTTTAATTTAATTAATTTATTTTGTGTATGTTTATTTTATATTTTAAAAGTTTGGCATTTTATCACATAACAACATAACCGCACTTTTAAATATAATAAGTTTGACATTTTAGAACAGCTGTTAGGTGCTACCAACTTTAAAAAACAAAATTTTACTGTTTCCAGTACTCTAATAAATCTCATTAGGACACGCAAGTATAAAAAAGTATTTATTTGGTTCGCTTTTATAGATCCCATTTTCATTCATTTTGAATTTATATATGACGCAGTGGCGTATTTAGGAATTTTCTTAGAGGGGGCTACTCTATAAAAATTACGAATCAAAGTACTTAAATTTTGACATAAATGATCTGGACTATTAAAAATTCTGGGGCTCCAACTCGTTAGCCCCCCCTTAAATATGCCACTGATATGACGATTTACAAGTTTTTCATGTCCCTTTACCCCAAATTTGTCGTTCCCAAAAATATAAACTATGGAAACACTTTAAAGATCTACAACATCTATGCTAGCAGACTATTGTTGGCAATTGTTGGACATTGATTATCGAGACCTCCAGCGACTATAAAAGACAAAGTAAAGAGAAAAAAGTTAAATCTCTGCAAGTTTTTGTGAATATTGTTAATTTATTTTGTATGAAATTCGATTAAAATGCTCTCCATCATCATAATTGTTTTTATGCACAGATACATTATAATTAGACTATTATTGCTAGACTCATCTAAACATAACCGTCTCTTTATAGTCCAAGGGCCTCTTTATGGTCAAACGGGCAATAACAAAACGGCAATTAAATGTCAGAAGTTTTTTGTAGAACTTTGATTGGTTCTTAATATAATTTGTAAACTTATCACCAATGAAAATAATCAGAAATTAAATATTTTGGAATAATAACTATAGTAACGTACGTACTTCGTATAAGCACATAAGTATACGCACGCTTGATGTATGTACCTACGTACCCATTTAATTATATTTTTTACACAATAATAGATTAGAGATAAAAACTTAATCTGTCATAAAATAGTGTATGTATAGCGGGCATAACTTGCTTTTATGGCCCTACAGCCTTTTCCTTGCCCTCGGCTAACGCCTCGGGCTAGAAATAACGCTTCTGGCCATAAAAGCTTCTTTATGCCCTTAATACATAAATAACTATTTTAAACCCAGAGTGCCAGAAAAAATCTAATTCCAAATTTAAGTGTTCCATATTAGAGTATATAACGTACACTATATTTCTTTAAAAAAAAATTTAATGACCTCAAATTTGTTGTTCATTGTAATTAATCTAAATAAATAAATTATCCTTAAAAAAATTAACCGAAGTAGGGTGGTGGGGCCCTCTAAGGCAATATTTTCCCGGACCCTAAAATTGACCCAACAACGAAATTTGATATATTCAAGCAAGCGCTGCTTGAATATATCAAATTTCGTTTCCTCCTGGTCCATAGACAAACTGCACAATCCTTTAAAGTTTCATAATTTTGAATTCGAATTAATCCAAGCAATCACGTGCTAATCACCAACTTCGGTGATGCAGAAATCTGGTATCAACAAAATTTATTTTCGGCCTCAAAATGGAAAATCACTAGTAAGTATTGTAACTAAAGGTGTGTTCGATAAAAATCCATAGTTTGGCAAGAGGTTATTTTAATTTTAATTGATGATTTAAATTCGATTTTGAACTGAAGGCTCTTTTGATACATTCCACGCCGATTCGACCAAAGTTTGCGGGGTACCATAATAGATTTCTTTTATATTTTGTTCACGTAATGCCCTTTCGAAGCCTTGTATAAAGCTAAAATATTACTGCCCATAAATACACCTGTTTTCTGTATGATTACTATTTGAAATCCATAGCTGGAATTTATATTGATAAAATATTATTTGAATTTGTGCGCAAATAACCACTAAATAACACTTGAGATGGACACACTGTATATTACTTGCGTATAAATGCACACTATTTATCAATATTTTATCAGGCATAAAATGTAAAATTGCTATTTAATCTACTACATAAAATGTATGATTTTTCTAATTTTTCTAGGTAATAACAATAGTATATTGTGTCTCGAGGGCAGAAAATTAGGATTTGTAGCCCGCAGTTGTTTGATGCCCGAGCGAAGCGTAGCGTAGCGAGGGCAGCGGACAACTTAGGGCTACAAATGCTTTTCGGTCCGAGTGACATACAAAAGTTTTTCGCCTACCTGTTTGAAAGTTTAAAAAAGAATTCCAAAAGTTAAACAGTAACGTAACTGATTAGTAAATTAAATAGGCATATGTTAGAGGGAATTAATGAAAATGAAAATAACGCCAGACGTTTTTAGTAATTTACTAGGATAATGGGCCCTACGGGCCTAAGCACTTAAGTATGATAGAAATAGCATTTATCGATTTTTTTTAAAGTAGGTCAGTATTTACATGACCTACATAAATCTCCAATCGATTCTCTATCGATAGAGCACATATTAGTGCCAAATAACACTCAATAGCACTAAATAGTACGATAGAATCAGCATTTATCGATTTTTTAAAACATAACTTAATTTAAAAAATTTTAAAACATAACCTAATTTAAAAAAATTTATTAATATTGGAGTCGAATAAGCCCAACCCATCTCTAACATGACCTACTTTACAAAAATTTTTAGAGCCCAAGCCCATCTCTCCAGCCCTTATAGAACGCGAGAATGGGGCTCGGACACACATACAAATCAACTTTATTAATATTGGAGTCGAATGAGCCCAACCCATCTCTAACATGACCTACTTTAAAAAACTTTTTAGAGCCCAAGCCCATCTCTCCAGCCCTTATAGAACGCGAGAATGGGGCTCGGACACACATACAAATCAACTTTATTAATATTGGAGTCGAATGAGCCCAACCCATCTCTAACATGACCTACTTTAAAAAAAATTTTAGAGCCCAAGCCCATCTCTCCAGCCCTTATAGAACGCGAGAATGGGGCTCGGACACACATACAAATCAACTTTATTAATATTGGAGTCGAATGAGCCCAACCCATCTCTAACATGACCTACTTTAAAAATTTTTTTAGAGCCCAAGCCCATCTCTCCAGCCCTTATAGAACGCGAGAATGGGGCTCGGACACACATACAAATCAACTTTATTAATATTGGAGTCGAATGAGCCCAACCCATCTCTAACATGACCTACTTTAAAAAAAATTTTAGAGCCCAAGCCCATCTCTCCAGCCCTTATAGAACGCGAGAATGGGGCTCGGACACACATACAAATCAACTTTATTAATATTGGAGTCGAATGAGCCCAACCCATCTCTAACATGACCTACTTTAAAAAATTTTCGGTCGTGCATTATCCTCGGCAAATTACGCGTCGAAAGAGTCCAAGCCCATCTCTCTAGCCCTTATAGAACGCGAGAATGGGGCTCGGACACACATACAAACCAACTTTAGTATTATTGGAGTCGAATGAGCGCAACCCATCTCTAACATGACCTACTTTAAAAAATTTTTTAGAGCCCAAGCCCATCTCTCCAGCCCTTATAGAACGCGAGAATGGGGCTCGGACACACATACAAATCAACTTTATTAATATTGGAGTCGAATGAGCCCAACCGATCTCTAACATGACCTACTTTAAAAAAAATTTTAGAGCCCAAGCCCATCTCTCCAGCCCTTATAGAACGCGAGAATGGGGCTCGGACACACATACAAATCAACTTTATTAATATTGGAGTCGAATGAGCCCAACCCATCTCTAACATGACCTACTTTAAAAAAAATTTTAGAGCCCAAGCCCATCTCTCCAGCCCTTATAGAACGCGAGAATGGGGCTCGGACACACATACAAATCAACTTTATTAATATTGGAGTCGAATGAGCCCAACCCATCTCTAACATGACCTACTTTAAAAAAGTTTTTAGAGCCCAAGCCCATCTCTCCAGCCCTTATAGAACGCGAGAATGGGGCTCGGACACACATACTAATCAACTTTATTAATATTGGAGTCGAATGAGCCCAACCCATCTCTAACATGACCTACTTTAAAAAATTTTTTAGAGCCCAAGCCCATCTCTCCAGCCCTTATAGAACGCGAGAATGGGGCTCGGACACACATACAAATCAACTTTATTAATATTGGAGTCGAATGAGCCCAACCCATCTCTAACATGACCTACTTTAAAAAATTTTACGCGGCAAATTACGCGTCGAATGAGCCCAAGCCCATCTCTCTAGCCCTTATAGAACGCGAGAATTGGGCTCGGACACACATACAAATCTTTAACTTTAGTAGTAGGTATTGGATTAACTAAATTAACCTAATAATCATTACACCACTACATACAACACGGCCGTATAGTAAATGTTTTCATTATTATTGGTAAATAAAAGGAACAGGATATGACTTTTAATTAGGATGAGTAATTAATCTATCATTGTATAATTTATTGAAATTACAATTTTCTTTTAATTAATTGTCACAACCTCCATTTATACATACAATGACACTGTGAAAAGAAAAAAACAAACGACAAATTTATCGACGAAGACATGAAAATCAGAGTTATGATCTAAAGCCTAGAAAAATTTGACGTATGTTTTTTATATTTTTAAAGGTTATGTAAAAATATGTTTGAAATTACATTTTCCTTCATATTCCGTTGCTAAAAGTTTTACGAATGAGTTATATTTTTAATGTTAAAAACTATTGATTTCATTTTTTGATTAAAATCTTTTTAGGATAATGCACAGGACTACAGGAGTGGTCAAAGTATGACAATTTAAAAAACAATGACAATTTTTACAGTATCTCCAACTTAACATAAATAAATCGTGGTTTCATCTAGTAGTAGTGTAGAGGTTATGTATTTGACATAAGAGGGCAGTAAAAAGTTTGACATAAGAGGCCCGCAAAGAAGCCTTAACTGCCCTCAAAACAGGACATTTAAAAAGCACTTTCTGATCAGGTAGGGGAAAAAATCTATAAGTTTTTATCAACATAAACTCACCAGCTGGTGTTAACCAAAAATGCGGTGAGAAGGGGCCAAATGTTTTCTGTATGATTACTATTTGAAATCCATAAGTGGAATTTATATTGATAAAATATTATTTAAATTTTTTCCTTTTGATAATGAGCCTTTTGTATATTGTGCACACAAGATCAAATCATAAAATTTTGAGTACTTACCCATAAAACGGTGACTCTCTCTTCTTATGTAGTTGGCGGCGGAAAGGAGAGAAAGGAAACCACGTTAGAATAATGTTAGACTCTCATCACCATTTCATGAGATTGAGTCTAAAATATAATTTGAACTTCTGCTTTGAAATTCATTGGATAATAGCAAAACACTATATGAGAAATAACTAAACACGAAGCACGATGTGCACTATAAGAATATTTTTACAATTCTGAAATATCCTATTTAAATTTTCTCCAAATGTTTTATCTGAACACCTGCGTGAATTTATTACACAAAGTCAGTAGATAAAATAAAGTAACGACAGAACAAATGAATTGGGCTCAATACGGATATTTTACCCGTCAGAGGGCGCGTTGGGTTCAGAACTGTCAAAGCCAGGAACTGTCATACTGACATTAATGTCAAAATGCTTTCAAATTTTATTGCAGGTTATAATAATTGATTAAATGCTAATAATATAAATAATTTATTAAAGAAAACAATATTTTATTAACGTAAAACAATAAATCTTAAAGGTAAGTAAAACATAGAATACCTACATTCTGTTAGAGATTTTGTACAGCTGTTCTCATACAAATGCTTTTACTTGCACATTTTGCTGATAAGGAAGGTTTTGACTCATTATATTTTTTTAAAAAAATGAATAGTCGGTTTTTGTAGAACAAATTTACAACATGTTTTATAATATTATGGCATTCAGGATACTGTGTTGTATTAATTGAATTTAAAAATGAATGTGATAATTGTTCTAATTTTACATTTCCAGCAATTAACTGCTTGGTCTGTTTTCGAAAAAATAACTCGCCTTCTAATATTGTATCAAATATTGCCCTTGATGGATATATTAAAGATCCTTCCTTATAAGACTTAAACTGTTAAGTGTTTTACTTCCGTCACTGCTTCTAAATTTTGTGCAATGATTGCTTCAAAGCAATTAGTACAATGAATTTGATTTGTTTTAATATTATGAATAATAGAACCTAATAAGTAAAAGAGTGATTCTTTTTCAATTTGTCCAATATGATCATTAGAAATTGAATCAGAATTAAAAGAAGGAAGACATGCTAAATCGATTTCCTCTTCATTGTTATTTTTACTCATTGTCAGAAAATCCACTAACTGAATGTCGTCTGTTACACCGTAATTTCCGTGTTTTGTTTCTTTAAAATATTGCGCTACTGAATTTAATCTTATAGCTGTTTTAAACTCTTTTGCCGTAGGTACCGGATTACGTAGCCTAATATTTGAAAATAAGTTTTCCAGGGCATCTTGAGTAAATCGACTTAATAATAAATATTGGAAATTATTAGAGTTTAAAAATTGTTCTTGCAGGTCTAATATTCCTTTTGTAGCTAAAATAATACCCGTTTGTAAAGGTTTCCACCACCCTTTTAATCTGATTCGCATATTAGCAAAAATTTCGATGATTTCTCGGAGAAAATTAAGAGTTTCATTATATTTAGATATATTATTCTTGCTAAGTCCATGCTTGCTCACTCTTGAACTCATGATGTGATACCATTTGTGAATTTTTTCCAAAAACCAAGCCGTTGTTAAATGTTTCTCTTCGATTTTCCCTTTGGCAACATAGTATTTTATTGCTGCAGACACGTCATTATTTAGAAGAGCCATTGCCCCTTGCACTTTCATTTTATCATAATGATTAGGTGCTAAATAAATTTCTTTTAAATATGGGGCAATTTTCAAATCTACCAATTTATCTTCTTCAACAACCATCCGAATAGGTTCAATGGTAATTTCAGTAGAAGGTAAATTAAATTTTTTTACAGTCTCTGAGGACAAATAGAACACATTTCCATCAGTCATAGATAACCGTATATTTTTATAAATGTGTGTCGGGTCAGGAAGAAAAAATATTTGTTTTACTTTGTTATTTTCAAGATTATATTCCTTAAAATTGTTGATTTTTGAAAACCTGCCTGCTTTAATACCGTTTAGTCGCCATATGGCTTGGTTTTGAGGTCCCATGTCAGACACAATAGCGCAAATATTTAAATTAATGGCTTCACATTTTGCAATGATTTTGTATATTATATCATTTGCTTGATTTGAATCAAATGAGTTGGACGTAAATTGGTAAGCTACTACTTGCTTCCATCTAGTAGAAACTCCCGCTAGCATAAAAACTAATGCATGAGTAGCAAATTCATCAGATTTTGTACCACCAGAATTTTTCATTGTGGGTTTACCTAAAATGTATTTTTAATTAGTTAAATAAAATAGCTGAATTAAATAGGTACCTACCTATTACTTCACCACTATTATTGTCAAACTGGAGTCCTGGTTTTATGGCCATTTCATCTAACAATAAAACTGCATTTCTTTCTTCCGGTAACAAGCACTCTACTTTTACTTTCAATAAATTGAAAATTTCGTCATGAATCTCGGGCATACATTTGAAAGATGCGATTCTGCGTTGCAGTGTTCGAATGGAATGAAGAGGATAATTTTGTTTTATTAATTCTTCATATCCACTGGTACCACAGGTAAGATATAATTTAAGACATTTACGTACGGTAGAATTAGACCACCGAACACTATATCCATTACTATTATCACTTAACATTGCAATTTGATCAGTTTCAAATATCATTGCCAAATTTTTTGTGAAGGAGTTATTTTTTTCCGTAAGAAAATTATTTTTTTCATTTGATATTCTTGATTGTTCTTGTAAACTTCGAATTTGGCTTTCTAAAGTTTTAATAAGGTGTTCATGATCGGGATGTCCAGGGAGGTTTTCAGGATCGTTATGAAGTTGATCTGGATCAATGAAAATAATGGGCTACGTCTCAATATTTTATTTATTATTTTCAAGGAACTGACCCTTTTAAGGGGTATTATTGATGTATTATAACTTACCACAAATGAGAGTCGTTTGGTGAGAATCTAGTCTTGCACGTTTGGTAGACGACGTAAGAATGTATTTAAAATTAGATTCGAAAATCGTAGGGATGGCATTCCATTTTAAAACTTTTTTGTCCGTCCTAGGTTCGAACTGATCAATTGCGAAATGTTTCTACAAAAGTCATTCAAGCCTAATTTGTTAATAATACCCTATTAAAAGTTAAACAGGACTTACTTCACAAAGCATTGAATGAGATGACAAACCTTCCCGATTGATGTTTTCGACCCATTGTGCATATCGTTCAGGTTGATTTTTAGGTAGACGATATAAAGAAACATTTCCGCCTGATCTATTGCTGCAATTAATAGCACAACAAGCCGGCATTTTTATTAATTTCTTTGTTTGAAATCAAAGCAAAAATTCAAAGTCAAAATTTTTTGACAAGTGTCAGAACAGCGGACTCTAGCGGGGAAAACATCGTTATTGAGCTCAATTGACGATCGTCATTTGTTCGTGTCGTTACTTTATCACGCTTTATTATCTACTGGCTTTGTTATTACAATACGCAGTGCACCATCTCAGTGATTCCATATAAAACTTAACATAAAAACTACATATACAGTGTGATTATATGCACAAACCAACTAATTATTTTTTCTATTAATTCGAATAATTACTAAAGCCGGCAGAGGCCCGAACAACACCATTCGCGGGATATAGAGTAATTTCTGTTCGTTTTTCCAACATTTGTAACATAGTATATTAACCGAGTTTTTAACAAATTTTGACTTTTCTCAAAATCGGTTCCATTAATTTTTTTCAAAAAGATTACAACTATTGTATGCAATGTTCTTATAATTGCGTTAAAATTTCAATTTGTTATCTTTATGGAATCAGAAGTTATGAATTTTCTTCTATAGTCGTGAGAACAAAATGTTCTGAAACGATATGCACTTGTATCATGAACAACGAATGTAACTCTCAAAATGTTCCATTAATTTTCTCCAAAACAATCACAACTATTGCATGATATGTCCTTATCATTGTAATAAAATTTCAATTTGGTATCTCAATAGAATCGGAGGTTGAGACATTTTTTCTGTAGTCGTGCGTATACACCTTACACACTGCAACAGGAATTTATCCGAAGTCCACGGGACGCAGTTGCGAGCAAACCTATTGTAAGTATATATTATATGATAATACAACGAATTATAGTAATTATTACCACTTTTGTTTTAACAAATCAAATGCGAAACAATCATTTGAAAATCATAAGTTTTCAAGTTTTCAGTTTTCGAGTTTGATTTGTTAAAACAAAAGTAGTAATAATTATAATTCGTTGTATTATCATATAATCAGGGTCGGATCCAGAGAATTATTTGGGGGGAGAATTTTTGGAAAAATAATTGTTTTAATACTTAATAATTAAACAAACATTATTTGACTCTATCCTATATATATTTTTGTTTATTGTTTCCAGCCTTACTTTGTAGAACTCCATAATCATGAAATAAATAAAGATTAGTAAAAGTTTCACAGTTTTATTAAAATACAACCTTACAATATTGTTTCGACAGCTATGCTGTCATTATCAAAGGTAATATAATTATAAACAAACACGTCGCTAAGGTAGATACAAAAATAGGTAACTAGATAAAATAATAATAATAATCAGAATTAAATATCTAATACTTCCAGTAACAGAGAATTACTGAGCTCAAGTTGTTCATTTATTAAAGGTACCCTGAGTTTGTGTTTGTATATCTCAAAGGCTTCTAAAATGTCTAATTTGCGTTTGTTATTACAAAAATGTAGGAATTTAATATTATTTTGAGGAGTCATTGTGTGATTTTGTTCTAAAAGGTGTTTGGCGTAATTAGATTTTTCAGGATGTTTATTTTTGTAATGACGTACGTGTTCTTTATATCTTATGTCAAAATTTCTAAGTGTTTGTCCAATATATACCGAACTACAAAAAGAACAATTTAAACAGTAAATGCCCGATTTCATGATATTATGTGTTCTGTCTTTAGCATTAAATAAAAATGAAAAAGTGTTAGTGTTGGTTTTAAATGTTATTTTATAATTGTTGGTTTTTCTTAGTATATGTGCAATTTTTTCTGATATTTTGCCAAAATATGGTATAGATATGTAATTGTTTTAATATGTAATATTGAAACAATATTGTCAGGTTGTATTTTAATAAAACTGTGAAACTTTTACTAATCTTTATTTATTTCATGACTATGTATATTTATTTATAAATTTGGGGGGGGGGAATTTCCCCCATAGCCCCCCGCCGTTAATCCGCGCCTGATATAATATATACCTACAATAGGTTTGCTCGCAACTGCGTCCCGTGAACTTCGGATAATTCTTGTTGCAGTGTGTAAAGTGTATACGCACGACTGCAGAAAAAATGTCTCAACTTCCGATTCTATTGAGATACCAAGTTGAAATTTTATTACAATGATAAGGACATATCATGCAATAGTTGTGATTGTTTTGGAGAAAATTAATGGAACATTTTGAGAGTTACATTCGCTGTTCATGATACAAGTGCATGTCGTTTCAGAACATTTTGTTCTCACGACTATAGAAGAAAATTTATAACTTCTGATTCCATAAAGATAACAAATTGAAATTCTAACGCAATGATAAGAACATTGCATAAAATAGTTGTAATTTTTTTGAAAAAAATTAATGGAACCGATTTTGAGAAAAGTCAAAATTTGTTAAAAACTCTGTTAACATACTATGTTACAAATGTTGGAAAAACAAACAGAAATTACCCTAGATAGTTCATTTCATTCTCTTTCAAATGCAAAAAACCCGACCTTCCTAACTAATACGAAGGCTGAGTAAATAGCATTTGACTATAGGCATGTGCGTTTAGAACTGAAAAAAATAAACCTCTATATCTCGCGAACGGTGTATTTATGGGCAGTAATATTTGAGCTTTATACAAGGTTTCGAAAGGGCATTACGTGAACAAAATATAAAAAAAATCTATTAGGGTACCCCGCCAACTTTGGTCGAATCGGCGTGGAATGTATCTTTTGTGCACTTTTATATCCTTCAGTATTAGGTATGGCACATATACATAAATATATTGGAAAAGCGTCTCAATTTCACTGCTCCTGTGTTTCCACAACCGAGTATACTTGTCAAATCAAAAGTAATTTTTTTTAAAACAAATAATAAAAAATGTTGTATATTTGTCAACAGATGAGATATTTTGTAGTTTTGATTAATTGATGAAAAAGACCTGTTAACATGTAGAATTTTATTTAATTTTGTAACTAACATTTGAAATACTTCCTTTGTTAGTTATGCATTCTAGTAAATTAAAGTATTAAAAGGTGTTTTGTAATCACCCCTGTATAACTATAACTGAAATTGCCTATCATTAATTCCAGGGACATGATTATTATTTACAAATCGAATAACAATCAAGAGACCCAAGTTTTTGATAAAAAAATCAAGTAGCCACGTAACAATTGACTTATGTTAGCCTTAAAATTACGCGAATTTATAGAATTTTTTTATTCAAGCTTGGAACTCTTGTTTGTTATTCGATTTTTGTTTTAAAACTTGTTAAAACAAAAAAACAATTTTCTCGAAAAATTCTTAATACAGTATCACACTTTTTAGCATTTTTGGTATTAGAATTTCATGCTCTTTCTAAATAATCAGAAAAAAATGGTTTCCATTTAAAAACTGTTCGCTATTTTCATAATTCAGTAACAAAAGACAGTCTAAAATAACAATTGGACTCAAATATTTCTCATTTAAGATTGACGTATTCGAGGATTTTTTTCGCGAGAGCTTTCTTTTTATCCGGATAAATTTTAAATTTTTAACGAAAATTTAGTTACTGGGTAACTGGACGACACAACTTGCCAAATTACTTCCAAGCTTTCTTTTTATTTTCGGATAAATTTCCAATTTTCAAACTCAAATTTGGTTGCTGATTAGTAACAGCACTCAACAAATTGCCAGATATCAAGGGCAAGCTGTTCGTCCAGTTACCCAGCAACTAAATTTTCGTTAAGAATTGAAAATTTATTCGGACAAAAAGAAAGCTCTCGTGTAATTACTAGTGATTATTTCCTATATACACATAACAATGCGTACTTACCATGGTTACTGTCACTTTAATAATGAAAAAAATTGAAAACTCAAAATTTAATCGCTCCTGACTAATTTTGAACTCGTTATCAAAGGTGCTAAGACAAGTGAATGTGCAGACAATGGAAATTAATTATTTAAAAATTGTAATTTCTTTATTAACTGTACTAATTTAAATACCAATAGATAATTTACAAGCAATAACTATTTATACGCGAAATAATCGCGCCATTTTTCCGCCCAAGATCCCTGTAATTGAATTTTGTTGCGCGGATAAATTTACTCGGCGTATTTCTGAGCAAAACATTCTGACACAAAACGTCAAAATTTATTCGGCTAGTTTCCATGCACTTGGGATATTACTATTGATTATTTCCTTTATACACATAACAATGCATACTTGGTTACAGGGATTTGGGCGAAAAAATTGTCGAGGCGTATTTCTTTAGAGTAAAACATTTTGACAAAAAATCGGCAAAATTTAATCAGTAATAATATAACAAGACCTTGTTTTTTAATCGGATAAATTTTTTTATTTCACAAAAACTTTTTGGTGATAAATTTACGAATTTGAATTGGACATTTTTGTTCTGATTAGAGCCCGACAGCGTAGCTGGAGGGCTTTAATCTTTGAACAAAAATGTCCAATTCAATGAGTAAATTTATCAAAAACAAAAAGTTTGAGTAGATAAATAAAAAAATTTATCCGATCAAAAAAAACAAGGTCGAGTTATATTTGTTGAGATTATTTCCAGAACAAAAAAAAAACAACAAACAACGACAATATCCTATTATTTATTAAAGCAATTATAAAAAGTGCAATTATTAAAAATTTGCGATGCCGATGAACTTCCAAATCTCGACGAAGTCATTTTCATTAAATGATAAAATGAACTGTCAAATGTGACAACAGGAAAGAAAATTTTTTATCACTTACAACAGGAAGCGAATTTTTATCCGAGATAAACAAAAATGATTTGTTCAAAAGTCAAATTCTCATTGGACCATTGTCTGTGTTGCTATAGTGATGGAAATAATCAGTAATAATATAACAAGACCTTGTTTTTAAACCGGATAAATTTTTTTATTTCAAAAAACTTTTTGGTGATAAATTTACGAATTTGAATTGGACATTTTTGTTCTGATTAGAGCCCGACAGCGTAACTAGAGGGCTTTAATCTTTGAACAAAAATGTCCAATTCAATGAGTAAATTTATCAAAAACAAAAAGTTTGAGTAGATAAATAAAAAAATTTATCCGATCGAAAAAAACAAGGTCGAGTTATATTTGTTGAGATCATTTCCAGAACAAAAAAAAACGACAATATCCTATTATTTATTAAAGCAATTATAAAAAGTGCAATTATTAAAAATTATCATTAAAGTCATTTTCATTAAATGATAAAATGAACTGTCAAATGTGACAACAGGAAAGAAAATTTTTTATCACTTACAACAGGAAGCGAATTTTTATCCGAGATAAACAAAAATGATTGGTTCAAAAGTCAAATTCTCATTGGACCATTGTCTGTGTTGCTATAGTGATGGAAATAATCAGACTAATTTACCTGCACACGGAATATTCGGCACGATTATTTCCTGTATAAATAGATATTGTTTGTAAATTATTTATTGGTCTTCAAATTAGTACAGTTAATAAAGAAATTACAATTTTTAAATATGTTTTTATTTTCTGCAAGTTCACTTGCTTAAGCACCTTTCATAGCGATGTCAAAATTATTCAGAAGCGATTATTTTTTACACAAACCGCCGTTAAATTTTGACATTTGAATTTTTTACATTATTAAAGTGACAGTAACCATGGTAATTACGCATTATTATGTATATAAAGGAAATAATCATTAAATATACAGTGTGGGATTAAAGGATGGACTATTAAAAAAAAGCGAACTCAACCGGTTTTTTTAAAAACGCTGAAACACGTCGATTTTGTTTTTAGGAAATACACATTAATATGTGCGTTTCACCTCCCGACTTTCATTTGTTTCTAAGTTATGACGCCATCACAAAAAAATTTAAATGAGAATATAATACATTGAATAATGAGCCAATCGTTGCTCCTTAAATTTAAAATATTGACCAATAGGACCTTGTACCGTAGTGACAATAAGCGACTAACAATTATTATCGATTAGGTATTAGTTAACTTGCGATTGTTTCACTTGTCAAATAAAATAATTTAGAAACGTCAGATACATTTTTTAAGTGTGTTACGCGCAATGACTAATTTTGTGATGAGTTGCGTTGATTTAAAAGAGGAATATTATGTACTTAATTAAATAAAGCTTTTTCTCTTAAATGTGCATTTGTGGTCCTCATTTTAATTTATTATATTCTCTTTCTAAATATAATTCGTGGTACGCTTAAGAATCGATAATTTTTTTACAAATGTCAACTCATGCCAGCCCCATTCTTTGGAAAATACAACTCGTGCTTCGCACTCGTTGTATTTTCGTCGTTGGGATTGGCATAAGTAACATTAAAAAAAATTATCGATAATAAGCGTACCACTTATTATATTATCCCTGACAATATAGATTTTTAATAGTGGAATCCGATAGTGATTTTTCTTCCCTTTATGATCATGCAAATAAATCATAAGGTTGCATAACAAAAATTCTGAGAAAAATCGATCTGATATATTGATATATTCATACCATAATATCAATAACATTAATAATAATAATAATAATAAAAAGCTTTATTATCCAAATTATAAATGGCTTTAATAAGCCTTTAACATATAATTGGCATCGACAAAATATACATAATATGACAAACATCACAAAAAAGATGTATGTATAATGTATAGATATATATCTTTTGAAGAAAAACAAATACTAATAATTTTAATACAAATAATATATATGTAAGTATGCAACTGTACCAAACACAAACTTTTATATATACATTGATATTGTTTGCAAGTAATATTTCTTTTGTTATGTCTTTGATTAGATTTCAATTTTATCTAATCTTGTGTTTTATTAAAAATTTACCAATGTACATGTGACATACTATTTTATTGACTTTTTTGTACACACACTTTTTACCATTCTCATGGAAACCAAAATAATTTTATCAACCCTTAACTATACCATACAACAATACAACAATAACATAACTATAAAGACAATCCAACAATACTGTATAAAACATAACATATAACATACATGGATAAATGAAAGCATACAAAAACAAAAGTTCAACAAAAATAAAGTTATATTAGGAGTATATAACAATCTTAATGTAATTTTTATTAATAAAACTAAAGATGTATTGATGTACACAATAAAAAAAAAGAAATTTACAAAATTTACAAAGTGAGCTTTTTTTTAACTTCATTAATAGACTCATGAAAGAAATCAACATTATTCGATATTAACACTCTGTTGCACGTAGATAGTGCTAATCTAATAGGAGTGTTTATTATATCTACAATAAATAAACCATTGTTTCTCTTCCTTAGGATTATCATTGGCACTTTCAGTTTAACATGTTCTAATAATATACTGCTGTCTATAAAACTATGTAATAGTTTATATATAATTAATATTACAGTCATGTCTCTTCTTGTTGTTAACGTCGTAATTACAAAGTTACAAGATCTTTGAACAAGAAGAATTTGATCATTATATGAAATAAGGTATGGATACTTTGGGTAAATACCTGTAATCTTTTTGTAAAGCCATCTTATAAAAACTCTTTGCACTTTTTCTATGTCGTTTATAATAACATATTTATCTGGGTACCAAATTATTGTAGCATATTCTAAAATAGATTTTACATAAACACAAAAAAGCCTGTATAACAGATGAATATTGTTAAATTGAGTACAATTTCTTATTAAAAAGAATAAATTTGTATACGCCTTTGTAATAAATAATATTATTAATATGTTCGTTGAAGGTAAGCTTACTGTTAAACAATACTCCTAAATCATTAATTTGTTCTTTCCTCGGTAGATTCTGACCATTAATTCTCTATTAGAGAAGCTGTAATCCAAGTTATTGCTTTGGAATTTTGAATAGTTGACTATACAACATTTGTTTACATTTAAAGAGAGATCGGTTTTCGAAAGCCAACCTGTAATGCTATTTAAATCTATTTGAAGTGATGCATAATCATTGGCATTATTAACAACAGTATAAACTTTAAAATCATAAGCATAAAGTAAAAAACATTACACATTTGCAACAGACTGTGGTAAGTCATTAATACAGTTTTTTTCTTTTGGTTTTCCTCTTTTGTCAAATGTATTTCACTATTTATCAAAAGTATTTCCCACCTATGTAGCTTTGACATTAATAATCAAATGAAATTCACTATTTGTCAAAACTCTTTCACGTTATTGCAAATTATTTTCCTCTTTTTTAATGTTTTATTAGAAAAAGAAGAATATAACAATTTACTAAATATACCTACTAATATTACATAATGTAACGCAATACTTGTAAAAAAAATGTTTTATAATTAATTCAAAATTTCAATTCTGTTGAGGCAATCTCCCAAATATATCTCCATGTGTCGAACATAATTTTGGCAATGTTCTTGTGTAATAGCTTCAGAAGCGTTATGAATTTGAACATATAGTTGTTCTTCATCTGTAGGCTGACTTCTTTTTATTATAGTTTTCCATTGGTGAAACAGCTCTTCAATGGGGTTTAAAAAAGGACTGTACGGAGGCAGAAATATTGGTACATGTCCATGAGCTCTGATCAGTTGTTGAATTTCATCCGTTCTATGAAATCCGACGTTGTTCATGACAAAATATGCACCTTGTATATGATCTGCGACCAAGTGATCAATCAAAGATGTCAAGAATTCTCCAAAGTGTTCTTCATTGTAAGGCCTGTCTTGAATGGTGAATAAATATAATGAATTAATACACATTGCAGCAGCAATCGAATAATTACGGCCTCTTAATTGGGCCTTCACTTTGTTGACTCTTGTATTTTTCGGTGATCTTCCATAAGCTCTTCTAGAATTTACTTGAATCCCAAATTCATCAATAAAAAATAGTTTTTCTCTGTGAACCATTATTCTGTTGTATTGAACAGCATATTCAAACCTACTTTGGATAGTATCTGGTGTGTTACGCCTTTCTGGCACAAAAGAAACGCGTTTTACAGAATAGTGAAATGCCTTTGTCGCTCTGTCAATGGTCGATAAGCTCACCTCTAGTTGTGGATTTTGCTCCAACAATTTGGCTTTTACTTGTTTTAGTGTCAAGGTGCAATCCTCATCCATTAAATTGCAGATTTCTTCTTGCTCCTCTTGAGTAAATTTCTTGGGGCGATGACCAGCACTTCTTTTATTCACTTCGTTCGTTATTTTGTACGTCTTGTAAATTTTTCTTACAGTGTTCGGCAAAACATTAAATTGTCGTCCTATTTGGACTGAAGAACTACCTTCGTTCATTCCTCTGATTATTAAAGCACGTACCTCGTTCGAGATTTTGTTCTTTTGCCTTCTTTCAGTATTCATTCTTAATAATCAATGTTAATATCAATGTGAAATAGATTTAACAAATAAGGAAATAGATTTGACACAAGGGGAAATAGTTTGACATACACAGCAAACTGTTTAATAGAGATGGGAAATACTTTTGATAAATAGTGAAATACATTTGACAAAAGAGGAAAACCAAAAGAAAAAAACTGTAAATAAATTAAATAACAATTCAGGCAGACAGGATCGTTGTGGTACGCCAGAAGTAGGAGTAAACTTCGATGACATTACACCATTTACCGTAACAAAATTTACTCTATTTAAAAGGTAGGATTCGATTAATGCAACTGCGTTATTACTAAACCCAAACTTGTAAAGCTTCTCAAGCAGCATACCAATCGAGACACTGTTAAATGCCTTGCTGATGTCTGTATAAACACAACACACTTGACTACCACTTGTTATTTTTTCACTCACATATTCGGAAAAAGTTAATAAATTGGAAACGGTGCTTCTGTTTCTGATGAAACCATGTTGACAAACTGATAGGGATTTTTTCACATGAGCATAGATTTCGTTGTAGAGGATCTTTTCAAATACTTTTGCCATTACTGGTATAATCGAAATTGGACGGTAGTTTTCTATATTTGAAGGATCATCTTTCTTGTAAATACGAACTATCTTAGAAATTTTCCACTGATTTGGAAATTCGCCCATTTTGATGGCAATGTTGAATATACTTGTTAAAGGTTCCTTTAGTATACTTGCACATCCTTTTATAATGAAGGACGGGATGCTATCAGGGCCAGCAGATAATTTAGATTTTAATGCTTTTATTGCTTGCTCAGTTTCTGATTCTGTTATCGGTTGAAAGTTAAAATAATCTAATTCGTAATCAGCTACATCTTTTGTATGTTGTTGATTCATATCCTGTTTGTATACTGAATTAAAAAAAGTGCGAAAGGCTTCTGCAATTTCTTCATGAGATTGTATCTTTGCTTCTTTGAAATTCATTTCCACCGGTATTCTATTAGTTCCCTTTAATTCTTTTAGATAGTTACTCAATTTCTTCGGTTCATTGAATATTTGTTGTTCACAATGTTTTAAATATGTTAATTTTATTTGTACCTTCAGATCACTTGATAGTTTTTTCATTTCCGCTCTTAATCCTTCTTTAAATCCTTGACCCTTCTTCAACGTTTTATGAATTCTTCGTTTTCTTCGTATCATTCTTTTTAAATCTGTAGTAAACCAGCATGGATACTTGTTTTGATGTATTTCCTTTTTTGGAATGCAGTCTGCCATAATGCTGTTAAATGTTTTATAAATGTAGGAAACTAAATATAGTATGCGGTGGTTGCCATGCCAAACAGATAGATTAAGTATTGATTGATTTAAGTGTATTACTTACTGATGATACTCTGTTAATATTATTGTAATAAAAATGGAATTTATAATTAAATAGCGTCTTTTATTTACGATGGACCTATACAATTCCATAATAAATATTGCCTACAGTGAGTTGTAGATTATTAATTACGATTGATTCCTGCCAACATCTCTTAACAAACAATATAATTGATAAAAGTCTGCATTTTTGTAGTCCCATCTTTTAATTTTAAAGTGACGACGCTTTTCTTTATTGTTATTACTGAGAATTATAACGGAGAATGCAGGGTGAAAACGTTTATCTTCTGGTACAAGTATATTGTGTTCTCTCTCAATTTGCATTTCTTTTGTTGATATACACAGATCCAATAGAACTTTATCTTCATTTAGTACTTGATTATATTGTGTAAGATTGCACGCAACCATAAACTTATTCAATATTGTACAATTAGAGTTTGTCCCTTTTCTGTCCGTTATAAATTCGCGAAGGTTGAAATCTCCACAGATGACCGCTTCTGTGTCTTCAATTACAAATTTTTCAATATCTACCTGACAGTAACTAAGTAATGCTTCATATGCTATAATTGTTGCCTGGGGTTTTATGTACAGACCAATTATTATAAACTTTTGATTATTAATTTCTAAGCTCACTGTTAGACATTCAAAGTATTCATTTGAATTTTTGTTCACTAACGTAGGATTGTATTTGTGATTACTGGCAATTAAGACTCCTGCACCTCTTCTACAATTAGAAATATTGTAGTTCCGGTCAATTCTGTAGACCATATACCTGTCATCAAAAAATTCACTGCTATAGAAATAATCGTTTAAACCCGTTTCCGTTAGAATAATTACGTCATAGTTACATGATATTGTATTACCTTTAAAAACTGTAGCTTTAGTACGAAGTCCTCTCACATTCTGATAATAAATCGAGATTGTTTGCTTTTTTGTTTACAATATTAGAACCTGCAACATTATCTATAGAGATTGATAGTAATAACTATAAATTGTATTGTATTTTACCTTTTTCAATTTCAATTTTTCTTTCTGTAAATATGGTAATCTCTGTCGAATGGTGAGTGTTCCGTGTTTAAGTTTAATTTCATTTTTGTATTAAAATCTTTGCAATTCGGGCAATGTTTCTTTGTGTTGTCACAGTTGGGAGCTGTATGATTAGAGCTTCCACATTTCAAGCAGATTTGAGGTTTTTCACAATTGTTCTGTGTTCGTCTCAGTAGATTAACATGTTCGAAAACACTGCATGTGGAATACCCTATATATAAGTATCATTTGTTCATAATTTCTTGAAAAGTATTGCCATCACATTCTATTATAGCTGTATACTGATATTTTAATTTTTTCATTGCTACAAGTATGATATGTGCCTTATCATTCAATGAACTATTTTGCTTTTGAATGCAGTTTTGAAGAGCTTTTTCATCTACATCTTCATCCAGGCCTACAATTTTAATTTTAGGTAGTTTGGGTTTGGGTACATTAACTTGATAATCCTTACCTATAGTCTAAGAGCTAGCGAACACGACCGCTTCACAACTCCGTAATGGATAAAATTCCTTTTATTATCTGTATTCATAGTATATGAGTAGGAATAACTTTGTCTGGCAGGGCAACCCCTCTGATTTATGGAGGAAGAGATCAAATAGAGTAGTTAAAATGTCACATTTGACACTCATATGTAATGGTTTTTCTAATCTTTATATCAATCAAAATACATGCAAAAATACGATAGCAAACTTGTCAGACAAATATTCCTCTGATTAATTAGTACCCGATCAGTACTAATTAATTAATTACATATTAAAAGATTTCAAGTATAAACATTGTGCACACATAGGCAACCAGTTATACATAAAATAGCGTAAGTTTATTAACTTTTGGATGAAATCAGTGGAATCTTGATCTGTCATTTTGCAATCACATTATTCAAGGATCAACTATACTTAGTAAAAAAGACAGACATTAAACGTATAGTTAAAATCTTTAAATAATTAATTAATAAGTGTTGATCTGGCACTAATCAGAGGAATACTTGTCTGTCAAGTTTGCTATCGTTCTTTTTCAGTATTTTGATTCATATTACAATTACAAAAACCAATACATATGTATTTCAAATGTGACATTTCTTAACTACACTATTTGACCGCTTCCTCCATAAATCAGAGTTGTGAAGCGGTCGTGTTCGCTAGCTATCCGACTAGTTTTTTTCCACCTCTTTTCTTATTTTATCACTATCTTCCTTTTGGTTGCATTTTATTAAAAATCCTCCGTCCTTTGTTACAGCAGTTTTTGCTGTAACAATTGCTACTTCCAATTCGGCAGGTTTTAAATTTTTTGTTACATCATCCTTAATTTTCTTCGTATCTATATTTTGTGTATTATCCTTGGGTTTAACTACAATAATGTGGTTGGCTTTGTGTTGAACATTTCTTTTTAAAACTTCACTAAAAATCGAATTTTCTTTATCATCTGCAATTCTATCATTTTTATTGTTATCATTTTTGTTGACTTCCTTTAATAATTCGGTGTGTTGGTATAACATGTCAATTCTATAGCGCAGTTCAAAAATTACGTCATTTTTTTTTTGTTTAATAACGTACCACCTAAATAAGCGAAAATCAATTTCCTTATTGAAATCTTCTCCACTAAATGATTCCCAGAATGCGGACTCACCGACTTCATTTTGTTCACTGCTCCCGTTAGCACTATTTTCACAACAGATAAATATATTATCATTTACAAACTTCCCGTATAGTTTAGCACAGCTCATGTGGAACACATTAGTGCACTGTGTGCATTTGATAGCATTTGTTAAGTTGCTCTTTTTACATCTTTTACAGATAGACGAAACAGAGGCGTTGCCTGATCCGACTGCCATTTTGGACTTTTGTTCATTAAATGTTCAGATCGATTTTTCTCAGGATTTTTGTTATGCAACCTTATGATTTATTTGCATGATCATAAAGGGAACAGAAATCACTATTGGATTCCACTACTAAAAATCTATATTGTCATTTAAATTTTTTGTGATGACATCATAACTAACAAACATTTACAAAGTTCAGATCGATTTTTCTCAGAATTTTTGTTAAGCAATCTTATGGTTTATTTGCATGATCATAAAGGGAAGAAAAATCACTATCGGATTCCACTATAAAATTCTATATTGTCATTTAAATTTTTTTGTGATGACATCATAACTTAGAAAAAAATGAAAGTCGGGAGGTGAATCGCACATATTAATGTGTATCTTTTAAAAACAAAATCGGCATGTTTCAGCGTTTTTAAAAAAACTGGTTGAGTTCGCTTTTTTTTAATATTCCATACTTTAATCCCACACTGTATATTACTAATTGTAATTATTAAAAATTGTTTATCGTTAATTCCAGGAACTGAAGTTTAATTCACCCAGTGCAAGAAGACGTCGTTACACAATACTTGGAAATAAAGCTGCTGGCGGGGACGGCGGAAGATTTGTTAGTGGAATACAAAGTGGCGGAGGTTTTGGCTCTGTAGGTGGATTTGGATTTGGTAGTGGCATCGGAGGTGGTGGTGGAGGAGGAAGTGGCGGAGGCTTATTTGGAGGCGGATTCGGATTTGGTAGCGGAAATGGTCAAGGAACTGGTAATATAGGAGGAACCATTGGAATTGGTGGGGGAGCAGGAGGTAGTACTGGAGGTAGTGGGAATTGTGGTGGCACAGGAAGTGGAAGTTTAGGATGTAGTGGTGGAATTGGAGGAAGTATTGGAATTGATGGTGGTCTCGGAGGCGGTGGAGGAGGTAGCAATACCGGTGGTCAGGGCAGTGGCGGTATCGGCGGAATCATTGGAATTGGTGGTAGTTCCGGAGTCGGTGGAAATTGTGGAGAAGGCAAAGGAAGTGGAAGTTCGGGATGTGGTGGTGGAATTGGAGGAAGTATTGAAATTGGCGGTGGAGCAGGTGGTAGTCTTGGAGGCGGTGCAGGAGGTACCAATGGCGTTGGCGGCATTGGAGTTGGTGGTAGTTCGGGAGTCGTTGGGAATTGTGGAGACGGCAAAGAAGGCGGAAGTTCGGGATGTAGTGGAGGCATTGGAGGAAGTATTGGAATTGGTGGTGTAGCTGGTGGTGGCCTTGGAGGCGGTGCAGGAGGCAGCAATGGCGGTGGTCAGGGCAGTGGCGGTATCGGCGGAATCATTGGAGCTGGTGGTAGTTCCGGAGCCGGTGGGAATTGTGGAAGTTCAGGATGTAGTGGTGGAATTGGAGGAAGTATTGGAATTGGTGGTGGAGCTGGTGGTGGCCTTGGAGGCGGTGCAGGAGGTAGCAATACCGGTGGTCAGGGCAGTGGCGGTATCGGCGGAATCATTGGAATTGATGGTAGTTCCGGAGTCGGTGGAAATTGTGGAGACGGCAAAGGAAGTGGAAGTTCGGGATGTAGTGGTGGAATTGGATGAAGTATTGGAATTGGCGGTGGAGCAGGTGGTAGCCTTGGAGGCGGTGCAGGAGGTAGCAATGACGTTGGCGACATTGCAGTTGGTGGTAGTTCCGGAGTCGCTGGGAATTGTGGAGACGGCAAAGAAGGCGGAAGTTCGGGATGTAGTGGAGGCATTGGAGGAAGTATTGGAATTGGTGGTGGAGCTGGTGGTGGCCTTGGAGGCGGTGCAGGAGGTAGCAATGGCGGTGGTCAGGGCAGTGGCGGCATCGGGGGAGGCATTGGAGCTGGTGGTAGCAACGGAGCCGGTGGGAATTGTGGAGACGGTAAAGGAAGTGGAAATTCAGCATGTAGTGGTGGAATTGGAGGAAGTATTGGTATTGGTGGTGGTCTTGAAGGCGGTGGTTAGGGCGGTGGCGGCATCGGGGGAATCTTTGGAGTTGGTGGTAGTTCCGGAGCCGGAGGACTTGGCAGCGGCGGAATTGGAGGAAATATTGGAATTGGTGGTGGATTTGTAGGCGGGTTTGCCGGAGGTTTTGGAAGTAGAAGCGTAGGTGGAGCGAAGTATGGTTTAGGCTATAAGAATTAAAGTTCCTATAGTTAGTTGCATAGCATTGATAGCGGTGGAAGTCATAAAAGCGAATAGTAAGTATATTGTATGTACATAGTATAATCGAGTATGGATATACTATAGCGTTTTTCTTTTGTTTCAGTGGAAGAAAATGAGCCCATTTGTGAAGAACCTGGTAAATATTAAAATTGGATATTAAAATTGTAAAATGTTTACTTTGCTAAAATATTGTAATATTTGTTTATATTATTAATGAAGAAGCGAAAAAGCTTTCTTTTAAAATGTTATATTATTAATTTAAAAATATTAAATACCTAGTATAACATAAAATATTGTAACATGCTACAAATTATAATAAATAAATGAATATACATATAACACTTATAATTCTGGCTTTTTTATATTTTATAGACTGACGTTAAAACTAACATATGCCTCTAAGTTTTTACATAATTTTATTGATTTAAGATTTGCCTAGGTTTCTGCTACAAACTACGAAACGTATTCCCTAAAAATCGTAAAAATGTAGTTTTTTGCAAAAGTACCTAGTTCTTTTTTAAAGTTTGCAGAATTTTGTAACATTTTGAAAATGTAATATACCTATTGTTGAGATGTTGAATGTTATGCTACTCTACATCTTAGATCGAATACATCTTGAATACATCTTTAATTGAGTACTTTAGAAAATCACGTAGGATCTTCAACTTGCAAACATTTGCATTTACATATTTGTACATATTCACCTTTTAGTATATGTTTAATAAATAATCTACTACGTCTCGTCACTTAACAATTATTCACTGTGAACTCAATTCAATGTGAACTTTAAATATAAGGAATAAAAATTTTCATTTGAAACAGAACTTGATTTCTCAGTGACACAAAACGACGAAAAACCTGCACATTCTTCAATTACGTGCTTACAGCTACAGCATGCCGAAATTCTAATTTTAATTCGTGCTTCTTTCTTATTAAATGAACAGATGAACACAGTTGCCACATGATATGTGCCAGTTTATTACTATTATTACCATTTATTACCAAAACTTATTTAAAAACCAACATTCTGAGAAACTAAAGTACTTCTTTTAAAAACTCAATGTGTAACCTTTGGGAATAATGGTAAGATGTTGGTGTTGGAGAATTATTGCAAGTAAGTATTCCCATAGATTGGTTGGAAACTGTTAAGAAATAAAAAGTAAGAATGATGAAGCCTATTACCACTGAATGGAATTATGTACTATTAAAGTAATTAAAATTTTAATTTTAATTAAATTTTATAAATATTAAGCATATCTCTATTTATGCCCAATAAATTTAACCAATCTTAATGTTATTGTCCTTTGAGAATGCTTCCTTTATTCATAAAATTACTAGGTGGTATTGAAAGTACAAGCAATATTTTATCAAACCTTAGGATAGTTATATCCTAATATATTAAACCTGTAATGAACATAAACAGTTCACAGTTCTTAGTAAAGATTCACGTAGTTCTGTATCATATCATTGACAAGATATGCGTTTCGGGGAAGCTTTACATTGTCTGACTGCTGTAAAGAGTTTTTCAGCATTCAGGTCAGTCCACACAGTGGTATGTTTCAAAGCCAGGCAAATCTTTTTCTTTATTTCGCAATTGCATGTTTATTTTGCAGTTCGGCTAAGGTCTCGTCCAGGCTGTAAATATGCACTTTTTGTCCTTGGTACATAAATAACACGTGACCCCGAGAAAAATTTAAAATCAAGAATTATTTTCGAATAGCCCAAAAAAGTAAAGAAGATATTTTCGGGATAGTATATCATACTATTGATCAGTTTTGCCACAGTTGTATGCACCATTTATTACTACTCAATAAACTAAAAATAAAGAAAGTTGATGGTGGAATACCAGGTCCTTCTTCCAGTAAATAACAAAGTGGTTTACAGGAATTGCTGTATTTAAAACTTTGTTTATTTTGATAACTCAAACGAATTATTAAAATCACACTAAGTCAAACTGCTCGGCTGAACCACCATATTTCATAAAAAAATTTCTAAAAGTTGTGAGTGACTTCTAAAATCTGCCTGCAATAATTAACACCACACAGTATTGCCATAAAAGAAAAAAAAAGTAAAAACTTTCTGATAGGATGGTGCATTTATGTGTCTGAGGTGCTTTTCATTAATTACAGTTATTTTTTAATACGAACTTTTGAGAGAATGTGATTCTAGGATCAACTAAAATGATTTCAGAAAACAAATTTTTGTAAGCTCTTCCTCTTCCCAAGATATAAATTCAATTAGAATTAAAGTTATGGTAAAAATACATATTTGATCCGTGTTATAAATGATTTTCCCACAAGCGTTTATTTTTGTCATATTTTCTATCATCTATCACAAAATTTTATTACTTATTTTATTTTTTGATGCCAATTTCATGGGACATATCTTTTCCACTAAACACATGATTTTAACACCTTAGACGTGAATTGGACGTGTAAAAGATGGATCTGGTTTTGGATATGTTGTTGTGTACATCTTTCCAAAACATTAACGTGCCAAACGAAACGGACAGTGCAATTCTTGGAGGGTTTGTCGTATTTTGTCTACATAGTAAAGCCAAAAGTTTTAGATTAGACAATCTTGTTGGCGAGTCGGTGGGAACACTGCAGGCATAAAGTTTTAACCTTCTGTCATACAGTCAAGTAGCAAACGCATTGTCAGGTAGCCTCTTGTTCCTCACAGAGCAGGGACAATACAAGAATCGTGTTGCGACTATTACGTTGTTTAAAGTAGGGAGGAACGTCTATGCGATTTTTACGTTGTTGAAAGGGCTGAATATTGGTGAACATTTTCTATATCGTACTATTAAAAAGTGTAATGAAACCAATTGTCTTGACGACAAACCTCGCACGGGTCGTCCTCGCTGTTCACAACGAAAGAAGTTGTGGAAGCGGTGCGTTCTCGCATAAACCGTAATTCTGTTCGAAAACACAAGGTGATGGCGCGGGAAATGGACGTTGCTCCGTTCACTATGTCACGAATTATTTGTGAGGATTTAGGAATGGGTGCATATAAAAGGGTTAAAAATCATTGACAGAATGTCTGAAGAAAATAAAGAAAGTTTGTTCGAAGAAATTGTGGCAGGAATAGTGAACTCAATGTTCCGTCGTTTATCAAAGAGGAAGATTGGCCTTCTGGTAGCCCAGATCTGAACCCGCTGGACTGTTTGCTTTAGGATATTTTAGAGCAAAGGGTCTGTAATAAAAGGCATGCACATTTGGAATCTCTGAAACGTGGTATAGTGAAGACAGCATCTGAAATTCCACTCGCAAACGTGCGTTCCGCGAAAGATGAGTTTTCTGTGCGTTTGATGATGTATTTCCGCGGTGATGACGGCCATTTTGAATAAAGTTGATATCGTTTTATAGATTTTCTTATGTACATTCCGAAAATATATATTTTGACTAGGCTACATTGCGTTGTTATTTTTTTATTTACGTCCAAGGTACTGACAGAACTTTTGGCTAGACTATGTATAACTTTTTCTGGATTAAATGTCTAAACAGAGCTGGTAAATTAACGTAGGGTTATATAGTTAAGGATTATATTTTTCAACATATTTTTGGTGATTATCCGGCTGGCAGTTATTTGGTCAGTTGTAATGTCCAAATCACCATATAGTTGACGACATAATGACGAGAAATTACCGTATTAATGTCGCAGTCCCAAAATGTCATATTTTGTCATTACAGAGACGAGAGCTCAGACAAGAACTGTCACAAACATGACGTAAGATGAAATAAACATATGTATGATACATTTTTATTCAAATAATATAAATACATTTAATATAATACTACTATATTATTTTTAAATGAGAAGATGATTCATCCTAGCTTAATGAAAAGTACTGATTAGCTAGACAACTCACAATAGTTTGACGTTCAACTGATGAGCTGTTTTACACATACGAGAATTTATGCGAGAAGTTCTTAACCAAATTTTTGCTAAAATTTTTCAATAAAAATTTGGTAAAGAAACTTTGACATATAATACAGTTTTTTGATTCCGAGATTTATTGTGAAAATATTCATAATAAAACATTGGAAGCATTTCTAGAATTTTTTGAAATTTGCGAGTAATGGACGCGGAAAAGTGCGCATAAAATACTCGTAGTTGTCGTAGTGGTTATTTGCATTTTAAAATATTATTAAAGAAACCATGCAATGATAATAACGCTAAAAATCAAGTAACATTTAATTGCTAGGTGCGCAAAATGTCTGTAGTTTTATTTTATTTATTGAAATGGGCAAAATGCCAACGGCCATATTGCGTTTACAGTAACAGGTCCGGAATTCTTTAAATTTGTTATTGTATAAATTGTACTGTATCCTAAAATAAAGGTTAATCAGCTATTATTAATTGTATATAAAATATATTTAAAATTAAGCAAATGACATGAAAATATCACGCATATTTATTAACAATATTTTTGTTACGATTAAAGTCAACAAAATTTTACTGAATACACTAACTATTTTTAACTTTGTTTACAATAAGCGCCCAGCTGCTTCGCAAACAAACGTGCGTATAACCATAAATTTGAAGATAATTTGTGTTATATCTTATTGTTAAACGAGGTGAAAGTGCACACCAAGATATTCTTTATGTTGTAACAATTTTGTGGAAAATTTTCAGCAAAGTCTGGTTAAAAATTTCGCATAAATCCTCGTATGTGTAAAACAGCTCCAATGACAAGTAAACGTGCAAATTAACAGCCAACACCGCTACCCAATTTTGGGTTGAGGATGTTTAAAAATGGGTCACATAAATATTTATTTTCATTTAGGTTTATGTTAAAAATATCTGCTATAAGGTTCTGTAATTTTAAGTAACCCCCCACTCCATCTCTTATGAGTCGCCTTATAATTTTATTGATATTTTTGGGTGGCTAGATGAAAAAGGAACGCTGATGTAGACATTTCATAAAACCTCAATTATTTACTGGGCTCAATTGTTTATGACGTTATGTTTATGTGATATATTGGACTACGACGTCACGGATCAATCATTACTAAAAAATGACGTCACTATAACGTCACTATTCCTGCTGGCTGGGTAGGGATTAGGGATTAGAACGTTTTGAAATATTTTTTGATTAGGGATTGGAATTAAATTTCTAATAATATTAATATTTGTGATTAGCGATTGATTTAATCTCTAATCCTAATTACGGTTTGATGATTATGATTACTAATCCAAAGAGTACCCAACCCTGGTAAAATCACTTGACACCCAATTGTTTCATTGTGTTATATTATATTTTTAGTATTGGGAAACTATAAATAACTTTTACTGCAGCATCTGTTTATAGATGTTAGCTCGGAAACCAATGTCAATGTCTAATGCACATAATTTTCTAGTTGTTATAATTTTTGAATTTAAATAATTTCCAAATCCCCCAGTATAAAAATAATTTATAAAAATTATTATTTTATAAATAATTCTTACATACAAGTAGTCTGTGTCTGTAGCACAACTACATCTTTGGAATATTAAGATCCAAATAACTTAAAAAATGCAGTCAGCAGTGTGGTAATTGTTAGTTTCACTAACGTTAGTCTTTATCAAGAACCTACTAACAATGAAAAACGATATGTGTCAAACTCTAATGTAATTAACTTCCACTTCAGCTCATTTACTTTTTTGGAAAATCAATATTCCGCAAGAGTTTATAACTAGCTACATCCACACCCATTGAATAAATTTCTAATTATTAAATACTTTACCATAAAACATTGAACTTCTCACCTTGAGTAGATTTATATATATATATATATATACCTCGTTCGCCTTTTTTAATTTTTTTGAGAAGGTTTCAATGCGATTGGAAACTTCCTATGTATAAGAAATTAACTTTTTAATTTAATCTTCGATCAGCGACCTCTGGTATTGTGGTTAATTTCATGAAGTTAAGAAAAAAAATAATCTAAATTTGTTAGAGGGATTTGGAAATTACGCGGCTGCGGTTTGATTCCTTAGAATTGACGATAATGTAAAAAAATAAGTTTGCTTAATGATAGAGATTTTAATTAATGGGCTGCATTAAACTTTTCACATTAACATATTAATTTATTGTTTACTACAATAACAGTTAGCGATTAAATATTACTGATTATGTAATTAGAAATAAACAAAAATACTTGGAATTAAAAAATAAAAAACAACGACTATAATGTAAATCGTAAGGTATCAGAAAAATGGCTCTCATCAGTCAGTGAAATTTAAAGGGATCGCGTGGAATTCCTTTTTTCTTATAATTTTTATTTGATTTTATATTTAGCTTGTCATACCTCTATAAGATTTAATGAAGAATTCCAATTATTTTCATTGTTTTTTCTATTTATCGTCACAAAGAAAATGTTGAAAACACCTGCCTTAGAATATCCTTACTAGGAAAAATCCTTGCCAAAAACTATAAATCACATTAAGAAATATGATTTACTTATTGTTAACAGTGGAGGGAATAAACAAACATTAAGGATGTGAAAAAAATAATTTTTTACCATCAATTTAGAAAAATCTGAAAGTCAAGGTGAAGAAAGGGTGGTGATGTCACCATGTGTTTTCCATGTTGCACTAATTGCCAGGATAGTATTATTATTGGTTAACTTATGTAAAAATTGCAATTCCAGTGATCTTCCTAACATTTAGAACTGTTTTAATAAACTAAAAACGTCACTATCATTCTTATTGGCATTAACATTTTTCAACGTTCAATATTTTTCTGTCGTACTTTCTCTTCCGAAACGTCTAGCGAGATATTCAATTTACTTTACATAACTTAGTAGTTACTCTGTTGTATCTTTCTACTTAAAGTAGTTTACCCCTTTTGCACATTTTCCTCGAATTTCAATGCATTACTTTATTCGATAATATATGTTCTTGCATATTGTTATATCGCCATCTAATCATCGCTTTTATATTTCTTCTTCTATGTCCTTCTTCACTAACATATTCGTTTGTTTTTCTTTTTTGTCTTGAGTGGCTAATCCATTTCTAGTACTCATAGTTTAGGTCTCTTCACCATAAAGTCTTTCCGCACTTCTGCACCATAAGGTAGAACTAAGCCTTATACTATATGCAGATGTACAGGGAGTCCGAAGATACTAGGTCTTTCCCGGATAGATGTAGTGACCGAGGCGAAACAACTACATATATAGCCGCCACTGTCTCCCGACATAACTCAAAATGATTTTTTTCTGTGGGGTTAACAGCTAATAACTATTACATAAGTAACTGTAGCTTTGTACGACCTTTACGGTTAGGGTAGAGTAATCCAAACAGCATTTCGGCTGCTGGGAAGTGCTTTAATAAATTCATTTCATTTATCGTTATTCGCTCCATGAGGAACATAGCAGTTTAATAAAGTTAGTGCAGGTTCTTCTCTTTCTTGTTATTTTCTAATTTATGTTAACTAATTCTAATTCTTCACTGCATATTGCATAGTTCCTAGGTAAACATTTTCCATTTTTCTCTATTTTGAGCTATTCTTTTTATTTCGTTCCGTGACTTGGGGTATGCTGTATGTCTGAGCATTGCTCTTCTTCATGCTTCGGTCTGCCTTTCTTTCTTATTCCTTTTGAGTACCAGTCTAGAACTGTTTTTGCAATGTCTCTATCTTCTTTCCTTATCGGATGCCCCATCCACTTCCATTCTCACCTTAGAATTGAAATGTCCGCTTTTTCTTGATCTGTTATCTTCCACAGTTCGTCGTTGGTGATTGTTTCTGGTCACCTTATTTGTATTACCTTCCTTAGGCATTTATTTATGAAAAACTGTTCTTCTTTATTGTCACTTCCGTTTCCTTCCATGTTTCTGCACAGTACACTGCCTTTACATTTTCTCATCTCTTTTATTTACTCTTAATTTTTCTGGAATCATTGCTCTCTAAACTCTGCTTGTGATGTTTCGTTCTATCTGTGCTTTCCGTTTCTTTAGATGGCGTTCCTAGCAATTATCTTATTTATCTTAAACTCCTCCAATTGTCATTCTTCTGTTTCTTCTTCTTGTATTGTTGTTCGTAGTTTTTCTTTTGTAATACTCCTATATTTTGTCATTCATCAACAGTTTTAGTTTCTTCCTATTGTTGCGTTTTTTAATTACCCCAAGCGTTTTAATGGATTTTCATTCGTTTGAGATTCAAATTTCGCGGGTATTTTAAGGTTTTTCACTCGAGTAAATTTTTAAATTTTTCGGGCGTGTTTAGCCTTTTGAAAGTTGGCAATTTATAAATTTCGACTTGTGCTCATTATCTTCCGCCTGTTGTAAAAGTTTTAAACGACATTTTCCCAGATACATGGATTACCGAGACGAACCAACGACATGATTAGTGACCTATGATCATTGATCACCAAGATATCCCAAGGTAACTTTGTTAGATGTATTTCTATAGGATTTGGTAAAGTATATTTGTAAATACGTTCATTGGTAGTAGTATTAAATTTCACAATTAGGGCAATCACTTAGGTATGGTTTAAACTTTGTGGATCTGTCTTTATCCCTTTCCCTGTCTCCTCGGTCTCCTTATGCGATCACAATGCGAACTTTATATCTCTGAACATGAAGATTTCCCGCATACAAAAGTTGTATGTTCAATTATTAAAATAATCCGTCAAATGACAAATGTGACAACTGATTCAAAAAACGAATTACTTCTTCGACAGAGTTTCACAATAATTCTTAGCTTGCTAAATTTCTTTAATAATAATGTATACAAAAAAAGAAAAATTAGAAATTTTTCATTGGTACATACCTACTATTAAAAAAAGTATAGTTTAAAATTGTTTGTAAACTGTAAACTGTAGCGTTTACTGTCTCCAGCCTTACTTTGTGGAACTCCATAATACTGTAATATAATCAAATTAAAAGATTAATTCAAAGTTTCACAAGTTTTGTTAGTTTATCTTAACCTGACAATATTGTTTCGACATTAACATGTCATTATCAACGGTAGATTCATTCAATGCATTAGTAGATTCATAGATTTTATTCAATGCTAAAGACAAAACACAATATATCATGAAATCCGGCATTTACCGTTTAAATTGTTCCTTTTGTAACTCGGTTTATATTGGGCAAACACTTAGAAATTTCGACATAAGATACAAAGAACACGTACGCTCTTATAGACTTAAACATCCAGAAAAATCGAATGATGCCAAACACTTTTTAGAACAGAACCACCCAATAACACCTCAAAACAACATTAAATTCTTACATTTTTGCAACAACAAATACAAATTAGACATTTTAGAAGCTTTTGAAATATACAAACACAAACGCACAGTACCTTTAATGAATGAACAAACAGAGCTTAGTAATTCTCCTTTATTAGAAGTGTCAGATATTTAGTTTTTGTCTGTATTGTATCTAGTTACCTATTTTCTGTATGTATTTATCCTTAGCAACGTGTTTGTTTATCAATCTTATCTACCTTTGATAATGACATGTAATGTCGAAACAATATTGTCAGGTTAAGATAAACTAATAAAACTTGGGAAACTTTGAATTAATCTTTTAATTTGATTATATTTCAACTGTAAATTGTGTTTGTCCACGTTTAGAATTGTTATTTATATTCATTAATATTGTGTAGAGTTTGTAAAATCATGTTTTTGACTATTTAGAGTGTAGAATTTAATAATAATAATTATCATTATTATTGTAAAAAACTTTTGCTTTTTTCTTAATAAAATACTTAATTTTAATCGTTGTGTAACATATAGTAACCATCCACCCACGTGCATTCAATAATTCGCAGCGAACGAGCAAAACTGCAGATCTTACTGTTACGCACAGCTGTTGTGTAGAATTTATTGCCTAATTGTCAGAGGTGTCAATCATTTGACGTGTTTGCTTTAATAATTGATCATTTACGCTGGAAATTTACATGATTAGAGATTCGCACTGTATATACAGTGCGAATATCTCTGAATATTTAAAGTCTTCAGATTGAGCTCTCATTTTTAGCCTTTGTTCCGCTTTCCATAACATATTCTAGGTAACATATATTCTAGGTAGTTTTCCTGCACTTTAAAGTCCTGACAATCTGCAAACTGCAGGTGACCAATGCATAAAGTAGTCTATGAGTCAGCATCAATTGAATCGCTGAGAAGGAGGAAATAATTGCACATTATGTAATTTTCGGAAAAATGCAAAAACTGCATGGTATGTAGTTTATATATCTCAAGCACTTTTTCAATATGCAGTGTGAGTATAAAGTAACGCATACAATTCATATCTTCTGTATCTATCATCAAAAAATCTTAAAGTAGGTATCGATGCGTATTTTATATTTAAATACACGTTCAGCTCATGAATGTTAAGCACTGAAGATTCGTCAACGTCTGTCGTTTGAACCTGCACCCTTAGGAGAGCTCTCTTATGAAGGATCCTTTACATTCGTTTCAGATTCTTCGTCAGATTCCGAGCTAACATCAATGCGGTAGGGCTTCATCTTATCAAGGGATACGATTCCCTTATACCTTCTCTGCGATCGAGAAGATCCCCTCGCGTCCTCAACAACGTAACGATCGTTATCTAAAACCTTGGTGACGACAAAGGGCCCGCTATATTTAGGGAGAAGCTTACGACTTTGCCCCTGATTGTTCGTTGCAGAGATTCGCACCACCACTTGCTCCCCAACCTTAAACTGGTTACCTGCACAACGATGCGTATCATATCTAGCCTTTCGTTCGACCTGCTTAGCTTCTGTGATCCGTTTAACCTCGCTTCTTACATCATTTATATTGTTCAAGTGCGTTGGTTCTATAGCGACTTCGTTTGCTAAAACCGCATTTGCCACTCCTCTGGGAGTGTAGCCAAACAGTAGTTCGTATGATGACTTATCGGTGGTTGAATTCCTCGTTGAATTCAGACCCCACCTGACCTTTTCCACCATGTCGTCCCACCTATTTTCGTCTTCAGTCGACGCAGAAAGCGATGCCAATATTGTACGATTGTATCGCTCCACTTGCCCGTTGGCCCTTGGAGTCGCAGTGGCATTCAACACATGTTTAATGTTCAGACCTCTACAAAATTCTTCAAAGCATATTACAGTTCTAACTAGAATCTTATCAGCACTTATCTCAACGGGCTCATGTGAAACGTTTGTTATGGTGAGAAAACCATCTAGACCATTGGTGATACATTCATCTATGTAGTGTTCTCGGCCAGGAATTGCTCGTAAACCCCCGTGAACGTAAAGTTCTCCATCAACAGCATCCCTAGAAGTGACGGCTACCAAAGCTGTTGTTTTTGGAGGAATGATGGTATCTTGCTTAGCCCAAAGAGGAATTCTTCGGGATGAAAAGTTTAAGACATCTTCGAGATTGTCGTCAGCAGACAGTACACGAACAGTTTCTTGAAGGACTATCATGACAACCTCTGGTCGGTTGAGAAAAGTCCGTCCGATCATTAAAGGTACGTCTTGGACATCGTTAGGCACAACCAGAATTTCAACATCGACTTTAACTCGGTCACAGAAGCAGAATCGTGGCTTTCGTCTCTCCTATTACAGGAACTATAAGCCCTCCATATCCGCTCATTGTCATCGTACTGGAGATGTAGCTCAACCCTAATTTATGAGCATGGCCCTTTCTTAGTAGGACAGCCCCAGAGCCCGTGTCAACGTATGCACGAGAAGGTTTTCCGTTTACCCGACATTCAAAGTAATAGCTGTCGTTAGCATTACTTAAGCTCGACTTGATAATATTATTCTTTACCAGTTGTCTATGACAATTTTTGGCTAGATGACCCAAACGCTTACAATTGGTACATTCTAACCTTGGTTTCGGTCATTTGTCCGAAACATATCCACGCCCCTTGCAATTGTAGCAACGTTGTTCGGTCTTGACACCTGACTTAAACCTTTTGACAACTAGGTCTCCATCTTCTCGGCGGTCGCGAAGTTCGCGTGCGTGTGAGCGGCGAAACACTCTTGGTCGGTTTTGAAAACTTGTCGTATAAGTCTCGGTCTTCAGGGTGGAAATATACTCAGCATATAAGGCATTTGGAGTGAGATATCTCCCAGCTCTTGCGCCTGCCTGAATCGTTGGATCACGTATTCTATCTATTAGGCAAGATACTGCTTTTCTTCCAGAAATGTCACAAGCACTAAGCATCTCCATCTTATCAAAATAATACTGCTCCCATGTTTCGTTGGGAAGCTTACATCGGTTGACAAGTTTCCTCAAAATAGCTGCAAAGTCTTGATGTTCGGGGAACGTTTTCAATAGAAGTTCCTTCCATTCTTCCCATCCTAATTGGTACGTAGGTAAGTTATTATACCATTTCCGGACAACACCTGTTAGTCAACTTTGCATGTGATATATGATAGAGGATCCGTCCCATCGATTAATCCGCGCCAGGTGTTCGATTTTCTCTATCCATTTAGAAGAACTTAAATTTGGATTTCCCGGACTAAACTCAGGAATGCATTCTGGATTCACATAAACTTTCGGTGGACGTTCCTTTGGCTGCGTTTGTTGAGTGATCATTTTCTCAAAAAGTAATTCTAATTTACCGAGTCGTTCTGAAGTATCAGCAAGTGACGGCTGAGGAGGCGAATTCGGAATGGTTACGCGCAAATCTTCACGAAAACCCGATTGCGTGAGCACTGGAGGTGTATAATGACTTCTGTTAGTAGATGATCTATCGCGCACATAAACGGCATGCGTATCTTCTGATCTTGTACGGGATCTTGATTTTCGAGCGCGTTCCTCTTCTTTAGCATGACGACGCTCGCGCGAAACAGAATCTCCATGTGATCTCTCATTCCGCGTATACGATCGCGTCCTTCTGGAACGGCGTTTCCTTTCAGACCGATCAGAACTTGAACTTGTAGACGAAGAACTGCTACGCCCCATCGTATCAAACTTTGCAATTGTGAAAATAAAAATTGTTCTTGGCCAAAATAATAGTTTTTGATTATCTAACAATTAAGTACTAAATTTATGAAACACCCCGATATAATACAGCAATACTTAAAAAAATGTTTTTTTTTTATATATAAACTTTTACGCAACTTTTTATTTAACAACAACGCTGTTATTCATCAGAAATCTTGGTGGGTTAACATAAAGGCAAATTATTACATAACACCACTCATAACAGATTCTTATTTAGCCTTGATTTTTACGTTAATCAATCCAATCAAACTCAAATAATTAAATTTGCAACATACAAATCAGTAATAGTTTGCTTTATACATTAATCAAACAAAACTACTAGCTTAACTCGTTAACGAATTAATTATAAACGTATCTAAGTAACATTCGATTCATACGTTAATCGAATCACAACGAAAATAATAGCTTATAATTAACAAAATACTAACTAATTGGTATTCACGTTAACCAAAATGAAAAGTTCATAAAAAACACTGGTTGATTTATACGTTAATCAACATAACAGTAAATAGTCAAAACTGAATTACTTACTTTTTTTGTTGCCATATTTATGAATACACTATTTAAGAAACGATTTCACCACTATCACAAAAATTAATAAAGCACGAGGGGTAATACCGCCGCTGCAACTATAAACAATCCCAACTGTTTAATATAATTTATTAATAAATATATCGGTAATAACATTTAAAAGCGTGTACATAGTACTTCTTTCTGTTCGAGACTGACTCTAAAATCATTCCATATCATTATCACATAACTAGCCTGTTATGCGTCCACTGATGACTAAACGATTGAGTAGCGCCCTCGTAACATAACGAACAATATGCTGCAGGTTTTGTTGGATACAAAGTATTGAGGGTAGATCACACTTGGTAACATTTCTTTCTTCTCTCTGTTTTTTTGGCACTACACTCCATATATATGTAGATATTGCCCTAATTCCGCGTTCTAGCTGGTCAGCAGTCCCTAGAAGCCGTCGTTACTTCTATGGACTGCTAACCAGCTCGGTTCTATCAAAATCAAGTCTGACTGTTTTTTTGAGAAAATATATTCAATAAATTAAGACTATACCAAATTTCAGCTTTTTCAAATCACTTCTTTACATTGACCTCATTTTGAAGACATGCGACCACCGCATCTGTGCTGATGCAACGCGTTCGATCATTACGCTGTCTAATGACTGCTTTCCAGTTTTATTATTACATAAACTGCTTAATGATCAATTTTCAGCTTTTAGAAAACACTTAAATGACACTTCTTCTTGTTACAACTTTCAAGCTGTGCTGACGCCGACTGTCCCCATATCCGAGTTTCTTTTGTGTAGGATATTTACACCCTAAATATAAGCTAGCCTTTACAAAACTCTTACACTTTTTGGTCGCCAGATCTTGGTCTATAAAGGGTATCCCCAGAGTGTTGTAAGCTTTTCAGTGTTCTAAGGTATAGTGATAGTTAACAATCAATAAGCAGCTTGGTACTCTATAAATGTTCTGTTTTCAAGTCACGGCTACACTATGAACGCCCCGAACAATAGAGCCTCTACCTGTCGTTTCTAGCAATACAGAATCTCGTTTCCGCCAACGGAATTGGTATTTACTGTATTTCAGTTAGTGGTTTTATGCCCACGTACAAGTTGTTTATTTCGCTGGAAACTTCTGGTTTGCTGTATTGAAGCTTTGTTCGTTTTCAATTATTTCCTTCCGATTTATTCCTACTTTTAAACATTTTAGTGATAATATAATAATAATGTTTTACGTGTCATGTGTAGCTAGCCTATTGCCTCAACTTTTTACGTGGAGGACTGGGTAACTCCTTGTCGTGATCTTCCTTTTTACTGACTGTCTTTTTTGGACTAAAAAGTTCAATCTGTCCATTTTGATTATTCTGTTCTCTCTGACATTAGGCCCTAACTCCGTATCCACCTGTTTCGCCATCGACGATTACAAGCCTATCAGCCCCCCAAAATTAAAAAAAAATTGTACAAGTATATTATGAGCGCTTTTTTGACCGTTATATTTACTACTCGTGTTATTAGATCAAAACCTAGTGCTCATCCTTATCTTAGTCTCTTTGATTTGTGTGTTAAATATTGAAATCTATTTTATGCACATTTAAGATAATTTTCTGTTGGTTCATTCTAAATTGACATTTCCAAACACGATTCTAATCTGATTGGTTATTGTTGGTTTATTTTGTGGTAGCAACGATTATAATGACTGTCTCGTTTCTTTTTCTTCTTCTTCTTCTTTTCACTTTGTCTGTTTGTAGACTAAGGTTTTGTTGATTGCTAAGACATAATTTATCTTTTCTTGGTATGCGTTGTATACGCTGCTGTATTATTTAACTTGTTGTTACCACAGTTTCATCCAGAAGAAGTTCTGGTTTAAAAAGTCTTTGATTTTGTACACTTTTAGTGTAATATTTACCTGTGCATGTAAACTAAAATTAGAGTTCTTTATGACAACTTTGTATATGTCAAAATCCCTGACAATTCTTTACTGCGATTTTGACAAATTTTGACCCTGTTCTCTTCTATGTTTTTCTTAAGATGACTAGAAGATGACATAACTATTGGTAACGGTTACATAATTTCCTGTATTAGAATATTGCTTACGTCATCAATTTTCGATACTTTCAGGTCGCACCGTAAATTTTGTATAGATATTTAGCTACTTATTGTTTTTAACTTTTCTACGGTCAACACTGTTGTTAATGTTTTTAATCATAGGCTTAATGCCAGAGAAGTTACATAATTATCATAGACATACAGTAATTTGTCAGATCTCCCATTGTCAAACATTGTCATAACTCCCTTATTTCTTGAGTTATCTGGCTCATCCACGTGTCAGATTAAAGCTAGTTTTTTATTAAATTATTAAAGCTACAGTATATCACGAAACGTGCAAAAAGCATTGCACAGTAGAAAGGTAACAGGCTGTGATGGCAAATTTTACTGTTTTTACAAATTCTGACTTTGTTCTTGTGATACAAGTATCACCCCTTTGAAACTATTTTTATAGAATTATCTTAGCATATACTTGGTATGGGTAAAAAATAAAAAAGTATCTTTTATAGTTTTATGAAAAAAATATTTTTTAAAAAATTTGCCTTCAGAACCTGCTACTTTCTTACTGTGCATTGTCTTTTCACGTTTGTTGATATACCCTGACAGATTGTAGTGGTCAGACCTACAGTCAACCAGAATTATCAAAGTAGCTGTAGCAAGTCATTTTGTCACAAAACAATTTTCATAATAATCAATTTACCTAGTTCTGTTATTACATACAGGTTCAGGCAAAATATGTAATTTATTTTTAAAAATAACAACTATTTGATTAAATATAAAATGTTGGGGATGTTTATTACAGTTTCTTTGGGGTTGATAACTTGATTTTATGGATATTTATTACAGATTCTATAATGTTGGTAGTTTGTGTTGCTAAGGGGTAGTTAAGAAACGTTTGTTTTTTGTTTTTGAAAAGAGGGATGAGGGGATTTAAAACAGGTAGGAGGTAGCCATATTGGCTTGGTTTTAAAACTTAATATAAATTCATGTAAGTTTATTTCTGTTTATTTAATGTATGTTGATTCTAGTTGTGTGATGTAATTTTTGTATTGTTTAATTAATCTGAAACCCAAATCTCTCGTTTGAATCTATATATAAATCAAAATCTATACAGTAACTAGATTCGTTTGATACTTTTTAATATTTGATAAATTTGTCCCTTTTATGGTAAAATATGATTAGAAAATAATGTTTTATAACGTTTGTCTTAGCATTACAGCTAATTATTGCCAATTTGATATTTTATTAGTGTTTAAATATGACTACGGCTGTTATGTGTTTACTGTCAGTTGTTATTGAGTTTTTAGGTTAATATTTATAACCTAACAAAACATTTTACTTTGTGACTAAAAAAATGAAGGGATAGTCTTTTGGTCCGGAACAAGAGATTATGTTACCCTAAGGTTAGAATTATTATTATTTAAAAGTGTATTAATCTGCACGGTGGTAATAAAACCCATGATAGGCCGTGTAAGAGAAAATCTGATTTAGTATTTAAGAGAGGAAGGCTCCACGGTGGCTTAAGTCCATTTGATAGGCCGTGTTGTAGAACCGTCAAAAGATTGCATGCCACGAAGGCTCCACGGTGGCTTAAGTCCATTTGATAGGCCGTGTCGTAGAACCGTTAAACTGTTTTGTTTTGCATATTTATATTATTTATATGTGCTATGTTATTCTTTTTCAGTGCTTATAACACACTCTCGCTTGTCTAGGTATCTAGATATGAGCTTTCCCTGTTGTTGACAGTAAAACTATGTCTTGCAAAAGACGTGTTCTGATATAACCATATATGGTTTGGTCACAACGTATATGTTGCTATGTCAAATATGATATAATTTTTGTACAACAGTCCTTGTGTATTCATTTTAATCTGGCACGTTTACCTTGCCTAGTTTATCTGTAAATCTTTTTGATTGACTCTGTTTCACTCATTTTTGATGTTTTATGTCATTGAGAGATTTGCGTTTGTCTATTTATAAATGCCTGGTATAATCACACAACTGTATCAACTTGATAAATTGATTTATTGACCTGTATTGTTTAATGTAACCAAACTAAATAATCATTTGATCACATATAAAACTTGCAGCGTGTACGTATTTAAGCTGGGCTAGCATATAATTTCAAGGAGGTTTTTAGAGAACTAGCCATTTATTTGTATCAGTTTAAATACGTCCCTCCTCGCTCAAGATTAAGAATAAATTAATAAAATAATACAATCATATTTATTTGTTCTTTTATTTCTGTTTTATTATTTGTGTTTATCTCTCTTTCTCCGCCCTTATGAAGTAAGTCAATCGTTATCAACCTTGGTCGTATGTTATAAAAAATAATCACAACGTAGGATCCAGTTTGCTAAATATCCATTTTGTTCTTTTGTTATATTTATCATTATAAAGTTTGTCATTTGTAAGGTTGGTAATACTGTGTCAATTTCCGGTTTGTTAAATATTTGAATTTTACGCGGGTAGAGTAAGATGGGTCGTGATCATCTAGTGGGTAGGGACCCCGGCTCATTACAAGATGCAAAATCTAGCTTTAATCTAACATTTGAATGAGTTAGATAACTCAAACAATAAGAGACTTATGAAATTTCAGTTAAATGATACAGAGCGTAGCATAGCAGAATTTTAAATGCAAATACTGTTACACGACACTCTGCATCATCTAACTAAAATTGTCATAACTCTCTCATTTTTTTAGTTATCTAGTTCATTCAGGTGTTAGATTGAAGATAGTTTTTTATATCATTACACAGTAGAAAGGAGTTACATTCCTGTATGCATTAAGTCAGATAAGACGATGTATCATCTATTTGCTTTCCCTGTTAGATAACGCTTATAATATTATGCTCATTTACATAATTTATTCTCATTTAAATAATGTATGCGAACATACTTAGAAATCTTATCTTAATCGTATTCTATTTGCATAATGTATGCAAAGTACTGAGAAACGTATCTTGCATTTGCATAATATTATGCTAATTCGACTTAATATATTCTAAGTGGGCGCATTTTATGACCATATAATGGTATATAAACACCGCATACTCACCCAGAAAGCTGTAGAAACTGGTAACCAGGGTTATTGTTTACCTCGGTCTTTCTGAACATCATTATTACCAGTTTTAAGTTGAAACTGTAAATAGTATTTAAGTGAATATGCAAGTGCATATTGTGTAATTTCACGACGAATAAATATCTTATTGTACTTAACAGTAAACTGTGATCATTTTTGTAGCTTGGACTCCGTCTTTTGCGTTTTTAAAATAAAGTACCATTTTTAAAAACACCTTTCTCCGTCAAGAAAAGTTAATTAAGGTAGCAGGCTCTGAAAGTAAGTTTTTTAAAAATAATTTTTTTCAAAACTACTAAAAACATCCTTTTTATTTTTTAACTATACCAAGCATATACTAAAATGATTCTATAAAAAAGGTTTCAAAAGGGTGATAGTTGTAACACAAGAGCAATGTCAAAATTTGTAAAATTGTAAAGATTTGCCTTCGGAGCCTGCTACTTTTCTACTGTGCAATGTCTTTGCACGTTGATATACTATGAAAGATCCAAAAACTGACTAATTTGACTCCTGAATGGGTCAGATAACACTGAAAATAAGGGAGTTATGACAAGTTCAGTTAGATGATGTAGAGTGTGGGGTAGCAGAATTTGCAAAAAATCGAAATTTTCAAAAACTTCTACTTCGGCCATTTTTACTCCAAAGAATCTGGAACAATAATTTAATGTCATTTCATATGTATCTATGCAAGGAAAAAATTTGAACAAAATCTGAGACATTGAAGCACATAATATTTATTCATATAAATTCATCTGTATGTCGGCTGCAGCCGCACGATGGACCTTAAAATAATAATCGCCCCTCCCACCTGCACAAGCTTCATAGCTTCTGGGGTCTAGTTACCAGGTTATGTGTAGTAGTCATTATTATTATTATTATTATTATAAATTAATTTTTTGTAAGTAGATGGTACTTTAGGTTCCGTGTCAACTTTTTTGGATGTATAAAAGATGCGTAACAGTAGTGTAGCCCTTTTTTTAAGACACATGGTTTTCTTACAATTTTACTGTCAGCATCATAGTGTCATCAATGCTGTTTCTGATGGCCAATTAGTTAATGCTACTGCAAAACTTCAAGACACAAACCGACCGATCATATCATCAAGTTGCCTGAGCTTCATAAACGACTTACACCTTTACAGGGTCGAAGGCTAGCATGTGATGTTGCACACAAGAACATAATTCGAATAACGCAGCATCTAATCTATATGTGAGAAAACGTCTTCATAATACGTAAAGCAACCAGTCCGTTGACGAAGACGTTCTTCCTAAAAAGAACCTAACGTAAATCCAGTTAGGTTAAGTATACTACCTACAATAATCGAGGCGGTCGATGCCATCTGCGAGGGTGTAGCCCAAAGAGTCACACCTTCAGACATTTCAACGGTTATAATTGCAACGATTTAGCTCATTACACCGCCTCCAATTCAATTGAGGTACTTGAGGAAAAATCCGCATCCTTCCGAGGTTGCAAAGCTGATGAATTAGGAGCGCCAGATCTCTGATCTTAAGAAAAGACAATTTCCAAAAAAGAACGATCCGCTCCAAGGATGTGCCTAAATCGAGGTCTCTAAAGCAAAAAAGTTACGGGGGGTCTAAACGACTGTCCGAAACTATGCCACTGCTTTCAATTGATCCTTTTCAGTCAATGAGAACTCTCTTCAAAAGACAAAAAAATAACCTTTTCGTTGAACGAAAAAGTTTTTCAAAATTCTTTCGGGAAAGGATTGTTTTTGGGAAAGGATTCTTTTTCCAGAAGAAACAACGGCCGACTTAACTAAGTCACTGAGTCGTTGTTAATTCCCGTACGCAGGAGAATATTAACCGATTTACTCCCGAAGCACCCATCCTGAACGAATTCGGTCTCAGCAGAACAAATGTCTTGGCTGAAGACTTATGTCAAGCCGTGAAGGCGGAGTCCAAGCTCACGAAGTAACCTTCTGATGCGCGTACTTGGTACGCTAATTGCCAGAGGCAACAAGAATTTCGGAAGCTTCCCGTCGTTGTGAAGCCTGTAAAAACTAAATTCCTAAGTTCATGTAAAAGCCAATGAGCCTACATCGGTAGATCTCCTCGAGTATTCTAGACGAGTTCTTGATTTACTCAGCAAAGGTTAAAAAGCGGAAGGGTAATCAAGGGAACAGGGCGGCAACATCTATAAAAAATATGATGACAAGAGCATTAAGAGGAACCTCCTGCCATTCTTCATGCAGATGTTCATCGAAGGTAAATGAGGGGAATTTGGTTGATGATTAACTGGATGATTCGGAGCGTTCAGAGGACGATGATTTGCGGAGCAATTAGTAAAAACAATTAAAAATGGTTTAGATGCACTATCTGCGCAGAATGGTTCCATAAGGCATCTAGTAGGGTTACTAACTCGCGATGCTACTTCTGTGAACTTTTTACTTTTCAATTTTATTTTAAATAATTTTGTGGTCTTTGGAGATGCAAAACAGTTACATTTAAATTTTTAAAAGTTAAATAATTAGGGGTTCGGCAACCACGACAACCATTGCCGTTTCGAAGAAGCAACAAGGAAAAAATTGATTTATTGTTATATAATTGCAATTTTTCTTTGTATATAAGTCAGCTTTTACAGGCCTTCTATATTTATGATAATTTTTTGATTGAGCAATATGAACACACTGATATTGAAAAGAGTGAAATGTAAGATAAACTTTTTATCTAAACATCTAGATATCGAAGGAATAGTACAACTCGAAATTCCTTCAACAACTGCTTCTCATATATTAAAATAATTAATCGCGTTCCTTTTTTCTGCAAAATACTTGCAATCTTAATAACTTCCATGGTTTATTTTCGTTATGGAAAGTTTCATTTCATTTTCGAGGAAATTCTCCATTTACATCCAGTTAATGTGATAATTATAGCGGTAAAAAAATAATCAGTAATGTTGAAGTAAAATCCTTTGATAAATAAAAATATTTTATACTATTTATTTTTAGAAAATATTATTGATACTTCCCGATTGATGCATAAAATTAATTAACATTAACAACTTATTTATTATTTACAGTTATAAATTCTTCAAAATTTACATAAATAATACAATGAAACAAAACAAATTCACTCCATTATTATCTATCATCTACTTTTTTTTGATAATAATCGGCAAACTATAAAATGATTTATATGTAGTAATGTTAATTTCAAGATATTCTTCCACAGTAGAACGTGCATACATAATTTTTGTGGCTATACAACAAAAACAAGGGGAAAATATGATGGAACAACTATACACATTAAAAAAAAAATAAAAAATTTGCAAGCATTTGATATAAAAGAGTCTGAGATGGTCCACAACACTGTAGTGTAGATCATAATGAAGTGGTGGTTTATAGCAAGTTTATTGTTCACTTCGGTGGTGCTTTCTACATCTACGGAGCATGCACATAAGCATCATTTCTGTAATTTAGAAGAAGGTTATATCCATCAGGGCCAATATGATCATTTTTACGATGGAGTTCATTTTCGACCTCATCATGGAAAACCACTACAGGGTAAACCAGTAAGTATTGTAACTATAAGGTGTGTTCGATAAAATCCATAGTTTAGCAAGAGGTTTAGATTTAAATTAAATTTTGAAAAAGACTGAAGACTCTTTTGTGCATTTTTATATTTTTCAGTAGTAGGTATAGCACACATACATAAATATATTGGAAAAGCGACAAAAACAACTGAGCATACTTGTCAAGTCAAAAGTGATTATTTTTTTGAAAAACCAAGAATAAAAAACGCTGTATATTTGTCAACAGGACAATGAGCTATTTTGTAGTTTTGATTGATTAATGAAGACCTATTAACATGCTGAATTTTATTTAGTATAGTAACTAACATTTAAAGTACTTCCTTTGTTAGTGTTATGCATTCTAATAAATTAAAGTATTAAATAGTGTTTTGTAATCACCCCTGTATAACTGTATAACTATAACTGAAATTGCCTATTATTAATTCCAGGAACATTATTATTATTTACATACCGAATAACAATCAAGAGTTCCAAGCTTTTATAAAAAGAATCAAGTAGCCATGTAACAATTGGCTTATGTTAGCCTTAAAATATATGACGGTTCTTTACAGAATTTTTTTATTAAAGCTTGGAACTCTGGTTTGTTATTCGATTTTTGTTTTAGAACTTGTTAAAAATAAAAAACACTTATTTGAATGATCTGCATAAAAAATTCTTAATACTGTATTAGAAAAATGTAATCTCAAACATATTTTTACTTAACCTCTACAAATATGAAAAACATACGTCAAATTTTCTGGGGCTTTTTAGATCATAAGTTGAATTTTCATCTCTTCCTCGTTAAATGTGTCGTTTGCTTTTTCTTTCCACACAGTCATTGTATTTTAAATGGTGTTTGTGACAAACTTTGTTTATAATTAAAAATATAACTATATAGTTACTTAATTAATAAAGTGAAAATTGTGATTTAAATAAATTGTACAACGCTAGACATTCAATTCAACATTCATTCCCTCTAACATACGCAGCATTTCCAACTCTTAGTTGTCTGCTGCATCAAACAACTGCAGGCTGCAAATGCTAACTTTCTGCCCTTGAGACACAAAATACTATAAAGGACGGGAAATGAAATAATATTTCCAGTGCATTAAAATAGCCGATTAAATTTTGACGTTTTTTTGTCAGAATTTTTTGCTAAGAATATGTCGAGTAAATTTACCGAGCAACAAAATTCCGAGTGCGTAGCACAAGGGATTTATGGCGGAAAATTTTCGTGACGTATTTCTTTAGAACAAAACATTTAAAAAAAAATTGTCAAAATTAATAAAGAAATTACAATTTTGAAATATGTTTCCATTTTTTGCAAATTCACTTGGCTAAGCACTTTTGATAATGATGTACTAGTGTATTACATTACAAGTCATGAAAGTGAAACTTTGCAGAAGAGGAGGCTTATTGAAGAGTACGAGGATGCGTAGCATCCGAGTATCTCTTTAAAGCCTCCGAGTCAAGCAGAGACACTTTCATGACCAGTGATGTATTATATTTTTTCTGAAATCGTTTTTCAAAACTAAAAATAGATTTAAACTGAAAAAATATATCAACATCAGAGTCGTATGAGAAGTTAATATCCATGACAATGAATCAACAACAAATCAAAAATATTTTGTTGTATTTGATTGTTAGTGTTTTTAATTATATTAAATAAACGTTTCATAAGATAAGTGACGATTTCTAATTCAATTGCAGTCTAAAAATGACAGATGAGTCTTGTAAAGTGACAGGAGTCTTGTAAAAATCATGAAAGTGACTAGTCTTTAAAGTGACACTTTCATGACCAACCTGAGTTCTGTCATGACAAGCTTTCTTGACGATTTCAGAAAAAAATTATTTACAAGCGATTAGACTTTGACACAAATTTAACCGTGGTTAAATTTTGACATTTGAATTTTTATCATTATTGAAGTGACCGTAACCATGGTAATTACGCATATCGTTAATTCTAGGAACTGCATTTTATGCCACTAATTCCACCCAGTACAAGAGGACATCATTACACACCACTTGGAACTAAAGGTGCTGGCGGAGACGGCGGAAGATTTGCTGGTGGATTACAAAGTGGCGCAGGTTTTGGCTCTGGAGGTGGATTTGGATTTGGTGGTGGCATCGAGGGTGGTGGTGGAGGTAGAAGTGGCGAAGGATTATTTGGAGGTGGATTCGGGTTTGGTAGCGGAACTGGTCAAGGAATTGGTAATATAGGAGGAACCAGTAGAATTGGTGAGGGAGCAGGAGGTAGTACTGGAGGAAGTGGAAATGGAGCTAGCGGTGGCCTTGGAGGCGGTGGTGGAGGAGGAAGTGGCGGACGCTTATTCGGAGGTGGATTCGGATTTGGTAGCAGTGGTAGCGGAACTGGCCAAGGAATTGGTAATATAGGAGGAACTAGTGGAATTGGTGGGGGAGCAGGAGGTAGTACTGGAGGAAGTGGAAATGGAGCTGGTGGTGGCCTCGGAGGTGGTGTAGGAGGAAGCAATGGTGGTGGCGGCATTGGAGCTGGTGGTGGCCTTGGAGGCGGCGGTGGTGGAGGAAGTGGCGGAGGCTTATTCGGAGGTGGTTTCGAATTTGGCAGCAGTGGTAGCGGAACTGGTCAAGGACTTGGTAATATAGGAGGAACCAGTGGAATTGGTGGGGGAGCAAGAGGTAGTACTGGAGGAAGTGGAAATGGAGCTGTTGGTGGCCTCGGAGGCGGTGTAGGAGGAAGCAATGGCGATGGCGGCATCGGGGGCGGCATTGGAGATGGTGGTAGCCTTGGAGGCGTTGGTGGAGGAGGAAGTGGCGGAGGCTTATTTGGAGGTGGATTGGGATTTGGTAGCAGTGGTAGCGGAACTGGTCAAGGAATTGGTAATATAGGAGGAACCAGTGGAATTGGAGGGGGAGCAGGAGGTAGTACTGGAGGAAGTGGAAATGGAGCTGGTGGTGGCCTTGGAGGCGGTGTAGGAGGAAGCAATGGTGGTGGCGGCATTGGAGCTGGTGGTGGCCTTGGAGGCGGTGGTGGAGGAGGAAGTGGCGGAGGCTTATTTGGAGGTGGATTGGGATTTGGTAGCAGTGGTAGCGGAACTGGTCAAGGACTTGGTAATATAGGAGGAACCGGTGGAATTGGTGGGGGAGCAGGAGGTAGTACTGGAGGAAGTGGAAATGGAGCTGGTGGTGGCCTCGGAGGTGGTGTAGGAGGAAGAAATGGTGGTGGCGGCATTGGAGCTGGTGGTGGCCTTGGAGGCGGTGGTGGAGGAGGAAGTGGCGGAGGCTTATTCGGAGGTGGTTTCGAATTTGGCAGCAGTGGTAGCGGAACTGGTCAAGGACTTGGTAATATAGGAGGAACCAGTGGAATTGGTGGGGGAGCAAGAGGTAGTACTGGAGGAAGTGGAAATGGAGCTGTTGGTGGCCTCGGAGGCGGTGTAGGAGGAAGCAATGGCGATGGCGGCATCGGGGGCGGCATTGGAGATGGTGGTAGCCTTGGAGGCGGTGGTGGAGGAGGAAGTGGCGGAGGCTTATTTGGAGGTGGATTGGGATTTGGTAGCAGTGGTAGCGGAACTGGTCAAGGAATTGGTAATATAGGAGGAACCAGTGGAATTGGAGGGGGAGCAGGAGGAAGTGGAAATGGAGCTGGTGGTGGCCTTGGAGGCGGTGGTGGAGGAGGAATTGGCAGAGGCTTATTCGGAGGTGGATTCAGATTTGACAGCAGTGGTAGCGGAACTGGCCAAGGAATTACTAACACAAGAGGAAGCATTGGAATTGGTGGAGGAGCAGGAGGTAGTATTGGAGGAAATGGAAATTGTGGAGATGGCAAAGAAAGTGGAAGTTCAGGATGTAGTGGTGGAATTGGAAGAAGTATTGAAATTGGTGGTGGAGCTGGTGGTGGTATCGGAGGCGGTGCAGGAGGTAGGAATGGCGGTGGCGGCATCGGGGGTGGCATTGGATCTGGTGGTGGCCTTGGAGACGGTGCAGGAGGTAGCAATAGCGGTGGACAGGGCAGGCAGGCAGTAGCGGCAGGAGGAAGTGGCGGAGGCTTATTCGGAGGTGGATTCGGATTTGGTAGCAGTGGTAGCGGAACTGGTCAAGGAATTAGTAATACAGGAGGAACCATTGGAATTGGTGGGGGAGCAGGAGGTAGTTCTAGAGGAAGTGGAAATTGTGGAGATGGCAAAGGAAATGGAAGTTCAGGATGTAGTGGTGGAAATGGAGGAGGTATTGGAATTGGTGGTGGAGCTGGTGGTGGCATCGGAGGCGGTGCAGGAGATAGCAATGGCGGTGGCGGCATTGGATCTGGTGGTGGCCTTGGAGGCGGCGCAGGAGGTAGCAATGGCGGTGGACAGGGCAGTAGCGGCATCGGGGGAATCAATGGAGTTGGTGGTAGTTCCGGAGCCGGTGGAAATTGTGGAGACGGCAAAGGAAGTGGAAGTTCAGGGTGCAGTGGTGGAATTGGAGGAAGTATTGAATTTCTTGGTGGAGCTGGCGGTGGCCTTGGAGGCGGAGGTGAAGGAGGAAGTGGCGGACATGGCAGCGGCGATATTAGACGAAGTATTGGAATTGGTGGTGGATTTGGAGGCGGTTTTGCCGGAGGTTTAGAAGGAGGAGGTAGAAGCATAGGTGGAGGCTGGTATGGTTCAGGCTATAAGAATTAAGATTCCTGTAGTTAGTTGCATAGCACTGATATCGGTCATAAGTCATAAAACCGGATAGTAAGTACATTGTATGTAGTATAATCGAGTATGGATACACTATAGCGTTTTTTTTTGTTTCAGTGAAAGAAAGTGAGCCCATTTGTGAATAACCAAATAAATCGTAAATAATTATATAATTATTTTATAATTAAATTTATTAATTATATTTATTATAATTAAATAAATTAAATTGTAAAATGTTTCGCAAGATATTGTAATATTTGTTTATGTTATTTATTAATAAGTGAAAAAGCTTTCTTTTAAAATGTTATATAAAACATTATAACATAATATATTATAACATACTACAGATTATAATAAATAAATAAATATGTAACTTGATTATAATTCTGACTTTTTTATATTTTATAGAGTGACATTAAGACTAACAGATGCCTCTAAGTTTTTACATAATTTTATTAATTTAAGATTTGCATAGGTTTCTGCTACAAACTACGACACGTATTTCCTAAAAATGGAAAAAATGTATTATTTTGAAAAAGTAGTTCTTTTTGTAAAAGTTTGCAGAATTTCGTAACATTTTGAAAATGTAATATATCTATTATTGAGATGTTGATTATTATGCAATTAACATATAAGTAAACTACTGTACATTTTAGATCGAATACATCTTTAATTAAGTACTTTAGAAAATCACGAAGGATCTTCAACTGGCAAACATTTGTATTTATATACTTGTACATATTCACCTTTTATATTCTTAATAAATAATACTGAATCTCGTCACTTAACAATTATTCACTATCAACTCAATTCAATGTGAACTTTAAATAGCAGCAATAAAATTTTTCATTTGAAACAGAAGTTGATTTCTCATTTACACAAAACTCCAAAAAACGAAAACCTGCACATTCTTCAAGCACGTGTTTATAGCAATAGCATGCTAAAATTCTTATTTTAATGGCGTGCTTCTTTCTTATTGAATGAACAGCTGAACACAGTTGCTACATGATATGTACCAATGTCTGTTATATTAAAATACGACATTTATAACCAAAAGTTATTTCAAAAATCAACATTCTATGAAACTAAAGTACTTCTTTTAAAAACTCAATGATAACCTTTGGGAACAGCGGTAAGTTATTCGTGTTGGAGCATTATTGCGAATATTCCGATAGAAGATTGGTCGGGAACTGTTAAGAAATGAAAAGTAAGAATGATGAAGCCTATTACTGCTGAACGGAATTACTAAGTAATTAAAATAAAATTTTATAAATATTAACCATATCGTTTATGCTCAATAAATTTAACCAATCTTAATCTTATTGTTATTTGAGAAAGCTTCCTTTATTTATAAAACGTACTAGGTGGTACTGAAAGTACAACCAATATTTTATCAATCCTTAGGATAGTTATATCCCATACACACTAGTATCGTTTGTGTTCAAATGAAACGAGTTTTTAAAAATATTCTTTGTTTTCCCTGGATCTTTATTGTAAACCAGCGGAAGTAATGACAATTACAAAACACAAGAATATAAATGCTCGTTAGAGCTTAGATCTAAGCTTAACTATGAATTGATCAAAACTTAATGAATCTACTGTCTAACACTCTTTATATGAGAATTGTTTATCATGCAGACAAGATTGTATTACCTTTCTCGTGAGAACTGCTTAGTAATATTTTATTTAGATAAGAGAATCATATATATAGAATGTTATGTAGGACATACACAGTCTTCCCCGACGACGTCGGCGAAAATGTCGTCGACGACGTCGGGGACAAGGTCGAGATAATGATTTAATGTTTACATTTACTGTAATTTAATGCATAAACAACTTGTAACTTCCAGCTGGACTGTGTGTAAAGAAATTATGAATATCGTATTTCTTTAAAACATCAAAATGAGAGAAAGCATTATTGAGCATAATACAATGCGTACTGAATCTCTTTCTTTAATGTATTTCGAAATAGCTTATGCAATTAACAAAACTTTTCATAAGCGGAATAATATTGATATCCATCGGTAGAATTACAAATCAACTCTTTATTAGGAAACGAAAACTCTTGTTTTTTATTTATTTCATTCTTAATTTAGTTTAAAAATGGATATAATTAACGCAGGATTTAGGATTCTGAGTTCTGGTGCGCAAACGATGTACAATACTATAAAGGACTTTCCGTAAAAGAACACTGGTAAAATTCTGCGATTTTGGTGTAGCAGAGGTGAATGGAAAAATTATTATATAGGTATCAAATATCATTTTGTTCGTGTTGTTCATCAAGATTCTAGTAAAATAAATATTTTGTTGCATTTGTAGAGACCGTTTAATAAATTCAACCGAATTTGATGTAAACAGATTCTTAATTTTACAAATCATGTTTACAATAGGGTCATAACCTGATAACCTTGGAAGATAATTACAATCTGTACTACTAATAATTGTCACCTGAACACCTGACATCTATTTTCTTGTATAATAGGAAATAAGTACTGAGCATTTTATACTTTTTGAAAGATTAATTTTATGTACAATATTTTATAAATGTTGAAACTACAGTATTAAATATTTAGCCAACTTAAATGTTCAACAGTTTTTCATTCGGTGAATCAGTTTATATCAAATTCGGTTCAATTTATTAAACTGCCTTATTTAATAGATGTGACAAAACATTTATTTTACCAGAATCAGCATTATGATTCATGTGAATAAAATGTAGCAAATGCTTTTACTACTATTAATAAAAGATGACAGATATGATAAAAATCAGCAGATTTTTACCATTGTTCTTTGGTAAGTGATAATCTTCCTTTTGGTTTCGAAAAATTATACATCGTTTGCATACTGGAACTCGGAATCCTAAATCCTGCGTTAATTAATTATATCCATTTTTGAACTAAATTAACAATGAAATAAAAAAAAAACTAAAGTTTTCGTTTCATAATAAAAGATTGATTTGTAATTCCACCGATGGGTGACGTCAAGGTTATTACGTTTATGAAGACTTTTGTTAATTGCATAAGCTATTTCGAAATACGTCTTGATTATTATCAATAATGCTTTCTTTCATTTTGATATTTTAAAGACATACGATACTCATAATTTTATTATATACTAGCTATAAATTACAGTAAATGTAAACATTACCTCATTATCTCGACCTTGTCGCCGACGTCGTCGTCGACGTCTTCGCCGACGTCGTCGGGGAAGACCGTGTATGTCCTACATTAGACAGTAGATTCATTAATTTTGATCAGTTCATAGTTAAGTTTAGATCTAAGCTCTAACGAGCATTTATATTCTTGTGTTCTGTAATTGTCATTACTTCCGCTGGTTTACAATAAAGATCCAGGGAAAACAAAAAATATTTTTAAAAACTCGTTTCATTTGAACACAAACGAAACTTATATGAATGTTTTAAATAAATATGTATGTTGCTGTGGTATTGATGATAAAGAGCCCGTAATTAATTTTACGGGGTTCATAACGGGCTAACTCGTAAAAGAAATCTTTACTCCTAGAGACAGAGCTCAATAAGCAGATGTTTAGGAGTCAGTATACCATAAAATAATTTTCAAGCAACCATGCAATGATAATAAAGCAAAAAATTAAGTCGCATTTAATCGGTAGGTGCGCAAAATGTCTTTAGTTTTATTTTATTTATTGAAGTGGGTAAAATGCGAACGGCCATATTGCGTTTACAGTAACAGGTCCGGAATTCTTTAAATTTGTTGTATGCTATAACTAAGTTAATATTAAATTGTAGTGTATCTTAAAATAAAGGTTAATTAACTATTTATAATATCTTATATAATCTTGTAATTAATTAATTGAACAATCAATTAATCAATAAATTAATTTCTAATTAATTGATTAGGGATTGGTATTAAATTTTTAATAACATTTAAAATTTGTGATTAGGGATTGATTTAATCTCTAATCCTGATTACGGTTTGGTGCTAGGCCTACTAATCCAGGGAGTACCCAACCCTTGGTAAAATCACTTGGCACCAAATTGTTTCACTGTGTTATATTATATTTTTAGGATTGGGAAACTATAAATAAATTTTACTGCAGCAATCTGTTTATATCGAGATGTTAGCTTGGAAACCAATGTCAACGTCTAGTCCACATAATTTTCTAGTTGTTATAATTCTTGAATTTAACTAATCTCCAAATCCCCCAGTATAAAGATAATTTTATAAAAATTTTAATTTTGTAAATAATTCTTATATACCTACAAATAGTCTGTGTCTGTAGCACATCTACATCTTTGGAATATTAAATTCCAAATAACTGAAAAAATGCAGTCTCCAGTATGGTAATTGTTAGTTCCATTCACTAACATTAGTCTTTATCAAGAACCTACTAACAATGAAAAACGATCTCTGTCAAACTCTAATGTAATTAACTTCCACTTCAGATCATTTACTTTTTTGGAAGATCAATATTCTACAAGAGTTTATAACTAGCTACATCCACACCCATTGAATAAACTTCTAATTATTAAATACTTTACCATAAAACAACGACCTTCTTACCTTGAGTAGATTTAATATATACCTCGTTCGCATGTTTTAATTTTTCTGAGAAGGTTTCAATGCGATTGGAAAGTTCCTATGCATAAGAAATTAAATCTTAATTTAATCTTCGATCAGCGACCTCTGGTATTGTAGTTAATTTCAAGAAATTAAGAAAAAAAATAATCCAAATTTGTTAGAGGGATTTGGAAGTTACGCGGCTGCGCTTGATTCCTTAGAATTGACGATAATGTAAAAAAATAAGTTTGCTTAATGATAGAGTTTTTAATTAATGGGTTGCATTAAACTTTTGACATTAACATTTATTAATTTACGACAATAACAGTTAGCGATTAAATATTACTGATTAAGTAATTAAAAATAAACAAAAATACTTGGAATTAAACAATAAAAAAACAACGACTAGAATGTAAATCGTAAGGTGTTAGAAACTTGACCTCGGATTAATTTTATTGCCAAAAGCGTTAGATCAAGGGTTCATGTAAATCGTAAGGTGTTAGAAACTTGACCTCGGATTAATTTTACAAAATTGCCAAAAGCGTTAGATCAAGGGTTCTCAGTCAGTGAGATTTAAAGGGGGCGGCGGGGGACTCCTTTTTTCTTATAATTTTTATTTATTATTTGATTTTATAGTTAGCTTGTCATACCTCTATAAGATTTAATGAAGAATTCCAATGATATTCATTGTTTTTTCTATTTATCGTCACAAAGAAAATGTTAAATACTTGGCTTAGATTATCCTTACTAGGAAAAACCCTTGTTGACACAAACCATAAATCAGATTAAAAAAGGAAGTGGGATTTACTTATTGTTAACAGTGGAGGAAATAAACATTCAGGATGTGAAAAAATAATCTTTTACCATAAATTTAGAAAAATCTGAAAGTCAAGGTGAAGAAAGGGTGGTGATGTCACCATGTGTTTTCCATGTTGCACTAATTGCCAGGATAGTATTATTATTGGTTAACTTATGTAAAAATTGCAATTCCAGTGATCTTCCTAACATTTAGAACTGTGTTAATAAACTTATAGGTCACTATCATTCTTATTATCATTAACAGAATTTATAATGCGGTTTTTATTAAGAATTTATGTAAATAAAATTGAAAAATAGTGTTAATTTACCAGGCGTTAAATAATTAGCATTATAATTATGAGAAACCGCAACTATTTAATTAATTGAAGGATTATTATTACAATACATGGGCGACTCGTTAATATATTGTTGTTCATAGAATAACAGGCAATTCTTTATTTTCATACTTTGTTTTTAAAATGCACAATAAAATTGATTTTTCTAGTTCATCTTCGTGTTTTTCGGCGTTCAATATCCTCTTTCATTACTTTCTCTTCCCAAACATCTAGCGGAATATTCAATTTACTTTACATACCTAGTAGTTGCCCTTTCCACTTCGTTTGCCTCTTTTGCACGTTTCCCTCGACTTTCAATGTATTACTTGATTCGAAAATCTATATTCTTACAACTTGTTATATCGCCATCTAATCATCGCTTTTCTATTTCTTCTTCTATATCCTTCTTCACTAACATATTCGTTTCTTTTTCTTTTTTGTCTTAAGAGTCTAATCCATTTCTAGTGCTCATAGTTTCGTCTTGGGTCTCTCCACTATAAAGTCTTTCCGCAGTTCTGCACCATAAAGTGGTACTATGCCTTACACTATTTGTAGATGTACAGGGAGTCCGAAGTTACTAGCCCTCACACTATATGTAGAGGTACAGGAAGTGTACAGAAGATGAAATGACTCACCAGATATTTCTTCAGCAAGATGGGGCACCACCTCATCGTGAGGTAGTTTGATGAAGAAGTTTTAGATGCGACTTTCCCGGATAGATAGATTGGCTGAGATGGAACAATTATATAGCCGTTATGACCGCCCGGCATAGACCGAAATGATTTTTTCTGTGGGGTTAAAGTTGGTAACTTTTTGATAAACAACTGTTACTTCCTACGACCTTTACGGTAAGGTAGAGTAATCCAAGCAGTATTTCGGCTGCTGGGAAGTGCTTTAGTAGATTCATTTTATTTATCGTTATTCCCTCCATGAGGAGCATAGGACTTCAATAAATTTAGTTCCATCGTAGTTTAATTATCGTATTTAGTTAAATCGAAGTTTCCGTAGCTCTTGTTATTTCGCTTAGGTTGCTGGCTCAAGGCAGGTTTCTTTTTTTCTTGTTATTTCATTGCTAATTTACGTTTTTCCCTTTTTGTTCATTTTTCTTCACTACGTAGTATATTGCATAGTTCCTCGGCAAACCATTTCCATTTTTCTCTATTCTGCGAATATTTTATTATTTAGCTCCGTGACTTGCTAGTATGCTGCACGTCTGAGCATCATTTTTCTTTATGCTTCTTGTGACCTGGCTTTCTTTCTTGTTCCTTCTGAGTTCCAGTTCAGAGCTGTTTCTGCAATGTCTCCTTCTTGTTTACTTAAACTATGCCCTATCCACTTTCAGTTCCTCAGAATTGTCGTTCGCAATTGTTTCTGACCACCTTATTTGCATTATTTTTTTTAGACATTTATTTATGAAAATATGTGTCTTTTTTATCGTCACTTCCGTTTCCTTGCATGTTTCTACACCGTAGAGGCGTAGTGCCTTTACATGCTCTCGTCTTTTTTATTTCCTCTTGGTCTTTCTGGAATCTTATAACGCCTCCAGTTGTTGTTATGGTTCTTCTGTTCTTTCCGTTTTTCTATGTGTAATAATCTTATATTGATGCGGTGCTGTTAGCTCTAGCTTTTGGCTTAATATTTTTAACGTTTTTCACTCGTGTGGATTTTTAAATCTCGCGGACGTTTTTAGCCTTTTGAAGGTTGGTAATTTGTAAATTTCGACTTGTGCTCATTATCTTCTTCCTGTTGGGAAAGTATACAGAGATAACTCTGTTAGATGTATTTCTATGAGATTATGTAAATTATAGAGTGTTTGTAACCCGTGTACCAGATTTGGTAGCATTAAAAGATAGCAGGACAACTAATGAACCTCATTTTGAATGTTATTAGATTGTAATGTTTAAATGTTTTGAGTTGCAATTCCATTTTATTAAGAATACTTGTAAATACGCTCATTGGCAGTAGTATTGAATTTCAAAATTATAGTAATTACATATTGTTTAAACTTTGTGGGTCTGCTTTTACCCCTTCCCCTGTCTCCTATGCATATACAAAGCGAATTTTATATCTGTAAACATGAATATTTCCTGCATATAAACCTTGTAAGTTCAATGATTAAAATAGCACGTCAAATGATGCACTGACACATATCACAGTTATGCAACCCATCTTACCTATTTTGACAACCGATTCAAAAAAATGAGTTACTTCTTGAAAAGAGTTTCGCAATAACTCTTAAATAAATTTATTTACTAATAATGTATACAAAAGAAGAAAAATTAGAAATTACATATTTAAAAAAATATAGTTTGAAAATTGTTAACTGTAAATTGTTTTTGTACACGTTCAGGATTGTTATGCATATTCATTAATGTTCTGTTAAGTTTGTAAAATCATGTTTTTGACTATTTAGGGCGCAGAAAATAATAATAATGATAATTATTATTGTTAAAAACTTTTGCATTTTTATTAATAAAATACTTAATTTTAATCATTGTGTAACACACAGCAACCACACACGTGCATTCAACAATTCGCAACAAACGAGAAAAACTTCAGATCTTACTGTAACCCACAGCTGTTATGTAGAATTAGTTTCATAATTGTCAGAGGTGTTAATCATTTGACGTGTTTACTTTAATAATAATTGATCATTTACGCCGGAAATTTGCAAGATCAGAGATTCGCACTGTCTATTCAGAGTCTTCAGATTGAGATCTCATTTTTAGCCTTTGTTCCGCTTTCCATAACATATCTTCTAGGTATGTTTCTTGCATTTTGAAGTCCTGATGCATAAAGCAGTCTAAATGAGTCAGCATGAATTGCTGAAAAGAAGGAAATAATTTCACATTATGTGATTTTCGGAAAAATGCAAAAAATGCAAAATTATAGTTCTACTTTTATATCTTGTCCTTTGGAGAAAACACTATTTTAACATTCACCGTGATTCTATCTGCGTGTTAGGTCGATTTGGCGATTTGTTAACAGTTGTCGTTATTATTTTTGACCTATTCACCAAACCTTTCTGGTATATCACTGTCATTTCAGAGTTTATTCTGGTGTTAAAATTAATAATATTTGTATTTCTATTTTTTTTCTAAACTGTTAATCATTCCTTTATGGAATTCTTCAGTATCATCAAGGTAATCATCTTCATTTGACGAATAACTTCCTATATTAAAACCTATCAAGGTCTACTTGCATAATCTTCCTCTCATTCACACGTTTCCAGTCATTATTTGCTTTTTTATATTTCTTCTTGATGACTGTGCAGAGAGTTCTTTCTCCTTTCTGGTCTTTTGGCACCGCACTCCATATATATATATATGTAAGTATGACCCTAATTCCGCGTCTTTTCGTGTGTACAGTAAATACCAATTCCGTTGGTGGAAGATTCTTGGAACGAAACACCATCTGTGACGTCGTAAAGGATATTCCCAGAGTGCTGTAAGCTTTTCAGTGGCGTGCTATATTGATAGTTAACAGTCAATAACTCTATAAACGTTCTGTTTTCAAGTCACGGCTACACTATGAACGCGCCGAACAATAGAACCTCTATCTGTCGGTTCTAGGAATACAAAATCTCCTTTCCGCCAACGGAATTGGTATTTACTGTAATTCATTTAGTGTTTTTATACCCACGTACAAGTTGTTTATTTCGCTGAAAACTTCTGGTTTGCTGTGTTGAAGCTTTGTTCGTTTTCAATTATTTCCCTCCGATTTACTCCTACTTTTAGACTTTTTAATAATAATATAATAATAATGTTTTACGTTTCATGTGTGGCTAGCCTATTGCCTCAACTTCTTACGTGGAGGAGTCGATAATTTTTTGTCATGATCTTCTTTACTAGACTGAATGTTTTTTGGACTAAAAAGTTCAATCTGTCCATTTTGATTATTCTGTTCTCTCTGACATTAGACTCTAAGTCCGTGTCTACCTGTTTGTCCATCGACGATTACCAGCATATCAGCCCCCCAAAATAAAAAAAATTATACAAGTACATTATGAGTGCTTTTTTGACCGATAGATTTACGACTGCTCGTGTTATTAGATCAAAACCTAGTACTCATCCTTATCCTAGCCCTTGGGGGTGGACAGTCCGATTTGTGTGTTAAATATTAAAAATCTATTTTCTGCACATTTAAGATAATTTTTTGTTGGTTGGTTCTGAATTGACATTTCCAAAAACGATTCTAATGTCATAATGTGATTGGTTATTATTGGTTTATTTTGTAGTAGCAACGATTTTAATGACTGTCTCGTCTCTTTTTCTTTTTCATCTTTTCACTTTGTCTGTTTGTAGACTAAGGTTTTGTTGATTCCTAAGACATAATTCTTTTCTTGATAAGCGTTGTATACGCTGCTGTATTATTTAACTTGGCGTCTTGTCACCACAGTTACATCCAGAAGAAGTTTTGGTTTAAAGAGTCTTTGATTTTGTACACTTTTAGTGTAATGTTTACCTGTGTATGATAACTAAAATGTGAGTTCTTCATGACAACCTTGTATATGTGAAAATCTCTGACAATTCTTCAGTGCGATTTTGACAAATTTCTTAAGAAGAAGAAGTCTTTTTCTTAAGAAGATGACACAACTATTGGTAACGGTTACATAATTTCCTGTATTAGAATCTATAACGAATCCTGTCGATGAAAAAACGTCTTCCTAATACGTGAAGCAACAAATATTACCTGAAAAGAGGAGTCTGTTGACGAAGACGATCTTCCTAGAAAGCACCTAAAGGAAATCCCGTTAAGTTAAGCCTGCTGCCTACAATTATCCAGATCTTCTTATATCTTATCCATGATCTCTGACCTTCCGAGCCATTTATAGAAAAAATACTTTTTGATCAAGGATAAATTTCAAGGAAGGACGTACCCCAAAAGAAAACAATTCGTTCGAAGGGAGCGTCTAAATCAAGGTCTACAAAGCAAAACAGCTACGGGGTTTCTGAAAATAATTTGTCCGAAACAGATGCCGCTGTTTTTAGTTGATCCTGTTCTTCAAAATAATTTCGAAGAAGTGGGATTGTAATGTTCTTTTAGAAGAAACATCAGTCGACTCAACTGAGTCCGCTGTTAATTCCCTTACCCAGGAGTTTATTGACCAATATATTCCCGAAAAATGTATTAATTCTGAACAATTAGGACTAATCGAAACAGATGTTTGGCTGAAGACTGATGTTAAGATGTGGAGGCTGAGTTCGAGCTTTGAAAGTACCCTTTTGATGCAAGTACTTGGTACGGTAATCACCAAAAGCATTTGCAGGGGCAACAAGAATTTCGAGAGGTTGCTCGTCGTTGCCAAGCCTGTAGAAAACAAGTTCTTTCCATGTCAAAGCCTGTGAATCTAGCGGTCGAGGTACTCGAGTATTCAAGACGAGTTCTTGATTTAGTCGACGCATCCCGTGTAGTGCCGAGACGCACCATTCTGTGATTTCAATTTTGAGTAGTGCCGAGATTGAAAAGGCTGTGCATGGATTAAAATCCACGGAAATTCTCCCAATAAGCCTGAATGAATTTTCTGAAAATGATTTTTTTCCTGAAGGCAATGTTTGAGCCGGACGAAGTCTAGAAGATGCTGTTGTGGGTCAGCATAGAGTGCAAACTGTCGGTTTATCTGGAGTACAGATTACTGCAGGTTGCAGAATCACAAGATCAACATTCAAGTATAGTTATTTAATTTGAGGGAATTTCGTCTATTCTAAAACAGACAGAAAAGTCCAACACAACAGTTGGACCTACACTCCAGAAACTGAAAAAGGTTAAAAGAATGGAAGAATGATGAAGAAAAAAGGAAGACAAAATCCAAGGAAGATGTTAACAAGAACATTAAGAAAAAACTACTGCCATCTTCTTCATCCAGTTCTTCATCGGTCTTGGTTTTTGATTGACTGGATGATCCGGAAAGTTCAGGTGAAGATGATGATTTGCAGAGAATGTGGTAATAATAATTTATATTATCCGGTAAACCAATGTTTACTTTAGCAAGATTTGTTTCCGGATGCGACGATGTAGAAGCCAAGTCTGAAATTTTAAAACTAGTAATGAGCTTTATTTCACACTGCAATTATTTCATTATTGGTTTCATTTAAAAAAGAGTTGTATAAGACACTCTATTGTAGCACGAGTCGTTTGGGACACGACGACAAGAGTGTTCCAAAAAAACGAGCGCTACAATATGTCTATTTTTTCTACGTTGAATCATTAATTTTATATAAATTTGTAAATTCAAGCTATTAAGAACATTGCATTACAATCTAGTGATTTTTGCGTGTAATATGTGGTAATACTATCAAATGACATTTCATGTCTTGTGAGTTTAGAATGTGTCAAATTTAATATTAGATTATGTTATTAGGCGCAAAAGTGTTACTTTGTGTGCTGAAGCTGGGCGTTTGACTGCCGAACGGTAGTGAGGCAGCCATTCCCAGCTGAAGCACACAAAGCACTTTTGCGCCGAATAACATATACGATTTTTTTTTCAAACGCTGCAGTTGCAGGTGAGATTAACTGGCACAATAAAAAAAATCAAATTTGGGGTGGAATCGGAATACATTGGAAATAATTTTTCCATAGTTACGATGAAAAAAACAAAATTAATCAAAAAATCTGAGAAGTGTCAGAGTGGCGTCATTATAATTTTTTGTCGTGTTTTGGTAGAAAATCATTTAATTATGTCTGATTCAGATATCGAATGTACTCCGCCTGAAGTTCTCGTAGTGGCACAAGCGTCAGTTGAAAGTTTGCTACCAACCAAGTCGAAGAGTTTATATGAAGCATCTTACCAACGGTTTATAAAGTGGTGTACAGAGAGACACATAACTAAGTATTCTGAAAATGTTTTACTGGCTTATTTTTCTGCAATGGCCAGTAATATGAAAAGCTCCACCTTATGGTCACACTATTCAATGGTAAAATCTCTGTTGTCTTTGAAGCATAATGTAGACATTACGAAATATTTGAAACTCCGTGCTTTTTTAAAGAAACAAGGTGAAAATTATATACCAAAGAAAGCCAAAGTTTTGTCAAAAGGGCAGTTTGATAATTTTGTGTTTAATGCACCAGATGAAAAGTATCTGGGAATTAAGGTAAAGAGATTTCTTGAGTTTTTGGAAATATATAAACAAATCATTTATATTCTTTAGGTTGTCTTAATATTTGGAATTTCCGGGGCATGTCGGTGCCATGAACTGTATAAAATGAAGATTGAAGACATTGAAGATCATGGATCTTTACTTTATATAAAAGTTCCGGAAACAAAAACCAAAAAATATCGATCCTTTACCATCGTGGGAGAGGATTATCTGGCTAAATATAGAAAGTACTTATCCCTACGACCAGCTGATTTTGAGGAACGAAAATTTTTTCTGAAATATCAGAATGGGAAATGTTATAGAATGGTAATGGGAATACATAAACTTGGTAGCGCAGCAAAAGAAGTGGCTTCTTATTTGAAACTACCAAAGTGCAACGAATACACTGGGCATTGTTTAAGAAGAACGTCTGCTACGTTGCTTGTCGATAATGGGGGAGACATTACAACATTAAAACGCCATGGTGGTTGGAAAAGTAATTCAGTGGCAGAAAGTTACATAGAAGAGTCTATGGAAAGTAAAAAGAATATTGCTAGCAAAATTCTTATGCCAAGTAAGAGCAAAGATCAACACAACAGTAGCGGAGGAAGTAGTTTCACTGTCACCGGGGCCGGAGAAACTCCCAGTACAAGTGGAAATGCTTTTAGTACAAGCAGAGATGCGCCTAGTACAAGTAGAAGTGCTCATACTACAAGCGAAATTATACCGATTACCAGTGGAAACGTTGTGAAAACCATTAATTCAAGTTCTAATTTGGAGTACGGCACCAGCAGTGGATTTCTTCATAATGCAAATATAAATAATTCTTCCTTTGTAATCAATATTAATAAAAACTAAAGATTACTGGTTTTGATTTTATCTGCTTAAGCACATAAAGTGACAGCTTTATCTGCTTAAGCATATAAAGTGACAGCATTTTCTGCTTAAGCAGATAAAGTGACAGCAGGTGATAGTTTTATCTGTTTAATCAATAAAACGACACTTCTCTGTTTTTCATCAAGTCACAAAATTGTCAATATTCTGACGTTTGAAAAAAAATGTGTTTATATGTAGTAAAAACAATTGTTACAATTCTTTCAAAAAATAGTTTCCAAAAACGCTTTACTAATAGCTTAGCTATTAGTAAATCGTTTCAGTATCATAACGACCGTACTATTAACGCAAAGTATAAAAAATAAACTTCCGTTCAATTCAAAACATGGACATCTATGAAAAACGGGTATCTATGGTAAATGTTTGTCGAATTTAAAATATGTGGCATTATAATATGAAGAACGAGTATCCATGATAATTGAATAATAAATAATCTTATTTCATACTGTATCGTATTATCTATGTTTATGTCAGCGATCACAGTCCGGAAAATGTGGTTTTACAGTCGAGTATGACTGTAAAAAAATATTATGGTATACTGACTCGTAAACATATGTTCATTGAGCTGTATCTCTAGGGGTGAAGATTCTTTTTACGGGTTAGTCCGTTAGGAAGCCCGTAATAGTTATTTACGTGCCAAGCTTTGTAAATAAATCTTTACGGGCGAGCTGGAAAGCGTGTCGCGTACAAAGTTTTATTTCCACCTTCACCAGCGTTTTGTTATAGGTAAATTGTATATTTTTATAAAAAGACATTTTGTAATCAAAGGCGGTATCACAATTTATAGCTTGGCGTTGTCGTTTCTATAGCTTTTTGTTCTAAGCATTGTAAAACTTTACAGGTCTCTTTTAGGAGCCCGTAAAGTTTTACAGGGCTGTAGTTGTAACTACTCATTTACTTAGTTACCATAAATGCCTGCAAAGTGTCATTTACGTAGAAAATGGAAATAAAAATTATTACGGGTTCTTTAACATCCATACCATAGCAACATACATGTTTATTTAAAACATTCATATATATCTTACGTATTTTGCTGTACGGCTTTAGCAAATGCAAGAATTATTTATTAAAGAATTATAATTCAGAATATCATAATAGTATATTACGTTATAAGTCCGGTAAACCCAAGTTTACAGTAGCGAGTTGAAAACGTTTCGGGACGAGGCGACGAAGGAGCCGAGTCTCGAATGTTGAAACGAGCTACTGTAATGGTTTACCGGAAGTATGACGTAAGGCGTTTTATTTCATACTGCCTCACATTGTTCATTTTTTAAAAAAATGCATTTAAAATTTTCAGTCCGGTAAAATTTTTTACCGGACTCAAATTAGATTTTCAGTCCGGTAAAATTTTTTACCGGACTCAAATTGGATTTTCAGTCCGGTAAAATTTTTTACCGGCCTTGTAACGTAATAATTCATTTACCGGACTCAAATGAGTCCGGTAAATACCCTTTTACCGGACAGTATGAAATAAAACATTTTACCGGATTTAAATAAAATAAATCAACTGAACAATGAGTTAGTGATCAGTTATCATGGACACTCATTCTTCATAGAGTCCATATTTTGAATTCGAAAAATTATTTGATATATACTTTTTAAATTAAACCAATAATTCAATTATTTGCAGAATGAAATAAAACACATTTCGCTAAACGTCCTGGAAATGTTCTTACAGCGTCGTTTCGATGATCCAGACTCGGATCCTTCGTCGCCCTGTCCATAACATCCTACTCGACTGCCAAATTCAATTTCCAGCTCTTATAACGTAAATAACTAGTTGTTGAGTTATTTTATTTATATCCGGTAAAGTCTCATTTACCAGACTGTAAACGTTAACGTCTACGCAAAACAGTTCCACAAGGTCGGAAGTGGAGTTACTAAGGCACAGACTACTTGTGCGAGCTTTTTATTTTTGAATTTAATTTTAAATAATTTTCTAGTTTTTTGGAAAAACTGTTATACTTAAATTTTTAAACAACTAAATTCGATAGCACATATAGCACTGGAGTATGACAAGGCAATCAATTAAATAATTAGGAGTTCGGCAATTATGACAATCGTTGCCATTACGAAGAAGAAACAACAACAACGGTATTTATTGTTATGCAATTGAAATTTTTCTTTATAAATAAGCAATATGGACGGCACTGATTTCGAAAAGAGAAATATGAGATATACTTTTTTATCTAAAATGTTACATATTGAAGAAATACTACAAAGAAAAATCGAAATCCCTTTTACAACTACATCTCCTATATTAAAGTAATTAATTGCGTTCCTTTTGTCTGAAAAATATTTTGCTATCCTAACAACTTCTATGGCTTATTTTCATCTTCGTGGGACATTTCCATTTTCAGCTTGTTAACGCAATTATCGCGACAAAAAATAATCAGTCATGTTGAAGTAAAATCCTTTGATATATAAAAATATTGGTGTTCTCTATTTATTTTTAGAAAATATTGTTAATACTTCCAGATTGGTAATGCATAAAATTAATTAACTGTAACAAGTTATTTATTATTTACAGTTATAAATCAAATAAAACAAATTCACTGTCCATCAATTATCTTTAATCTATTTTTTTTGTAATTGCCAAACAATAAACAAAATTGATTTATACTCCGCCTCTGGTGGTAATGTTAATTTTAAGATGATATTCTTCCACAAAAGAACGTGTATACATAATTTTTTGTGGCTATTACATAACAAAAACGTGACTAAAGATGATCGAACAACTATACACATTAAACAATAAAAAAACAAGCATTTGATATAAAAGAGTCTGTCGATTGTCGACAAGACTGTAGTGTAGATCATGATGAGGTGGTCTATAGCAAGTTTATTGTTGTTAACGTCGGTGGTGCTTTTTGCATCCACCGAGGATGCACCAAAGCAACATTCCGGTAGTGTTGTTTACAAAGTTGGTACTTTAGAAGAAGGTTACATCCATCAGGACGATGGTGGAATTGTTTTAAAGGATCCTATAGCTGACGATGACGACCTTCCAGACGGAATTTATTTTCGGCCTAAAAATGGAAAACCACTAGAGGGTAAACAAGTGAGTATTGTAACTATAAAGTGTGTCCGATAAAAATCCATAGTTTGGCAAAGAGATTTAGATTTAAATTAATTAAATTCATTTTTAAAATAGACTGAAGACTCTTCTGTTTATTTTTATACTCTTCAGTAGTAGTATGGCACATGTAAAATATTGGAAAAGCGTCTCAATTTCTTATACTTGTCGTTACGCGAAATAGAATTTTGTAGAACGCCCAAAGCGAACTAATAGCATCATCTGTACTAAACATGACACAAAATAATAAGATTGAAAATATAATTTTTGTGATTCCTAATATATTATGATAATGTGTATTCTTGAACTTTAACTGTTATATAATTTGTATACTCCAATGGTATATTTTGGAGTTTTAGACCTATTAACATATAGAATTTAATTAAGTTTTGTACTAACTAAAATTGAAGTAGGTACATTCTTTGTTGTAACTAGATAAAAAGATAAAAATAAAAATATGATATCATGAAATCGGGCATTTACCGTTTAAATTGTTCTTTTTGTAGTTCGGTATATATTGGTCAAACACTTCGAAATTTTGACATAAGATATAAAGAAACGTACGTTGTTACAAAAATAAACATCCTGAAAAATCTAATTATGCCAAACACCTTTTAGCACAAAATCGTACAATGACTCCTCAAAATAATATTAAACTGCTACATTTTTGTAATAACAAACTTAAATTAGACATTTTTGAAGCCTTTGAGATATACAAACACAAGCTCAGGGTACCTTTAATGAATGAACAACTTGAGCTCAGTAATTCTCCGTTACTGGAAGTGTTAGATATTTAATTCTGATTATTTTTATCTTTTTATCTAGTTACCTATTTTTGTATCTACCTTAGCGACGTGTTTGTTTATACCGTGATATCAAAAATTATCTTGGGCAAGGGTTGTTATGGAATATAAAACGGTTGTCTTAGTTTGAATTTCTAAATCTTGCTCTTAAAATAATTCTGTCGTTGTCAAGCTACACTGACATCATCAATAACCTACAAATGTGTTATTTTGACACTCAAAAAATTATTGACATAAATTTTACAGCTGAACTAAGTAGGTAACACATTTGTAGGTTATTGATGATGTCAGTGTAGCTTGACAACGACAGAATTATTTTAAGAACAAGATTTAGAAATTCAAACTAAGACAACCGTTTTGTATTCCATAACAAACCTTGACCAAGATAATTTTTGATATCACGGTATTTATATTGCTTTCTTTGTTAGTTATGCATTGTTATACATTAAAGTATTAAATAGTATTTTGTAATCACCACTGTATAATTAAACATTTTCTATCATTAATTCCAGGAACTAAAGTTTAATCCACCCAGTGTAAGAAGACGTCGTGATACCACAAAGGGTGGAAGTAGTGATGGTGTTGTTTATAAAGTTGGTACTTTAGAAGAAGGTTATATCCATCAGGAAGGTGGTGGAATTGTTTTAAAGGACCCTGTAGCTGACACTGATGACCTTCCAGATGGAATTTATTTTCGACCTAAAAATGGAAAACCACTAGAAGGTAAACAAGTAAGTATTGTAACTATATAAGGTCTGTCTGATTAAAATCCATAGTTTGGCAAAAGGTTTAGATTTAAATTCGATTTTGAAATGGACTGAAGACTCTTTTGTACACTTTTATATTCTTCAGTAGTAGTTATGGCACATATACATGAATATATTGGAAAAGCTTCTCAATTTCACTGCCCCTGTGTTTCCACAACTGAGTTCCACAGCCCCCAAAACGAACTTACAGTATTCTCCGTACTAAACATAGCGCAAAATAATAAAATTGAAAATATCATTTTTATGATTCCTAATAAATTATGATAATGAGTGTTCTTGAATTGTAACTGTTACATAATTTGTAAACAGGGATATGATATGTTTTGGAGTTTTGATTAATTAATGAAGAAGACTTATTCGACAACTGCATATCAGAATTAGCCCATTAGAAACTGCAGTAAACAAGAACGCTCAAGCAAAACTTAAGAGCATGCTCCATTTTAAAAAAGATACAATGTAATAGTATTGGCAGTTATTACTGACTTCCCTTGTTAGACGTTCTCATACGTTATTATTAATTAAAGGACTGGGAATTAAATAATTTACTGGGGCTTCTAATCACCCCTGTATTAATTATAATCATTATTACAAATTGTCTATCGTTAATTTCAGGAACTAAAGTTTAATCCACCCAGTGCCAGAAGACGTCGTTACACAACATTTGGAACTAAAGGTGGTGGCGGAGGCGGCGGTGGCGGCGGAGGATTTGGTGGTGGATTAGGAAGTGGCGGAGGTTTTGGATCCGGAGGTGGATTTGGATTTGGTGGCGGCAGCGGAGGTGGTGGTGGAGGAGGAGGTGGCGGGGGTGGATTTGGAAGTGGATTTGGATTTGGAGGCGGTAAAGGAAGTGGATTTGGAAGCGGTGGAGGCGGTGGTGGCGGAGGAGGAGGAGGCTTCGGTGGCGAATTTGGTGGTGGCCATGGAAGCGGCGGTGGAATTGGAGGTGGAAATGGTGCTGAAGTTGGTGGAGGTAAAGAATGTTCCGGTACCTCATGTGGAATTGGTGGAACTGGGGGAGGTGCAAATGGAGAAATTGGAATTGGCGTTGGAGGAGGACATGGCGGAAGTGCTGGAGGCCATGGTAGTGGTGGAATTGGAGGAAGTATTGGAGTTGGTGAAGGTGCTGGAAGTGGGACTGGTGGCCATGGCGGCAATGAAGTAGGAGGAAATGCCGGGGGTGGACATGGAAATGGTGCCGGTAGCGGCAAGGAAGGAAACGAAGGAAGTGGAATTGGCGGGGGCATTGGTGGTGGAGCTGGAGGAGGCCATGGAGGAGCAATAGGTGGCGGAAGTGGTAGTGGAGGTGCTCATGGAAGTGGTGGCAGTAGTGGAAGCATTGGAGGAGGAGCAGGCGGTGGAAGTGGTGGTGCTCATGGAAGCGGTGGTGGAAGTATTGGAATTGGTGGTGGCTCTGGAGCAAGTCATGGTAGTACCGGAGGTTATGGAGGTGGAAGTCATAATGGTGGCAGCCAAGTTGAAGGAGGAATTGGCGGAGGTGCTGGAAGTGGTCATGGTAGTAACGGAGGAATCGGTGGTAGTGCTGGTGGTGGAAGCGGAAGTATTGGGGGAGGCATTGGAAATGGCGGCGGAGCAGGCGGTGGCGCTGGAGGAAGTCATGGAAGCAGTGGTGGAATTGTAGGAAGTATTGGAATCGGTGGTGGCCACGGCGGCGGCATAGGAGAAGGTAGTGGAAGTGGCGGCAGTAGTGTCGGGGGCGGTAGCATAGGGGGAAGCATTGAAATTGGCAGTGGAATAGGAGGTGGTGCTGGAGGAAGTTACGGAAGCAACGGTGGTTATGGCGGTGGAAGCAGTGGCGGAACTGGAGGAAGTATTGGAATAGACGGTGGAGGTGGTGGTGGTCACGGAGGTGGCCTAGGTGGAGGCAGTGGAAGCGGAGGTGGTGGTATAGAAGGAAACATTGGAATAGGAGGCGGAGCAGGAGGTGGTGCTGGAGGAGGCCATGGTAGCGGAGGTGGAGCTGGTGGTGGCCACGGAAGCGGTACAGAAGGTAGCAGTGGCAGCGGAACTGGTCATGGAAGTGGTAGTATTGGAATTGGTGGTGGTTCCGGATCCAGTCAAAATTGTGGAGCAAGCGGAGGAAAAGGATGTAGTGGTGGCGAAGTTGGTGGAAGTATTGGCACTGGCGGAAGTATTGGAATTGGTGGTGGCAATGGAGGCGGTGTAGGTGGTGGCAGTGGAAGTGGAGGAGGTTATGGCGGTGGCAAAGGGAGTGGAAGTGGAAGTCATGGAAGCGGTAGTGAAATTGGAGGAAGTATTGGAATTGGTGGTGGAGCAGGTGGTGCAGGAGGTAGCAGTGCTAGCGAAAGTGGTGGTCACGGAGGCAGTGGAGGCGGAAGTGGTGGTATAGAAGGAAGCATTGGAATAGGAGGCGGAGCAGGAGGTGGAGCTGGAGGAGGTCATGGTAGCGGAGGTGGAGCTGGTGGTGGCCACGGAAGTGGTACGGAAGGTAGCAATGGCAGCGGAACTGGTCATGAAAGTGGTAGTATTGGAATTGGTGGTGGTTCCGGATCCAGTCAAAATTGTGGAGCAAGCGGAGGAAAAGGATGTAGTGGTGGCGAAGTTGGTGGAAGCATCGGCACTGGCGGAAGTATTGGAATTGGTGGTGGCAATGGAGGCGGTGTAGGTGGTGGCAGTGGAAGTGGAGGAGGTTATGGTGGTGGCAAAGGGAGTGGAAGTGGAAGTCATGGAAGCGGTAGTGGAATTGGAGGAAGTATTGGAATTGGTGGTGGCAATGGAGGCGGTGTAGGTGGTGGCAGTGGAAGTGGAGGAGGTTATGGTGGTGGCAAAGGGAGTGAAAGTGGAAGTCATGGAAGCGGTAGTGGAATTGGAGGAAGTATTGGAATTGGTGGTGGAGCAGGTGGTGCAGGAGGTAGCAGTGGTAGTGAAAGTGGTGGTCACGGAGGTGGCATAGGTGGAGGCAGTGGAAGCGGAAGTGGTGGTATAGAAGGAAGCATTGGAATAGGAGGCGGAGCAGGAGGTGGTGCTGGAGGAGGTCATGGTAGCGGAGGTGGAGCTGGTGGTGGCCACGGAAGTGGTACGGAAGGTAGCAATGGCAGCGGAACTGGTCATGAAAGTGGTAGTATTGGAATTGGTGGTGGTTCCGGAGTCGGTCAAGATTGTGGAGCAAGTGGAGGAAAAGGATGTAGTGGTGGCGAAGTTGGTGGAAGCATTGGCACTGGCGGAAGTATTGGAATTAGTGGTGGCAATGGAGGCGGTGTAGGTGGTGGCAGTGGAAGTGGAGGAGGTGATGGTGGTGGCAAATGGAGTGGAAGTAGTCATGGAAGCGGTGGTGGAACTGGAGGAAGCATTGGAATTGGTGGTGGAGCTGGTGGTGGCCATGGAAGCGCTGGAGGAGGTAGCAGTAGTAGCGGAAGTGGAAGTAGTCATGGAACCAGCGGTGGAATTGGTGGAGGAGTAGGAGGTGGCCACGGTGGTGGCATTGGGGGAAACATTGGAATTGGTGGTGGTTCCGGAGCCGGTGGAAATTGTGAAGGAAGCGGAGGCAAAGGAAGTGGAAGTTCTGGATGTAGTGGTGGCGAAATTGGTGGAAGCATTGGCACTGGTGGCGGACATGGCAGCGGTGGAATTGGAGGAAGTATTGGAATCGGTAGTGGAGGCGGTGTAGGAGGTGGAAGTGGAAGTGGAGGAGGTTATGGTGGTGGAAAAGAAAGTGGAAGTAGCCATGGGAACGGTGGTGGAATTGGAGGAAGCATTGGAATTGGTGGTGGCTCCGGAACCGGTCAAAATTGTGGAGCAAGCGGGGGCAAAGGAAGTGGAAGTTCGGGATGTAGTGGTGGCGAAGTTGGTGGAAGCATTAGCACTGGCGGTGGAATTGGAGGAAGTATTGGAATCGGTGGTGGCAATGGAGGCGGTGTAGGTGGTGGCAGTGGAAGTGGAGGAGGTTATGGTGGTGGCAAAGAGAGTGGAAGTAGTCATGGAAGCGATGGTGGAATTGGAGGAAGTATTGGAACTGGTGGTGGAGCTGGTGGTGGCCACGGAGACGGTGGAATAGGTAGCAGTAGTAGCGGAAGTGGAAGTAGTCATGGCACTAGTGGTGGAAATGATGGAGGAGCAGGAGGAGGCCACGGAGGCGGTGCAGGAGGTAGCAGTGGTAGTGGAAGTGGAAGTAGTCATGGAAGCAGTGGTGGCATTGGAGGAAGCATTGGAATTGGTGGTGGTAATGGAGGCGGTGTAGGTGGTGGCACTGGAAGTGGAGGAGGTTATGGTGGTGGCAAAGGGAGTGGAAGTGGAAGTCATGGAAGCGGTAGTGGAATTGGAGGAAGTATTGGAATTGGTGGTGGGGCAGGTGGTGCAGAAGGTAGCAGTGGTAGCGAAAGTGGAAGTAATCATGGAAGCAGTGGTGGAATTGGTGGAAGCATTGGAATTGGTGGTTCCGGAGCCGGTGGAATTTGTGGAGGAAGCGGAGGCAAAGGAAGTGGAAGTGCAGGATGTAGTGGTGGCGAAATTGGTGGAAGTATTGGCACTGGAAGTGGACATGGCAGCGGCGGAATTGGAGGAAGTGTTGGAATTAGTGGTGGTCACGGAGGCGGTGTAGGTGGTGGCACTGGAAGTGGAGGAGGTTATGGTGGTGGCAAAGGGAGTGGAAGTGGAAGTCATGGAAGCGGTAGTGAAATTGGAGGAAGTATTGGAATTGGTGGTGGAGCAGGCGGTGCAGGAGGTAGCAGTGGTAGCGGAAGTGGAAGTAGTCATGGAAGCAGTGGTGGAACTGGAGGCAATATTGGAATCGGTGGTGGAGCTGGTGGTGGACACGGAGGCGGTACAGAAGGTAGCAGTGGTAGCGGAAATGGACACGGAAGTGGTAGTATAGGAGGAGGCATTGGAATTGGTGGCGGAGGAGGTGGTGCTGGAGGAAGTCATGAAAGCGGTGAAAGTGTTGGAATTGGCGGAGGTTTTGGAGGAGGAGCTGGTGGTGGATTTGGAGGAGGAGCTGGTGGTGGATATGGAGGCGGAGTAGGTGGTGGAAATGGGGGTGGTCATGGTAGTAGTGGTATTGGAGGCAGTATTGGAATTGGAGGAGGTCTCGGAAGTGGAGGTCATGGTGGTAGCTATAGCGGAAGTCATGGAGGTGGTAGCTATGGTGGCAGCAAAGGAGGAAGTCATGGAGGCGGAGCTAGTGGAAGTCTTGAAATTGGTGTTGGAGGTGGTGGAAGAGGACAAGAAGGTGGAAAAGAACATGGTCATGGACATGGACATGGTCATGGTCATGGTCATGGAAATGGAAATGGTCATGGAAATGGACATGGTCATGGAAATGGACACGGTCATGGAGATGGACACGGTATTGGAATTGGTGGAGGAGTTGGTGGTGGTCATGGTCACGGCCATAAAGGAGGAAAACATGGCGACGGTAAAGGCGGAGCAGGTGGTGGAGGATTTGGAGGCGGTTTTGGTGGAGGCTTCGGAGGTGGAAGCGGAAGTGGTGGAGGATTCGGAGGAGGATTTGGAGATGGTAGCTTCTTAGAAGATATTGGTTCAACTATTACTGCAGGAAGTGGAGGCGGCGGCGGAGGCGGAGGCAGTTATGGTTCAGGCTATAAGAGTCAAAGTTCCTATAGTTATTCGCATAGTACTGGTAGCGGTGGAAGTCACAAAAGCGGATAGTAAGTATATCGTAGTATAATTGACTATGGATATACTTTAGCGGTCTTTTTTGTTTCAGTGGAAGAAAGTGAGTCCATTGGCGAAGAACCTAGTAAATTTAGGATATTAAAATTGTAAAATGTTTGCATTGTAATATGTTCAATTTCACAAATGTTTACTTTGCTAATGTAATATTTCTTATTGTTATTCATGAATGAACGAAAAAGGCTTATTTAAAATGTTATGTTGTTAGCTTAAAAATATTAAAATATTATAACATGCTACGGATTTATGTAAATACTTTTGTAACTAGCCCACCAAAATAGATAACTTGATTACAGTGCTATTTTCTAACTAACAGATGGCATTTTCTGCCTGTAGGTTTTAGCATTATTTTATTGATTTAGGATGTGCATAGGTGTCTGCATTAGTACTACAAACATATTCACTACAAATAGTAAAAATTTTAAAAACTTTTTTTGCAAAAGAATTTAGTTTTTTTTGGTATAAGTTTACAGAATTTTGTAACTTAAAAATGCATTATTCTCATTACTGAGATGTTGATTATTATCATTAACATCTAAGTTAACTACTCTACAATATAAATTGAAACCATCTTTAATTGAGTACTTTAGAAAATCATGCAGGATGGTCAACTGGCAAACGTTTGTACACATATTCACCTTTCACATTCTTAATAAATAATGCACTTAACAATTATTCACTATGAACTATTCAATGTGAACTCTTTAAACAGCAGGAATATAAAAATTTCCATTTGAAATAGAAATTGATTTCTCAGATACAAAACCCTGGAAAACCTGGACATTTTTAAATTACATTACCGTTATAGCAAAGCATATGAAAATTCTTATTTTAATGACGTCCTAAAAATTCAAAGAATAACCACCTCTGGGAATAGTGATAAGTTATTGGAATTGGAGCATTATTACGTAAGTATTCTGATAGATGTTTGGTTGGGTGCTATTACTCTAGAAAAGGAAAGTATTAATGGTGAAGTAAAGGATTACTGATAAGTGGAATTACTATTAAAGTAATTAAAATAAAAAAGAAAATTACATATTTTGTAGTCTAGTAACCATGAAAATGCCTCATTGCTCACAATCTCGAAACTGAACGGACATGACCGTGGGAAATGATATCGCACGATCAGTAGTTCTATTAAAAAGCCATAGACCTCTGCACATGCAATATTATTATTATTAATATTATTAATTAGTTGAAATATAAAAGTTATAAATTTTCGATAAAGGTTAATTTATTTTTGTTTAATTAATGTTTTACATTAAATTATATTTTGAATGCAAATCCATATAGAAAAATTATTACTACGGTGGGGAATCGAATCCTAGCCCGTTCGCTTGCTAAGCGAGGTCTGTACTGCTGACCTATGGAGGCGACTTAACATAATTTATTTATTATTACTATATAAAGTTATTATAAAATTGTTGTTGAATTAACGCAAAATTAATTAATTTTTGACATTATATAATTGTTAATATAACAAAGGGATAATAATGGGAATTCGCGCGAGAGATTTATAAGAGAAAGTTAATATCTGTGAAACCTTGTGTTATACATTGTTTCTAGTTTGTTGCTTAAATTTTATTTCTTCTATCTGCTATGCCGTACTGATGAGCACTAATAAGTGCGAAACACGTGTATACGGCTGCAACTAACTTTCTCTTATAAATCTATTGCGCGAATTCCCATTATTATCCCTTTGTTATATGTTTATATACGCACATTAATCTTTCTATTCATATTGATATGTTTTGGGATTAGGTTGTCTCACGGTAGTGGCTATAGCTACCTCCGTAGTGACGTTTGTTGTTGTATTGAAAACTCAATATCTTCGAGCCGAAACTAGAAATGTGTGGTTGGCTACTATCTGTGAAACCTTGTGTTATACATTGTTTCTAGTTTGTTGCTTAAATTTTATTTCTTCTATCTGCTATGCAGTACTGATGAGCACTAATAAGTGCGAAACACGTGTATACGGCTGCAACTAACTTTCTCTTATAAATCTATTGCGCGAATTCTCATTATTATCCCTTTGTTATATGTTTATATACGCGCATTAATCTTTCTATTCATATTGTTAATATATATATTAATAATATTCATGATTGCTAAATTACAATAAAAACAATAAGAACTTTTATAATTTGCAACATTTTATTCATATAATTCACAAGTGCAAGCGCGATGGGTACACTTAAAGTTTTCTTTCCTTGTCACCCACAACACCTGCTATGCATGCCAGAATACATTTACATTACGCGGAAAAGAGGATAGATAAAGGATCGAAACGAACACGGAAGCTATAAAATATGAATGCGAGTATAAATTCTAAGTTAAATATTTTTCTTAGCTTTTGGCGTTTTATTACTTTTTTTGTGGTTGCAGATAAAGTATAGTATGTAACACGTGCAAGAAAAGCCAATTTCACTCTCGCGTGATTGCGGCATTCGACTTTGTCTCATGTCGCAACTTCTTCACACTCGTGAGAAATTGGTACATTTCTGCACTTATACTAGTATATATATACTACAGTTACACAATACACTATAGAATTATTAACCATATTCTTTATGTTCAATAAATTTAACTAATCTTAACCTTATTGCCGTTTATGAATAACTACTTCCTATATACTATTACTAGGTACTAGGTGGTACTAAAAGTCCAATCAATATTTTATCAACTTTTAGGATATATCCTAATATATTATACCTGTATTTGTTTGTTTGTTTGTTTTTGGGCGAGGAATCAGGATGGCGGAGCATCCTTCGTACCTCATGGCACCGATTGCTATGATCATTTGGCCGGCCCTACTAGAATTTAGCCGAATCTGGGGGAATTCCACCCCCAGTATGGATTTTTGCGTGAGCTCTTTATCTTGGCCGCCTATTGTAATCTCCTGCTGAGTGTACATTAGGATGGTCCAACAAAAAAGCAAAGTCGGAAATCTTATGCTCTCACCCCCTAGGATTATTGTGTACCGAAAAAAAAGTACCCCTATTTTTTTATTTTGAAATCGGGTTATGTTTAAGGGTGCCTCAAAGCCCTTAAAGTTTCCCATGTATTTTATATGAGAAAAAAACATGTTTTCGTAGATTTGGTATAGAATTCTAGAAAATCAATATTTTTTCAACCAGACTAGTATGTTTCTCTTCAGAAATGTCCAGAGAATGTGATCCAATAATTTATTTGTCAAAATATTTTATATTAAAAAATATTAATAAATATTTTTTAACTTATATAAAAACAGTAAAACTTCAAAAAGTTATTATTGTTATGTTGAAGACTCTGGCTTCAGGCCTCCCACATCTTTTCTGAAAAGTGCCAAACGTGCCTAACATCACATTGACACGGGACCTACAGTTTTACTTCCTGTCCGAGAAGAATGCATGTTTTTAATTTTTCTCTGATATGAAAAATTACCCGCTCGGCCGGGGATCGAACCTGCGATCCTTGGATCATGAAGCAAACATGCAAACCACTAATCCACCGAGGCTGGCTATGTATTGAACATCGATATATTTAGTTGACAGTTCTTAATGAAGATTCACTTAGTTCTGTGTCATATCACTGACAAGATATGCTTTTTGGGATAGACTTATATTGTCTAAAGACTGCTGACTGTAAAGAGTTGTTCAGTATTCTGGTCAGTCCACACTAAGATGTTTCAAAGTCAGGCAAGTCTTTTCTTTATTTCGCAATTCCATGTTTATTTTTCAGTTCCTCTTTATGCACTTTTCTTGCATTTACTTTTTTTAATCTCTACTTATTTTCCTACATATTTCAAGTTTCTGTTGTTTATAGCTCTGTCTGTCCCTGTTCTTAAATATTTGACGTGGTATAATGATTTAAACAAATTTTATCCACTCTTTTCCTTTCTGCGACTTTAATACATTCAATAAAACTTTTCAAGCTCATTTTTTAATTTCCTGCCATTTCTAATTCTTAATTTCCTAGTTCCTCCCATCTTTTTTATGTTTGTTATTCCTCAAGGAAACTCAATCTTTCTCCATGATCATTCCTGCAACTCAACATCTATTCGCCTAGGGATCAGTAGCCCATCTTGTGCAGACATTGGGACTATAATCGTCAATATTACCATCCCATATCTCTATTCTTTTCATTGTTGTTTTTTGAGTTGGATCAGGAATTCTTCTTTTAAATTTTTAACTTTTTTTAACTGATCGGTATACTTCCACACTCTCTTTGCAATTTAATTATAGTATGAGCAAAAAGTAGCTGCATTAAAGATGCCTTTGTAATTTTGAACTCATGTGTATTATAACACCAGAAAATTATATCAAATTAATTACAACTGTCACTGTCAAAAGACTGACTCTGATTATTTTGTATAATTTTCTGGTGTCATAATTTACACATGAGTTTAAAATTCCAAAGGCACCTTCGATGGAGTTACTTTTTGCTCATACTATATTATCGGCGTTTCTACGGATATCATACATAATATGTACCTCATAAGACAATATCCTGCGTGTTTTTGGTATTTTTATATTTATTATTGTTTGAATATCTCTCCAATATCTGCCTGTTACTTTGCTTGTATAATTTTCTGCCCAAATTGGTAAGCTGTATGACAGTATAGCTAGCATGGTTCCTTCATAAATTATTTTCAGTGCTGAATATTTAAATCCCCATTTAATTTTTGCTTATTTTGTTAGTTCGTTCATTAACTTTGTACATTTATTTATGATACGTTATATGTAAAACGGGATGGGACAACTGGACGCGGCCAAGTGGACGCGTGCAATTAGGCACGAAACAAGTGGGCGCTGGGATAACTGGACGCAGGGACAACTTGTCTCTGATCAGAAAAAGTAAAGGAATATAATTATATTTGTAGGATTAAAATAACAACATTGCAGACTATCAAATACAGCTGACTTAAAATGCCTAATAAATTGTATGGTGACACATATCTTACATAACTCATATAATTTATTTATATGTAAAGCCAAATTAAGATATATGTGATATCATCTGTATATTGCCGTTCCGAAGTCAAAACCTCGTATTTTCCCTATTTTGAGTTACAAGTGTAGTGACGTAAAATAGTATTCCCTGCTTCAATTAACAAATGCTACGCTGTATCATGATATCCTTGATTAAACCCGTTCGAGTGGTACAAGTCAAAACCTCGTATCTTGTTCTAATCTAGCAATATCTAACCTAACTTTATTTTAGTAATAAAAAAGATAAATAAGAAATATGGATAATGTTAGTGCTAATGTAAAGAATCTGGCCATATAATACAAAAAACAATGTCGTTAGGCTGGAATTATTTAAGAAAAGAGCTTTTTACTTCTGCGCGACAATACGTACTTTTGACTAAAGTACCAGTACGCATGCTGTATAATATGTAAGTAATACTGCACAATGTTCTCATTTCGATTGAACAAATATAAATTAACAAAGCATATATACCTAAAAGATTGGCCCCATTGTCTTTCCATCCACTTGTACCACGCCAATTTGTCCCTGCATCAAGTAGTCCCTGCGCCCACATGTCTCGAGTCCAGTTGTTCCAGAACGACTTCAAAATCAAAATTTAATTTTTTATTCAGGAATATGCCTAAGTATTTTAGTTCAGACACTTGTTTTATCACCATGTTATTCAAATAAATATTTATCTACCATCTTTCCAATTGACGATCACCTTTCGATTTCTAATCATTGAACTTCATTTCGTGATCTGTTGCCCAGTTTGCAATTTTGTAAATTTTAAAATTAGGGACATTTTTTGCTTTTAGTATGGTTCTACCTCTTGTAATAACTATACCAAATCGTCAGCAAAGGCTACTACTTTCGTCTTTTTCGAAAATTCTGTGTTTAATAGACAGTTTTAATGTATATTTCAGCAGCCTGGTCCAAATAACTCTTGATTGTTATTTATTTTTTGAAAACTTTAAAAGCAATTGTCTTGAAAATTTCAAATTGAATAATTCATCGCAAAAAATTTTGCGTTTTCATTTTAAAAAATTTCGCTATCGCCATAACTCATAAACAAAATACAATTTAAAAATAAAAATTACACTAAAATATGTCTCATTTAAGATAAAAATTGACGGATTTTTTTTAAATAATTAATGTAAGATTTATTTTGATAGTTCCAGACTTTACACTCGCACTGTATAAGTTCCTGAGAGAGTTATACTCTCATTTAAAGTACGGTCTAAGACAACTGGACGCGGGCAAATAGACGCGGCTAACTGGGTGCGATATAACTGGGCGCAGAGACAACTGCACGCAGGGGCAACTTCGCGTCAGACAAGTGGACAAGAAAACAACTGGACGCAAAAATCTATTAAGTATGCATGCTTAGTTAAAATGTTTCTAATCAGAAAAAAACAGTTATTTAATAATATTCGCATAATCAAAATAGCAAGATTACAGAAAAATACGGATAAAATCGCTTTCCATACATAATAAGTTAATTCCATAATATTCCATAATAATAAGTGTAGGTGATGCAAAAGATTACGCCAAAAAATTCATTTTCCATTACAGACTCTCATTTCAAAACTGACGTTCGATAGAGTTTTAACAAAGCACTTTTGGATGGAACTTTTGGATGGAGATAAATTTGGTAAATCGTCCTATTTTGGTCTTAGGTATATGCGGTAGGGTTTTATAGAATCCTTTTAGAGGCACCTTGTATTTCAAATGCAATCGCCTTCTAAACATATCTTAATTTGGTTTTACATATTAAAAAATTATGTGACTTATGTAAAATAAGTGTCATTATACAATTTATTATGTATTTTAAGCCATCTGGATTCCTGACTGAAATGTTGTTATTTTAATCCTACAAATATAATTATGTATCTTTAGTTTTTCTGATCAGAAACATTTTAATATAATATGTATACTAATAGATTTTCGCATCCAGTTGCCTTTGCGTTTACTTGTCTCGCGCCAAGTTGTCTCTCCGTCGAGTTGTTTTTGTGCCCAGTTATCTCGCGCCCAGTTGGCCGCGCCCACTTGGACGTGTCCACTGGACCGCATCCAGTTATTCCATCCCGTTTAAAATAGACGGCCACCAAGCAGCATCAAAAGCTCCTTATACGTCTAAACTAATGGGTATTATTTCTTTTTTTATCATGAGATCCTTCTTCGATAAAGCGTCTTTGACAGCCATAACTGCGTCTACAGTACTGCTTTGAAGTCTAAATCCATACTGATTTTTATTAAGCGTTTGCTTAGAGTACAGGTGATGCGTTATTCTATCTGTTACAAGTTCATTAAGTATTTTGCATCCGCATTTAATAAACTGATAGGTCCAAATTTTGACAGCTCGTTTGTCTTCTCCTTTCCTGGTTTTATTATTGGTACAATGGAATATTTTTTCCAGATTTTAGGTACAATTCCTCTTCTCAGACATTCATTGCATGTAGCTGTAGGTACCGCGTCAATATCTGCATAAAAATACTGCTGCTTATACCATCCTCGCCTGGAGTATTTTTACTATTTATTATTTATTACTTCTTGGACTTAGTTCATAGTAAGTTGATTGTCATTTTCTGTATTTCTGTCTTGTTTAGTTTCTTTTCTCTTATTTGTTTATGTTGAATATTATCAGTATCTTCGGTATCTGTGCCTGTAAAATGTTTAAACCTTTTGTGCAGTATCTGTTTATTTTTTGTATCATGGATATAGTAGAACAGCTCTTTAGTTTTCATTGGCCATTTTTCTTATAAAAAGTCAGAGGTTGGGTTTGTATGTAAGATTGCAGAAATCTTTCCACGATTTAAATTTTTCCTCTTTAATTTTTGCTAGATATGTCCTCCTTTCATCTAGCTAATATTCTACATATCTTGCCTTAAATCGTTCGTTTCACCATGGGAGAATTCTTCTCTTGATAAATTCTGGTGGATTTGTCGTTTTAATGATCGCTTGCATGCGTTGGACAAGGCTCGTGGGAATTGATTCATGAACTCTTCAAAGTGTCAGTATGCGTTTGTAAAGCGTGCGTGTAAAATTTACGAAAAACTATAAAACAGACAGATTTAAAACTTGAGATCTAGCTTCATAGTGCCCACAAAACGGGACAAAACAGACGAAACTGAAAATTTGTGGTTAAAATCGCTTAAGGTAGAAAGTCACCCAAACCTTACAACTCAAGAATTACATAATTTAAGTATATTTGGTAAATTCAATGTTGCTCTTTCGATTGATACCCGAAAAACGGCATTTCACCACGTATATACCGAGAAAACGATTAACAAAGTTGCAGTCAAATACATTGATGTATATGGGATTACACAGTATACCCAAGAACAACTTGAAAGTTTTATATTTAAACAACTCACCATGTATATGAAAAACTATGTAACAATAGTTTAGAAATTGTATTTTATATTGACGTTAAAAAAACTGCAGTTTACCTCTTAGTTATTGAGATATTTCGATTATAAACTTGTATTCCAGCTGTAACCGGAAACTGATGACTGAAGTCCCTGCACATGCAAAACCCTATTATATGATCTGGCAACGTTGCTTCGCGCGGAAATTCAAATTTGATATGTTAGATGAATTTATGTTGGTATTTTTTATATTATTTGAAAATAATGATATACGTAAATAAATTAAATAGATGAAATCAAATATAATAAATAAAATTGAATGAAATAAAATGAAAATTGTATTAACATTGATTTTTCTCATTACTTGTACGTGATCCCAGACGTGGTTCGGCGATGTGGTCGCGGACTACTGAGTACCTGCTCTATATTAAAGAGACACTTTGAGTGGAAAAATCAGTCTAATTTTTGATTAATAACGGAGTAAATATGAAGTTCATTAGTAATCGTTTATATGTGTATAAAAAGAATCGAAGTTCTGTACTGCAATATTGAAAAACAGTGATAAACTTACAACGGGCTTTTTATTGTTAGTTGCCGCTCTTGAAGCAAAGCTTTCTCGCAACTTTTTCTCGCTACCTGACTTCTCTATAATATCCCCTGCTTGCTTCAACGTTGTTTTGCTCACAGCAGACATGTCAAGTGATGTGAGAATCGCGTTGATTTGACTTGCCCCAATACCGGCATCGATCATCGTTGAAGATCAAGTTTTGATTAATTAATGTTATACACAAAAAATTATAATGATAATAGGAAATAGTATTAAGAATCTTCTGCCTGCTGCAAGTTTTATATTCAAAACATGACGTTTTGTAGAATCATCATTGGGGGAGTATGTTTCTGATCTGTGAACGTATTTGACAACTTGCCAAGAAGGGCAGCGAATCGACCAACTTGAAGCTATACCACACACTTGTTCTTTTATGATGTCAACAAAAAATAATTTTTGGTCACAATCATATTCATAACACCGCATAAAACTATTTAACGTGCAGCAGTCAATAATTTTTACCAAACTCTAACCTCACTTTGGTTTTACGTCAAATACTGATCGAACATTGCGTTGCCAAATCTTACGCATCAATCTATACTACGTTAGTAAAGCGAACAACGATGTTATCATTATTAATTTGTTCTCTGATTTAAAATGACAATTTTTGTGTGCTAAACAACAAATAAATATTTTTTTAATTTTCTATAATGTTCATATGTGAATTAAAATTTGTTGATTTTAATCATATACAGCAGCTAGCTTGACTTTAGATTTGGGTGACTTTCTACCTTAAGAGTGTAACGGTTCGTTTTTTTTTTCAACTTCCGAAAAATGCAAGTTTGTATGTATAATAGACAAAAACCCTTAGTGCGGTTCTGTGTAGTCCAGTATATTCTCCCGGTTTAATTTTGCAGACTTCAGTTTATTTCAAATGTTGTTTTTTATATTGTCACCTCCATATGTTTATTCAGATAAAATATTTTCTTTAAGTTAAAAATGCAGATTTCTTTTAATGCAATTGTCGTTTTTGTAATTACCAAAAGTTAAATTATCAAATGTTCTCACGGTTTCAAATGTCGTTTTGTAGCGAAAAGTTTAGTTGAAGAATTTCTTAATGCTTAGGGTTAATATCGGCTTTTTAATAAAGAAATAAATTGTCAGAATAACACATTAAACTTTTAAATTTATAGATCCTGCATGTGCTTGTTGGTTATTTCAGACAAAAGTAAAATCTCGTCTAGAAGGCCACCTGCAAATAATATTGGGCTTTCTTTAGTAAGTAGATTTTAAAGAGAATCCCAGGAAGTTTTCGTAGGAAATGTTCTGGAATGTGACGTAATTATCCCTCATTGGCATAGGAGAATCCCGCCATTTCTTTTACTATATAAACAGGGCCGTTACAAATAAATGTGTTTGGTTCGGAATTAGTAAATTTGATAATTTATTCCGTATTATCGTTTTCGTCTCGCTTTAAGTTAGTGTTACTTTGTACCGCTTTAGTTATTTGGAAATAAATCCATACTAGGATTATTTCATAAAGTTTTGTTAGTTTAACGAAGAAAATAATACCAACTTGTCGTACCGAAAAATTAAGTATAATTTTGTATTATCGATTTGTTAAGCAGCCCTCAAGTAAATAGTGTTAAAAGGTGCCGTTACCGCAGTGATTTTCGGGAATCTGTACCGTTCGGAAGTATTGTACGGAAGCTATTGCAATTAGTCATGTTAATGAATCTCGTTAAGACAAAATAGTTCAGAATTCAGAAGATTTGTTCCCGTTTTGGTTCTTCAGGTCAACAGTTGGATAGTGAAAACTTATGTGTTATGGTCATTTTCGTGAAACGTTTTGAGCCTTCTGTTTGTGCTAGAAATTTATGAAAATGAAGGAGATTTATATTGGGATTACGTTCTTGTTTATGTAAGTTTAGTTATGTGTAATTGAATAGTTGGTTTGGGATCCCGAAATATTTTTAGAATATGATGAATTGATATTGTATTATTTTGAAAGAGAAAATTTTTCTAACATGTTTAATTGGTGTATTGTATTTTCAAATTTTTATATCTTATTCAATATATAGATTTCAAATTAAATTATCATATGATATAGTTTGGCTCAACAAATTGATGATGTTTTTGTCAATTAAAATTCAGTAGTATCAATTGATATGTGTTTGATTAAATTAACGTCAATTTTATATGAGGAACCTTTCCAAATTGAGATTCTTAGATTCTGTTAACATCGATTTAGTGGCGCTGAATATGTTTTTTATTTTTTGTTTGTTCCTGATTCCATTAATTAATTAGAAGCTTTTGGGGTTGACACCCACTACTTTATTTAAATTTGTATAATAGAGATCTCGATAGCCGGTGCATTTATGAGTTGTACAGTAAGTATTAATTTTTTGTGTTAAAGTAACATCGTTTCAAGGGTTCCCAAGCAGCATCTCGTAGCAATAACTGAGATCGGAACTTTGATTGCGTAGTTGTTCCATAACTACAACTAAATTTATGACTTTATAGATTTAATTACTTCAGTTCGGAATATTTTAGTAATTATGTAGTTGTTTTTACTATTTATTGGAACTCTGTAGTTCCATTACTTCTGAGTAACTTTTAAAGTGAGTGGAATGGTATTGCCACTTAGTATAATTACTTTTAAAACGTTGCAACTTCAAAATTGTATTACGATTGTAGCAATAACTTGCCCGAAGCTACTTTAAAGTTTTTAAAACTTTAAAGTAGTACTGTAAGTTCATGTCACCTGCCTGAAACCACTGCTTAACCCTTTAAAGTAACGGAACCTTACAGTAGTATTGAAAGTAAAACTTACGTTTTTGCTAACCAGGAGAATCACTTTAAAGTGATTTTCGTATACTACTCTATCTCTATATTTACTTGTAAAATGTTAGAGGCCATTAATCAATTTGAAATTTTTTATGATTGTTTAAAAGATGCTTTACTATATAATCTTTAATAAAAATAACAAGTCGGTGCCGAATTATGCCTTAGGATTAATATAAAAATGGTTTCTAACATGTGTATCAACTTATAATTATTTGTGTCATATTTTATTAAAGACATTTTTTATTAAAAAATATATTGTTGTTATTTTTCGATCTATCATCATCACATTTAACTGAAAAGTTGCGATGGCTTATAATTTTAGTATACTGGAATGACAAAATAATCAAACATTTCATCGCTCTTTGCATTATTAATTATGTATTACAAATAGTAATAATAATAATAACTACTACAACCCATAACCTAAACCAAGGCCCCAGAAGCTATAAGCTTGTGCGGGAGGGAGGGGGCGATTATTATTATTATGTAGGCCCAATGTGCGGCTGCAGCCGACTTACAGATGGAAAAGCGCAAATCCCACATTTGTGTCACAGCTAAGGAAAACTGCAGAAAACCTTAACCAAATCTGCCGGCGCCGGGAGTCGATCGCGGGCCGCTTGTGTGAAAGTCCGGCACGCCAGACATTACACTACCAAGGCTGTTAATAAAAATAATAAATAAATAAATAAAATAGTAATCCATTTTGTAACACGATCGCAGTATTAGTATAGAAAACGATAGAATATTTGTTGAGTTGCAAGAGTAAGAGAGAGCAACTACGCGACACGATGTGTCAAAGAAAAAAAAGTTTCACGAAAGTAGCAATTACTACTCCACCACGTTCCCGTTACGTAGTCTAAATGTAACCGAAACGTCGCTGGACATGTTCCAGAGAGGTTACTGCAACGTACCCGTAAATTGTTCCCCATTTTGGTTCCAGGTACGTAATAAAACCGTAGCAATTACGTGCTTGTGACTAGTGACAAAACCATAATAGTTCTACCGGTAGTTGCTGGTACGTAGCGATGACTAAAAATGTTGCTTGGAGTGAGGGTAGTTTTTTTTTCGATTTTTCGGGATTTTCTCACAAACGACTCTACCAATCTTAACTAAACTTGCTGTATGATGATATTTTAAAGTTACATTACACTTTGTTTTATTTTTTTATATCCAGAATGGTTTTTGCATTAAATTATATTGTTATGGTATTTATTATTTATATAATGCAATAACAATAACTTCTTTTAAATATTCTATTCAGATGTCTGCATTCTCATAAATAATGAATCATTTAGTAGATAAATGTTGAAAATAATGAATATTGCAAACACAGTAATGACTAAAGGGTTATTTACGATAATGTTGTTTTGATCTGTAGATTGTAATACAGGCTCGGTCTTTAAAGTAAAGATAAATAAGTTTCCAATAAGTATTATTCATATATCCATTTTCATATCTATAGGACAATCCTACGGATTACTTTATAAGAGCGGTAGAAACCGATACATTCAGTGACAGTGAAATGCGATTTCAGGATACTATAAATCAATACTATCATTTATTTAAACGAATGCATTGCACTGTTACAATCCTAGCTAATATGTAAAATTTGTTTTTTGTTACCATAAATTAAGCTAACACGCCATTATCTAATCAAAGCAGTGCTTTTTTGCAAATTGATCTTTTATTTAATTCGACTTTGCTCATATTAACTTAATCCTAAAGACGGGATTACCACTTTATAATAGGTATTTCCGTTAAATTGTGGTTTCTTTCCACTAACACACAAGAGAGACTGACTAAATTATATTTAATTTTTATGATTTTCAAGTTCATGGCATAAAAAATAAGAGCAGTCATATGAACCTATAAACTTTAATCTGTTTTATTTTATTGTTTGTTTATTAATTATCGTCTGCCCTGTCCGTCTTGATATATTCCGTTTCGATTTTATAGATTTTCATAAAATCCGGATCTGTAATATTTACCCAGTAATGATAAGTTTTTATTTAATTGCGCAATTTAAAACGTCTTATCCCCATCCATTTTAAATCAATTAGTTACAAGTAAATTGAATCAAGGTATAAAAGCAAGCCGTTGCATTTGGAAAATCATGAGTTAACATCAGCAAATCACAGAAATATGTTGTGGTCATCGTTACCGTTTGTGTTATTAGTTAATCTAATAAATTATACAGTGGAAAGTTTTGATACCAGAACCTATCCGTATTATCCGCGCCCACATTTTATTCGTTCAACCGCACTTTTACCACCACCAATTGATGTAGATAGATACATGATTAAAAATTATCCACGTGAAACCGAAGAAAACGCGTTTGTGTCGAACTCGGATAATCAAGGTGACTTGAGTAATATCATTTTGGATAAAGAAAGTAACATAAAATGGAATCCTTCAGGATTGCTTCTGCGTGAACATGAGGAAACAGAAGAGGACACTGATTCTGAAACTGCGATTAGACAGAAAAACTTCAGACCTAATAGGGTAGGTAATTTTATTAATAAAGACAATTTCGAATTACGTATTTATGCGTTTTGTATTTCCTGGTGAAATTCTATCTTTGGAATTGTACAAAAATTCAAAGTAAACAGAAAACCTTTCAATTCTACAAGAAAAGCAATATTACCTACCTGCACTACTGTATTTTCACTGAATAATGAAAGAGGCGTGTATGTTTTATTGGAAATGTTCTTTTGATAAAAATAGCAAAATGTAGTATTGATTGTTATAAAAGAAAATCAAGGAAGCGATTTATAGAAAATGGCAAACCCGTTGACATTGCGTTAGTACTAACAATTTTTGTAGAAATGTAGATTCAAGAGCCTTTTTTATAAATAACATTTTGACTAGTTTACATTAAATACTATATATTCTTCTTTTTGTTTCAGGTTATAGCAACCACAACTTCTTATCAAAGGCTTTCAGAATATAACCGCTACAGTACTGATAATAGACCCATTACATTTTTTAAATAGTTGGTTTTGGATAAGTTCTTTATTAAAAAAAACATGAATAAAGTTTATTTCAAATTGAGTGTCTATTTATTTTTATTTACAATTTACTATATACGTACAGTGAGGTCGAAAAGTAAGGATTAATTCAATGTTTTAAAAGCACTTAATATTTAAAAGAATCGCTCCGTCTTTATAGAAGGTAGACATAATTAGGGGAGATAATACTATTATTATCTCCCCTAATTATTTTACAATAAAGATATTAAGGAATTTGGCTACGGACTGCATTTGATCCTAACTAGAAAAAGTAAAGATTATTTTCCCTTCATCGTTCCAATAATGTTCCAATGTTTCCAAGGCATAACTGATTTTTGCAGAAACGAAAATTGCTGTAAAATAACTAGAGGAGATACTATTAAGTTTTGAAGAAAAATCCACTGTATTGTGCGTCTGGCTATTCTGCATCCTGTATAGTGTTATGGCCGATAATAAGCACTACTATCGAATGCAAAAGTTGTAAGCCCTGAGTTTGAATGCGCATAGCAAAAAAACTAACTGCTCAAATTAGCTTAAACAAAACAGTTAAATAGATTATTTATTTTTGTATAAGATAGTAAATTTGTAACATTATCTGATTTTTGGTTTTTAAATTTTCGCAAATTATGTTACAAAAAGTCCGCTTTTTGGGAGTTTTGACAAAAAGTATGTCTTTAATTAATATTTTAATAACTACTCGACAGAATTGAATGTAGTTTTATATGCAAATAGCTAATAGTGTTGTTTGTATGTGGAGATTTCTGTAATTTGATATCTGTATTATTTTTAAAGTTATTCTTTGCAATAGAGGATAATGCATTCTGGTGGCTTAATCAAAATCTTTTTTTTACAAAAAATAGTATTTTGTTAATAAAACAATAAATACGACAAGAAATCTTGAAATTATTCAGGAATTAATTAATAAATAATTCTTTAAAACTTATTTTGAAAATGTTCACGAACTAATTAATAAATAATTATTTAAAAAATTATTTATTAATTAATTCGTAAATGTTTTCAAAAGTTCTTAACGTGTTTATTGTTTTATTAAAAAATACTATCTTTTGTAAAAAAAGATCTTGATTAAGGCACCAGAAGACCAGAATGCATTACCCTCTATTTCATAGAATAACTTGAGAAATAATGCAAATATCAAATTACAAAAATCTCCACATACATACAACACTATTAGCTACTTGTTCATTCAATTCTGTCAAGTAGCTACGTCAAAGCTTCCAAAAAACCGAACTTTTAATAAATTACTCTTGATTATCCCTAACTATTTCCGGTGTGGTAAACCTTATCTCCCATTCAGTGTAGGAATTTTTAAGTCCCGTGTATGCCGAGTGTCCACTCTCAAAGTCGATTATAGGCACTATGCTACTTCTATAATACTATAATGCTATACTTCTACTAAACCAATACATATTAAAGTATTGCACAGTTTAAATAGTCGTTATTCAATTCAGTCATACGCTAAAATGAAATAATTTCAAAAGCTTGGCTTGTCATACTTAACAACAGTCAACCTTTAAATCAGTATTTTAAAATAAAAATTGCAATACAATGTTAAATGCATGTGTTCGAGTTTGAGAACGAACACGCAGTATACGTTTCGTCTTGTACACTTTACTTTTGAGGTATCGCCACAAAATAAGGAATTTATAACCCCAGTCTTCCAATGCATCTGTTTTAAAAGATGCAGCATAATGAGGCGGAGCCCCATCTCGTTGAAACCAGATGTCTTGATGTCTTGGGAGAAAATCCGGATTTTCTTCCGCAGGAAACAGTATGACAAGTGTTGAGACAAAATTCTCTTGTAAAAATCTCTCACCAGGCAAGTTAAAGAGAAGATGGTCCTATTAGAACTTTTCTGCCAATTCCAGCACACTTGATAATAAAAAGCACTTTCTGAGAGAAAAGAACATCATTTTTAGAAAGGACTTTAATATATATTATGTAATTAGGAGATCAAGCGATACTTTAAATCCGAGAAGATGGATTATAACGCCGAGGCGCCAGCCGAGGCGTTATAACATCAACAAGCTTGATCTTCGTATTGCATAAGTTGTTTTATTTTATTTCGTATTTCAATCTTAATTTCTCCCTTTTAAAATTCATCCTAATTTATTGTTTAAAGAAGCAAGTTGCCTTGTCTGTATTATCATACGCGTAACCAAGGAGATAAAAACCAATATGTCACGTGTGGCTGTTATACAACATCAAATGATTTTTACGTTGCCAACAACAACGGAGATCAAGAACGTCTTGAACTCCGGTGCCATTGACAACGGAGCTAAACATATACCTTATTTTACTAATTGTAGTATATAAACAATTGTTTGAAATACGAAATGAAATAAAGATTTTTATTTTATCCATTTTATCTTTCAATTATTATTTGTCAAAGTTTAATTGTCAATAACTTAAAAATAATTTATTTTGGGCATAGGGTGTTATACATAAAAAATGTATACAATTTTACAAGCAATTAGAAATTACCAAGAAGTTGGGGGTTACCATTTGATAAATCAAAATTGATATTAACTTTCCAAAAAGCAAATTGAATTTTGTTTTCCGATTTTTCAAACAATTTCAAATTAGTAACAGTTTTCAGCCGTAACCAGAACATCTATTGTAATTGAATTAAAAGTGCCGTAATCCTTACTTACTCATTTAATGTTTAATAGTGTACTAGTAATTGTAAATATAATACTAGTCGTAAATAAAATACTAGTCGAAGATTCATCAAAAAAATATTTTTTCAAGAATTTACTAGCACATATACCAAAAAAACCGTTTAGTTAGCACTTTCGAAATCACAAATAACGGTCTTATTGGAAAAACCTGTTCAGGTCGCTGATACGTTGCTTAAAAACCACCGTATTTATTTTCAGCAAACTCTCCATGAATCTCCAAAATAATATAAAATTCTTACATTTTTTATAATAACAAACGCAAATTAGAGTTTTAGAAGCTTTCGAGATATAGAAACACAAACTCAGGGTACCTACCTTTAATAAATGAACAGATTGAACTCAATAATTCTCCGATAGTCTTAAAGTCTTAAATATTTAATTATTATTTTCATTTTATTATCTAGTTATCCATTTTGTGTATTTACCGTAGCCACGTATTTGTTTATATTTATCTTACCTTTGATAATCACAGCTTAGCTGCCAAAACAATTGTCAGGTTATCATTTAATAAATATTGTGAAACTTTTTATTAATCATTAATTATTTGATGATTTTGGAGTTCAACAAAGTAAGGTTTACATTAAACAGCAGGTTATTCCCCACTTTATCAACATCACTACCAGAATTTAGATAGTCTTTAGGAAATCCTTTCATTATTCTTTACAATAAAAAAATTAAAAAGAGAACATGACGCAGACTTGAAATTGAATTTTCTATCGTGCCACGCGCTCTCTGATTGATCTACACATGGGTTGCCTTCGATGTGGTTGTTCTCTCCCTTTTTTCTCTCCTTTCCCACTCTCCATCTCTATCACCCTTTACCTCCAATTCACTCTTTTCAACGCTTTCGATCTCCTACGAGATAACACCCATATCACCTAAATGTTTCTCAACTTCTTCTTACCATTTCATTCTAGACTCTAGTAGTCCTCATGCCCTCTGGTTTCCCCTTGTACATTTTTTTACAGTTCTTGCTGCATTCTCTCGAGGTGATCTACCAACTTGTGTGTCTTGATTTTATATCACTCATAATCTTTCTCTTCGTATTTAATTCTTGTTTATTCTTATCCGACATACGACTCTTTCTTCGAATTTCTTTTTCTTCTGTTTTAAAATCATTCTTAAATGTTCTTGCTTAAAACCTTCTTTCTTAATTAAACACGGTAAGTTTCATTCAAACCATATTTAAATGCCCCGACGTCAACGAATATTGGGTAAGATCATCGCAATTGTTTGTTTGTAGCGAATTATTTGAAAGATGAGTAATATGGGAGATGCGCTATGAACAGCTTGCTCTTGGCGACTAAAAGTGCATTTCAGTATTAAGAAATTACTTGATTTTATAGCAAATGGCAGACTGTGGTTTCGTACCTTAACGTTAATTCGTTCTTGACTGTGTCTGTTATTGATTGTGTCTAATCTTCAGAAGAGTTGGTTAATATTCAAATGACTGTTTAAAAGCTATAAATAAAAAACCACACTGTGGTACACTGTAAGAAAAAAATATATAAAGTATTGACTTTATTTGGACCCCCAATTGCAGGATCCTGAATTATTGTCATGAAGTCTCTGGCCATAAAGTATTTTTTAAAGAGCATATTTGAGCATATGGGCTAGTGCAAAGTAAACCCTGTTTCTAGCTATAATTCTGGTTTTCACTTCGGCCAGTATTTCGTTACCATGGACACAATGTATTGATATAGGGATACCGTTCCAAATTTTTGATTATCACCGGTTTTCATACTGATTGCGTTTGTACTTCCACCCCCTGTTGTAAACGTTTCTCTTTTCTAATCCACAATATTGTTTACAATTTTCTTTTGATGAAATTTTAAAGTTTCTTGCTAGTGTTTCCTGTAGTGTCATGCTTAACTGAATAATTTTACTAGAGACCTCAAATTCTTTCATAGTTTGTAGTTTCCGTCGCTTCACGCTACTTGTAATGAACGAACAGTTGGTGTATATTAATATCGTATTCTTAGCATTTTTTCATCATGTACATACTTATGTACGTACTCAGGTTCTTCAAAAATTCCGCACTGATCCCATCTTCTAGGCTGAATAACGATAAGGCACCTACGGCAGGAATATCCTCAACATGTCCTCTCACAGGGTGAGTTCATCTCTAAGTAATCTACTTTATTTTGTTACCTTTTTTTAATAATTTTAATTGAAAGTTTCAGCTACGGAATTCAAGACTCAGTAAATTTTCAAAATAGTTATTCAGTTCAGCATTTCAGCATACTACCTTGCTCTACAAACAAATCCCCATAAAAAATCCTTTAATTTTTTTCTCCTTTCCAATGAAATCTTCCGCAGTTGTTAAGATGGTTTCCTTACATATTTGCCACATGTCCTTCATTGTCTCAGTCAACTCGTGGTTCTCTAATACGGTGAGTTCTATTCACATTTTGGTCTATTTTAAATTGCCCAAATGTTTGTTGCCTTCTGCAATTCAGTGCATCGCAGTGAGACAGTATGTATTGGGATCTTTCCAATTCCTCACCGCATAATCTGCAGTTAAAAGTTTTTTCTGCTACGAAACCGGTTCTCTTGAATAAAGGAGAATATGCACTATCCGAAGGAATACTGCCAAAAACCTTAATAATTTTCTCCTATATCAGCTCGGCGTTAGCTTGATTGAAGAATTGATCTTTTCTAACGTTTGGTAACAGCGTCGTCTGTCTCATAAGAGTCGGGATGTTGCTCCTGGGCTTTTTCGCTATCTGTTGCCGATTTAGAGTGCTGGAGTATGATCGTGGTCGCTTTTCCTCCATGCTATTCTTCTTTCCTCCCTCATTTTTCTTAATGAGCTGACAGGTTTCTCAATTTTCCAAGTCCCTGTCTGTTATCTTCTCTACTTTCCGAAATTTTCTTCGTTGAGCCCTAGAAAGTTTTTTGTTATTTTACTAGACGAGTTCTCCAAGTACTATCACTTGAGGAACTTGATCTGTACTTGCAGAGTATATTACCTGCACAATTCTTTTGTCAATAGTTGGTGTTATTATATTTTTTGACATATCTATTTACATAGACCGTTCAAGCCTGTCACTTTTAAGGGACCATTAAGCATTTCACAGAAACACGGATGTCGAGACAGTTATACGTTTAGTGTCTATCTGACTAAGGGGGCAGTTTTCGCAATCTCCAGGGGGCTGTCCGTCTACTAGCTCAAAAGTTTTGATCTTGAAAAAATATGTTACCATTAAGTTATGTTTTACTTACATGTATATAACTTTACTTAAGACCTCTATAGCTTGTGTTAAAGAACGGTGTTTTACTCTGGGAATTCTTGGCCACGCGGTCATGATTTTTGTCTTATTTTTAGTAATCTACCATGGATCAATGTACCAAATCTGCCTCCTTCCTCCCTAGCATAGCTTAAAAAAATGAAAGCTTATAAACCTTAGTTGTTTGAGTTTACTTAGTTTGCTGATACTAGCATTAACTAACAGAAAAACTAAACCCTAGAACGAAGAAATTGAGAAATTATTCAAAAATAAAAGTCGAATAGATTTATTGGGGCCTGGCCACAATGGCTAATGACCACAACGACCAATCGCTATTTTGACTGTTGTGGCCATGACCATAACGGCCTCCGTGACCATAACGGCCAACAGCAAGTGCACAGCCACAACAGCCAATTTGAACATATTGCCCAACTAGACACTAGACCATAATGGCCAACTCGAAACAGTGTTCCATCCGCCATTTTGACCCCAACGGCCACCGACGCTTATGTATTGACGTCGCTGGCAACACTGACCAACACGAATAACTGTAGTGAGTGACCACAATGGCCAGAATGACCGCAACGTATGTAAATTGTAACACTATTGTTTCTAACGTTGTCGCCTTCTCATAGAATGTGCGTGTGGATGTGTCAATGTAAAATTAACAGAGATAAATAAGCTTTAACGAAACAGAAAAAACAGTATAAAAAAGGCAGTTTGCTTACCTATTATTTTTCACTCGCTCTCTCATCTCTCTTTCTTATATGCACGCGCGCGTACGCACATATTATGAGAAGGCGACAACGAAACAGTGTTGTTACGATTTGCACAGTTGGCCGTTGTGGTCATTTCGATTGTTATGGTAACGCGCCACAGTTGGCCGTTGTGGCCATTTTGGCTGTTGTGATCACGCGCCATAGTTCGCCGTCGTGTTCATTTTGGCCGTGGTTACTCACCACAAGTCGCCGTTGTGATAATTTTGGCAGTTGTGGTCATCGTCGCTAGCATCGCTAATACATAAGCGTCGGTGGCCGTTGTGGTTAAAATGGCGGATGGGGCAGAGTTTCGAGTTGGCCGTTGATCATGTGTTGACTTTGGCGATATCCAATTTGGCCGTTGTGGCTGTGCACCCACTGTGCTTGGTCATTATAGTCATATTCATTTTTTTGAAAATGAATATGACTATTGACTATGAATTGAAAAACAAGAAAAAAAACTTTGAAAACGGATTTGAAACTTCTTCAATATCAAGTAACTTGTGTCTATCAAATTTTAACTGCAGATTAAGTCGAAAACAGTACTGTCAATGGTTTTCTATACAGTTATACTAATGAGTATATTTATTCTTGAGTAATATTTGTTTTTAGACGAGGCGTTGATTAACTTATCCTGATACGTAAATTCTGAAAACACGAGAATTTGGACTGTGTAAAATCCACATGCCTTTACAGAAACCGCACGGAAACGTGGAGTTTGGATTGGTCTTAGTCGATGGCGACTTGTGGGTCCAATTTTTTAATGTGTTAATAGAGATTTTAGAACCTTGTATCAATTAATTGAATGATCGGGATTTGCAGAAGGGATATTTCCAACAGGATGGCGCACCAGTGCCTTGTACTCGGCAAAATTTAGAGTTCACCTGTGAATTGAACACATTTGCTAATATTGCTACCCAAAGATTGAATCTTTGATTGCTACCATTATTGTATTATATTTTGCACTTATTGCATTTCATACACGTTCCACAAAGAGATTTTTATTATGAGAGAAGAGACTGGCATGAAAAACTCAATAATCATAAGTTGAGATACGGAAAGTGATTTTAAATTAGTAAAGATTATTTAACACAAACATGAATCTTTCTTCAGTCGATTACCTAATAATTGCAATTGAATTATTATTGAAAGATGACTCAAATATCAAACAGGCCCCAAGCTCTTAATTTACAAATGATTTGATACATACTATTTTGCACATTTTTATTTTTTCACGTCACCTACACATCAGAAAGTAACTTATAACGAACGGAAATCCCAATCACATAATGCAAGATGATATTATTAAATGTTATCCAAGGTTATACTTTTGCAGGCACAGCGGGGAATATTAATATCCAAAACGAATAACTTTGGAAATATATCGCTAAATTCAAAGAAGAAATCAATCGAAGGATCATTAGATATTTAGAATGAAGATACCTGAAAAATTTCCATGATTATTTTTTAATTTTTGCTAATTGGAAATGTTGCCATGCATACATAAATTTAGATTAATTAAGATTTGCAATACAAGCGTGGCCAAATATATTATACACAATTTCTAGTATTACGTTCTAAAAATAAAAAGGAAATATTGTTAGTATTTTTTAACACACATTTTTTTAGCAATTCATGCTGATATGTAAAAAACACAATGAAAAAGTTCCTACAAGATTCTCCATTAATTTAATAATTTATACATACATAATCTTGAGCAATTAAGTTAGAAATGTTGCTCAGATTTACAAGACATTAATTTCTCATTGACGTAAATCAATCCCAAAAACATTAAAGAATCTTAAGATTTGTTTATGTTTTTTGTTCTTGTATGTTTTATTAAGCAATAAAATTAATAAAAACACTAAATATTAAAGGCTATAATTATTTCCGTAAAAATCGATATCTTTATTACACCTTTTTTTAAGTGGCGTTAGAACAAAAAATAGTTATACTACACTAAGTTCCTGCCTATCTTTTATAATGACGTTTTAAGTCATGTTTACTACTTATTTTACGCCGTTTTTCTTATTAAAAAATAAACACTTAATTATCATACACGACCTGCGTAATTAATTCAGTACACCTGTTAGAAATAAAAAATAATTAATACAATTTACAAGCAGGACTGTATTTAAAATAATATGCTAATGCGTATGAATATGATAAAGCGATTTTTAGTGATCTGAATCTGTACACTTTGATATAAAAAAACACTAATTTGAAAATAGAAGGATTGCCTAAAATTAGAATTTATTTATTATTATATCTTTATTTTTCAAACATCTCATAGCTGCAGCTTCATTCTCAATCATATGGTTAGAAAATTAATCACAGTGCCAATGCAAAAAAGTACCTAAAGCTTTATTAAAAATTTATTGTGCATTTTCCGCTAGCTAAAATACACTTAATACGACCCTATATTATAACATCTCGAATTTATTTTACACACTTAAAATGAATACAAATCAAATTTTTCGAATTTATTCCTTGCCGTTTATAATAAATTTCAAGTTAAGCTGATTTTTAGATGTAACACGATTCACCAACGAGTGTGTTACGGTACACTTAAGTCAATTTTAGGAGAATGGTTAAAATCTGAAGTTTACAGTTTTCTTAAGTTTAAACCAACCCAAATTAAGTGGAGTTTTCGCTGATATTTACCGAATCGTTCGGATTTACATACATTATGGTGTGCTTTAAGAAGTTTTTTAAATCCGTTGCGGCGATTGTTCAAAATCTACTTAAAGCTTAAAATAATTATTAAAATTTAAACAAATCCTTGCGTACGACCAGGGGGTTATTAATCCTAATTCAGTCGTGATCCATTAAGGTATTTTTAAAATTTAAATAGTGGTTGAATTTGAACAACTTCAAGTGAGGGTCGACTTTGCGAAATTTTCGTATTTCCTGAACGTATTTATAAACATTTCTAATCCAACTTAGTAGTTGTTATTAAATTCGAAATTTAAAACCTGTTAGATCTAAACCAATTAAAATAGTCTCAATGACTTTCCTGGTTAAGGTAAATTGTTTGCAAAAATTGTTTCTGTTGCTACCAAAGGAACACTAAGTAGGAAAGAACAAAATAAAGAGTTTGCTTGATTATTCAAAAAGAATAATCGACTATGATATTATTTCTCTCCATTGTGTTACTCACCAAGAAGTTCTTGCCACCAACTCATAACTAGAATGATGGATTTGGTTGTTATGGCAATAGTTCTTAAAGATAGGCTGTTCGGTGCACTATTTGATAAAGTGTCTAACGAGAAGTCAGATCTTCTCAGGTCAGGTCTCTCTCTAATGTACAGGAAAGTACGATAACTATGTATCTACTTGTTTCATTTTAACATTAAGCGTGATTTGTTAAAAAAGGGGTATAGCAACGATCTTTATGTTACATTCTTTCTCTTCAAAGAATAACTTTAAAAGGAATCCTGATTCTAATGTTGACTTCTCGTTTTTCGCATGGCCAAGTACTACCCAATATGAAAGCTTCCTTCCAAAGGTAACTTATTATTTCCTCTAAAGCCCCTGGATGTGTCGTCGTTCAATTGTTAGCCATTCCGTACAGTAGGTCGCGCGAACTTTAAACTCCAATTAGCAAACTTGAAGGGAAAAATAAAGAGTTTTTAAATTTATAGATCTTATTAACTTAGACCGTCAAAAATGCGACTTAACTCAGCGACATACATAAGGAGTGGGACAAGGCCAATGTCAGCAACATGAATGGGTTTTGTTTGATGAATGGAACAGTACTTTTCGAGTACATTCGCATATGAATACGCTTTTAAATCAGTTCCGAACATCTGCGTCTCTTTAAACATCCAAGACTCAACGAAAACGGTAAATATGTCTCTTTAGGGAACAAAGGTTACGATAGCTGCTCTATACTGTACTATAGAGAAATCCATTAATTGTTAGAGTAACATTCCAATTGTGCAACAGCTTTATAATATTCTGGTGTAAGTTTAACCTCAAAGTCCACACAGCAACTCAAATTTTGTGTTGCTTTATAGTCACAACAAACTATTTTAGAACATATTCTATAACACTAGATTGTTAACCGCGCTAGGCCAGAGGTATACTTATAAAAAACGTTTTAGTACTTATTATTATTAGTTTATTTTGATGGCAAGTGTATAATTTAAAAAGTAAGAAACTCTGAAACTTTGTGGTACCTGGAAAAGTGAAATTTCAAATTTTACAATCTAAATTTCTAAAAGTTTGAATTATTATATCCTGAAATTCTAACAGTTGGAAAATTCAAAAATTTTAAAATATTGAACATTTTATAATGACTGCGAAATGAAGCCTCTAAGTTCTAAAAATCACACTTAAGAAATCACTCGAACCCTATTAGAAAACTTAGAGCCAGCCCTCCGAAAGTTTGGTTTTTTAAATTCCAAGAAGTTAAAACTTTAGAACTTGAAAATTCTAATTCACTAAAACTATCAAAGTTAAACATCTGTCATTAAAATTCTAATACATGTACAAGAAACTTTGAAATTTTGAATGATGCCTTTAATTTTAAAATTATTTAATATTATTTACAAATCTTAAACTTAATGAATTTTGGATTTCCGGGTCTAGACTCCAAAACTTTGGAACATTACAATTGTGAATATTGGAGGCTTTAAAAATTAAATTGTTCAAACCAACAAATACTATCTTTAGAGAATGTATATTAAATATTAAACGTTGTTTTAATAATAAATAAAACGTGTATTTATTAATATTTATTTTACATGAAATAATTTACATTGGAATCTCTATATTTCATACATATTTGGGAAAATATATAAATATTGAGATGTCTTGAATTCATCTCATTGAAAATTTATTGGACGATTTGATCGTAAACACAAACATAATTATTTCATGCAATAAAATAAAATAAAGGATAGGCATGCTAGGATGTTAGGTCTATTTAATCTAAAGGATACATGTTAGGTCACAGATAGATTTATCAATTTTTAAAAAAGAAATTATGAAGGATAAATTTCATGAAGACCTAACCTCAATTTTTGATATATAAAAAGTCTGAATTATAAAAAGGATATCAATCATTTAATATGTTTTCATAGTAATACATGTTTTATGCAACCTAAGTCACATATTAGGATGGTTTTTCCATTTGTCTAGAAGATTTAATTTTCCTGATTAAATTTAAGTTCAATGATCGATAACGTAGGAAGAACTTTTCTGTTTTCCATGTGACTGACTCAGTTTCGGGATCATATTTAACTAAAATTATGTAAATTAGGTCAATGTTGTAATGACTACTCTAGCACACATAAGTTACAATCTCTTGTATACTAATAAAGAGCATTTATTCTAATGATGGTTTCGGCTTACCTGATATGCTTCGATTTTTCCAAATATTGATTCTTATATAACATTTTTCACCATTGTTTGAACTCAAACACTTGGAGGACTGTATGCTGGACAAGTTGATTATAATTTAACTTCATTTAAGTTGATTTTGATGATGGAATGTGTAAGAATAAGCATCGTTGGGTCTATCAAATCATAGAGAGGAATTTTTATTTATATTTTGCTTCTATTGTAATGATGTTCTTATGTAAATTTTATATATATCACCTACATAGTGCAGTTATGTATTCATTTTGTAAAGGATAAGCTGGATCTAATAAGTTTTGTTTATAATTAAGTTCTAATGAGATTTTTTCATTGTCAATTGTTTTTGTTAATTTTCTCAGTTATGGTAAATTGTAGAATATAAGTGTTTGCCAGCTACAATCCTATCTTTTTAGATTTAAGATTAGTGTTATAATCAGCTGTTTCGGTGAAGTGACGTCATAAATAAAATTCGTAAGGCGTTTGTTTCTAAAAATTGACATAATCTTCATTTGTTTTGCTAAATCATATATAAAGCCCAACAAAAATTAACAAATTCAGTCGATAAAACGCATTTGGAGAATCCACGTTCGACTCGAGATCAAAAATCTGAAAAAGTGAGGTTAAAAGTGTTAAGCATATGTTTGGATGTCAACAAAAGAAAATTCAACGAAGTATAAGAAATATTTACCTGGATATTTTAAATTAAAGAAGATTTATTTGTTATTCTACAATTATATGGAATTGTGAACGAGTTGTTTATTAAACAAATTCAAGAAGATTTTTCTTTCCATTATGTGGCATTTTTAAATTATCTAAGGCTTCCAGGTCGACTCAGCCTGTGAAAATGAGTACCTGGGAAATCATTTCCTAGGGTAATAATAGGCGGTCGGTGCGTAAAACTAGCCACTTTACCATCCTTGAGTACCGAACGGCTCTAGAAATAGCAGCCTACCCTGCTATACACCCCAATGGGCCTTCATGGCCTGTGAAAGGGGACTATTATTATTATTATTATTATTGATTTGGATATTCGACGTATTTACATTATAAAATAATCTGACAGATTAAATACAGTTGTACCAATTTTAAATAAGATTGAAGTGGATTTCGACGTACTTTATATGCAAGGTTGGTCAAAATAAAAGGTTTTGATTTAATTTTTTTAATAACAAGATTATAAAGACAATCTGAATAATTTCAGAATTCATTTTTCTCACTTTAAAAGTTTTTAAATAATAAAATTCTTACGAATAAAGCAATTTAAATTTCTTTATTAAAATTTAATTATCATAGGTTAAAATTTACTTTAACATTTGTAAATATTTTTAATTAATAACATTGATTGAAGTCAGTTTGCTCAAATGGAGAACTGTTATAGCCCTATATCAGGTTAATAACGACTAATTAACACATTTGAGCAAGCTCAGGAAAGAATTTCCTATTTTGCTTTACTGTTCTAAATAATTTTTCTTTTATTTTTCTTTGAATTAGATTTTCTTTTATTCTCATTAATAAAAATAATGACTGTGTTTTCAATTTATCTATGTGTTTATTTGATGTGTATACAAGCATCCATTTCTTTTTCTTTTCACATATAGAGTTTAGCTTGCTGTTGTCCAGTTGCGGAAGTCCAAGTGTCTTGGTAGTAAGTTCTTTTCTTCCAGGTATAAGAATCAATAAGATTTTATTATTTCATTTATTTCATGCTCTATCGAATTAAACCTGAGTTAGCCAATTAGGAAAAAGAAAAAATATTGGGGTATTATTTTATTTTATTAAAAATCACCTCATATATTTTATGTCGCTGTCAACGTGAGGCAAAGATATCTATATTTTTCATTTAATCAAATATATCACCTCATATATTTTATGGTTTGCCCTGATCGTGGGGCATATTAAATATCACCTCAATATGTAACATATAGTACTAAACATTCAATTTACAAATAAATAAAAAAAAATTAGCATAATTAAAAACATTTACCAAATGTTTCTTTTGATAAAAAGTTTACATTTAAATGTTCATATTTTACCATCAATATTTAACATACATTTTGAAAATTTTAAATACAAATAAGATATACAGGAGTCAATATTATATAAATGTTAAAAAGTTCATTAATATTTAACTTAAAATAATGGAAAACGTTTGTTGAAGTGAAACATTTTATTTTACTTCATATTTAAACGTATTATTGCGAAAATATAATTTTAAATCTGAAGCTCCCAAATCCATAATGTCCGTAAGTAGATTCCGTCGATTTAGGCAATCTTATTCGATTAGCAAATATGCTAGTAATAATTTTTATCACTAATAACAAATCTCTCTTTTTCTGTTTAACAAACAATGGGATTTCAGATAAATATTTAATGTACATATTATGTCAGTTTCGGGGCCGCTACAAGTGTTCATCCCTGAAAATCTTAAAGTATGAAAGTTGCATGTAATGCAAATAATTGGAATTTCCAAAACTCTCAAGTTTTGAAAATGAGAATATTGCAAAACCTTCGAATCATTGTAACTTAAAAATCGGAAATCTCTGAAAATTCAAAATTGTGAAATTTCGAATCCTTCAATTTTCATAATTTCATTCCTACTTGTCGAACTAAAGAAGAAGCCTCTCGTACCGTCTTTTTTGTGGGTTTTTTACCTTGAAAGTGTAGACTGTGATATTACTAGACTATATGAGAAGTTATAAGATGCACACCACTCCCCCTTCAGCGTTCCACGATTTTTTCTGTTTTAATTTTATTCGTTCCTAGATAAATTTGCGCGTCCCACTACACAAGCGGCAATTCTGTGCAGCTATAGACATAAAACTCGAATCATATCCCGCAACGGCCGTAACTCCATACGTGCAACTGCACGAAATTGTGAGTTCTACTATACCACTACACAATCGGTGATCGCCCCCCCCCCCCATGGTTATTATCATCATATGTAGTATGTAAGTATATTCTATTTTCTTTTTTAATAGCAATGAAAACAGGCTAATTCTTAATTTTGTAATGTTTATGGCAGTTTTAATTAAATTAAGTTAATAATAAATAGATTTTGTAAATTAAAAAGGATGAACAATTTCAATTAAATTAATTTTAGACACTATTATCACATTCCTTATAAAAATATAAATATTAAGGTTATATAATTTATTTAAATCGAAAAATTGAAAAAATCAGCAAAATCTCAGAACTTTAAAGAATCCTTAAGCAGGGAGGTGCATCTTATAACTTCTGATTATAACATCTAATAATATTAGGAACTACACTTTCAAGAGATTTACAGAGATTTCCTCTTTAAATTCCTGTAATTATCTAAAGTACTGCAATGGAGGCGAATAGTAAATGTATTAATTTTCATAACTTGAGATTTGAAAAGGCTGTCCTTTACTTAAAAATAAAGAAGATGTCTTCATTTACTTGTAATATTTCTAGATCTGTATTGTTTATAGTTTAAAAGTACTTTCCGAAAATAAAAGTACATGTTAAGAAAAATAAATGAAACTGTTTGTTTATTGTGTTTGTAGCAAATACTTTAATCGTCTTATAATTGCTTTCCTTAACTGTTGAGCTATGTCGGGTAAATTTCCACTGTCTCACTGTTAATAACCCCTTGAACTTTTGAGAAAATATAGCCATTCCGACGTAATTAACTTTCTTATTTTCCGAACACTACATTTTTGAAAAGTTAGATAGTAATATATCATCGGCTCTTTAAAATTTCTCCTAACATCAAACCGACGTTAAATCTGTAATCGGGACCAAAATTTATTGCTTCGATTTTCTTGTCACAAAAAGAAAATCTGTAGGATTATATAGACAGTTGCACAAAACAAGCAATTAATAATAATGGAAAGAAAAAATGAGACGATTATTTTTCTTCGAGAAAATGGTTTGTTGTGCATGTTTTAAAAAATTTAAGAATTTTAGAAAATTTCTAAAAATACACATTTTTACACTTTTACTTAAGTATGGCATGTCGATAACTTCGTTCCGTTCTAGAAAAGAATCGTTTTTCAGCAGAAATATTTCATTGAGAAGAGTGAGCAATCGGGTCGATGCTTCAGGACACGATGCAGCGTTGCCAGGGGATACGACGCCCCGCATGCAGGACGCTACGGTGGTGCGGCAGTGCATCTTTTGACCTAGTACCCTCTTCTTAATTGTTAATCTAATTTGAAATATATCCCTATGTTTTATAAAAAAGGCAAAAATACAAAAATTTGAATTGTTTTTCACTTATAAAAATGTTTCAATTACTAGAACAATAACGATTGAAAGAATTTGTAAGAAAGTAAAAACGGCGAGGAGTTACAAAACAATATCCCCTAATCCTAACTGGTATAGGGTCATTTAGAAGATGCTTGATGTAAGGATTAGGTTGCCTAAAGTTGATTCTCTAGCAGTTTCTTGGGGGTGATTTATTGTATTTTTATCATTTTTGTCAGATGTCTTACCTGACATCTGACATCATTCATGCCCAGTAAAAAATGAAACTTTGGTAAATTATGTCAGCAAATTTACTTTTTATAATTAATTAGAATTATGAAGCACTCAGATATTATTTTGTATTAGATTAGAACGTCCGGCGTTTTCAATATTTAAAGACTTTCTGAGTATATTGACCTATTATTTAATTATTTTAAATTTTAAATCAACCTTATAAATCAATTATTTATATCTTGAAAAGCAAATAATCCCGAAGATGGGATATCGCGTAATATTTCGGAAGCCAGTGTAATGACCGCACCTTACCGAAATATTGATTTCGGGACCGTGTAAATATCGTAACGGTGAGCATCAGCTACGCCCGTCGTCGTCGTCTCATGTGCCTCGGGATTACGACGCCCCGTGTGTCAAACACTTTAATATCATGTTATCATTTGCCCCTTTTGCTACTAGTAATATCAGTATGAAATATGAGTTTTCCAACTACGGCCGTAGCGTGTGATGAATTTCGTATTCAACCAATGCTGTAACATATGACGTTAGAAGGTAGATTAAGCATCTTATCTTAGGAGTTTACTTCTGCCTCCTTGGAGATTATTGATAGCTGCACCACCGAGACGAGGCGGATGCGGTGGTGATAGAAAAAGGCATTTACAATAACAAGCGTTTGGTTGGAAAACGCATTCATAATGTAGTGTAGGTACAGTGCCTCCCTCGCTTCGTTCTTCTCTTTTTTAGAGCTTTCGAACTTTTCTGAGGTTAGACAGTTTTCTGGATGTTGCTAATAGATTCGTTTTTGAATTTGAAATTAATTTTAATATGGGTGTGATATTCCAAATGTATGGAGACGATACAGCAGTTGTTTTATTTTATTTGATAGTAGAGAGCCTGGACACTCTAAGAAGCACCCATCACACCATCGTTTGAAAGAAAACAGAAGCAATTAATTTTCCGCTATAAAATGTGTATCAAGTTTGGTACAGATCATATATTTTTTAATTTTCGAAAATCCAAGTGTTAGAGAGAAGGGGGGGGGTTTAGTGATTAAAGAAACTAATAAACCAATAATAATAATAAAATAAATAAGACACATAATTAAATAAACGTTTGCAAGTCTATTCCTCGAAAGCACATGTAATTAATTTAAAAGAGACAATTAACTGATATATTGACCTGAAATTACAAACTAAAGTAGCTAACCTGAATAAGGAGTAATAAACTTAAAAACGTGAAAAAAAAGAGGGAAGAGGATGGCTATTCCCTAGGGCGTTGACTGGTCCGTTCCTGTAATAAAAGATAAACAGCATGAGACCACGTCTCAGTAAGTATTGACTCATGCACTAACTACCCTTTTGTTTCTGTACGTAAACTCATTTATGTACATTCACCATACAACTGCATGTTAAAAACAATAATATTGGTGTCACGCAAAATAACATTACATTGGCGTTGGTCCTGGCTCGACACTGACAGCCCTCCGTACACAAAGGACCAAAATGTGAATGAGACGCAACCATCCACCGTCAATGTTCTTTAAAACAAGGACCAGATAAACGCAAAGCGTTATCCCATCACTTTGTGCATAGAGAACAAAATATGCGAATGAGACGCTAACCATTCGCAGCCAATATTCCTAAAAATAAAGGCCAGGTAAACGCAAAGCGTTACCCCATCAGTTCGAACCCGTCCGCATAGGTCGTATGTAAACATACCCCTACCGACGGTGGGTTGCCACTCCCACGGACACTCAAAATAAATGACACCAACTAGGGACTCGTTAACTGACAAAGCAAAACCATTCGCAACATATTTATGCAATTCAAGAATTCATCTTATTAATTAATATCTGCATCATTCAGTTAACCTGCCCCTACTGACTTACGAAATCATGCACAATTACAAATCAAAGCTAACAAAGAATCATTACACACAAACCAACACTTACTGATTAATTTCTTTAACACAATAATAAAGCACAAGCTCACACATTCACTTCTCTTGACCTTGCTACACTGCACTCTGAAACAAACTGAAGTCTGAAACAAACAAACATCTACCCTAAATTAGTAGAATTCTTAGAAATTTGACTTTCTTCGGTTAAGGGTCTGGACCGGAAAAAATTGCTTCTTTTCCGTTTACTAAAATGTATCGTTATTTTTGGTTTTGTTAGAATGCAACGTAACAGTTCGGCCAACCTGACCTTCGAACGTCCTCGTTCGATTCGAGGTATCTCACCTCTAACTCTTCATCATCTGAAGAACTGCAATATCCAGAATTCCTCCATGGTTTCAAATGATCTACTGCCTCGACGCTACTGAATGGTGCTCTACCACTACGATGGGAACCTTCAATCTCGCGAACCATATAGCGGTCATGGCGTAATTTCCTTGTTATCACAAATGAACCTCGATAGTCAGGAAGTAATTTCTTACTTCCCTCGCCAGTTTTTGGTCTTTTGACTACAACAAGGTCACCTTCGTTGTAGTTTCTGGGACTTCTCCTCTTTTTGTCGTACCTCTCTTTACTAGCCATCTGCACGTCTTGTATGCGTTCGCCGGCTTGTTGTCGAATTGTTGTTAGGTTTTCAGTTATAGTCACATCTGGCTTTACTAAGTTGGTTAACGGTGCATCAGCTGCTGAACAAAGCTTAAAGCCCATTAACAGCTCACTTGGCGTTCGAGCTGTAGCCGAATTGGTTGTATTGTTTAATGCAAATTGAATTTGTGGAAGTTTAAGTTCCCATTGCTCTTCTTCTTCTACAGTAGCTGACAGCGATGCCAAAATAGTTGCGTTATAACGTTCAACCTGTCCATTCGCTTTTGGTGTATTGGTAGCATTCAAAATATGTTTAATTCCTTTCGCTTCACAAAATTGAGCGAAGGCTTTAGAAGTAAAACACGACCCTCGATCACTTATGATTCGGTTTAGAACGCCGTATCTAACCATCAACTGTCTCAGAAATCTCAATACTGGAGATGTCTTCGTATCTTTTGTAGCGTGTAAGAAGGCGAACTTGGTGAATGACTCTATGATCACCAGGATAAACCGGAGCTCTTGTTAAACGGTCCTAGATGGTCGATATGAATAGTGTGGAAAGGTATCTCTACTTTCTTGATAGGGTGTAGAAAACCTTCTCCTTTTCCTCTTAGAGCTTTGTGGAATATGCGGCCTACACAACAGGAAATGTATTTGTTTACATAGTTCCGCATTCCTGGGAACCTGTAATTTTCTACAAGTTTGTTCATGGTTTTCTCAAGATCAAAGTGACCTAAGTTGTCATGATTGGCACGCATTATATTTCTTCTCATCCCTTTTGGGACTACCCAAAGCATTTTCCCATGTATACTAATATAAAGTCGTTCGTCATCCAACTTGTATTTGTCAAAAATACTTTTTTCGTACTCGTCTGTAGGTTTATTATTGCCTTAAGTTTGTCATCTGTAATTTGTGCTGCCAGAATTAAGTCTGAAGTTTCAATTCGGAATATTCTCAAGTTGGGAATGGACTCATTGGTACTTTGCGGAGCTGGATTCCTACTCAGAGCGCCGATGTGAGTCATCTGTGAACCAGCCCGATGTACCACATCAAAACTAAATTCTTGTAGATAAATGCTATTTTGCTATTTTCGGTATAAGATCACGTTTTTCCGCCGCGCTTTTGATAGCACTGCAGTCGGTGACGACGTTGAAGTGTATATCTAATAAATATACTCGGAATCTCTTAAGGGTTTCAACCACTACTAAAGTTTAGAGTTCGTATGAATGCCACTTGCTTTCAGTTTCATTGGTAGTTCGGCTGAAATAGGCTATAGGATGTAGTGCATTCTCGGCGTCTTTTTGCAAGAGTACAACCGCGATACCAATTGAACTTGCATCTGTGTGCACTTCGGTGTCTGCCTTACAATCGTAGATGCGCAATACTGGCCTCGTAAGAAGTTTCTCTTTTAAGTATTCGAATGCCTTTTGCTGCTTATCATTTTTCATTAGCAAAGTTGTTAAAGGTTTCGCTACTAAAGAATAATTTTGGACAAATCTTCTAAAAAATCCCGTTAAACCCAGAAATTGCCTAATGTGTGGTACTGACTTGGGGACAGGAAAATCTTCCACTGCCTTGATCTTGGCTATGCCAGGTTTTATTCCGTTGTTCGACAGTTCAAATCCCAGGAAATTTACAGATTGCTTGAAGAAATGACATTTCGCTGGATTCAAGGTAAGTTTGTTCTCAAGTAAAGTCTTAAAAACTAATTTTAGATTTTCCAAACCTTCTTCAAAGTTTACCGATGGAACCAAAATATCGTCTAAATAGACAACCGGACTGGTCGTTCGGCCGAGAATATCGCGGCTTTGGCTGCCGATGTCACTGAGAACGCAGAAACATCAACCAGACGACGGGCCACGCAATTGGGCATCCCCAGACGGACCCTACAGCGAATTTTAGTGAAAGATTTACACATGTTCCTGTACAAAGTGCAAACAGTGCATCAGTTAATGCCTGCTGACCGTCAGTCGCGTGTGAATTACTGTCAAGCCATCCTCAATATTAACAACGAAGAGAACGATTTTGTGTCGAAAATCATCATGAGCGACGAGGTGCATTTTCACTTAAGCGGTTACGTCAATAAGCAAAATCTTCGTTTCTGGGGCACTGAAAATCCGCGTTTGATGCACGCAGAGCCATTACATCCACTCAAAGCCACTGTGTGGTGCGGCATTCACGCGGGAGGAGTGATTGGGCAGTATTTTCTTGAGGACGTCATCGGCAATACGGTCACTGTTACTGGCGAACGCTACAGGGCCATGATAAACGACTTCTTACTGCCGGAATTGGATGAGCGGGGCTTGGTGGACATGTGGTTTCAACTAGACAGTGCAACCGCACACACAGCACGGGCCACAATGGATATTGTGAGGGAAGCGTTTCCTGGTCGCGTAATCTCCCGTTTTGGCGATTTGGCATGGCCAGCAAGATCGACCGATTTGACCGTCCCAGACTTCTTTCTTTGGGGTACTTGAAATCGCGGGTTTATGGCAACAAGCCTCAGACAATCGCAGCCCTTAAGGAGAATATTCGACAGGAAAGCGAACAGTTATCACCGGAAATCTTGCGGAAAGTCATGGAAAATGCGATAAAACGGACACAAATGTGTATCAACACTGGCGGCAGCCACTTGACGGATATCATCTTTTCCACTTAACAGAAAAAATTGTAAAGGTCCAAATAAAGATTTCCATCACTCAAAATCATTTTTTTTATTTAGTAAAAAAGTTATTCAAAAACAAAATTGGATGATTAATTTTGCACCACCTTGTATATCTCGGTTTAAACAATACACCAATCTAAGAGAAATTTTAAACGTTTTTCCTCTACTCAGCCTTTCCTTTTAAACGAAGCAGTCAATGGAAACATTGTATTCTTTAAAAAAGTTTCGCACATAAATTTTTAGGAGGTGTGCTGTGCTAATTATATTTTTTACATTAAAATGAAACTAAATATAAAATTAAATGTAATAAAAGTCTACTTGGTGACCCTTTTTATTCGCTTCCGCGCAAGCGAAGGTGTATCTCCATATAGCTGCCCCTCTGTTTCGCGATCTTATTATGCGATGATTATTGAGAGCCAAAAATCAAAAAGTACTTTCATTATGTCCGCGTATTTTATTTTACTTAAAAAGTGCTATTTTGAGATTTATTTAAAAAAACTAAATAATCTTTGTAACGAAATAAAGATTTAGTGTTATTAATTAAATTAAATTATTCATCTAATTCTATACAGTTCGCATTTTAAATTCTTTGGTAGACGTATTTATCTTAACAGAAATTCATAAAACATCCCGCTCGTTTGAGTACATAGAAACCAGCTCAGCAGTTTCTGTACGTTAAGGTATTATACAGATAAATCCTTTCTTTGTGGCTATATTTTATAGGAAACCTACATTGTATTTTGATAAATAAATATCTGGGTAATTTTTGCATAGCCCCTTTTTAAATTATGAAAGCTATTAACATTTTATTATAAATAGTTTGTTGGTAAGATTTAAAAATTACAGCCTCTATTACTTAAATATCGTAGTCAACAACTCGTTGATAAGCGAGATCAAACATCTCGCTGACGGGGCTAAAGTTAATTGGCAACATAAAAATCTTTAGGTAAGATTTTGAAATTCATTAAAATAATGCAAAAAGAAACATTTTTGAAAATAAAAACTTGCCATTTTTTAATTTGTTTTTGTTAAAGAAAATTAAAAAATAATTCCATCTGCCATTTGGAATCGAATCTGGGACGACATTGATTTGGAGTTATTATCACCCCGCTCCGGCTATATAAGCTATGGAACCTTGTTGCCACTCTAACATACCACACTTATTCTAAAAGTAGGCTATACTAATTGAAATTAATTTTCTTTTAAAAAGAGACTAAATAAAACTTTATTCGCAACTTTCAGGATATGAGTAACTGCTTAAACAATGAACTAATGAACCAAATGTTAAGCAAAAATAATTTGATCTATGAGTAATGAGGTACATAAACTTACCTTATTTTAATCTCATTTAATTTAAGGTCGAAATGTAATTTTAGGATGGCCGCTAACAATCTTAACAACCTCAATTTAGTAACCTTTATATTTTGATGTTTTTAACCAGTTTGTCCACTTATGTCGCTACTATACGTTTACTAAAGATGCTATATTAAAAACCTATTTACAACGCCCACTAAATCCGCAGCGGGTACTAAAGGATATCAGGGTTCACATCTCCATATAAGGTAACAAAATGGTAGGTCGTTTGGCCTTCATTCTTCGCCGCACTATTTTACGTTGGATCTCGTTATAGGATGTACCAATCGTGTTGTTTTGAGTTAGACTGTTCTTCGTTTAAATTTGTCGAAGGTAAGATAATCATGATAATCATCTTCCATTCATTTTCAGAGGTAGTTAGTTTTTGTAAATTAACCATCCTTTCGATTATCCCATGCCCGAAAAGAATTTTAATGACAATTTGTCTCTTGACTAGCTAAGCCGTGATAATTAATTTTTAGACCGACGTATTTAAATATTTCAGCTCGTTTGTACAGTATGGTGCTATTGTACTTTACAGTGTGTTTCATCTTGTAATTCCGTTTTTCCCAGAATTAAGATATACTTATACTATACGAGTATATAGTGATCTACTATTACAAACAAAGAACTTTTCACAGTATTATTGAAAATACATCAAAATAAAGATTTATCTGTAGGGACGAATAGTAATTTGGTAAAAATGGCCTCCGACTAGTAGCAACACCAGAAAATTCATTGAATAAATGAATTTCGTCTAATAATGACAAATTGATTTAATGAAATATTTCAAGATTATAAAAAATATTTACTTCTCAATGAATAACCAAAGAAACTGTTTATAATACAAATTAAAACCAATAGTGGACGCGGTACATCCACCATACAAATGATACAGGCAAGCCTCTTTGGAGGCTTATTTATTAGGACCCTATCTGAAGATTTTGCTGGCTGTATATCTGGAGTGGGCAGTCGTTTTAGGTGTGGGGCATAGCTAGTATCGGAGACTAGCCTGAGTGCAAACTACACGGCGTTACCCTTACAACTAGCTGCTGTCTATCCAATCCCAAGTTTGTCTGGGTAATGGATGACGTAGTTAAAAAGTAATGAGTGGTAGAGTTAAACGCAATTGTTTTTCGACTATACATGTATGTTCCATAAAATGTACGTTATAAGATACAGAATAGGACCCTAAAAGGCGCAAACTAGAAAAAATAGTCTAAAAAGCTCGTTTCATACTTGCCTCAAGCGGCTCGTTTTCTAGATTTAGACTCGTCCAATAAACCTTGCCTTATGAAACGCGTTCATCAATATACTATTATTGCAAGGATTGAATTATAGTTATTATGTATTAAGGGCATAAAGAAGCTTTTATGGCCAAAAGCGTTATTTCTAGCCCGAGGCGTTAGCCGAGGGATAGGAAAAGGCTGTAGGACCATAAAAGCAAGTTATGCCCGCTATACATACACTATTTTATGCACAGACTAAGTTTTTATCTCAAATCTATTATTGTGTAAAAATATAATTAAATGAGTACGTAGGTACATCAAGCCGCTGCGCGTATACTTATTTTTTTTTAGTTGAAATGTAGTATTTAGGTCAGGTTAGGTTAGGTTAGGTTAGTTCAATGTGCTTATACGAAGTACGTTACTATAGTTACTGTTCCAAAATATTTAATTTCAGCTTTCAGCTATTTTCATTGGTGATAAGTTTTCAAATTATATTAAGAACCAATCAAGTTCTACAAAAAACTTCTGACATTTAATTGACGTTTCGTTATTGCCCGTCTGACCATAAAGAGGCCCTTGGGCAATAAAGAGACGGTTACGTATCTAAACGTAATCGTCTCTGAGTGTAACACTCATCTGAGTGTAGCAATAATAGTCTAATTATAATGTATCTGTGCATAAAAGTTTTTATGTCCGCTCGGACGATTAAGACCTATTTAGCGGCCTGATTTTATAGCGTACGTTGCTAAATTAGAGTTCTAGGGTAGCTATTTTTGTAGCGGGCTCTAAAAAGTTTTACAGCCAGCTAGAAGAATAGCTACCCTTGCTTTACGCCGTCTCCATGGTAATAACAGTAATTATATACCATTGCACCTACCTACTTGAAGTCTTATCACTGCATCTACCTACTTGAAGTTCTTCAAATTAGTTTAATTTAAAAAGTAAATATTAACTTAAACTTAGGCTGGACGTAAAGTAACGTATGCATTTCGGGCTTAATTAGTGTTTTAGAGCCCTTTATCGTCTTAGCTTAGCTAACTGGCTCTGTGGGCTCTAACACACTCCATTAAGCCCTCAATACATAATATACTATTAAATTCTACTAGTGTCCTAATCGTATAAACGCACGTTCAACTTGGTTATTATAAAATTAATAATGACGGTTTAAAACGTCAAAATTGAATAAATTATTGTATTATAATGTAGTTATCTTTCGAGCATTGCCTTTGACATTGTAACGGAGCAATTACTTCACAAAACTTACTTCTCATTTCGTCTGATATTTTAAACCCAAATAGCACGTCGTAAAAAACTACTTTACAGCTAATAGCTGGACATCGTGAGGCTTACTGTCTGCTGAAAGGAACATTTAGTCCTTTCTACAGTTAACGTATAGCCTATATATAACCTTTAAATTATACAGTAGGCCGTAGTATTGCACTTTAGGTAACTGATTTTATGTCTTTTTCTGAACTTTTGGGAGTTCCTTCCCGCGTTTTAAACATGCCAAAGCATGAATTGAGATTACGCTCAATTAGCGCGCATTGCCTACACTTCACAATGCTACCAGTAACTCATTAGTGGGAGCGAGATACTATCCATACTCTACTAGCTCTCCAGGCTAGTACCGGAGCGATAAACGTGCTCACCCGTCGGCTCCATCTCCAAGGAGGATGTGAGGGACGTATCACACGACCAAGGATATTTCACCTGGTCCAGCTTCGGACTATTCCCCTAACATGCTGTCCCAAGCTGTTAGGAGCCACTGCATTTTTGAAATTAGGGTAATGGTACGTAACTTATGTACAACTGACCTTGGTCCAAAGATAATAGCGATTGCAATGCCGTATAATATGAGATGATGTAACCTAATCTCATCTAGTGACCGTGAAAAGCAGGCGATTTGGATGACACCTGCTGTGGCATTAGTTAACACAGTTCTATAAATGTTGCCATTATTACTGATAGCAACAGCTTCGTCGTCATATCTTCATCACTCCTACGTCTTTGATCATTAAACACGCTTTCCAAACTGTGCAACGGTTCCTAAGTTCGTTCTTATACGTGTGATCATTGCTCAGTAATATTAGCGAACTTAACTTCAAATATCGCTGTATAATGTGAGTGTGAAATCTTAGCATTGACAGTTCCGTTGAGGTTTTAGGATTGACTGAACGTAAACGCCATGTATTATCAGTTTTGAAGTATGTACCCTTAATGTTAATGCAGATTCATTTAATTAGTTTCTAGATAATAGTCTGTTGATTACTGATAGTCATAGTGTTGAATTTAAGAATATATCCATTTCTGTAAATATTTTCAATCTAATAACGGCAAACTGGGTATACAAAAATTGACATCGATGGCATTAAAATGAAAAAGTTCTTATCCATAACTATACTTAGGCGTTTAGGAAAACTGGATTGTGCGGTATCTACTTCCATTCCCAGCGGTAAACAGCTGATACATAAGATAGATGAAACCGGTTTCCGAATGTTTACAGTGCCTCTTTAATAATAACATAACCTACAAAACCATATGCGTGTTCATTAAAATGTTTTTCAATAGTATTTAGGTATCCTTGTTTACCACAGACCTGAGATATCCCTGATACGTTATTTATATTTTCTGTAACGAATGAAATAGTATATTAAGTATCAAGAACAGTAAGGACAGTTTACCGATCGACGACAATGTTTGGCGAATGAGCGAAGCGAAGTCGCCAATATTGGAGGAGATCGGTAAACTCCTTACTGTTTGAGATGCTTATACTATTTTTTGTACGACGATTATTAATACAAAGATATTAACTAACGAAATATCCCCGAAAAAAATAGATTTAAGATAATTTATTTTGCCCTGTATATCCACCAAACATTAAGTAGGTTTTGTCGTTACCATGGATACGTTTGTAATTACTATTATTTTTGAATGTCACGATATTTGTCAAACTCGTGAGAATGAGTGAATCTGAAAACGAATATAATTGGGATATTGAAGAGGCCTGAGCAAATTTAAATAAACAACATACATTTTTTTAAATAGTCCAATTATTTAGAAAATAAATGATTTCTCGCGAAAGAGACATCTAAAGATCATGCATTTATTTTATAAATTACATATAATTTACTTACCGTTCTGTTTTTGACAGAACTGAACGGTAAGTAATTACTTACCGACGCGTTTTTGCTTAGCAACCAGTAAATATAACCTACTGTTCTAAAGCCAAGTATGGTAAACGATCCGAAATAGCATGGTCGTACAAAAACGTACGTAACAACCCACACACACACACATATGAAACAATTTCTAGTTCAGGTTATGTTTACTGGTACATTTCTAACGAGTGATTATAAACCCTCGACATCTCAGTTGCTGTGAAACTTAAAACGTATGTGTTTTATTACGCGACTACAATAATTTTTTGAACCTCAAATAATATATATTATGTAATTAGGAGATCAAGCGATACTTTAAATCCGAGAAGATGTATTATAACGCTAAGGCGCCAGCCGAGGCGCTATAACAGCTTCGAGGATTTAAAGAAGCTTGATCTCCGTATTGCATAAGTTGTTTTATTTTATTTCGTATTTCAATCCTAAATTCTCCCTTTTAAAATTCATCCGAATTTATTGTATAAAGAATTAAGTTGCCTTGTGTGTCATCATACGCGTAACCAAGGAGATAAAAAGCAGCATGTCACGTGTGGCTGTTATGCAACATCAAATGATTTTTACGTTGCCAACAACAACGGAGATCAAGAACGTCTTGAACACCGGTGTCATTGACAACGGAGATCAAGATATACTTTATTTTACTAATTGTGGTATATAAACAATTGTTTGAAATACGAAATGAAATAAATTACATTAATTGTCAATGTCAGTATAGCGTGCTAGCATACTATAGTATAAGCTAAAAGTAACTGCATCAAAGGTGCCTTTGGAATTTTGAACTCATACGTATTATAACACCAGAAAATTATATCAAATTAATAACAACTGTCACTGTTAAAAGACTCTGGTTATTTTATATAATTTTCTGGTGTTATAATACACATAAGTTCAAAGTTTCAAAGGCACCTTTGATGAAGTTACTTTTTGCTCATACTATATATAAAATACGTTCTATATTTCTATATATCTATACGTTCTATATTTCACAGCAACCGAGATGTCGACAGTTTATAATCACTCGTTATTTATCGTGTATAAATCTCGATCCACTAATCGTGGATCCGGTAGATAAAACGGGTATATACCTGCTAATTTAAGATCATTGATATCATAGATCGCCAGTGATATTTACAATCTCTGAACGCTTTCGGTGCATCGGTATATAACCGATATAATTTTCGTGAACGCCTTATATAAAAGTGCAGGGTTAATTTTTATGCCGTATTTTTTGCTGCAGATTGTGATAATACCTTACATGATACAATGGAAGAAGATGAACTAACAGGAATAAAAAAGAATTGTAAACCAAAATGGAACCACAAATAATGGAAGATTACAACGCCATGGATGAGATTAACATCAACGTAAATATTAAGAGAGACGAAAAACTGTTCCATGACATCAGTACTCCACAAGAACCCACACAGGTCATTAGAGACGATAAGAAAAGACCCATGTTAAGTCACAGTGGCGAGAAACCATTTATGTATAATCTATGTGATTATTACAAGTGTTTACAAGGTAGTACAGAAGTGAGAAACCATTTGACTGTAACGTATGTCATTACAAATGTTCAAAAAGAGATTATCTTAAAATACATATGCGAACTCACACTGGTGAGAAACCATTTGAGTGTAATTTGTGTGACTACAAATGTACACAAGATCAGAATCTTAGAAGGCACATGCTAACTCACAGTGGTGAGAAACTATTTGCGTGTAATTTATGTGATTACAAATGTTCAGTAAATCGGAGTCTTAAACTGCACATGTTAACTCACAGTAATGAGAAATCATTTTGAGTGTAACGTATATCATTACAAATGTTCAAAAAGAGATTATCTTATAAAACATATGCTAACTCACACTGGTGAAAAACCATTTGAGTGTAATTTGTGTGACAACAAATGTGCACAAGATCTTAGTAGGCACATGTTAACTCACAGTGGTAAGAAACCATTTGAGTGTAATTTATGTGATTACAAATTTTCACAAGGTAGTAATTTTAAAATACACATGCTAACTCACAGTGGTGAGAAACCATTTGAGTGTAATTTATGTGATTACAAATGTTCAGTAGATCGGAATCTTAAAAACACATGTTAACTCACGTGATGAGAAACCAATTGAGCGTAATTTGTGTGGCAAATGTTCACGAGGTGAGACCCCATGTGAGTGTTTAGGTGATTCTAAATATACTGGTAAGAAAAATCTTAAGATGATGTCAAAATAAAGAAACACACATGCATGGAGAGTAGTGTGTAGTCAAATATGGTCAAGATGTTTTGTAAATATGTGGTATGCGTAATTATGACAAAGCAGTATATTATCAAAATATACTGTGTGATCATTTAAATTTCAGATTAGAGTAGGCGTATAGAGTATAAATCAAGAAGACTATGCACAGGAGACCAAACTCTAGTGGAGGTGGTAAAAATTCTTTACACAAAATCTGCCGTAGGCGGCCCCTCAGAAAGCTAGTGGCTAGCATTAGCGAAATCAAGCGGCGATTAGTGAAATGTCAGAAAGTTCATGTAAAAGATCCCTCAAACCAATTCTTTAGGTAAATTAAAATTCATTGCAAACAGTTTAATAATTCATAATTTTATAATAATAGTTTAAATATTATTGCACTCGAAATTGTTTTGTTTACTAAAACGTTTTGTTATAAAATAATACAGTGTGTTTTTTTAAACGATAATATAGGAAATCCAATGGAATTTTATCATTTTATCATCCTCGTAAGTTTGTACCCTTGCAAATGTAAGTAGAAATTTTGGTATCAATCGAAAGAAGAATTCATTTTACGTCAAAAAAATATTAAACTTTACGAAGAAAACCAAAATCGATTTAGAAAAAGACTTAAAAAGCTTATTGATTTACTGCTTTTGGTAATAAGTTATTAAAAAAGCTGGAAGCGGTACGACGATTGGTGTAGCGGTTAACGCTTCAGATTCCTATACCTAAACCATAAATACAAGAAATGAGTCAACACAAATCACCTGGGAAACAGCCGTGGACTCCCAAACACTTTAGTGCATTCCATTTCTCTCTCGCTATTGTTTACTTTTTTCTTTTCATATATTCGTTACACAATAGAGAAAGATAGAATACAATAATGCGTTGGAAGCAACCCGCTGTCGCCTAGGTGATTTGTGATGACTCATTTCTTGTATTTATGGTTTAGGTTTATAATCAAAAGTCGAGAGTTCAAACCCCATTATCGTATACTTTTTTGTAATTGTATTGCTTACTAATTATGATTTTTAGAACTTTATTACGATTATTAGTTTTATGCCCTTTTTTCATTTACCTTTCTGATAGGCAGTTAAAGTTGTACAAAAAGTAACCGTAAACCCCCGTAGCAAAAATAGTTAACAATAAAAAAAATTAATAATCGTTGTGATAAAGTTCTAAAAATAATAATTAGTAAGCAATACAATTTAAAAAAAAAGTATACGATGATGGGGTTTGAATTCGCGATTTTTGATTAGGAATCTGACGCGTTAAGCTATTTTTAATAACATGCATATTGGGGAACCATTTGGTGGCTTGGGTTCCACAGAGTTCAGCGATGGTTGCGGCTGTCCTCATTTGGAGCGTTTAGTGATACGCTCAGTTCGACCTAATATCTGTCGACTTGTTAGGGGTTATTAGTTTTTATTTAGATCTTTGTTTTGCGAATATCTATTTTTGGCTTTTATACCAAGGTTTTTGATATAGCAATTTTGACTTTTGGTTTGGCTTAGCCAACTATTTTTTTATAATACCGGATTTGACGATTTCTCTTCTCCTTTTTATCTTCTCCTTCTTTCCTATATCGATTTTGACTTCATATTTTCCATAGCACGGCTTGGGCTGGATCCCCAAGACCGTGGTTCTTTTGGGTTTCTTTGGGCTGGACTCCCTTTTTAACCCCCGGTTTCTTCTCTTGTTCTCTGTCTCAAACGGTGCGTGTGTGGTGTCCGGGTGGTTAGTGTTGCTGAGTAGTGCTTCCGAACGTCGGATGCGGGGGTTTGGCGCTGTTCAGTCTCCACGACGTTGGAACTGGCAGTGCCCCGCATCGTGTGTGAAGTTGTGCTCCTCGGTGGCTCGCCCTTGTATTTCACTCTGTTTTCTTTTTCTTCCTTTTTCCTCTATACTACCTTCTCTTGGGTGCGAGCAGAGAGTATGTCGGCGGCTCTCTGTTCAGTTCTTTTTGCCTGCCATGTGCAGTGGTACGTGCTGGTAGGTTTTGTTGTGAGTCGTTGCCAAGCCTCGGGCACTGGGAGTTGCTCAGTGGTCCCTTCCCGACGTGGAATACCACTGTGCCCAGTACCGTGTGTGAAGCGCGTCTTTGCAATGAACCCTGCTTGCCCGACCATTAATCATGCTTCGGGCTGGACCCTTTTATTCCTCTGTTCTTTCCTTACCTCCACCTCCAATTTGTGTTTGTCCTTTTTTGTTGTATTTTTTGGATTTTTGGATCACCTTTCTGGTGTCCATTCTTGGTGCCATGTTTTTTGTTCTGATCATGGTGTTTTTCATCCTGGTGGGTTGTTCTTTCGATTTATTTTGAGCAAGTTGTATTTTAGCAAGGCTAGGTTATGCTAAGCCGCGAAAGGGTTTTCGCGACTGGGAGTTGAGGGGGGAACTATAACGTTGAAATTCACAACCCATTGTTTGTTTGATGGTCACTGTTTAAAACCAAGCTTCTCCGTTCGTTTGGTTGTCACTGGTTACCCCTTTCCCTCTGTTTATCGTAAAGTCGCTCCTGCGCGATCTAGCGCATCGTCAATGAGCCGTTGATAGAATAAAATGGCTGGTTTTGGCATTAGAAGTTGAATGTATGAGATAAATTAGAAATTGGTTTTGAATATAATTCTCTTTAGCGGAAAAAATCTCGCATTCAACTAAATGATCCTCTGGTGATTTATATGTGATCAATCGACAAATTAGACGGAGTAAATTCTAGTGCTAACCATTTAGGTAAATTCTTTTCATTTTTTTCCATGTGCTAAAATCTCATAAAATGTCTTTCTATTTTAGGTAATATTTCCCTATCAGTTACCTTGAGGGAATTATATAGTAAAAGACCTTTCAGTTTATAGAAAGGTAAAATTCTTCAAATATTTAAGATTAATACAATATACAGGGTGATTTCTTTGTAGGTCCTTTTGTTCTTGGGGTTTCATTGCTCGTTGTGTTTTTTTTCCTGCTCCTGCCCCGTTGACTGTGGGTTTATTTAGACGGTCCTTCCCTTTGGGTCCATACCTGCATATATATATATATATATATATATATATATATATATATATATATATATATATATATATATATATTTGTCAAACCGCTTATACACACCCGTTTCGCTATATTCTGCCGACTTGTCGGACCATTTTCGACGCTCTCAGACCCGGGCTTGGGTCTGGCAACGTTCTCCTATGTTTTCGAGGTCTACAGGATAAGGTTTATCTAAAACTGCAATAAAAAATATACAATTTGGGTTTGGAAAAGTAGGGTCTGTAAAAAGTTTTATACAACCGTAGTTCATCACAATGAACTATAGGGGGCGTCGCGCCTTCCTCAAGTGTATATCGTATATTTTTATACAAGACGCTATCAAACCCGCTATGTTCTACAGGCTTCCTAAGCCCTGGATCTGGCAACATTGCCATGACGCATATGTTAAGCTTTGTTTTATAAACGTATGGTTATAATAGCTCGCATTTAATATTTGATGGAGAAAAGTGACGTAAGAATTACATCAGCTCGTATGAGAGTTCTTTTCACATTTGTAAATAATTCTCTGGCTTTGACAAATTGAAGGTTTTAATATTTATTAATAATAATAATATACTTTATTTATAGCATATAACTATATAAATTCCATATAATACACTATAATTTCTTAAATATTAATGTAATTTATTACATATTTTTTACACTGTTTCTTAAATAATGTTAAAGATGTACAGTTTTCTACATTAGCTGGAAGTGAATTATATTCAACTAAACCTTTATGAAACAGATTATTTTGTCCTATGTTTGTTGTTACTGTATGAACATAAAATTATTTCTACTTCTAGTATTATGATCATGAACATCTTCTACGAATAGTAATTCATTTAAAATGTGCTCTGGATATATTCGGTTTTTTATTTTAAATATTATTAAATGTTTAAAAAAGAATATATGAAAATCTCTGTCCTATTACATTGAAAGCTAATTTAAGAATCTTTACTGTAATACCATCGACACTACTATTCTTATTAGGTAAATTGTTTATAATTTTTTTTAACTCCAAAAACTCTATTGGTAAAAATTTCTCGAACTTGCATTGATGTACATTAATGTGGCTTAAATCAGTTTCAATTTGGGTTAAATTTGTTAATGTAATAATTTGTTGTATGCTGTTAATAAAGTAAATATTGAATTTTTCTGCAATTTGAATTTCCTTTTTTTCTAACTCATTGTCAAAAATAATACCTTCCTTTTTTTGTCTGTTATGGACTCCTTTAATTAATTCTTTAACTGTTTTACACATTTCTGTTGAGTTATTTTTCATATCATCTATTTTTTCTTGATAATAATTTCTCTTGTGGTTCCTGATCAAACTAACAATTCCATTTCTTTGTTGTCTATACCTATTCATATCACTTTCTTCTTGTGTAAAGATTGCTCTTTTATATATAATCTGTCCCTTTCTTCAATTTCCAAGGCTATTTCTGGGGTCCACCAACGCTTACAACTCCATTGACATTTAATGGTTTTTTTAACAGTTGGAGCATGCCTGTTTAGTGTGTCCATTATGGTTTTAACTAATGTTTCTGCTAGTTGATTGGTGTTTGTACAGTCCGGATTCCATGGTTGATCCATTAGATCTAATTGAAATTGCATTTCATTGAAGTTGCTCATGTCTCTGTGTCGTATTGTATATTCTTCATATTTTTCTTTCACTTTTGCATTTACAGTTATTATTGAGTGATCGGTTATTTTTGGAACATGACCTGGGCATCAATGGTTTTTTCATTAGATACAAGAAGATCTATGAGTGTAGCACTGTCCTTAGTGATTCTTGTAGGTTGGTGGATAATATGATGTAGTCCATTATTTTTAATTAAAGTTCTCAGCCTATTTTCATTGTATGAATCCTATTATAGGTCAATATTAAAGTCTCCGATAATTAGCAAGGTCTCTGATCTACTAGCATATACATCAAACAAATTTTCAAGTTTCATTAGAAATTGAGCATCACTAGAGTTTGGAGAGTGATATAAATTTATAAAGTTATATTTGTATGATTGAAAGCATATATTAATACCTACAATCCATGTGTTCATATCAATGGTATCTTTAAGTAGGACTTTATAACTGAATTCATTTTTTTATATAAATGATTAGAGTAAGGTTAACAGGATTTTCGAACAAGTGAGACAACGCAACATAATACGGAAAAGTTAATTTCTGTGGAAAGTGGATGGTTTCCAAATAAAGTGGAAAAGTACATATGTCATTTTCCGTAGTAATCAAACGATAAATTTCAAGAACTTGATGAAATTTTTTAGTATAAAAGTACTGTAATATCTTCTTTGTTTGTTTGTTTGAAGGATTGTTTGTGGTTAATTAAAGCTTTATTCTTTTACTGTTAAGATGAGAGAATGAATGCTTGAACTATTTGGTTTCTGAATTATTTTCTGATCTCTCGTTTACATTCGTTTCCTTGGATACTACAAAGTATCCAAGGCAACGGTGATCATCACATTTATTGCTCCCTTGTTTTTTAGAATTTTTCCAGCAGAAAAAGTCTCCATCAGTTTGCTTGAGGACAGGATTGGAAAGAACTAGTGAATGTACGCATAAGATGCGGTTGTGATTGTAAAGCAACTTGATAGATATTGATTAATGTTAAAGCAATTGATTAAAGTTAGTACAGGGCTCTTAATGTTAATGTTCTTTACAATGATAAGAACTTAACCTATAGAAATGAGCTAATAAGAATAACGTGAGAATCGAATGAGATAATTGGAAACGGTTAAAATTAAGACAGCAGATTCTAAATTCTAGGGCTCGTTGCAAAATGTAAATAACTAAAAACTACAAAACTTAACCTAAGAGGAACGTATGAGGATTCTGTTGGACTTGTAGGTTGTTGGTTGGATAATAATCGTATATGCAACATAAAAGGAAAATAGTAAATGTATGTACACAAATATGTCTAACAGGTAACAAAAAGTAATTGCGAACGTTCTATACATAAACGGTACAAAAAAAGATAAGAAGGATTTGTAATAGGCTGCATCCGAGTTTATCTGCTATGTATTCCCTGTGTTCCCGATCACACGAAGTAACGAATTTTTGGTACGACCGTTTATTGAAGTTCACAACCGATTTGTAATTATATGTTTTGCGACACACTGTTATGTGGGTTTCTTGTAGGGTTCTGAAACTTTTTCTGGAATAAATAGGTTTAGCTCAGGTTTAAATCGACAATTTATGCCAACGAAATGGCATAATTCTTGTTGCATTCTAAAGATTGGAAAGTTATGAATAGCTTCTCCTGTTGAAATTTGCGGCGTAACTCCATCACTGTTCACTGTGTGGTCGAGACAAGTTGGTTCTTTGGCTTCAAAGATTGTTTTTTTTAATTTGATAGTAAACCGTAATGATATAGGCGTTGAAATACTTTCTTTAAATGCTGTTGATAGTCTGCTTTGATGACAGAAAAATTTTGAACAGAAAAAAACTTTATACAACCATGACTTCAGATAGATTATGGCTTCAGCGATGGAACTGCTCCATGTACTGGTAGTGGTGGTGCTGAGAGAGTATTGATCCTCTACTGGAATTATGCTAATTGGTTTCTCGACATCTGCTTCATAAATAGGATCCTGGTATCTTGAATGGTATGCTTGCAAGAGTAAATTTCTTGACAGATTGTTGCGTGTTCAATTAAAGTCGGCGGTCACCACATGTAATATCTTCTGTGTTTGTTTGTTTGAAAGACTGTTTGTGGTTAATGAATGCTTTATTCTTTTACTGTTAAGATGAGAGAATGAATGCTTGAACTATTTGGTTTCTGAATTATTTTCTGACTCCTTGTTTATATTCGTTGCATTGGATACTACACTCACACATACATATTTATCACTGGATCACAGTACTCATTCATACATATCGTCGACGTTAATGCATACTAGCGGAACTATTTTCTAGCAATTTTCCAGGAGCGCGGTTTAAATGCTTATAAAAACTTTGTTACAGATGGCATGATGAATTCTTTGAAATCGCAACTAGCAACAGAGCTAGTTACAACATTTCAAAGAATTAAGTTCATATGCATTAACGGCGACGATATGTACTATATACCACCAATAAATAACAACGTCGTAGACCATTTAGGGTAAAAATCGTGAGGTGTTCTTTATCAAAAATTAAAATTGGCGAACTAAGTTGAGCATCATTTGTGACTTTTTTGCTAAAACGCTAAAGAAAAACTTTCTCGTCTGTAATTTGTAAGATTACTTAATAGAACTTTTAATCTAAACAGGGCACTCAAAAGGTTCGGAGGGGCAGTGTATGTTGCAACCCCCAATTGAATTTCATGAACATTGGTATGGGGTAGATGCAGTAGCAGCACTTCACTATAGCAACAAGAAACGGCCACCTCATAGAACAAAAGATAAACGGAATAAATTCTGTGGGACGTTTTTTAACAAAAATGAAACTGGGTGGACTAATATGATTTGCGCCTGCTATATTTAGAACTACATATATTTCAAATGTAATCAGAAAATCTCTGGTGTACAATTCGTCACTAAGAATATAATACATATTCCAATTCACAAATAGCTATTTCAGAATACAATAAAAATTGATCTTTAACTTAGTACAAGTGCAATATAACGCAATTGAGCAAGGTTTGAAAAAACTTCTTCTTTTCTTCGTTACCTTTCGACGTTTCTGTTAAAGGCACTTAACCACCATATAGTGTATACTGTTTTGTACCTTCAAATTCATTCAACAGAAAGTAGGGATCGAACATTCCATAATTTTCTTGTAACTGTACAAACGCACAGTAAAAATAGAAACTGCTATATTTTAATTTAGGTTAAATTAATCAAATGTAGTGTATTTTGGTCAGCTAAACTTGAAAATGACTTTATGCTTGATTTGTTCATGTTTACGAGTAGATAATATCCTGAACTTTGTAAAATATCAATATTAAACCACGCCCCCAGATGGTTTTTGTCGTTTTATTTTCAAAAACTGTTAGGTTTATGGACTGGTTGTTAAGTGGGTTAGATAAAATAAAGCTTATTTAAGTGGCGCATGAATATATATCATACAGGATGTTTCACTTAAGATTCGTATTCTCTGAATAGGTGGTAGTACACATAAAATGCAACAAAAAAGCTGAAAATCATTAGTGTCTATCTTTCATAATAACCGAAAAAAGAATGGTTTTTGAAAAGTGGGTAGCAGGTCAGTGGTCTAAGAATCACACTTGGAGCTGGATGTGCCTATCTGATACATTGACGCAGCTGCTGCTAGGTGATGTCGCAGTTTGTTTTGACCATAATTCCCAGCAGTTCCCAAAAGTTGGCATTGTTAGCAAATTTTTGTCGATTTGCGTAAAAACAAAAAGAGTTTTGTGTTCCTATTGATGAATACTATCACACATGCAATTTATACGAAAGTTGAGTAAAACACCCTGTATGTAGACCAACAATTTCTACCAATACATTTGACGGAGCAACTTTAGAACATAACTTATTGCGATCTTGTATTCGTCATCAAGTACTTAGCTAAGAAAAAAAAATGTTGAGTTCGCAGTGCAACCTTAGCATCACTTCTGCAAATTCATGAAGCGATGTTGTTGTTATTGTTGGTTGTAGTATTATGATAATTTTGCAGGAAAAAGAATATATTTAGGAGAATACCCTGTACTGGACAATTATTTTATAGAAACCAAAATGTATAGGGCATTTCACCTTGTTTTGAAATCTTTCTTACTTCGTTTGTACGTCATACTGCATGACGTTTTACCTTTATTTTCTTTCTGCATTTTATAGAGCATTATTTGACTTGTCACTATTCGACTTGGGTCAAGTATACCTGTTTTGTGAAGAATTAAATTTTGCATCCAATGGTGTATTCATTAAACATATCACTAGCACAGAATTGCGTATTTAGCGGTAGCGGGTACGCTACAGCTACCACAAGCACAAAATAACACTAATGTATGTTCTAATAACAACTGTCCTTGAACACAAAATTTTCTCCGAATTGCATTTTTGACTTTTTTATTTTGAAGGTCTATAGCTTTGTAACATTTCATTTTTGAACATAGATATGTTGTACTTAATGGCCTATTTTGATCAAAGCCATTGACCCTCAGGAATTGGCATCATCTGCTCGAGATATCCTACATGTAAAATGGGTGAAGTTCCATTTAATGTTAAATATCTAGCTACATTTTAAAGCAGGCGTGGAATTAAGTCGTGAACTTAGAATTCCAAAGCAAAAACCACTCAAGAAAAAAATTACTCGATACGAATATCAATATAAAGAACGAAGTAAGAGAGATCCAAAAACCCTGAAGTACCCTGTACGTTTTAGGTTCACTAAAGATTGATACCCTAAAATGTATCTTGCCAATACGAGAATTACCATATGACTTGCCCCAATAATGATGATAATATCGCCTCGTAGATTTTGTTGGAGATGCTGAGATAGAAGAAGACTGAACCAGGATCGCGTTTAATGCTCAACGAGATTTCCATAGCTATTTCATGATGAACATCAAATCACACAAAATTATGCTCGAAGCTTCTCGTATAATATGTACCGATAAAAATTATGTGTCTGTGTGACATATGATCGTTTTTCGGTTACACAGAAACAAGGCAACATGCACAAAGCTTTCTTAGCTTTTTGGTATGAAAGTTAAATAAAATCCTATTTTACCTAACTGTCTCCATTTTGATAAACCTAATAGTTTCTGAAAAAAACAGTAAAAATCATCTGGGGGCATGGCTTACCCTCATCAGCTTCTCGGATTCACCACTTTTGAGTAGTAACTTTTAAGGGGTTCTTTAACATATCACAATGAAGGCCTATCAAAAATCCAGGGATCTACCTCAATTCCCCTCTATTTTTACTAATTTGACTGAACTGTTACCGTGGCATTAAAATATACATATCTTAGAAACTGTTCATTTGTGCTAAAAACATAACAGTAAAATGTTCAGGAGGTCAAAAGATTTGGTTATAACATTTATTTTTTCAAAACACATATACATGACGTGTCTTCGAAACTTTTAATTGTATTCTTGTAAACAAAAATAATCATGTTAAAATAAATGATTTAAAAACAAATTATTAAAAAACAATTATTTGCATAAACCTTAAGTATTTTAGAACAAAAGAGGCTCAATGCTATTTTCTCATGTTAATAATAATTTTCAGAGTTACATCGTTTTACGGAAAACGTTAATTTTTCTACGTTTAATGTTATTTATTGAATGTACGAACAAATCAACAAAAATAAAGATCACTTATGTGTTTAGTATCCCGAAATCATTACGTCAATCGTAATTTTATCTCTCATACATTCGGCAACGTTGCTGGGTTCGGTAGGGTAGGTAGGCTTGCTTAAAATTATACAAATGGGTCTGTAAACACTGTAATATGTATCGGGTTCAAGAACGACTGTCAGATATCACCAATATTTTTTTTTCATATATTTTTACCCCTTGAGGATCTTAAATATTGCTTATCAGAAATAGATCAATATTATGTAAAATATACACATTTTAAAAATCAAAAAATGCGGGTCTACTAACGACCCTACCATATAGCGGGTCCGACAACGTCGATTAAACCAATATATATATATATATATATATATATATATATATATATATATATATATATATATATATATATATATATATATATATATATATACAAGAAAGTGTTATAATAATGGGATATCGCGCAACAGAGAAGAAAGAAAACATAAGTTGCAGCCGTCTACACGTGTTTCACACTTATTAGTGATCATCAGGACGGCATAGCAGATGGAATAAATATAAAAGCAACTAACTCAGAAAGATGTAACAGCACAAGGTTTCACTGATAGCAACCAACCGCACATTTGCAGTATCGGCCTGAAGACACTGAGTTTTCAGTGCAACAACAAACGTCACTACGGAGGCAGCTAAAGCCACTACCGTGAGACAACCAATCCCAAAGTATAATATCAATGATTAGAAGTAATAATGCGCGTAGAGATATACAAGAAAGTGTTATAATAATGGGATATCGCGCAACAGAGAAGAAAGAAAACATAAGTTGCAGCCGTCTACACGTGTTTCACACTTATTAGTGATCATCAGGACGGCATAGCAGATGGAATAAATATAAAAGCAACTAACTCAGAAAGATGTAACAACACAAGGTTTCACTGATAGCAGCCAACCGCACATTTGCAGTATCGGCCTGATTTTGGGATTGGTTGTCTCACGGTAGTGGCTTTAGCTGCCTCCGTAGTGACGTTTGTTGTTGCACTGAAAACTCAGTGTCTTCAGGCCGATACTGCAAATGTGCGGTTGGCTGCTATCAGTGAAACCTTGTGTTGTTACATCTTTCTGAGTTAGTTGCTTTTATATTTATTCCATCTGCTGTTCGCCCTTGGTCGTACTTTAGTTCCTTCTTTATTATTCATATCCACCCATTTTCACCTCTCACTATTTTAAATTTCACCTTTTTATTTATATAAAATAATACGCATACAATGATGCATTTATAAATCCTTCCAATTAAATTTGTATTTTGCTTGTTATGCACATCTGGACACACTTCTGTTTACATTTACGAAGGTCGCACTAAAACAGCTGATTACACTTTACTCAATTATTTAATATCACTTTGAAGTACTAAATACACTATTTCTCACTATGTTTTTGTTTATAACTTATAACTCAGTTTCACACTTGCTTTTAACACTATTTTCTATTGAATTCGTATTTATCATCACACTATCTATATTAAATTTCCGATACATTCGGAGCGCGCAGGTCTCCTTGTAGTATGAAAGTATTTTTAAATTATGGACAAAATAAAAAGAACTTAAAAATAACTCAACTGCTTTAAAGATTAAAAACCAGTACAAGTTATTTGTGATAAATATTCATACTGATTTCTGCTAGAGTTCCTAAATGAAAACTTGAACTGTGTTATTTTAGAATTAGGACACGGATGTCAAAATCTATATCTGTCTAGGCCAAAATTAAGCTGTCTGAAACAGAGATACTTTTTTTCTCTCTTTTTACTTTGGTGACAACATTCAGCAGCTGTCAGTTATAAATTTTAGGTTATGCTGCCATGTTTATTTTTATATATGTAAAAATTTTTAATGTGCACAATATCATTTATTTATTGTTTGTAGAGAATTTTTAAAACTACTATAGTACATATATCAATTTTACGACAGCTTTTAATAAAGTATTAATTGTACTGAATTTCAGATTTATATAATTGTCATACTGACAGTTTAATTTATTAAATTAATTTTCATGATGACCAACCTTCTAATAAATGGTTTCAAAATATGAAATGTCACTAGGAAAATTTGACATGCGTGACTTAACTCTAAATAACACATAGCTCAGTTCATATTTAGGAACCCTAGTTTCTGCCTTCTACAGCCGTTCTACAGAAGTGGAAGACGGTAAAACTCTTTTTACCACTTCATAATCATTATGTACCTTACTGTTAATTCGTGTCACCAGTTTTTCTTTCCTTCTGGTTTACGGGAGTAGATCACCGCTGTATCTCCTAACCCTTGATAAGGGAAGAGTGTACTCATAGCGATATACGAGGATAGATTGAAAAATTTCTAGAACAAAACAGAAAAAAACAACTTTTTGGGGAAAATCGTATATATTTTTCTACATAATCTACTTTCAGCTCTACACATTTAGTCCAACGCTTTTCAAAACCCTTCACAAAAATAAGAACTATACAAATCTTCTAAATATCCATTTACAGCTTCGATGATTTCAGTATTCGATGAAAATTTCTTTCCAGCCAACCATTTCTTGAGATTTGGGAACAAGAAGAAATCCAAAGGAGCCAAGTCTGGCGAATAGGATGCATGTTCAATTAAGTGGAACCGTAGTTCGTGCAGTTTCGCCATCGCAATTGCCGACTTGTGGGATGGGGCGTTATCCTGGTGGTACAAGACCTTTTTCTTTGCCAAATGAGGCCTTTTAGCTGTGATTTCTTTGTTCAGCCTATCTAATAACGACGCATAATACTCGCCCGTTATTGTCCTCCTGTGTTGCAAGTATTCAATAAAAATTATTCATCGGGAATCCCAAAATACGGTAGCCATGACTTTCCTAGCAGACGGAATTGTCTTTGCCTTCTTTGGAGTTGGCTCATCACGTTTTGTCCATTGCTTTGACTGCTCCTTGGTCTCCGGAGTGTAGTGGTGAATCCACGTTTTGCCAACAGTTATAAAACGTTGCAAAAAATCTTTTTCATTACATTTGAACATGTCTAGACATTGTTGAGAAATAGTCATTCAAACTCGCCTTTGGTCGATTGTCAGCAGATGCGGCACCCATTTAGCACTAAGCTCCGTTCGCCGAGACCTGTAGCAAGACGTATACACACTTGAAGTTAGCTGACCCTTGAAGCTTCATTTATGATGATGCACATTTGCGTACCGTGTGCGCTTAACTCGCTTTTACGGTTGTAGCTTAATATGGAATGGAAAGTGATTGCATTATACGTGTTTCCGCATTTATGTAAAGTAGTTTAAGCATTAATGAGACCTCATGCGCACCGACCAATAGCATCGCTTATAGTTTGTTTAGTGCTAACTTCAAGTGTATTTACGTCTTGCGACAGGTCTCTGCGAACGGATCTTAAGCTTTCTCATGATGTACACGGTCGTATGAAATGCTTACTTTCTCTGCTATCTCTCTCAACTTTATTCAGCGATCCTTCGTCACGATTTCATGGAGTTTTTCAATTGTTTGTTCATCAGTAGCTGTTTTTGGTCTGCCAGAACGTGGTGCATCCTCTATGCTTTTTCTGCCGAGTTTAAATTTAGCAATCCAGTTTGCAACTGTTGCATACGAAGGCGAAGGCTCACCATGAACTTCATCTAACTCCATTTTTATTTGTTTAGCATTTAAGCCTTTAAAAAAGAAATGTTTTATCACTGCACGGAACTCGTTTTTATTCATGACTAAGAAAATGCACAAATTGTTTACTTGAATCGATAATAACTGCGTGTGTTTATATCCAATCCGCTTTCAAAACAAGTGATTAGCACACGCGCATAACGCCATCTTGTGGTTCATTCTAGAAACATTTCGATCTATCCTCGTACTACATACTATTTTAAATATTCACTTGCACACTGTAACAATCAAAGCCAAGACACAACTAAAGACAATAACACATATTACAGCATGCAATCTGCTTGTTAACGCTCTGGCCACCTTGACAAATGCCTAAACTGCTATTGAATTAGGAAGCTCCAGTGGCAGTGCAACCAATAGTATATAATGTAATTTTAGCCTATTGATGAACCAAACGATATTTGTAGAAATAAATTTCATCGATGAATTTGTCCAATCAAGGTACTGAAGGTGTTTCCTTGTATTTAGATTTCTGAATAATACTCATCCAGCAATGACTTAAATATGTTTTTAAATTCTAATAAATGATTGTATGAACGATAAGCTGATGCTGACTAATGTGGTTTCGTAACATGTAACACAATAATGTAACATTTTGTATTAAGTTACTCTTACCTGCTGAAATAGAAATGAGCGATTTGTATATTAGAAACCGTTTCAAGATAAAAATAGATCAGTTTGAAAAAAGTGGAATGTGTGCAGAGGATGTCATTTATTCAATGTCATGCCTAAACTTGACTGGCATGAATTTCTGATGTACTTTTACTGTGAAACAGACTTTACTTACTTGTACATAACTTACTGTTAATATCATTAACAAATAGTATGCATTTTTAGTTTGCTATGCTCCAACATTTTTGTTTTGGCAACATTATGGCTTTATGCACAAGTTCAAGAAACTTAAGAAAAGTTCTAGACAATTTAAACCATGAAGATTTACAAAAACTCCAAGAACTGCCTTCAGTTAAAAAATTCATAACCAGTCCAAGTCAAGAGAAGAAATCAAAATTTTCAAAAGATGATGAATATTTCAAGAACTTTATTTATGAAAAATTCCAAGAATTTTTTTCTTATCTTAATATTTTACATTTGTGCTTAAAATGTTTACATGCTTTGGTATACGATTTGCCAAAGGCACCTCTAGGAAAACAGGTATGGCATGTTATAACTGAGATCATTTTAACTGAGATTAAATAATTGTTTTACAGTTAAGGGAATTATATAGTACAGCTACATCAAAAAATATAACCAGAACATCCGAATACGAAGAATGTTTCAAATTGATTGGATTTCAATCTAAAGATGAACTTTCGGTAAAATTATCCAAAGTTTGTAAAATATTAGAAAAAGAAGTTGATGATAATAAGATAAATAAGATTATTGTACAAGAATTTTTAGACCAATTGGAAAATTATGTAGATCAAATAGAAAATGCCACCACAAATTTAGAAGACACTGATGAGTTAAAATCTGAAGAAACGCAAGACGATTTATTGAATGGAAAGATGGATAGAACACAATTAAAACAGGTATGTGTGTTATAGGTAGCTGATAATATATTTAATTTGCATTATTATGCAATTTCTTTAAATTAAATCTCATGCAGAAATTGCTGGAAATGTCGAAGAAAAGCAAATCTATGAACAAATATGAAAAAACCAGATTGGAATTGGTTGAATACTTGAAGAAAACATTTGAGCAACATTTACAAGAACCTAGTTCAAGACCTTTTTATGAAATATTTTTCTTTAATGATATGTCGATAAGGAAACAAATTATTGGTTCACATAGGGGTGCTATTCATTCTGCTTTAAATGATCCTCAACATTATCTACAGGTAACCTTTTATTAGGGATTCTTATTCAATATATTTAATTGTAATTTTTGGTGTAATACTGGCATCTTCTACAAATATTATTTTTAGAAATCAATTATAATAGAAATCATAAATTAAAAAATATCTTTTTTTAAGACTGGTGCTGTTAAGATTGGTGCTGATGCAACGCGTTCCATCATTACGGTGTCTGACGACTGTTTTCCAGTATTCATTACATAAACTGCTTAGTGATCAATTTTTAGCTTTTAGAAAACACTTACATGACACTACTTCTTGTTACAACTTTCAAACTGTGCTGATGCCGAGTGTCCCAATATCCGAGTTTCTTTTGTGTAGCATATTTATTTACACCCTAAATATAAGCTAATATTAAAATATTAGCCTTTATAAGACTCTTACACTTTTTGGTCGCCAGCTCTTGGACTATGTGGGAGATGTAAACATAAGTCAAATTTAAAGGTTATGTTGGCGACATCTGCTTCATACATAATGCCTCTTCTAGTAAATAAGAGTTCAGTGAGTTGAATAAATTTTCTGAAGTGTCTACTTGTCAAGTTGACAAAATATTTGCAGTGATACATCAATGGATAATTGTTTTCGTTTGGAAGATACAAATAAATCGTAACACCAACATAAAATGCATTTTTTAAGAGTGAAAGTACATATTTGAATAGTGGCTAATTTATGTTGGTAGCAGATTATGACGTAAGATTCTGGTTGCCCAAGTGTAGTATAAACCTATGTACAGGGTGCACTTTAAAAAAAATTAGTTGAAATTTACCGTGGGAAAGAGTTAACTTTCCTCTCTTATTTGCGGAAGTTTTACTCAAAAATTTAACTTTACCTATGCGTTAATAGCTGTTTTACTATTTGTGGTAAAATGTTCTTTAATTGTGTAAAATTACACAAATATAAGTAATGCTACTACATTTAACTGGTTAAAATCACTATCCATAATGTAAATTTACATAACTCAGAAAATTTTTCCTTGGAAATATATTATTACTCAATAACTTGATTGATTCTTAGTGTAATATTAAAGATAAGATGAACTTTAACAAGTATAGTGTAATTTTGCCCTTAATATGTTTTTAACCGATGAGATACTATTTTGCTGATTGCACTTGTTTGTTGATAAGTGGTGACCTTCGTTTCGTGACAGAATTCGGGAACTCATTATAAACAGTACAAATTGGGCTTTTGGGGAATGGTCGGAATGGTATGTACCAATCCTTTATGATTTCTTGTTACAGGTTTTGCAATCGGCAAGGCGTACCCTATCGATATCGAACAAAGTGTTAATTGCTCATTAATATTTTGTTTTTCGTTGTAGTGTAGTGCAGATTTACTAAAGCAAATATTTGCACGTATGACCCAAGGTGGGAAGAATTTTATTTTATAGTAGAAGTTAAAAAATAAAAATCGGTAAGTATATGTTAAAATTACAAATTTAAACCAATAAAATAAAAATATTTAATTTAATGTTTTTCTAGGATGAATCAAAATTTTAAGAATTCGAAATAAACTAGCATAACTGTAATGAGAAAGGTAGTCGTGTATAATTGTTTATATAATTTATAATTTTCAAATTTTCTAGGTGGAATCAAAACTTTATCTGAATGTCTTTGAGAGACCAAATATTTCCGAAAGCCTCTTAAAAGAAGTTCTGTTAATGTCTTATATTTTATATAAGTACATACATTCAATAAAAATTACTTTGATTTTATTTTGTTTCATACAATCCATTTACCAATGTAAGTAATATTCAGAGAAACGATTTAATTTGCAAGTACTTTCGCAAGTCAGCGTTACATTCAAGAAGTATTTTCACATTTGTATTTTAACCCTGAAAAGTACTATTGCCATGAAATATTAACTTTGTCATGTAACTTTGCACAGGTGTTTTAATGTTAAAATATAAAATTACATTGAGATTGTAATTTTAATCTGTAAATTTATTTCAAAAGGAAACATTACAATGCAAATTTAACTTAATATTGTAATTCCCCACTTCCTATGACAATTACACTTTGAAGTAAATTTACACCAAAAAATGGAGGTAACATAGTTGCCTCCATTTTTTAGGGTAAATTTACCGGTAATCTTTTAGAGTGTGATCCACTTAACTTTCCCCCCCCTACTTTTCTCTGTTATTTCTGTAGTTACAAAAAAATTATAACAAAAGTTGTAGGGTTTTTTCTAAAGTTTTTAAATATATATAAATTGAATTTTTTAAATGGAACACCCTGTATTTTATTGCCTTGTTCAACGTAAAATTTCAGTCTGATTTCAACAATATAGAACACATAGTACTTACTTCTAATACTTTCCAAATTATTTACGTTTAAATATATAAATAAATAATATTAAATAATAACACTTAACAATAATTTTACATTTTTACAGTATAAACTCACTAAATTCACTAGTGCCCATTTATTTTATTGTTAGAAATGTCAAAGTAACAATTCAAAGCAAATGTTTTTAAAATCAGAGCATACTCGATTGAATATGCAATAGTGTGTAATTTATATATTTAAAAGCAAATACTTCGAAAACTGTATCTCCGAGCGGTATCTTAACCTGCTGCAGACTGATTTGGAAGACGCCTTGGATGGATTACCTCTAGCAATAATTAACAACTGCTGGTTTCAGCAAGATGGTGGCCCAGCACATAACCCAAGAAATGTACGGGAGTATTTGTCGCAGAAGTTTCCTGAAAAATGGATTGGAACTCACAGTGAAGTAGCTTGGCCAGCCCGATCACCAGATTCGAGCCCGTTAGACTTTTTCCTGTGGGGTTATGTAAAAAATCAAGTGTATGACTCAACTTTTGAAACTGAAGAACAATTATTGGCATCGGTTATAGCAGCAGTTAACACAATCTCCTCAGAAATGTTAGCCAAAGTTTTAAATTCAACTGTACAAAGAGCATACTTGTGTCTAGAAAATAATGGGAACTTATTTGAACACTTGCAATAATCTTTGAATTCTTTTTCCATTGCCTACTAGATTAAGAATCTAAAAAAATATTAAAATTTATTTTTCTCTGTTTTTTGGCTTTAGAAGCATAATGTGTGATACATCGTTGAATTTGTAATAAAAGATGCTACCGTATACAAAGTGTTTCTACTTTTGTGGCCATATAAAAAAATTAAGTTGATGATGATTTCTCGAAGATGAAACATCGGATAAAAAATTTGAAAACGCCATTTTGTAGAGCTTAAAAAGTGACAATGGCAAAGTGTCATTAGTTTTTTAATATCTTTTAAAATAAAAACAAAAATTGGAAAAATCGAAAATCCGAAAAATTGCATTTTTTGGAAAATTTCGAAAACGATAAACAATCATGGATTTCTGCGATCGGCATGTAAACATACTCTAAATAGTGCAACTTTTTCCTAATTTAAGCCAACCTGTATCTTTTACCGTTTTCAAGATCCCCATGCTGTGCATTCTTATCTTGGACACAGTGTATATATATAGAGACCAAATACCGTCATTATCTTATTTTGTTTAAATACAGATCTACATGAATCTCTAAAATGCATATTATTTATGATTCTTATTGCCCTTTTTTGTATGACAAAAGTTCGATTCGCTTCAGAACTTCCACCCCAAAACATAATGCCATATTTACAAGCAGCTTCAAAGCTACCTGCATAAATAATTTTTATAGATTTCTTATGTAAGTATTTACTAATTATGCGAATCCCATATGTTATGCTACTTACTTTATTAGCTAGACTATCTATGTGGTTTGACCATTTTAAAAACTGGTCTAGATGCATTCCAAGAAACCTTGTACTATCGCTTAAATTTAAGATTTGATTACACAAGGTAATATTGTTGGGTCTGTCTATTTGCCAATACCTAGAGCTGAAAAGTATTAACTGAGTTTTTGTTTCATTCATTATCAATTTATTTTTTAAAAACCAATCTTTAGTTTTCCCTAGGAGCGAATTACCTTGCCCAATTAGTTCTGGTAGTGTGTCAGCTCCTACCAGCAAGTTCGTATGTAGAGTCATCTACATAATTAGTTATTGTTTAAAATTTGTTGCCACAGTAGATATATCATTCAGATAAATAATGAATAGTAACGGACCTATAATACTACCTTGTGGAATTCCTACTGTTACTTTTAATGTTTCAGATTTGTATGTTTTGCCATTAACAGTTATACTTACTCTTTGTTGACGGTCAGATAAGAACGACATAACCCATTTCAAGGCCGGCCCTCTTATTCCATATCTATCTAATTTAATTATAAGGTATTCATGATTTAGACAGTCATAGGCTTTAGCTAAATCTAAGAATATACCTAAAGCCAGACATTTACTTTCCAAAAAATTAATAATTTTGTTTGTGAAGTTAAATATAGCTGTATATGTTGATCTTCCCTGTATATACCCATGCTGATCTTTATTGAATAATTTGCATTGATTCATAAAATCTGTGATTCTAGAAACCATTACTAATTCAAATATTTTGGAGAAAGCCGGGAGCAAACTAATGGGCCTATAATTTTCCATTGATTCTGGATTTCCTTTGTTTTTGAGAATTGGCTTTATCACTGATAATTTTAATTGTTTAGGGAATATACCAAATTTTATAGAGTTATTCATTATATGAGTCAAAACTTCTTTGATTGCATCCAGACCACGCTTCATAATACATGCTGGAATATTATCTTCGCCACTACTGAACTTATTTTTTATGTTAATTGACAATGCCATTATCTCATCTGCTGTTACAGGCTTTATGAACATGGATTGATTATTAAATGGAATATCACATTCATAAGGAATGTGTGGAAGATCTGATAATAAGTTTGGAACTAAATTTGAAAGAAATTTGTTATATTTATTTGGTGTTTCTTGAGGATCCCCTGGTAACTTAGCTGAGATGAGGATGTCCTGATTGATAGCATTTCACGGTGTTTATCAATAGGTTTGAAGAGATAAAGCGAAATCTACACTTGGCTGATAATTCTACTGCAAGTTCAAGCAGTGACAAACTATTCAAGGTTCGACCTCTAATGAATCTTCTAACAGAAACTTTCAGCAGTGGGATATTTTCCACCAAAACTTGTCAGTTGACGAGGCCATGAAAAAATATTTCGGCCATCATCCAGCTAAACAATTCATTAGGGGAAAACCAGTGCATTCATGGATTCAAGGATTGGATGCTTTGTAGTTCAACGGGCTACTGTTATAAATTTGATACCTACTGTGGCAAGTCAGACAATAATATAAAAGAACACCTACCTCTTGGCTCAAAAGTTGTGCTTTCTTTGCTAGAATCAGTAGAACAGTCAAATGATCACATTATCTAGTTTGATAATTTTTGCACTAGTATAGATCTACTTTCAGAATTGAAGCATATGGGATTCAAAGCTACCGGAACAACAAGAGACAATAGGCTAAAGAAGTGTCCACTTATACCAGTGAAAGATATGACAAAAATGGAGAGAGGAGAGTATGATAACCAGTTCGATAAGACAAATGAAATTCTAGTAGTTAGATAGAAGCACAATAGTGTTGTGACCATGGCAACCAATTTCGATACTATACAACCGATGGGTAATGTGAAAAGATGATCCAAAGTTCCAGTACCTACCGTGTGGCCATTCGTGGAAAAAAATGGTGGTGGGCGCTCTTTATACACATGTTGAACATGCGTAATACCAATGCATGGAAGGTGCACAAGCTCTGTTGTGAAGAAAAGATGGATCAGCTCATGTTCACACGGTATGTAACTCAACACTATCTTCGACTTACAAATAGGACCCAAACTTCACGAAATAGACCAACAGTGCCAGCTAGCATTGCAACCGACAGTATGGGACATTATCCAAAAAAACTGGAAACACTTCAGTGTGTATGCCCGTGTGTGCCATGCCCGAATTCGTTGGGGTTGTAAGAAGTGTGATGTGACACTGTATTGAGTGAGAATGTTTTGAATCATTCCATACACGTTAATGTCCAGCGTACTCATTTGAGCACACCTTTCTAATTTTTGAATAAAAATGTTTTTCAAAAAATTTTTTGTTTTAATGCATTTCTATACTTAAGTAGTATCACAGAAATGAAAATTACAATAATACATCCAATAGTTTTTAGTTGGACACTAATGGTTAATATTTTTTCCTACCACTCTATTTGAATTCGATAGCTGGCTGTACAATGAATTTTTGTAATTGTACACTACTTAATAATATGATACGAGCCAAGGCTAAATAAATTTATTTATTTAGAAGTAACTTACACTAGTAAATTGTTATTGATGGCTCTCGCAAAGCGAGCCTTTCATGTCATATCCGATATAAGTGCCGTTTGGCCACCCATTCGGCACGATTCGTTTTTCTCGTAGTGATTTTATACAGGGTGCCAACGTTAAAGTTGGCACCCTGTATAAAATCACTACGAGAAAAACGAATCGTGCCGAATGGGTGGCCGAACGGCACTTATATCGGATATATGACATGAAAGGCTCACTTTGCGAGAGCCATCAATAACAATTTACTAGTGTAAGTTACTTCTAAATAAATAAATTTATTTAGAACGGTTTTTGCTGCGTGTTGTTAGTTGTTAGTTCCAAAAATAAATAGTATAAACAATATAACATTAATTTAAAAACTATTCCTTTATTATAAAAGGTGAAAATTAAAAAAGGTAAACGGTAAATCCATTGCTTTGTTTTCCATGTGTCTCGTTTTATTCCCATGGAATGGACAAAACATGGTCTGCGATAGGATTTAAAGATCTGAAACATTTAAATCAGAGAGCAAGAAAGAACAAAATTTCTGCACGTAATATTAATTGTTGTACCGAATTGGACTTATTAGGTTTGGTAAATAATAAATATTGTAACTTAATTAGATTCGATTTATAGACAAAATATAATAAAACATAGCGAACAGGTGACTAAAAATAGGTATACACCGTGGAAGCGGTTAAGACGCATTAATTTTATGGGGTGATAGAAGACATCAAAAGGAACAAAACATTTTTTTTATCTTGCAACTTTGCTTAAAAAGAATCGCATTTTACAACAAAATGCTTGACCTTCAAGAATAGAACGTTTTACACTAAAGAAATACGTCTCGAAAATTATCCGCCCAAAATATTGTTGCACAGTAAATTTACTCAACGTATTTCTTAACATTCTGATAGAAAATGTTAAAATTTAATCGGCTATTTTAATGCACTTGGGATATTACTTTTGATTAAATAAGCATTTATAATTTTGTTATATTAAATAGGTGCATTTCATATTAATCAAATGGAAGTTCTCCGATCATAATTTTACAAATGTATTTATCTTTTTAAAAAATTCATACTAGTGGTTCATGGATTTAAAATTATGAATTTAGTGGTCCGTCCTAAGGTTGGCTACCGCTGACTTAGGTGGCTGACAACGTTAAGACTTTTGATGCCGCCTTCTGTAAATTCTGTCGATGCTAAAATGTTACGATTCTGCTGTGATCAGAACTTCTTACACATTAAGCTTTTTATTTTTACTTGCAGTGCGATTGTTGTAACCTCAAGAATGAAACAACACTCTTGTCATCCATGCCTGACATTAGTATTTTATACAAACTACATTTAGAATATGGAAAATTAATTAACTTATACGATTGGCTTCAGTCATTCTTATCCATTGTGGAACCAGATAATAACATGGAAGAAGATGAAAAAAGAATTGTGAAACCAGAATTGCAGTAAGTTTAAATAATACTGTTCTTGATAAGGTATTATTAAGAGAAGTTTTGATTTATTTTCAGAGCACGTTTTACACAAGCAGTTGCCGATTTGGAATACTTAGGTTTTATAAAGAGTTCAAAAAGAAAGATTGATTTTGTCACACGCTTAACTTATGGTGGTTAATTGTTGTTATTAGCATGTGTACTATTTTCATGTCCCTTTGTTTATATTTATTATTTTTTCTTTTATATCATTAATAAACTATTTAAATAATTTACTTAAACAGTAATATGTATTCAAGGTCTTTGATGATGATTGCTCTCAACCGTCTGAGTCATATTTAGTAAATGCAGTGTGTAAAAGTGGATGATTTAACAAACTGCAATTTTGGGATCCTACAAGGTAAGTGTATTGGGTCCAGTGTTGTTTCTTATGTATGTTGATATTTTGCTAAATTTAGAATTAGGTTATATAACTCTTTCTGTTGCTAACGTCACTGTACTTTTTTTCTCCGGAGATAAGTGTCTACAATAAGATCAGTCAAAATATAATTATGGCCCTGAGACAAAGAGTAGATATTATAAGAGGCGAAAGTTGGTAGAGAAACCTCAATTCCGAGAGAGATAGAATAGTAAAACCACTTTAAAGGGCCCATCGCCGATTCTCGGTTACTTTCGGCTCGCTCTTAATTTGTTGCGATGCCATTGGACTAGAGCACAGAAATGCTAAAGATGGATGCTTATTTCCATTCTTTTATACCTGTCAAGTCAATTCGTTATTTCATATGTGTTCCGTGAAAGTGTACCCATATTGCGACAAACAGTTAATGTGTAGTGTGTTTTTTTGGTGATTATGAGAGTTAAATAAACAAACAATTGAACATTTATAGTGAACCAAAACATCAATGGAGAAAAACGTAAACACCGCGGGTGTTTGCAAGAAGTCTTTAACCTGAATAATAGATGTCATCTAATCTTAAAACACACCTGTTAACTCATAGTGGCGAGAAACCATTTGAATGTAATTTGTGTGACTACAAATGTTTTCAAAAGTTACTCAAAGTGTTAGTCTTAAAACATACATGTTTTGGTGAGAACCATTTGAGTGAAATCTATGTGATTATAAATGTTTACTGTTTAAAAGACATGTTAACTCACACTGGTGAAAAACCATTCAATAAGTAATTTATAGTTTGTATACTAAATACATACTAAATATCATTCTATAATGAACTGCAATTCATGCGAAATGTTATCATTAGTTGATTAATAAATATTTTATATTGTTGAGAGAGAATACCATATATGTATCTACCAATCACTTGTAATAAGCTTTTTATGTTTGTAAAACTTTATATACAATAAAGATTTGAATTAAATTGAATAAAGACAACAATTGGTGTATAGTTTTATTAACATCATCCCTTATATACTGCCCAACTAGTATACATACGAAATTAACAACCCTGGACGTTAGCTGGTTGAGTTCAGGTTTGGTTCAGGCATGGTAAATATTAAATTTAGCGCGCATTTCTGTCATCCGAGTTAAAGGGCCAAGCGTTCCAAGGTCATTGGAACTGATGACGTGAGATCAAAGACGCCGCGCGAAGTTTCGCCTCTTATAATATACTATTCTTTGCCTAAGATGTCTGGATGCAAACCTTTTAAGACCAAACATACAGAAAACACCCTGTTTACTTTTTATATCATATCAAAATAATTTACCATAATGTGACAGTATAAAAACTAATAATAATAAAGTCAAAATTATGGTAACTGACAATTTGCAACCCACTCACTTGTACAATCTTTCTTGCAATATGGAATATCGGCCTGTGGAGGTTGCATCATGCAATCTTGTATTAAACCTCTATATGTGGTACAAAAAAAACCATATTAAAAATGCTTCTGAACAATCCTAAACAATATTCTTCTGTGTGTTTGTTTATGGATGCAAAAGTGTGTAATATATAACTTTATTAAAAAGTGTATTCTTTACACCTATACCTATCTTGGTAATTTCTGCAATACCAGAAATGCTTCTAATATGTTACTTATCCCATACAGCTCAGAAGCAATTGGAAAAAGATTTGCTTACTTTGTAGCACCCCGTTTCTATCACTTACTTCTGCGAGAGATCCGAAACATTGAAAAAAAAGTTAGTTATTTTTAGGTTATTATAAGTAAGAGAACTTTATCATGCTCTTTATTGATAATTAACAGATTAAAAAATGACTGTAAACAGATGCAAAGGCAAATCTTTACAACTAAAAAACGAATAAGTACATTTAGAGTTTTCACAACTTGAAATGTTGCTGCGTATGTTACAACATTAATTTATCCGATAGGGCGGTCCAAGACCGTGACCTGCGCAATAATAAAATGGCTGCATGGAGGCAAACAACACATCTGTCAACCAGTGCACTGAGCATAAAAACAGGTAAAACTTTCTATTTTGCCCTTTTCCTGTCTTGCCTTTGTACCGTACAGACGGCTGCAGTGATTTCTTAGTGCCCTATAAGTGTTTGTGTAACCAATAACAACATGTCTTCGAATTATTTGCAGAATGTGTTGCTGAAGTGGCCAGATGTGGCGGCTAGGTACACAGAAAAAATTACCAAAATAAATGATGTGGATCCGTTTGCATTAAAAGAGGCTGAATGTAGGCTCTTTCCCACCCGTGACAAGTATGGATCTCGTCAGCTACCTGGTGCTGACCACGAGCACCTATACCATGGAGCAGATGAAAGCATTCAAAAGCTTGAATGCGTTCAAATATTTTGATGCTGGATTTGTCCACAAATGTGGGGCAATAACGATAAATAACTACACTGTAGTGGTAGGGCGAGTAAGTAAAAAAAAGAATAAACATTCACAGATAAATTAATTTTACTTATATAACACCTTTCTAATACCTGAAACGTATCTACACCAGTGTAGTATCTGGTTTTTACATTATTGTTTTCTAAACTTTCATAGTTTAAGGCTAATTTTAGTAACTTATTTTCCAAGTCTTTTGTTACCGTAAGAGATAAAAACATTTCTGTCAACTGCTCGCAAGTTAGGTTGGTTTGAACGTGCTTGCAATTACTTTCTTCACCTTTATCACTTATTCCAACAACTGATGGTAGCTCTTGTTCCTCGTGTTCTGCTAAGCTATGTTCTGCCAATGGTGTAACTTCTTTTTTCACCTATTGTTAAATCAAATAATTAGCATTAATTGTAATTAATGAATTAGCCATGTCACATAAGTATTTACACATAAAACAGTAAGCATCTGAGAAATAACACATTTAAAGAAGCTGTAAGAGTAAGTTGCCTGGCACAGTTATATCTATTCAATTATTAGCGAAGTTTAACACTGCAATATTTATAATTATCAAATTCGGCATAACGCCCTTAATCTAAAACAAGTTATCAACTTTATATCTACTTTAGGATATTATATTTACATCTTCTTGCTAAAATGACACCAAAAAACGCATATTGCAACAGTCATAATTCTATATAATAACAGAGGACTAACAAAATGTTAATAACATAGTCATACAACTACTTATCACACTACTTGATTCGGCAAGGTGCATGCACAGATTAAAATATACACAGCATATTTTTTTAAGTATTTTGTACCTTTTTCCGTTTAATCCCACGTTCATATCTTCCCACTTTTGAACTTGAAGAACTTTCTGCAGTCTCTTTGTACCCCATGTTCACTGATGGAACCCAGTCTGGATTAAGTTTATCATCCAATTTTGCAGGTTTTCCTTGAATAAAATTAATATATAATGTTGACAATTAATATTATTACATGTACATAACTACCTGTATAATAGTCATAAAATGTATAATATGATATTAATTTATATCCAAAATATATGACAGTTATCTGCTTCACTTTTATTCAATTACAATACAGGTAAATTACTTATTATACGATATATCCTACCTGTTATGAAATGTTTAGAGCACACTCGTGCATTCTTAATTTTGTTTTCAGTTAAATCTGCACGTCTAATAGCATTTAGCCATCGTTCTCGTCGAAGGGCAGAAAATTCGTTCAATTCCACTTTATGTTTGAAAGCCAAAATCTTTGGAATTGGATATAATAGCAACTTATCGTGATTACTTCTACTACCACAGTTTACGACACAACAAAAATGAGGCATTCTGGTTATTTACACTTCCGAAATCTTTATATAATTCAAACTTCCACAGGCCTTCCACACTGTTAAATGACACTTTATGCAATGTTTGCCTCCAATGCGGCCAAATTGGATTTAATTTGACAGCGTCTTGGACCGCCCTTTGCATAACCCCACTTTCAAAATAAATATTTTTATAAAATTTACTTTTATGAAATAAGAATATAGTTAATTAACTTTAACATACACACTAGATCTAAGCAGTTTTTTATAGTATTTCGATAATATTTCTTATGACTTGACTATTTAGTTGTCGTTTTGACATTTTTTCTTCAACTTATTTAAGTATCGTTCTATTTCAAAGAAAGAAATTATCTGGAACAGGCAGAATGTATTGTAGTAGGGATGTATGTATGCAAATGTATAGCAACTTACCTTGTAGAATTTTAGTTAAAACATTGCCTTCATATTAACGAGATATCTTCATTTTGTAGTTTTTATTACTTTCATAATTTTAAAGCTGTTTGCTGGGTTGTTTTTGTGGAATATTGTAACTTTATCACCACAGAATTGTTACACTTTATAATGTTAAGCTTGGATTGTTTTGATTTTTTTTGTCGAAGATTTACTAGCAAACTCTGCCTTTGTAACCAGTAGATGAGGGAAAAAATAATTTTGTATTTCTGTAAAATTATGGTTATAGGAGTAGTGCAAGTTGTATATATCGACTTTGTATTTTCTAAGTTAAATTTGATCGTAACCAAGGAATGTTTGGTATCATTAGATTCGCAATTTTAAGTTCTACAAAAAGTAATAAAAAATTTTCCTGAAGAAAGGAAATTTAAAAAAAAAAAAAAGGTTATGGTGATTTTGAAACTTTAAAGTTTTTGTTTTTCTTAAAATTTAATTTGTTTTGGTCAAATCATATAAAAGAATGGCAATTTTTATAAATAAATTTTCTACTTTTTTCATCATTCAATGGAAGCACACATCTTGTCAAGCTTAAAAAAATTTAAGGTTATGTTTAGAAATGTAAACAAGTGTCAAATATTGGAGGTTAGAATGATTTTTCAAAAACGTCAACGTGCATTAAAATGAAGTTTGCATTAAAATGAAGTTTATAGAAAATAGTTATTTAATAAATTAGTTTGTTAATGAAAGCGATTAATGATCGAAACTGTTTAAAGCACGAACGAGCGATAGGGAGTGAGTGCCTTTAATAGTTGAGATCATTAGTTGCTCATTAACAAACGAATTGATTACAACAGTTTTTCGTTGACCGTAAAATTCTTCGATTTTAAGATAGAAAATTTCAAATAATACCGAATCCAAACTTGTGCGTATATCTGGTTGCCCAAAGTAAAACATCATCAAAACGTCAAAATCACAAACGGGTTTATTAATGAAAAAGAGTGTATTAATGAGGTCCATTAATGCATCCTTTTTTCACAAAACAGTTACTTAATAAAAAAGAGTGTATTAATGACGTCCATTAATACATCCTTTTTTAGAAAAAATCATTCATTAATATTGACATTAACAAACGGTCAACGAAAAAATTGTTTAATTAAGAAGTGCCAAAATTTAAATGAGTTTTTAACGAGTTTATTAATTATTATTATTAGTTAATTAATTAATAAAATAATAAGCACAAGCTGCAAGCTTCTTTATTGGGCATGTGTGTATTTAAATATCAATAAAGTTATCAATTAATGTATATGAGAAACTCACGTTTTTATTTTAGTTATTAAGCTTGTAATAATTTAATCCATGAAAATATTGATATGATTATTTTTTTTGAGTTTCTCATATTAGTTAACTAGGTGATTATTATTATTATGCAGGCCCATTGAGCGGGTGCTGCCGACTTACAGATGTTATAGCACAAATCCCACATTTGGGTTACAGCTAAGGAAAAACTGTAGGAAACCTTAACCAGATTTTCCGGCACTGGGAATCATGATCATATACATTCAGGAAATGTTAACATATTAAGGTTAGACAAAACTTCTTTAATTTTATTTTCTTTCTATTCTTTTAAATAAACAGAAAATACCTCAACAAAATTATAGCTTAGAGTTTGATGTAAAAGAATGTTGCTAATAAGTGTGTTAAATGTGGAAATTCTTAAGACAAAGCTACTGTATGTTTGAAGGGATGCTTGTTTTAAATTGAGCATAGACCAACTGTAATGTTAGAATGATGCTGGTTACCTGAAACAAAAGAAATATAAAAATTAAAAGTTGTATATTTCTTATTGATGTAGCGTTAGCAAAACTTATTATGTTTAACGTCCATTTGTTCACGACTATAGTAACTTGATGAAAATGATTCTAAAGGGTTGCGGTCTACTTTTAATTATAATGTTAATTGTTTTCTGACAATCTCTTTAAGAAAACAAATACATATGATTTGAATAAAACTGAGGGTTTTCGAAGTCGCTGATTTTGAATCTCATGTTAACATTTGAAAATCCAAAATAAATGATTATAGCTTGAATATGGTGGCCACAATGATTGGCATCTGGTGGGTTTTGCGGCTGTTGTTTTTGAATTTGATGTCAATATTTGAAAATTCAAAAAGGCGAATCCAATATTCTACTTATTTCGAATTTTCAAATGTTGACTGATTTTCTGCTTGGAAATCTTGGAGCTTTTCGGAGCGTTCGCAGCTACAATCTTAGATTTTGGAAGCTTTAAAGATTCTGATTTGGAAATCTCCAAACACCATAAGAGGGCTAGGGACAGCTCATTTATTCGATTTATAAATTATTTGAAAAATTTTTGTTTTTAAATCTAATGTAGCACAAGAGATTGTATATCAATCAATATTATAATAAAACAGCGAACGCCCTTTCAAATTAATTTTTGTATGTGCTAGCTTGGACAATAGAACTCTACTTTTACTTAAAACTTTCCTTTTAAATAAAAGTAAAGCCTTATTGTCCAAGATAGCACCTACAAAAACTAACTTGAAAGCACGTTTGCTACTTTATTATAACATTGGTTGATATACAATTGCTTGTGCTATGTTAGATTTCTAAAAACTTTTTAAATAATTTATAAATCAAATAAAACGAAATTCACGAGCTGTTCCTAGCCCCCTTAATGCATACATTAAAGTCACAATTTTTCGAAAGATATTCTATTCTATATGGGAAAGTTGATATGTACTTTGATTACCTGGTATTGATCACTTGACCAATAGCTCCTTCCGAAAAACTATAGTCTTTGGATATTTGTAGTGTAATTATTTTTATTGGGTAAGTATGTTGATATTTATTTTTTGTTAACGTCTTTGATGTGTTGTTGATATGCTCACGTTTAAGCGTTGTATTGTTTGTTTGATTAGCACCACTTTCTGTGCTTCAGGGTGTTTAAATTAATAGTAACTTTTTGGAAATTTTATTAAATTCATCATTTATTAAACATTAATCATCCTTTTTGCAAACACAGTGGTGCTCAATAAACATTTAACTGAGTTTTAATATGAGCAGCTTCATCATCCTCATGCTCTATCTGAACAAGTTTATTTGGTTTGTCCCCATGCTCACTGTGGCATGGATTTATTTAACATTGTAGGTACTATTGGTTTTTACTCATAAAATAGACTTCATCAAGATTGGTTAATAAGATAAAGTATTTATAATAGCAAATCAAAATAAAAACATTAGTTAACGTCTTAGTTGCAATTGAACAGTGTGGCGCGTTGTTTAAGTACTTACTTGTAATATTGTGCTTCTTGTAATCTTAAACATCCCACCACCATATATAGCTGCATTACTTTCAGCAATTTGAAATATAAATCTATCAACCTATTTTTAATACATAGCATTAACAGGGTGCATTTTTATATTCAATGCATATTCAGTTCTTTACCTCGAAGGAAGAAACGTCTAGTGGAACAGACAGCATATCCACAAGTGGACTTGAACTCTTCTTCAACCCAAGCAGAATAGAAGCACACCAGTGTGAAATGCGTAATATTAACGAATATACCAAACCAAAAATATACCGCTTCATATGGTGTTTTAGGACTGAAACATGAAAGTGTTATATTTATTAGTGGTATTAGGAAGAGTGACGACTGGTGGCCGCTCGGTTGCAGCCATAATACCGAGGCCGAAATACCGCGGCCAAAATACCGCGAGCTAAAATACCGCAAGGACAAAATATCGCGAGTGGTAGATCTTGTGTAACAAGACAGCTTCTTTCATATTTGCGAATGCGAATGCCCTGCTCAAATGCTTAGTGTCTTCAACAACTTAGGAGTTTTTGTTAATTATTTATGTAATATTGTATGAAGTTGTTGTATGTAGAAACACATTAATAAAACGTATGCAGTTGAACGGATTTCATAGTTAATAACTCACCAGTTCTTGAAAACACTAAACTAACCAAATTAATGCGTTTGTACCATTCTCCAATAATTTACAAATATACACTATAAGAAGGAATAAATGATTTTATATTATGTTGCACAAGATCTAACACAATCATCACAAGATTTAACACTCGAGGTATTTTGACCGTACGGTATTTTGCCCGGCGGCATTTCGGCAGCGGTATTCCGACCGCGGTCAAATGTCCTAGACCGGCCCCTACAGACTTCTTTAAGGACGTACGAGTGTTGTTGGACGTACTTTTTTCTCAGTAACTGCATTGTTCTTCAAAATTCAAACGCCATTAATGTTTTAATAAAATCATTACTGTTCGAGATATAAGGATTGGAACAAGAGGATCTCGTTGTTATGAATTCTCGTTAATTTCTGTTTTTTCTTTTCTTTTTTTGAGTTAACTGTTAATGTTAATAAATTTTTAATTATAACTTAACTGGCTAAAGTATCCATTTTTATTTTGGTTTGAACCATACATATTGTCCTAATACGTACGCATAAAGTTGACGGACGCTGTTAAACGTTTTCTCTCTTTAGAAAAACGCTTTGCAAAAAACTAAAATATTCTAGATTAATTAAAGATTATTTAGATAAAAATTATTTGGAACCTCTTTCAGAGATTTCCATATCTGCTAACTGTTGTAAATTTATATTATTAAAATAGTTGCCTAGTAGTAGAATTCGCAAACTTAAAAAACGCATCTAGAAATCAAGTCTGTGGTACATTGAAAGGTAAAAAGGTATCGAGTACGTTATCGGATGCTATTTAGGGTGTATATTAATCCCCTAAATTCGTCTGGCGATATCGGTGTCCAACACCCCCCCCCGGGGGGGGGGAAACTGAAAAAAAAGCAAATCTAGAATACTTTATTTGCTATCCGGCTATATTAAAATAAATTCCATCTCGAAAGTATTAAGCGAGTTAGAGCTAATCTTCACTCAAGAATTATCATTAAATAAACGGAAGGATACTTACTAGATTAGCTTCTAACTCCCTTATTATGCGTATTTCAATTTCTGCAAACATAGAAAGATGTTTATATCGTGATAACTTTTGGACGACACCAGATATCAAAAAAGTTCACAATATAATTGTTGTTAGTTCGAGATTTTACAATCCAACGCTTTTTGAAACTTTGAAATTGGCTAGACAGTAATGAAGATATGACCAATTTATTCCGACAATGTATAAATTACCTCTGAGCAGCGATCGTTCAAGATACTTCAGGAATCCACTGCAAGGGTGCTGGGTGCTCGAATAGAAAGATGGGCAATTATATTGTCTGGTTACAATTATGAGATTGTATACAGGAAAGGCACTTTGATAGGTAACGCTGATGCATTGTCTAGGCTACCTTTACCAGATGAAATCAACTTACCTGAAACAATTAACTCATTTCATTTTACTGAAACTGTACCACTGTGTTATAAGGAAATAGCTGCAGCTACAAAAAAAGACATAGTGTTAACTAAAGTTTATGATTTTGTTATGAGAGGCTGGCCAGAAAATGTTAAAGATGAATTGTACAGACCATATTTTCTAAAACGAGCAGAATTAACCGTCGAACAAAACTGCATTATGTGGGGTAATAAAGTCATAGTTTCCTTAAAATTAAGACCAGAAGTCCTAAATTTATTTCATGAATCTCATTGTGGTATAACCTACACTAAAATGTTGATTAGGAACTACTGTTGGTCGCCTAAGTTAAATGAAGATATAGAAAACTTTATATCAAAATGCGAAATATGTCAATTATCCCAGAATTTTACAAAAAATTGTGAATTGTTACCATGGTCTAAAAAAAATTGTAATTTTGAGAGTGCACGTAGATTTCCTATATAAAAATAATATTACTTATTTGTTAATAATCGATACCAGAACGAATTGGTTAGATATTCATATAATGTCAAGCACATCAGCAGCTCAAACTATAGAAAAATTGTGTAAAACGTTTGCAATAGTAGGCTTACCGAATGAGCTGGTCAGTGACAACGGCCCGGCCCGCCTTATACGTCGAATGAATTTACAAAATTTTTACAAGCGAATGATATTACACCCATTAAAAGTCCTCCATACCATCCTCAGTCTAATGGCATAGCTGAAAGGAGCGTACAAACGGTCAAAAAGGCTTTAGAAAAGCAGTTGGAAAATTCAAAACTAAAACTGTCGGCAGAACAGAAAATTCAAAAGTTTTTATTTTTATACAGTAATACACCTAATGTAACAGGAATGACACCTAATGAAATGATTTTTAAGCAAAAACCTAGGACTAGATTTGATATTTTAAAACCTGGGTCTATCATCAACGAGAAAAATAGCATAGAGTTAAAGAATAGAATATTGTATAACGTAGGACAAAAAGTGCTATGTAGAAATTTACAAGGTGAAAAGAAATGGATAATAGGAACCATAGTAAAAGTTTTAAGTAATATAACTTACTTGGTCAAAATAAACGAAGATTTTAAGCAATTTCATGCGGATGCCTTAAGACCCTGCTATTTAGATGTACGATATCCTATTGCAGTTCAATCCGAAAAGAGTACAAGTAGGGGGGATAGGGGGATTCTGGCGCCTCACTGCCTCACTTCTGAAATAACCTTGAACTGGTATGCTATCTCTCTCTAACCCATTAGTTTTGTATGCGACTATCTCCCTCACACAGCAGTATTGCCAACTATTCATAGGCGTGCAAGACAAATTTTCATAGGGGGCTATCATTTTAACCATTTTTCTACCCACAGTGGCGTACAGGATCGGATAAAAAGGGGTCGAGAAATAGCCATTACGGGAATCTGTATTACCGACAAGAAATAGCTATTACGGGAATCTGTATTACCGACAACCAACATATCGTCAATAGAGGGCGTCATGAAGAAATCTGTATTATCGATTATGTATATTAATAAATCTCACCGACTTCTCAAAATAATTACCGTTAGTAATAAGTTAATTACATATAATAATAGTAATTTAAGATAACTGATCCAGCATTAAAAAATTTTAAATTCAGCTTTAAACACAAACCGCGGACCTGCGCGATATAAACGAATTTATCCCAACTACTACTCGGCGCTCATCTTGAAACCCCTACCCCTAGCGTTTAATGTCTTGTGTACCTTTTTTATCTCTCTTTCTCGCTACTAATACTTGCAAGTTCTGCTGCTACCTTTCTCTCTCTCACGCACACACCTTTTCTAGAAGAAGAAATAATAATGCCAGGAATTAAATTATGTTTCTACTTTTCGTGTACCCTCTCTCGCGGATAACGATCTACCTTTTTATATAGTCGCCCTTCCCCCTTTGCTAGTAAATGAGACATCAATGTTTAAATATATAATTTATTTAGCTATCCCTCTCTCGGTAACTTTTTCGTAGACGACGACAGCTCGATAAAACGTTTAAAATTTTGAATTTGTCATTCTTGAATTGTCATTCTTTGTATTCTAATGAAGCTTTCTACACCAAAGAGATCATGAAATTTAAAGGAACCGACAATCCTTGATACCACTGCGAGGTTTGCAAGCTCGTCTAACCGTCGTATCTATGTCAGTAACTACCCTACGTGAAGGGCTTTCTTCGGATCTCAATGTTAAGAAAATTACGTTAAGACTCTTGATTCACGTTCAGGGATCGGCCTGGATTCTAACACTAATATGTATCAACTAATCTTGAATTAACTATTTAAAAAAGAGAGAAAAAAACTAGTTCTAATGCAGAAAAATAACTTACCAGCTCCAACAGATATCACTTCAAATTAAAACACCTCCCTCCAAAGAAGGAATATTACAACACTAATCATCTTTCAACTGAAAACACGACTATACTGTAGAAGGTACCGCGTTAAACTGAACTCAAATATATGAAACTCGATGACGACAAAAAAAAAGGGAAACACCCTGAGGCATTATACACTCTTTTAAAAAGGCACGCTCCGACCTCCAAATCACTAGAAATTTGCGGTTTTTTATACCTGCTTCAAACTTAAAACAGGTTTGAATGGTTCTTTTCTGTAAAAATTTTCTCCCTTTTTTTTCATCATCAATATATAATCTTTTCAATCTTCCTTAAAGACGTGTGGACTTGTCGAGATAATTATCAGATTAAAATGCAGCACTATACCCCAAAAAGGTCGGTTTGGCTACCTGGATAGCAGACAGTTGAAGTATAAACCTAGACATCATCATCATCACTTATAATAATAATTACACCAAACTGAAGGTCGATCTCTTGTGATATTCAGTGTAAACAGACACTTTTTTAAATTTAAAACCAGTTATTATTAATCTTTCAAGCCACTGTTATATACCACACGCATACAACGTATCGAAAGCGACTGACGTGAAAAAATAGTATTTCAAATATTTAGCTCTCTCTACGAGACAAAAGGGAAACATTTCATTGGTCGCTTAAAATATAATGCCTTAGGCTATATACATTCCTTTAGACATTTTGAGGGTGAAAATCAAGATTCTACTTGTCCGTTGCCGTCATCAGGTTTTATCAGCTGAGGGATCTCTCTACCTGCCCCAGAACCCAAAACCAGGTATAATTGTTTTACCCTTTTTCTTAATTTGGTTCTTTCTGTAAAAAATATTATCTTTTTATAAAGATAAAAATATTACATTTAATTTATATTAAAATCAACATCAAATGACGTCAAATTGCTTTGCAAAACTGCCAGCAGACATCATCGCTAGAAAGATGCATCAGTAAAGGTAAAACAGAGAATGAATTGAATTTTGTATCATTTAAGTCAGGTATATATATATATATATATATATATATATATATATATATATATATATATATATATATATATATATATATATATATATATATATATATATATATATATATATATATATATATATATATATATATATATATATATATATATATATTTTAAAAAAGCTATTATTATTATTTTTTACATGTAGATTTTACTGTAATACACTATAAACGTTATCTTTCATGAATTTTAATTCGTTATTAATAAAAATTATATCAATTATCTTAAATTATTATTGGTAGAACATTAGGTAATTACTTTTATCAATAAAATTCCGTAGTTACTAAGTCGACTCATGTCATGTAACAGCGTGAAGTTAGCAGCGTTAATTCACATGCCGTTCTACTTTGTTTCTAGTAAGATATGACGGCAATGTCGCATAATCTAGGTTTTTCTTCTTCTTCTTCAGAAAATAAACATTCACTATTATAGTAATTGGGATTGATGTAATTCAAAACTATCTACCTGTTTAAATATTAACATACATGAAGGTGTCGCCCATTAAAACAGATGTTGTAACACTATAATAGCATTACACTATAAACGTTATCTTATTTATTCTCATATATTATATTTTGAGTTTATATAGTCGAAATGCAAACTGGCTGCGAATTAACTGCGTTCGTTATTCTACCTAAAACAGACGGTTATCTATTCCAGGTAAAAAACACCCTTTTCTAAAGGCCAAAACAGAATGCGAGATTTTAACTAAAGAAAATTATACCCTTGCAAATAACATTGATATAATATTTTAAAACATTCCAATAGACTGATTCGGACTGATTCAAAAAGGGATACAATGTTTATATTAAATTTTCCGTATTTTGTTAAAACAATAATTTAGCGTACCCCTTCTTTTACTACTTAAAATAAAACCTTTTTTTTATAAAATACTTCTGAGATTATGAACCGTGTTAATAATGTGTTTTTCTGATTCCTCAATATTGGTTTAAAGGTCAATTAATAGTTTATTATAGTGTGGTTGGGAAACATGCGGATCCTTCTACCTGCTGATCGTTATAGGTATATGGATGTTGAATTATGTTCGACTGTTTTCATGAATTTTTAATTCGTTATTAATAAAAATTATATCAATTATCTTAAATTATTATTGGTGGAACATTAGGTAATTACTTTTATCAATAAAATAGGTTCTACAAGTCAACCTCAATTAATTAACCCTGGGGGCTATATACTTACAAACAGTCTTGAAACAAAAATGGTAGAGCTCACCCTGTTAGGTATGAAGCCAGAGTATGGTTGTGATAAATAAAACATATAAAGTTATTTTACAAACATTTATTTAGTATACATAGCATAATATATTTCCATGGGGCAATAAATCAATCACACAGGTTTCATCATCATAACAATAATTAGTTATAAAGAGGAATTTTACACTATTTTCTAGTATGTATAAACATTGATGTTTTATTTGCTAGCATGATTAAGACTGAAGGGCGTTCATACATACATCAGAGTGTTTGTTCCTACCTAGTATACATGTAACGGGTATACATGTATGAGAGAACTAATAATGATACAATTACCTACACACCTGGCGATAATGATGACGTGTCATTAAACAAGATGAAACCTGTCTGTCTGTACTTACATCTACTTATTCCAGGGGTATGTTGATTGTATGCATATGTAAGACTAACCTAAAAGCATGTGTCCTAACGATGAAGGGTGAACGACAGGGCGACCACCTAAGCTGTTGTCATGCAAAAGTTATTAAGAAAACAAAATGATACATTCAGAAACAGACGTGATCTAAGGTATTAAGTTCCTCTAGTTCCTTCGTTCACTGTATTTAGACGCAGATATGTCATATTGTTTACGGTAGGTAGGTAGGTAGGTAGGTAGGTAGGTAGGTAGGGGACAAGAATTAAAGCAAGTGTAGTAAATATTCATGTTTATATGGTAAGTTTGATAATTTAAATTGTACGGACATCGGTTCCGGGTTACATACATCTAGGATAGAACCTACGATTCATCCTCGCGCATACATATTGCTCCGAGCTCTTACGATTATAGCCGAGAAGAACCGATTGCACAGGTCGATCAGTATAAATAGGCGGGGTGGTGTTCCTGCTCCTTCATTAGTCGAAATGAATCAGCACGTGAACCACGTATGTAAGAAGAAGAAGAATGACTCTGGTTGAAGGGGTTGCAACATACAGTGTACGGTTTGCTTCAAGTCTTTCGCGAGGCCATTCACCTGCAAGAGACACGTAAAAACCATGCACGAATCAGACAGAATCCACTGTTCTAGCTGTGTCAAAACCTTTTTAAACTCTGATGCCTACAAGATACACAAGAGAGCCGTCCACGAAATAAACAGAATCCTGTGCTCTAGCTTTTTCAAAACTTTTTCACGTCGTGACCACTTAAAAAGGCATATTAAAAGCGTCCACGAATCAATCAAAGCCCGGTGTTCTAACTGCTTCAAATGTTTTTCACGCACAGATAGCTTAAAAAGGCATATTAAAAGCGTCCATGAATCAATCAAAGTCCAGTGTTCTAGTTGTGTCAAAACTTTTTCACACACTGACAGCTTAAAAAGGCATGTGAATAACGTACACCATAGCGCATCTGTTGTAAAGACAGGAACGGGAGCAAATACTGACCTCGTTGGGACAGAAGATATGACCGCAACTACGTTGCCGGCTGATTATCGTACCAACTATGAAAGTAACGAAGAATTAGGAAAGGTTACAGGACCAACGAATCATTCCACGGACTTTATACGTATTAGTATTTCTGCGAGGGCATACAACGACGACTCAGAGAGCCATAGAACTACAATAGTCATAGAAAACAACTTATGATCTATATACTTGTATTATGTTATGTATACTAAATAAATGTTTGTAAAATAACTTTATATGTTTTATTTATCACGCCCTACTCTGTTTTCATGCCTAACAGGGTGGACTCTGCCATTTTTGTTTCAAGACTGTAAGTATGTATAGCCCCCAGGGTTAATTAATTGAGGTTGACTTGCGGAACCTATTATGCTAGCGTTCAGTCAGGTTTTGGCTTTGATATCAATGATTGTTATCGAAAAAAGATAAAGGGTCAATAACCTGTAGGCATATGTTAATTAGACGGAATGAGGATATCATACAATTTTAAGATAGCATGCAAAATAAGACTCTTTTTGATAATGCTATTATAGTGTTACAACATCGTTTTAATGGGCGACACCTTCATGTATGTTAATATTTAAACAGGTAGATAGTTTTGAATTATAAGTAACGAGTTTCACTTTTTAATCATAATTCTTAATCGACCTCTACTAAGTTATTATATAAACCACAATGCAATCTACAAACCTAGATACATATATTATTATGATGAATCGGGGATATGCTATAAAATACACCAGTCACATTGAATGCATTATTACCTGTTCAGATAAAAAATTATTAAAGCATAGCATATAACTAAGTAGGGGATATATTTAACTTTTCATTCTAATCAATTTACAACAGATTTCATAAAAGTATATTACAAGCAGCAAAGGGTAGACCAAAAAAAACTCCAGAGGGCTGACTGAAATATTTGTTAACAGAATAATGATAACAATTAATAAACATATAGCTACTGACCAAGGTCTATTTGATAAGTTATCTAATTCCCAATAGTTTTCTCTCTCTCTATTAATTAAGCCTTATCCACAATTAGTTTGTAACAGCTGATACACCAACCATCTTGAAATTTAATAACCTTACATTTAAAAGATTCAACATTTAAAAGTATACAAAAGCAGAATCTATTAGTCATTTCATTTAAATCTACAGCATAATAAACAGCAAGCCTGTTCGCAATTTCTATTCAATTTTACATCATACTTTTGAGATATAAAAGCTACCCATTTTCTAGACAATCGAATTTGAACAGATCTATAACACGTTTTCTCATTTAATCATAATTAGGGACGACTTGAATAGCAAAATAGTAGCGATAAAAGCATAATATAAATGTTAAATGATCAAAACCTGTATACTGGTTAGCCTCTTGCGACTATAGACTATATACCTTCAAACCTTTATCTTTTACCCATCTTTTAAATTCATAAAAAGGTGTTAAAATAGGGTTTCCGCATGGCATTTTAAAGTAATGAAGATATCATACAATTTTAAGACAGCATCCAAAATAAGACTCTTTTTGATAATGCTATTATAGTGTTACAATATCTGTTTTAATGGGCGACATCTTCATGTATGTTAATATTTAAACAGGTAGATAGTTTTGAATTATATCAATCCCAATTACTATAATAGTGAATGTTTATTTTCTGAAGAAGAAGAAGAAAAACGAGGATGAATCGTAGGTTCTATCCTAGATGTATGTAACCCGGAACCGATGTCCGTACAATTTAAATTATCAAACTTACCATATAAACATGAATATTTACTACACTTGCTTTAATTCTTGTCCCCTACCTACCTACCTACCTACCTACCTACCTACCGTAAACAATATGACATATCTGCGTCTAAATACAGTGAACGAAGGAACTAGAGGAACTTAATACCTTAGATCACGTCTGTTTCTGAATGTATCATTTTGTTTTCTTAATAACTTTTGCATGACAACAGCTTAGGTGGTCGCCCTGTCGTTCACTCTTCATCGTTAGGACACATGCTTTTAGGTTAGTCTTACATATGCATACAATCAACATACCCCTGGAATAAGTAGATGTAAGTACAGACAGACAGGTTTCATCTTGTTTAATGACACGTCATCATTATCGCCAGGTGTGTAGGTAATTGTATCATTATTAGTTCTCTCATACATGTATACCCGTTACATGTATACTAGGTAGGAACAAACACTCTGATGTATGTATGAACGCCCTTCAGTCTTAATCATGCTAGCAAATAAAACATCAATGTTTATACATACTAGAAAATAGTGTAAAATTCCTCTTTATAACTAATTATTGTTATGATGATGAAACCTGTGTGATTGATTTATTGCCCCATGGAAATATATTATGCTATGTATACTAAATAAATGTTTGTAAAATAACTTTATATGTTTTATTTATCACAACCATACTCTGGCTTCATACCTAACAGGGTGAGCTCTACCATTTTTGTTTCAAGACTGTTTGTAAGTATATAGCCCCCAGGGTTAATTAATTGAGGTTGACTTGTAGAACCTATTTTATTGATAAAAGTAATTACCTAATGTTCCACCAATAATAATTTAAGATAATTGATATAATTTTTATTAATAACGAATTAAAAATTCATGAAAACAGTCGAACATAATTCAACATCCATATACCTATAACGATCAGCAGGTAGAAGGATCCGCATGTTTCCCAACCACACTATAATAAACTATTAATTGACCTTTAAACCAATATTGAGGAATCAGAAAAACACATTATTAACACGGTTCATAATCTCAGAAGTATTTTATAAAAAAATGGTTTTATTTTAAGTAGTAAAAGAAGGGGTACGCTAAATTATTGTTTTAACAAAATACGGAAAATTTAATATAAACATTGTATCCCTTTTTGAATCAGTCCGAATCAGTCTATTGGAATGTTTTAAAATATTATATCAATGTTATTTGCAAGGGTATAATTTTCTTTAGTTAAAATCTCGCATTCTGTTTTGGCCTTTAGAAAAGGGTGTTTTTTACCTGGAATAGATAACCGTCTGTTTTAGGTAGAATAACGAACGCAGTTAATTCGCAGTCAGTTTGCATTTCGACTATATAAACTCAAAATATAATATATGAGAATAAATAAGATAACGTTTATAGTGTAATGCTATTATAGTGTTACAACATCTGTTTTAATGGGCGACACCTTCATGTATGTTAATATTTAAACAGGTAGATAGTTTTGAATTATATCAATCCCAATTACTATAATAGTGAATGTTTATTTTCTGAAGAAGAAGAAGAAAAACCTAGATTATGCGACATTGCCGTCATATCTTACTAGAAACAAAGTAGAACGGCATGTGAATTAACGCTGCTAACTTCACGCTGTTACATGACATGAGTCGACTTAGTAACTACGGAATTTTATTGATAAAAGTAATTACCTAATGTTCTACCAATAATAATTTAAGATAATTGATATAATTTTTATTAATAACGAATTAAAATTCATGAAAGATAACGTTTATAGTGTGTTACAGTAAAATCTACATGTAAAAAATAATAATAATAGCTTTTTTAAAATATATATATATACCTGACTTAAATGATACAAAATTCAATTCATTCTCTGTTTTACCTTTACTGATGCATCTTTCTAGCGATGATGTCTGCTGGCAGTTTTGCAAAGCAATTTGACGTCATTTGATGTTGATTTTAATATAAATTAAATGTAATATTTTTATCTTTATAAAAAGATAATATTTTTTACAGAAAGAACCAAATTAAGAAAAAGGGTAAAACAATTATACCTGGTTTTGGTTCTGGGGCAGGTAGAGAGATCCCTCAGCTGATAAAACCTGATGACGGCAACGGACAAGTAGAATCTTGATTTTCACCCTCAAAATGTCTAAAGGAATGTATATAGCCTAAGGCATTATATTTTAAGCGACCAATGAAATGTTTCCCTTTTGTCTCGTAGAGAGAGCTAAATATTTGAAATACTATTTTTTCACGTCAGTCGCTTTCGATACGTTGTATGCGTGTGGTATATAACAGTGGCTTGAAAGATTAATAATAACTGGTTTTAAATTTAAAAAAGTGTCTGTTTACACTGAATATCACAAGAGATCGACCTTCAGTTTGGTGTAATTATTATTATAAGTGATGATGATGATGTCTAGGTTTATACTTCAACTGTCTGCTATCCAGGTAGCCAAACCGACCTTTTTGGGGTATAGTGCTGCATTTTAATCTGATAATTATCTAGTGATTTGGAGGTCGGAGCGTGCCTTTTTAAAAGAGTGTATAATGCCTCAGGGTGTTTCCCTTTTTTTTGTCGTCATCGAGTTTCATATATTTGAGTTCAGTTTAACGCGGTACCTTCTACAGTATAGTCGTGTTTTCAGTTGAAAGATGATTAGTGTTGTAATATTCCTTCTTTGGTGGGAGGTGTTTTAATTTGAAGTGATATCTGTTGGAGCTGGTAAGTTATTTTTCTGCAATAGAACTAGTTTTTTTCTCTCTTTTTTAAATAGTTAATTCAAGATTAGTTGATACATATTAGTGTTAGAATCCAGGCCGATCCCTGAACGTGAATCAAGAGTCTTAACGTAATTTTCTTAACATTGAGATCCGAAGAAAGCCCTTCACGTAGGGTAGTTACTGACATAGATACGACGGTTAGACGAGCTTGCAAACCTCGCAGTGGTATCAAGGATTGTCGGTTCCTTTAAATTTCATGATCTCTTTGGTGTAGAAAGCTTCAGTAGAATACGGCGGTCTTGATCACGTGGTGGTTAGTCATCCATGAAATATAAAATTCTAGGGCGGGAAATCCATTATGGTGACTTCAAGAATGACAAATTCAAAATTTTAAACGTTTTATCGAGCTGTCGTCGTCTACGAAAAAGTTACCGAGAGAGGGATAGCTAAATAAATTATATATTTAAACATTGATGTCTCATTTACTAGCAAAGGGGGAAGGGCGACTATATAAAAAGGTAGATCGTTATCCGCGAGAGAGGGTACACGAAAAGTAGAAACATAATTTAATTCCTGGCATTATTATTTCTTCTTCTAGAAAAGGTGTGTGCGTGAGAGAGAGAAAGGTAGCAGCAGAACTTGCAAGTATTAGTAGCGAGAAAGAGAGATAAAAAAGGTACACAAGACATTAAACGCTAGGGGTAGGGGTTTCAAGATGAGCGCCGAGTAGTAGTTGGGATAAATTCGTTTATATCGCGCAGGTCCGCGGTTTGTGTTTAAAGCTGAATTTAAAATTTTTTAATGCTGGATCAGTTATCTTAAATTACTATTATTATATGTAATTAACTTATTACTAACGGTAATTATTTTGAGAAGTCGGTGAGATTTATTAATATACATAATCGATAATACAGATTTCTTCATGACGCCCTCTATTGACGATATGTTGGTTGTCGGTAATACAGATTCCCGTAATAGCTATTTCTTGTCGGTAATACAGATTCCCGTAATGGCTATTTCTCGACCCCTTTTTATCCGATCCTGTACGCCACTGTGGGTAGAAAAATGGTTAAAATGATAGCCCCCTATGAAAATTTGTCTTGCACGCCTATGAATAGTTGGCAATACTGCTGTGTGAGGGAGATAGTCGCATACAAAACTAATGGGTTAGAGAGAGATAGCATACCAGTTCAAGGTTATTTCAGAAGTGAGGCAGTGAGGCGCCAGAATCCCCTTATCCCCCCTACTAGTACATTAGCTACACCTGGACGGATTATTGAAAAGACAAGTACTGAAGGGTCAAAGAGTGAAACCGATGATGTTGAGAATGAAGATGAAAGTAGGTAAGAGTAATACTCAAAATAAAGAAAATACAGATATAGACATTACTGTAGATATACCTACTGATATAAAAGAAACTCAGTTACGTAGGTCTACAAGAATTAAAAAGCCAATAGTGCGTTTAAATCTTTAATTGTATGTAAGCATTATTTTAATTTGCATTAATGTTATTAAATAGTAATTTCTGTTTTGTACTTTATCTTTAGAGGAAAATAAATGTTGTAGATTTATATTATTAAAATAGTTGCCTAAGAAAAACATAATAATAATTATGTCAGTTACAAAGTCTTGTCTTGTCAGTCTTGTACTTATTTTTGTACTAATAAATATTGTACTAGAAGAACCCTGTATATCTGTCTGTCTTTATTAATGTATCAGTAAAGATACAACACTAACGTTTTCTACATTTCACACCATCCAGTCTTCAAACAAAATAGTTACTAAAGACCCAAACTTAGAGTCGTTTTTGACGCTTCCGCGCAAACTACATCCCGTACGATATTTGTTGAGCCAAAATTCCTAAAAGGCCGCACTTTCACTCACTTTCTCGGAATTAACCGCATTCGACAACCGAGTTGGAAAGACATTGGCGGTGTCGTCGGCTTTCACCAGTTCACCTTAGTCGCTTGCAGTTAGCATTTGCATGCAGTGATTTGTGGGTATATCGTCCTGTGATTTTTCAGTGTAATTTCTTAGTAAAACAAATCCTTGGAGGAGAAAAATAAAAGAAAGGAATTCAATTCCTAGTCGATGGGTATTGTATTTAAAATGTATAGTTATTTTAAGACAATTTTTCCAAATGAAAATGAAACAGAATTAAAAAAAAACGTGTTGTAGCTGCTACAGAAGTATCTCTAGCTACTATAAAGAGAATCTTAAGTGAAAGTGTCTCTTTACAAGCTCTAAACAATGGTAATGGTGAAGTGAAATTCAGTTCTAAAAAACGCAAGATAATATGTACAAAAACCAACATACCGGAATGCGAAAAAATGTATATTAGAAACATGATTTACAATTTTTACAAAACCGAAGGATGTCGAGTTACTTTGACACAGTTGCAAGAAAAATTAAGTGCGGAATACGACTTTTCGGGAAAACCTATCTCCCTGCATACAATTATTCGAGAACTTGGATTCACATGAAGGAAAACTAAGGACAATCGGCGGTTTCCAATAGAGAAAAATGATATTTGCGATTTAAGATGGAACTATCTAGACAAAATTGAAATTATAGAAGCCACGGTAGACGGATTGTCTTTTTAGATGAAACGTACATTCACGCTGGCCACATTAGTTCGAACAGTTGGACAGACAATACCACTAACGGTTTGCTGTCAACCGTATTCAAAGGCAATCGATTAGTTATTGTTCATGCCGGTGCGGTGGTGAAATGGGTAATTGTCTGCTAATTTTTAAATCTGGGACCAAATCCGGAGACTACCACGCTAACATGAACTCAGAAAATTATGACAAATGGCTTAGAGAGAAGCTGATTCCCAATCTCCCGAATTGTGTTGTAACTGACAATGCACCATATCATAATATACAACTACAGAAAGCGCCTACCTGCAACTCAAGAAAAACAGATATGGTAGACTGGTTGCGAAGTAAAAATATACCTTTTTCGCCGAATTTGCGAAAGCCACAGCTGCATGAAGTTATTAAAAATAATAATAAACAACACATTATTTATAAATTCGACCGTCTGCTCGAATAAAACCTTTTCTTTGTTCATTCCTTTTTTTGTATTGTATTATTGTATTGTATAATAACATGTACTTAGATGATAGGCGCAAATTATTTTAATAAATTAAATAAAAACATGACTTACAAGATAGCAAATATTTCTTACAATCTACGTTTCAAGGAACGCCACTGCTTGCAAATATCAAGCCGTGGGTGATCGTTGCGTTCCGAGAACAAAACGCCATCGGCTTTCTCCTTTCTGGGAATTCTGGCTCAACAAATACAGTACGGGTTGTAACTTTGGTTTTTTAAATGTTAAAATTCTTACTGAACCTGAACTACAAAAGAACATAGCTGCTATACTTTTAGCTTTTCGCGTGCACCTGGTACTATTTACTAGTGATATTAAAAGTATGTTCACACAGATATATTATGGGCAGCTAAAAAACATCAGGATTATCTGCGCATAGTTTGGCGTTTTTCATCGCAAGATGAAATAATCACTTATAGTGATAGTCAGTGTATTGAGGAAGTTGTAGAGAATCGTATTGGCGACAAAAATGGTGGTAACAAATTTTTTATTCAGACTTGCGGTTAAGGAGATAAATAACTTACCAGTAGGAAAAACGTTATACGGCTTACCTGCTTCGTTTTCGACTTGCCTCCATTTGATCGCTGCCTTCCACTATACCAAAGAACGGAACCAAGAAAGTGAGTGCACTAAATTGATCGTTTTTAAGTTGTCTACAAGAAAGGTAAGAACAATCTTTCTCGTACGACCAAAAATGAAATAGTTACTTCACCCCAACGATATTCAACCCCTAGATTTTTACGGTTATTTGTTTATAACTTTTTATTACAAAAATTTCTCAAAGAAGTGTAATGAGGAAGTTGTAGAGAATCGTATTGCCGACAAAAATGGTGGTAACAAATTTTTTACTCAGACGTATGGTTAAGGATATAAATAACTTACCAGTAGGAAGAACGTTATACGCGCTTACTGCCTCGTTTTCGACTTACCTCCATTCGGCCGCTGCCTTCCACTATACCAAAGAACGGAACCAAAAAAGTGAGTGCACTAAATTGTTCGTTTTTAGATTGCCTACAAGAAAGGTCAGAACAATTTTGCTCGTACGACCAAAAATGAAATGGTTATTTCACCCCAAAGATTTGCAACCCCTAAATTTTTACGGTTATTTGTTTATAACTTTTTTAATACATACATTTCTCAGAGAAGTGAATTGAGGAAGTTGTAGAGAATCGAATTTCCGACAAAAACGTTATGAGTTACTTCTTTTCTCAGACCTACGGTCAACGAGATAAATTGAAAAAATACTTTAACCTCTTTTTTCCAAGATGGACACTTCGCAGCCTCCGATTAATACGAGAACTTGAATGTAGACTTACCACACACCCCCCCTACATACTAAACAAAAGAAATTGCTGTTATCAAGTCTTGTGACTTTTCCCATATATCAATTTCTGTCGCCTGGACTATTATTACGTGTAACCTTCGCGCTAACTCCATCGCCTTATAACGATTAGCTTGGTAATCGTGTCATTACACAGTTAGTTCAAGACGAAGGTTCTGAATCTCCAATCGCATCTAAACTATTACTTAATGATATATACGTGGACGATCTTGTCTCGGGTTCAGATAACCTTGGAGGTGCTATCGCAGCCCGAAATGAGCTAGTAAGCTTAAGTAACAAAGGATTTGAACTCAGAAAATGGACATCTAATTTTCCTAAATTTTTAGAGGGCTGAACTGAATTCGAAATCAATTCTGAAACCTTTTCGTTCAAATCCGAAAGTATTTCTACTTTAAAGATATTATCACTTCAGTGGCGTCCAAGTTCGGACGCGTTTTGTTACCAACTAGCCTCTTTAAACAATACGTGCACAAAAAGATCCATGTTACCAGACGTTGCTCGTATATACTACCAATACGACGAAAGCTAGTGTTAAATTGTCAAAAATATTGACGATTATCTCCAAAGCCTTTTCAACCGCCTATGGGGGATTTGTTCTCTCCTCGTGTTAGTGAACGTGTTAGAATGTTTTCACTGATTAAGCCGGTCCTTTCAGAACCACGCTAGGTAAAGCACGCGGTGCAAAAAATATAAATCGTACATTCATGTATTTATTTGTCTGTCTGTTAAGGCGCTACATCTAGTACTCGCCTCGAAGGTTCGGACCTAACTAGTGATGCCTTTTTAGTCTGTTTCTGTAGCGATTGTTGTATCAATTTTTAAAGTGCTTCAAAGCAAACACAAAATTTTCGCAAAAGTGCAGCAGGCACAAAAAGATCACATGGCATTTTCCCCACCTCAGGGACCACCTTTCTCTGGTATTGTATAAACTGAAGTTAAAGCTGTGAAAACCCATTTGCACCGCGTGATTGGAGAGCAAATCTTCAAATACAATCGGCTTGTATATAGTTCTGTGCCAGATAGAAGCTCTTTTAACTCACACTTCTTACATTCATTATGCAATGACGCAAATGACTTAACTGTTTTAGCACCAGGGCACTGTTAATCCTGCAACCATTATCCGCTTTAAGCGATGAAGATCATACGCATAAAAAATTAAACACTTTAAATTGTTGGCAACTGCTTCAAAGACTTCAACAAGATTTTTGGACTAGACAGCGCGCTAAGTGGTTGAACCCACTTCTCCGCCACCAAGTACCAATAATCTTGCACCATATTTTAGATGGCCTTTAGGGAGAATCCTAAAATTACATGCCGAAAGGGATGGCATTGCTCGAGTAGCTACCATTTTGACCAAACAAGATGAATCTTTGAAAGACCTTTGGCCAAATTTGGCCCCTTACCAGGGCAGTCTGATTAGTTTTAGTCAAAGAATAAAAGCTTTTGGAGAAGGGGATGTTGATTGTGAACTCTAATTTTTTTTTCTTATTTTTGAGTTAACTAGTAATAATTAATGTTAATAAATTTTTTATTGTAACTTGACTGGCTAAAGTATCCTTTTTTTATTTTTATTTGGTTTAAATTATACATATCTCGTATGTCTAATACGCATGCGCGTTAACCGATAAAGCTGACAGAAAAAAGATAGAAATTTGTCTGTCGACGTGTCAAGTTAGTTTTACCGCATCGCCGATTCCGAATAAAATTGAGTGTTTTTTCCATTATAATAACTCGCTGGTGCATATGAAAACTTAAGAAACCATTATTTTCCTATTAGTTTTTCCTTGCATTTTGTTCTCTTTTGGGAGTAGTTTAAGAAAAAAACGCAGCTTTCAGCGCCGGAATGAAAATCCGAGAATCTAGCAGAACCTGATTAAGAGAGCTATTTACTGTAAGTTCACTAATACAGGGTCCGGCAAAATGATCTCCCACATTTTAATCTTTAATAAAAACGCCATTGTAAATGCTATTTAGATTTTATTTTTATTAAGTGAAAATGTATGCTATGCCATTTGTTTTTATTAAGTTTTGAAAATTACAGAGTCCAAGTAGCGACCATTTTTTTCGATACACATTCGAAGCTGATTTCTGAAAATTTCCATCACTCGAGCAGTAATTTGAGGTGATATTCCTGTAATTTCTTGGCGTATTGCTGCTTTCAATTCGTCAATGGTTCGGAGATGGTGTTGAAAAACCTTCGCTTTCAGGTAGCCCCAAAGGAAAAAGTCGCATGGGGCAAGATCGGGTGAACGCGCAGGCCACCCAACGTCTCCACGTAAGGAGATTACTTGTCCTGGAAGCATTTCCCTTAAAACGTCCATTATCCTTCTTGCCGTATGAGCCGTGGCTCCATCCTGTTGAAACCACACATCCGGATGTTCAAGTTCTCTAAGTTTTGGTTCCAAAGAATTGCGTAGCATATCGACATATCGGTCGGCAGTTACGGTAACCGTCACGCCTCCCTCTTCAAAAAAATAGGGACCCCAAACGCCAAAAGATCCAACAGCACACCAGACGGTACCACGTTGGCTGTGAAGTGGCCTTTCATGGAGCTGCCGCGGATTTTCTGGTGCCCAGTAGCAAAAATTCTGCTTGTTCACACTGCCAGACAAATGGAAATGAGCTTCGTCACTCGTTATTAAAAGAGCATTTTGTGGGACGTTTTGAAGAATATCGTTGGTACATGCTCTGCAATTTTCCCAGTCCCGTTCACTAAGTTCTTGCAGGATCATCATTTTGTATGGGTGGAACTTTAGATCGGCATGTAAAATTCTTCTCCCAGAACGATCTGACAAACGCAAAGCAGAGGCATGTTTAACAGCTGAACGGCTAGGAGATCGTTCAACTGCTTCTCTTACAGCTGCAAGATTTTCCGGTGTCCTAACACAGAAGTGTTAGGACACTTAAAAAGAAAATCAACTGGAAGACCCAGAAGGGTCTACCAGTTGATTTTCTTTTTATGGCTGAACCTGTGGCTCTAAAATTTGAAACCCACAACAGTATTGTTTTGCGATCTGGAACCGGAGCATGTCTACCAAGCGCGATGTGAGTACGAAAAGTTCTTTGCGTCGTAATCACAGATTCGTTACTTTTCATAAATGTTTCGATAACGAAGGCACGATGCTCGCCCGTCCAATTCATGACGACAACTGAAATGGCAAGGCGCGAGCTACCAACCGACTACGCTAAGCTTCCCCTCTCTTCAGTGATTCGGGCACAGTGGCGGTGCAAGATGTGGGAGATCATTTTGCCGGACCCGGTATTTTTTTTCGTCGTTATTTTTGTTTTCATTCACTCCATCACATTCCTCTAACATAAGTTTATTTTTAATTTAAAGTAAATTAAATTTACTGTTTAAAATTTGTATAAGTATAAAAGCAGGTAGGCGAAAACCTTTGTATGTCACTCGGACAGAATAGTATTTTTTGTACGACCATGCTATTTCGGTTTGTTTACCATACTTGGTTTTATAACAGTAGGTTATATTTACTGGTTGCTAAGCAAAAACGCGTCGGTAAGTAATTACTTACCGTTCAGTTCTGTCAAAAACAGAACGGTAAGTAAATTATATGTAATTTATAAAATAAATGCATGATCTTTAGATGTCTCTTTCGCGAGAAATCATTTATTTTCTAAATAATTGGACTATTTAAAAAAATGTATGTTGTTTATTTAAATTTGCTCAGGCCTCTTCAATATCCCAATTATATTCGTTTTCAGATTCACTCATTCTCACGAGTTTGACAAATATCGTGACATTCAAAAATAATAGTAATTACAAACGTATCCATGGTAACGACAAAACCTACTTAATGTTTGGTGGATATACAGGGCAAAATAAATTATCTTAAATCTATTTTTTTCGGGGATATTTCCTTAGTTAATACCTTTGTATTAATAATGGTCGTACAAAAAATAGTATAAGCATCTCAAACAGTAAGGAGTTTACCGATCTCCTCCAATATTGTCGTCGATCGGAAAACTGTCCTTACTGTTCTTGATACTTAATATACTATTACAAAATCATATATCCAAAAATAGCTGCGCGACATTCAATAACCAACTTTTTTGTAGGAAATTTAATTCTCGTTAACGTTTATAAAATCCATTTTGTACGTAGGAGTAGCCAAATTTGAAATATTTACGAAAAACGCGCAAAAAACGGCACTTTTCGGGTTGTCAAAAAATGACAGTTGCTGAAAAAAATTCTATCTCAGAAACTATTGAAAGTACGAGGTTCGATAAAAAATTAAATTGTGGGGAATCTTGTCAGCTACATTTTCATTCGGATCATTGATGCCCATAAAATTAATACTTTCTGAAATATTAGCGAAAAAGCAATTTTGTCCGCCATTTTTCCAAGATGGCGCAGCCGGCTCATCACCCACCAAGGTCCATTCATGTGTATGTATACCTAGTGCTTTAGATAGAATTATGCATGCATCAAAGGACCTTGATCACCCACGCATGAGGAGTTGTGATTCGTTTCTCAGCACCACATTTTAAGCGTATATATCAATTTTCAGCTTTTCCCAAATTTTTTTCTTTTCAAAACGTTATTTACCTGAACTATGGTACTAGTTGTAAGTTACTTGGAAATTGGATTTCGCGGCCTGTATTGTGTTTACTTCGCGTACAGTTTCACAAAAATTATATATTTTTAATAAAACACTCGAACATATCTTATTGGTTTTATTTTGTAATTATAAGCACTAATTTAATCAAAAATAAAATTAATAAAATTAACATAAAATTTTACTAAACACATTAGTAACAAAATAAAACCTGCACAGTTATTAAAAACAAATTGAATTCATGGTTAGCCTCTCGCAACTAGTAATGCAGCTGAGATAAGAAACGCCCATCTCTCGTTTTTCAGTAAAAATAAATTATTAACAATTTCAACCAACTATCTTTTAGTTTATGAGAATGATTTTGTTTTGCCAGAGGTTTGTCATTATATGAAGTCGTTCTGTTTATATAAAAGCAACAATATTAGCAAAAGCAAATAAGAGATATTGCCTGGAAGTATTAAATTTTAATCTTGTTGCATATTTTTTAAGCACGTGATGTTAAAAGAGATGCTGCATATATTCTAAAAATTTATAAATCCATATATTTACACACATCTTTTCAATTATTATAACGAAATTTATAATTCGCCTTGTATAAAGTATTTTTATATTTTACACTATTTAATAAACGCTAATTAAGGCTTCAGATTCAGAGGCTAAAAAGTGCAGATATGCGATATTCTACATACAGTTACCAATACGCCATAGTTTCAGTTTTAAAGTTATAAAGTCCAAGTTGAGATATTATACATTCACCTTAGATTATAAAACTTTTGATGCTGTCATAGTTTTAGACTCAAAAACTTAAAGCTTCGTAACTTTTAGTTTAGTAGTTTATTTATCATTTTATAAATTAATTTATTATCTGTAGCAGTTTTTAATATAGAAGAAAACAATCAGACCTGGCCAGGAAAAAGCTTTACGTTCAGGCCACTTTAATTGCTATTTTCAGTAAAATTATTATTAGTATTATTTTACACCCAAAAGTAACGCCAAAATCTATTTTGAAATTGATTAGTCGTTTTAGACGTTAACACACACACGTTTAGCAACACGCCGAACTTGAATTAAAGACGCATTGCAATATGAACTTTGTGCATATCCAACATCTCTTTTCGAGTCCCCAGCAATTCTCAGAAAGGGCGAAAGTCGAAACTCGCACATTGCATCAACAAACACATTAAGAACATGACTGATGGATCACAGAGTTAGCAGACGTCAAGTGTATCTACAGAAGTATCGCAAGGGCCAACTAAGTATGTCTTAGATGGAGGATCATTACTTCATCGAATGCCTTGGAAGATTGGAATCACATTCGACTTTATCGAAAGATCTTATGCAGACATCACAGTGAAAAAGAATGACTCAGTCACAGTTGTTTTTGATGGATACAGTGTGAATATCCCAACCATCAAAGAATGCGCACATAGGAGACGAGGTATGAACTCAAAACTATCACCCACAGTGAACTTCTCTCCAGACACTATTTTTATTGGCAAGAACAAATAACTTTTGCATAATGCCGTGAACAAGACCAGGATGATACATCTCATTGGTAATCTCCTCGGTAGACAAGGATGCCATATTATTTATGCTTGACAATGTGCTAGGACAAGGTGTTACATCGTCTAAGTGTATAGATACAGTTGTCTTGGGAGAAAATGCTAACTTACTCATTCTGCTGTTGTTCCATTCTTCGGGCAGTGGTTTCCCCTTACATTTGAAAAGTGATATTTAAGTATTCGAGTCATTTTCGACAGTGTATGACATCCCTGCTATAAGAAATATTTTAGGAGTTGATATGTGCAAGTATTTGCTTTTCCTGCATGATTTTATGGGCTGTGATAGCACATCACACATACATGGAACCGGCAAGACCACTGCATTTAAAAAACTTCTTGTAGTAATGACCTAAAACTACTAGCAGAGCTCTTCTGCTCAGAGAACAAACCTAAGGACGAAATTGAAGAAACTGGGAAGAAATCCATGTCATTACTTTATGGAGACAAGAAAGATGAAACATTACATGTGCTACGTGTCATGAAGTGGATAGGAAAGCAAGAAATGGTTGATGCCTGCTCTTGGGGATGGTTTGTGCGGAACAATGAGTATTTTCCAAAATTAAGTGATTTTCCTCCAGCTCCATGGGATCTCCTAACTATTATCCGCTGCAAGTGTACAAAGGAATGTGGAACAATACGATGTAGCTGCAGAAAAAATGGTCTACCTTCTAGAGATGCTTGTGGGCAGTGTCAGGAATCTAGCTACGTTAACTTCATACACGACCAATATCTTGATTCAGAAGACTCCGATATTGATGGATGAGTGTTCATATTACAGACTTAACACAATTCTTTGTTGCTCATTTTACTTCATTTTGTCCTTTTTGTCATTTTGGAAAATATAAATAAAAGTTCACTATTACAGGAGATTTGTCGTTAGCATGGAAAAGTAGACTAGAAACATATGTGTCACGTTCATTTACTTGTTGAATAATTAAAGTAAATTTTAAGTAATTTCCCGTAGATGAATTCTGGCGGATTTTCGATAGATATTGTAGCACATATTATTGAGACTAACCACGAAGAATTTGCTTCTGTTACAATTTTTTCAAGGTTAGCTCTATTTTTTCATAGTTTGACCTGACTAATATAATAAAATAACCTTTAGAACTGCTGTGCACCATTTTAATTTAAGATATAGAGTAAGCATAACCCCACCTGCTCATCGCACTGCACTTTTTGAACGTGAATTTTCTTTTAACATTTATATATAAACTATACTCAAACTCATGTCTGTCTGATTGATACCTTCAAGAATTATTCGGTGAATTCCTTCACGCAGCATCTGCGTAAGATCTTTTTTTAAATGCAATCAAAGTAAAAATAGAATGACTTTCTTTTCTTTTCCTATAATCTATGCCTTTTGTATAAAAATATTAATTTTTAAATTTCTTGTAATAACATGCTCATCATAATCAACATCATGTTCTTTTATTTAATAAAATTACTAGTAAATTGATTACAAAGTACATTAATAGTACAATTTTCCTTCAATTTGTGTTTTAATCTCAACGCATTTCTTATATATAAGATTAACTGCAGAGCTTATTATTTATCAAAAATAGAAATATTTTTAAAACTATAAAATAAAAAATTTAAATCACTTTCGAAAAATGTTTAAAAGAATCACATTAAAGAAAATTCAAAAAAACACGTTGCGATATTTCGGAGACAGCACAACACTTTGGTAACAGGATCACATACGCTGCTGAAGGTTTAAACTACTAGAAATCATTTTTAATTAAAAAAACGTCGATATTGCAATACGTTCGCCATCTGCTGTTCACCAGATAAAATCATACTTCATCTACTGCAACTGTGAAACTAAGATGATTATGGATCCAAACCCCCCTACATTTATTTGTATTAGTTTGGTTAGTTAACAGCAGATGGCCACCGTATCGAAAATCAAAGTTTTTTTTATTAAAAATTATTTCTGTAGTTTAAATCTTCCGTAGCTTATGTGTTTCTGTTACGAAAATATTGTTCTGTCTCCAACATAGCGCAACGTATTTTTGTATTCGCTCTAATGTGATTTAACTTTTAAAAAAGTAATTTTTAAATAAATTGCATCCGCGTCATCTCCAACTGCAACTGTGAAACTAGAATAATCGTAGATACAAACCCCCCTACATTTCCTTGTATAAATTTATTTAACAAACAGCAGATGGCGACCGTATTGCAAAATCAAAGTTTTATTTAATAAAAATGATTTCTTATAGTTTAAACCTTCAGCAGCTTATGTGATCCTGTTAGCAAAGAGTTGTTGTCTCGGAAATATCGCAACTTGTTTTTGAATATTTCTTTAATGTGATTTTTTTAACTTTTAAAAAATTTTCGCTAGGATTTCAATCTTTTATGTTATAGTTTTCAAAATACTTCTATTTTTGATAAATAATAACAAGCTGTGCAGGGACGTTAAAATTAACGTAGCCCAGGCACCAGAGCTCAAGATTTTGCAACCACGATCATATAAAGATTTCTTATTGGGAATCGCAGGGTCATAATTCAACTACATCAGTATTTGTAAAAAATAAAATATATAAAAATGCGCTGAGATTAACACACAAATTTAAGGAAAATTGTAGTATTAATGTACTTAATGTAATCACAATTTTCTATTAATTTTATTAGATAAAAGAACATATATTATGATCCCACGGCTAAAATTGATTGAGCAAGTTATTGTAAAACATTATTTTTTTATAAAACGGCATAATAAGGCGAAGTTATAGGCATCGAAAGGAATGTCATTATATTTTTGTTTAGTTTCCCAGCATTTTTCTAGTACATAGTTTTATTCCATAATTTACATTTAAAATTACAAACCACTGCATCTTGAATTATTATATTTTTGTTAGGCACATTTTATGTACAAAAGTAGAATAGGTTGCCTACACATTATTATCAAATAATATAATTTTCTTGAATTATTGCATTTCAAATAGATTTATGTTACAAATTACCTTTTAAAAAATTGCAATTAAGTATATCCAATAATTAAAATTCTTCAGGTTGCTGTTAATATGTATTGGACTTCATTATAGGAACTGTGAAACCTTCTTAACCTTTTCTAAACAAGTTTACCTATTACAATAATTATGCCTCAAAAGCAGCTATAAAATAAATAATTTTGTACGTACAAGTATTACATTCATGGAATATTTCTTAAGGTAAAAAATGTAATATTTTTTGCAAAATAAATAAGTAAAGGTAATGTATCGAATAAATAAACAGTTAGTAAATAACTCTTTTTATGTTTTATTTGATTATTTGATTAGAATATTTAAAATGTCTATAAAGTTTATAAGCTTACCTTGTGATTTTTTTATTTTTCATAATGTACCCACCATACTATAACACAAAATATAACAAAACTATTAAATGGATTTTCGGCAAGTCTGTAGGTAAGTATAAAATAAATATATTATTGTGATTAGAGTGTTATAGCTAGACCATAATATCTCTTGAAATATTAAAATACAAATTTTCAACTTCAACAAATTCTTTTAAGTACTAATTTCAAGAAGGAATTCTTGTTGCTTGGTAAATAGTAATAAAGCTTAAAGCATGTAGTATGTTGCAGCTTTTAAACAGAGGTAATGGATTTATGTACTACTACAGGTACCACATCAGAATATATCAATAAAAAAATATTAACCTGACAAATTATTCATTGTTAAATTGAATCTGATTTGAATTTTTTGATTAAAATTAAATTGTCTATAGCTAACTAACAATTAGGTAATTTTGCAGTTGTTTGAATTACTTTTCATCTTTAAACTTTCCTTTTCCACTTTTTTCCTTGTAGTTTAAATCACCTGAATCGAATACAAAAAAAAGGTAAATCGCTACCTGAAAACTCCTCTTTGAATTGACTCCTTGTCTTGAATTTACTCTTATAACTTGTTCGTCGAAAAATGTGCTAATTAACTGAAACCTATTTGAAGCCTAATTTATTACAGGTTCCGTTATCCAGTTTCTGAATAATTTTTCTTGTAATCTGGATTTTTGAAGCTCTCTTTAGAAATTCAAGTTTCTTTCAAATAATTTGTATTTTTTTTGATAAACCATAATTTTAATAATCCGGATTTACAAAAGAAATACATTCGGTAAAGGGAAAAACCATAGCCGTTTGGTTTATATACTATGATAAATTCTTTCGAGGAAAATTTTGATGAGCAGAATAAATTTATCCATTAATTAAATGAAGTAAACGGAATCCATAAAGACAGATGACACAACTAAAGAAAATATTACGTTCCTAGTTTCTTCCTAATTTCTATGTGCTCAGACATTGTACAAAATAACACTTAAGGGGAAATACTAATCTGGTTTTCATGAACAGAAGGTAACAAAAAAGAAGTCGAACAGGAGAACCAAACTTACCTACTAATACCAGTCTATTTGTGATTCAATCAACTGAGTACATCGTCTTCTGTGACAGGAAACATGACAGTGACCAATGTGGAGAAACCAAAAGAATAGCATATGCATATGGTGATTACAACAGAGAAGAAAGTAAGCTTTTGCTGCCTTGTGTACTCCAGTTAGTCTAACTGGAACTCCTGGAGATTCCATCGCCAGATGGAGTCTTTCTCGTAGAATAAGATTAATCTACTTATGCAAACTGAAGAGGAAAACTCGAAGCTTGTAGATCTTATATATTAAATATACCCATCAAATCGCACAATTGCTTGCCACTCACTAGAGATCAGAACACAGTGAACTTACAGTTCTATATTTAGACCTATCAATATTATTTAATTCACTATAATTGTTGTCAATATCTACAGTACACTTGGTATTGAACTGAGTTGCTGTTGCTGTACACTGAAGAATCTTGTGAAGGTGTAGTGTATAACGCTGTGTGTAGTTGCAGTACTGTTACATCTGTTTCTCTTGAGAATTCCTGAGCCTTCTATGAAAATCTATCTTCATACAGAGGTACTCACTATAGTCACGAAGTCACGTGACACTTTTGGCACAGTAAATACAAAATAAAACCTCTACATCGCAGGTTTTTATGTTAACTCTTAAGCACACTTAGGTGTAAGCACACTTAAGTACACAAGGCAGCAAAAGCTTACTTTCTTCTCTGTTGTAATCACCATATGCTATTCTTTTGGTTTCTCCACATTGGTCACTGTCATGTTTCCTGTCACAGAAGACGATGTACTCAGTTGATTGAATCACAAATAGACTGGTATTAGTAGGTAAGTTTGGTTCTCCTGTTCGACTTCTTTTTTGTTACCTTCTGTTCATGAAAACCAGATTAGTATTTCCCCTTAAGTGTTATTTTGTACAATGTCTGAGCACATAGAAATTAGGAAGAAACTAGGAACGTAATATTTTCTTTAGTTGTGTCATCTGTCTTTATGGATTCCGTTTACTTCATTTAATTAATGGATAAATTTATTCTGCTCATCAAAATTTTTCTCGAAAGAATTTATCATAGTATATAAACCAAACGGCTACGGTTTTTCCCTTTACCGAATGTATTTCTTTTGTAAATCCGGATTATTAAAATTATGGTTTATCAAAAAAAAATACAAATTATTTGAAAGACACTTGAATTTCTAAAGAGAGCTTCAAAAATCCAGATTACAAGAAAAATTATTCAGAAACTGGATAACGGAACCTGTAATAAATTAGGCTTCAAATAGGTTTCAGTTAATTAGCACATTTTTCGACGAACAAGTTATAAGAGTAAATTCAAGACAAGGAGTCAATTCAAAGAGGAGTTTTCAGGTAGCGATTTACCTTTTTTTTGTATTCGATTCAGGTGATTTAAACTACAAGGAAAAAAGTGGAAAAGGAAAGTTTAAAGATGAAAAGTAATTCAAACAACTGCAAAATTACCTAATTGTTAGTTAGCTATAGACAATTTAATTTTAATCAAAAAATTCAAATCAGATTCAATTTAACAATGAATAATTTGTCAGGTTAATATTTTTTTATTGATATATTCTGATGTGGTACCTGTAGTAGTACATAAATCCATTACCTCTGTTTAAAAGCTGCAACATACTACATGCTTTAAGCTTTATTACTATTTACCAAGCAACAAGAATTCCTTCTTGAAATTAGTACTTAAAAGAATTTGTTGAAGTTGAAAATTTGTATTTTAATATTTCAAGAGATATTATGGTCTAGCTATAACACTCTAATCACAATAATATATTTATTTTATACTTACCTACAGACTTGCCGAAAATCCATTTAATAGTTTTGTTATATTTTGTGTTATAGTATGGTGGGTACATTATGAAAAATAAAAAAATCACAAGGTAAGCTTATAAACTTTATAGACATTTTAAATATTCTAATCAAATAATCAAATAAAACATAAAAAGAGTTATTTACTAACTGTTTATTTATTCGATACATTACCTTTACTTATTTATTTTGCAAAAAATATTACATTTTTTACCTTAAGAAATATTCCATGAATGTAATACTTGTACGTACAAAATTATTTATTTTATAGCTGCTTTTGAGGCATAATTATTGTAATAGGTAAACTTGTTTAGAAAAGGTTAAGAAGGTTTCACAGTTCCTATAATGAAGTCCAATACATATTAACAGCAACCTGAACAATTTTAATTATTGGATATACTTAATTGCAATTTTTTAAAAGGTAATTTGTAACATAAATCTATTTGAAATGCAATAATTCAAGAAAATTATATTATTTGATAATAATGTGTAGGCAACCTATTCTACTTTTGTACATAAAATGTGCCTAACCTGCCTAACAAAAATATAATAATTCAAGATGCAGTGATTTTAAATTTTAAATTTAAATTATGGAATAAAACTATGTACTAGAAAAATGCTGGGAAACTAAACAAAAATATAATGACATTCCTTTCGATGCCTATAACTTCGCCTTATTATGCCGTTTTATAAAAAAATAATGTTTTACAATAACTTGCTCAATCAATTTTAGCCGTGGGATCATAATATATGTTCTTTTATCTAATAAAATTAATAGAAAGTTGTGATTACATTAAGTACATTAATACTACAATTTTCCTTAAATTTGTGTGTTAATCTCAGCGCATTTTTATATATTTTATTTTTACAAATACTAATGTAGTTGAATTATGACCCTGCGATTTCCAATAAAAAATCTTTATATGATGGTGGTTGCAAAATCTTGAGCTCTGGTGCCTGGGCTACGTTAATTTTAACGCCCCTGCACAGCTTGTTATTATTTATCAAAAATAGAAGTATTTTGAAAACTATAACATAAAAGATTGAAATCCTAGCGAAAATTTTTTAAAAGTTAAAAAAATCACATTAAAGAAATATAAAAACAAGTTGCGATATTTCCGAGACAGCACAACTCTTTGCTAACAGGATCACATAAGCTGCTGAGGGTATAAACTACTAGAAATCATTTTTATTAAAAAAAACTTTGATTTTGCAATACGGACGCCATCTGCTGTTTGTTAAATAAATTTATACATGGAAATGTAGGGGGGTTTGTATCTACAATTATTCTAGTTTCACAGTTGCAGTTGGAGATGACGCGGATGCAATTTATTTAAAAATTACTTTTTTAAAAGTTAAATCACATTAGAGCGAATACAAAAATACGTTGCGCTATGTTGGAGACAGAACAATATTTTCGTAACAGAAACACATAAGCTACGGAAGATTTAAACTACAGAAATAATTTTTAATAAAAAAAAACTTTGATTTTCAATACGGTGGCCATCTGCTGTTAACTAACCAAACTAATACAAATAAATGTAGGGGGGTTTGGATCCATAATCATCTTAGTTTCACAGTTGCAGTAGATGAAGTATGATTTTATCTGGTGAACAGCAGATGGCGAACGTATTGCAATATCGACGTTTTTTTAATTAAAAATGATTTCTAGTAGTTTAAACCTTCAGCAGCGTATGTGATCCTGTTACCAAAGTGTTGTGCTGTCTCCGAAATATCGCAACGTGTTTTTTTGAATTTTCTTTAATGTGATTCTTTTAAACATTTTTCGAAAGTGATTTAAATTTTTTATTTTATAGTTTTAAAAATATTTCTATTTTTGATAAATAATAAGCTCTGCAGTTAATCTTATATATAAGAAATGCGTTGAGATTAAAACACAAATTGAAGGAAAATTTGTACTATTAATGTACTTTGTAATCAATTTACTAGTAATTTTATTAAATAAAAGAACATGATGTTGATTATGATGAGCATGTTATTACAAGAAATTTAAAAATTAATATTTTTATACAAAAGGCATAGATTATAGGAAAAGAAAAGAAAGTCATTCTATTTTTACTTTGATTGCATTTAAAAAAAGATCTTACGCAGATGCTGCGTGAAGGAATTCACTGAATAATTCTTGAAGGTATCAATCAGACAGACATGAGTTTGAGTATAGTTTATATATAAATGTTAAAAGAAAATGCACGTTCAAAAAGTGCAGTGCGATGAGCAGGTGGGGTTATGCTTACTCTATATCTTAAATTAAAATGGTGCACAGCAGTTCTAAAGGTTATTTTATTATATTAGTCAGGTCAAACTATGAAAAAATAGAGCTAACCTTGAAAAAATTGTAACAGAAGCAAATTCTTCGTGGTTAGTCTCAATAATATGTGCTACAATATCTATCGAAAATCCGCCAGAATTCATCTACGGGAAATTACTTAAAATTTACTTTAATTATTCAACAAGTAAATGAACGTGACACATATGTTTCTAGTCTACTTTTCCATGCTAACGACAAATCTCCTGTAATAGTGAACTTTTATTTATATTTTCCAAAATGACAAAAAGGACAAAATGAAGTAAAATGAGCAACAAAGAATTGTGTTAAGTCTGTAATATGAACACTCATCCATCAATATCGGAGTCTTCTGAATCAAGATATTGGTCGTGTATGAAGTTAACGTAGCTAGATTCCTGACACTGCCCACAAGCATCTCTAGAAGGTAGACCATTTTTTCTGCAGCTACATCGTATTGTTCCACATTCCTTTGTACACTTGCAGCGGATAATAGTTAGGAGATCCCATGGAGCTGGAGGAAAATCACTTAATTTTGGAAAATACTCATTGTTCCGCACAAACCATCCCCAAGAGCAGGCATCAACCATTTCTTGCTTTCCTATCCACTTCATGACACGTAGCACATGTAATGTTTCATCTTTCTTGTCTCCATAAAGTAATGACATGGATTTCTTCCCAGTTTCTTCAATTTCGTCCTTAGGTTTGTTCTCTGAGCAGAAGAGCTCTGCTAGTAGTTTTAGGTCATTACTACAAGAAGTTTTTTAAATGCAGTGGTCTTGCCGGTTCCATGTATGTGTGATGTGCTATCACAGCCCATAAAATCATGCAGGAAAAGCAAATACTTGCACATATCAACTCCTAAAATATTTCTTATAGCAGGGATGTCATACACTGTCGAAAATGACTCGAATACTTAAATATCACTTTTCAAATGTAAGGGGAAACCACTGCCCGAAGAATGGAACAACAGCAGAATGAGTAAGTTAGCATTTTCTCCCAAGACAACTGTATCTATACACTTAGACGATGTAACACCTTGTCCTAGCACATTGTCAAGCATAAATAATATGGCATCCTTGTCTACCGAGGAGATTACCAATGAGATGTATCATCCTGGTCTTGTTCACGGCATTATGCAAAAGTTATTTGTTCTTGCCAATAAAAATAGTGTCTGGAGAGAAGTTCACTGTGGGTGATAGTTTTGAGTTCATACCTCGTCTCCTATGTGCGCATTCTTTGATGGTTGGGATATTCACACTGTATCCATCAAAAACAACTGTGACTGAGTCATTCTTTTTCACTGTGATGTCTGCATAAGATCTTTCGATAAAGTCGAATGTGATTCCAATCTTCCAAGGCATTCGATGAAGTAATGATCCTCCATCTAAGACATACTTAGTTGGCCCTTGCGATACTTCTGTAGATACACTTGACGTCTGCTAACTCTGTGATCCATCAGTCATGTTCTTAATGTGTTTGTTGATGCAATGTGCGAGTTTCGACTTTCGCCCTTTCTGAGAATTGCTGGGGACTCGAAAAGAGATGTTGGATATGCACAAAGTTCATATTGCAATGCGTCTTTAATTCAAGTTCGGCATAACGTGTTGCTAAACGTGTGTGTGTTAACGTCTAAAACGACTAATCAATTTCAAAATAGATTTTGGCGTTACTTTTGGGTGTAAAATAATACTAATAATAATTTTACTGAAAATAGCAATTAAAGTGGCCTGAACGTAAAGCTTTTTCCTGGCCAGGTCTGATTGTTTTCTTCTATATTAAAAACTGCTACAGATAATAAATTAATTTATAAAATGATAAATAAACTACTAAACTAAAAGTTACGAAGCTTTAAGTTTTTGAGTCTAAAACTATGACAGCATCAAAAGTTTTATAATCTAAGGTGAATGTATAATATCTCAACTTGGACTTTATAACTTTAAAACTGAAACTATGGCGTATTGGTAACTGTATGTAGAATCTCGCATATCTGCACTTTTTAGCCTCTGAATCTGAAGCCTTAATTAGCGTTTATTAAATAGTGTAAAATATAAAAATACTTTATACAAGGCGAATTATAAATTTCGTTATAATAATTGAAAAGATGTGTGTAAATATATGGATTTATAAATTTTTAGAATATATGCAGCATCTCTTTTAACATCACGTGCTTAAAAAATATGCAACAAGGTTAAAATTTAATACTTCCAGGCAATATCTCTTATTTGCTTTTGCTAATATTGTTGCTTTTATATAAACAGAACGACTTCATATAATGACAAACCTCTGGCAAAACAAAATCATTCTCATAAACTAAAAGATAGTTGGTTGAAATTGTTAATAATTTATTTTTACTGAAAAACGAGAGATGGGCGTTTCTTATCTCAGCTGCATTACTAGTTGCGAGAGGCTAACCATGAATTCAATTTGTTTTTAATAACTGTGCAGGTTTTATTTTGTTACTAATGTGTTTAGTAAAATTTTATGTTAATTTTATTAATTTTATTTTTGATTAAATTAGTGCTTATAATTACAAAATAAAACCAATAAGATATGTTCGAGTTGTTTTATTAAAAATATATAATTTTTGTGAAACTGTACGCGAAGTAAACACAATACAGGCCGCGAAATCCAATTTCCAAGTAACTTACAACTAGTACCATAGTTCAGGTAAATAACGTTTTGAAAAGAAAAAAATTTGGGAAAAGCTGAAAATTGATATATACGCTTAAAATGTGGTGCTGAGAAACGTATCACAACTCCTCATGCGTGGGTGATCAAGGTCCTTTGATGCATGCATAATTCTATCTAAAGCACTAGGTATACATACACATGAATGGACCTTGGTGGGTGATGAGCCGGCTGCGCCATCTTGGAAAAATGGCGGACAAAATTGCTTTTTCGCTAATATTTCAGAAAGTATTAATTTTATGGGCATCAATGATCCGAATGAAAATGTAGCTGACAAGATTCCCCACAATTTAATTTTTTATCGAACCTCGTACTTTCAATAGTTTCTGAGATAGAATTTTTTTCAGCAACTGTCATTTTTTGACAACCCGAAAAGTGCCGTTTTTTGCGCGTTTTTCGTAAATATTTCAAATTTGGCTACTCCTACGTACAAAATGGATTTTATAAACGTTAACGAGAATTAAATTTCCTACAAAAAAGTTGGTTATTGAATGTCGCGCAGCTATTTTTGGATATATGATTTTGTAATAGTATATTAAGTATCAAGAACAGTAAGGACAGTTTTCCGATCGACGACAATATTGGAGGAGATCGGTAAACTCCTTACTGTTTGAGATGCTTATACTATTTTTTGTACGACCATTATTAATACAAAGGTATTAACTAAGGAAATATCCCCGAAAAAAATAGATTTAAGATAATTTATTTTTGCCCTGTATATCCACCAAACATTAAGTAGGTTTTGTCGTTACCATGGATACGTTTGTAATTACTATTATTTTTGAATGTCACGATATTTGTCAAACTCGTGAGAATGAGTGAATCTGAAAACGAATATAATTGGGATATTGAAGAGGCCTGAGCAAATTTAAATAAACAACATACATTTTTTTAAATAGTCCAATTATTTAGAAAATAAATGATTTCTCGCGAAAGAGACATCTAAAGATCATGCATTTATTTTATAAATTACATATAATTTACTTACCGTTCTGTTTTTGACAGAACTGAACGGTAAGTAATTACTTACCGACGCGTTTTTGCTTAGCAACCAGTAAATATAACCTACTGTTCTAAAGCCAAGTATGGTAAACGATCCGAAATAGCATGGTCGTACAAAAACGTACGTAACAACCCACACACACACACATATGAAACAATTTCTAGTTCAGGTTATGTTTACTGGTACATTTCTAACGAGTGATTATAAACCCTCGACATCTCAGTTGCTGTGAAACTTAAAACGTATGTGTTTTATTACGCGACTACAATAATTTTTTGAACCTCAAATAATATATATTATGTAATTAGGAGATCAAGCGATACTTTAAATCCGAGAAGATGTATTATAACGCTAAGGCGCCAGCCGAGGCGCTATAACAGCTTCGGGGATTTAAAGAAGCTTGATCTCCGTATTGTATAAGTTGTTTTATTTTATTTCGTATTTCAATCCTAAATTCTCCCTTTTAAAATTCATCCGAATTTATTGTATAAAGAATTAAGTTGCCTTGTGTGTCATCATACGCGTAACCAAGGAGATAAAAAGCAGCATGTCACGTGTGGCTGTTATGCAACATCAAATGATTTTTACGTTGCCAACAACAACGGAGATCAAGAACGTCTTGAACACCGGTGTCATTGACAACGGAGATCAAGATATACTTTATTTTACTAATTGTGGTATATAAACAATTGTTTGAAATACGAAATGAAATAAATTACATTAATTGTCAATGTCAGTATAGCGTGCTAGCATACTATAGTATAAGCTAAAAGTAACTGCATCAAAGGTGCCTTTGGAATTTTGAACTCATACGTATTATAACACCAGAAAATTATATCAAATTAATAACAACTGTCACTGTTAAAAGACTCTGGTTATTTTATATAATTTTCTGGTGTTATAATACACATAAGTTCAAAGTTTCAAAGGCACCTTTGATGAAGTTACTTTTTGCTCATACTATATATAAAATACCTACCTATACGTTCTATATTTCACAGCAACCGAGATGTCGACAGTTTATAATCACTCGTTATTTATCGTGTATAAATCTCGATCCACTAATCGTGGATCCGGTAGATAAAACGGGTATATACCTGCTAATTTAAGATCACTGATATGATAGATCGCCAGTGATATTTACAATCTCTGAACTACGGGGGACTCAACTGAGGAGACGAAACGAGTCAAATAAAGCGTCCCCGACCTTGAACGTTAATTCAAGTTTGAACGTTACTTCTAGATGGCGCTACGATTCTGGACAACGCTGACAGTGTTGACAGATTATGCGATTTATCGCAAATTTTATCGCAAATCTGGCTAATTTTTATGAAACATTGCGACCCATATGGCACTCCAGCGAACTGTCAACAATGGCCAGCGTGGTCTGAGCGTTGTCAAGGACCGAAGCGCCCTCTAACGAAAATTTTTTAAAATACAGGCCATTGGGTACGCAAATGTTTGGAACGCCCATTGCCGATTCGTCTCCTCAGTTGAGTCCCCCGTACTCTGAACGCTTTCGGTGCATCGGTATATAACCGATATAATTTTCGTGAACGCCTTATATAAAAGTGCAGGGTTAATTTTTATGCCGTATTTTTTGCTGCAGATTGTGATAATACCTTACATGATACAATGGATGAAGATGAACTAACAGGAATAAAAAAGAATTGTAAACCAAAATGGAACCACAAATAATGGAAGATTACAACGCCATGGATGAGATTAACATCAACGTAAATATTGAGAGAGACGAAAAACTGTTCCATGACATCAGTACTCCACAAGAACCCACACAGGTCATTAGAGACGATAAGAAAAGACCCATGTTAAGTCACAGTGGCGAGAAACCATTTATGTATAATCTATGTGATTATTACAAGTGTTTACAAGGTAGTACAGAAGTGAGAAACCATTTGACTGTAACGTATGTCATTACAAATGTTCAAAAAGAGATTATCTTAAAATACATATGCGAACTCACACTGGTGAGAAACCATTTGAGTGTAATTTGTGTGACTACAAATGTACACAAGATCAGAATCTTAGAAGGCACATGCTAACTCACAGTGGTGAGAAACTATTTGCGTGTAATTTATGTGATTACAAATGTTCAGTAAATCGGAGTCTTAAACTGCACATGTTAACTCACAGTAATGAGAAATCATTTTGAGTGTAACGTATATCATTACAAATGTTCAAAAAGAGATTATCTTATAAAACATATGCGAACTCACACTGGTGAAAAACCATTTGAGTGTAATTTGTGTGACAACAAATGTGCACGTGAAGAATTCATTTTACGTCAAAAAAATATTAAACTTTACGAAGAAAACCAAAATCGATTTAGAAAAAGACTTAAAAAGCTTATTGATTTACTGCTTTTGGTAATAAGTTATTAAAAAAGCTGGAAGCGGTACGACGATTGGTGTAGCGGTTAACGCTTCAGATTCCTATACCTAAACCATAAATACAAGAAATGAGTCAACACAAATCACCTGGGAAACAGCCGTGGACTCCCAAACACTTTAGTGCATTCCATTTCTCTCTCGCTATTGTTTACTTTTTTCTTTTCATATATTCGTTACACAATAGAGAAAGATAGAATACAATAATGCGTTGGAAGCAACCCGCTGTCGCCTAGGTGATTTGTGATGACTCATTTCTTGTATTTATGGTTTAGGTTTATAATCAAAAGTCGAGAGTTCAAACCCCATTATCGTATACTTTTTTGTAATTGTATTGCTTACTAATTATGATTTTTAGAACTTTATTACGATTATTAGTTTTATGCCCTTTTTTCATTTACCTTTCTGATAGGCAGTTAAAGTTGTACAAAAAGTAACCGTAAACCCCCGTAGCAAAAATAGTTAACAATAAAAAAAATTAATAATCGTTGTGATAAAGTTCTAAAAATAATAATTAGTAAGCAATACAATTTAAAAAAAAAGTATACGATGATGGGGTTTGAATTCGCGATTTTTGATTAGGAATCTGACGCGTTAAGCTATTTTTAATAACATGCATATTGGGGAACCATTTGGTAGCTTGGGTTCCACAGAGTTCAGCGATGGTTGCGGCTGTCCTCATTTGGAGCGTTTAGTGATACGCTCAGTTCGACCTAATATCTGTCGACTTGTTAGGGGTTATTAGTTTTTATTTAGATCTTTGTTTTGCGAATATCTATTTTTGGCTTTTATACCAAGGTTTTTGATATAGCAATTTTGACTTTTGTTTTGGCTTAGCCAACTATTTTTTTATAATACCGGATTTGACGATTTCTCTTCTCCTTTTTATCTTCTCCTTCTTTCCTATATCGATTTTGACTTCATATTTTCCATAGCACGGCTTGGGCTGGATCCCCAAGACCGTGGTTCTTTTGGGTTTCTTTGGGCTGGACTCCCTTTTTAACCCCCGGTTTCTTCTCTTGTTCTCTGTCTCAAACGGTGCGTGTGTGGTGTCCGGGTGGTTAGTGTTGCTGAGTAGTGCTTCCGAACGTCGGATGCGGGGGTTTGGCGCTGTTCAGTCTCCACGACGTTGGAACTGGCAGTGCCCCGCATCGTGTGTGAAGTTGTGCTCCTCGGTGGCTCGCCCTTGTATTTCACTCTGTTTTCTTTTTCTTCCTTTTTCCTCTATACTACCTTCTCTTGGGTGCGAGCAGAGAGTATGTCGGCGGCTCTCTGTTCAGTTCTTTTTGCCGGCCATGTTCAGTGGTACGTGCTGGTAGGTTTTGTTGTGAGTCGTTGCCAAGCCTCGGGCACTGGGAGTTGCTCAGTGGTCCCTTCCCGACGTGGAATACCACTGTGCCCAGTACCGTGTGTGAAGCGCGTCTTTGCAATGAACCCTGCTTGCCCGACCATTAATCATGCTTCGGGCTGGACCCTTTTATTCCTCTGTTCTTTCCTTACCTCCACCTCCAATTTGTGTTTGTCCTTTTTTGTTGTATTTTTTGGATTTTTGGATCACCTTTCTGGTGTCCATTCTTGGTGCCATGTTTTTTGTTCTGATCATGGTGTTTTTCATCCTGGTGGGTTGTTCTTTAGATTTATTTTGAGCAAGTTGTATTTTAGCAAGGCTAGGTTATGCTAAGCCGCGAAAGGGTTTTCGCGACTGGGAGTTGAGGGGGGAACTATAACGTTGAAATTCACAACCCATTGTTTGTTTGATGGTCACTGTTTAAAACCAAGCTTCTCCGTTCGTTTGGTTGTCACTGGTTACCCCTTTCCCTCTGTTTATCGTAAAGTCGCTCCTGCGCGATCTAGCGCATCGTCAATGAGCCGTTGATAGAATAAAATGGCTGGCTTTGGCATTAGAAGTTGAATGTATGAGATAAATTAGAAATTGGTTTTGAATATAATTCTCTTTAGCGGAAAAAAATCTCGCATTCAACTAAATGATCCTCTGGTGATTTATATGTGATCAATCGACAAATTAGACGGAGTAAATTCTAGTGCTAACCATTTAGGTAAATTCTTTTCATTTTTTTCCATGTGCTAAAATCTCATAAAATGTCTTTCTATTTTAGGTAATATTTCCCTATCAGTTACCTTGAGGGAATTATATAGTAAAAGACCTTTCAGTTTATAGAAAGGTAAAATTCTTCAAATATTTAAGATTAATACAATATACAGGGTGATTTCTTTGTAGGTCCTTTTGTTCTTGGGGTTTCATTGCTCGTTGTGTTTTTTTTCCTGCTCCTGCCCCGTTGACTGTGGGTTTATTTAGAAGGTCCTTCCCTTTGGGTCCATACCTGCATATATATATATATATATATATATATATATATATATATATATATATATATATATATATATATATATATATATATATATAAATTAATACATAGATGGATTCTTGGTTATTTAAGTTCTTAAATAATTATGAAAGATAATTATTAATAATGAGAGATGCAAGATTTCAAAACAAAATACTCTCATACAGCTGTTTCGACCATACCTATTGGTCTCATCAGTGAGAGAGGCATTGTTTCGAAATCCTGCATCTACCATCCGTTTTATTGCTTATATATGAAGCCGGAATAACATTAATAGCGAGAAAGAACAGCAGAGACATCTGTTCTTGTATTATCTAAATAAAGATTTTAAAAATTGCAGTTTTCAACCTTGCATATAATAAACATTTTTTAATTCTTGAACTATTGATGTATAAATTAATACATAGATGGATTCTTGGTTATTTAAGTTCTTAAATAATTATGAAAGATAATTATTAATAATGAGTTTATTATATGCAAGGTTGAAAACTGCAATTTTTAAAATCTTTATTTAGATAATACAAGAACAGATGTCTCTGCTGTTCTTTCTCGCTATTAATGTTATTCCGGCTTCATATATAAGCAATAAAACGGATGGTAGATGCAGGATTTCGAAACAATGCCTCTCTCACTGATGAGACCAATAGGTATGGTCGAAACAGCTGTATGAGAGTATTTTGTTTTGAAATCTTGCATCTCTCATTATTAATAATTATCTTTCATAATTATTTAAGAACTTAAATAACCAAGAATCCATCTATGTATTAATTTATACATCAATAGTTCAAGAATTAAAAAATGTTAAATATATATATATATATATACATGTGTTTTGTAGAAAGTGGCACCCTGCACGATCAATGTAAAAGTGACGCCCTGTGTATATAATTGCAATATAAAACTGGGCATAATGACACGAGCATATATATAGTGCAAATGGCACCCAAGTGTATATTTTTTATATCATAAATTACCAGTTTGGCACCCTCCAACGTTGCCAAATTAGCGGGTGTCACTTGTCATATTATTCTGATAAACTGGTGGCATTGATATATTTGTTAATTGACATTATATGTTCTACGAGTGGTTCAGAATAGAAATATTTAATTTGCATGGTGGCTACTTATAAAACAAATATATATCAAGTCTTGTTTTATATAAGTTATAACACTTGTAAATTCGAAAGAGCAGATGGAATTGAAGATACATTGAAGATGACAATTCTAGACAAAGCAATGCTCCTTTTATGCAATTTTAGGGGATTGAGTTTCGAGAGGTCGGAATGACATCACGGAAAAGGAATGTTTTATGTTTAGTGCGGTAGATCCTTTAATCTTTAATGTAACTTAATTAGAACAATAAGTTTAGACTGTTTTCTATATATAATAAACTAACCTTTGGTGTTAAATTTAAACCTACAATCCATATCAAATAATCTTCAAGTTATCCATTATTAATATTACTAGTTAAAATTGATTATCTTTTATACAAAGAAAGTTAATTCGATAAAGATTTACGATAAATAAATCAGCTTACAATATTACTCTACTGTGCCTTATAAACTCCAAAACTTTATGCCGTATTGTACATAATTTTCTTTTGACTGACGACAAGTTGTATACTTAATATGTAAAATAGAATTTCATAAGTTAATACTTTCTAATAAATCTGAACGATGTATTTTAATTTTTTTAATATTTAGTTATTACAGGGTAAGGAAATTATCACTTGCAAATGAAAAAGATTCGATTCTTTTCGTATTTTATCATTTGTGAAAGAATTTTATATTTAAAAATTTATGATTTATTCTTTCAAGAATTAAATTTTAACGAAGGCAGTTTTATTCATTCGCGAACGAATGCAAAATCAACTGTTTAAAAAAATTCCATTCGTGAATGAATACAAGCGGAAATGAATCATTTGTTTTCAGTTCTTGCTTATAGTTCTTACTACTCTGCAGTTTTATTTATATAAAATCATTAACCAACTTCATACAATATGGACCGACACAAATAATTTAATTTAACCAAATATATTAACTATTGTCGATGAACAGACAACAGGAAGACGTTATCAATGTTACAAAAATTTGGTTGGTTCTATAATAATAAATTATAATTAATCATAATAAACCCTTTTATTAATACTACCACAAAATTTCTTTCAGCGTAAAATAATACCTGTAACTAATAATCCAATTTTCTTAAATGAGATAATTGAAATCTATTTTTGTTTTATTGTCTTATTATGCGTTAGATATAATTCTGTTATATAAATAGGGATAGTGTTCTGGGAAGATTCACTTGCCATTGTTAAAACTTTATTTTTTATCTAGAGGCTTTTCAATTTAGTTGGCATTCAGCTTTCAAGTGCTCGTAGTTTTGAATTTCTTAGCTAAGAGTATTTAGCTTTCGCTGTTTTTCATTCCCAAAAAGTGAGTTACTAACTACATGCTTGACCTTTGTGCAATTTGTGGTAGTGATTCACTTTAGATAGTTTGTGACTGTAATGGAGGAGTCAAACTATAGAAGAGGATCAAAAACCCCTACAGTCACGTTAGTTAACTTTTCAGGAGATAATCCCAAAATGATCAGTGTTTTCTATACCCAGAACCGTATTTAGTTCAAACACGACTCGTGTCCGTATCAACATCTCATACGGTCATTCCCCAAGATAACCTTGCTCGGCTCAGTCGTATCGGGTTTCTGTGCTTGGGTATCCCAACCCATTTAAAGGCTGGAGAAAACTCGCAAGCTCTCCGACTCAACGAATCCTGGGACCCGAGTTTACCGAGAATATCCAGAGCAGCTGATTCGCAGTTTTGACTACCTGGAACTATCTAGCAACCAGGTATCTCATAGGACAGTGGTCAGCGCAATTTGGAAAATAATTCACGAAGAGTTGGACATGTCCAAGCTTTCATGAGGATACGGGGCTCAGTGCTGTCAGGAGAACTTGGAAGCGCTCCGTGAAGAACAAGTCAATCTTCTTCATTGTTATGTAGATAGATGAGACTTGGCTGTATCATAGAAGTATAGGTAGTATAAAAATTCTACATTCGATGATGAAAGATTCAAGAAAAAACGTAAAACCATACATCTATAGTGCTTTTAACCCTTATATTTCCACCCCTATTGTGTTGCTAGCTTCGTAACATGGGTGCTATGGATTATCTAGTGCTAAGTTTTGAAAAGGATAGAACAAATTGGCGGGGTTGGCGTTAACTTAGCCTTCCCTCTCTCAAATTTACCTTTAAGTAGCTCTGGAACTAAAATAGTGTTAGCTTTAAAATTTGGGTGCTAGACGATGCTAGGTAAGAGTGCTAGTTTTCAACAGAAATTTATGAATTGGACGAGCCCAAGTTAACGGGCCCTATATTATATATTACTAATTTTTTTCAAAATTTGCTAGCAATAACCCTTATATCTTTCAATAAGATGGATGACGTTACTTTTCTTATTCGCTCATATAAATTTCTAGAATTTGTTCCATCCGTTTCCGAAATGCCTACAATTTAATTTGCTCCAAGTTTTTGGTTGAAACAATTCGATTGCTGAAGTGAGATTGTTTACAAAGTGAGATTTCCAAAAAGTGTTTTTGGTCATAACTTCTACCACTTTGATAACTTTAATATTTCTATAATACTTTACCAAACAAGCTTCACTGCTTTCAGCACAGAAAATATTACAATAAGCAGTGAACGTGATGATGTACCTAGCTAGTACAGAAAAAATAGAGGTGAGATTTAGAGTGGATGATAACATGTTTTAAATGTTTTTATTTTACCTAAAGTATTCTCTATTCAGAGAAGTAAGAGCTGGTTTAGTCTCAAAATTACCATTTGAGTGTAACATGTGCTACTTCCACGAAACTGTTTGTTGTCCGGAAAACCCAAAAAGACTCGATATTAACATTTCCTCTGTCACTGCTGTCATAAATGCCGTTGGCGGCTACACATAGTTAAAAATATTACATAAACCATGGATATTCCTTGTTTTAGTTTTACCCTATATAAAAATGTTCATACTATGGTATGCAACGCTTGGGAAGAAATAGCTTGGAAATCCATCAGAAGCTGCGGAACAAGAAGCTAGATTGGCCATAGAATGTTGAATTATAGATGAGAATGACACACCAACGATCGCAGTTGCCTGTGATGGCAGTTGGACAAAACGATCTTATTGTGGTGGAGGAAATTGTAATTTTCTCTCTGGAGTGACTGCAATTTTTGGAGCTAAAACAGACAAAATATTGTATGTCAAGTCTGTGTTTGTCAAAGGGCCGAGAACAAAGAGGAACAGGTCCCAGAACATACATGTTACAAAAATTGGACTGCATCATCAACTATGACAGAAAAAAAGAAGATTAAGACGTACTTGGTAACAATCTAAAGCCCCTCAAGGTAAAACACCTCTGAATAGTGCTAGTCAACAACTAAAAAGAGAAATTCAAGCGAGTAAAGAATGAATCAATTGAAGCGTATCTAAGAAAACAAACGACTGGCAGCAGCACTATTCTCTTTGGAAAGCTACAAACAAGCTGAAAGGTCCAATAACCCAAATTCCTTCAATAAGACAAGAAGCTGGAAAGTGGACAAAAAATATCGAACAAAAAGCAAATAATTTTGCGATTCATTCAAGATGAAGCCTTGCCTCACCTAAGGAAGTAATGTCTGAAATCAAAGAAAACAACAATCCGAAAAAGTTCCAGGGTTCGATGTAATAACTGGTGAAGTGTTAAAGCAGTTACCAGGAAAAGCTACAGTTAAGCTGACTTACCTAATAAACGCTGCCTTTAGATGAAAGTACGTGCCTAGGTTGTGTAAAGACACAGAGGTCATTATGATTCCCAAACCTGGTAGGTCACCTCATGAAGTTCCATCTTACAGACCTATATCTTCACTACTTGTAATATCAAAGTTATTTGGAAAATTATTGTTAAAAAGACTAAAACCTATCATTGAAGAGAGAAATTTAATTCAATAGAAACATTTATCTATCGATCAAGTACATAGAATCACTAATATTATAGAGAAATCCTTAGAAGAAAATAATGTCTGTTTTACATCTTTCTTGATGTAGTACAGGGATTCGATAAGGTATGGCATGAAGGTCTAAATTATAAACTGAAACTATTCTTGCCAAAGCAATATTCTCAAATCTTGAAGTCTTACATTTCTGACAGATACTTCGGGATCAAGCAGGAAGGTGCTTATTCTGAATTGAAGGAAATTAAAGCAGGAGTGCCGCAAGGAAGTGTTACTAGGACCGATCTTGTATCTCTTGTATACTTGTGATATTCAAGCATTAGAAAACAACACCTTTGCTACTTTCGCTGATGACACAGCTATATTAGCAGTAAAAACAGCCAATGCAGAAGCCATAGAAAAATTATAAACAGCCATTGATCTAGTTTACTGTAGGACAAAAAAATGGAGAATAAAATTGAATGAATCCAAATCAGTACATGTAAACTTTACGAATAAAGTTATCCAATATACGCCAGTCAGTATAAATAACAACCAGATTCCATGTTCGAACACAGGCATTACATTTGCGAAGCTTCGATGGAAAGCACACGTTAAAAAAGAAAAAGAACTTGGTATTAAATACAGAAAAATGTATTGGCTGATTGGAATAAACTCCACTCTCTCTCTACACAATAAGCTTTCAAGCAAATACTGAAGCCTGTATGAACCTATGGTATTCAGTTTTGGGGCTGTACCAAACAAAGTAACACCGACACCATCCAACGATTCCAAAATAAAGTATTAATTGAGGTGTCTAGTAGATGCATTTGAAGACTTGAAAGTGGAATTTCCAGAAAATTTTAAAAATCAGAGAAAAACTACAAAGAAACAGAAGCACAAACTTGATTGCAAGCTGATTCTCACAATGTCTGATTGAACAATATAGAAAAGAGTTATTAACTACTTCATTATTTGGTAAAGTTTGTAAGACGCGATCTACTACAACAGGTTGTGCTTCAACCGTTACTGGAATCCTTTATAAAGAGTTTCTTTCTAGAGCCACAGCTTGGAGAAAAATAATGAAGATAGAGCTAAATGTTTGTTAGAAACGAAATTTGGTTTTCGCATTTCTAGTTGTGTGCTTTTTATAAACGCGAAATGGCCACTTCTCGGTGCTTCAACAGACGGTATAGAAGAAAATTTTTGACACTTAGTAGAAATTAAATGTCCTTTCACGGCCAGGAATTACGAGATAAATGAAGCAATTCAAAACAATAGATGGTTATCTAGAAAAGGATGGTGACCAAGACCGAATGAAAAAGATAATTATTTTTATCAAGTTCAAGGACATTGAGTATCTCTTCAAAAAAGAAATGGTATTTTGCCGTTTGGACTTTAAGAAATTATTTACTTGAAGGTTGAAGTTGATGAGGAGTTTCTTCAGAGAAATATGTTGCCAAGATTACACGCATTTGATTATAATTGCCTCTTGCCAGAAATAAGCATAAGCTTCAATTTAAAATATGTCAACTTTTAGTCATTTTTTCCGAAAACAATTAAATGAGAAATCAATTAAACAAGGTGAAATTGTCATCGATATATATTTAAGATATAAGCCTTATATAGAAAATTTAAAATAAAAAAACAATCAAGAAGTAGGTATCAGCAGCTTTTTTTGTTTATAAATAAGTAATACTGGAATACTTGAATAAATGGCAAAAAACATTATTTTTTATAAAGAACACTTTCAAACACCTGCAAATCCTAAATTGACAGTCCCAGGTAGTAAATAAATCACTTGAACCGATATTTCTCACCATCTGGTGTTATTTTAAATTTTGTTAAAATATGTTTTAAGCTTAAGGGGTAGATACGCATTTTTATTACCTGCTAATTCATCCCTTAAGAATACCGATGTCTTTAATTTTTTACAGCTAGGACGTTACGTTTGCTGGCAAATGTACGATATTTTGCCATTTGTATTTGTAGAGATTTCACAATTAAACAAATAGATAATTCATACAAAACGTCTTATGCAGTCTATAGCAGAAAATTGCGTGTGTCCTCTTCTATTCAATGGTGTGATAAATTTATGATCATAGTGTGCTTTGTCCGGTTCTTCTAATTTTTTAAATTAAAAGTATTACACAATTCCTCTTTTTATAGAGATTACACAGATTATATATTTAAATAAGTGTATACATATACTGTTCAACAAATGAACTGGACAATTTGTTTATATTGGTATTTGCGTATATTTTATTAATAAAAATATGATTATGTTAATACGTAAGTTGATATTAAAGCACAATACAATTAAATATGCTTAATATAAGTACTGTAAAATAAATACTCGATGGTTTCATGGGAAATATTTAAATATTTAAAAAATTACACCAATCTGTGCAAATGGTTAGTTGAGCAGTATATTTGTACACCCACTTGACCTAATACATTCATAAATATATTTCAATTGTACTTTTTATTTATCTTTTAGTAGGTTTGTTTACGCCTGGTACGAGGTTGAAATGCAATCGACTGGGTTATATTGGGTATTACAGAGTTGCCAAATGTCGGGGGTCACTAAATGCAATAATTGTTAAGTAGTCACATTGACAAATATTATATAAAAATATACACCTGTATATTAACGAGCGCCGCCTGGTGGAGACCCTCTATAACTAAATTGTATATAGCTATATAAAATATGTCAATTTGGCACCCAACCAAAAGTTGTGTTTTTTTAATGTAGATGGGTCTGTATTGTATACACTCTATTTCCAGCTAAAAACAGTCTGACACCCAACGCTGGGTGTCGGATTACAAAATTGGGTGCCACTCTTACAATGAATATGCAATTTTGGTGTCACAAAGACAAGATATATATATATATATATATATATATATATATATATATATATATATATATATATATATATATACAAGAAAGTGTTATAATAATGGGATATCGCGCAACAGAGAAGAAAGAAAACATAAGTTGCAGCCGTCTACACGTGTTTCACACTTATTAGTGATCATCAGGACGGCATAGCAGATGGAATAAATATAAAAGCAACTAACTCAGAAAGATGTAACAACACAAGGTTTCACTGATAGCAGCCAACCGCACATTTGCAGTATCGGCCTGATTTTGGGATTGGTTGTCTCACGGTAGTGGCTTTAGCTGCCTCCGTAGTGACGTTTGTTGTTGCACTGAAAACTCAGTGTCTTCAGGCCGATACTGCAAATGTGCGGTTGGCTGCTATCAGTGAAACCTTGTGTTGTTACATCTTTCTGAGTTAGTTGCTTTTATGTTGTTTATGTTGTTATGTTGTTGTTGTTGTTTATGCTGTTTTCTTTCTTCTCTGTTGCGCGATATCCCATTATTATAACACTTTCTTGTATATCTCTACGCGCATTATTACTTCTAATCATTGATATATATATATATATATATATATATATATATATATATATATATATATATATATATATACGTACAGGGTCGTAACAAGACAAGAATATACCGAAGTATGAAGCGAAAACGCCTAAGCAAGGCTTTGTACTGTAACAGCCGTGGGTCTTCGAATAGTAGGATGTTTGTCTGAAATTGTATGTATGTATATTGTGTCATTTTATTTATGTTTATATATATTAAACGTTTATACAATTTATTCGTGCATGTTAGTTTTAAAAACTAGTTAACACGAGATCTCGAGTAGTGAATTTGTCCTAGGGTAGTTTTTAAGCTTTACAACCAGCTGTGATACAAATCACCATTCCATTTTTTATTAGACATTGAAATTCAACCCACACAAATCGCTACCTGAACGTGCAGTCACATCACCTTTCATTTCGAAATGAATGTATTCGGAGAGAACTGAAATTATTAGCCTGAAAATGCGAAAGATATTTTATTGTTGTTTTTATTAATTTAGAATCTGAAGGGGTATATTTTCAAAATAGGAGGAATCGTGAATTATCTTTTCATTGATACTTCTTACTATATAATAGGATATATATGTCTATCTAACTTAGGAATCTCTTAAATACATTGTTACCGAAAGTAGATCATTGATTTTGTTTGCCGTTATTTTATATTTTCTAACAAAGAAATATTCTAAGATTTGCTGATTTCGCAAACATTTGGATATTCCATTAAATAATTATTGTAGCTGTAAAGCTGTAACGGTACATTTTCCACCGGCATTTAGTATGTAGAATTTTGCATTTATTCTTATTAAAAATCTTAAGTTCGGTCCTGCAAGACTGTGCTTTAGTCGAATTAGAATTTGGTCACGCGAATATTTCCTATAAATTAAAAAACATTTCAGGAAAGGATTGTTTCTTATTTGTATACACCTAAAGAACGTAGCGTCATAAATTGATGTTTAGCATTTTGTTCGTTTATAATTCTGTATTAATATCAAGTACTTCAAGAGAGACCTTGATACAGAGAACTGTGAGAAGTACTTGGTCATCAATTTCACAAAAACACTTCTGCTAATATTCCGAGAATACAGGACTTAAAAACAAATTTTTCTTTGTCTTTTATGTGTATTTGAAATTTAAAAAGAGTTCCCGCGTAGTAATTTTGAAGCTAATATTTTTGTAAGTCTAGACGCCAGATGAGTGCCACTTCGTACCAGTTTGCGCGCAATTTTCTCAAGTACTACTTTCTCTTGCTTTGGGTCGAAGTTCCTGTAGAAGGTTAACCAAAAAGCATAATTACTGTATAAAAACATATGTTTCTACGCGCGAGATTCGGAACCGAGATGATACAAACCCTCGCCTTGAGTTGGCGCGAGAGATTCCTGATCAAGCCCCTACAGCAAGCGGTCGATTGCGGTCGATATTAGAGATTTTCCCGCTCAAGCCTAGGGTGTGAAAATTCATCGTTTGAGCTCCGATCAATAGTGGTTGATTTTGAATCAATGCTACCGAATTACAGTTTATTAATCCTTTAGAATTAATATAAATTCTAAATACAGTACAGTACAGTTTTAGTGTTATTTTATCGCAAAGTGCAAGTTTTGAAAGGAATTACGTCTCGTTAAATCGTGTTAGAAAGATTTATAATTTTGTAACGCGAATAAACAATGGTGTTTCATGTTATGGTGAAGAACTATTAAACACAAATATTTCGTTCCGTTTGGTTTTAAGACTAGTGCAGTTTTATTGTAAAGAAAAACTACGTAAAATTGATCCAGAATTTAATGACAGATTCTCGTTCTTCTATAAATTAATACAGTAAATTCAAACTACGTACGAAGAATTTAAACGCATGAAGTGCTATTTGTGGTTAAAATTATTTAAATTTCTGAGAAACACTACCGTTTTATTTCGTATATAAAAGTAAATACGTTATAGCGTATAAACATTTTAAAATCTTGGATTGTTTAATGTGTGCTCGATCAAATTTATTTGTGAAATCATATGCGCAAATGATAGTAATTAAATTGAATCTCATTCCTGGATTCTGTCACTGAAAATCAACACTTCAAGACCAAGTAGGTGTCAACGACGATCTTCCGAAATAGAGGCCATTTTCCAATTTCTAATGGACTGTTTTTGTTTGTCTTCTACGAATTTAGTTGGATAAAAATTAAAGGTACCGTATTTTATAAGTGATTGTTTATTATTGCAGTGTAGTTTAAAAATCCTTTATACCAGGAATTTTGTAATTTTTTATTAGGAAGAGAGCTCTCTATAGAATCCAGAAATCTTAAATCTTTAATGTTAAAGAATTGTAAAATAATCAACGTTGATAATATTTAGATTAATCTAATTTGCCTAATACCCTTTAGATATTTGTTTGTCGATTTTTTCGACGAAGTTGAGTTCACATAATTTTCATAATTAAATAAATTTTACTGATTAATTCTATTTGACCAATATAATAGATTTCTTGGTTATTTTTGCTGATTAAAAGGTTTTGTGTAAATCTTTCTTGAGTTGTTTTAGTGTAATTATCTTAGAGAGGTTAATCTTTAGTAAATGAATATTGATTTTTATTGTAATAAACCTATTTTGTGTGTGCTTTATTATTCATGTGTATTGTTATATTTTTATCTATTTTCTTATTGTTTAATAAATGTCTTCAGTTTATACTAAAGATCTAGAAAAACGGAACCATATCATTATGAACATTTTATTTCATCTTTATTCTAAATTTTAAACATAAACAAAATCTTTTTGTTTTCAATCTAATATTTAATTCATTTTCTGATTAGTGAATTTTAATATTTTTTTTTAAAAAGCTTATTCAATTAACATCTTTGATTGTTTATACTTATAAACACTTCTAAGCTTCATAATCAGATGGCGCCCTTTTTGAGTTATTTGTGTTCTGAAACCTTTATCTACTCCTTTTCACAATTTATACAACTGAGGAATCAATACGATCTGAATAAATAAATTTGTAAGAAAGAGTTTAAATCTCAAGCCGTGATGAATATTTTGAGTAATGTATGATAAAGTAAGTATGAATAATTTTATGTAACTTTATAGTTTTATTGTTATTTTACCGTGGCTAAAAAGCTTCGAGGGCGAGAGTGGCGGTAATTTAAATGAATTGCTGCAATGATTAATTTATAGTAGTAAAAATAATTTTTTACTACTATAAATTAATCATTGCCACTCTGTGTTGTTGCGTCTGCCAAGGTATTTGACTCAAAGATTTTGTCTGACTTTGTGAATACAGAATTATAATGGCATTTTGAAGATTTTAACAGTTGTCCCAAATCTTAATGATATGGCGTAATAGACCATATATTTTCTCGGCCTTCCTCGCTGTCTGTCCCCATCCCTCACTGACCAAACTGTCTGCCATTGTAATATATTACATAAAATATTATTTACCGTCATCACACCATACATCAGCTTTACTTATATCACGTTTTTGTATTAATATTTTTTAACCCTTTCATTCTCTCCCGCTCTCCACCACTGATATGTGGCAGAACTTCCAATTAAAGTTTACCTATGTTAAGACAGTACAATGTCATCAAAAATTGTCTTAATGTAATGAGGTAACTATGTTTGTCCTGGCTCTTAGACTATAAATAACTGCTCTGCAGCTAATAGCCCGACAAACGGAATTCGTTTCTAGAATGGTTCCTGCGGTTTACTGCAGCATTCACAAAATCGCTATCACAGAATGAACCCATTTTTTTAATTGCCATTTATATTTTTTATAAATATGGCATACAACAACTAAACTGACAATAGTTCAAAAAATGCATGTTTTTGGGGCGAATAAGAAAATTGCCGGACGACGCGTTAGCGGAGTCTGGCAACCTTATGAGTTGACTGTAACAAGTTGTATGAACAACTTGTTACAGTCTTTGTAGATCGAAGAATGATATATAAAACATTGTTGGTATACACATTTTGCGTAATAACATCTTGCCAAAACAATAAAAAACGTCCAAAATAACGAAACGATACAGTAAGTTATACTAGAAGGAGTACACACGACAACACTTGTACGGGTACTTTTGGATACAGTAACGATATACTTTACAAATTCCTAAATTTCTAGAAGGGGGGTATAATATCCGACTCTTCGGAATGCAAATATTACATTTGAAAGCTTATCGACAAGAATAAAATACCTAAAAGGTACTATTGTCATATGCTTTACAGCTACAATAATTATATAATGGAATATCCAAATGTTTGCGAAATCAGCAAATCTTAGAATATTTCTTTGTTAGAAAATATAAAATAACGGCAAACAAAATCAATGATCTACTTTCGGTTACAATGTATTTAAGAGATTCCTAAGTTAGATAGACATATATATCCTATTATGTAGTAAGAAGTATCAATGAAAAGAGAATTCACGATTCCTCCTATTCTGAAAATATACCCCTTCAGATTCTAAATTAATAAAAACAACAATAAAATATCATTCGCATTTTCAGGCTAATAATTTCAGTTCTCTCCGAATACATTCATTTCGAAATGAAAGACTATTTTTATTTTGATTCCCCTATCACAGTTTGGATTTAGAAAACATTAAAATGGACCAGTGTCGATGACCATAATAATATTTCTAACTAATACGTAGTAGATAGTCGTTATAATATTAGCTAATATGGATGTCAAAATAGACGCGTCCTATGGAATCCCGAATTTAATGTATTCGATACTTGCAGAGAAAATGATGGATAATTAACGTATTTGCACATATTTGCACTAGATTAAAATGAATATATAAAGTAAATATGATACAGATTCGAAATATGAGAATCTCCATCTGGGATCACTTAGGCATTTTTTTAAAAGTCAACCGAAAGTCAAAACTTGTTTATAAATTAGGAGTTACCTTTCAAGTTTTTTTTTCAAGGAAGATGAATAATCATTATTATCAAAAAATATGTAATTTACAGAAGAAACATCATACTAACAAGTAACGAAAGAATCGATTTAAAAAAACATTTCTTGAAAATAATTTAGTTAATTCAAAGTGAATCCATATTTTTGCTTCATAAAATCCATTCTTAAATACTCAACTTCAATCTATAGAACGAAAGTGATAACGTAAAAGCGAAGCAAATAAATTGACATTTTTGTAATCTATATGCAGTCTTTTAAATGTCTACATAAAAATTTCATTGATTTCAGTGGCGGCTCCTCATAAACAGCCAAGGGGCCATGGCCCTACCATTACAAATTATGGCAACAATATCACAAATTAATCATTGACAAGTCTTAGTTTTTCAAAAAACAAAACGAACAAAAATTTAGTAGAATGTTCCACATTTATTGCTAAAACTACAGTGAAAATTTCAAACTGACTAAGTCGTTTAAAAGTTATTGCAATTTAAAGTAACTGTAATTTTACATTTGATCTTATGGAGATTCGCTCACATAATAGAATAAAATCACTTCAATTACAAGAAAAAAGCTACCAAGCGTCCCAAATTTTCCAATTACGTAACTTGAAGACTCCACTACGTAACTCCACGAACCGCTTTTGCATAGTTTTGTAAACATTCACTAAATGGTTGTTGAGAAAAGAAATATAAACAAACCGAAAATCTGGTTTTTACTTAAGATTTTTCCATATTATTTGTATATTTGTTATTTTCTATTTCAGTCAAAATTATTAGTAAAATTTCCTCTTTTTTTTAAATAATATATTCTTTTTTAGCATTAATTTACTTCGTGAAACGAAGATATTCATGAATTTCTCATTTCCCGTACTTTTACCTCCGAGTGCCGGGCCAGTTTTATCTGGCCCGGCACAATGCAGATGGTGTGTTGGCCTGCGGGTATCTGGAAGCAAGCGGAAACGATCAGAACACGCGCGATTTCCAACACGTTCGGGCCAAGCATGTGAAGGCACGGCGTTCGTATTTCTTGCCAGTGTTATTTCTGTTATTAGTTTTGCGGGGTGCATGCGTTTACGTTTCGTTGGCAGTTGTAGTTTTTAAACTTTCATGTACTGTTTTTACTGTATCGAGTTATTGTGTTATTGAGTGTATTTTTTTGTGTTACCAAAAATGAACAGCATCAGACCAGATGGAATTTTTATTCTCGCGGAAATTAACACTGTTTATGAATACAGAAAAGAACTGATAGATGTCATGGAAACATTAGAAAACAGTGAACATATTAAGTTTGATTCCACAATTGAACAAGCTGGTGCCTACAAACTTTGACTGCAGAACAAAGACTGTATTTTTTGGTTAACAGTTTTTCATAATAAAATAATGCCACATGTGGAAATAATTTTTAAACAATTGCAGAAAAAAAATACCGACTCAGTTAAAGTTAAACAAGATTTACAACATTTTGAAAATGAAATTCAAAAAATACGAGATCAAATGGACCAGATCATTGAAAATATTGATTTAGAGTTTTCAGTCAATGAAACACTTCCCCGAAAGAAATCTCGCACTCTTGTACCGTTTTCGTTAGAGAAAAAAAGAGAAGCAATTGAAATATGCGATGTTATTATACAACAAATAAGAACTAGATTTAGTTTTACTGGGCATCTGTTAGCAACAAATTTATTTTTATTAGAAAAGTTTCGAGATTAAGGCAAAAAATTTCCCGAAAACCTTTTTTCAAGTAGTCGGTGCTTATTCTTTTTTGGAAAAAAAATAGGTTAAAAACTGAACTTCAGGTTATTTACGAAAAAGAAGAACTGCAATGTGTTTCAGGGACTCTTTCTCTTTTATCATTGATTTCGCAAGAAGAAATGCGATACTTAAAAAAAAACGCGTAAACTTAACTTAACTAAACGTAAAGTATGAATAACAACGACAATGTCAACGGCCGAAGCAGAAAGATGTTTCTCGATGTTAAAGCCAATCAAGACATTTCTACGAAATTCGATGAAAGAAAAGCGATTAAGTGCATTAGGAATGCTATCGGCAGAAAAAGCTTTCATAAATAATATTGAAAATTTCAATCAACAAGTTATTGGCCGATTTGCAAATCGAAAAGAACGGAGAATGGACTTTCATTATAGTGCCACGTAACTTTCTATTTAAAACTTTAGGTATTTGATATACGTAACAGTTTTAGTTCATAAGTTTTTAATACTTTAACATTCATGTTTTTGTGTGCGTGCTATTTAAAACTGAATTTGTGCAATTCCGACGAAAATATAACACTACCTGCCACCTAACTTCAGACTTTGGTGAGTTTAATGAAATTTTTACTTTTAATTGAAAAGGGGTGGGGAATATTAGGACGTTGGGCCGAGGTTGGCCCTACCACTCAACATTGGCACGAGCCGCCACTGATTGATTTTCAACATTTGACCCGAGGGGTCAACCACTCGCCGCAATACATGTACATTTTGGCGGCAATCGCACGCAATCCTCAGCAATCACAAAGAAATCATCAGAAATCTCGCAGTCTTTATCGGCAATCAGCGAAATCTTTCGCAATCCCGCAATCATCATCACAGTCGTCGAAATCGAATATAGTAGAAATGGTGCCATCATTAATTTGCTGTAAATTCGATAGTTATTCATACTTATTATCAGTTTTTATGCCAAAAGCGGCATTTTGAGAATCGGTAAGTGAATACGTCAATAAATCTAACACTCCCACTTTAAGCAAAAGAAAACTCGTCTATAATTTAGTGCTAATTAAAGACAAAGTACCAAAAAGAACTAATTTTTTTTGTGGCTAACACCATTTAGACACAATTCTCATTTCAAAATTGGGAGTGCCCACTTAAAACAAAAAAAATAATAAAGCCATAATTAACTACTAATTAAGGACAAATTTGTACCACAAAAACTTTTTTCGTAACTACAACTCTATAGTCGCTATTCACATATCAAGACTGGCAGAGCAAACTGGCAGTCAACTTTCATAAAAATGAAAATTTCCTAAGCTGCCATTAGTACTAATTAAAGACTAATTTGTAACCCCAAAATCTTTAGATTTACACGGAAAACAATTTCTTAATAGAGGCTATTATAACATCGTTTCTGGGGGTCGGTCTATTTGTTTTATAAGATTGGTAACATCTGTGTTATACAGCGTGGAAATAAATGATTTTCATCAAGTTCCCTTTGGATTTTTTCACATGTAAATTTTTCTGTACCGCTCTACTCTTTTTGATTTAGTACTAAATTAGTTCTGTCAAACAATTCATAGAATTTATTGAATTTGTATATTTTGAGGTTATGGTACTGCCTTCTCTATTTTCGTAGAGCGGCACGTCGTGCTTTTACATGGGGAATGCAATGGTAACTTGATGAAAATCATTTATTTCCACCCTGTATTACATATAAACACATTTAATTTTCACACATTCTAACCTCACAAAACGTGAAAAGTCATGTTATAGCTTTACCACATGTTAAACGCAAAAATCGCTAGATTGTAATGCAATGTTTTTAATAGCTTAAATTTACAATTACTATCAAACTAATGACGCAAAGTATAAAAAATAGTACTATATTATACGACGTGCCCAAAAATGATTTTCATCTAGTTACCTTTGAAATTTTTTTTTATGTTAATTTTTCTGTGCCGCTCTATTCTTTAAGTTTGAACTAATTTGATCTGTCAATCAAATGTCAGTATGTCAGTTATCATTTTGAGGTTATGTAACAACAAAAAGCGGCAATTTTTATTTTACATGGGAAATTCACAGGCGACTAGATGAAAATCATTTTTGGGCACCCAGTATTTGTTTTACAGACGTATTGTAGCACTGATTCCTTTGCACACTCGTGCTACAACCGACCATCAAGAGTACAAGAGACCGTCTTATACAACTCGTATAATAATATACTATTGTACCATGATTAAAATGTTTAAATAAACGATTGTTTAAAACGTGTGCCATCTGTTTCGAGATTATTAGAAATTGATTGAATATAATAATGTCAACTGTGACATGGCTTATTGCAAGTAGTTTTGGAAGCAGAGGTGATTTCCTCGCAATGTCTTTTTCCAATCAGAATATTAAAAACTTTCCAATATGGATCCACCTTTATGGCAGACAGTGCATGTGACACATGGTACATCGGGTGCATAGTGCAAGTTTTAGATGATCAAACATTTAAAATAAAATTTTTAAAATCTAAACTAGACGAGTATTAATATTTGGCCAAAAGAAGAGGATGTACAGATTGTAAAAATATATTTTTCTTTTATGGGCCTATCGAATTACAGTAGGACTCGATTATCCGTCATTGTCATTGTCGATTGAAGGATAATAATCGAAAAGACGGTTAACAGAACAATAGGGAATTTTTTAATGAAAATAATGTTTTTTTCTCAAAATTGTTTTATTTTTGGAAAAATTATATGTATGTAGTAATAGGCAATAGTCCATTTCGTTTAAAAAGCCGTGGCAAAATGGGTATTAAAAAAGAGTATAAAAGACTTAGAAGAAGTCAAAACTAGTTAAAACTCTACAAATCTCTTTATACTTATGTAACGTTAAAATTAATAATCGTATATAGTTCCTAAATGAAGCATTTTATTTGTGAAGTAATGTCCTTCGTAATATCTTTATAAATGAATTTACCTAACAAACACATTTTAATTAATAGTACTGTTCTTGTAAAAAACAACCAGTACAAATACTATCGATTTTGTTCTAATCTTTAGCAATCACATTGAAAATTGCTTTTCAAACATTAGCACGGTAATGAAGAAGAAATCGCATTCTATAAATCATCCCACAATCCTCGGAAATCATAGGCATTGCGAAAGCAATCCTTGGAAATCGTAGAGATTGTGAACGCAATTCTTGGAAATCAGAGATTGCGAAGGCAATCCTTGAAAATCATAGAGATTGCGAGGAAATCTTGGATTTCGGCAATACATGTACATTTTTTGTAAGAGTGGTTGACCCCTCGATTTGACCGTTTCGCCAAATGTCCTTGTTTTTTCCATTTCGATCCAGTGTGCGTCGTTCCGAGCAGCAACTAAAATTTTAATAGAAACATCGAATTTGTTTTTGTTTTTTTATGTATTTAATTAATTTAATATTTTAATATTGTCATAGAAAAAATAAATGATTATTATTTAACGGAAAATTTCTACTTATTACTTCGCATTATTGCTATAAAATTCACTCGAGGAAAAAACCGCACCACTTGAAAACGCACCAAGAATACCAAAATTTCAAACCGTTATAACTCGGCGGATCTTGGACGAAAATGGATGAACCTTTGAGTGCTAAAAAGTTTAAAGTGTCTAGTTTAAGGGCGTGTTAGCGAATGTTACTTTTAAGCTTTTCCGCTCCCCCGCCATCCCGCGAAGAATAAAAAATGTTTTTGATTCAAACTTTAACAGCTTGTACGGTGTACCAAAAAGACCGTAGATCCAATCGACCGTCAGGGCAATAAAGTTCAGCCCTTTTTCTGTAAAGTTCTCAAAACTTCGAGTGCCTACGATGACTTGGCGCGAAGTTATAGATTTTTGAAATTTACCCTGCATTTTGTCGGGAGTCTTTCGTTTTCAAAAATGTTAATGTTAATGTTTAATTAATAAAAACATTTTTTTTATTAACTTTAATTTTTTTAACGTGTAACCGCCGACATCAGCGTTACCCGATGTGCACCATGAGGAGGTTGTCGGTCGGATTTTGCACATCGTGTGTGTGTGTGTGTGTGTGTGTGTGTGTGTGTGTGTGTGTGTGTCGCATGCTAACTCCTACCTCCAAAAGAGCAACAATTCGTGCACGTTGAATGCCCGTTAATTGTGGCATTGTAACGCTTCAAATATCTTTCTAATACTGATTAATTTCAACATTAGTAAAATAAAAATCAATAGATTAATTTAGGCACTTGCACATCGGGTAACGTTGTCGGCGGTTACACGTTAAAAAAATGAACGGTAATAAAAAAATGTTTTTATTAATTAAACATTTTTCAAAATTTTTTGAATTTGGAAAAAAAGGATTCAAACTCAACCGATAATAATGTCGCTGGCAGAAGAGGAAAAACACCCGACAAAATGCAGGATAAATTTCAAAAATTCATAACTTTGCGCCAAAGAATCGTAGGCACTCGGAGTTTTGAAAACTTGACAGAAAAAGGACTGAACTTTATTGCCTTGGCGGTCGATAGGGTCGACGACTTTTCTGGTACACCGTACAAGTTGTTAAAGTTTGACATTTTTTAATCAAAAACTTTTTTTCTTCTGCGGGTGGTCGCGGGGACGGAAAGCCCTTTACGTAACATTCGTGTGCACGCCCTTAATCTAGACACTTTAAACTTTTTAGCACTCAAAGGTTCATCCATTTTCGTCCAAAATCCGCCGAGTTATGACGGATTGGAATGTTGGCATTTTTGGTGCGTTTTCAAGTGGTGCGTTTTTTTCCTCGAGTGTATAATCTTTTTATTATACCTGACTCATAATCTTGATATATCGGACTCTTAAGCGTGCGAAATAAGGCCTCTAAAGCATATGTGCATACATATAGCAACCAAACAACAATTGTTTTTAACCATTTCTATATCAACGATTAATGATGCAGATTATTTTGAAAAGGTATTTCAATTTACTTTTTTTGTTACAATTTTCAGATTGTAGTGCAGGTATAATAAAAAATAGCGTATAATACACGTGTATAGGAGCCTTTAAAGTACTGCCCCGTTAAAAGGCACTTGGCTTCGCCTCGTGCTTTTAAACCCGTCGTGCGTGCTTTAAAGGCTTGCTTATACACTTGTATTATAATATACTATTAAAGCACCTATTAGTACAAAAAGTGATTACTTTTTATACAATAATTGTTATGATAACGAGTAACAGTTCCTAAATGGTCTACATTTTATACAAAATAATTTGATATTTATATTTTTGGCATTAGGGTAATGGGATATAACTTATGTATGTATAACTGACGTGGGCCCTAACATAATAGCGCTTGAGATGACATATATGAAATGGTATAACCTAAGGCGTTTCCTAGCGATCAATTGGTTTAAACCGTTTACTGTTGTATTTAAAATGTGTCATTCTAGCGATGCAACGGTGGTTCAAACAGTTTTAAACCATAGTGAAAAATGTATTTAAACCAGTGACTTGCGCACTAACAGCTTTTTGATTTTGACATTGAGTTGTTTGGTTGTAATAACACCAATTTGTACTTTCACAAGTCAAAATTATACGTCTAACATCCATTAATTTGTAACAAAATAAAGTTATTTTTGCATATTACAGTATTACACACTTGCAGAAAAGTTTTGTTGATTTGTAGGTTATAGGTTATGTTTTACGTTTACGATTCTTTGAATAAACCACGCCTACAAAGTGGTGGTTTAAAATGCTTTATTCTAGCGACTTTCTCAAATGATGACGTACTCGTTCAACCGTGTTTAAATATATTTAGAAATATGGTTCGTTGCTAGAAAACACCTCTAATCTCCAGGTGCGTGCTGGCCCACCGGGATGCCGGGAGTTTCCCGGTAGGCCTTTATAAAGTTGCCTGGAAGGGCCCTACGACACGGCTGAATTTAAATTACAATCAAATTATATTTAAAGTAGAAACAATACACCTCGCCGCTGTTCAACTCGACTACACATAACGAACAAAGATGATTGAATCAGGCCCAATCCTCCCTCCCAACCCTTTGATATTGAAATTAAAGCGACTATCACATAAACTGTTTCCTTAGTTTATGAGTATTCGGAACACACGTCACAGGCATCATTTGTTTACGTTGTTGTCTATAATTTAGTACTTATTTGGTTTATTTATACGCTTACGTTAGATGTTGAAGATGCTTTTCAAAAACATTCTTTTTGGTATTACTAATAAATAATTTTAAGTTCAAATATGAAAAGGAGGGAGCTTGAATTGCACCGTCCTTTGGTCGGAAATTGATTGTCGATGTGTTCAGGTCTACGAGCAAATAGAAACAGGAGAGAACATTTCAATGGTCGGGGGTAAGGAACCGACGCGACGGAAGTCGGCCATTATATAAACCACGTTGAGCAGGTCGGGGTTGTTGACGTACGACGTTCGATATTGTCCGTGTCAGGTCGGGGTTGTTGACGTATACAATCGATCGATATTCATCGGGTGCCGGTACCCTCTCTCACTCACTCGTACCCTCTCTCACTCACTCTTATAAACCACTTTTTCTAGCAGTTCCGTCGCGTGGAATATAATGCAATGTTCTCTCCTGTTTCTATTTGCTCGTAGGTTCAGGTCGGCGGCGGGGCCCAAGTCAACTTCAGTGAAGAAATGGTTTCCAAGGGTCTTTGTAGAGGTTAAGTAGCTTCAAACGGTTATGGATTATTATTAATTAATCTAAATAAATAAATTATCTTTAAAAAACTAACCGAAGTGGTGGGGCCCTCTAAGGGAATATTTTCCCGGGCCCTAAAATTGATCCAGCACGCGCCTGCTAATCTCATCTAGTGATCTTGAGAAACTAGACATTTGAACGACATATTGTGGCGTTGTGGCATTTAGTCACCACAGCTCCTTAATATTATCATTTTTACTGATAGCAACAGCTTCATCTACATCTCTTCATTGCGCCAACGTTTTCGATCATCAAACACACTTTCTAACATTTAAGACGGTAGCTAAATCCGTGTGGTCATTGCTCAGTAATATTAGCAAACATAACTTCAAATATCGCCGTATAATGTGAGTGTGAAATATTTAGCATTGACAGTTCCGTTCAGGTTTTAGGATTGACTAAACGTAAACGCCATGTAAGTTGTATGTTTATTGATCAGTTTTGAAGTATTGTACTTAATGCTAATGTAGATTCATTTAATTAGTTTGTAGATAATAGTATGTTGATTAATAATTGCTGATAGTCATAGTCATAGTTGAGTTTAAGAATATACCCATTTCTTTAAATATTTTCAATCTAATAACGTTCACGGCCTCCTCGATTTGTGAGAGACAAAGGTCTCTTACACGGCCGTTCGCATTTGTAGTTCCAGGCATTATTTCTGTTTTGAAGGGGGCGCCACAATACAGAACATCCAGGTTGCGTGTTATCAAACTTTCTTTCGAAATATTACATTACTACCTGGTTGCAAATTCTCAAAGTTGTTAATAAAACATAACCTCTCTTACAATTCGCACTTGCATATTGTAATAAGTTAATATTAATGTCGCAATTCGATTATAAAAATGAAAAATCGTAAAGAGAATTCAACAAAAGAAACAAACAAAGTCTTCTATAGAATCTGATGAATTAAAGCAACAATTCAGTAATATTTTAATTGTGAGGAATATTATATTTAAATCCTTCTTATTTATTAATTTATTATGGTTATAAATAAATTGAACGAATAAATGCAACGAAACCGGTTGGTTCATCAAATAATAATAAATTATATCCACTGTAAAAATCATTGTGCCTTATTAACTCACTACAAAAATAAGAAAAGTGCTGATATATGATCATACTTCTAAACTATTATTAAAAGTGATTGGGAAATTGGTGATTATAATTTATCCTCTTATAAACTTATAAATCAAAGTACATATTACCTACACTTGGATGTCTCGCTGATGTACTACTGAAACTATTGTTAGAAATACCCACACTCACAATGGGCGATTCAACCAATATTTCAAACTGTAGACCAATATCATTTCTCCGAAAATCTTTGAAAGATTAATAAAATAATTCATAGATTATGCACCAGTATGATCAATTAGAGCTTCTTTCCATTTAAAATTAAATTCTACATTTGCAGGAAAACTATGGAGAGATACATTTTCTAATTCATACGAGCTAGAGTTCGTAACACAACACTTTCGAGGCATTTTTAATAATTCTAATATAGTTTATAGAAAATTACAATATATTTTACCACTAACAATAAGTAAATTATTGATGATAATGTTTATTAAAAATAAACAAGGGGCAATCTAGATTGAGCGCCAATATTGCTTAATCACTACAGGACTCGACAGATGGCGCCACAATACGTAACCTGTCAAAAACAGAAATTTTTTCAATGCGACCGGCTGTCTAAGAGACGACCGTCTCTCAAATCGAGGAGGCCGTGATAACGTTAAACTATACAAAAATTAACATAGATGGCATTTAAATGATAACGTTCTCGCCATAACTATAAGCGTTTACGAAAATTGGATTGTGTGTAATTAATTATGTCTATTGGAAGTATCGCTTAGTATTTCACCTATCAATGTTATAAAAGAAGTAACTCAAATTTCAATAAATGTTTGATTTGGATGTTCAGATTAAAATAAAAACAATAATATAAGTTAAAATAAGTCAAATATAAGTTTAGTGTTTTAAGAGAAGCAATTAAGTAATACTAATTATTAATCATAATCACTTATTTATTCAAATTGCAAACTTATATTTACAATATAATAATAAATATAGTGAAAATAAATCTTATGCATTATGATAAACTTGTTCTTAGATTACGCAATGAATTATTGGCACATTCCGGGGCACAACATGGTTTACCACCACTCATTGTGATTTTGAATTTCTCAAGTTTATGTTCTTCAAATCAAAAAGCAATTAATAAGTGTCCAAAAAACGATTTTTAAAAAGTTCACTGAAAACTGCACTAGTGATACTTGAAACTAAAACTAAAAGGAATTAGGGATTAGTTTCAGTAATATAATACCATTAGGTATGATACCTGGCCACGGCAATCTTTATAAGTAAACTTGTAGTTTCTATTCAATTATATTCAAAAAGGGCCTCCATTCGAAATTTTCTCTTTTATTTATAAACAGGTAAGGCAGTCTTCCGAAAGACCTAGACAGAATGTTTTTACTTAAAAATTTATATTGAAGTATGGTTTTAATCTCTTTAACAACTGGTCGTTTTCAATAGATAAAGGGTTTCGTGAAGATTTGGAAAGCTTTTTTAACGACAATAGTGCTCTTTCATAATTAATTGCTTTATAGTTATTATTAGCTTATATAATTATTGCCCCAAACAAGGTATTCGAATTCTAGCAGGCTTGAGCGGCATTTCGAACGCATGCACGGATTGCATTTTAAAAAATACTGAAGAAGGTATTGTACCTTGTACCTAAAAACAAATTAACAGTCAATTTTAAAATTTTGCAAAACAAGGAAGTTGAGTGGGATTGTATCTCAATATATCGCTGAAGATGTGTATCCTGTTTATAAATATTCAGGAAAAATGTTTTAACTATAAAAGCTACGAATAACTTAAGACTTAACAATAAACAATACAAAACTAAACAGGAAAGGCTTTGGCATAAAGAGATAAAAAAAATTTTAAGATAAGAGAATTTATTTATGTGCTGCTGTGCTTTTTATTAAATAATCTGGTAACTTCTGGCAGAAAGTGATTAGAGGATTAATTGCAGCAATTTTTAAAACGAATATGCAGATTTTTGTGTTAGGTACCTATGTAAAATTACTATCCGGGATTCCTAGGAATTCCCGGGACTTTCGGAAAAACGTCCGAGTTCCGAGAATAGTAAAATTGTCGTAACCCAGAAACCCTAGTATATATCCAATACAATTTTCGTGAACGCCTTATATAAAAGTTATTAAAGGGTAAAGGTTAAGTTTTGTACTGTACTTTTTTGCTGCAGATTGTGTTAATACCTTAAATAGTAATGATACAATGGAAGCCGATGAACTAACAGCAATAAAAAAAAATTAGAGATCAAAATGGAACCACAAATAATGGAAGATTACAATGCATTGGATGAAATTAACACAGATACTGAGAGAGTCGAAAAACTGTTCCATGACATCAGTACTCCACCAGAACCCACACAAGTCATTCCTGATGATAAGAAAAAGAAACCATCTCAGTGTAATCTATATAATTACAAGTGTTCACGAGGTGGTAATCTTAACATACACATGATAACTCACAGTAGTGAAAAACCAATTCACTGTAACGTATGTCATTACAAATTTTCAAGAAAATGTTATCTTAAAGAACACATGCTAACACACACTGGTGAGAAACCATTTGAGTGTAATTTGTGTGATTACAAATGTTCACGAGGTCGTACTCTCAAAACACACATGCTTAATCACAGTGGTGAGAAACCATTTGAGTGTAACGTATGTCATTACAAATGTTCAAAAATAGATGATCTTAAAAGACACCTTCGAACTCACACTGGCGAGAAACCATTTGAGTGTAATTTATGTGATTACAAATGTTCACGAGGTAGTACTCTTAAAGTACACATGCTAACTCACACTGGTGAGAAACCATTTGAGTGTAATTTGTGTAATTACAAATGTTCACTAGGTTATAATCTCAAAAAACACATGCTTACTCACAGTGGTGAGAAACCATTTGAGTGTAACATTTGTCGTTACAAATGTCCAAGAAGAGATTATTTTAAAATACATCTGCAAACTCATACCGGTGAGAAACCATTTGAGTGTAATTTGTGTGATTACAGAAGTTCACAAAGTCATACTCTCAAAATACACATGCTAACTCACAGTGGTGAGAAACCATTTGAGTGTAACGTATGTCATTACAAATGTTCAAAAAGAGCTAATCTTAAAAGACACCTTCGAACTCACACTGGCGAGAAACCATTTGAGTGTAATTTGTGTGATTACAAATGTTCACTAGGTCGTACTCTCAAAACACACATGCTTAATCACAGTGGTGAGAAACCATTTGAGTGTAACGTATGTCATTACAAATGTTCACGAGGTAGTACTCTTAAAGTACACATGCTAACTCACACTGGTGAGAAACCATCTGAGTGTAATTTGTGTGACTACAAATGTTCACGAGGTCGTACTCTCAAAACACACATGCTTAATCACAGTGGTGAGAAACCATTTGAGTGTAACGTATGTCATTACAAATGTTCACGAGGTAGTACTCTTAAAGTACACATGCTAACTCACACTGGCGAGAAACCATTTGAGTGTAATTTATGTGATTACAAATGTTCACGAGGTAGTACTCTTAAAGTACACATGCTAACTCACACTGGTGAGAAACCATTTGAGTGTAATTTGTGTGATTACAAATGTTCACGAGGTAGTACACTTAAAGAACACATGCTAACTCACAGTGGTGAGAAACCATTTGAGTGTAATTTATGTGAATACAGATGTTCACGACGTAGGAATCTTAGAAGACACCTGTTAACTCACAGTGATGAAAAACCTTTTCAGTGTAATTAATGTAATTACAAATGTTCAAGAAGAAATCATCTTAACAGACACATGCGCACTCATATGGGTAAGAAAACATTTGAGTGTAATTGATGTGATTACAAATGTTCACAAGGTAGTAATCTTAAAAGACACATGTTAACTCACAGTAGTGCGAGACCATTTGAGTGTGATTTGTGTCACAAATGTACGCGAGGAACCTATGTGAGTGTTTATGTGATTCTAAATATGCAGATAAGGAAAAGCTGAACATAATTTCATAATAATGAAACACATGCAGTGCAGCCAAATATGGTGAAAATCTTTTGTATACGGTATGTGTAGTCACAAATTATGACAAAAGGTATTATCAAACGCACTTATTCAGTGATGTGTGTAATTAAAAACAATATGGTTACCTGCATTTTCCCAGTTTTTAAAAAAAGATTTGTACAGAATTATTTAATTTTTATCACCTCTTTATTTTTGTTAGTCTTACAGATTAGAAAGAAATTTCCTATAAAACTTGTTTCTACTTCTATTTCTATTTCTTTTTCAACAATACTGTTTTTTTTTAATTGAAGAACACACATGAGCGCATCAGTGTTATGGTTGCAGTTATCAAATATTGTTTATTGATTTCCTTAAATAGCATTTGAACTTATCACTTCACTATGAATTCATATTTTTGCTATGTGAGAAACTTTGTTATTTGCGTGGATTTCTTTGTACATGCTGCGAAGCAATTAAAGCTAAGGTAATAGAAAAATTTTTAGAAAAAATATTTTATCCAGAACCTATAATTTTTATAGTTATGAATCATTGTGTGACGCAGTGAACTAACTCATTAGCGGGTGGTACTTTGTGAGGCTGTTTGTGAGTGGGAAACTACAAGAATTGTAATATTTCCTTTTCTCAGGAGCTCTTTGGACAGCTTCTTCTTTCTTGATGTTAGCTGTTCTTGGAGTTTAATAACACTATTTGACAAAAAAGAAAACCATGTTACGTGAAATCACTAAAATCATAAGATTTGTTTAGAAACTCGCGTGGCTATAAATCCATACAAAACGTGGGACGACTGGTTTTGAACAGATGGCTTTTTCAATTGTCAAAAAGGATTCAAAATAAAATTATTGAAACTTAGGCCCGATTTTAGCCATATTCAAATAAAGCATCCATTTGACAAAATGTTTTAAATTAATAAAAAATTAATTTTATTAAATTTTCAAAGACATATTTTTCAATAACATATAAAAGAGTTATTAAGTGAATTTTTAACAAATATCAAAATTTATGGGAAAAAGGTAAGTTTTCTTCTTGCAATATCCGGAATTGGTTCTAGAACTGCAAAACTGGATTTCAGCAGTCGTTTACTAAAATACACCAACAAAATCCAACATCTTTAAGATTTGGTGGTAACAAGTTGTTCATGTCTTTTATCCCTACATTTGTTTGACATGTTGCGACACTGCTTGTTATAAAATTGAAAAAAATAGACCAAGAGCCAGCAACGTATTTCGAGTTGTCATTTCAACAGTCGTGAAAATTTGGGTACTAAATCTTATATACCTGCAGAACACTAAAAGTCGATTCTGGCAGCCCCCTGCGGCCGGGTTATGCTACCCCAAAATTTCTAAGAGGGTGAGAGATAAGATTCTCCCTCCAATCCGCAGGCCGCTATATAACTGTCTCGCCCGCACTAACATGTAAACCTACATATACCTACTTTATTTATTGTGTCAAAATTTGCAACATTTAGAAGAGAAGGAAATGTTCTGGCAATATTTATAAATAAGAAATAAATAAAGAATACTATCGAAAATAACCTCCTGAAATTTCATGACTTTTACTTTAAATAAATTGAATCTTATTTCTCACCCTCTTAGTCATTTTGGGGTAGTATAAACCGGCCGCAGGGGGCTGCCAGAATCGACTTTTAGTGTTCAGCAGGTATGTAAGATTTAGTACCCAAATTTTCACGACTGTTGAAATGACAACTCGAAATACGTTGCTGGCTCTCCGTCTATAAGGAACAACGTTGATCGACTCGAAACATTATTGTCAAAATGGCCCCTATTGCTAAAGGCAATGCAAATAGAATAACTACATAATACATGTAGGGGTAAGTGAACTACAATGGGTAAAATTTCAGTTTTTTAAATTTTAGGGTGGAATTTAGTCAATTGACAATAATACTTGAATATTGAGCATTTAATCTAGTCAAATTAGAATAAATAGCGGAAAGTTGAGGTAAGTCCGTGTATTTTTGCATAGGGCTTCCTTGCGGGTTGTCAAATAACCCCTTAAAAGTCAACACTTGTAGGTGGTGAGCCCAAACAGATAATGAGAGTAAACCATGCCTCCTAACGGTATTTATCGTTTTTCTCAGAAACTATTAGGTTCATCGAGATGAAGGAAGTTCCATTCTCGCACAACTGCAGCCCATAAATTATCGATCGGATTCAAATCGGGCGATTTCGGCGGAAAATCTACTTCCTCAATCTATGGTCTACTTTCGAACCATTGTTTGGCCAATCGAGATTTATGTACTACACTGTTATTGTGAACAAACAATATTTCTTCTCGTTCGGGATATACAGCACGAACGCTTGGAATCATAGCATTTTCCAAAATATCAAAGTCATGCGGGAAGTTGTACGCACCAACTCACCCGGTCCAGCGGAAGACATCCAGCCCCACATACTTAGAGTTATCCGTCCACTCTGGCGTTGAGGTAAAACATATTCACGCTTATATCGTGCATTATTAGGGTGCCAAAGTGGCACACGCGTTCCCATGTTGGTTTTAAAGACTTTCCCGTCCGAGCATATCACCAACCGCCAATCTGTGTCTAAATTTTGTTGAGCAAAGGTCATCCTTTTCTCAGCGTGTTCTTCGGTCATATTAACCCTTAGGGGCCATTTATTAATTACGTAAGGGTCCTGAGGGGGAGGGGGGTTCTCAAGATTTCTACATGCCTTTTACTCGGGGGGAAGGGGTGTCAAAGCCATTCTTACGTAAGATTTTATAAGTCGAAATAAGCGATTTTTAACATAGTTTGATGAATATTTGAGAGCAAAACTTTCGGGAAAACAAATGTGAGAACTATTTTTTTTTAAATGTACAATTCGATTTAAACCAAAATTATCTTCTAAAAAATAAAAATCTTTGATTTACTTCAAATTATGAGTTTTAGTGCAATGGATCCATTTCTAAAACCAGATAAAATCTTACGTAAGAAGGGGGAGGGGGAGTCCAAGAAATCTTACGTGCCCTTACATGGGGGTAGGGGGGTCAAAAATGGCCAGAATCCATCCTTACGTAATTAATGAATGGCCCCTTACTGCAGCTCGTCGACAATGGATTCCATTAAGATGTAGATATCTCACAATTGTGCGAGAGCTGCATTGGAATTGCAATTCATCTCAAACACTTCGAGCAAATCCAAATGGATTATTTCTTTTATTATCCATTAAATCTTCTCGCTGTTGATCCGGCTAACTTTTTTCTGCCACAATGACCCTGCCTGTTGGTTTGGAACGGACCATGGGCTTCTTCCCTATACTGTCTAATCCATTTATAAATCTGTGATCTCTGAAATAACATTGTTAATGTAATCGAGGTAGTTTACTCTTGAAAACTAATGATTTTATTCGTTCTCAGTATTCTCAAAGATTCTTAATAAGCAACCCACGTATGGATATCAATAGCTTTACTTTTTCTTTTGAAGAAGAGAGTGCAAGAGTTAAAGAAAGCCATTACTTGTTCTATTTTCTTAAGTAGTCAAAAAAAACAAACTACAATTAGCATTTCTACGTTTTTAATATTTTTATATACGATCATACAAAAAGTGACTTTTTACATTAATTTTCGTGTAAAAATCAACGTTTATTGCACTAGTGTTATAAAATTATAAACGTAGCACTCCTTACAGACAGATCTATTTCTCGAACTATCTGATGTATAGGGACGTTTTTCTCATAAAGAGCTACCAGTTTTCCTTTTTCTTATTCGTATGTATCTTTCTGATGCAATCTTCTTCCCATTTTCTTAATAACAAATCTTAAATGGATAAGAATTTCCAAATTGTAGTAGGTATCACACTCACACACTACTTCACTAATGCAGGAAAATGAATGAATTGCCAAAATAACCGAAGAAGGAAAGAAAGAAGCTATAACACATTTCTATTGCTACTGTTCCAGATGGTAGTTTGAAAAACTAGTTTCTCTTAAGGAAATTCCTGATAATTCAAAAGAAACCTTCAAAAGAAACAGTTACCTATATCCTCCTTAAACTGGTTTGGAAAATCCTTATTATCTTTATGATTACGATTTTGAAGATTATTTACTATTGTATAGAGTAAGTTCATTCAGTAAATTTGGATGAATGTTAAGACACAATAATGCATAAAGATATACAGAATTCCACTATTCCCATTCGATTGTTGGCACTGTTTAACAGTCCGAGAATACAACAAGATCACACACGGCGACTTTCAATATTTGTCAGAGTGCATCTAGTGGTTATAACTATATACTAGTTTTTTCACTACTAGCTTTAAAACATACTATTATCTAGTCTGTTGTCACCTTGTGAAGTTAGTTTTCTTGCCTAGTGGTAAATAATTTTTTATTATTGACTACTAGTCAATAATCCAGATTTTAGTGTAACACGGGGCAAAAACACATCCCATTATACACTGGCATCCAGGAAAAAATCCGTGATCGCGATAGTACGTTTTTTATGTGAGAAGAATAAAAGGAATAAAAGTACTAGTAGTGAAAAAAATAATATATACACCACGGTTGTGAAGTGTTTTCTAGAGCCTCTCATCTTATATCCCTCGATGCTGCGCATCTCGGGATCTAATAATGCTCGGCTCTAGAAAAAACTCTTCACAACCTTGGTATATAATATACTATTATACACTGATCCATGACATTTAGGTTAATCCATAAAAATAACTGTATAATAGCATACATACAACAGAATTCTAAATGTTATTGAAAAGTTGTATTAAGAAAATACTCTAAAAACAAAATAACATCATAAAGTATACTTGCTTTGAAAATACGGATAACGGTCCTAGTAACAGTACAATACTCGAGTTTCTTAGAAACACTTCTCAGGTAGTAGTTGGTTTTAGATGTGTGGTCCCTTTTATTAATGCTCTTAAATCCCTGTTCAATAAAAATACATTATTTTGTTTCATTATTCGAATTGAATTTTTAAAATTTCCAATTTCTTTTTGTGCGTAAATTAATTTAAAAAAAAATAAGCTGCAAAACAATATCGGGATTTGAACAGATGATCTGTTTCACAGAGAGAGAGATGGTATTTTGCCGCTGAGCTACACCCGCTTTGCCTTTATGATCGTCTTACCTATCTCTTCTTATAATTACATCTTGTGTTTTTCGGTTTTTCATATTAATAAATAAAATTAGAACCGTATTTAATTAAAAACATGTTTTGTTATAGAATCACCTATAAAGCTACAAACTTAACAAGAAAAATTAAACTTTCCGCTATTTTACGGATTTAATTGGAAAAGAAATAATCTAAAGGTATAACTTAGGTAGAGATTATTTCTATAATAGTTAGCGTCATTACAGTGATTTTTTTATAATTTGAATACTTGTATGACTGATTCTTGCTCCTAATTCAAATAAAACCGGCGGGTTTGATGAAATTTGAAAATAAATTGCATCAGAAATATTTCAGTTTAAGTTCGGTCCTGATATATATAGGCAACCCAATAATCACCTGTGCACGCAACTGATTTTCTAAGTACCCATACGAGTCTCATTTCATTTGTCTTTCAGTTTACAATCAATAAATGTATGGGTTGCATGTAAACAATTTAAGCATAGATGCCTTTGTCTAGCAAAACCATAACGATCAATAGGCGCCTTCTTAATAAAAGAAGGGCATTTATATAGTGAATGATGAGATTTACACAAAATACAAGCGAGAATATAGTTAATAAACAATATGGATAACGGTTTGTATATAACTGGAGGCCTTGGTCGCCTTAAAGGCAACATTAGGCAAATTTATGTAAGTCTTCATATCCAATTTTGTTATAACAGTGTTACATAAAACAATCCCCAATTGTCGGTGGATAAACCTAGAGTTTTTAAGAGGCTGTTCCGAGAAGGTGAAATAAATTGGCCTAGAATGGAAACTGAAAAAGATTTGTGTTCTTCAATTTGCTTCAAACTCTCAGAGAAGATTCTTTAGGCTATAAAGGTCGTACTGACCCAAGGAAGCATCACTGACATTAATAAGTTGGGTATAGCAGGGCGGTAAAGGTCAAAATGCTAACTTTGCGTAGAAACAACCTATATACTCACATGCTATAGCTCAGTTTGACGGGCTCGTCGAACGAGATTGTCATTTGGAGCATCAAAAATTGCAAGGTTATGTTAAGAAAACTTCTAAAAAATTGTGGTTTTAAGAATTTTTTTATGGATTCAGAAAGCTTACCACCTTAAGCTGTATCCTTGCACAAATCAAGTAACAAAATACAACTAAAGGTATAAATAAGTGGGTCATTCCATACCAAATCAACACAGCACACAACCTGACCATCTCATCTTTTCGTGAAGTTTGGTAGGAGGTAGAGGACATAACGTAACTTATGTATGTAAAGTTATGGCTCTCGGTGATACACAGTATTCATATAGCAGGGTTACAAACATGGTAAAAAATGTAAAACTTACGCTTACAAGGTGAACAAAAACAATAAATTCATAACTTTATATTAATCATAGTAGAATTTTCATGTTAGGCTTGTTTCAAAGCTAAAGGAACATAGTTTGCATAAAAAAATTATTTTATAATAAAATAGTGAGTTTTTTATTTCAAGGTGACATGATGTGGCTTTTGACCTTGAATATCTAAGAAAGTGTACCTTCAATTTTTTTAGCAATACAATATGTTATACAGTTAGATGCAGTCTCTCTTTGGTATAAGTTTCATTTTGGGAAGCCTTCAGGAACAGGAGTAAAAAAATGTTAAGGTCCAAGTGTACCCAAAAAACGTGTGTTGTTTGTTTAATAAATAATATAATAATGTGATAACTTTGGTTTTAAGTTAATAGTCGAGGAATGTTAAAAACTTACTTACCTAACTTGTTTTGGAAAAAAAAGTTTTTTAATTAAATTATTTCACGTGTTATACGTGAAAAATTAATTTTGGAGAAACTGTACATTCAAAATTAATCAAAATAATACCACTTAAGTTTCATAGTATTTGAACTATTTTCCCAAAATTTTAAGAAAATCGTATGTCTAGGGACTAAACTATTACCTCCTTTTTGCCAAAAAAAGCAGTTTTTTTTTGGCAAAAAGCAGGTTTTTTGGTAATAATTCAGTCGCTAGACATACGATTTTCTTAAAATTCTGAGAAAATAGTTCAAATACTATGAAATATAAGTGGTATTATTTTGGTTAATTTTGAATGTACAGTTTTTCTAAAATTAATTTTTCACGTATAACATGTGAAATAATTTAAATAAAAATTTTTTTTTTCCAAAACATGTTAGGTAAACAAGTTTTTAACATTCCTAGACTATTAACTTAAAACCAAAGTTATCACATTATTATATTATTTATGAAACAAATAACACACGTTTTTGGGTACACTTGGACCTTAAATGTGGTAGTTACGCACTTCTTACACAAAACATGCATCTGTAGTTCAGACAAGAGAATTGTATCAGGTATTTAATATATACATCTGTGATGATACTGTAGATACTTGCAAATTTTAGCCAAGTATAAGTATAATATTGTACCTGTACCTGCAGATAGAGGTATACAGGGTCTTCCAGCCAAAAATGACACATTTTAACACCAAAAACTGATTTAACAAAATAAATTATGCGATTTTCACGATTAAGTTATATTTTGCGTTACTTTTTTGCAGCTTTGTTTTAATCTTTCCCCATTTCTACAGGGTGTTATAAAATAATTGTTTATTTTCAAAGTTAAACTTTTCTACCTCTCAAAAATGTATAAATTCTTAACTTGCTCTTTATGATTAGAGAAGTCATTAAAGTTTATAAGAAACGGTATATTTATACTAAATTGAAAGAACATTTATAAAACACAACTTTAAGTTTAGTCAAACTTTTAACTGTTAATGGACGTTACTTTTTTTAGGTATGTTAGGTGAGAACTTAGATTAGAAGTTATGTTGAAGGTTAGATTAGACGTACGGTACGTCGTACATACATGAATACGTATGTATATACAGTGCGAGTCAATAGTAAGGAATAAATTCGATAAAAGGGAAAGTATTGATTTTTGAAAAAATTACAAAAACCGGTCAATTTTGTTTTTAAAGTCCGCACTTTTTGATATAATATTCGGATATATAGGTCGATGCGTTTAAGTGTGTTGACGTCATCGGCATTTTTTTAAATAGCAACTTCCATTGTTTATTCCATATTCTGATACTTCATCCAATTACTAAAATGTTAATGTAATAATTTTGTGACCTTACATAAGAAGATTTTTGAGAAAAATAATTATGAAGACGGGAAAGTGCATTTTTATTATTATTGCAAACAAGGAACAAATACAACGTTATTATCAAAGCAAATGCTCAAAATGTCCACCTGAAATGTTATCTTGAACAATTGGGCTGATAACATTCTAAATTCGTATCAGTATATTTTGTTTTGTCTAACAATTCTAGAGTGTCTCTGCGAGCAAGCTTTAAATACTTTTTGAGATTCACAGTCATAGCTAAATTAAGCGAAAAAGAAAGAATTGAAATATTAATTATGATTGGATTGGTAACAGAACAAGACGTCAAGAGGAAATTTGTCAGTTATTTAACAATAAGTACCCAGAAAGGAACCCAATAACTCAGTCAACTGTAAGTAAAATAGAAAAAAGTTTCGCGAATTCGGTCATGTCAGAGATCTACCAAAAAGTGGACGTCCAGCAATAAATGAAGATTCTCGTTTGGATATCGTACTAGATTTGCAAGAAAATCTGCACAAACCAAGCCGCGCTGTGGCAGCGGACCACAACATTAGTTAGTCTTCTGTAATAAGATACCTGAAAAAACAAAAATGACATCCTTACAAACTTTCATTATTACAAGCTTTAAATGAAAATGACCCGAATAGGTGAATAGAATTTTCCGAAGCAATGACAAATAATATGTTAGAACATAAACAACTGCTGCTGAACAATATCCTGATGAAGCAACATTTTATCTGGAAGGCACTGTAAACAGACAAAGTTGTAGGTACTGGGAGCAATAAAATGGTTTCGCGAGAATAAAACACAGTACCCTTAGAAAGTCAATGTTTGGACAGGAATTGTTGGCAATCGAATTATTGGACCTTTTTTTTGAGGGCATATTGACAGGAGAACTGTGTCTTCATTTCTTACAAAATGAGTTAGTTCCGGCATTGATCAATATTTATCCCAATATCCTAAATAACTTTTTATGGTACCAGTACGACGGAGCACCACCACATTATGCACAGCTGGTGCGTGAGTACCTCAATTATGCTTTTCCTAACCGGTGGATCGGTCAAAGAGGTGCAGTGGGATGGCCTACGAGATCTTCAGATTTGACTTCTCTAGATTTCTCTTTATGGGGCTGCGTAAAAAGCGCTGTATAAAAAGAAAAACCAGAAGATCTGGAAGACCTAAAGGTGAGAATAAGACCTACCATCAGAGCAGTTGCACCAGAAACTTTTTCTAATGTTTTATTGGGGTTTCAACATACGTTAGCTTATTGTAAAGAAGTTGCTTATGGACATTTTGAGCATTTTCTTTAATAATAACGTTGTATTTGTTCTTTGTTTACAATAATAATAAAAATACGCTTTCCCGTCTTCATAATTATTTTTCTCAAAAATTTCCTTATTACTTATTACAGTTTGGATGAAATGTCAGAATATGGAATAAAAAATAGAAGTTGCTATTTAAAAAAGTGCCGATGATGACACCACACTTCAACGCATCACCCTGTATATCCGAATATTATATCAAAAGGTGGGCATTTTAAAAACAAAAATGAACTGTTTTTGGAAATTTTCAATATTTTTTACAAAACAATTTTTTTATGCAAACTATACACTTAACTATAGCTTTTAAACAAGTCTAAAATCCGAAGTTCTAGTTTGATTAGAAGTAAAGCTATGAGATAGTTTTGGTCACGTAAGCATAATTTTTACATATTTTATCATGTTTATAACCCTGCTGTATAAATAATGATATTACTGAGGGCTATAACTTTACATACATAAATTATTTTATGCACAAATACATTATAATTAGCCTATTATTGCTAGACTCATCTAAACATAACCGTCTCTTTATGGCCCAAGGGCCTCGTTATAGTCCGACGGGCAATAAAGAAACGTCAATTAAATGTCAGAGCTGTTTTTTGTAGAACTTGATTGGTTCTTAATATAATTTGTAAACTTATCATCAATGAAAAAAAGCTGAAATATTTAGTTTCAGCTTAATGTTAAATATTTTGAAATAGTAACTATAGTAACGTACTTCGCATAAGCACATAAGTATACGCACAGCGGCTTGATGTGCCTACGTACTCATTTAATTATATTTTTTACACAATAATAGATTTGAGATAAAAACCTAATGTGTGCATAAAATAGTGTATGCATAGCGGGCATAACTTGCTTTTATGTCCGGTCGGGCGATTATGACCTATTTAGTGGCCTGTTTTTAGAGCGTAAGTTGTTAAATTAGAGCTCTAGGGCTCTAAGACTTTTTAGAGCCCGCTAGAAAAATAGTTACCTTTGTTTACGCCGTCTCCATAGTAACAACACTAATTATAAACCATTGCACCTACCTGCTTGAAGTTTTGCACTTTTTAAATTATTTTATTTTAAAATTAAATATTAATTTAAACGTCTAACTGAATCTGCGGGCTCTAACACACTCAAATAAGCCCTTAATAAATAATATATTTATTTATTTATTTATTTATTTATTTATATCAAGAAACAAACAGGTTAATAAAAACCTCATTACATGTTTCTTACATATACTAAAAATTAAAACAATTCGCCAATAAGTAAAACAGACATTTCAAAATAAACACTTTTAATGAGACTACCAAAGTTGAATGAAAAATATTTTAAACATATTATTATAAAATTATATATAAAAAAAAAAAATAAATAAAAATGAACTTAGTTCTATTTCTATTAAGAAAAATTTAAAATGAAAATATTATCTGGTATATACTAAGTTTCATGGTTATAACAGATTAAGTTGTTGTAATTCATTACGTATAATGATGCTATTTACCCCAAAGATACCAAACTTTAATATACTATTATGGCCCTACAGCCTTTTCCTAGAAATAACGCTTCAGGCCATAAAAGCTTCTTTACGCCCTTAAAACATAAATAACTATTATGCCCTCAACAATCCTGCCAAATTTCACGAAAATCTGAAATGGTCGGGTAGAAGAATTCATTTGTTTGTGATGATTCGGCATAAAATGACCCAAATGACTCTTCTAAATGCGAAGTTAATAAGTGATATAACTCACAAAACTGTTTTACAGCTTTTCACCTTGTATGTATATTATTTTGAATGATATGTAAAATTTCTTGTGCTAGTTAATATTCGAAAATAGTATATTAAAGTATTATTTTCATAAGACACGTTTTTAGCGCACGCGTCCGAGTTTAGAAAACGACCCGCGTAGCGGGGAGTTTTCTAAAGAGGACAAGTGCGCTAAAACGTCTTATGAAACGAATACTTTATACTATTTTTTTCTATTTGCGTTATTTCATTATTAAATAATTAAAAAAATACTTAGTTTTAAATAAAAGTTGTTAGGGATATTTTGGTAAGTAGCATGATAGTTGGCAACACTAGAAATTATGCAATTATTTTTACATAACCTCGTTATTAAGGTATATGTAATCATCTATGACAAATAGAATGTTAAAATGTAAAATCTGCTAAAATTTTTAACGGTTGAGATAACATTAGATGCTGGTTACACTCTTATATATGTTTACACAGATTTTGATGACGCGTGGACCCAGATTCTTCAATTTATTGTAAAGGATAAGACTCTGTATACATGGAGCGTTTCCTAACGCGCGTTAGCGACTGCATATGATTACAATAGACGTTTACACATGCTAACGCGGGCTTTTATGTGAGGCATCACATAAAAGCGCGCGTGTACGCGTTATTACAACCCTATGTAGTAGCCAACGCGTGTTAGGAAACGCGCGTTAGAAAACGCTCCATGTGTACAGAGTCTAATAGTTGTGATGACGTGATAATAATAATAATAATAATAATAACTACTACACAACCCATAGCCTAAACCAAGGCCCCAGAAGCTATAAGCTTGTGCGGTAGGGAGGGGGCGATTATTATTATTATTATGTAGGCCTAATGTGCGGCTGCAGCCGACTTACAGATGGAACAGCGCAAATCCCACATTTGTGTCACAGCTAAGGAAAACTGCAGAAAACCTTAACCAGATCTGCCGGCGCCGGGAGTCGATCGCGGGCCGCTTGGGTGAAAGTCCGGCACGCCAGGCATTACACTACCAAGGCTGTGATGCTCGGCAGACAAAGCGTGTATACTGTACATTTTAAAAAATTTACTCGTTTCTGAAGACATCGCTCGTTTATCAAGTTAAAATTCATTAAAAGTTTTTGCTCGTCTTGCAAAACACTTGCAAACTAAGTTACGCGCAATCCAAGGTTTTACTGTATTATAAGATAAAGATACAAAATTGTATGAAACTGAATTTTATTAGGTAACGTTTATCGTGAGCATATTGCACTTATACACTCTTATGCATCCCATGATCACAGTATCAAAATTTACAAGTTCGTGAATAATAAAGTAAAAACAATTATTATTAGTATTATTATTTTATTGAAACACGCCAAAGATTGACCTGCTTTCCTATCGGAATTTTGTGTTGGATGGCTTGAAGGACGTCCCTAAAGTTAGCGAAGCCCATACACCAGGATAACAGGAAAGCATGTGGCAAATTAAAAGCTAATGAAATGCCCTATTTTTAAATTTAAGGCTCAGCTAATTTTTCTAAAACCGCGGGTTTCGCTAGCTTTAGAAAAAGTTAACGGAACGCAAGGCCAGCGTAGCAATGGGATGCATCCCAGAACTGTGGAAGGCAGCCAGAGTGGTTTTCATCCCCAAAGCGGGGAAGAAAGACTACACAAATGCCAAATCCTTTAGACCGATTAGTCTCACGTCCTTTCTTCTAAAAACTTTGGAAAGGATTATCGACAGGTATTTAATGGAGAGGGTAATAACGGTATACCCATTCCATAAAAACCAGCACGCATACAGACGTGGAAGATCCACTGAAACAGCACTCCACGCAGTCGTGCATAAGGTGGAAAAAGCACTTCATTACAAAGTGACCCTTGCGGTCCTCTTTGACATTGAATGAGCTTTTGATAAGGCAAGAACGGCCACGATCGGTCAAGGCTTGCAGGCCAGGGAGACTCCTCCCGTGATGGTCAGCTGGGTGAGATCGGTATTGACGGAAAGAACCGTGACATCGAACCTAGGAGATTGCTCAGTTGAGGCCGGGGTAACTGGAGGCTGCCCCCGGGTCAGCTGCCTGTCGCCCCACTTGTGGTGCCTTATAATGGCCTGCCTGTTAGAATGTCTAACGGCAGAGGGATTTTATACCCAGGCCTACGCAGACGACGGGCTGGTTTTAGTATGCTGGAAATTCTTAGACGTCGTTTGCAATAGAATGCAAATGACATGTAGGATAATAGAAGGATGGTATGAAGAGAAGGGTTTGTCCGTAAAACCACTCAAAACTGAAATGATTCTCTTCACCAAAAGAAGGAAACTCGAGGATTTTCGAGCACCCATAGTGTACGGAAGACCACTGCACTAGTGCAAGAGGTTAAGTACCTAGGGGTTACCCTCGATAGCAAATTAAGTTGGAGGTCGCATGTCGACAAAATCGTAAACAAGTCGATAGCGACATTATGGCAGTTGCGGCGAGCAGTAGGAAAGAACAGGGGAATTAATCCCCAGATCCTGTATTGGCTTTACACATCGGTAATAAGACCAAGGATCCAGTATGGCTTATTGGTCTGGTGGCCTAGTGTTGAAAGACCAACCATTTCCAGGAAACTGGCAAAAGTTCAACGACTAGCCTGCCTGGGAATTACAGGAGCAATGAGAACAACCCCAACGGCTGCAATCGAGATTATATTGGGTCTCCCGAGCCTTGACTCCTGGATAAAGAGAGTGGCCATGGCAACCCATCTGAGAATGCGAGACGCGGGGCTTTGGAGTAATCAAGGTATATGCATCGGTCATGCAAAGATTTCCCAGGTGGCGGCAAAGGAGATCCCTTTGTCAACATACAGGGTAACCAAAGCAGAAGACCGACTAAGACTAGAAAAGGAGTACTCCCTTACTATTCAGACTAGAGAACAGTGGAAGCAAAATCAAATCGAGTTTCACCCAGATGCTCTGGTATGCTACACTGACGGTTCCCGGATAGCAGAAAGGCAATCCTCTGGAGCAGGAATATACATAAAGAACCGAGGGGTACAAGAGAGCTTTGCTCTGGGGAAGTCCACCACGGTTTTCCAAGCCAAGGTTTACGCCATTTTAACGGTGGCAACCAAAGTCGAGATTAGAGTAGCACCAGAGAAGAAAATCTACATCTGCTCTGACAGTCAAGCGGCACTAAAAGCAATCTACTCCTCCAGGACGAGAACAGCTCTCGTCCAGGAATGCGGATACTTTAGCAGAGCTGGCAAGCGAGAAAGAGGTAGAACTAGTTTGGGTCCCAGGCCACACCGTAATCCAAGGCAATGAGAAGGCTGATGAACTGGCCAAACTCGGAGCCGAGGGTATCTGCCTGGGACCGGAACCCTACTTGGGTATTACAAGGCATCAAATCTCAACGACCCTGGTAGAGTGGACCTATGAGAAAAGCAGGGAGAAGTGGGAAAGTTGCAGAGGCTGTCGGCAGGCGAAAGACCATATAGAGGGATTCGACTCAAAGAAGTCGGTCTGGCTAATGGGGAAAAGCCGAAGATCCGCAAATCTTTTGACGGGGATCCTGACAGGCCACTGCAAATTAAAAAGATACCTATCCTTGATAGGTGTAGAGGAAGACCCCATATGCCCGAGATGTGGGGGTGATGAGAAAACATCCTACCACTACCTCGGAGAATGTGCGGCTTGCCAGCGGTTGAGATTCAAAACCTTTGGTGTAGCTACGCTTCTAAGAGAAGAGCTACGCTCCCTATCGTGGACCAACATCCTAACCTTCATTGGGAAATCGGGTAGGTTTGCACAGGGAGAAGAGGCAACTGAAGCAGATGATAGTGGAGGTGGTAAGGGGGATGACAAGGGGTTGGGAAAAAGGGCCTATGAAGGCCTACTTGCTAGACTTCGGTCTCCCCACAATACTACTACTACTACTAGCATCAGTTCTATTTGTGCAGTTGCCCCCTCGTAAATAGATCACGCCAGCCGCTACTGTTAAATACCTTATAACTATGTTATATTCCATTAAAATACATCTTTTTGACGTAATATACGTATTCTACTTCTTCTAATCTTTTTTATTTGTTTCTCTGCAAATAAATTTAATACTAAATTTTATTTTATATACTTCTAAAACTACAGTTTATTAATTTTCTACAATCTACAGTAAATAAGCGACTCTAATTTTATAAAATTGTTTTTAAGTTTTTCATTTCTTTATTCTTTCGTTCCTTTCAGATTTCAGACGAATTGAAAAGCCGTTTTAAACCTTTTTATACATTTTATATTCTTAAAGCATTCCAAAGATTGAAATCTTCGTAGAAAACTCGTTAATGTATAACGCTAATTCGGATTTTATGATTTCATTAAGTTGAATTTGATTACTAATCTCTATTTAATTAGAAATTAATCTGACGGCTTTTTGATTAGCTTCAAAAATAGAGACTCTAGAGCGCTAGTTTTCGCCAATTCAGTTTACGCCCCCATTATTAAGAAGAGTCTTTCAAAAGATGAACCAAAAAGTTTTTTAACTGTTAAAAGCTAACGTACCTGTATAGAAATAGCATTTGAATGAAAATTTGTTAAAGCATTCAAACGTCCCAGAAAGCTCACTTTATTGAAAGCTTTTACGTGTTTGCTTTTACTATGATGATGGTTACTTACTTGAAGTTTTGTGGAAAATTTTAAATGAACAAGTTAGTCCTCATTATTTATAAATAATGCTAATGTTAACACTCAATAGGAGTAGGTACTTATGTTTTAACAAAATTTACTTAAATAGAAAGGATTAAAAAATAGAGACAGAATATACAAACTACCTTAATGTATTTTATTTAAGAATTATTGAAAAAGTTACAACTACCGTATTTGGTGTAAATGTACACATATATTTATTTGAACCGTTTGAACTGTGATCCCTGAGTTGCAAACAAAATCAGTCTAAATAAGAAAATACTGTAAGAAACAACTATTTGAAAAATATGTGTGATCATTCATAACAACAAAAAAAAAAGAAAATCTCTGTTAACTGTATAGGAAGTGTACATAATTCATCGCCCATTTTAAATTTTAGAATCAACATCAGTATGCGAGAAAATCAAATCAGAATTGGAGATTCCTCCATTTCAAAAATTCAATTTTATTTGAGGGGCTTGATTTTTGTATGTACAGTCAGAAATAAAATTTAAAATGGTGATAACTAGAATCATTATTATTACAATATTTTTTATTACAGAGTAAGAGTTTTTAGTACTATAATAAAGACCTGCTCTCAAAACAATGTCAGGTACAGATAATAAAATCTATTCTATGCTTATTAGTGTATGTGGCACAATCTTTTAGGAACACTTTGTAGAAAAATAGGAAAAAAAAGCACAAAAAATAATATCTTTACAAAGAGGTAGAATGTTGTACAAAGTTAATCCTGATACCTTACCAGTTCAGGTCCCAAACTAAAACTATGCACTAACTACAATAAAAAAAATATTAAAAAAAAACTTTTTTGATATTTACGACAGATTTTTGTCATAAAACAATTTTTATGTAGCCTCTGTAATAACTAATTAAAACTGTTTTAATTTTAAGTAGATGCCAATTCTATAAGTACTCCATTCGGGTGTAGTTCGACGCCATATTAATTATTTCAATTTTATAAAACAGCATCTTAATTGATATTATTGAAGAGGATTTTTGTTTATTTACATTGGTATTATTTATGCGTAGAAACTTATTCATAAAAGAAAAGAAAAAAAATAGAAATGAGTTTATAAGACCAAAATTTCAATATTATATAGTTGTTAATATCTTTGTCTTGGAAGGGGACCTTGTAAATATTTTTATTAAGATCTCAGTTGCACTTTTTAAGGGGTAATTTAAATAAAATAAAAATAATTTTTAATTAATCAAATAATACATATATTAATTAATAAATTAAATTAATTAAAAAAAGCTAAATAGAATTAAAATTAAAATCTAAATTTTAGTTAATAATTCACATAATTAAAAATGCAATTTGATGTATTGTAATTGCAATAACATTATAAAATTAAATTTTTTGTTAAATTTTAATCATTTAGTTTTGGTGTAATATCAGTTTCTAATGGTATTTTTTAAAATTAGTTTGAGAATAGAATGAAGAGTTTCAAAAATTATCATTGTTTTACAGGTCCACCTTATTTTTTATTATTATAATAATTCTTAGTATCAATTTATACATTACATAAACATAAAAAGATCGATTTACAATTAGTGTAAATTAATATTGAGGATTTGGTCTTATAATTTCACTATTCCTTAAAAATTAGAAAAGTAAAATTTAAAAAGTAGCAAACTACTAATAAAATACGCCCAAAAAATCATTAATATTGTCATAATTTAAACAAAAATTATAAACAATTAAAAACCATAAATAAATTATCAATTTTAAAAATAAATATTAAATATAAATAAATACAAATTTAGAATTTGCTCTTATCAGAAACAATAATGGTGTCGTACTACATCATCCTTCAAAAATTATAAAAAAAAACTTAACCTACATGGCATAAAAAAGAGGAAAACCTGCAAGAACTTTTGAAATATTAGCGGAAATATGTAAAGTGCATCCATTAATACCATCATCCCAATATCCTTCTTGCATCAGCATTAACATAGGTAGCAGAAATATGATTTTCAGCAATTAACCATAACCAACTGCTAATAAAACTTATTCGATCATTTTTATTTTAATTTTCACACACTGAATATTCTATAATCCTAAACAATGAACAAACACATACAAAGAAAAATAATTACATCTGACAAAAATTTCCTAAAATATAGATTTACCTTTTATTTTACAATTTGAACATTTAAGTTTCATTTCTTAAAGAAAAAGTCCACTGGAATTGTTGCCCCATTTGTAAAGGATAGTGGAGGTTAGTTTTATCAAAAAGTTGAGAAGACGATGTAACTTTTAGATAAAACTTAGAATCCTTTTCACAGCACGATATGTAAATTCGATTGGTTTCTGAATCTGACCATCTGTTGTCAACTGTGTTGTTGCATTGCACCATTTTCTTATACTTTACCCAGGCTCTTTAGAAGCAAGTTAAATTTGATATTTATTGATTTTTTAAAAAGTTTTAAAATTTTTATTCAAAAATAAATGGGCTTCTAAATTACCTGGGCCATCCCGAATTATAACAAAACTCATAAAAATCACTCTGGGGAAAACAATTTAAGAGTATTTTCTTAAATTTTGCATAATTTTTTAGAATTCCTATCTCCTGTTATGTTGTATTTTCGATCATTATACATTTCTGGTGATTTGGTATTAATTTTTAGTGAATTTATATATTTTTTTTAATTGATTGTCACCAAAAATGTATCTACTATAAATTAAAATTATTTGAATATTACAATCGCCTGCTGGGTGACTTATAATTCTAAAAATGGAAATACTTTTTTCCAATGTATTTTTATTAAATTAAAAATGAGGAGAACTTGTAGGCGTACACAAAAAACAACAATTTCTAAACTATCTTCTGTAAATAAATAAAATTCGTAAATAAAAATTGGTCTTCTGTAAACGCCTACAAGATAAGCTAAAAATATAAGGTATTTATTATTAATGTATATTTTTTATTTTGTCCATAAAATACGTTTTCCAAACTAATTCTCAGTCTTCTTCCCATTTCTCATTATCTGTGATGTTCCATTTGAAAAACGCAACATACAATTAAAATGTAGATGATTAAACACGGGACTTCCCTCACGTTATAGAATTATTCAAACTGTCAATGCTAACAAATGATATTATTACTATTTTTTTAAATGTTAAATAAAAAAATCAATTTGTACTTCCACTTGATAATATTATTAGTTGAATTATTTGATAAAATGCCGCGTGCTGCCACCTACAAGATACTGAACACAAATTGGTGATGTAGCCTGGAAAACTGGCTCTCAGTCGCATATTGTAGTTTCGCTAGTTATTCCACGGCAGCGCTGCTGGACGACGCTGATATCGTGGTGGTAGTAGTGGAGGTGGCGCCCGTTCCGTTTCCGTTGCGATCCTGCTGAGATTCACTAGCGCCGCTTTGGGGAGTTCGTTGCCTTTCCGTTCGTGTGGGACAATCGGCTATTAGATGATCTTCGCTCTTGCAGTTGTGGCATCTTTTAGGTTGAGGACCTAGAGTGCACTTTGCTGCAATGTGGTTCGCAAATTCCCCACAGTTATAACACCTGAAAATTAATATTTGTACTCGTGTAACCAATAACTTTTTTACATAAATAATAAAAAAATACACAAAAAAGTTATAAACTAATTTTGTTACTTCGGTTAATACTAGAGCATAGTGACCATTCGTCTCCCGTTGAGAGAGACATTTTAAATTATCTTCATTCACTTCAAGTTCCGTGACAAAACAAAGTTGACCTCTTTAAGAAAAGATTTTTTTTTAGAATTTAGATTTTATTTGTGGATTTATACTAAAAATTAAGGAACTTACAATACTTTGTAAATTTTGCCCCCCATTGAATCTAGGTTGAGTCTAATCACTTTATACTAGAACCATACAAATCATGTAAATTAAGTTTTACTATACCTAATTTTTCGAAAACGTTTTTTAGATGCAGGACGTCTGTGCGAGCCCTGACAATCCGTATTATTTGGACCCGTAACTCTTGTAGCTTCCAATCCTTTATCGGAAACTTTGCATTCAAATTCTACTTCCTCTTCGTCACCTAAAGAACGAAATCCACTCATTTGAATAACGCTCTGTAACAAAAACATAAAGCAATGTTAAGTTGTATTAAAAGTTAGTCATTGTTCTCTGAATTTTCTACGCATACATAATTTACTCCCACTTGTTTGTGACTAATGGTAGATTTTGGCAATAATGAATGATCATAGTAAAAAGGAAAGGAATCTAAATAATTCTTAACAATTAATAATTCACGTAGTAAATATGTCAAAGTGTGAAAGCAACAAATATTTGAAAAGTTTTTAAAGTAGGTCGAAAAACATTTACATCAAACACTTCTGACCTTTAGAAAAACAATGGTCAAAGTACTTGTAATTGATTGCTTTACATCAGATGCAACTAGCTGTAAATGCATAAATATTATAGGCTTTATTGTAACCTTTCTGATGATTAAGTTCAATTCTTATTGTCAATTTCAATCTATTTTTAAATTCAACTCTAAAATCGAAATATAATTTTTTCCTACGACCCCATACGAAAGTGAATAATAGCAAACGCTACTGACATTAAGAAAGTGAGTCATATAACACGCTTATGTTAGGAACATAACACACGTGTGTGTTATGAAAATACGTCACGCTAAGCAATATCTAGAAATCCATGAATTTTGTTTACATTAAAATGATGACATTAATGTTTAATCCAATTTTAAGAAGCATTTTAACCATTATGTATCTATTCTTTTCTTATAAATATAACTTTAATTAATGTTTAATTAGTTATTTTAGCTATCAAAAAGAAATATCTAATAGATTACACCTAACGTAACCTCATTATAATACATGAAAATTATTGAAGCAAGTTTGCCAAGATTAAAATCAGCGATGCCAAATGGGAGAAAAATAAGAGTAATAATGTCAAATAATTTAGTTAGGCAACCTCTTTCACACCTGGCTTTGTGTTATTAGTTGAAGTTATATTTGTTAATTATGGAGATATTATTAAATATAAATAAAAAATAAATTATGTGCCTCTGAGATTATTATATTATAAATTGTAATAGTAATTCATTTAATTAATTTTGCTGCTAAACCCAAGGTTTAATTTTATACTATGTTTAAATAAGTTATGAATATACGAGTTTTTAAAATTGAAATTTATATTTAGTAAAAGAATCTATTAAATAAAATGTTAACAAACACCCATTCACTTTAACAATTATCATAATTCAGCTCCAGAAAAATAAAATTAAGTTGTCAAGATAACTTAATTTTATTTTTCTGGAAATGTTTTGATAGAAATTTCGTTATAATTATTCATATTGTGAAACTAAATTGTTTAAAAAATTAAACTTTATATCCTAAAAATAAATGGCTTAAGAAAATTAGCTTTAAGTGTGATTTTCTCTGTTAAACCTAACCATAAAAATATTGCTTTAAAATCTTCAAAAATTATATTCTTGAAAATTTTAAAAAATCAAAATTTTTAAACATTTCAAATTTGGGGGGTCGTAGGAAAAATATTGTACATTACACGTTGGAAAGTAGCTTTTCTGCACTCGTGTGATTTCCGCACTCGGCTTACGCCTCGTGCGTACGAAAAGTTTCACTCTCCACACTAGTAATGTAATATACTATTAATGAGTTTCACACTTCTTATGATACCATCAGCGATAGATTATCGTCCAAAGGCAAGTATGAGCAAAACCAAAGATCTCTGTTTCAACTGTCTAGTGATCCATTTCTATAACCAGTCTGAACATCAGATCAGGATAGAAATCTACTGGTCTATTTCAACAGAATCCAGAACCAGTTATATTTTAAATTTTATATCAACAAAACAAGCATCCAGAAATTTACTCTAATTGAAGGTTCCGCTAAAACGATGATCAGTACAAAACTAACCACTGCTCCATACAAATTTTTGAATAGATTTTTGAAGTTCCGAAAACCGCCTTCAATGCTTACTTCTGCTAAAGGATGATCAAATTCAATCTCTTTGATCGTAGTCAAAATGACACAGATACAGTAGGAAACAATTCGCTGAGATGGGGTCCTAATCTCTTTAGCGTTTACTGTCTCCAGCCTTACTTTGTGGAACTCCATAATCATGAAATATAATATAAATACAAAGATTAGTTAAAGTTTCACAAGTTGTGATAAATAACTTGTGAAACTTTAACTAATCTTTGTATTTATATTATATTTCATTACTAATCTCTTTATATTAGCAATATTTAACAAGCTTGCCTACAGTCGCTTCAAATCAATTCTATTTAGATTCGGCTAATATTAAAGAATAAAAATATGTCACAGATCTTGAGGTCTGTTACATTAGACGGGTTTTCTTGATTTCTGGATATGTTGAAAACTCGATCAAAGAAGCAATAGTCAGCCTTGCACCAGTCGTTTGGTGCACCAACCGCTATTCAAAGGCTATTCATTATATATCATCCATCTAGCAATACATCGTTGGAAACTTCTAATATCGGAGTGGTTAAGAATATGCAGCACATGATGGGTATTCTGACCTTCTGGTTACGCCAAGTGTTAAAAACACTATCAAGTGCAGATATTTCATAGAGCAGATCCAGTAGGTTAGGTACATGCAGTTCAGAATGGGTCTGTAACCATTTGTCAAACGAAATGTAAAAAATATGATTCTATTGCAACACTCAGCGACACATCGTTGGAATGGTCACACAGAGTAAGATAATGAAAAACACTATATGTTGACTCTACAACCATTCCTGTGATTTCCAGTTCACGTGGGTGGGAGTCAAGATTACGGTTCTGTTATCCGTCAAGTCACATATCGCTAGAAGGTTGTCATCGTGTTGGTTCAAAAATGAAGCGTATGTTGGTTCGGCAACCAACATAGTTTTCGCTTTTAACCCGATAATGACGACTTCAAACGGCCCAAACCCAGTAGGGCTTATGGTGATGCTTTTATTGCTTCTGATAGCCACTAGGGTTCTCTAGGGACTCAGAACTACCTGTTCTTTATTACATTCAAGGATGCTGCAGCTTATTTGACACTGAGGCTCTTCCCTACCCTCGTGTAATAAATGAAAGATTTAGCTCTTCGCCCTTTGCCACTCGACATCTAAATAGCAATCTAACCAATCTAATATAGATATTTTCCACGACTTGCTTTAGGATGAGTTTCCTGTCTTCTCAGCTGCTTATTTCGCTTTTCTGTTGTTTCTGTGTACTGTTTGTCAGATTTAATGTTCTCAATATCTTACCATTTTTCGTTTTCATTTTTTCTTTTCCATTTTCTTCTTCTTTTTTCTATTCTTACCTTTTTTACATATTTTCAGGAATTCCCCAAATAAGATACATGTTCTTAGAGGTTCCAATTCAGAGTTATGAAATTCTAAAGTTTTAGAAATTCATTTTTCATTATTTCAAAGGATTAGAGTTTCTGAAGCTCGAAAAATAGAAGATTCGGAGACTTTTAAGAAGGCGAGGGTTTCTGAAAGATTTCAAAATTGGAGGTTTTGGGGTTACAGTTATTGACAGTTTTAAAGTTCTAAATTACAATATTCAACATTTCAGAATTAGAACATTCAAAATCTTCGTAGCCGTAGTGCTTCTAAATCACGCATGTTCAATTTGAATTCATTAAGATTCAGAGCTTCAATGTTTCAGAAACTCAGTACTACGCCATAATCTTAAAATTGCAAATTACCCTGTATTGAATAAAAATATTAGAAAGTTTCAGTATTCAAAAGATGTTTAAATTTTTTATTTTTCAAGTTTTAAAAAAATCCAAATCTTAAGTTTCATAGCCTAAAGTTCCTAATTTCAGGTTTCCAATATTATTTAATTCATTCAATGTTTGTTTTTATTCGAAATTCTAAATCTCACTGATAATAATTCAAGATTTTACAATTGCTAAAACTTTAAGTTTGGGTTTCGGAACTACTCTGAAATTCTGAAACTAAAGTTTAAGATCTCTGGTTTTAAACTTTAAAAGAATATTGTCAGAGTACAAAAGCAGCGAGGGGTGCTAAGTTTGAATTATTTCTCAATTCATTTTGATTGCAACGATTCAAAACCCCACAAAAAAAGTCGGACTGCGTAAGATCCTGTGACCGTGGTGGGCATCCTAAGATTCCTCTTTTACCTAGCCTACCGTTCTGGAAGGCATCAACAAGATATGCACAAACTTTACTTGATATTGCTGAGATCCACCATCTTGCTGGAACCAAAGATTCGGCTGTACATGTGTTCTTGTAATAAACTGGAGTTATCGTTCTCCGATCAGCGTTCCGCTAATGAAAAATGGACCAACAATTCTATCTGAACAAATATCACTATATCATCTAGTGTGGAGTTCTGAAGCCATATTGCCATTCTAAAGAAGACAATTGTGTTTGTTGACCGTTTCATTTAAGCAAAAACGCAAAACGCGGCAAAAGCAAAAGTTGGGCTGGTTGTTCATCTGGTCCATCATTTGTTCGCAAAATTGTGATGTCTGTCAAAATCATCTTCTGATAGTTCTTGTAATAATATAATTTTATAAGAATTATGTATATAGAATATGTGTCGAATTTTTACCAATCTCGTAGTCTAACGCTAACTGACGCGTTGACGTATGTGGATTGTCAGTTCATTTTCTCTTCATTTCCATTCATTTCATTTTTTTATCCACTTTCTCGAATACGCGTATCAAAAAAATCGTATAAAACGAAAGTTTGTATACGATCATTTAAACAATTGAAAGACTTGTCTGAAAGTTTCCGCTAGGGTCGGCCTATGAGCCACATTCCAAGCAGCATCTAAGTAACAGTAACTGATGTCGAAACTTTTATTGAGTAGTTGTTACGTAACTACAACTAAATTTATGACTTTATAGATTTAATTACATCAGTTCGGAATATTTTAATAATTATGTAGTTGTTTTTACTATTTATTGGAACTATGCAGTTCCATTACTTCTGAGTAACTGAATATTGCCACTAATAGTATAATTAGTTTAAAGTCGTTGCAACTTTAAAGTGGTATTATGATTGTAACAGTAACTTGCCAGAAGTAACTTTAAAGTTTTTAAAACTTTAAAGTAGAGGACTGAGAATTCCTGCCACCTAGCTGAAACCATTGCTTAACCCTTTAAAATAATGGAACCTTACAGTAGTATTGAAAGTAAAACTGCTACTCAGGAGAATCACTTTGAAGTGATTTTCGGTAAACAACTTCCATCTCCATATTTACTTGTAAAATGTCGAAGGCCATAAATCAATTTGCGATTTGTTATGATTGTTAATAGATGTTTTACTATATAAACTCAAATCATCAAATCATGTGTATCAACTTATAAATGTTTTTGTCATATTTTATTGAAGATATTATTTATTAAAACATATATTTAAAAAAGGCGCGTTGTAATTTTTCGTTCTATCATTATAACATTTAACAGAAAAGTTGCAATGGTTTATAATTTTGGTATACTGGAATGCCAATATAATCAAACACTTCATCGCTCTTTGTATTATTAAGTACGTATTACACATAAAATAGTAATCCATTTTGTGAAACCACCGCAGCAATAGTATAGAAAATAATAGAAATATGCAAGAGTAAGAGAGAGCAACCACGCGACACGATGTGTCAAAGAGAAAAGTTACACGAAAGTAGCAATTACTACGCCGCCACGTTCCCGCTACGTAGCCTAAACGTAACCGTAACGTAGCTGGACAAGTTCCAGAGAGGTTACTGCAACGTATATGCTACCCAAGAATTGTTCCCCATTTTGGTTCCAGGCACATAACAAAACCGTAGCAATTACGTGCTTGTGTCTAGTGGCAAAAACTTAATAGTTCCATTGGTAGTTACTGGTACGTAGCGATGACTAAAAATGCTGCTTGGGATATAACTAAACAACTTTTATCAAAAAGATGTTTTAATAATATGTGATGCGGAAAGCGAAAAGGGACCTAAAGTCAGATACGTGAATTTTCAGGAGAAGCAAAATAAGAGGTTGGGTTCAACAAATGGTGTTCTTTATTTTTTATGAATTGTGATACGATGATATCTCTTTTATCAACCCAAATTATTAAAAAATAGTAATTTCCGTCCGGAAATAGGATAAAAACCCAATTTAATGGGGAAAGGTCGATTTTGAAAAACTTGTGCGCGTTTTCCCACAAAAAACACTTTTTGAATTAAAAATTCCAAAACGCTGTAAAATCCGTAATTTTTGAGATATCCGCGCCAATTTTTTGTAAAGTTTTTCTTTTTTATCGTACTTTTCGAAAATATCAATAACTCAAAATCGAATTTTCCGACTTTAGGTCCCTTTTCGCTTTCCGCATCACATATAATTATTAAGGGTTGTATTATCACCATACCATTATTTCATACCTTTTGTGCACCCTGTATAGCGTAATGCAAAATCTGTGTCGGTTTTAATTCTAGATATATTCTTTAAAGAATAGGTACTGATTGAGCACAATTTTTTTAGCTGGGGGATATTATGCTACTACCAAAAAAAATTCTGCAGTGGAAAATAGTGTGATATGGTGTACGTACGCTTTACGAAGATAAGTAACAGAAAAGAAAACGACGGAATTATTTATTAATTAGTCACCAAACTGAGTCTTTCAGTTCAGGCAAGCTTCAAAGATTGTAAATTCTTTAACATTGGATGGATTACTTTTAGGTTTCGGAGTTTTGAAGATTCGAACTTCTGATGGTCAGAAATTGCAGAAGTTTAAGCATTTGTTTAGTCTAATTTTCAAATTGTAAACAAAATATCAAATTTCTAAGTTTCAGAAGTCAGAGTTTTTAACTGTTCATGACCAATCTATAAATTCGATCTATAGTTCAAAATTTTTGCCAAATTAGAAACTTTGACTCTAGAATCAAAAAAGTTCGATAAAAGAAAAGAACGGATTGCAGATTAAAATAACTGAAACTTCTGAATTCTAAATTTTCAGACTTCGCGATTCGTATCACGGACTGAGAGCTATTATGGTGTAATATAATTTTTTTTTATATACTAGGTATTATGGGTTTTGTATGAAATTTTAATGATTGATGTAATGATTTTTTAATTCTTTTGGGAAAACAAAATTATTATTATTATTATTAAACGAGGACGAGTAAAGTTTCAGAAATTTCATTTTTGGTACGTTTTTAAGTTGCGGATTTTAAATATTTCAGTTGTGAAAACAAAAGCTTTAAAAATTCAAAATTACAAAAGTTTCAGAACGCTGTTTCATAATTCCTTAGTTTAAAAATTACAACTTTTCAGAAATTTTGCTGTAAAATTTGAGAGATTCATAATTATCCTACTATAGATAAGCTTCCAAAATTGGTACGATCAATAGCTTTAGAGACATAAGGTTATGTAGTTTCAAAGTTTCAATAAGGCCTATTTAGTATACTTACCTAAGCATGTAAAAAATCTATTTTCATTGAATCTAAAACAACAGATTAGCAATTTTGTTTGAAATTTTTGGTAAAATGTATAGTTCATATATTATTATGATTTCAGTAGAACTACAAGGACATCAAGGGCATAATGATAAAATTGCTTCCTCTCCCTATTTGCAGTACGGAATGAACATTACATACATAGAAAAGTTAATTTATAATAATAAATGGCCCATAGAAAGATTTATGCTAATGATTTTTAACATTAAAAGATTGCAAAGATACGCTATTACAAAACAAAATGGCGTAATGGATTTTCGATGTATGAATAAATTTCACTTTGTACTACGATATAATTCTTGGGTCCTATTCTAATTTATGTAAAGTAATTATTATTTCTATATGGAGGAAAATTAGGATATTATTGTGAGTATTATGTCTCATTAATTATGGAAGGAAATGAAAGCCAATAAAAAATTAAATTAATACAATGAAATCTACTATATACCCAACCGTACGTGTCCAAACGATTGTCCTAATTTTTGTATATCCCCTCAACATAACAAAATAAGGCAAAATGATTTTTATCTAGTCAAAATGTCGCACAAATACGAAACTATTGCTTGCTTTGCTACTTCTGTTTGGTGTTTTAAGCTAGCGCTGGTGATAAATCTCCCCACCCTTAAATGTTTAAAGATCCTATAGTTCAAGACGACTTTTCTACCAACAAGCCAAAAATATTACTAAAATGAACAAATCCAATAAGAGACTTAGTGCCTTCCAAAAGCTAGACAGGTTTTAGCCTTGAGATTAAAGCAATTAAATCATGGAAGCTCTCAAATTAAATCACATATTTAGGTTTAGTCTAGATTTAGATTCAGACTAGTGATAGATCATGATTTAATACAAAAGCCATATTTTAACAGAAATATTCTTTCCAAAACCATTAAACATCATGAGGCCAGAGCCAAATTCGGGGATCCTCGCACACATCCTCCTGGGCAATCCTCGCCACTACATGAAAACTGATCGATAACCTACAATGTCTCTTGAACCAAGTGTTAAAAGTATTCAAAATAGACCACTGACTGATCACCTAACGATTTACTTCCTCTGTCCCTATCTTAATTTCTTTTCCGACAACTGTACAGCTGTAAGTGAAGAATACAGAGTTTGCAGAAAATATTTCAGTAATTGACAAAAGATATTATGTTATTGTAATAGTTACTATACTCTAAGACTATCTTCATATCACAATAGCTCAGAAGACTTATTCCTCTTTAGTTTTCATGTCATTTAACTATTGTCTAAGCTCAGTAGCTTCAGGATTCAGATAGTTTAGAAGTCTATTTTATTGTCTGTGTACTTTAATGATATCATCTGCGACTATTTTCATTGCCCGTCAAAGTCTTCATTCCGTATATACCATGTAACATTTACAATATTCCTCAGTTGCTCTATTTGGTATTCATTTTCTGTGATCCCGACAGAGACAGGATTACTTCAGGGCTGACCCTGCTCACGCAAGCCTTAGATTCTTTTCTCCCACTTCCAAAACCCGAGAGGTAATCAAGTCCCGCCATCCTTATAGTAGATAATCTAAAAAATATCAGACACACGTTATATGTCCTCCGACAAGTTGCGCAAAAAGTAAGTCTGAAAATGAATTACACAAAAACTAAAATTATGACCAACCTCGTACCCAATCAGCTAATAGAAGTGAATGAAACTCAGATTGATCTGGTTGAGAAATACACATATCTTGGTCACGAACTAAAAATAAGTCAGGACAATCAAACAGCTGAGTTAAAAAGAAAAATAACATTAGGCTGGGCAGCATACGGTAAATACTGTGACATATTCCAGACCAACATAACTACCCCCCATCGTCCAAACATCTTTTCCTTGATCGTCCGCCTCTCCTTCTTCCTTCCAGCTTGCCCACAAAGATTCACTTTACTACTAGGCTCTGCTCTATCCTTTCTATATATCTATCCATCTCACAATTTTTTAGTTTCTGTTACCAAGTCTGAGTTGCCATATACCTTTGCTCTTAATTCATTTATATTCGCTATTTTTCATCAACTTCAACTGCCTCGAATATATTTCTATTATGTATTCTATTGTATTGTTTTCTATTATTATGCAAAAAGAAAATCTTGGCTGAGCTATCCTCCCTGATTCTTTTTGCTTTCTTTGTGTTTCCTATTTCAGTTCTACACTCTTCGATGCTTGCTCTCGTTTTTCTTTGTACTCTTTTCATTAACATTCTTGCTTTATTCCGTTCTTTGCTCAGCATTTCATATTCTTCATCATACCACTCCGCCTTTCTTAGTATTGTTCATATTCCATAGTTTTCTCTGCTGCTTCTCTAACTTCCTGTTTGCTTCTTTCCCATCTATACCTTTCCTATATTTATCCCTCTCCGTTATTTCTTTCAGCCGTGTCTAGTTATTATTCTGATCTTGTGAAGATTCATATTCTTTTATAGTTTCTTCCTTTCGGTGTAGAGTTTATATTTAAATTAAATTTCAACTTTTTCTATCTTTTTCCCCTTTTCATTTTTTTGTCGAAGTGCTTTGCCTCAAATCCAACCACAAAATGATTTGAATCTACATTCGCACTGCGGAAGCTTCTGATATTTGTTATATCGATCATCATGTATCATTATTTATAGTTTTCTTGAAGATTTTGAGAATATTTCTATGTACATATTTTTCTTAATTTTAGTTAGTCAGTTTTTATTTTAGTGTTCTGTTTATTTGAACCCCTCAGCAAGAAGGATGCTATAAGCGAGCTCTTTCTTGGGTTCTATTCAATTGACGAAACAACTAGAAAACATTGACAGAATTTTTATTGAATTACTTAGACGGTTTAAACATTGACATTAATGACACGTGTGGTCAAGGGTATGATAATGGTGCTAATATAACAGGCAAATAGCTTTAAGTTAACGCAAGCAGTAGAAAACAATACTTTTGGTGCAAGCCAGCGTCTGTAGATTAGTGGTAAGCATGCGTCATGTCTACCAAGGTTCGTAAGTTCCATCCCCGGCCGAATTGATAATAAAAAATATAAAAAAGATAAGGAAGTAAAACCGTAGGCCGCGATGTTCGGCACATTAAAATTATGTATCCTTTCGTTTCTGGTAACAAGTTATGACATATTGAAAACTAGCAAGTGCTACCAACTGTTAATCTTAAATTAAACTATTTGAAAAGGAATGTTACCACTATTAAATGTCTCTCTTTTTATTGAAACTGAAATGAAGCCAAAAGAAGGTAATAATAATGTTTTAGACATGTTGAAACTTTGTTACTATATAACTGTAAAACTATATCCTGTAAAAAGTGTTCTTTGGGTGCCTGATCATTTGTTATACCAGTATTAGAAATTTTGTTATTGCTTTTGGAAGAGTCTCGACATTATTATGGTCATTATAATAACTATAAGATAATGACCGTTCATTAACACCGTCTTCCTCACTAATATACAGGGTGACTAGTAAGTCGACATATTCCTTTTAGGAGGTGTTAGTAGAACTCTTTTACAATCGATTTAGCCATAATGTCACTTATACAAAACCCAATAGTTTTTGAGATATTCCAATTTTTGTTTCTTTTAAATCTATTCCACTAACAGTTAAAATTAACGAAAACAATGATTTACCAAATTTTAGAAATACATACCTATGAATGCATAGATGGTTGGAAATTTCTTTATAGCTTAGTTTTAAGTTCTTTCTTTTCTATTTTACTAAATTATTTAACTAAATCTTTGTTACTGTGTAAACCAACAAACAAAACTGAAATATTAAAAACACTTTTTTTCATTATTTTCCTTAATTTTAAATATTAGTAGTACAGTCCATCAAATGAGAACTTTCGTGTGGATTGCGAAGACGGCGAAGAAGAACGACTTCGAGGTAAACGAGATGCAGTATCGCTCGCACTCCTACCAAACATTTTTACATTTGACTGTATCCGAAGTGCACCACAAGACGTTCAAGTAAGAAATGCGCTACTGGACTGATAAGGCACAGTTGTGTCACTGCGCATTCTAATGTCACACGAAAGCTTTCGTTTGATGGATTGTAGTAGGGAAAGGAGTTTCTAAAAAAACAGAAACGTTGAAATATCTCAAAAACCATTGAATTTTGCATAAAGGATGGGTAAATCGACTGTAAATGAGCTTTACTAACACATCCTAAAAAGAATACATCGACTTACCAGTCATCTATATACTAAAATTCAAAATCTGTCAATTTGTCTCTTTATAAACTCGGCCCATGTAACGCCCACTTCCAAACTACCTATATATTTGGACTTAGCATAAACCGAAGGGGTGCAATGGGTGAACATTTATTTATTGGTTAATAGTTTTCTTCTTAAGATTTTACTGAAAAAAAATTGAGCACAAAGTTAAAAATTAAAATAATTCACACAATTTATTTTCTGTGCACTAGCTTTTTTATTTTTTTTTTCAAGCAATCAAGAAAAACGCTAAACAGTTAATGCAACCTCAAATCTGAAACTCATTTAAGGTATCTTCCTTGCTTTATTATTTTAATCATTGGTTTCCTTGCATAGTTCACACACGTCTTTATTTGTACCTTCTGTACAAATCGTCTCTTCTTTCTTGATTGCTCCAAAGATTCCTCGCAATATTTTTCTTTACCAATTCATTAATTTTACTGTACACATGGATGTTATTATCGTTTTAACCAAACCAATGAATTGCTCAAAACTAATGTTGTTTACCATCCTTATCACTCTTTATTTTAACATCTGTCAAATTTCCAGGATCTTTAATGATTATTGCTAAGTATTTAGTTTTATCTTCGTTTACTTTAGTGTTTCTCACTTTATTTTCTTGAAGATGATCTGTCACTCTTGATGCCACCTGTAGAGAATGGCTAAGTTATCCGCATAAATCATTATTTGCTATTTTACTGTTTTTTAACCCTCTAAAGCAATATTAAAGGGCCTCTTTCTCGTAGCGCTTTTCTTGTTTAGAACTTTTGAGAAGTTCTTTCTTGTATCTTCGCTTGATTCCAGATTTCTTTTCAGTGCTATTTCTACTAAGCCTATTAGATATTTTGGGAGTTTTAGATCTCTCATTGTTTGCACTTCTACTAAGGTTATCATAGGCTTGCCTAAAGTATACGAGGGGGTATTGATAAATAGTTGGCCTTGAATAGTTCTAGCAGGCAAAAATAAATAGCGTTGCTATGAAAACAAGTTGAAACTTTGACAAGTGCACGTGCAAAGTGTCAGCCCAAAAGGTGATGTTATTTAGAAATTGTGATTAAGAAAAGTAAACCATGTCAGATGAAGATTGGAACTTCAGCAAAATCAGTATCGTTCGGTTATCAAGTACCTGTTTTTGAAGGGACTCGTATATAAAGAGCATTTGTATGTAGTACTACGTTTGTTCTCTAGTGCGCATATCTGAATGCAAAAAGCGGGACTGTCACAGATCTCATTTTTCTAAAGCCGTACTGGTACTCTTCTATTTTTGTTTCTGCTATTCTCCGAAATCTATTATTTATTAGTTTTGCTAAGATTTTATATGAAATGCAGAGCAATGCTATTGGTCTATTAGTATTACAGCCTCCCTTCTTATATTATATAAATCTGATTAGTGCTTCTTTACATTTACTTGGCATTCTTTTCTAGATCCATATCTCACAAATTTTAATTAATTTTAATTTTTATTAACTCGCGTCGGATATTACCATTTAAGTTAATAAAATTTGTGTCACAGTTTGTTTTGACAAGGATTCTCAAATTTTCGAGAATCCCCGACCGGTGTGCTGCGATGAAAATGCTGCTTGTTTACCCTTTTTTCTCCGCACGCCGTCACAGTGTGCGAACACTCTCAGAACACCTTAAGATGCAAGATATTTGTTAATTTGTCTATGTACTACATAGTATTGTGTAACGTAACCTACACGTTAGATTTCTCACCTTTATTAATTTGATTAATGGTTAGTTGATCAGTAATTAATTTTGTTTTTTACTTATTTGCCTCTGTTTTGTAATTATATTATTTGTATTATCCATTTACAACAAATAATAATATTGAACGAAATAATTCCCCCCCATCGCCGTAGGCCATTTCCGAGCAAGAATACTCATTATTGGTAATTTAATTAATATTTAATTTAAAGCAAGCCTATATTTCACCGTTTTATCAGATTTGCTTAAATTTCAGAAAATAATTTGATATTAAAAATAATTAATAGCGAAATTCCATATTTAGTAAATAACTACCGAAAAAAGGAAAGGTATGCAATCTTAAATAACACGAATGACGTTCCAAATTCTTTCTCAATGACTCTTATCTTCGTAGTATATAGTATTCGTAGTATAAAGGAGCATTAAATCCGTATTTTTGTGTCAATATCCTTGTGTCTTGACCCTTCTACGCCGCCAATGAAAGCGGCCCCGGGGACCTTGCACTATTACTCACTCCGTTTTCCTCGAACATACAACACCAAGTGATCAAAAAGAGAAATAACACTACGTCATAGTATACATATAACATTGTAACGCAACAAAATAATTGTATTATTATTAAAATTTTCGCTAACAACTAAAGACGCAAAAGGAACTAAAATTGTACGTAAACAAACTTTTATAAAAGTTAGTTAAGAGAACGCATGGTCATCGGAGTGTAACTTCGGAGAGCGCAACTTCATTAAATTTAATAGCCACATTAATAAGTAGCATTTCCTTGTATAATAGATGCTTAGTAATATTTTAACTTCATGTTTTTTCGATAAAATTCTAAATGCAACAACGCATTATTACCTGTTGATTGGTATATGGGATTTAAAATGATTGTTAAGTTCAAAGGTAACCAACCGAAACGTATTTTTTGTGGTTAAACGTATATTTTGGTTAGTTTTATATTAAAATCATTAAAATATCATTTCATCTCTTTTTCTTATTTTAAGATAATTAAGTTGCGTTATTTAAAATTAACTTTTTCAAATGAATGTTTTTTAGGAAATTATAATTAATTAAGTTAAATGACGCAAATTCGTTTAAATATATTAAATTAAAAGATAATTATTAAAAAACTTTAAATTCTAAATCGTAATAATACAATTATAATTTATATAAAGCAGAAACTAGCTGGCCCGCCATTTTATAAATTCGCAACATGAAATGGAGCTATACGCATGCACTACATTCGAAGCACTTCATAAAACACATTTATTTAAAAATTTTTAATAATTTCTATTTCCAAGAGCTATTAATGACAAGATAAACACGCGGTCAATTTATCATTGAAATTTATATTTGTCGTGTAACGAATAATAATTATTATATGATATTTTCAAACATGACGAGACAATTGAAGAATAATTTCAAATAAGTGATGCCTACCCATAAATAAAGACTAATTTTGGTTTTTTTATATATTCATGGACCCTCTCAAGTGTTAAAATCAATAAATAACTTATTATTTATTCAGTATCTAGATAATTTCCTGATAATAATATAATTCCCACATCTAGGTCAAACATAATTATATTATTTTCCCTTCACATTATTAAAATTTAATTTTTTAATCTAACAATGTTCTATTTCATCGAAAAGTGTCCTAAATAGTTAAAACAAAGATTCTAATATGATAAGCTTGTATAAATTTTATATAATGAGCATTTACGTAAAACATAAAGGGACGTAAAGCATTAATAATTCATCTCATAAATATTATATAGCTCTTTAATGAACGACTAAACTTCTTTACCTTAAAAAATGCAATTAAACCACGCACAGAAGCATTTAAATTGTGTTTTGAATTAATAAAATCAAACAAACAAAACATATTTAGTATTTAAAATTGAAGGAATTGTGAAATGAAATTTAATTAAAAATATGGAATATGATATGAAAACAATTAAATATATAAATTCCATATTCTTCAAAATTAGGAGTGATTCTGACCAATTTAAGAAGTTTATTACAACTTAAATCGTCCCTCAAATTCTGAAACACCAGAAATCAGGGTTGAAATGATTTAAATCACGATTAAAATGATAGTTTAAATGAAACTAATTAAAAAAATCATTGATTTAAATCACAGTTTTATATGTTTCTAAATCAACAAAAAAGAATAATAATTGACTTACAGTGGTAGAAAGAAGAACACTGCTAATTAAACAAATCTTTTATTTAAATTGAGAACTATCCTAAATAGTAACATTATGAGTATAATGCTACTACATGTAAATTATAAATGTTTTTAGACTTTTAAAATGCTTCTTGAAAAGTACTAGAAAAATAAACTAAATAAGAAACAAAGATGAATATACAGCATTGACATCAGCAAGTAATTCACTTTTTATGCTTAGTTACTATTAAGAATTAAAGCTTTATAAAAGGAACACAAGCTTTGAGGCGTTTTTACTTCCCCAAGGCGAAATGTGGAATATACACCCAAAGGAAGAAGAATAATTGAAATAGAAGCTGAGTAAATAACTTAACTTGAAGTAAATATCATACTATCTATGCCTAAAAAAAGTGATACTCCAAATGAGGTGTACATAAAGTATATTTAAAGATATCTTTGTAAAATTAAAAACCGTACGAATCTCAAAGTTTTATACTAATTTATACGGATGGATCAAAAAATGAAACATCTAGTGGATGTGCTATAGGTCACCAACCAACACCTTCACATAAAAACTTAGATTTGTCGACAACAACTGTACTACTGAAGAAATTGACCTCCTCAAAGCAATTGACACATCATCCCCTCGCGCATCCAGAAGGCTGCCATAGCAACTGACTCAGTAAGCACTTTTGAAACTCTTTTAAACGCATCTTCCAGAAATCCTAGCATCATAAATATTGCTGCAAAGAATTTTATTACAAAAATGCAAAAATCGACCTCCACTACCTATGGATACATGGACATAGCACAATCAGTGGAAACGAAGAAGCAGATAAAATTGCCAAGGAGGCGCACAAGAGCGGACTCCAGCAAGACGTAACCGTGTCAGAAGATCTAATAGCGTACTACAGGCAGTGGCGGATTTAGGCACAAGCGTTGGAAGCGGCCGCTTCAGGCCCCACAAGTCAGGGGGCCCCGCAGAGGCCACCTGCCAAGGAGCGCGCTGTGATCCGAAACAGTATTTTAGAAATTAAAAAATAAAAAATTTATCCTTAACCATTTTCCACGAATTTACTTTTTTTAGTTACACGAATAGTTAGCTGGCATAAAACAATTGAAAGTTTTCTCTTGCAAGTTACAGCTAGCGAATATCGTTTCACTGAAGTTACTGAATTTCATTGTGCATTAACAAGGTTTAAAACGATCCTGTTATCATTTTGTTTATGCGTGAATAGCTTAAAAATGTTTAGTTTGTAAATTGTGAAAAAAATTGTACGTATTATTAAAGGTATATGTTATTCTTTAAATTCGTTAATTTCATACGTGTTAGCTAAAGCCATTAATTCTTAAAGCTTGTGGAGTTTTGCTAGAAACCTGTTGTCGTGTTACCATTAGGGAGAGTTTAGGAGTCAAGTACTTCTGAGTAACACATAGTAACAAAAGCATGTGTTTCATTTTATATTCAGTATTTCATCTACAATCAGCATGACCAAACATCGTTGCCCTTTTTTCCCTTTTTAGAGTAATTTCAATTTTTCTAAGGTAATGTATCAAAATGCACACTTTGGAAACAGTTACGAAACATGAGAAAACTTCAGCCCACTACTCCAAAACCAAGAAGTTTTTTACTAAATTATACTAAAGGTGACCACGAAGGTTCTTTTTACTGTACATCTACAGACCATAAGTAAGATAACAGCGCAAACACATGATATAGAGAAAATGCTCTGCATGTTCTCTCGCACTTTTATTTAAACGCCTTTCAGGACTGGTTACACACAATCACGACAGTAGTTTTTTTGTTTCTTGCACATGTATAGAGCACCAATAACAACATACAAAAGATCTCATGGCAATTTCTCACACCATCTGCTAGATATAGTGCGAACAAACAAACTAAAAAATATATTATAAATGACAATTTTAAGATTGCGGTCCGAAATGTGTCTTTTGGTTGACGTTCCAAAGTCTGGGCACAGTGTTTCTAACAATGGAAAGACTGTCCGCAGACTTTTCAAAAATCCCAAGCTGGCTGTCCAAATTACAGTGTTAGATAGCAACTTGTTTTATAGATATAATGTTATGTTAACTGCGTTTATGTTAGTTGTAACTACTTATATATGATATTAACGTTAATCATTTTATACAGTACACAGACCGAGCTGCAAATAGTTATACTTGTTCAACTGTTCGGATGATATCCAATGGTACCTACAGCTACACTCCATAAAATATTAATACACTCAGAATTTGTAATCGATTCATTTCTTCTATCTATCGGGCAGTTATCTGAGGATTCCCAAGAATGACGTCACAAGGATGTAAAAATTATAAAGAACTATAACACAAGGAAGGTGAGACGTAGAACAACAAATGAAGATTTGTTTAATTTTCTAATGGTATCTGAGATTCACTCATATCAAGTATGAGAATACTACCCGAAAGGAAGGGTGGTCTTTTATATCGAGATGTAATTTCTTTAATATTAAAGCCACCTGAACTCTTTCATGCAGAGATGAAAAAATCAATTTAGAATAAATTTTAAACATACATACATAACTTAGTATTAAATTGTTAAAATTTGATTATGTATTTTAAATAACCTAATTTAGAGATTTTGTTTAAATTATTTCTATTGAGATTTGTTGTAATTTCTTCCGCAAATTCTTTTTCTATTGTTAATTATGTAAACTTACTTCAAAACCTTGAGATACAACAAAAAGAAACCTATAATTGATTTTTTAATTCCTAATTTTCTGTTTTGAATCACTGTGGAGCGCACTGGACACGCAACAAATAAAAATTATTGGCGTGGGAATTCACTTTCTCGGAAAAAGTGAAACAAGAAACATATCATATCGTGTACAGGCTGGTAAAGAAGTGTACGGTTGACGTATTAGAGTTTCGTACAAAAAGGGAAGCACTCAGAACGATAGGTAAAATATTCTAACGGAATATACTGTTTCACAGCAGACCTGCGAGTAATGTATCATCTCTGTTGGTCCGAATGCTGGTCTTCTCGCACAATCAGCGCGTTCATCAGACTACTATGATGACTAATTTCTTGAATTAATAGTTTCTGATAGACATTCGGTGTACAGTGGCGGATTTACGCACAAGCGGTGGAAGCGGTCGTTCCAGGCCCCACAAGTCAGGGGGCCCCGCAGAGGACCCTTGCCCAGGATCGCAGTGGACATGCGACAAATAAAAATTATTGGGATGGGAACTCACTTTGTAGAAAATAGTGAAACATGTTTGAACAACAGTTCATATCGTGTACAGGCTGGTAAAAAAGTTGTATGGTCGACGCAATATAGAGTTTTGTGCGAAAAGGCAAGCATTCAGAGTGATAGGTAAAATTTTATAACGGAATATACAGTTTCGCAGCAGACCTGTAAGGAATGTATTATCTCTGTCGCACCGAATGGCTTGCCTTCAATGGCTTCTAGCAAACTGCGCGTTCGTCCTACTTACATTCGCGGAAGGGGAATTGTATCATGCTTTCGAATGCGTAAAATTCCTTAATGTCATTTGTCAATTGTCAACATTTCCCAATGTTGAAACAATTTTTTAAAAATCTTAACATTATCGATATGTAATGCAACTGGAGAAAGATCTATCTTCGTTCTTAAACGCGTAAAAAATTATTTAAGGAATAATCTTGAACAAAAATTTAAAAAATTTATAAGTAATGTTTATTGAAAATGACATTACGCAAAAACGTTTTGACATTGAGGATAGAGATGATAGAGATGGCATGTGTATTTAATAGAAAATTATGTAAATGAAGCCATATATGCAGCCTAAGACAGCTGTTTCGAGCTTTTGGCTCTTCTCAGTTAGGGGCAGCTCGTCTGTGATTTATACACATATCACTATAAAATTCTGAGTCTAATAGTCGTTCATCAACAAAACTCACTTTATTAAAACACGTGTTGGGTTCATTTTGTATTTTATTTATGGTAATTATTTTGTTTAATTAATTATTTTCTTTTACTTTAAATTATATTTTGAATGCAACTCCATATAGAAAAGATCACCCTAGCTGGAAATCGAACACTGGGCCTTCCGTTTTCTGAGCGACATCTATACCTCTGAGCTACTGTGTCGACTACCAGCATATAAAGTTATTATTACCATATAAAGTTATTACAAAAATTGTTATTGAATTAACGTAAAATTGATTTAACGATATATCCTTCTGGAAACAAGAAAATCTAAAAATGTTTTGGGAATTTATTATTTCAAATTACATTCAAATAAAGCATTAGGTATTCAATGTATTTCTAAAATTGAGGTTATGATTTAGTTACATTAACAAAAAAGCAGCGACAGAACAACACGACGTCCAAAATACATTTAAATGTGCCTATGACATTTAAAAAATTGAAGACACCAACAAAACTACTATTATTAATTTAAATAATTGTTCAAATTCCAGTATTAATTGTAAATAATAAACGATTATTACATTGAGTTATACGCATTTCTTAATTTTTACAACTAACGCCTGTTTTCCACAAACTGTGGGCATTGTCTATTTTTGACAATCCAGCATCTCAATCTCAAATCATTTCTAGGTTAAATATTTTCCATAGCTTTTGGTGTTTTATTACCTTTTGTGGTCGTAGATAAAGTATAGTGTGTAACACGTACAAAAACGCCAATTTCACACTCGTGCGACTGTGGCATGAGACGAAGTTGGATTATTTAAAAAATCTTGAGGAGTTAATTTCCTCCATCCCCCCTGCTGTGAATTCGCGCCTGGTATTAATAATTATATGTACTTAATTTTTGATAAAAAAATAAAAGGTATATAAATTGTAGTAATTGATTTATACTATGGGGCCCCAAAAATTTGTAACGCTTCAGGCCCCTTAAGTGTTAAATCCGCCACTGACTACAGGAACCAATTATATAAAGAATGCAAGCAGCAGTGGTCTACGGTCCCTGGTGACAATAAGCTCAAACTAATTAAAACAAATTATGAACATTGGCCAACAACTCAACCAACTAGACGAAGAGACGAAATTGTATTAGTCAGACTACGCCTTAGACACACTCCATTAACACACGAATAACTTTGAAAAAGACATCCAGCTCCAATCTGCTAAGTTTGCACAGTTCCACTAATAAGTGTGAACCATGTACTTATAGACTGTCAAAAACATAGGCCCCAACAAACAGTAACTAACATGAAAGTATCCCTCAAAGATATCCTCATCACTGCAGCGCCGCCCTTTGGACTTTGAGGCTCCGGGCACAAATATGGGGAGGGGCCCCCAGTAAATAAAATATATAAATATGTATAATAAAAATAAATATATTTTAGATAAAGGTTAATTTTTTATTTTGTGAATTAATGTTTTACATTACGTTACATTTAGAACGCGAATTCATAGAGAAAAATGTATTGCCCCGGCTGGGAATCGAACCCAGGTCGTTCAGCTATCTATGCGCCATACCTCTGAGCTACCTGAGGCGACTATCAGTAGAGTGACAAATTTTCTCTATGAATTTGTATTCTAAATATAACTTAATGTAAAACATTTGTTCACAAAATAAAAAATTAACCTTTATCTAAGATTTATATAATTAATTTCCTTATGCGATGATTCAAAATATACTAGTGCTTTGAATATTAATGTTGTCGTCGGCGAAATGTTGATCTTCATTAACAAAATCAAAAAATAATCTAGTTACTTGGTATGTTTGCTAATTATCTAACTTACATGGAAAATTTTCCACCCTACTGATAGTTGCTTCTGGTAGCTCGGAGGTAGAGATGCCGCATAGATACCAGAAGGACCTGGTTTGAATTCCCAGCCGGGGTGATACATATGAATTTGCGTTCTAAATAAAACTTAGTGTAAATAATATAAATATATAGTATATACAAAGTATACAGTTAGAAAAATGTGTTATATAAAATTTTTTTCGGACGACTGGCGATGCAACGTTGTGCCGTTGTAAGCAGTGTTGCTAGATAGGCTGGGTGAGCTGGATTTTCCTATTACCCTCTTTATTAGTTTTAGTCAGGCCAGCGGCGCGGGACTGTTCGGTTAGAAACGTCTCACCGTTTGCTCGTTTATAAAAACTTTCAAACGCTGAGCCGTTTAGAAATTTGGTGCGTTTTATTTAAAAAGTAAGCTTTAGCTTTATGTATAAGAACTTGCATCAAATATCAGTCTATTTTATTAATGCCTAAGATATATTATTGTGTTATTAATTGAAATAAAGTAGCTCGGTGCGGGGCCCCACTAACCCCCGGGGCCCCGGGCATACTCCCGGCTGACCAACCTTAGGGACGCTTCTGCTCATCAGTGATAATCAAGAAAAGTAAAAACATTTATTTGTTAACGATGTTATACGTATATGTTAAAGTGCCCTTTAAATTAAAAAAAGAAATAAAAAATGTTTGATTTAAATTTAAAAATCCGAATTAAATAAAAAAAAAGTTGATTTTAAATAAATCAAAAATTAATTTTAATTAATCCTAGCAGAAACACATAAAGTGAATAATACAAAGAGATGTGATCAATTTTATCTGTTAAGAGAATACATTAATTTTGCAGATTACATTGCACTATCACCATAAATCAAAATTACAATAAAGAATTTTCGAATTTATTCAAAATATGGACAACTAATAAACACATGAAACTTTTATAACTACATAGAAATAAATTTTGCTAATAGTAGTACTAACAAAGTAAGTTTTGTATTAAGTAAAAACAAAATTAATGAAATTTCAAAAAATCTTTTGTCAAAGAGAAAAATGAAATAGAATAGACTGCATTTCCTATTTGATCAATTTTAAATCAAAATTTTCCCAAATTAACAAAGTTCTTGTCATGTGAATAAATTATTTAATCAACTTTTGCAGTATCGTGAAGAAAAACTTTTTGTTTGATTTTTGGTAAATGCTTTTCCAACTTCACAAGCTACCTATACTAAATATGATTAAATTTATTATATAGATCAAAATTTACCAATCTGTTAAATTTATGTTAAGTGTTAATTTTGAGTGAAATTGTTAGTAATTAAAAATAGAAAAGCAAATTAAAGAATAGGTTAAATCAGTTGAAAATATGAACTTACTAAGCACTTAAAGAGTAAGTGAATTTATAATAACTATTCTGAATTCCGTTCAGTTAAGTATTTTAAACTTTAATTAATTTTAATTCTCTACTTTGAAATTGACTTGAACACAGCTTTTTAAAATTATTTTAGGAGATCCTGTTAGTTCTGCCTAGCTTTCGGGGTTAAAGAAAATAACATGCCTGAAAGTATGTCTATTGAACATTTAAGATAAAATAAATTTAGTTATGCTTTGATATTTATAGATGACATATATCGCACATGCAGTTCAATAGGGACACAAGTGCAACTATTAGTTAAAATTTAAAGGGTTAAAGATTATTATTTAATCATTATTTTTAGTTTTAATTATATATTAATTTTCTTCAACAAATATATTTTATTACGTACAAAATAACACAGGAATACATTTGCAATAGCTTCTGTTAAATGAAAAGTAATAATAAATATTTTCCACAGAAAATCTTAATACGCTGATAAAGGGAAATATGACGCGAACGTGATCTGGCAGAAATTATATTTATGACAAATTATTAAAAATAATTTCAGTCAATTAAACAAATACAACTTATTCTTAGAACATTTTTTTTATTTAACAAACAATGATTAAATAATGTTCTATATTCTGTCAGCATAACATTTTTTATTGGATATCTCTATTAAAAAGTTTTGATCAGTGTTGCTTTTTGTCAATGTTACCTAAGTTATTCTTTCAGTGTTGGAAAACATAGAGGAATCGACTTATTCAAAATAACAAAATTACAATTAAATGTAAAAATTAAATTTGTTTGAAAATTAAGTTTGAATAGTTAAAAGAGCAGAGATCCATAATAGCAAAAACGGTGACATCTTAGACTCTTTCAATTACCTACTGTTGACTAATCGAATCGAAAATCATTGATAACTGTTTTCTTAATTTCAAAGCTACTGCATTGGAATATTTCCTAAACTTTCATCCATCCATCGCCATGTATATTTTGATTTCTGATCGCCGAGATAAGAATGATTGAATTCTTTTTATTTACTTGAAAATGGTACTTTATAGAGAGCTGCGTTACTCTCTGTCAAAGGCGCGACGTAAGAAATTGGATTTAAATTATGATAAGCAACTATCAGTGAACGTCACAACGTAAATTTCCTTAGAAATATTCCTCGAAATCGAATGGTTATATAGTCGAGACCTATCGCCGCAAAGTGATAACTTTTTTTAATTTCTGCTAGCTGATACAGAATTATTTATTTATGAGGATCAATGGTAGTTAACTGTATTATATTTATTTCTTCACTTCGAATGGTATTAGAATCCCTGCGAGAGTTTTAAACATAAGCAACTAGTTCTGAATTATGAAGAGCGCAAATCACTGATCGTTAGCATTGCTTTATTTCGCATGACGAAAAGGATTGCTGCTGTCTGATAAATCGAGAAACGCTGATTACCATTCCTCTACTTCGAATGGTTTACATAACAGTAACCAATTATCGACAAAAATGACGAGATCGGGATTTATGACATTCTGAATCCAGCATTATTACCAGAGAGAATTTACTATCGCCGAAAAAATACGTTTGTATTTTTGTTTTTTTATCGCCACCTTTCCAATTTGAGAACTTTACTATGAAATATTTGTTTTGCTATTTTCGCATTTTTAATGTAATATGAATACAATGAGCGTATTTAAAATTTTATTTAAATTTAAAATTTATTTAAAATGCGATTTTCTCGAAAACTGGCGGAAAGGGAAAACATGTTGATAAGGAAAATATGTTCTAGCTTCTATCATTACATTATTATGAGGTTTTTAGTTATATTAGTTACACCCTGTATATAATGTAGAATTTTGCAAATTAATTTGTTTCCTACCATTCTATTTGAATTCGGTAACTGGCCGTACAACGAACTCTTATATAATTGCACACTAATAGTTAATAATATGATAGGAACCAAGGCTATTTCAAGATGAGCCTTCGCGTCCCATAGTGGTGGGTTACAACGTATACACTTCTTGATGCTTCTCGAAGTGTTACAACGCCTAGGCGTTATGAGACCTGCTTTCGAGAAGCGTTGAAATATGAAGTATATCCATCTTTAATTTTTAAATACAGATTTTTATATATTGCCGTTTCTATCACTCCCACTGGTTTGACAATTCGAGCGAGCTTCAAGAGTACCATCCACGCTTATGCGCACGCATATACGTGCATCTAGGTGACATGATAAATGCACCAACTTTATTGTTAGTACTTCCGATAACAAAATGCTACCACGCGCCACTACTGTTTAGCTTGAAATCTCGAGAAGTGTCAGACATCTTTTTATTTCCAGACATTTGGGTGTTACGAGGAGCGTTAAAATCGCTACGGAAAAAAACGGATCGCGCCGGACGGGTGGCCGAACCTCACTTATAACAGGAAAGGCTCACTTTTCTTGAGCCACCAGCAGTAATTTCGGAGTGTTTGAATGTATTTAATTTATTTAGAACGGTTTCGCTGTGTGTTGTGTTGTTAGTTGTTTAATTGTTTATTCCAAAAAAAGTAATAGTATAAAAAATATTCTGTACATTAATTTTAAAACGATTTCTTTAGCAGAAATTAATCAGCAAGACAAAATTGCGACCCGTATATTTATTAAACATTTTTCTACTTAAATTTAAAAAACACGAATGGATTTCTGGATGTGAATTTGTTTTCCATGTGCGCATGTGCCCTGCTTTATTCCGATAGAATGTACAAAACAGGTCCGCGGCGGGATTTATTAAAGATCTGAAATATTTCTAAATCAGAGAGCAACGAGAGAACGAGAGAACGACATTTTTGCTCGTCATATTAAGTGTTGCACCGAATTGACCTTATTAGGCTCGGCAAATAATAAATATTGCAACTCAATTAGATTCGGTTTATAGATAAAATATAAATTTGTCGATTTTTCATCAGAATTAGATAGAGATTAGATACAAACAATAATTTTTGTTTCAATATTGAACTTTTGTCCTTTTTATTTTAATTTTTTGTGTTATTGTATTTGAATGTTTTTCCTTCTGTGCATATAGCTTTCTGCGTTCTGCATTATCTAGAAATCATCATTGTACTTAAATAAAAAAATCGACGAAATGTAGGTGAGTCTTATACTTTTACGTTGTTTATATTTTGTTAGAATTATCACCAGCCGTCTCTGGGGGTTCCACCATTTCTCCACTGTATTATGTATCTTGAATTCTAAATTTCTTAATTCACTTATCTTACAATATAGATTTTAAAGTCAAGTTCTATATATTTTCTATTTTCATCTTTCAATTGTAATAAATTCAAGAATAGTCATAGGAATTTAAATCTCCACTAGGGTTCTACGATTTTGGCATATTCGTCCTTTATATAGAAGAAAATAATATGTAGAACGTAAATAATTTAGAAAGCAATAGCATACAAAAATGTAAAAAATCAGTAATGTAGTTGAAGCAAATACATACAAGTAGTATAGAACAACAATAAATTATATAGAAATTCATATTTTATGTCTAATAATTATAGTGTCTTAAAAATTAATTTTGAAAAATTAAACATATTATATTCTTTTTAATAAACATATGTTAATTTTTCAATTATCTTCAATAATCTAGGAGAAAATTTTAAATTTAAGTTTTCTTATAATCAGACCAAAGAAGGCTAAGGGCAATTAATAACCCACTAAGTTTAGTGCATCTGCGCCATGAGGGGTGGCAAGGGGGCATGGGGAGCTCCCTTGAAGGGTTCGTAAGTTAACAAAATCTCCAGATTAGGGTTTCTGGTATTCCAGAAACCGGAAAAATCTAAAGAATATTCCAAATTCATCATTTAATCAATACTTGATGTTACAGATCTAAATCTGGGCCAGTTTTCACATTGTGAAGTTTGAACCAAATATACAATTAAAAAGATATTACCAATAAAATTCTTTTTATTTAATTTAAACTTTTTCCAGTTAGACTTTTCTGTAGTAAAATTTAAATTGAACATTTCAGCCTTTTGAAATCCAAGTGACGTAAAATTTCAAACCTATATGGTACCTACCTATAATTATAATTGTTTTAGTGTAATTACAACATTTCCTGTAATTTACGATTGTTTGAAAAAAGAAAATTAAATTAAATTAAACTGAAAATTATAATAAATTTTATTAAAAAATATATGTATTTTGTTACTAATACTTAATAAAGTATTTAAAATATTCATAATATCGTACTTAAAATATTTGCATTAAACTAAATATTAGTGAAAATTAATATTATTTTATATAATATATTATGTAATATATATAATATATATTATACATATATAATATATATTATATATAATATATATATTTAAGTGTCATTGGTATTTCATTTAATAAAATGACTAACATTATTGGTCGATGAAAGGAAAAACAGTTCGTTTGGGACTGTTTCTCCTCTTTCAACAACCAATAATTTCAGCCATTTTGTTAAATAAAATATCATTGGCACTGAAATGAATATGCACGTTTATTTCACTTTTAACAGGAAACAAAATTTTGTTGTCAGTTTCCATGGCGCTCGTTTAAGCAAAAATAAGATAATTTTAATTCAATTCTATTAATACATTTAAAACAATAATTATTATTTAATATTTTCTAATCAAAATTTGGTTTGTGGTTTACAAGTGGTCCAGAACAGATTTTCGTAAACTTACAATTAATAATTTTACAATTAAACAAGACCTACTATGTTTATAATAAATGTAGTTTCTAATTACACACAAATCTGTTTTATTAAGTGGTTCGATACCTGATAAAAATTTGGAATTGATGAGTATAAAACAAAAACACGGGTGTCAAGCTGTGAAGTGAAACACATTGTATATAAATGTCTTTGCTATACTATTTACTTTCTGTATTTTTGATTCTATATAAATGTTCAAAATTTATTCAATTCATTTAATTCAGATTTCTTAATTATAAAATTGGAATTTTTTTTACCAAATCTTGTATATTAAATTTAGAATTATAAGTTCTCAATTTAAATTGTAACTTAAAAACAATTGTTAGCAAATTATGATTCAGAAATTCAAAATGAGTTCAGTTTTATAAACAATCAGTAAATTGTAGGATTTATCTCGTTTTAAATTGTTGTGGTCTTTACCCTGAATTATTTAAATGGACATTCAACACGAACTTCCTTCCTATAAATTACCTAAAAATAATAACTGCGATATAATGCGTTCCAAATTAAATTTTAATTACACTCGAAATAACAACTAACTTGCAAACAGCTTCTATTCTAGCATTGTGTAGTTTTTCATCAAAATTGCTGCAGTTAAAAACGTAATTATAGAGTTATTTGATGTTTTTAATTAAAATTGTAAACTACAAACTAAATTGTAGGTTATGATAAAAATGTAATTGTCTTTTAAACAAACCATTTTTATGATTTTAGCACCATTACGCAAGATAGGACCACCGAAATCATTTTTGTCATTTTGTATGACTGATATAAAAAAAAATGAAAGGATTTAATAAATGGGAGTTCCATAGATCTTCATTTAGGACCGATCATGTTTAACAATGATCTTTTTCAGAAAACTTATAACATTATTCCTGATGGTTTTAATCTTGATTCAAGAATTATCACACAGTTTTTACAAAAGAAAATGCTGAATTATCTATTTAATTAAATAATCTCACGCAAGCATACACCTGGGGGAAGCTTATCCACAAACGGGCCAATTTGATCCTCGGAACAGGTTTGTTTTCTCATTTAAACGAACTTTGTGAAAAGCTCATGTAAGTGTACAGTGATGGTGGTGGTAACAGTAGTAATACCGGGGGCCAGTGGGCACATAATAGGCAGGTACTTAACGGGATACGAGTGGTGCCCGTGGGGCTTTGTTAGTAACCCTCGTGTGTTTTCCCGTTTTTTACCAACTAAACAGGTATTGGTAGCCACCGAGAGCCACCTAACAAGTATATCGGTGATTGTTATTATTGTATTATTGTCACGGCGGTGATGTGTTCAACTTGTCACAAGCTCATAGATGTTAACTATGAGTTATTGTTATTTAAACGCTGGCGTTTTTTTACCACTGTGCTATGGTAAACTTATTATCATATTATTCATATAATAATCTACGAACTATTGTCACTGAATTTTTTATGCAATTGAACTTTCATTGCCACCGATTTATTATTATTGTTGTTATTTGGGGTTTATTATTTACTACGCCATTATTTTGTTTCTATTCTTAGTTAAACCTGATTGCATTGCGTATTACTTAAAACTCATGTTAAAAACTCATAAAGAAGAATTATTAAGTTTTCAAACATGAAATCTAAATTTCTGACATACTAAGTTAAAGCGCGAAGATCTACAACTGTTACTTAGAACCCTTAAAAAGTCCAGAGGCTTTAAAAGTTGAACGTTAAACTGTAAAAACTCGAACTCGAATATTTTGCAATTATAAAACTCGGAACTTTGTTTATTCTTCGACAGCTCGAAACTTTCAATCTTCTGAAACTTCTAAAATTCGATATTTCTGAAGTTTTTAATACATTGAACCCATGAAACTAATAAATTCTAAATCGAGAGGTTTAATTCCCCGACACTTTGACTATACTAGACTAAAACATATGGATTTTTTGAAACTTTTAAAAGTTTCAAAATCTTAAGCAATAATTATGAAAGTGCATATAACTTCAAGCTGCTTGTGACTTAGATTTTAAGGATTTGCAGATTCTAGAATTGTGAACTGTGAAAATTAAATTAAGTCATAAGGCCCTTACAGGAAATTTACAGGAACATTTTACAGGAAAAAATGTTGTGGGTCTAGAGGGCTGTGGTTCCTTATAAACAGGCCCGGATTGTACCGCCGAGTTACAGAGAATATCTCGGTGGGCCGGTGGGTTCGGGGTCGGACTGGGCCGCCTCAGCCAATGCTGGTTACATTTTTTTTTATTAAAGAAAAGATCACAAAAGAAATAAAATTTATGTTTGTTTTAAAAATATCCTAATATCATGGTGTTATTCTGGTTGGCTTTTTATACTCATAGTAGCGAGATATCGTATTTAACAATCGCGAATGCTTCACAAATTGCATACTATATAAATGTATAAAATATACAGCGAAAAAACTTGCTATTAAATTAAGAATATTCCATTCAACATCAAAAATTTTTACTTTAAAAAATGCGTTAACAAAGAATTTTTTAAATTTAAAAGTAGCTCTAATTTTGGGAGTGTTTCGAATTTTTAATTCAATGTAGTGGGCATTTAAATTAAAAACTTATTTCGGGGGTCGATTTAAATAGTTTTATTGTTAATGTAAAAGTAAAATAAACGTTATTTGAATGATAGCAGTCACATGAGCCCGGAAGGGGGGGGGCAAGGAGGGGCGCTTTGCCGCCCCCTAGCGTACCCTTCATTCTTGTCCAAGGTGGGGTAAACCTCAAATTTCTGCGGGCGCTTATGGTAGCAGTAGCAGTAGCTATGGGGAGACCGAAGTCTATATTTGAATGGTAGATTGTAATTTAAAAGATCTGCTGCTTTCAAACAGGAAGTACTAATATTTATTTTTAAATGCGGTGCTTTTTATATGATTGCCAGGTTGTTTTTAATTTAAAAATGTTTTCCTTTTAAATGCAACATTCTTTTAAGTTAATAGCGTTAAATGCAGAACACTGTTGAATTGAATGTATTATATTCTTACAATAAAAAAACAACTTACTCTAAAGCAAATGCATTTATTTGAATGTCGAAAGTAAGGACTTTTGTTATATCTTCAGTGTATGTTCACAACGACTTAAGCACGTTTTAAAGATTAATAAGTAGCTGATTCAAATAAAAAATATTTTAAACAGCTCTAATCAAAAGCTCATTCTAACAGAACTCCTTATGTGTATTATTATTATTATCGTATGTCACGTGGGCCCCACAATTTCCTAGACATGAATGCATTTTAAAATAACTGTTTAAACCATTTCTAGTATTAAAATTCATTTTTTTTTAATTTTTCTTTGCAGTACAAAAAACGTCCAAGTTAAAGTTCGGTAAACATATTTTAACCACCTAGAAATTTCATACATTTTCAAAAAAATCCTATAAATTTATTTAGTAGGTAATCACTAGATAGGTAGTCTTCATAGATCTCTTTATATGTTGTTTCTCTTTTATATTATTAGATTAGACTTATTTTTCTTAAAAATATTAGCGTTCAAGATCCTGCCAAACTCCTTTTTTTGTATAGTTTCGCTTGAGTTTTAAAAGCCCATCCAGGAGCCTCCAATATCGGACCTTAACTACAACATAGTTCAATTACTGTTCTTTTATATCCCAAAAATTAATTTTGCCATAATTTGCCTTTTTCAAAATAATCAAGTTTATATAGATGCAGGGATACTAGGTACTACCGGGACACTTTGACCTATTCTCATCCGGAATTAATGTATTTAGTATTTAAGTTGAAAAATAACTTAATATGAACTTTGTAAAGCTGTTCAAGCAAATAAAATATTTGTATTTCTAGTATTACAACTATTTAGTCAAATACTTAGCAGTCGTTTTTTATTGTTTATTGTCTACAAAGGGAAAACATAAATTTTTCCGAATTTGTAGTGATTTCTCAACTATTGTGTAGTTTTTTCGACTTCGAAGTTAAAGTAAAAAAACTAATCATTTAAAATAAGCTTCATTACAATCTTCAAAGGAAAAAGAACATTTTCCGAACCTCAGCGACCTTCAGAAAAGATGAGAAACTGTCGAGCTAAGAGCTGATCTGGTAATGAGTGCATTCCTTGTTCAGTTGCAAAAACAATGATAGCCAGTTTGTTTATCATTTTCTTCAATCTCCCTTGATACTGCTAAAATTTTGAGAAATTACTGCGAAGACTATGACAACTCTCAAAAATTACCAGACTATGACATAATTCAACTTAAAACTTAAACGTTATTGTTATCCACCAACGGATGGATGCTTTTATTGTAATTCTGAATGAAAGCAAGATTAATTTACAAGCATTTAGCAAGTGCAAGTGTTTTCTTGCTTCAATAACAATAACAACTACTTTAGAAAATGTTACTTAGTTAACTATGGTTTCCAAATGGGGTGTAGATGGTGCGTCTAGTCAATTCCAATACAAAATTAATTTTGAAGATCCAGTAGTCAGTTCACATGATGAATATCAAAACAAATGCAATTGTTTGGCAAGATGATTGTTTTTTATCTGTTAGGTTTTGTCGTCCTAGTAAATTTTAATTGACAAAAGAAAGCAGTTGAGAATTTTTTCAATTGTTTCAAACTGCTCAGAATAAATTTCTTTATATATGGCTGATTATATGCCAGCTTCAGTACACAAACTTTTTTCAGTACACAACCTAACCTAACCTAACTTAGCCTAGGCTAACCCAACCTAACCTATATTCATGGGGAGAATATTATTATGCACACTTTAGTGCCAATTGGCCATATGATAATTTAGGGATTTTAGAGAGAATCATTCAAGAAAAATATCTAGAATAGTATATAACAGAGATATCGTTATTTATAATTTACTACTGAATTATGATCCCGTTAAGAATAATATAAGATTATTAATTATATCTTATCTTATTAATTATATTAAGAAGAATATTAAAGAACTATTACCAGAAGCTAAAAGGCAAAAATTTATTGGAATTAGATTATTAATTTTTCCAAAAATCATATTCTAACAAAGCACGATCTGATAAACAAATTTACTTATAGTTTTAATAAATTTACTTACTGTAACCATTTGGAATATAAAGTTCGCACCAGTTGCGTTTAACTAAAATAAAATGGTTCATCATTTTGGTATCATTAAAAGTACTTATAGTTATGGTAACACTATGGTAAAACTCTTATGGTAGTATGGTAAAAATTTCATGAAAATTGGACAATAAATAACGGCGATATGGGAGAATGTCCAGATTTTAGCAAAAAAAGCCCCACAGTGGGCCGGTCCGATGAAAAACTCGGGCTGAAATCTCACTTCAATCCGGTCCTGCTTATAAATCTTATACTAGAAACACAACTTCTAGATTGTGAGTCATCGTCGATAACCCTTTATTATAGCGTTTTAATTCATTGTGTAATTTATGTATTTTTTTCCTTCCCGTGAAAGCTTTTAGAATCTACAGATTTTGATATATTAAAATGAATTCAAATGCAGAGTGCATCATGGAGTACTTCATGCGATGTTTATATTTTGTATTTGTGATTAAGAATTGCAGATTGTATTAGATATTTCTTACTATTTGTTGATTTATTTACACTGTAAATTATATTTCAATTTATTAATTAAACTGATGTTTCCAAGTGAGTTAAGCGTGGGACGTCTCCCATTCAAGCCGCCAATATTTTATAGCTTCTATCTAGAGTTTAAAAATTAATATTAAACGAAAAACTTAAATTGCAATAGAGATGTCGAGGTAATGTACAAATAATATAGATTTATTAGGGTCTTGAAATTGTGGCTAAACCAGATAGCAGAGATTATTAGAATTTTATTGGAAAATGTTGGGTTACCAATGAAGTAACGCCTTCGTCACAGTATGAAATAGTATATTGTGTCTCAAGGGCAGAAAATTAGCATTTGTAGCCCGCAGTTGTTTGATGCCCGAGCGAAGCGTAGCGTAGCGAGGTCAGCGGACAACTTAGGGCTACAAATGCTTTTCGGTCCGAGTGACATACAAAAGTTTTTCGCCTACCTGTTTGAAAGTTTAAAAAAGAATTCCAAAAGTTAAACAGTAACGTAACTTATTAGTAAATTAAATAGGCATATGTTAGAGGGAATGAATGAAAATGAAAATAACGCCAGACGTTTTTAGTAATTTATTAACTAAATTAACCTAATAATCATTACACTACATACAACACGGCCGTATAGTAAATGTTTTCATTATTATTGGTAAATAAAAGGAACAGGATATGACTTTTAATTAGGATGAGTAATTAATCTATCATTGTATAATTTATTGAAATTACAATTTTCTTTTTATTAATTAATTGTCACAACCTCCATTTATACATACAATGACACTATGAAATGAAAAAAACAAACGACAAATTTATCGACGAAGAAATGAAAATCAAAGTTATGATCTAAGAAGCCTAGAAAAATTTGACGTATGTTTTTTATATTTTTAAAGGTTATGTAAAAATATGTTTGAAATTACATTTTCCGTCATATTCTGTTGCTAAAAGTTTTACGAATGAGTTATACTTTTAATGTTAAAAACTAATGATTTCATTTTTTGATTAAAACCTTTTTAGGATAATGCGCAGGAGTGGTCAAAGTATGACAATTTAAAAAACAATTACAATTTTTACAGTATCTCCAACTTAACATAAATAAATCGTGGTTTCATCTAGTAGTAGTGTAGAGGTTATGTATTTGACATAAGAGGGCTGTAAAAAGTTTGACATAAGAGGCCCGCAAAGAAGCCTTCACAGAGAGAAATACTTCATAAGAGCTTTGCACAATATTGTTCAAAACGGTGTTGGAGAAATTTATATTATAATTGTAGAATCGTATTGTCCAGCGTTGTGTAGGTTTTCGTTACTGAATTGTCTAGCAGGAACGTACGACAATTATTTAACACAGTCAGATTTTGTTCTGCGTTCTTTGGAACAATGTTGTAGAGGATAAGCTAGCATATTATGTTGAAGATAATTGTAAAACATGTTTAGAAAAATACAATATTTTGTTTGAATGAAATCATAATCCAGTGTTCAAACTGCTTGCTACTAATTATTGTGTTTCGCAAAGTTTATGGATGACATCCTATAGATGTCACCACTTTTAATTATCGCTATTAATGTAAATTCGAGATTTATACATAAACAGGCGACGGCAAAAGGAAATTTTAGTGTTATAAGTGTATATATTACACGTTGTATAGTATGTAAATACTATACATTGTATAGCTATATACATATTAGTTACATATATTTTAATATATGTAAAAATATATATTTTATTTGTGAAACCTAACCTTCTGTATACAATATTTGTGCCAGAGTATTGCACAATTTGTATAAATGTGAACAAGTAATTGTGTTAAATATTATTAAGTAAATGTGGCACAACTAGCGCATCAATTGTACAATTTTGTATAAAATTGTATGCAATAACATTACACATTCTGTTTTAATAAGTAACACAATTTGTTATGGAAACTTATAGACAACTATTCGTTTGATTCTACAAAATTACTATTGACTTCCACAGAATCTTGACAAACTAAATGACACAATCTTGTTTTATAATTGTACACAAATTGTCCCTGTCACTTTTTTAAGACCAATTTGTTTTACAATACCACACAATTGTTGATGAAATTTAAATACATTTCTCTCTGTGTTAACTGCCCTCAAAACAGGACATTTAAAAAGCACTTTCTGATCAGGTAGGCGAAAATAGCTATTTATGTACCAAGGCAGTAAAGTGGCACTTTATCGAACGAGTTTGGAGATTGAGAGCCGAGGCGAAGCCGAGGCGAGCAACAGACGAGTTCGATAAAGACACTTTACTAACGTGGTGCATACAATGTTTTTTCGCCTACTACCTTTGAAAGTCAATCTGCTTGCATCTGAAGTTGCGAATTTACATTTTGCATAGTACCTGAATTAAATTTTCACTATTATTATTATTTATTATGTATATTGAAAGTAAATGTACAACCAGAGGGATTGTGAAAATGAATACCTGATGCTGAAGGACCAGACACAGAAAACGTTTCATTTGTTACATTGTAATTATTATTATTAGTCGAACTGTTTTCCTTTTCACAAGTTTCTAACATTCCTCTCTCTTCATTAACTTGGAAAGTATTTGATTGTATTGGCTCTTGCTCATGAATGCCGATGCCGCCAAGAATTGTTTTAGCAATTTTCGTTTTATTGAAAACGGAATCTTCCACATAACATTCTGCAACATGATCACTTTTCCATCCTCCATGACGCTTCAGATTCTCCTTACTACCACCGGCATTAGCAAATAGTGTGGCAGACGTTCTGCGAAAGCAGTGTCCGGTATATAATGAGGCGTCAGGTAAATTCAGAAAACTAGCAATTTTACTCGGAATACCACCAATAGTGTGAATGCCTACTGGCTGTATGGTACATTTCCCTTGTCTATATGAAAGAAAAAACCTTCTGTTGTCTACATGTGAAGGACGTAAAGCTAGATATTTCCTATATAATTCAATAGGTTTAATCCCTCCTTCAAAATCAGCAGTTACAATAAATGTCCGGGGCTTATTTGTTTTTGATTGTGAAATGTGTACAATAAGAATAGATTGTTTATCTTCTATGTCATCAATACTTAGTTTAATCAATTCATCTGAACGAGTAGCGCCTGCAATTCCAAAAATTGTACAAACCTGAAATAATCAAAAATGAGATGTTAAGGTCAATATACCTACTACTTGACTATTGCTAAATACCTTCATCATAAGATATATGACATCTGGTGCTTTCAATAGAAATGTAATAACTTCCTCTTGTGATAATGTTTTTGATCGTTTAGGAGTATAGCCTTTCGATTTTTGTTTGAGAAATGGCACGAGCTTTTTATAATTACTAATATCAATATTATTTTTAACATTTAGTGTGGCCTTTAACATTGAGTAGTAAGACCACAGCGTGGATGGCGAATACTTTTGAGCCATATCGGCAAAATATCCCATCATAACATTTTCACTGTATTTTGTGATGATTTTTGGCACACCATTCCAAAAATAAGTTAAAAAATATATTAAAAAATATGTTGTCTGTTATATTTGTCTCTGGACTTTTTTGGTAGCATATCCAAACTAGCAATAACGCTCTTTTCTCTGATTTCCGGGGGGGTGCAATCAATATTTTCCTCGATGTCACTCATTGTTTTTGCGTTTGTGTTCATAAATCAATCTTAAAAAGAAACAAAGTTGTTCAGATTCATAAATTTTTAGGAAATCTATTTAATTTACCTTACGATACGTTGTAAACGTCGTCTCAAGGCTCTGGCCCCTCCAAACAGTCACAAACAAAACGGGACAAGGTTTGAGGTTATGTGCGTTTGAAGATTGAACGATTAATTACTTGACATTTAATTATGTCAATATGCAACTGTTTTTACAAATTGAATTCAAGGAATTAAAATAATAGAATCATTAATAAAAATAATACTCCTAATTTTTAAAGAAAAATAAAATATTTCAATAGGTATAATAATTGTAGCACTGGGTATTGAAAGATAATAAAATTGAACACAATAAATTGGACCTCGTTCATGAGCCTAGATACCTAGATGTTATTAGAACCAATTCTCCAGTTATTAAGCCTAAACAAGTAGGCTTAGTAACAGTCAGGTAAAACACTTTACCTGCCTAGACAGACAAAGTGTCGCTTTCTCTCGTTGAATGGGTACTATAAAATTGTACTTTCTAATGTAGGAGGCGAAAAAGTATTAAACAATCCTAGACAACATTTGCAAGTTGTAAAAGAAAATCGGCAAAGAACAGTTCGATTTCTCCCTAGAACAGGTCGATACAGTTCGGGTTTAGGCTGCTTTCAATATTATCAGCGCAACTAAATGTTTGAGAATCTTACATTTGAAGTGGTCAAAAACACACTGACACATTCAGTGATTGAATGAAAAATCTCAAACTACAATGAGTACAATTAGTACCTCAAATTAAAAGATTTTTGCATCTACTCTCAGCTCGTTGAATGCGTATGTAGTATGTACTTTAATACTGTTAAAATACTACTTAAAATACTGGATGGAGTAGATTTCAATGTTGACTCCTTTCCTTTCATGGACTTTTCGGCCATTGAGCGTGAAAGATATACCTCTATAAATTAACAACTAAACAAATTCCAAGATTATTCTGCAAATACCTTCCTATATGGCTGTCATGGAAAACCACGTTCCAGAATTCTTAGCCATGAGGTTAGATTCTACTACCAACCCTTCTCTTACCCTCTACCTTTTCTTAAAAAATGCATTATAAAAAGTGAACGGACGTAATTGTAAACGTGTACCAGCCACCAAAACGAAGTCCTCTGGCCAAACGAATACCTCCTAGATTTTGAATACTCAACAGTATACTTATGCAGGTGCCTTCAACAAACATCGCAAGATGTTCAAAAATACCTTGTAGCTTATTTTATTTTATTACAAACAGGCAAGTGCCTTTTTACATGAAACTACAAAATAATTTGTAACTACTGACAATAGAAGTGTCACTGCCTACCCAAAGGGAGGCTTTTACTAACTTCCCACTCAGCCAGCAAGGACCAGTTATTCTAGAAGTTACTCCTGGTTAAGTCTATCCTCCAACCTAGGTGGAATTTCCGCTAAACTGACTGTCAAAAGTTTACTATCGACATATGTATCCAGTTCATACCTCCTATGCCCAAGAATTACCATCGCTTCATAATTATCGTGACCACCACAGCTAAAAATCATATTCCTAGAGGTTTCGGAGAAAAATATATCCCATGGTGAAATAAACCTTGTAAACAGACCCTTATAAACACTATCGCCATCTTCCTTCCTGCTAATGAATTATGACTACACCAGGCCTACAACTGGGAGATCGGGGTGGCAAAAAGTCCCGCCACATCTGAGGTTGAATTCGATCGAGCAGTGGTCCCATACAAGAGTCTGGGTGAAGAAACTCGGTTCCGCATAAAAGAGGGCGGGCTAGTTCTGATGTACCTAAACTCGGACCCGCATGTATAGAGCGGGCTAGTTCCGACGGGTGAGTACGTTTATAGCTCCGGTACTAGCCTGGAGAACTAGTAGAGGGTGGATAGGCAACTTCGCTCCGACCAGTGAGTAACTGGTAGCTCTTACAAATGTAACTGACGCGCGCTGATTGAGCGTATCTCAATTACTTCCTTTTGAAAGGAACGCGTAGATTAAGTCTTATGACAGGTGCTCCACGTAAAACTTTCTTGGAATTTGCTAATGAATTAGGCAACAACAGAAAGATAGAAAATATAATGAGGAAGAAACAAAACAAGTAGAAATGCAGATAATACTGCTAGAAAAGATCAAAGTCTTGATTATATCAATTAAAACAAGAAATACCTATGTTTGTTTTAAATACCTCAAAAATATTTAAATGGTTTTTCACTTCTCTTTATAATAATAAAGGGCATATGAATATAAATGCATACACCAAAATACTGAAAAAGCAAACTGCCTCTAGGCAAGGGGCAAGTACTTTTTTATTAAAATGTATACACATGTGGAAGAAATCTCCAGGATGTAATCGTACAATTAATTTAAATATTCAAATTCTCGCACCCTTATAATATGTAAATTTAACAGGAAGGAGGAATTTTATCTAAGGTAGGTACATACCAAACAAAAGGTTGCATTATAAAAAAGGCTTGATTCCGGATTAGAAAAAGTACTTCAATGTGAATCATCAAACTCATTAGTTATGTACTATAATTTTTCTAGCTCTAATCATAACAGGAAGAACCTTTTCAAAAAGTTAATTAATTAAGTATTCTGATGACTAACCTGAATGATCACTTAAATGACACATCATAATTTTTCGAAATTATCAAAAAAAACTGATTTACCTGATGGACAAAGACATCCTGCCCACCATCGTCCGGTGTGATAAATCCCCATCCTTTGGCCACATTAAACCATTTACATTTTCCTCTCCGGACTCCAAAGCTTGCTTCAGAGCCTCCTTGACTGGCACTTCCGCCTTCGGATCCTGCAAGGAAAAATAGATAAGATTTTAAATTTAATTCATTCAGGATTCGTTTCAATCGTTTTTATTTTTTTCGTATTTATTTACGTTTTTGTCCCGATAAGAAATCTATGAATCGAGAGATTAGAATTATCGTTGGGTAAGTTATTATTGATTTCATAGAAGCGCCACACATTATTACTTTCTACGTAGGTATATCATAACAGATCGTTTTATAGAATAATATTATTTGATTATGGGAAGATTCTGTATAAATAATACGAAGAATACTTTTAGGAATTTCTTATAAAAGGGTATCATTTGACAAAAGAATTCCTGTTATTTAAAAATTCGTGTTCAAAGATTTGATCTTTATGGAAATGATATAATAAATATGCACACAAGAATACCATGAGTGGTTTACAAACAAATGAAAGTTTCTAGAAAGGTTAAAAAATTCAAGTTGATATTTTTAAATTTCAAGATGTTTAAAAAATAAGTCATTCATTTGGTTTTATAATCTATGAGTTAAGATAAGCACGCAGTAGCGATTAGTTAAAAAAACTAAAATTTTCTTCAATGAATTACTTACTTTACTATAAAACAAGAAAAATAGGAATACGTAAATATCATTAGCAATCGCAAAATGATAGCAGAATTACAACCTTTCATAGTTAACAATTATTCAGACTCGTTTGTATTTAAACACGGCTCTTACACTTTCCACAAGACATTTGCGATTTTCTCCCTACAGTCCGGATACAGTTGAGGCTCATAATTCCATTCTGAGAGATGATTTAGATGTGAAGACATGGCAGGATGTTAACTGCGGCTTCCACAGGGTACGCTCCTCGACCTTTCGCTGTTCTTCCCCTACATTCGGCTACATTACGGCTCTTCCTTCTGCTTGTAGTTTCATCTCTACGCAAGACTATGAAGCACTGGGACTGTGCGACTTAACAGCAAATGAACCGGAAATTAAGTTCAATGTTTAACAGGGCGCTAAATAACGGACTCTGCTAACTTCTTCAAGTCTCAAGCAATCGTAATCGGAGGCTAGTCCTTAATGCGTAAAATGCATCTAACTCCCTCAACTGTTCGGGGCCTATGTGTTTACATCGACAGTAACTTAACATGGAAACTGTACATTGAACAAGTAACCAAGAGAGTTATTAAAAAGTCAGAGAATCTTTTCCAAAGAATTTCGTCTTTCGGAAAAATCCTTTTCTGGATGATGTTAATGTTTCTTTCTTGGACGTAAGTCAAGAACAAGCCAACGGTCTAGAATTAGCACAGAATGCAGAGATTAGGTTTGTTTGTGACTTGCGTTGGTTTGACCATGTCTCCTTTCACAAATTAGAACTTGAACTATTTCCCCTACATCTTCGCAGACAAATTTACCTCCTCACTCTATTGTTCCGAATCCTCCTTTTCTACTCCCTGAGCTTAATTTCTTGCTTATCCCACCCATTCCTCAAGCTTTCTTCATAAGTCATTCGCATGGCTCAGCTGTGGAATGATCTACCCAGAGAGCTGAAAGACGTCCGCTGTTCTTCTCTATACTTTTATAATTGTTTTTACCTCCTGATAGTTTATCCTATCCTTGGGCGCAAAGGTGTATGTCTGTGTGAGTGTATATACCCGATTAGCTCTTATTTTATAGCTTGTTTCAAGGGGTAAAATAGCCTATTTCGTTAGGTATACAAATAACGATATATACTAGTAACTATTAAAGTAAAGTTACTAGTATACTTTATAATTCTGCTTCTTAGGAATGATCTCTGACAGATTGCTTGACCTTTCCCGAGATCAGTAGCTCAAACATAAAAGTCAAAATCGTAACTAGAACCAGACACTCCACGCAAAACAAAAACTGCATAGCCCTATTTATAAGGCATTATACTCCTTTAGACCTGTCCCGCTTTGATTAGTATTATTGGTTCATCAACTGTCCCATGTTCTTTACGATCAAGTAAAGGTCTCTCTCACTCTAATTTTATTCAACAGAGGACGTATCTTGAAAAGTTTGTCATATCCAGGTTCTCCATCTGAGACACACTGAGAGTACATAATGACGTGAGCCATACAGAGAATCTCCCTCAGGAAGAACTACTCCAATAGCTTCCAGTGGATGGCAATTGGATAATATTCATATGAAGGATACAATGGCGGCCAAAAAATGGATAGCATTAATCAAGTTAACGCTTTTTTATAATTTTACACACTATAAATGCGGTTTAATACTATAAATTATTTAAAGATATCAGAAACTTCTTTTATGACATCAGAAATGTAGATTTTAACTAAATATATCCATTAAAAATAGCAAGAAAAATGATAGTTTCGATTTTTTGGCCGCTGTTGTACATAGTACGCCAGTAAATAATTTCTATCTCGTATTATATTAGGTGACTTTTCAGATCTACATTGCACAACAAATATATTTGATTGGTTTGCTATGTATGTAGGTAATAATTTCATCGGTTAAGAAAAAATGGAATAATTGAACGGATTTTTCAAGTTGCTTTATAAAATTAGGCAGTGTAAGGCTCGGAGTGTTTGAACTTGGTATTATCTTCTAGCACATTTAAAAGTATGCCACATTTGTACCTTTTATGTTCTTCTGACCTCTACGTATCAATAATGTAGAATATGTAGAAGGAAAATATTTTTTGTCACAGATTCTGTATTGACCGTTTTAGTTTTCTTACGCTGATATCTAATAAAGTGAGCCAATAACGAGAAAGGCACATTGTCATCAAAATCATCTGCTTCACTTTCAGTTTCTTCGATGATCTGTCCTACATATACTGCTGAAGAGTTACTTTCACTGTCAGACAATGAATACAGAACTGTTTGTTTTTTACTACATATATTCCCTTTTTGGGCCCGCAAAGGATCTTAGTATCCATTTATGTAAAATAAGAAACATATGGACAAATGATTGTTTTTAGACGGATTTGTTCCAAATATGACACAAGTAAACAAGATCAGTTTTTTATTGCAAATGTAGCATCATATCATGTTTTCTTTTATGTCAATACATAAAATACTTACCTTACGACGACGACGCACCTTACTGTACGTCTTGGGTCATTCACAAAAACAAAGTAGCTCGTGGAAGGTGCACTCCTCTCCCCCCTTCATGGCATTATGTCACTAGATTAAAGCAGTAAATGCGCCATGTATGGGACACTTTGAATTAACGGCTTCAAATAGAAGTATGCAGTAAGGTAAGTAAATGTTAAAAACTTTCAAATATTCATAGTTTAAAAAGATCTGCCTTCTAAGTACGGATTTTTTACCTTTGCCTAACACAGATTTTGAAACTCTTAACGTTTGAGATATTTCAAAGTAAGTGATTTCAATTGTATGTTCTCATACTGCTTTAAAAATTAAGATTTTAGATATTTCAATGTTTTTCTTTCCTTCTTTCAGCATTTTCAGAATTTTAAGATATTCAAACCCCAGAAGCCTTCGTATAATAATGCTCAGAATATTAAACATTCATATTAATGATTTTCGTTTGAATATCAGTTACTCAGAGTTCCCATATTCTTAATTTTAGATCTTTAGATGTCCAAAGAAAAGAAATTCAGACTTCCAGAGTCGAGAGGTTCAAAGTACCAATTTTTAGAGTTTTAATCCTTGGAAGTTTCAAACTTCGGGTATCATCGGTTCTTTAGAGATTCTAACGTTAATTTCACGTTTTACATCGAACTAACCATAAACACTTTACACACACAAGATTTATTAATTTAACAATTTCAACTTAAGTGTTTCTAATTCGATCATTTAGTTGCTTTGTATATCTGATGAAGACATATTACCAAACATCCTGAGCAGCTCAGTCTAACTTCATTCTTGGTTGACAGTTCCAGTTCAGAAGATCCAAGTTTCAAAATTTAATATTTTCAGTTTTGAAGCTTTAAGAATCCATAACTTATCAAACATTTACGTAAAATTTGGGGGTGCGGCAGCTCCTGAGATTTCAGGACTATAAAGAACTTAACCGCTGCCCCTGTGAAGAAGACTTTTAATTAAGTATTTAAACTGTAATTTAGTTAAATTTTAAGCAGCATAGTAGAAGAATGCGGCGTCTAGTACCTAGCTCAGATGTAAATGAGCTTTTCCCACTTTTGGCGCAAAAAGTCTCAAAGACACTAGATCTTGCGCATGCACAGAGAAAAGCACGCAGGCCTACAGCAACTTGGGCTGGGGGAAAACATTTGCTGTCCCCTCAGGAGTGAGATTACTCATTTCCTGTAAAAATCGCTCTAAACGTAGATTCATCCCCAGAATCGATATATTTTGACTTTGCAATCAGCTTAATATTAGAACATAACGATATATCGTTTCAGGGTTTACAAAATTCAGATTTTCAGTGATTTGCAGTTTCGATATTTTCAGATTGCAGTGGCAAGAGTTTAAAAACTTAGAGGAAAACAGTTGAAATATAGATTCAAAGTTCTTATGTTTTCAGCTTCACATTTTCATAGATTAAAATCGTCAATATTGAGGTTTCAAGTTGTAAATACAAGGTTTCAGCAAGAGTTAGTATAAAAAGAAGAAGAATTTCAATTTCAGTGGCCTATAGCTCCAATGTTTATATTTAAAGTCTTTACTTATCAAGCTTGATAACTTCATAAAGCCGAAGGTTTTTGGAGTTTCAAGTAGGATATTAGAAGATCTAAATCTTCCAAGCTAAACACATAAGTGTTTAGCTATTGGAAGATTGTAAATATTGCAAGCTTTGATAGCGAAGCTTCATAACCTCTCATTTCGTCCTCATCCTTACTACCGAAGAATAAAAATTATTTCAATTTTTTTATTAAAATAATGTTTTTGGGCTGTTAACATCAAAGCCTGCCCTCGCTTCAGAGAAGCTTTTGAAACATCCTCGTCTCGGTCCCGAAGATTAAGGTTCATTTTTCAGTACCTCCAGTTTCTTTTTACTTTGATAATAATAGTAGTAATTGGAGTATAGCAGGGTAGGCTGCTATTGTGGTAAAATGGCTAGTTTTACGCACTGATCGCCTATCATTACCTTAGAAATTTATTCGTAGGTACTCATTTCCATAGACTATAAGTCAGCCTGGAAGTCTTAACGATTTTTAAAAATGCTTTGACGTTATGGCGATCCTGGTAACTGATTGCACGACCTTGAAATTGATAGTCAAGCGCCGCACCCATTGCGCTACTAGGCTCTAGGTGATTATTTTTATTCGATTTTATTTCTTTCATATCCACAAACTTTTATACACGGATGGTAGATAAGTTACCTAGGGTCGTATGTACATCTTTGAAGTCAAGAAAGGTGCATTTGAACAGAATAGAGTTTATTTAACAGAATCTAAATACAATGGACCTGTAAATCATGTAAAGGAGCTAAAGAAGTAAAATATAAAAAGATACCACAACATCAACTGCTGGGCAGTGCACCAATTAAATATTACGAGTTTGCTAATGGAATTGTTGAAGACTAGCTGATATGTGGGAGGAATTACGGTAAACTCACGACGATCACAAAATAGGGTTCAGTTGAAAAAGCTACCAAGACTTAAAGAATACATGTTATGTACATCGCTAAAGATATTAAAATTACTTAATACGTGACGTGAAGGATTAAAATTTGTTCAAACTATGAAAAGAAACAGGGCATTTCATGTAGAAATAAAATGATTTGATGCCAATGCCAAAATCGGTCTGAGAACTACCGTCCTCTCATCAGAAGTGGTATTTAAAATAAATATATAAGAGACGCTAGATCAAGATTTCAAAGAAGTAACCAAGAACGCAGACTTCTCTAACCTTCTATTTGGTCACTTTGAAAAAAAAATCGATTTAACAAAATTTTTGTCATACAGACCACGTGATTTAATCAGCCATTGCTTTGTTGTGTGGATAAATGTTTTGTTGGATTTTTGTGAAATACTTTTCAAAAAAAGTTATTTGAAGCGAATATGATTTTGTTATACAGTCGTCGTTGTTTGTTCAAAATTTATCAGTCTGATAAAGAATTTTCTTAAGTCTTAAATATAAATATTTTCTTATTATCGTTTAAGAAGTAAAGAAATCTCCCTGAACGAATAATGTCTGAATATAATCATTACAAAAGGCTACTGGAATTTAAATTGCTAAGAACTTAATAATTTTGGTTTTCGTATAGTGAAATATGTTTTAATTTTTTAGAATGAAATTGACTTTATCGCAGCTTTTCCAAATCATGGAAGTTTTAGTAACACGTTTCCTAAGAGTTTAGAAAATTCCTTCATTTGCACAAAAATTTTATTATTTATTTTTTATATCTATAGACGGTCTTTATGCTGTTGGTTTGTACTTATTACATGGTATTTTACTACAGAAAACGAAATAATATAAAATAATAATAAAAAGATTCATCCAAGGTTTTCAATCAAGGGCTCCCATAATTCATCTATAATGTGGGGAAATACTTACTCTTCAAGAAATCGAAATCAATAATTTGGAAATATCTTACGAAAAGGAACAAGCTGTTCAATAATAATTTATTCTTATTACTGGAACTTATCTGAGTCTACAAAACATTCCTGTATACTATGACGGTATAAAATTCAATTTCTTATGAACAACGTTCTTAATTTTTAATGTAAGATATTCTTTACCTTGGTATTATTTAAGCCAATTTCTGAATTTCATTTTTTTCAATTTCTTATTTTAAAAAATTGATTCCAAAAATATTCATACATCTTTTATAAATGAAATGAAAAAAATTAAAAATGAGAAGAAAATTTTATGATAGGTTTGTACAATTTTGCTTTTTTTGCTCAAATGAATTTTATGTAACAAATACGCAATAAATATAAATTTATAAAAAATAATTTAAAATAAATATAACCATGTCTTCTATTTACATGTATCAATAAAAAGGGTTTGAAATAATTTTGAAAATCGTTTGTTAAATATGGAAACCAATAAGAAGTTTCAAACGAAATTTTTGAAACTTTGTGATAGAACAGAACTTTCAATAGTTTCAAAATTTGTAATAGTTATAATAATATAATAAAAAAGGGTTTCCATCAATTAGACAAACTTAATTTATCCTTTATAACAAAAATTGTATCTATTTAACAATTTACAATTTTGTTGACGTTATGCTAACAAAATTTTGATTACTTTAAACAGTTTTATTTTTTACCTGTTTTTCTTTCAGTGCGATTTTCGAAAAGTCTATACGAATTTTCTGTTGATTTTTTATCAAGGTCTTAAAGGTATCTGGAATTGCAAACCATTTTAACAACTCATTTTTTTACATTTCAGCAATAAATGAAGTAACAGATAGCTGGAAATACAATAGAATTTTGAAAATATTTTTTGCAGTATTTTTATAATTATTGCTTATACATTACAAAATATATTATTAATAATGTTAATATGTAAGTAATTAGAATTTTATCATGTCTCTTTTGAATTTGTTATATTGTAAGATTCTTGTGTTATTTTATGAAAACGTTTAAATATTATTGAAAATTTCGGCAAAAGAAATGCATTTTTTTTATTTTTGACACCTTAATTGAAACATTCCTTCCAATCAAAACATTACAGACTGAAGTAGGAAGCCAGAATAATTTTTAAGAATACAGAATTAGTAGATTCAAATAACACTCTGAGGCTAGGTTTATATCAATCAAACAAAAACGTTTTGCAGTTCGACAAAACAGTAAGTCACACACTTGAACATCAAAAACGTTGGCAGTCAAATCGTTTTTCATTAAAACAAAAAACGGTTTGTTATACAAAACAGTATCAATGCTGTTTTGTGTCTTTAAAAATGTCAGTATCATTTAGGATTGTTGATTGGAGATACTTTTTCATTTTAAACAGGTCTTCTGATAAGAATGACCAAACATAAAATGTTTAATTAATCCTTTTTATCCTAGATCATACCACAGATAATAGTTTTTAATTTTCAAATAATAATTTAAAAATAGTATGATGTGGTTAATTACTGCAAAACGAAAATAACTGATCTCTCAAATGTATTATAGTAAGTAATAATTCCATTCGAACAAGAAAGAGTACGAAAGTGTACAGTAATAAATAGATCTTCGAATGCTTTTGTTCTTTTTTGTCATTATTTTTGCCTTGCGACCAGATCACTGTCTTTTTTTAATTACTCTACCTCTCATGATTAATATGTAGATTGTTCTTCTTGACAATTCTTCTGACAACAACATAAATTTGAAAGATCATTAATTTTGTTTGCAGTAATTAACTATAGCACACTATATTTTAAAATATTATTTGAAAATTAAAAATCATGATCAGTGACTAATTACAACCCAACACAAAGTTAGTACACAAATTTTTAGTTGTAACCCGTTATATGCATTTTACACAGATAATTAAATTTTATTAATAATTAACAAATAAAATAGATGTGAATATGTTCAAAATAAATTTGCAACTGCATAGCTTCGCGGGTTTCACATTTTGTTTCGCCTTCAAACAAGGGATCATGTTTGCACGTCCGACACGTTGCAACGCGGTTGAGATTGTTTGATAGTGTTTGAAGCTGTAAGCACATTGATAAGACGAAAACGCTTTTAAACAAAACGTTTATGCAGAATGCGAAAACGTTTTTTGTCTTGCAATGTATACCTATCAAACAAAATCGGTTTTAGACAAAACATTTCGTCTGAAGATGCTTAAACTTGCTTTTTTATGTTTTTGTGTTTTGTTTGAACAGTGTGAACCGCCTCATATACCAATTATTAAGAAAACAACGTCGAACAAAATCATACAAAAACGTTTTGTATAAAAACGTTTTACAAAACGTTTTTGTTTGATTGATATAAACCTAGCCTAAGAAGGCAGCCTTTATATGTATTCTGTTTATTTATTATTGATTTTCTTGTCTGTATGATTTTTTTAGTAGTTTCTATCATCTTTTAGAGTTACATTTTCTGAAACGAGGAACTATTTTTCAGAAGTAATTTGACGTTTTCTAGTGCAGTTAAAAAATTGTTAACATTTTATTCTTTTTTTATGATATAATATAAATTTGTTGTTGATTTTACTTTAGGGATTAATTATTAAGATTTCTTAATTGATTTAGAATTTATTTAAAATTTAATAGAAATCGAGTTTTAAAGAAAGCTGTATTGATACTCTATCTGCAAACATTATATTTATTACATTAGATACATTTATTTGAGGGTACAGTTCAGAATTATCATGAACAAGTCGTTGATAATTAAAGAGGACTTACGTTACAGACAAAAGGATAGAAAATTACATATTCAAATTTGGTAAAAACAGCCCATTCTTTTTTTCTGGGTCTCCCTATCACAATTTTCTTCATTTTTATGCAGTTTTAATCTTTTTCGTTCTGCATAATAGGTTCCTCCTCGAATATACTAGTACAACTGCATCGCTATACTGAATAAATAGTAGTTCGTTTTAAGTCCCCTTCGAGAAACCAAAACTTTTGAAAAGTTTTAATAACGGTCGTGTCGGTAGTGGTTGGTAGTTTTAAAATATATAGTATTATTCCTTTTCACCACTACTGCACTAACGGCTTAAAGGAATAAATGAATATGAGCCTACTACACCTCTCTAGCTCGAAATTTTACATTCTTCTATTCATCAACTATAGGATAGAGACTTGCATTTACTAAATATTTTCCCGCGGTTCACAATGGCCCGTTTGAAGATGCAGCCCGGCCAGTAGTACAAGGGTTGTTGTTCCTAGACAGGGGTAGGTTTTTACAACAATACCTGCATTTATATCTAGTTATCTAGGATCCAGTGGCGTTCGTAATTTTACCAAGACGGTGTTTAACACCTAAAGGATATAAAATGCTTTTTTGATTTTTAAAATTTACTCAAAATATTCCAATCAATTAAAGTAATTAACTAATAATAAAATTAATTAATTTGGCGATTAATTAGTAATAATACAATTTCAATTTTTATAATTTAATGTTATATAATTTGAATTTCAGCTTATTTTCAGCACATCATGTAAAATTAAGTGAGTTGTGTGCCGCCTAATAAAAATGCTGCCTTCAACTAAGCAGGTCATAGATTAGAGTGGAATGGCCTGGGAAAGAGTCCCGGGAAGCTAGGGGTAGTTTAGGACTAACTAAGCCACAGCCACCGGGTGCAATGCACTTTCTAATCTATTTTTAAGTTCCTTCACAGATTAGAGGTTTGATTTTGATATTGGGATTCAGACTGAAAACGTTATCTAGTAGTTGATGTGTTGTTCGTTTGTTGTTGATTTTTTGATGTTATAAGAACGGTATTTTTATGTTGAATGGAATGCATTCTTAGAATGGATTTTAGTGCATAGTTGATTCGAAAATATTCAGACTGATTACAATAATAACGGAGATGGACTTCGTTTTAGATCCAAATGAATCTGAAAACATATAAATATCTAATGACAAATAATGGATATTACTAAATCCGGTGTACCATTTATGTGTTAAACGATAATTTAAACAATGTAAACAGCTGATCTATAAATGTTTCTAAAAATAAAGCTGTTTAAATTTTTAATTTCAATTTGTAAAGTTGTAAAATTATTCCTGAAACTGTTTTTAATTTATATTTTTATACTTCATTTATTGGATATAAATTATTCCATTATTGCATTTATATATTTTTTCTAATGTATTCATTTTCAAATCTATATTTCTATGATGTTTATGTCACTGGGTAGAATTAAAAAAATAAAGTGAGTATCCAATTTATTTTAATATATCAAATTAGCAATTGAGTTTGCGATTCATTTAAAAATTACCTCACTTTTATCAAATTTAGCATTTCAAGATAGAGTTATATATAAATACTTCAATAAATAAAATCAAGAGAATTTTGCAATTATAAATATTTCAAATTACTTAAAAGGTTTGTTAATTATTTTTAAACTATTCATTTTATAGACATAATTGTGTTCACATTGTTGACGTCTAATTCTTTTGATAGGTATTCTTAATTTCTGATATTCTTAATTCAAGTTAATTACATTTGTTAATTCTATAATTAATTTCTTCTACATGAAATATGCCCCAATACAACAAATTCAAAAATAAATAAAAAGGTACAAAATCTCTATATTTATATTTATCAAAGTATCTAAATTGTGAACTAATTCAAGAAAAATTCTAAAAAACGCATCCTTTTATTCAACATTATAAATTGAAAGATAGGGATTCTGAAACCATACAATCTAAGCAATTTGCTTTTCAAAAATGGAATAAAATTGCAAAAAAAATAAGAACAGTTTAAATTAAAAGCTTTATTTTTCCATTCTAATTTGAAATTAGTTTTTCTACTTTTATAATAAATTATTCGGATTGCATAATTATTCCTTGAACATATATACATATTTTAATCTGTGAATTTTTTATTTAAGGGAGATTTTTTTTGAAATCAGTACCTGCTTACTGAATAAGTACAAAATTGCAGTTTTATTTATTTTCATTACATTACAGGTGTCCATTATTGGTTATCATTTGCTTATCAATTATCAATAATGTTGTTTTATATTTTAATTGTCCATAGTGCTTTGTAAATTACATATTGGATCAATACATTATTAACTACATTAGCAGTAAATGAGTTTGAAAATACCATTTGATATTTTCTATGTAGACAATTTAAACTTTATATTTTATTCTTTACGACAGATTTAATTAATTACACTATTACAGATAGAATACTATTTGTTATATAGAATTTGCTGTAGAAGATATTATTGTATTAAATTCTAAACACGTTTCTATATATTTTTTTAATTTGTTTCTTGCGTTATATACATTAGTTAATAGGAATTTATCTTACAATTTATTAATGAATTAAGAATTCAATGGAGTTTATTAGCAATCATTTTATGATGACTTAAAAACAACAACTAAATATGTATTACTTCTAAATCTTTTTAAATATTTTTGTACTTGTTAAATGAGTTAGATGTGTTTATCAATTTAATATTAAATATTATTTCCTAGCTTTTGAAGTTTCTAAGACAGAATTTAAGCAACTTAAGCAAGAAGAACCTTTATTTCCTAAAAGTTGGAAAAATATTGGAGAAGTATTTGTTATAGAATTTGTTGTAAAATATATTCTATTAAATTCTAAATACTTTTCTGTCTGTGTTTGAATTTGTTTATATTAATTTTATTTAGTTAGACACAGTAACAGAAATGTATTTTAATATTTTTTAATTAATTAAGAATTTCCTGGAGTTTAATAGTAATCAATTTATGATGACTTAACAACGAGAACTAAAAATGTGTTAATTTTAAACCTTTTTCTAAATATTTTTGTATTTGTTAATTGAGTTAGATGCATTTAGCAATTTAATATTAAATTTTATTTCATAATTTTTGAATAGTATAAAGTATTTTTAAGTTTCTAATGCAGAATTTAAGCAACTTAAGCATGAAGAAATTTTATTTCCCAAAGGTTGGAAAACTATTGGAGAACTATTTGTTATAGAATTTGTTGTAAAAGATATTCTATTAAACCCTAAATACTTCTCTGTATGTTTTTCAAGTTGTTTCTATTAATTTGATTGAGTTCGACACATTAATAGAAATGTATTGTAATATTTCATAATTAATTAAGAATTTCATGGAGCTTAATACTAATCAATTTATGATGACTTAAAAACGAGAACTAAAAATGTATTAATTTTAAACCTTTTTCTAAATATTTTTGTATTTGTTAATTGAGTTAGATGCATTTATCAATTTAATATTAAATTTTATTTCCTAGCTTCTGAAGTTTCTAAGACAGAATTTATGCAACTTAAGCAAGAAGAAACTTTATTTCCCAAAGGTTGGAAAAATATTGGAGAACTATTTGTTATAAAATTTGTTGTAAAAGATATTCTATTAAATCCTAAATACTTTTCTGTCTGTTTTTGAATTTGTTTCTATTAATTTTATTGACTTAAACAAATTAATCGAAATGTATTTTTATATTTTTTAATTAATTAATAATTTCCTGGAGTTTAATAGTAATCAATTTATGATGACTTAAAAAGGAGAACTAAAAATGTATTAATTCTAAACCTTTTTCTAAATATTTTTGTATTTGTTAATTAAGTTAGATGTATTTAGCAATTTAATATTAAATTTTATTTCATAATTTCTGAATACTATAAAGTCTTTTTAAGTTTCTTTTACAGAATTTAAGTAACTTAAGCAAGAAGGAACTTTATTTCCTAAATGTTGGAGAAATATTGGAAAACTATTTGTTATAGAATTTGTTGCAAAAGATATTCTATTAAATTCTAGATACTTTTCTGTATGTTTTTTAATTTTTTTAATTTTTCTATTACTTTTATTGAATTAGACACATTAATAGGGATGTGTTTTAATATTTCTTAATTAATTAAGAGTTTAATGGTAATTAGGTTTCCATTATATTACATGTTATGTATATCAATTATGAAGATTAAAAGATTGAATTAGTATTGAATTCTGAATACTTTTCTAAACATTTTTGTACTTTTATTTGTTGAATTAGATGCATTAATCAATATTTTTTACCGTTAGAAATTTAATGTTTGACTGAACTTAATAATTTGGTACTTTCCAAATTTTTGGATATTCTTTTAAACATTTTAAGCAATTTTTAAAAACTTCAAATTGAGAACGAAAATTAAGGATTTGGCTATAATAGGCAGCAAGGCTGTTTTCGGTAAATTTCAACGAAACTCATAACTTATTATTTAAATCTAAACGTTTGTCTAATATAAGAAGCATTATATTATATAGCAATTAAAGTTATAAATAATAATTGCTAAATTCAAATATCATCTAAAGTTTCTGAAAGCTCATCAATGTAAAAGAATGGAATACAACAGCTCATTGGAGGTTAGAGTTAGAGGTTTTTAGGCGTTTTTGAATATTTTACTTATTAAACAATAACAATAAGTAATTTTGTAATTTTTTTCAATTAAGTGTCCTGTATACAACTCCATTTTCATGGCTGGCTTTTAGGCAAGGTGCTAGAGATTTTTTGATAGATTTAAAATAATAATAATCATCTTAGGTTATTTATTTTAATTACTATTTTGTAGTTTTGAAAGAGGTAAATTTGATGTAATTTAATTGAGATACCATTTCATATTAGTTATCGTATATTCATTTAATTCGATTTGAAGCAATATTTTAATTTTTGTGTTATGTTATATTTAATTATTTTGAGTTATGTGCCTCTTTTAACCTCTTAATTATTTAGATAGGTTTGTTAAATGTTTTAATTTTGTTTATAAATTCCCATTTAGAGTAAACTTTTTAGAAAATGTGTACTTAATTTTTAACATTTATTCTTTGAAATTCTGAAAAGCAGTAAAATCTACCAAACAAAGAGTTTTAAGCTTGTTTTATTTTCTACAGGCTTTGCAGTATATTTGTTGTGTTTAAGTTTACCCAATGTAAAATTGATTATATTGAAAACAAATAATAATATGAAATAAATTTATGAAGAATCTAATATATCGAGGTGTATGGCGTGTTTCTGATTGTTTTTAACTACAGATTTGAATATTTATTGTCTAAATAAATTAAAAAAGAAAACATTATTTCTTTTAAATTCTGAAATTGTAGATATAGATGTTTTTGGGTTAAAAAGATCAGGAATTTAGAATCTCTATTATTATCATTAAATCTATTCCTAATTTGATATTCTTTTGATTGGATAAGGGTATATTTATCTACATTTTGTAAATCAGTACTCTACAACTCAAGTTAGAACTTTTCTATTGGTTATTTGGAGAACTTATTTTGTTTTAAGGTTTTATTGTATTTCTTTGTTTCTAGTACATAAATATTTGATAATTACTTCAGTAAAACTTAAATTTTTAGTCAAATTTAAAATAGATTGAAAACTAAGTTAAATAATTTAGTCATCAAGCAATGAAAAATTGCTATGCAGAATAATAATGCATGAAATTTAAAGAAAAGAGTTTAAGGAAAGCTTAAATTTTTTAATAAACTAAGTTTGTCAAAAGAAAGAGATTTTTATTTAAATATTTATTAACCTTTTGATTAATTTGAAAATTTAAACGTTTTCAGTTAACTTTCAGTCTTACAAGTTATGATCAAATTAAAATTGCACAAACTTATAACTTATATGATCATTCTATAATATCATATTTAGAATTTTATTATCCTTTTGACTAATTTGTAAATATTTAAAAAGATATTTTGTATTCTATACCTTTCTTTAAAATTTAAAGAATAAAGTAAAGCTTAAATTTCTTAATATAAGAACATTCTAGGATGTCTTATTTAGATATGTATTATCCTTTTGATTAATTTATTTCAAAGATTGAATGTTTTCAGTTCACTTAAAAATATTACAGTATTGAATTTGTATTTTAAGCTTGTTCGGATGATTTGTCTTGTTATCATTTATTTATCAAACTGTTGCATTTGTAAACTTTTAGAGAATTTAGTATTTTTATAGTACATAAAAAGGAATTTTACATTCTATAGCTTTCTGTAAAATTTAAAGAATACCTATAGTTAATTTAACTAAAGCTTAAATTTTTTAATATTTGTATTAAGTTTGTAACAGTTTACAAATTAATATTCTTGATGAAGAATTTAGATTTTTTATGGTATTTAAAATTCTAAAAAATTCTAAAGTATGTAAATGAAGCTTACAGTTTTTTTAATAGATTTAAGTCTGGAAATAGAGGAAATATTTATATGAATATTTTAGAATATTATATTTCGAATTTTGTTGTACTTTGATTAAATAATTAATTTGAATATTTTCAGTTAACTTTAACTTGTTTACAATTATTTCATTGAAGAATATAACTGGAGGCTTATTTTATAAATCCTTATCGTTATAGTAGTCACACTATTATATGCACTGATGTAATGTAAACAAATTATTAAGATACAGTGACACAATTTTTTCTACTGCAGCTTCCAAATAAAGACTTTAATCCCTAATTTCTGTTATTTTTATTTAAATTTCAAACAAATACATATAAGATGATAATCCCATTTAATGAAAACAAATTTTTATCAACACAAACCTTCTTTTAATTCTTTTTCACATCTAATTTTCCCATTGTTTTAACTCATCATAGATTCTAATAGGAAGTTTGCATATGTTATGCGTGTGTTTTAATGCTTTTTTGTAAATGATAGCTTGTTTACTAGTTTACTGTTGTTGTGTTTGTGAGTGAGCATATTGCGCGTTACTGGTGACACAATCAGAAAGACATTTCCTCTTCGGTATTTCCTAGTTTAAAAAGTCAATAATAGAGTTACGCGTTACGCACTCTCATCACAAGCGCGTTCCCTTCTTCTTATTAAACAAGAATGATTTAACGATTATCATTGAGGTGAATCAGCACCTGCCGGAAACTCACCTAAAGAAAACTATCAATTTCTTAAAATATTACCCCCTTCCGAATTAGATATAAATTAGGATTTCTGAAAAGAATCATGCCTGAAATTAGGTTTAATGTTTTAAAAAACATCCCCTTAATACAGTTTTTCCCCGAAAAACGCATTAGTACAAGAATTAATCGTATAAATTACACAAAAGACATCCTGGATCCCATCTGAGGGTTTGAATTACCCCCTTTAGTTGCGAAAATATCCAATGTTGTTGCATTTACGTCGAGTTTGCGCGGATAAATTTGAATTTGACGTAGGCACGAAAATTGAATGCGAAATTTACGCGTTGCAAGCCTAGGCCCTTTGATATTTCGTTAAAATATAAAACCTAGACCTAAATTAACTACGCACAAAGTAAAATAACATTGTAAACAAACAAATTGCGTACTAATACGTATTAAAATGAAGGTTAAATGCACAAAATATCCCTACCTCTTCCATTCTCCAACTCACTTCTCTCCATTAACGGTAAATAAATTTACAAAATAACTAAACTCAAAAATTGTTTATTAAAAGAAAAATGTTCATTATTATTATTATTGAGAGACTACATCTCGAACTACCCGAACCCATAGGCTACTTGCACCGCACTAACGCACTAGGAACCAAGGAACCTTAAAAAACATTCGGGCCAATCAAATTTCGGCAGCTTAAAATCTAATTCATCCTTGTATGTAGTTATCATAGAGCGCATATTTGTGCGCGTTGTTTAGAACTCTTTATGTAGTTTACTACGTTAATAGGAGTGAGAGTTGGTACCATTCATAAAATTCCTGAGGTTCCTTATGATACATCCAATATAGTAATTTTAACGCACTTTTTTGATACAACTTGACATCACATTCCAATATTAATTTTATTTTCTTTTTAGAAAACAATATCAGATATTAAAATTATCTTTAATTTATTTTTCATTAAGAATACAAAATAATTTTTAATTATCTTTTTTATAATTCATATAACGATTATTTAATTCGTTTTTTTTCAAAAATCAATAAAAAAGGTCTTTTGTAAGCGTTATTTATTCTTTTCCTACTAAATTATTTCATTTGAAACTGATCTATCCAACTGATACTGGTCAGTATTTTGTCAGCTTTTACACCTAATTTGATTTTTCCATATTGATTTTCGTAGGTGTGATGTGTTATTGATATACTAGAAACTGAATTATAAATAAAAAATACAGCAGCCTTGGAAAAATTCTTATTACAATAAAACCTATAATACACACATTTTTTATTATTTATAAACACCTGAAAGTCTATGTATGTATTCTGTCAAATTTATAATTGACATTATTAAAACTACTTTTATAAATAATTCTTGAATATCGCGTTTTTCATATTTAAAAGAATAAAAAGATAAGCATAATAAATTAATAATGCTTCGTTTTTTAATTATTTCTGTTTAAATAAGATTTTACATTTTATTTCGAAATATTTATTATGTCCAGCCTTACTTAATCAAACTCCATATAATCATAAAATAAATTAAAGCAAGTAATACATATTGACAAGTATTTTATATAAAATATGTCATTATGACTTACTATTAGTATAAAATTCAAAAGCTATTACATTAATTACAATTAAAATCATATTAATGATATAATCTAATTGCAAAATTTGTTAGTATTTTTATTTCGTCATTTTAAATTAATTAATAACTTTTAAATTCAAATAAATTTTAATTTTAAATTTAGTTTGCAGCTACTAATTGAACTGTAAATATAAACTATAAGGCTTAATTAAACTAGCATTTAAAATTTAACTTCTATAAACTTAAAAATGCAGTTTTTAACAGGTTATGGTCAATGTGTAATTGTAGAAATTTGATTTAGGGTTAAAATATCAATAGTTTTCACGAAACTAAAAATTGTTTACTTAGTACTAAGACCCGAGCCATCAGATTATAAACTGAAATGATATAAACTGAAACTTTAAACTGAAAAATAAAAATAATGAGCTTTTCTGGCTAAGAGTCCTTGTCAGTGTGTAACTTCAAACCTGAAATTCTTTCGAGGTCCAAATCTAAACTTTTGAAGTTCTGAATATTTATTACATACTTAGCACTCACTTTTTTTAAACTGCTAAACACATAAGATATGTAAATTAGAACTCTAGAACTCAAAGTCAGCCTCAAACTTTAAAACCGTACAATTTTGAAATTTGCAATCTAAAAATTTAGAATACAGATCTGTTAAAAACGGCCTTTAAAATTATCATAAGACATAAAATCGTAGTTTACTAAAACAGAAGTAGTGTGACAATGAAGAACTCTATATTTATAAAACTCGAGAAATTACTGAAATGCTGAGATTTTGGAATTTCAGAACACTCAAATTAAATATCTAGTCCATTGAAATTATAAAATTATATAATTTTCAAACAGAACATTTTAAGGTCAAAATAAAATAAATGTCTTAAATTGTGCAGAAGTTTTAAGCTTTGAAATCTTTAGATTTTAAAATTCTGAATTTTAGGTACTATTGTAAATTCTTCAATCTGTAATTAATTCAAAAATGATAATTAATTTTATTTTGTTACATAACAAACTATATTTTAATATGTTTAGCTTTAAGATATTCTATTATTGAATATCTTAATATAATAGTAAGAAAATAGGTTTAATATGCCCTAACACGTATAGTTATACGTGTTATTAATTAATTTAATTATTAAAGCACATTTTCTATAAGAGTTGACTATAAATAAGATTTCTAAAAAAATTATATTAAGACATTTAACAAACACATCTAAAGAATTCAAAGGTAATTAAACTTCATAATTCTAATAGATTCCACACACAAAAAATTACAAATGACTTAAAAAGTTAAAACATAAATTAAATGGATACGCAACGACTTTCAATTACCCATCATTCAAAACTATAAAATCGTGATTAAAATATAAATTTAAGAAAAATAAATAAGATCAGTTATTAGGTTAGATTTAAGATTACCCAGAATATATTTATTTTAAATCTATCAAAAATATACAGTATCTTTTATAAAAACCAGTCATGAAAATGAGATCGTAAATGCAATACTCAATTGAAAAAAACTATAACATTATTATTTTTAATAATTATCGAGTTATTGATTATCTTTGCAATAAAAAGATTTTAAGTAAAATATAAAGATTATGTTAAACTTTAATTGCTGTAAATGTAGTAGATCTTATATATATTTGACAAACGTTCAAATATCTTAAAAATATTTTCCAACCTTTAAAAAATGTTTAAAAATTAAAAATTTACCTTTAAAAAACCTTTATTCTTTTAAAAATTTGCTTTTTTGAAGAAAATAGCCTGCTGTTTATCATTGCAGTCTATAATTTTAGTTCTCAAAATTGAAATTGTTTAAAAATTGTTCAGAATATCTAAACTTAAAAGACTTAATATTTAATATAGAATATTTAAAAATTTGGATTAACTACCAAATTAAATTCAGTTTAATATTAAATTACTAAATTTAAGAAATTCAACCAAATTCAAACAAATACAAAAATATTTAGAAAAGTATTCAGAATTCGATACATCTTTAATCTCTTTTATTACGTCATCATAATTGATGTTTGTGTCTATTTAAATAGTATATGTATATGTTGAAAACCTGATTACCAGTAAACTCCATAAGATTCTTAATGAGTTAAGAAATTATTATTAAAATACATTCCTATCATTGTGTCTATCTTAAGAAAGTTAATATAAACAAAGTCAACATAGAAGAGTGTTTAGAATTTAATATGTAATAAATTTCTGTATAAATAAATAAATATATAATATCTTCTACAACAAATAGTTTTCTTTAATTAAATTTCATGTAGTAATTAAAAAACAAAACAAAAAAATTAAATAATTGATAACCAATTGTAACTAATCTATGAATTAGAATTAATAAATTTTAAATTTAAAGAATAATTTTATTAATCAAATTATAAATATAGCAGTTAATACATTTCTAAAAATTGATATTTCATATTACCATCTCGAATCTCAGAATCTTTAAAAGTTTGAAATTCGAAATTTTAAGTTCTATATTTCTTAATTTAAACTTTTAAAGCTCTAAATTTCTAAAACTTCTATCTTCTGCAATTTTCAATGTTTGCGGTAGTTCGAAGGTTGTCAGGATATAAATAAGTGAAATAATATTTATGCAGCATTTGCATATTATTTGTTGTTTATACCTGTGATACGAGCTACATTAACAACTCCATAACAACTAAGGCATTATAAGCGGGCGTTATAATTCATAACGCCCACCCATAGTTTACTTTACAATCGGAGCCGGAGTTACGTTCATTAGTACTTTGGATCATTAGGTCAAAAACTATATGCTTGCGTACGAGTATGTTGCAACACAAAAAATATTACGAGTATTAGTAGTAGTATAAGTTTCTGGGCGCGTGATTCCGACTTAAATTCCGACAAAAATTTCTTAGCTAAAATTAACTAATATTTTAGATGACATTAATGCTATTAGGATTTTTTATGTTTTTAAATTGGTAACAACAAAAACCATTTGAATTTAAATTGTCATTTATCTGTTTGACTTTTGTAAATGTAGTAAAAGTTGTTACCATACGACAAACATAAAAATTCATAGTTTTATACATATATACCGTAAACAACACCCTTGGCAACGCCAACAATTATAAATTAAAACTAATTTTCTACTTGTTAGGCCAGTAAAATTAGACCCGTTTTGGACTGTTGGTGGAAATAAATGTTGGAAAGCGGGAGATCGTTTCAATCGCTTCGTTTGAGGTCAAATATAAGTATCCTAGGTTTGCCCGGTCCCTCGACGCGAGCTTACCTGAGGGCATCAGAAGAACCACGAAATCTTCGGACCTTTTTTAGTTTTTCGCTTATAAATCCAAAGCGGTGCTTTCCAACGAAAACTTCACTATTACAAGAATTAAAGAGCATTAAATTCTGCGTCAAATGAGTATGCAACACTTTAAAGTCAGTCCAGTGGTTTGGTCGAAATCGACGGTCGAGAAACGACAATTTTACAAATTTTCGATTTTCCGACATACCGGACGCCCAGGGGCTTTCCGTATAAAAAAACCCGTTGGACTCATTCTGATTATTAATATAAGTCAAGAAATACCTAAGCTTTGATATTATAGAGGTTACCGGATTAACTTAATGGCCATTTTTTTGTCAACCCCCATCATAGCAATTAAAATCAATTCATATGAAGTACTGCAGTACTGGTCACTCAATCATTTCGAAAAAAGATAATTTTTTGTGTGTTATCACCCCTAAGTATTGGTAGATCAAAGCCACTGTCATTTTATTTTTATTCCATTTGATTGAAATATGCCAGCCATATTTATGTCGGACTACCTTTTTTAATCATAAACATAATATTGATATGACGTATCATAACGAGGACTTCAAAGCCCATAAATACCAAAATAGTAAAATTTCAGATTTAAAATATTTTATACATAAACTACCTCTAACCGTGTACGTTTAAATAGAAAATCCTCCCTAAGACTTCATTTTTATCTGAAATATGCCCCCATAAAAGCGGAAATTTTTATAAAAACTTTAATCTTCGGGATTAAATCACACGCATAAGTAAGCGTCCTACAAAAATTATGTTTTTAGATTTAAAAATGTAGTCTGACATGTGAGAAATACAATCATTTTTACCGCAGGTCTCTAGGATCAACCGTTCTTGAGATATCAAGAGTTACGTTTACATCAAAAAACTGCAAGCAACGTCATGCACCACGAAACAAATATGGCTGCCATATTTCAATCAAATGGAATAAAAATAAAATGACAGTGGTTTTGATCTACCAATACTTAGGGGTGATAACACACAAAAAATTATCGTTTTTCGAAATGATCGAGCGACCAGTACTGCACTGCTTAATAGGATTGATCTTAATTGCTATGATGGGCGATAACAAAAGAATGGCCATTAAGTTAATCCGGTAACCTTTATAATATCAAAGCTGAGGTATTTCTCGACTTATATTAACAATCAGAATGAGTCCAACGGGTTTTTTTATACGGAAAGCCTCTGGGCGTCCGGTCTGACGGAAAATCGAAAATTTGTAAAATTGTCGTTTCTCGACCGTCGATTTCGACCAAACCACTGGACCGATTTTAAAGTGTTGCATACCTATCTGACGCAGAATTTAATGCTCTTTAATTCTTGGAATAGTGAAGTTTTCGTTGGAAAGCACCGCTTTGGATTTATAAGCGAAAAACTAAAAAAGGTCCGAAGATTTTGTGGTTCTTTTGATGCCCTCAGGTAAGCTCGCGTCGAGGGACCGTGCAAACCTAGGATACTTATATTTGACTTCAAACCAAACGATCGAAACGATATCCCGCTTTCCAACATTTATTTCCACCAACGGATTCTATTTTACTGGCCTATGTACATTTTCTCGTGAAAAATAAAATTTTGTATGTACCACGAGCGTTACTAGATGATAATACCCATGGGACGAACATCGTCGCCCTCCTGACATTATCATCATTCTAACGCCCTTGGTACCTAAATAACTATTAAATGTTTATTACTAAAAAATCTATTTCTTTATAGTAAAACATTACGTTGCGTATTACGGATCTGCCAATTTCAAAGATTCAAATTTTTGAAGTTTCCCTGTGAAGTGTAAACTATTTAGTATTAGTGTTAATCTTAATTATATAAAAAACTGATGCCTTACTTTAATTTATATAGTTTATACTTTCAAGATTTAAAACCTTCAGAATTGGAGAATTGCAGTTTGTTTTGAAATTTTAAATTTTCGGATGGAGTGTTTTAGAAGTTGCTGAGAGACACCCTAGGAAGTATTATGTTTGCTTCAGATGTAAACGGAAGTAAACGATCAAAAATCAATACACATATGTACTGTAGGAGAAAAAGCTGTGAAGAAACTTTTTAGATCAGTTAAGTAGGAATCAATAAATACACTATTTACGGATTATTTATGCTGAAATACGGAAGATGTAATAAATTAAGATGAATTATGAAAAAGTTTCATAAATATTATTTAGACTTTAGGACCCGTAGAAATTTATTCCGCAAAGCGTTGCCAAGAGTCGAACCCAAACTATCTCATCAGGATATAACACATATACTAGTATTTCATAATTAAAATTACCTTGGAGGTAAACCGGTGTAGCATTTATTTGAGGTCTTTTTGCCAATGAAACTAGATAAGAATGTATCATCAAATAACAACTACAAATTGCACTGCAGCATTTTGCCAATTGCAGACACGCGCGGAATTTCGGAAGGCTTCGGTTTGCGATATTCAAGAAGAATATTGGATAGTCGAGAAAGGACCGTAAACACACAACTGCGCAAAAGATGAGTGAGATGATTAAATCATTGTTAAAAGTAAAACGAGTAAATGGTGCCAATACGATGGTGAAAATCTCGCTAGAATGTCACGTACATATGAAATCCTTGACGGAACGTTGATGAAAATTGACATCCTAAGTGAAAATGAGGAGCATTCTCATTAGTTCTTTAACAATAGAAGAGTATGGAAATCCAAGATTTTATTAATGGGGATTCTTTCTTACCATTTCTAGTATATTTCCTGGAAATTTGAATGTGTCACCTAATCCATTTCCTGTTTTAAGGTTAAACAAGTCCAAAAAAACAAATAAATTTATCTTATTTTTTATGTATTCTTTTTTCTGCGTGTACAAAAAGAATCCCTTTGTTTTCCACTTTTTTGCATCTTTTGTGAAGATATTATTTTCGTAAGCTGCACATTTCTTTACTATTCGCGATGATTATTATTATTAAATTCAATCAAGTTTTGCATGACTTTACTATAATCAATTTGATCTTCATTTTGTTCAACATTTATTTCATTGCATCCAACTCCTTCTTTATTGGTTGGATTATCATCTACATTCCTTATAGAAGCTTTATCTATCTTCTAATCAGTTGCAGAAACCATTCCAATTTTTGCAGAAACTTTTTTAATAAAGTTATGCTGTAGATCAATTAATATCCAAGCAAGCTGTAAATAGCATTTAGGATTTTTAGATTAGGGACGATAATTCTTACTTTTTAAGCAGGGCTATAAACTTCCATAAAAGCCTACTTATCTCTAGCATACTTTTAGCTTCTTCAACTAGAATCCTTATTAACATTTTACCGCCATTAAGAATTATGGTAAAACTTAATTTGAATATTAATATTAATTGGGGCATATTTAATCTAGTTATCGCTCATATTTCAAGCCTGTCAAAATTTTAATTCAACCCCTCTAAATAAAATCTTGTTGTTTTTAAGCAATTAAACTTGAAGTTTACTCACTTGTGGGAGAAAAGATTTTATAGTTCCTGTATAATGATTGGCTGCTATTGTAGGTAGCAACCAATCACCAAATTCAATATATGAACTTAAATAAAGAGGTGTTGGATAAAACGTTGTGTGACACGTGGGTTAAGGTTATTATCCACTCAAGAAGATTAACCCACTCGAGCTTAAGGCCCTCGTGGGTCAAATTTTCGTTCGTGGGTAATATCTTACTTATCTCACTCTGACTATTAAATTATTAATCATTTGCTTTCTCTATCGAGCGTCAAGATTTTCAAAGATCCCTTTGCACTAATTGCAAAAATCTTTAGTTTTAATAAAAACACTAGAATAATATTTTTCTTGTTCTTACTCTGGATTTAGACGTATTCGTAGTTGATATGGACAATTTGTTCTCTGCTTCCACATCTCTTTTGCATCTTAACGGTAATTCCATTATTCTAAACAATCTCTCCACGTATTTTTTTTCAATTTGTTCTATGTACACTCTTTTATCTTGTCGTTCAAATTGAATACGTAAAGTAGTTAGTTCTTTCATATGGCTGATATCATGACAAATCAACTAAAGCCATCCCAAGCAGCATTTTTAGTTGCAACTACCGGTGGAACTATTAAGTTTTTGCCACTAGTCACAAGCACGTAATTGCTACGTTTTTGTTACGTGCCTGGAACCAAAATGCCGATACGTTGCAGTAATCTCTCCGAAACTTGTCCAGCTACCTAGTGGGAACGTGGCGGCGTAGTTATTGTTACTTTCGTGGAACTCCTTTTCTCTTTGACACATCGTGTCGCGTGGTTGCTCTGTCTTACTCTTGCAACTTAGAAACTATTCTATCATTTTCTATACTAATGCTGCGATCGTGTCACAAAATGGATTACTATTTTATTTGTAATACGTACTTAATAATACAAAGAGCGATGAAATGTTTAATTATTTTGTCATTCCAGTATACTAAAATTATAAACCATTGCAGCTTTTCTGTTAAACGTGATGATAATAGACCGAAAAATAACAACGCGCCTTCTTTATATATATTTTTTAGTAAAAAAAGTCTTTAATAAAATATGACAAAAATATTTATAAGTTGATAGGCATTATAGAAGCGATTTTTATATTATTCTTAAGGCAGAATTTGGCACCAATTTGTTATTTTTATTGAAGGTTATATAGTAAAACATCTAAACATCATAATCATGAAGATGGAGTAGTTTACGAAAAATCACTTTAAAGTGATTCTCCTGGACAGCAAAAACGTAAGTTTTAGTTTCAATACTACTGTAAGGTTCCATAACTTCAAAGGGCTAAGCAATGGTTTCAGACTGGTGGCAGGAACTTTCAGTACGACTTTAGTAATTATTAACTATAAAGTAATTATACTAACAATAGAAGCTTACAGGTGACGTGTCGCTGATTTCAAAAATTCTTTTTCTAAATAAAAGTAAATCATAAGTAAATTAATAGTTAATCAAAAGTTAAAAACAAGGAAATACGTGTTTCTACATTTATTCTCATACGGCTTATTTAAGAAAATAACAAATTAACACAAACAAGATGCAACGTATCTACTTGGAAAATAAATCGTTAGTCGCAACAAACAGGGTGCCCGAGTGGTTAACGTAGTACCTTTATACACGGTCGGCCTAGGGTTCGATTCCCACTAGCTCCCTTACTTTTTTTAATTAGTTTTTTATTAAAAATGCATCTCTGTTTACTTTTAAATAATTCAATAAAAATTATTACGATTATAAGTCGTGTATTGCCTAAATCATAATTGCAACTCTCTCTAATAATTATACAAAAAATTGGAATAAGAACCTACGAGTAATATATAGTTAAGAGTTACCATAAATTTAATAAAATGATTTATTTATATATATTCGAATAATTGACATAACGTTTAGTATTTATTGCTTTTTAAGTTATTCCTAAAAAATGAATCAAAACTATAAACCTGCGAATTTGCATTTTGAAATCGGCGACACGTCAACTGTAACGTCCCCTTGTAAGTGGCAATACCGTTCCACATACTTTAAAGGTTACTCAGAAGTAATGGAACTACATAGTTCCAATAAATAGTAGAAACAACTACATAATTATTAAAATAGTCCCAACTAAAGTAATTAAATCTATAAAGTCATAAATTTAGTTGTAGTTACGTAACAACTACTCAATCAAAGTTCCGATCTCAGTTAGTGCTACCTAGATGCAGTGGCGTGCGGTCCATGGAAGCAATGCTTCTCTTAAGAATTTATTAAAAATGAAAACCAATGCTAACAAAAATATTTTTATAAAACTATGGTTATCGTTTATTTAAATTTGTAATATTAATTTAATCAACTTAAAGCTCAATATCAGTTCCATACAGCAAAAAGTATATTAGAGTACTATTTTAAATTAGGCTCATTAAACTTGCACGGAAAGGTAATACCGATTCAAATGTGTTACATACACTGCATATAAGCACTGATTTCGTTGCTTACTGCTCTTCTCCTCGCTCAAGGCTGGCCTTCGTTAGTGGGCGGGTGCGTTGTGTTATTTTTAGTGTGCTCCGTGCCCAAATGTTTATTTATTATAATTTGGTTATTTGTTCGATTTAGTGTTTATTAAATGTGACTGAAGTAATGTAAATCAGCTGCTGCGGTGGAAGGTTCGAGCACAGTATATATAACAATCAGTAGGTTCACTTGCATGCGGCACCATTCATTTTATTAATCCACCTTCGAATATCACGCCCATAAACGAAGTAGTGGACCGACGTTTATCGGTCGGCATCGCCTACGAATGCCAGTAAATAAAACGCAGAGCCGCATTCAGTAAAATGTGTCGGAACAAATATGTAAACAAAATCTCTTGTTATATAATAGTATAGTAAAATATGAAATAGAATTATGTGTAGTGAACCATTTGATTGAAGTTGGTTTACTTATAGAATCTAATAAATAAAACGATAATCAATTTAGATATTTAAAACATTTATTAAACTTAGGGCCGATCTATTCACCTCCTTGTAAATTTATCCTACTAGTTAATTGTCATGGATACCATTGTGGGAACAATTGTAACTATAGCAACTAACTTCCAGATATATTTAAAAGGAGGTGAATAGATCGACCCTAAGTTAGAAGAGTTGTTTCTTGTTACATCGTTCATTACCAACTAAAGTTACATTATTCTTTCAAGCATTAACCATATTATTGCGTTGTAATAGTCATTTCATTTTATTTAGAAATAATTACGAACAAATGCATAGCTGTATACAATTTGAATACCTGTTCAACAAATAGATAGAGAATCTAGGTCACCGAAATCACATACGTACAAAATAGGAGAGATGAAATCAATTTACACTAAATAATAATTAATGATAATAAAATTTATTTTCATTCATATTAAATTAAAGACACAATGACACACGAAATGCTAAAACTTTTTGACTGAATTTTTTGAACAGTTGAGAGTAACAAAAGACGCTGTAGTTCACACCTGTTGATAAGGCGTTGACCTAGATTCTTTATTGTTGAACTCTTTTAATAAATCAGCATAAAAATTTTTATTATGTAGGATTTCGTAATCGCTTATTTGTTCTATTACGTGTTAGTAATTCAATTTTAAGCAATTGGTAAATATATACAAAAGTGAATTCTTAAATACGGCATTGTTTCTACGAGCGTATTTATTAAAAAATAATAGTCTGTAGGAAAAAATAACCTGAAATCGGAAACCTGAAAAAACTAATTTCAGTTCTTTCCGAGGCATTTTTACAGCCTTTGGCGGCACAACGACTAACACTATGCATTGTTTACTGGCACTAATACTGCACGATTGTGGGTTTAATCCGGCTCTGGTAATTTTGATAGTTCTGTTGCGTGTTTGAAACAGAACTGCTGTCTGCATACTGCCGACACGCGCCAGCATGTAGTGTGGTGGATGGAAATTATTTGCGACAGTCACATTACTGTATGTTATATATACTGTGGTTCGAGTTTGTAAATTATTAGTTAAAGAATTTTCTGCATACACTTTTGAAGAAAAATTACAAATTGTTGAGAAAGGCAGATCAAAACCAGAACTTTCAAACTTAACAACAAAGATTAAAACCTAGTATTTTACTAAAAAAAAGACCGAAAAATCGAGTTGCATTATAAATAAATAGTAGTACCTATTTAAAATAAAGAATAATAGTCAATATATTCCATAAGTATAAAGTATAATAGTTCTTCTATGAAAAACTTTTAAGCTTAATAATTATAACACTGTTTTTTATATTGTACGTACCTAGGTGTAGCGGTTTCAATTTGCTCATTAAGGAGGTAAGACATTCTTCTTGAAACAGGGTTTAGGGGTGATAATAAACATTTATTTTCAAGTGAGTATTACAATATTTTGTAATGGTTTTATGTAATTTAAATAACATATGTCAGGGCTATTAATTATTATTTTTATATAAACAAAAACAAGATCCCCTATAAAAATAGCATAAATAAATTACAGGACAAAAAAATAGGAAGTATTGTAACATCCAAAAATCTATGGAGAGAACAGAAAATATGTGAGATAAACTCGAACACTAGGTATATTAAAATTATAATCGTGGTTGCTTCCCTAGCCTAAATTCTCACCGCACGCCACTGGTTAGATGCTGCTTGTGATGTGCCTCCATGTTTCAGATTTTGTGCAATTTCTTTTCCTTGCATAGATACACATATGAAATGACATTAAACTATTTTTTCCAGTTTTGTTGATTAAAATGGCCGAAGTAAAAGTTTTTGAAAATTTCGATTTTTTGCAAATCCTGCTATCCGACACTACATATCTAACTAAATTTGTCTTAACTCCCTTATTTTTGTGTTATCTAGCTCATCTAGGTGTCAGATTAAAGCTAGTTCTTGGATCTTTCAAAGTATATCAAGAATCGCACAAAGACATTGCAAAAAAGTTGCAGGCTCCAAAGGTAAATTTTAGTGATTTTACAAATTTTGACATTGCTATCACCCTTTTGAAACTTCTTAATATAGAATCATCTTAGTATATGCTTGGTATAGTTAAAACATAAGAATGGTGTTTTTTGTAGTTTTGGAAAAAATATATTTTTGAAAAACTTGATTTCGGGGCCTGCTCCCATTCTACTGTGCAGTATATGTATTTGCACTTTCTTGATAGATCCAAAAACTATCTTTAATCTGACATCTGGGATGAGCCAGATTACTCACCAAATAAGGGAGTTCTGTCAATTTTTGGGTCGGGTAGCAGAAATTGCATCAAAATCGAGATTTTTCAAAATTTATACTTCAGCCATTTTTCATTCAAAAAAATCTAAAAAAGTTAATTTAATGTAATTTTTTATATGTATCTATGCAAAGAAAAACTGAACAAAATCTGAGGTACCGAAGCACGATCATGTTTTTAAATTATATGATTTGGCATGGAATTAGCCATACGTTTACTTATTCCTCCGAAAATCCGCATGTCTGACGTTTAGACTCAATATTTGCGCAGTTTTGCTTGTATTGCCCACGTTTCGCTTTCATACACAGCGAGAATACCACCTGTGGAATATTCTAAATAAAAGAGTATCTGCTTATTTGGGCCCGAAATCCACGGACAGGCAAATCTTAATTTTTGAAGTCTCGTCTTTTCTACATTAAAAATGTTTCATCTATCGACTGGCTTTATATCAAGAAGTTAATGGATACAAATTTAAATACCACTTAATTTGATAATTTTTTCTTTTTAATCTTTGTTATGTTTATTGCGAATTGTTGTTAACATTTTAAAACGTTCATAGTCTTATAAAATATCACGTCAGATCATGAAATCTCATACTGCCTTATGCAGAATTTCCAGGAAAACCAAGATTTGCAAGAACGAGTAGTGGTTGCTATTTTAAAAAATATGATGACGTCATTGCAGAAAAGGGGGAAGGGTAACAAAAATTTTAATGTGAAACAATGCAAACAAACTACACCCCTGTCTCACTCATCTTGCTGTGGGTGTACTTACATCCTTTTCTTCTACGAAGTTGATGTGTTTTCATACAGTAAGTTTTTAATTACTTTTATTAAATGTAGCGAAACACCTTTCTTTTCCAATATTGTTCCTAATTGTCTTCTATCAACTCTATTAAAAGTTTCTTTTTATCATCTATAAATATTAGGTGTGTTGGTAAATTAAATTCCCTTTTTTTTCAATGATCTGCGCTTTCAAATAAAAACTGTCTATAAGGAATCTTCCCTTATTAAAGCCGAACCGACCTCCAATTAATTAACAGAATTAGAACAGCTCTAGTTTATTATACAATTTTGGGAAATTCTAGTAACATTGGTATTTTCTCAGTTGTACCAACATATAGCTACATATCCAAACTTCGACATGCTTTTTAAGGTTGGGTCTTATTTGTTTGTTGAAACTTTTTTTAATTAATTACTATAGATATAATATAAAATTATGACAATGAAAGTGAACCCTGCCATTATCTTATTTCGTCACATATTTGTTTTAAGGTTGGTAAATTTAAAGCAACGCAATAATTTGGCCAATTTATTATAGTACGTAAAATGACCAAGTAACGGTTCGTTTTTTTCAACTTCCAAAAAATGCAATTTTGTTTGCATAATTGATAAAAATTCTTAATGCGGTCCTGCATATTATTGTATATTTTTCTTGATTTAAAATTACAGTTGGTATTTAGCATAAATATGAGTCCTACTAAATATCAAAAGTTATTTTCAAAAAATATTCCCAGACTAATAAAATTTGTGAAATAAATAAGGATTAGTAAAAAGTTTCACAGTATTTATTAAAATATAACTTGACAATATTATTTCGACAGCTAATCTGTCATTATCAAAGGTAATATAAATATAAACAAACACGTAACTAAGGTAGATACAAAAATAACTAGATAAAAAGATAAAAATAATCAGAATTAAATATCTAACACTTCCAGTAACGGAAAATTACTGAGCTAAATTCAAATAAACAATAAAATTTGTCTCTAGAAAAATCTGCAGTTTTCGTTTTAAAGAGTATCATCTTTGCAAGGGTTAATGTTTATTATTTCATGTTCTGATGGACAATAGGAATTGTTCTTGTGGAATAGAATGTTCTAGAATAAAATTGTTTTCAATATTATATTTATATAGGGCTAAGAAATAATATTCGCTTTAACAAAAGGTTTCTTATGGTTAAAATGCATTGAACTTCGAATTTACAGCTTTAAAACACATTGGGTTGAAATATTGTCTAGTAAACAAAATACCGATAAACAGAATCTTCTAGAATAAAATTGTCTAGACAGCCACCTGCAAGTATAATGTGCTTTGGGTAATGTATAAATTCAAAGGGGAATCCCCGAAAGTTTTCGTTGGAAATGTTCTGGAACAATGTGACGTAATTATCCCTCATTGGCTTAGGAGAATCCCGTCATTTATTTTACTGGTTCATTTAAAAATTTGCCCTTCCCAAAACCACACGATCGCCGAAATATTTTCAATTTGAACAGAAGTCCGCAATAAACACTAATAGAGTGCGGAACTCTTCCGTCTATTATCGTATAAGTATAGGGGTTGTTTTGCCAATAGCACTTCCCAAATACAGTAACGTGCTTAGTTGTAAAAATACTGAAATCTAATTTGATTTAATGAGAATCGTTATTATAAATACCGTAAGGAAACTTAATAACTAGTTTCGTATAATTTAAAAAGTTATAACTAAAGTGTAATAAGTGTTTTGTTACCGTGTTCCAGTTCTTTTAATAATTTCCAAAGATTAATAATACTGTTATTATTAACGAAAAATTATAAATATCGATTTAAACCTAACGTGAATTAAGTTTATATGAGATCTTGTTTTTAAAGAAATTCAAAAACGGAAGTCTTAAAATTAAATAACTTCTAAGACATCATATTTAAGTGTTGCGATACCTTTTTCTTAAAGAAAAACATTTTAATAATCAATCATATTACCTAGTGATGGTTTTAGAAAAACTTTTACTTAATAAATGTAATTAACAATTGAACTTATATGGTTGTTCCGGTTACCTAAAAAGGGAATTTTATTGAAAATAGTTTTAAAACAAAACAATTTTAATTCTTTGGTCTGAAGTAAGAAGTGGTGTCAGTAATCGAGGTGTTTTCCAGATTTTGCAACTTCATCAAGCTATTAATTTTGGTATTTACTGTTTACATATTAACAAAAAAGCACTAAGTGTTAATAATTTTGTGAGGTGTTGTCGAATCAAATAATTCGATCAATGTACTGTGAACTGAAGGATACTATTTTGTTAGAGTTTGAGTAACTTGTATAATTATTCATATATTAATTTTGATTTCTACCTGTATGTACATATATTTTTCCCGCCGTTAAGAATTCTTACGTTGGGTATTTATTTTCTTTAAATCTACAATTATGTCTTAAACGAAAACTTTTTATCTTTGACTTTTATTTTTATTTCGTTTATAACTAAATATATTTTTGAATCCAATCACGCTAGATAATATTGGAGCATGAAAGTCTTTAAATATATTTCAACTAATTTGATTTTTGACTTAACCTAACATGACTAATACGTAATTGAATTAAATTTAATAGATTTGATAACGGTTTCTGTTTACGAGTATCATATTATTATTATTTTTTACGTAATCCCCGGACTTTCTTAAACAGATGGCGCCCAAATATACTTATTTTTGTTTATAACTAGCCTTATTCCTTCTTTTTTATAATCTGTGAGCTATGGAAACAATACCCGCGTCCTAAACTTAAATTTGTTAAAGCGATGTCTCGAGCAGCCGGAGCATTTATGAGTTGTACAGTAAGTATTAAATATTTTGCATGTAAAGAAATATTTTGTTTTAATTAGTGCCCGATCGCGGGGCCTTGTCCATTAATTATGTTACAAGTTTTATTTTTTCCCTATTGTCAATAAATTCTGAATTTTTTTCCAATGAATTGTTAAGTGTAAACCCAGCTTTAATGTAATTGATTGAGATTGTGTGAGATGTCAATGTGATTATTAAATTTAAAAATTACTTACAATTTACTTGGAGAAACTTGATATAAATTGAGAATTTAGAATTCATGCTTCTGCATCTGCATATATTGTAAACGACGGACGTTCATATATTTCACAACTGAAAATTTACAATTTAAGATCTCAAAATCGAAATTAGGTGACAAGAATTTTAAATTTGAACGTATTATTTATTAAATTTAGAATTTGTAACTTCGGTAAATTTACATTTAGAATTTTACGGATTTTTTTGTTATTGTGGATGTATAGTATACTTTAACTGAGAAATGAAGCGCCGAATCAAAGAATCAAAAATTCTAAAGCAATGTTTTAAAGCTAAAATTAAAAGGTAAACTGGGAAAATAATTAAAAACTTTGAAATATACAAAATTCAAACAGCAAAATGCAATTTTCTGTATGTTATATGAAAAGCAGAATGTAGGTCCTCCAAATTTGAATTACGAAAATTAAAGATTTCTACTTCGATTTATAAAATATAAAATACGTAATATAGAAATTTCAATTTAAAATTCAGAATTGAAAATTTAATATTCGGTATTCCAATTTTCAAGTAAATTTCAAAATCGAAAATTAGAAAATTACTATTAAAGTAAAATCTTAACTCATTACTTAGCGTGATGAAACGAATTATCGATCTTGGTAAATCATCTTTACAACAAAGAAGCAATTAAAGACAAACAAGTTTCCACTCTCGCATTTTCTCTTTAAATCAAGTTGCGTGGAAAGCATTTTAAAGTACTATTTACTACGTGAACCAAATTCACACTGTCTTAATATTAGAGATGGGTGTTTCATTTAAGAATAAGATTCTTAAACGTCAGAAACTTTAAATTTTAATTGCATGTAACGTAATGTTTCTATGTATAAATATAATTCTTAAAAGTCTCATAAATGTAAATCAGATTCGTCTGTAGCTGCTGTTAATTAAGATTTTAAAAACTTAACTTAAAATCCAAGCCCATTTTGTAACGAAATTTCAGGTTTTCTAAGGAATATTCTGATTCAAATAAATAATTTATTGTGGATCGACTATTTAGATAAGGATGCAGCTGAATCATAAAAAATCTCAACATTAAACAAAACTTTTGAATTTTTCTCGTCTCTCAACGACGCCATTCTATATATTTTATGTATCTCCCCCCACATTACCAACCCCTCTAAAACAAGTTACCTTTATTATTAAACCACCCACCGCATCTCTATATGTGCAGATAATAGCAAAATTTAATACAGATTTATGTTAGTTACATCCAAACTGAAGACGAAAAAGAGAAAAAGAGAGCATGACCAAAAGCGAACGAGAGCGCCTTGAAAAATAATATTGAACAACATACAGACCTGGAAAGTGAAAGGAGGGTATTTCCGGAAAGTTTTTCATTTTATTAATATATAAAGTATTGATTATAACACTCTAAGCAGGATATCGCATTTGTGACGTCATAAGCGACGCTGAATATGATTGGACGTTGCTTAGAGACGCCCTCACTTTATAATGGCGCCCCTATATGACATATTTCCCTATTATTACGCAATTTGGATTTTCCAGAATTTTCAGATCTCTGTAAATTGGACGGCCACACCCCACGCAGCCAAGATCCGTCATGGGAAGGAAAACTTCTACTTGGTCGTGTACACTTTATACGAAGAAGATTACCAACAAATGAATTAATAGGATTTTAAATAAGTATTAATGGAAAAATAAATTTATCTTTAGGTAATACAAAATGTGATCTGATTTTATTATAAAAGTAAATATAGGTTAAATATTTGATGACTAACAAATATTTACGATGATTTCTAATCGAGATAACTAACTAATATGTGAGATGTTTACGGAAATGCCAATCTTAAAAAGAATTCGTTATGAATGACTACTTGTTCATTTAAAATCCGGAACTTCTTTCTGACTTTTTTACTGTCACTATTTTGAACCTTTTGTCAGTAAACAATTTCTTATCGAACCTTTCTGATAACCCTCCCTAACAGCTCAATCTTTAACAAAATTTAATAAAGCAATTCGAAAGCGAAAACGCTTTAAATGTTTAATAAATATTTAAATTGTTTTATTTAAGAGAATAATGTGGAGACAATTAGTAGAGGTTTTTCATATTTTCTTTACTTTATTAACTTTTAAAGTGAAGTTTGACCATTAAATTTTATCTCAATGGCATATAAATCAATCGAATTTATAATATTTATATGTGTACTGTACAGACTGATAATGAAATTAAAAACAAAATTATACCATCTTCATCGTCATTTTAGTATCTTTTAGGTTTCTTCCGGCTCTCGGCATCTACGGTGTCTATTTGAAAGGTTCCTCATGTTTGTCGTCTTGTTTTGCCTTGTCACATTTATTTGGAAGAAGTTCATCCGCTTCAGTGTTCGAAGGTATCTCCAATGGAAACATATTTTAACTTTTATCACTTTATAACTTTCGCCATTCTATACTTTAGATATTCTCCCTGGGAACACCTCTACAAGTTTACCCATAGACCAATCGCTCTTTTCTTGTTGAATTCTATGAGAACTATATATCCACCATTTAAACGTTTAGTCTGATTATGTACAACTTGCACTAACTTCGCAACTTATCCATTTCTAAATCTAAATTTAATTTCTTCTAAGTAGGTCCTTGGTCATTTTTATTAAGCGTTCCCACGCGACCCCTTCTCCTCCACTAGGCAGCAATGATTTCATTAATAATCCATTTACTTTGTTTTACTGAAACATATTTTAAAATATCATGTTAATAATTGTAATTTCTTAGAAGGTTACTTGTACCTACGAAATTAGCATCATTGTCCGGGTATATTACTAAAACTCATTCAGTACTTCTTATCAGTCATTCTGGCCATCTTTCAGTCATTCTGACTACTTGACAATATTTGAAAAATACGCAAAATCTTCTTTCGCTAGTTCTTTCTTAACTGTTATCTCACAAACTACCATTCTTTGCTTTTTCTTACGGATCTCTTTTGGAGTTTCAATATATCTATCTTCTGTGATTTCCTCCGCTCATCAAAAACTGTTTCGTAGTCTTGATCTTTATATCCCTCCATGATTTTAATCTTGTTTCTGCCAATTTTCCACCACCTTGAAGATTCTCTCATGCATCAACTCTGGAAATGTTATTTCGCTATTTTTGACTTTGCCAGAGTCCGTGGAATCGTGAATGACTTTGAAGTAGACGCAGGTCAAAAAGAACAACCAGCCTATCTTTCTAATATAACTAGCAGTTCTAGTTTTGTTCTGTGCTTAGGCGAATACATTCCTCAGATTTTTTTTTATTATATGACAGTTATTGCTGTACTCCAGCTCTACAGATTGTACTTGCCAAAAAAGACATTCATAGCTTAGACACAGTATAGCCAAATCGAGTTGCAAACAACAAAATACCTTCAGACAAAGTATTGAAGAGTTTAGGGAAAGGAACATACTTTTCAAAGTGTAAAGCAGACAATTGTAAGATGGGTGTTGCATTTGTTGAGTACATTTGTGGGTACCACATACCAAGAAACAACCGTCAAACATTTTCACAGATAATCGAAATCTGAGATACTTACAAGTAAAATGTTCAAGTGTGGTCTTGATTTGCAATAAATATATGATGGTGTAGACTTGAATGATTCCGATCAAAGAAGTATTACATGCGCATTCTTTTCCATATGAGCGTTCTTGCTACGAGATGTACGAAGAATGTGGAATAACAAAACTCAACGCAGATGTCTTATAGCCCAGTCAATTTAGAACAAATTTTCATGAATAGCGGAAATTGAAATCCTTTTTTGAAATCCTACTTTCCTTTACTTATAAGATCTTGGTATTGAGTAAACTTTTTACTTTAAAAAGTTTTTGCTGTAAAATTTAAATACACGATTTCAAACCAAACTCTTGCCTTGTAGCGTCCCCTAAAATTTAAAGAAAGTTAGGAATTAAATCGGCTATTTCAATATTACATTAAAAATTATTCAAGAAAGACATTTACTCAATACCAAGATCTTATAAATAAAGACAATTAGGATTTCTAAAAAGCGAAATACCCTGTATATATTGAATTGGATACAAAAATTAACTAGTATAGTGCACTCTTCTAATAATGAACTTGTCAGTACGAATTTTTCCGCCGAATGGCACCAAGAATATTGATAATATCGCCTGATGGTTTTTGCCGTAGAGATGCTAAGATAAAAGATGACTAAACCACGATCGTGTCCAGCTCTCAACAAATTTTTCTTAGCTACTTCATGACGAATATCAGACCACCAAAAGTTACGCCCGATAGTTCCTTAAACAAATTTACTGGTGCAAATTGCTGATCCATATATGACATGTTCTTTCTTCGATAACACAAAAAAAGGCGAGGTACGAAAAAGCATTTGATCATTTTTGGTAGGGATTTAAATAAGCTTTATTTTATCTAACCTCCTTCATCTCGGTAAACCTAATCGTTTCCGAGAAAAACGGCAACAACCGTTAGGGGGCGTGGTTTACCATCATTATCTCTTCGAGCTCACCACCTATAGGTGTTGACTTTTAGGGGGTTATGTAACAATCTACAAGGAAGCCTTATGCAAAAATCCACGGACTTACCTCAACCTTCCGCTATTTTTTCTAATTTGACTGTACTATTAGATATGCTGGGCTGGACAGAAAAAACAACCAGGTCATCTACTGACCCGTACTGACAACATACCAGTTTTGCAATCTTAAACTTGCACTGCTGTGGGTAATATGGGCAATAAACTATGCAACAAAATACATTTACACCGAAGATTAAAGCGTCCTTATTAAAATAAGTAACCTAACCTAACCCTTAGTAACCCAAACAAAACTTTTTAAAAACGTAGTTCTCTAGAAAATTGTTCTATTCAATACTTACGTAAACTTATTAGTTTCGACGCAAGACACGACCTAAAATAAGTGTACAGCGTGGCTTACGTAATATGACCCTGTTCCTTATCTTAGAAGCTGGCATGGTGAGTCGTTTTGCTACGACTAGTATCTACTTTTTTACTTTAAATGTAATGACACATAAATGTGTAAACACACTTGAAATTTTCAATTCTATACTTTATTATAAAAACTCTTTAGTTAATACAAATATTCCGAAATTTCCTGCAGTTTTTTTTTTTTGAATAAATTCACTTTGGTTAATTTTTTTTAAATGCAACATTTCTTAAAAAGTTAAATTTATTGTTGCACAATATACAGTTCAATCCACTAGACCAAAAATACAATTTTCGAACATAAAAATCTAATTTTTTTCAAATGGGACATACTGTATATTTATATTTTATGTTACTTATCTTTTAAATCTTTACCAATGAATATTGATATTTTAAAATTAATAATCAACCTGATCATAATTGCCTCAACAACACAACTCCGATTCATCTACATCTTAAATAATCGTATAATAATAAAAAAACAATAAATAAATTATAAATAATAATAAAATAGCGAAACAGCATAGAAGAACTGAAACTGAAACATTTTTGAAATAGAAAATGTACATATGAATTGGTAGAGACTTTAAACCTGAATGATTTAAGTTACAGACAAGGTGTCCCATTTGAAAAAATAAGATTTTTATGTTCGTCGATTATGTTTGGTCTCATGGATTGAACATCCTATATATTATTCAACAACAAATTCATGAATTGACATTGATTGATATATTTATAAGCGTCGTGTATTATTATAATTAGGTAAATGTAACTTGTAGTGTGTAAATATATTTTTTACGAAAAATTGCATTTTTAAATAGGATAATTAAAAGCAGTCATAGCAAAATGACTCACCATGTATATACAAAAATATTACAACATTAAAATTTATTATGTTCCAACCAACTCTAGAATTTAACTTTTTTTCGTAACTATTGCAGTTTCCAAAGTACTGGATAATATTACGTGTGTCACCCTGTAAAATACCTGTGATAAACAAAGAAATCAATTGCAAAGCAAATTTTTTGATATGTAAAATATTCAACGAAATGTGTAAATATAGGGACGACCAATGTCACATTTTCATAGAGAAATTTCTACCATTAAACAATTAACACACACACAAATCACTATCATTCTAACATGATTGTAGAAGAGATTATATGTTAGCTATCAAGAGAATATGTTCCGTTCACACGCAAACAGAAGATGCAAATTATATATCAATACACAAACACGGGGTACCTTTAATGAACGAATAAATTGAGCTTAATAAGGTTCCGTTACTGGTTTTAGATATTTAATTTCTTTTAGTTTATATCTATATATTGCATATTACCACCGATGACGTGTTTGTTTATTTTACTTACTTTTGATAATATGATATATATTTTATATTGAAAGAATGTTAGGTAATAAATATTTTTAACTGTGAAACTGTTTAATATTTGTTTTATTTATTTCATGATTATGAAGTTTCACGAAGTAAGGCTTTACACAATAAATTCTGTAATTAAAGTTTCCTCGAATTTTTATTTGTTTACCTACATTCATGGATCCTTAGTTTGTATAACCGTTTCGGTTTCATATAAATTCAATAAATTATAAACAAGAAAAATGTCCATTTCGAAATCATACCTAGCATTATGCCCTTAAATAATTCCTACTAGTCAGACGACTGTATTATATTGATATAAATTTTGGAATATCATGAATTTTTTTGTATGTCTGAAAGTTTTGATTTGCATGTTCGTGAATTTTGAAGGTCGCCAGGTGGTCTGATTGTCGTCTTTGACCTACAATTCTGTGTAAAACATTTACTTAATGAATGTGTCAATTTAAATTTTATTTTATTTAAAAATGGGGAACCGGTTGGTTTTTATCAAAATAAAAGCCGAACTGTAATACCGAAACACAGTATATAACGCTATTTCAGTGTTTCCTAATACAAGAGCAGTAAGACACGTTGTTATCACACTCTTGGGTGGTGTTAAGATAAGCCGGAAATGCATCTGTTTGTTAGTAGTTTAACTGGGTTTTTGTCAGTATACACATGGAAGTAGTGAAGTTACTACGCATTACTATAAAAATAACTTCTTTAAAAAGCTGTTAAAAGTATTAAGTTTTACATTTGTCCACAATCTAGTAACTTTACTGTTTTAAATAAACATTGATTATAGAATAGTTCTTATAGATAGGGTGTCAATTTTAAAAGTCGCCATGGCGCATAAATTGCAAACGCATCTTAATATAAAGATTTGCTCAAAACCGTTTGGAGGGCGCGCAAATAAGCGATAATAAGCGATCCATTTTTCCTCTTAAGATTACCCTCGCAATATTATGCGTCTTCCTTGCGAACATACATAGGATATTAGCACTTCAGACATTCCTGTTACACTTGTTCGTGAACTATCTGAATTCAAAGACAAAATTTTGAAGTATTGAGAAAATTGACCCACACATATCGAATCCAGATTCGTATATCTTTAAGGGTATGTGAAAATTTTCAATACGTAACAAGTGTTTTACGGGACTTGTTTTTCGGTCGGAAGGAACTTAAACAAATTATTAATATAATAGGGAAATATATTAAAGAAATAATACAAATTATTAAACTACCTTCTGAACGTTCTAACTGAGTAGTTGACTCACTTTATTTAATAAAATATTTGTTTAATAACTACAGAATGATTTGTATAAAAAAATTCATTAGAGAGTAAACTGAAATGAAACAATATGATTTTAATTCTACTGTATTTGTCACGCCCACTAAACCCACTCATTGCATCTCCTTAATTCATGCGTTACTAATAAGTGGGCAAATGTAGACAAACTATGAGCAAACGATTAAGAGTATAAACATTCAAAATTTATAAACTTGAGGGTACTATAACTAGTGAAGTTGATACTCCGAAATTGATTTGTCGAAACTTTTGAGCTATGGATTTTAGAGCCCAAGCAGGTTAATCGGTAGGAAAACGTAGGCTAACAGTTGATGTTGATAGTATAAAAATACAGATTAGTAGGCAAACGATTTTTTTGTTGGGCTAATATTTAGTAGACAAATGACATAGAATATTTTGAAAAACTTTATCTTTGGAGCGCCAATTTCACAAGGCTTGTGCATGCGATGTACCAAATAGTAAAGGATTAGCTTAATTATTACATTAAGGTTAGGAATAATAAGTTGTACTTCTAGTCCCATAATGAACCATGGAGTTATTATAGGCTACCGAAAATCCTGAAAATCGCTTGAGTGGTTCTCGAGTTTATCCCGAACACGCATATCCCTTTTAGGCTTCAAGTACTCACAACTGTAAGATCTTTATATATTTTGTACAAAAAGGTCAAAATGCGTATGAGCATCGTTTGTTCGTTTGTCATCAGTTATGCGCGTGCGTTTGTATTTCATATTTTGAAAGTGATGTGTTTTACGCGTGTTTGTGAAGTGAAAACAACAAAAGACAAACAAATTGAGGAAATGTAACCCATGATTGATTTAGTGAGCAACAAGTTATTCGCAAACTGACGCGATTCTTTTCTTGGTAGATAGTTGCCTTATACGTCATATGTAAAAAAGTTAAGACTTGTGAAACTAAAACTTTTTCCTGTTACTACGAGCATGGGAATTAGCTATTCTTTACTAGTAGTAGGACTATCAGTCATACTGCGTGTGGTGGAAACAATACCTGAAGAAAGTACTGTATTTTTGATAGATATTTCAGTATCACTCTACCGAAGAAAATTGAAAAGCCCCCCAAAAAAATAAGGACAAAGAACGTGGCAAATCAGAGTAATTTATTCGAAAGGATCGGACAATTTTTATTACAAAATGAAAAGACAACAAATTGGTTCTTATATGTATGTACACAGAGAGAAATACTTCATAAGAGCTTTGCACAATATTGTTCAAAACAGTGTTGGAGAAATTTATATTATAATTATAGAATCGTATTGTCCAGCGTTGTGTAGGATTTCGTTACTGAATTGTCTAACAGGAACTTACGACAATTATTTAACACAGTCAGATTTAGTTCAGCATTCTTTGGAACAATGTTGTAGAGGATAAGCTAGCATATTATGTTGAAGTAGAATTGTAAAAAATGTTTAGAAAAATACAATATTTTGTTTGAATGAAATCATAATCCAGTGTTCAAACTGCTTGCTACTAATTATTGTGTTTCGCAAAGTTTATGGATGACATCCTATAGATGTCACCACTTGTAATTGTCGCTATTAATGTAAATTCGAGATTTATATATAAACAGCCGACGGCAAAAGAAAATTTTAGTGTTATACGTGTATATACTACACGTTGTATAGTATGTAAATACTATACATTGTATAGCTATATACATATTAGTTACATATATTTTAATATATGTAAAAATATATATTTTATTTGTGATATCTAGCCTTCTGTATAGAATATTTGTGCCAGAGTATTGCACAATTTGTATAAATGTGAACAAGTAATTGTGTTAAATACTATTAAGCAATTGTGGCACACACTAGCGCAACAATTGTACAATTTTGTATAAAATTGTATGCAATAACATTACACATTCTGTTTTAATAAGTAACACAATTTGTTATGGAAACTTATACACAACTATTCATTTGATTCTACAAAATTACTATTGACTTCCACAAAATCTTGACAAACTAAATGACACAATCTTGTTTTATAATTGTACACAAATTGTCCCTGTCACTTTTTTAAGACCAATTTGTTTTACAATACCACACAATTGTTGATGAAATTTAAATACATTTTTCTCTGTGTACTCTCCTGTACAACTTATAAGCCAGAACGTCCATTCAAAGGTGAAATAATTACAATACAGAAACAGTTGAAGTGTTCTGCTAAAAAATTACCGAGTTCTATATCCTAAGTTTAGGAGAGGTCGACATTTGCGTTCAAATGTCTAAATATTACAGGGCCTTTTTTTTAACAAGAATATGAGCCCTTCAAATTAGTTTGTTTGTAAGTAACTGGAAAAAATAAAAAAACGGTCACGCATCCTCCAAAAACAGGTAGACATTACTGAGACTATTAGAATTTATATTTAAACTTGAAGAATATTTAGTGTTTAATAAAAAGAAACGCACAAATAGAGAGGTTCTGTGATGAACCAGAAGTTACTGTTAGTTGTTAAATTGTTGTTTCAGAAAAATCGCAGGCAATGTCATAACTATCTCTACAGCACCGAAAAATGCAAAGAAAATTTTATACGAATACTAGGCTTTCTTGTCCTATGAATATGTAATAAAACAAACATAATTTGGTTTATTTTCCTACCTTCAAAAATTGGTTTGTAATCACAATTGTTACTTTTACTGTTGGCTCCTAAATCTCACAACTGTGATCGTCCTAAAAATCTTAACAAACTACTCTCTGCTAATTCATACTATTAGATCATAATATCTAACAGAACATTAAAATATCACATTAAAATTACAAAAAGTCATTTCTTCACAGAGTCAATGGATAATACGTGGTGTAACAGAAATGCTAGACTGACTATACCTATACTATACAGGCGGCTTCTACGACTAAAAATAAGAAAAAAAGTTTATATAAACATATGTCCTAAAATGGTTCGTTACTGAGTTACAGCTACTTAAGGTTTCCAGTTTTTTGTTCAAAAGATATCAGAAAACGGAGCTGTTTAATTGAAATCCTAATAAATGATTAAAGTGACTTTCCACAGGCAGCACCAGGTTGTTGAACTCGTCGGATCATGGACTGCCTCATGAATTCCTGGTGTGTTAAAAATATGCTGGCGTATGCCTTCCACTCTCTGTCAAAAATCCTCAATGTCTTGAACTGGAGTAGAATACACCATACATTTTAGATGTCCCCATACGTAAGAATCGGGTGAATTTATATCGGGAGACCGTGCAGGCCACGCTACAGTTCCACCACGATCGATCCATCCATCTTACAAGGATATATTCCGTCATATGATCGACACCTCCAGCCAATGCAATTCTTCGAGTTTTCTCGCATGCATTTTCCTCAACACGATCCAAAACACGTTCTTCCAAGTCCAAAGTTCTTGTAGTTCCTGGTCTGCCGCGATCTCGGACTACCGGTTTGAAAGATCATGTTTCCCTTAATCTAATATGAAGCCTTTCGAATGTTTTTTCGTTTAGTAAAGGTCGGTTTGGGAAATGGTCTACGTAAAGTCTTGTGCCTATTGCAATGTGCCAAACCGTACATTAAATGCATGTCGGATATCTCTTCGAAAGAATAATTTGCCATTTTTGTACAATTACATAGAAAACAATACTGATGAGTTTAATTAAGTTTAATTAACTGTCACGACTGAAAACAAGATGCTTGGATTACCTACTTGGTAATGGCCTGAAAAGCTTAAATGCGTGCAACCAGTGAATATTTTTTAATTCACTGCTGCTACTCAGTAATGAACCATTTTAGGACGTGTTTATATCAACTGTTTTCCTTATTTTTAGTCGTAGATGCCACATGTGTATAGTCAGCCCACCATTCTTGTTACACCCGGTGTATATATACATACAAATGAGCAAACAGTTATATTATGATTATTCATAATTTTGTTAAAATTTCGCAATATTTGAGTGCTCTTGAGGGATGCTTAACTTTAGCGTCCCCTTGAGCTGGGCGTCTATAGAATATAACCCCGTTCCCTCCCGCCGGGTTTCCCAGAACCCGACCCCGCGCTTTAGACGGCCCCGCGTTTTAGACGGCACAGGTTTTATAGGGCTCCGCGTTACAACTTACAAATACGCGCGCTTTCTCTGCTGCTGTAGTCACACCGATGTTTCCATGTCACTTAACGACTGGCAAAGCAAACTCCCACCATTCAAACCACGTCAATTTTGATGACGTAATTAAAAACTTTGCAACGAAAAGGGCCATAAAAAGTAATTTATGCTGATTTCGAATATGCAAATAGTTTTTAGGGCAAAGGCCTCTAAGCCTCCAAAATTGATTGCTACCAACCTAACCTTCACAAAAACGCCACTACCTAACTAAATCAATATGCAAAAGCAAAGTCGAGTTTTTTCAACCTAACCTAACCTAAACCTAACCCTAACCTAACCTAAACCTAACCTAACTAAAGTGTGTAACTGTAAATTACACAATTTGGCAATCATAGTAACTTAATATAATTATTATTATTCATTGTCATATAGATTAAGCATTTTTTTTACTTTTGATCCCAAATTTGTGGCCTTTGGGGTGTTTGCCCCAAAAATGATATGTACATCATTTTTATATGTACTACATCATTCTGAATATGTATTCAGAATCAGCATAAAATTTCGTTAAAATGATACCAGCTTGGTCAAAGAATGTTCGGTGAGGGAGTTCTTTAATTATACCTAAAATTTAATTTAGAAAATGCCATTTTTCCCATTGCTAATAATCCACTGACATAGAGTCATTCCATCTGGTCACCACGTCTAGTTCAGAAAAAGTACGAAATTATTTATTATTTTAAGCTATATTGAATTTAATCAAATCTAAAAGTTTTTCTTATTCTGAAAGTTCAAATCTCTAATATATCAAATACGTAAAATGTAGTTTTAATTTATCCATTATTAAAGATCACCCATCACCCAAGATCATCTCTATCCCAAAATGGCGGCGTTTTGCGGTATTCTGACCGACCAACGAGACCTAGGTGACTAGATGTAGTGACTCTGCACTGACACAAGACACTGACAAATGTGCGAGCCCCATCTATTGGCTTGCACTTGGTTTCATGCTTACTTTGACTTTGATGCAGTATTACAGTTTTTGGTTGGTTATATTTTTTATTGTTAAAGTTCCTTTCAAAAATTGTGCAAAACTCGATGCGAGAAGCCAATCTTCGACACATTCGCACAAACGAATCAACTGCTTCTTCGTCGCTCGCGCTTCGAAAAACGCGCCAATAATGACTTTGCGTACTTCGTAAATAACTATACCCAAGCAGCATTTTTAGTCATCGCTACGTACCAGTAACTACTGGTGGAACTATTAAGTTTTTGCCAGTAGTCACAAGCACGTAATTGCTACGGTTTTGTTACGTGCCTGGAACCAAAATGGGGAACAATTTTTGGGTAGCAGGTACGTGGCGGCGTAGTAATTGCTACTTTCGTGGAACTTCTTTTCTTTTTGACACATCGTGTCGCGTGGTTGCTCTCTCTTGCTCTTGCAACTTAACAAATATTCATACTTATCATTTTCTATACTATATAATGCTGGATCGTGTCACAAAATGAATTACCAGTTTATTTGTAATACGTACTTAATACAAAGAGCGATGAAATGTTTGATTATTTTGTCATTCCAGTACACCAAAATTATAAACCATTGCAACTTTTCTGTTAAATATGATGATGATAGATCGAAAAATAACAACGCGCGCCTTCTTTAAATATATTTTTTACTAAAAAAATGTCTTTAATAAAATATGTTAAATATACACTAAGTACTTATAGGTTGATACACATGATAGAAACCATTTTTATATTATTCCTGTTATGTTCTTAAATGTGTTTAAATAAAAGATACTCAATTATTGTTCTTAATTAACTTTATTAATATTGAGTGAGCAGGGCGAATTACATACACAATGCATAGAGTGTAGAAGACGTGTATCCTCCAAGCCGACTCAAGTGTTACTGACGCTTACCCAGAGGACGGGCCAGGATTGGTTAGTTACATCCGTTACATCACTACAAATAAATGTTGCCAACTTCAACCTACATACATAACAATCCCTAAGGCACAATTTGGCACCAATTTGTTATTTTTATTGAAGGTTATATAGTAAAACATCTATTAACAATCATAACAAATTGCAAATTGATTAATGATTATTGATTAATCCAACATTTTACAAGTAAATATGGAGATGGAGTAGTTTACGAAAAATTACTTTAATGTGATTCTCCTGGGTAGCAAGAACGTAAGTTTTCCATTCAATACTACTGTAAGGTTTTAAAAACTTTAAAGTAGCTTCGGGCAAGTTACTGCTACAATCATAATACCACTTTGAAGTTGCAACAACTTTAAAGTAACTATACTAAGTGGCAATACCGTTCCACATACTTTAATAGTTACTCAGAAGTAATGAAACTACATAGTTCCAATAAATAGTAGAAACAACTACACAATTACTAAAATATTCCGAATTGAAGAAATTAAACCTATAAAGTCATAAATTTAGTTGTAGTTACGTAACAACTACTCAATTAAAGTTCCGATCTCAGTTACTGCTACTTAAATGCTGCTTGGGTAATGAGTTCTATGATTCTATCGTAATACACGAGTATGAAATAATGTGCTTATAATTATAATAAATAATTTATTTTGAATTTTTTTAAGCCAAGTGCATTGTTGAACCCGGTCCCGCAAAAGCTTACGTCGGCCCTGATTCTTATGCTATATACTATCTATATTATATTAACTTCAATGAAAATTTATAAGTTTATTATATCTTTTTCAAAAGTTTCTATTTGTTTATATTAGTAACAATCTTTTAAAGTCTCTTTTAAGTATTCTCGTTTTTATTTTATTAAATGTTTAAAAAATTACCATTATTTGTTATTACTATACAATAATTAATTTTTGTAGAATAAAGAAAAATTAGAAACATTTTTTATGTAGGAGTTTGTCAAACGTTATATCGCTTCAAATCACTGAGATTAGGACGAACGTTAAATCACTGTATTAGAATAATTATTCAATCAGTATTAATTCTAAATTGAACTTATTGAAACGCGTATCATTATAATTAAAATGTATGTATACAGTTAGTTGAAAATTATTATCGTAAAGGTATAATCTAACAAACTGTAAAATAAGAATGCATTTTGCCGCCTAACTGTTAAAACGGATCTAACTAGAGAAGGTATAATTCTAGGAAAAAGTCGGCAGTTTTGGAGCTTTGATAAGATACTAAGGGGTAAGGGTAGGCCCAAGTGACACAGGCAAACCAAATATTTCATCCTATAACGTAACCGGTTAGTTTGTTTACCTGAGAGAAATACCACATTTCACTTCTTTTTTCTCCTTTCTCGTACAAAATGTAAACTATCCATGACTTCTAACTGTTTTATCAGTGTACCCTATAAATTATTAGAATTCTTTTCTTACTACACTAAAATCATTCATTCATTCTCTTATTAAAGATGGGTTTTCAGATTATGCAGTTTTCCGTACTTTTTCATCTTTTTATGCGTGTTTGTTTAAATTCTTTGTAGTCGAATCAATTACATCCTATCAGTCGATAATTAAAACGAGGTTTTATTCTGTTTCTGTATACTAAAGCAGAGTAGTGTAGTAGAGATCCTCCCATTAAAAATTCCAATGCGTTTTTTGTACCCGAAAGAATGCAGCGGCCCAAAAAAATAGTGTCGAGTGCTACCTAGAAGTGCTTAGATATTTTTTTATTTGTATCCCAAACGTTTATTGGTTATTTGACCTGATAATGAAGGGTCTAGCGGTATTTATTATAGTCGGCATAAGTACTTCCTATTAGGAAAAATAACTTCGGTACCTAGTAAATGTTAAAAATGGATTAGTACTACCAATGCATATTTTTAGTTAGAAATACGACTACATCTTTTGCTTTGTTGTTGACTTCTTGATGATGTACCGTAATACTCGTTTAAGACACGCGTGATGCACCGAATTGGTATTTGTATAGGATCGTTCATACACGTAAAGATCTTAACAACCCGCTTTTGTTAAATCGTGAAAGATTGGAATGCAAGCAGCATGTTGAAAATGGAAATTGAGCGAAATCATTTAACATAATGCAAATTAAAAAAATACAATAAATAACTTACCATTATCTGCTCGAAGATGTAACATCTCGACTCCACTGTCTTCGTCTGCCATTACAGCTACCGTCATGTGGAACTGCAATTGCAAATTAATTATTGTTTAATGATTAAATAGGCATAGACTGATATATTCAAGCTATATACGTTACATTTATGCCACGTGCATTTCTAATAATCAAATTATCCATATACGTAAGATTAAGATCGTTTGAACAGATTAAGCGACATGTATTACGTCAAGAGACGTCGAAAATAAAAAATACTCTTTTAAAAACTTTATATTTAAAACCAGTTGAAAATGCTAAGCCTCTAGCATTGTCAGACAAATTTCTGAGCGCGTTATTTAACAAGCATCCCCGACTTACCCATTCACCTATCCTCCACTTACAACCCTACTCGACTTCAGGAGTTCGTAGACAATAGTTTTTACTTTATATAGCTGCCTCCTCAGTTCGCAGATTAAGGTCAATATCTGCCCCAACTAATAATAATCCCCAACTTTGGAATTCCTGCATCATCACAACCAATAATATACCTAAAACAACAATGCTATGAAGTTAGCCCGAGATTTAAAGTACCAAACTACTGTGAACGATTATTAACTGAGTACGTAAACCAATACCAACCTACAGTAAGTTCAGTAGTTTAACCGATGAAGCCGAAATAACACATCATCTTAGGTGATACTCCAAAAATGACGAAATTATCTCCAATTTTCGTTGAAGCGGTCAAGTATATACAGCCACTAACCCACTTGTTACACACTTGCGCAAAAAACAGTTATATGGTGAAATGTCTAAGTAACGAATATTGAGAATTCAACCGACCACTCCGGAAACCTATTCAGCCATTATCAAAGATCTAGAGAGAAGATTCGTGTGGTAATTCGCAACATTCACCCAACGATAGATTTAAATGATCTTCAAAAAGAGATTAAATTTCAATAATGAAAATAATAGATATGAAATCATGAACATCTCTAGCATCCGGTAAAGAGGTACTAAAATTAAAGAATGCCCTTATTCGATGTTGAACTAAGGTCTAAACCCAATAATAAGAATGTTTATTACATCACTATTGAGTTCAATAATTGCATTTGCATGCAAGTGCCACCGTTAGGTCGATTAAGCTAGCAGTGCAAAGTGAGCAGAATCCCATGGGACCCATTGAAGAATTAAGTGCTTTTTGAGTGCTATTTAAATACCCAATCAAAAATTAAAGTGCTCGCCAATTTAAAAAAAACGGATGTTTTGCTATCTTAAGTTTAAGCTAGCAAAGCATTATTTATAAACGCATGTACACGGGAGCTAAATCATTTCTACATACATAATAATTAAGTGCTATTTAACTACCCAACCAAAAATTTTAGTGCTCGTCCATTTAAAAAACGAGTGTTTTGCTTTAAGTTTAAGCTAGCAAAGCATTATTTATAAACGCATGTACACGTGAGCTGAATCATTTCTGCCTACATAATAATTAAGTGCTATTTAACTACCCAACCAAAAATTTAAGTGCTCGTCCATTAAAAAAAAGGAATGTTTTGCTTTAAGTTTAAGCTAGCAAAGCATTATTTATAAACGCATGTACACGTGAGCTAAATCATTTCTGCATACATAATAATTAAGTGCTTTTTGAGTGCTTTTTGAGTGCTATTTAATTACCCAATCAAAAATTTAAGAGCTCGCCCATTTAAAAAAACGAGTGTTTTGCTTTAAGTTTAAGCTAGCAAAGCATTATTTATAAACGCATGTACAAGTGAGCTGAATCATTTCTGCCTACATAATAATTAAGTGCTATTTAACTACCCAACCAAAAATTTAAGTGCTCGTCCATTAAAAACAGGAATGTTTTGCTTTAAGTTTAAGCTAGCAATGCATTATTTATAAACGCATGTACACGTGAGCTAAATCATTTCTAAATACATAATAATTACGTGCTATTTAACTACCCAACCAAAAATTTAAGTGCTCGTCCATTAAAAAAAAGGAATGTTTTGCTTTAAGTTTAAGCTAGCAAAGCATTATTTATAAACGCATGTACACGTGAGCTAACTCATTTCTGCATACATAATAATTAAGTGCTATTTAACTACTCAACCAAAAATTTATTAATTGCTATTTAACTACCCAACCAAAAATTTAAGTGCTCGCCCATTTAAAAAAAGCAGATGTTTTGCTTTAAGTTTAAGCTAGCAAAGCATTATTTATAAACGCATGTACACATGAGCTAAATCATTTCTGCATACATAATAATTAAGTGTTTTTGAGTGCTATTTAACTGTCCAACCAAAAATGAAAGTGCTCATTGATTAGAAAAAACGGATGTTTTGCTGTAGGTTTAATCTAGCAAAGCATTATTTATAAACGCATGTAGACGTGAGCTAAATCATTTCTGCATACATAATAATTAAGTGCTATTTAACTACCCAACCAAAAATTTAATTGCTCGTTCATTTAGAAAAAACGGATGTTTTGCTTTAAGTTTAAGCTAGCAAAGCATTATTTATAAATGCATATACACGTGAGCTAAATCATTTCTGCCTACATAATAATTAAGTGCTATTTAACTACCCAACCAAAAATTTAAGTGCTCGTCCATTAAAAAAACAACGAATGTTTTACTTTAAGTTTAAGCTAGCAAAGCATTATTTATAAACGCATGTACACGTGAGGTAAATCATTTCTAAATACATAATAATTAAGTGCTTTTTGAGTGCTATTTAACTACCCAACCAAAAATTTAAGTGCTCGCCCATTTAAAAGAAACATATGTTTTGCTTTAAGTTTAACCTAGTAAAGCATTATTTATAAACGCATGTACACGTGAGCTAAATCATTTCTGCCTACATAATAATTAAGTGCTATTTAACTACCCAACCAAAAATTTAAGTGCTCGTCCATTAAAAAAGAACGAATGTTTTACTTTAAGTTTAAGCTAGCAAAGCATTATTTATAAACGCATGTACACGTGAGCTAAATCATTTATGCATACATAATAATTAAGTGCTTTTTGAGTGCTATTTAACTACCCAACCAAAAATTTAAGTGCTCGCCCATTAAAAAAACAGATGTTTTGCTTTAAGTTTAAGCTAGCAAAGCATTATTTATAAACGCATGTACACGTGAGCTAAATCATTTCTGCATACATAATAATTAAGTGCTTTTTGAGTGCTATTTAACTACCCATCCAAAAATTTAAGTGCTCGTCCATTAAAAAAAACGAATGTTTTGCTTTAAGTTTAACCTAGCAAAGCATAATTTATAAACGCATGTACACGTGAGCTAAATCATTTCTGCATACATAATAATGAAATGTTTTTGAGTGCTGTTTAGCTACCAAACCAAAAATGTAAGTGCTCATCTATTAGAAAAAACGGATGTTTTGCTTTAGGTTTAAGCTAGCAAAGCATTATTTATAAGCGCATGTACACCTGAGCTAAATCATTTCTGCATACATAATAATTAAGTGCTATTTAACTACCCAACCAAAAATTTAAGTGCTCGTCCATTAAAAAAACGGATGTTTTGCTTTAAGTTTACGCTAGCAAAGCATTATTTATAAACGCATGTACACGTGAACTAAATCATTTCTACATACATAGTCATTAAGTGCTTTTTGAGTGCTATTTAACTACCCAACCAAAAAATGCAAAAAACTATCGTATATATATATATATATTAATTATATAATTATATATATATATATATATATATATATATATATATATATATATAATTAATTTACCTATAAAGTCCATTTTTGACCTCAGTAATCATGCCGAATATTCCTCGTGAATATAAAATAGCCTGATTAAATTTTGACGCCTTTTTGTCAAAATGTTTTTCTCTAAAGAAATACGTCCAAAAATGAAAACAGTAAAAGGTATACGAGAAATACTATGTGCAGGATATCATTCATTTACAAAAACGACTCGTTTCAATGCAACCACGATTAAAGAACTGACGCCGTGTTTACATCTTAGGTTCATAAATAAGACCGTTATTTTATTATTTTTTTTAATGGACGAGCACTTAAATTTTTGGTTGGGTAGTTAAATAGCACTCAAAAAGCACTTAATTCTCCAATGGGTCCCATGGGATTCTGCTCACTTTGCACTGTCTGCTTAATCGACCTGCCACCGTTTCGGTCACACAAAAACATACTGTTTACCACAGACCACGATATTTAAACTGTGGTAGTGATCATGCCACTGTGCTGAGCCTTTCGAAATAAGGAAGTTAAGAATGTTAACTGCAATGAAAATTCCCGGCCAATTATAAGAGTTGTTCAATTTTCAAATAGCTATAAAAAAAGATTTTCTACCACTATAAGTTAAAAAATCTTCCTATGTCCAAATGATCAGAAATGCACAAGCTATGCAAGCTCCTAGTAATGTCCAACATAACTTCATATTCGCCATACAAAATCACCTCGAGCAAATGTTGACTAAGATGATGGACAGGATGTTTGAACTCATTGGCTTCGTCAATCATACCCAAAAATGAAAACCTTTTATCCTCAACCAAAAACTAGATATCGTTCCGATATCAGAAACTCTCGTAGCCGCAAAAAGTGCCAAGTTACACAATATACCATACTTATCAGCAAAAGCACAAAAGCATCATGAGATGGCTAAATACAAGCACGAAGTTTACAGGCTACAGTAGTGGAAATAGAAAATTGGCATGATCCTCCTCCTAATCTAATTATTAAAAAGATTGCACAAATCGGATCTTTCTTCAGTGCCCTTGAGCACAGATGCATAGCCAGAGAGATTTCAATGTTAAGCTTTGTCAGTGGAGTTCCAGATTAGTGACGTCAGGCGGCAGACAACATTTTCAGGTAAGGAATAACCTACAGCAGCTCTCTACTAACCAACTGACCTGTTGGCTTACAGGTAATCACAAAGCCCCGGACGTTATAGACTTTTGTGTTACTAAAAGTATTTCCCGAAGTTATCTTCATATCGAATCTTGTTTCGATCTCTCATATACTACTGGTCACTAGAAACTCAAGTACGTAGAATATCCAGACCTACTTGCGAATAAAGGAACTGACTGGGATGCATTTCAGAACAATAAAACTCGATATGTGTGGGTACTGCCCTGTTCGTATTAAAACGAAGTTTCAAGTAAAAAGGAAGCTTAAAAAGCTCTGGTAAATCACCCTTGCCTAGCAACACAAAACAAATTTAAACCGCGCGCGCTACTAAACAATTACAGCACATGTTAAATGATAATAATAGATATCAAGGCATTACAAAGTTTTTATAGTCGCAGCAAGATACGTGAAAAACGGGTCTAATTAGGGAAAAGTTCCGTACAAGATGGATCGGAATGCGGTTTTCTGCATTTGCTTCTAAAAATTATTAATCCAAAATTCACCTAGGTGGGAATATGCTGAAATTCGTAGTTGCATCGCTGCAGCCAAAAATGCATTCGAAAAATGCATTTTTTGAGACGCCCTTTGGACGACTTAATAAATTTGTAAAAAAGAGTCGGAATTGGCCCAGAATGGGTGCCCTGGGGTTTTTGAGGTCGCTGATCACGATTATGATGTCCAAATTGCCACCCTGACCACCTGGGGCTCAGGAACGCCGACGAAAGTCATCTCCGTGGAACTCTCACAAAATTCATCCCGGGAAGGAAAAACACTTGGTGCCCGGGGGTTTTTTGGGTCGCTGAATTCAAATATGCCATCGGCGAACACCCCCCAGACACCTGGTGCGCCCCAACCGCGACATGAACGTCATCTCCGTGGAACTCCCGCACAATTCATGCGGGAAAGGAAAAACACTTGGTGCCCGGGGGTTTTTTGGGTCGCTGAATTCAAATATGGCATCGGCGAACACCCCCAAACACCTGGTGCGCCCCAACCTGGACATGAAGGTCGTCTCCGAGGCTTTCCAGACACACTCGAAAAAGATGAACCGGAACTCGTTAAGGTGGGTTTTTTCGGTCGCCAAAGCAGAATTTGACGTCGAACAGGATCCCCCGAGCACCTGGTGCACCGCAACCTAGACCTGAAGGTCGTCTCCAGGCTTTCCAGACACACTCGAAAAAGACGAACGAGAAATTGTTAAGGGGGGTTTTTTCGGTCACCAAAGCAGAATTTGACGTCGAAAAGGATTAAAGTTCAATTATGTATCCTGGAAAGAAATAGAGTGAATAGAAAGTCGATTTTTATGTAATTGAGTTTCAGAAACTCTTTATTGATCTCAAATCAAATACAATTCAACCGTAACTTGACCTAACCTGCTTCATTCATAATTTCAACTCGTTACTAAATATCGGATTCTCCATCAAGTGACAAATCGTTAGCCTGTTCATTGTCTTTGTCATCTTTCTTATCTAAGGTCTCTTCCTCTGCCGCAATAATGTCTTCAACTGAATATCGATCGGTATTGCTGCAAGTAGCGCCTTCACAAATTTTACATGCAACATTGCAAGGGAGGCCGTGCTTCCTACAAGTACAGTTCATCAGATTACAATTTCCTGCACATCCACATATCCAGTATATCTGGAGAACCTCGGAGACGACCTTCATGTCCAGGTTGGGGCGCACCAGGTGTCTGGGGGTATTCGCCGATGCCATATTTGAATTCAGCAACCCAAAAAACCCCCGGGCACCAAGTGTCTTTCCTTTCCCGCATGAATTGTGTGGGAGTTCTATGGAGATGACGTTCATGTCCAGGTTGTGGCGCACCAGGTGTCTGGGAGTGTTCGCCGATGCCATATTTGAATTCAGCGACCCAAAAAACCGCCCGGGCACCAAGTGTTTTTGCTTTCCCGCATGAATTCTGTGAGAGTTCCACGGAGATGACGTTCATGTCGCGGTTGGGGCGCACCAGGTGTCTGGGGGGTGTTCGCCGATGCCATATTTGAATTCAGCGACCCAAAAAACCTCCGGGCACCAAGTGTTTTTCCTTCCAGGGATGAATTTTGTGAGAGTTCCACGGACATGACTTTCGTCGGCGTTCCTGAGCCCCAGGTGGTCAGGGTGGCAATTTGGAATCATAATCGTGATCAGCGACCTCAAAAACCCCAGGGCACCCATTCTGGGCCAATTCCGACTCTTTTTTACAAATTTATTAAGTCGTCCAAAGGGCGTCTCAAAAAATGCATTTTTCGAATGCATTTTTGGCTGCAGCGATGCAACTACGAATTTCAGCATATTCCCACCTAGGTGAATTTTGGATTAATAATTTTTAGAAGCAAATGCAGAAAACCGCATTCCGATCCATCTTGTACGGAACTTTTCCCTATTTAATCCGCAACTTGCTGCGACTATTAGTAGAAACTCTCTCGCCACAGAAGCGACAGACTATTCCATGTCGAAAGCCACAAGGAAAATTAAGCAACCCAGATACATGAAACAGGCCATTAGGCAATTGAACTAGAAAAGAGGAACACTTTTGCGGAACACCTCAGAAAAGTTTTTGCGCGAAGAAATGCTTCCTGAAGAAGAAAGATTCTTTCAAGAAGTGCTACCAGATGTATCTTCCGATCTAACCTCTGAATATCATTAAAGTTCAATCAGCCATTGCAATAAATTTCAATCCAAACAAAGCACCTAGGTACGACCTAATTACTAGCAGAATTTTGAAAGAGCTGCCATATCAAGATAGTATTTAAATGGTCACCATCATATTTAATGCCATTCTGAAGTTTGGCTACTTCTTTTCGCAATGGTAGGTGGCACAATTCTTATCCTAAAACCTGGTAAGGACTTTTCTGAAGCAGCTTCTTACTATTCGATAAGCCTGCTGTCAATTTTATCTAAGGTGTTCGAGAAACTCTTCCTAGTCAAGATGAATCCGCTCCAAGAAAAAAGTACCTAATCCCAAACCATCAATTTGGTTTCAGGGTGCAACATTAAACCATCGAACAAGTCCATAGATTTGTTAAGAACATTAAAACAGCCATGGAAAACAAATAGTTATACATCTCATAAGCCTTTGGTAAGGTGTGGTATGAAGGGTTGACATACAAAATCAAGACTTACCCCACCCAGATACCCGTTACTACTACTTACCCATGTCAGATACTGAAATTCTACCTGACTGACAGGTATTTCTTGGTTAAGTTCGTTAAGTACGCTCGAACCACTGCGCTATATTCTCCACACCCGCTTACTTACCAACTGATACAGATACTTTTACTGATGATACAGCAATAATGGTCTCACATCAAGAACTACAACTTTCTTCTAGATTTCTGCAAGAGTACCTTAATAAAATAGGGTGATGGCTGAAAATATGATGAATTAAGGCGAACAGCACAAAATCCACCTATGTTACTTTTAATTTTAAAAAGGGAACATGCATCCTAGTGTCGCTAAAATAACAGTCCTATTCCAAAAAAATAAGGCATCAAATACCTCTCGGTGTCCATTTAAACAGATGTTTGACATGAACATAGCATTTTTGGAACAAGCGATTACAACTTGGTTATGTCTATCGGAAAATGCATTGGCTCATGAGTAGAGTAAAGTCGGGGATTATGGAATACACCGGGTAATATGAAATACCATGTTCTTTTAGAAAACTAGTAGCGCCATCTGTGCTGATTTGTTATAATAACATTTAAATAAGTTCAAGTTTCATTCTCAAGGGTGCTTAACTCATTCGCATAAACCACTTGGCTTTTCAGACAGTGCTAGTGATTTCCCGCCATATAAAACTTTGAGGTAAGTACATTAAGGTTTTATTTTAAACACTTTTCAAAGTAATTTTATTTGATGTTATTAATTTACTAAGTAGATGAATGATGTAAGAAAGCTTTGATTTAGAGATATCGTTCATTTTAGTGATCTTTTATTTTTTATCCGTTCTAACCACCGAATTTATATAGGCGGGAATTATGAAATAGTATTCCATATTACCTGACTCAGTAATTAAAATTAGATTTTTTTCCAGAAATGCCGAAAATGGTTAAAAAAAGGCAAGAAAAGGTCAAAACCACGTCGCCACTACGTAAAAAGTGGAATGAAGAAGACATGAAAAAAGCAATAATAGCAGTTAGAAGCAAAAAGATGGGTTATTTGAAGGCATGTAAAACATTCAATGTGCCACGTGCCACTCTTTTCAGACTTTCTAAGATGAATGGACCTGCTAGTGAGGTATGCCAGACGAAACTCGGGAGGAAACCTATTTTGCCAGACCATTTGGAAACAGAGCTAGTGAAGCATTGCTTGGCAATGGAGAAAACTTTTTATGGATTAACAAGGCGGGATGTCTGTAATCTCGCTTTCCAGTTAGCACGAAGAAACAACATTCCAAATTCTTTCTCATTACTAAAAAATGCGGCCGGAAAGGACTGGCTAAGTCGTTTTAGATTGAGACATAAGGATGTGTTAAGTCTAAGGAAACCAACGGGAACATCGTTTGCACGAGCAGTAGGCTTTAATAAAAAAAATGTTGACGAGTTTTTTGATCTGTTAGAGAAACAAATGGAAGAAAAAAACTTTTCAGCTAATCAGATTTTCAACGTCGATGAAAGTGGTTTTAGCATAGTGCAATCAAAGTGCCCTGAAGTTTTCTCTCAAAGGGGAAAACGGCAAATAGGAGCGCTAACATCTGCAGAGCGAGGCTCTCTGGTGACATGTATCTTGTGCATGAGTGCCAGTGGCAATTTTGTGCCCCCTTTGCTTATATTCCCTCGCAAGAATGCCAGCGAATTGATAAAGAAGGGAGCTCCACCAGGAAGTATTTTTGCCTTCCATCCTTCTGGGTTGATTCAGACCGATATTTTCACACAATGGTTCAACCATTTCATAGATTATGTAAGACCAAGTGCTGAAAATCCTATCCTTTTGATTTTGGACGGCCATCACACCCACACCAGAAACTTAGATGTTATTTATTGTAGCTGCTAGAGAAAACTATGTAACTTTATTGTGCTTACCGCCCCATACAACGCACAAAATGCAACCACTTGATAAATCCGTAATGGGATCTTTGAAAACCTATTACAATGAAGAAATTCGCCAATTTTTAAGGCAAAATACTCGACCAATATCTCACTTTGACATCAGTGAACTATTTGGTAAAGCTTATCTCAAAATCCAAACTGGCGAAAGAGCAGTCAATGGATTTCGTCAAACAGGTCTGTTTCCAGTAAACAGGAATATTTTTACCGAAGAAGATTTCCTAGTGGAAGCACACAACAATGAACCAGAGCCTGTTGCATATAACGACCTGCATGTACGACCTGTATAAGGAATTCAATGTAATTATAATAACAAACATATTAAATCTTATATATAACTTCATTGTCGATGCCTAAAACTCGCCTTTATCTGAAGAAAGGTGAAGATCATAAGATGTGCACTTTAGATCATTTTTGCAGCCAAAAGATATCGTTGTGGGACCATTTACCAAATCGTTAGAACCTATCACAAAACTGCATAAATCAAGAAAGATTTTTGTAGGTAAAAAATTTGAAGTCACTGTACTGGAAATATTAAATATTCAAAAAAATATAAACACTAAAATCAAACCACTATTTTTTTTAATCGCCCTGTATATGCTAGGTTAATTTTAATGGCAGCATTTGAGGTTTTAAGTGAAGCAGAACTTTTTTAAAGAGCGAACTTTTTTTCGAAAAAACCAATAATAAAAACGTTTCCCATCTGACAAGAGAATTTACGAACACATTTATATATACCCTCGATTTTGGAGTGTTGGGTCCGTAATAAGTTGTAGGGGGGGGGGGGGGGTTGCGAACAACATAAAAATTACGTTATAACTAATAAAATTTTTGTTAAATTCTGTTTTTTCGTATTAGAAGTTACTGTAAAGTCTTTATCAAATTAATACAAAACCAATTAATTAAGCTACAATCATATTTAAAAATTATTTTTAGAGTATTTTCACAATTTGAGAGAAGCTATTAAATTTATAGTTTTAAGTGGGTCTACTGATTTCTTTTAATTTCTAGGGACCCTTGAGTTTAAAAGTTTGGGAATCACTGTTCTAGAAACATTAATATGTTTCATGCAAGCAATCGATGGTTGACTGGTGTTAATTATTTTCAAGGATGATTTAGCAAACCCAAACGATTGTAAACAGGAAGATTATCAAAGATTCTTGATACATAATAGTATGTTATGTATTAAGGGCTTAATTGAGTGGTTTGGAGACCACAGAGTCACTTAGAGCCTGAGGCGAAAGCCGGAGGCGCTAACACGATCAAGGACTGTAAAACACTAATTAATGTATACTTTAGTTTGCCATATATATATATATATATATATATACTATTACTTAGATCATTTTTATCTCGTAGTCAACACATTCATATTATAGCCTAAATAATACGATTTTTTTTTAATTTCAAGATTTCAAGCAGAGATTTTTTTATAAAGAGTAGGCCGAACGAGTCAATTGTAGGTTTTATTTCTTCCACGATATGTGCACTTGATCTCTGAGAAATATTAGCTGTTTGCATTCAACAGTCGAGACACTGGGAGTCAGTTAACTAATCAGTAAAATACACGTATTTTCAGCACCCTGTTAGTTTGTAGGGGTATTGACTGTGAATTTATATTCTTTGCACAAAAACTACTAGTTTTTAGCTTTGAAATGCCATCTTGAACGTGTAGATATCTTTAATAGCAAGATTTTTGCAGCTAAACATATTAAAGCATAAAAATGTCGATTTTTAATGCTTTAATTAGCTTAAAATAGCAGAGCAGCAAAAAAAAATTTTTTAGACGATTTCATATGGAATGACTCAATACTATTAAAATGAATTCGTGGAAATTTAAAAAGGGTGAACGAATTCTTAGAACTATTTTCTAGTAGTATCCTAGGAAAGAATTTAACCTACATTTTTTACTTACTAACTACTATAAAAATAAATTCGCGGAAATTTAAAAAGGGTGAACTATTTCTTGGAACTATTTCATAGTAGTATTCTATGAAAGAATTTAAACTACATTTTTACATACTAACTACTGTTAAAATGAATTCGTGGAAATTTAAAAAGGGGGATAAAATTCGAAATTTCTTTGAACGATTTTATAGTAGTGTAAAATCCGCTTAATGTGATCACTTTGGGCCAAGAACATTTTGATAACATTAACCGACTGATAACAATAAGGGAATTTTAGAAAAGAAACGTCAAAATTTTAGAGAATCTTAATTTACAGTGATTTTATTGCATAGTTAAGTATATTACACATTAGTTGTACATTATTTTTGTTTATTGTTTCCAGCCTTATTTTGTGGAACTCCATAATCATGAAATAAATAAAGATTATTAAAAGTTTCACAGTTTTATTAAAATACAACCTGACAATATTGTTTCGACAGCTATGCTGTCATTATCAAAGGTAATATAATTATAAACAAACACGAAAATGCAACCACTTCATAAATCCGTAATGGGATCTTTGAAAACCTATTACAATGAAGAAATTCGCCAATTTTTAAGGCAAAATACTCGACCAATATCTCACTTTGACATCAGTGAACTATTTGGTAAAGCTTATCTCAAAATCCAAACTGGCGAAAGAGCAGTCAATGGATTTCGTCAAACAGGTCTGTTTCCAGTAAACAGGAATATTTTTACCGAAGAAGATTTCCTAGTGGAAGCACACAACAATGAACCAGAGCCTGTTGCATATGAAAATCAGAGAAACCCACAGCCTGTCCAGGAAGATAATGATGAAAGGGCGGACGAACAACCCGACGAACAACCAGTTTTACCAAAAGACATAGTTCCTATTCCTGTTCTTAAAAAACGACAGGGCACAAGAGGTCGAAAATCGGGAACAGCAAAAATTTTGACTTCAACCCCAAACAAGGATGAACTGGCACAGTCACTGATTTCAAAAAATGAAAAAAATAAACTAAAAAGGAACCTTGGGTTTGAAAAAAACCAAAAGCCAACGGATAATGCAAAACCTGGTACCAGCAAAACGGATGATGACGCCAAAGCAAGTTCGAGCAGTGTTAGAAAAAGACCGAGACAGCAAGTGGTAGAAGACGAATCTTCTGATGATTTAAATGAAGAAATCCCACTCCTAGATGACTCTACTGATGATGAAGAATTCCCGAATAGCAAATGAAAACCACAAGATGATGCAGAATGTCTTTTCTGTTCAGGACGTTTTACGGCTGATTCAAGAGGAGAGATTTGGATACAGTGCCTACGATGCGAGCTTTGGGCACACGAACTGTGCGCCGATTGCGAACGGGATTGCTATATTTGCGACTTTTGTCGTTAGAATTTTTCATATAAAAATTATAATTAGTATTCCATATTACCTCATATATCTATTTCATATTACCCGACCATTTTTTCGGTAGCCAAAAAAGCACTTTTATTTCATTATTAGAAGTATTTTTTATTTATATATTTTTCTAATTTCGAGATAATGACCCCATATAATAAACCCTTTGGCGCAGTCGTTGGCATTTTTATTTTTTTTTTTTTTACTCAAAACGTTTCAAAATAATCCCAAAAATGAAAATGGTATTCCATAATCCCCGACTCTACTCTACAGTACAAATCACTGCTGTACAAATCCATCGTAAAACGTGTCAAAAAATAGATATCCCAAAAGAATTATAAAAACATGACGTTATCGTACTTAGTACACTAGTGGTCGAACATTTACTTACTTAACCATACAGCTACACGTTACGGCTTCACGTAAATAGTTTTATTGAGATTGCCACAGTAGCAGGCTCAGATTTTATTTGAGCATGTCTAGTTCTACAGATGTAACCCCTTTTAATTCAACTATGTTATACACATTATTATAATCCCATTAGAATTTGTTCACGGATAAACTGTGGTAATCGTTTCTATGGCCGTGTTATATTATCATCGTCTGTAATAGACCAATATTTTCTAAAACAAGAAAATGTTTTTTTAGATTGAACAATCAAACCTCAATCTTAGGCCATATGGATAAACGTTTCGGTGCGATTGTTAAAATATTTTAAATTGGTCTAATCTGTGACGTCCGTTCTGTGACCACTTCACAATAATTATTTTCGTCGCAGAAAAGACTGATCGTCGCTTATTTTTTTACAGATAAATAAATCAATTAGTAAATAATGTCGAGGTTGAACAACGAAAACAGATATAAAACAAAGTTGCCACAAACTTCCGCGTACAGAACGAATCTCAGTTTCGTACCCCCCCCCCCATGACGTTTGGTTGACTTGGTTAATTTAATTATTAGTGAGGGGGGGCAGTAAGGAACTGTCCCTAAAAGAACTAAAAGTACAGAAAGAGAATGAACACGACTAGCAAAGAAAAAGTGCTCTCGGAAGTTGTCTGAAAGAAAGTATTGTTACCCATAATATTTATGTAAATATACAACTTCGGGTAGCTTTGACGTGTAAATGAGTCTTGCCAATTATTTACAGCGTGTCCGGCGTTAGAACGCATTAATTTTAAGGGGTGAAAGAATACATCAAAAGGAACAAAAAAGTCTTGTACAACTTTGTTCTAGGACGTACTACTTTTACAGAAAAAAATAATAAAGTTGGAAACTTTAACATCATTTCGCCGCGTTAATAATAGTACTTTAATTATGGCGCTTTGTCGGCAGATGCATCTCATCTATCACAACAACAAACCTTAATAACGTTTTATCCTATCGTATGTCGGTTCCGCGTAAAATTAAATTCTTTGTACAATTACAAATTCATTTTACTCAAATAAGAAACGTGACAACCCTGTAAAGTTTGTAATAAAATTTGCTCCACATTCGCACAAAATGCTGATGTGGAGGTTTCTTGACATTGAAATAAAGCACGTTTTGAAGAATATTTGGGTCCATGCCTGATCGAAAAATGTGTAAATAATACCCTTTTATTATTAGAGTGAGATCATACTGAGTTGGTAGTTTGTTGAACTTTGAAATAATAATTTGTGAATAAAGCACTTTGTTCTTCTGTTATTAGTTTTTAATTATTTTATAAGAGAATATCCTTTAAAGAGAAGATTTATCTAATTTAAATTAGATAATTAGGTTAAGGGATTTTGCTGACACCTCGTTCTGGCTACATTAAAACATACAAATTTTGTTTACAATGCCGATTACAATTTTCGTAGAATTACTCACCCAACTAATCTGCTTGGGATGTTTATTATTTTTAAACAACGGCTTTCATCATCAGTTTGTTTGTTTGATTTTCTTAAACAAGGTCAAGACCCAGCTGCGATTATACTTAAGCAAGGTTGCCAGATATGGCAATGGTTTTTCTAAATTACTCGAAAGCTTATTAACATAGCAAAAAATTTATTAAGACTTTTTTGTTCCTTTTGATGTCTTCTAGCACCCCTTAAAATTAATGCGTTCTAACTCATGACACCCTGTATATTGGCTGTGGTTGCTTTCTGTGGTGCTTGATTGGTATTTCACTTTTAATATCGTATTGATATACTTTGTAGAAATAAATCAACTAATTCATTAACTCTATATTTTATTTACACGAGATATTTAAACATAACTACATTTCGAGTAGAAATCTAGACAATTAAGAAGAAAACACGTTGTTACAAAGTTTAATTTAATAAATACACGAATAATCATTTAGATTGGCGTAACTAATTAATTAGCGTCTAGACACGAGGAACAAAAGTCAACTACATTTGACAGATTGCCTGACTACCAATGCTACCAATGAAAATTATTATAATTTTCAAAAGACCAATAAAATTAATTTAAGACAATGAGAGACATCTTGGACTTTCCAATCATATGTTTTTGTTTAAGTTTGTGAATTTACTTCTGTGCACGCTGCAAGACCTAAAAAGAACTAATGTATGCTTTTTTGAATCTTACAAGCTGTATTATCTAGAGAAAGTTAAGTAGGTAATATTAATCTTTCCCTTGAAAGGCAAAGCAGAAACTCTGTAGTTGAGATTTTAGAAGTTTTAGGGCTTCAAGCAGAGTTAAATGAAGAAATAGACTAACTACATTCAAAAATTGTTTAGCTATCCCAACGAAGGAATAATTGCAAGCAAAAGAGACTCTGGGAAAGTCAGGCAAAGTACGTGAAGGAAGGTATTCATTCGTGAGTCGAAAAAATAAAAAAATAAAAAAAACGGATATAAAGTTAGTAAGAAACACCTATACTATGTATAACTGCTATGATAATTACTTAGAAAAGGCCATTGATATGTCGCAATTATGTGGTGATGAGACCTGAATGATCTTAATTTACTGGGATAATACATGAAACAAGAAATGTCCAGATAATCCGCAAAAAATTGCTATGAATTCACTGTGTAATGCGTGGAAAGCGGACACATAAAAACTGGAATGGTGTGGAAAACTTGAAAAACTGCATATGTGATTATTACGATACCTAAATCTTGTTTAAGAAAAAGCGCCATTGTGCTAACTTCGGACAGTGTCACTCAACGCATTAAATTTGAAATTAAATTGTTTCTTTTTTTTAAGCTCCTAATAAATTTAATGTAGCGTTAACAGTTCGTTCATTACTCTCTGAAATTACTATTTCCTTAATAAAGTTTTATGTTTGTGTAAATTTGAGAGTTTTATTAATTTCTCCCTTAAGTGAGCAACAATTCCCATCAGCCAACAATGACCTCCTGATTCCATTGTAAATCGGTTAATTATTCTGATTAATTAATACATAAATCGAAGAAATAAAATTAATTAATTATCGAAAACTGGAGTTACACGATTTTAGAAAATTTGAGTACCCTATGGGGGCGTGGCCTGATTTTACTGAAAATTTACTAGTTATGGTTAGTTAATGCATAAATAAGAAAAGAAATAAAATTAATTTAGGCAGAATTCATATTACGAAATTCGCAAAAAATCAAGGGAGCCAACGTCATCGGCATCGCCCCAGCTATTACACGTATTTCTGAATTTATTATTTGAATACTATTATAATAGTTAATAGAGAATCGTAAAGATTATCAACAAAATAAGACACTTCCAAGTAAATCTGCCCTCGAACAGGTTCAAATCATTTTCCTCCGTTAACCATACAAACTCAGAATGTCGAGCGTAAAAAGTCGATACCTTATTAAAGGTTTTAAACGTATTGTCTAACCTAATAACTAACCTAACTTAACAATTTTGACTCTATTGGGCATTTGATACATTTTTCTAATTAAAAAGTTTATTAATAATTCAAATGATTATAAAAAGTGTTTATGAAAGTAATTACTATTTGTCGTTAGTTTTGTTTATAATCATAGTATAATCTGGGAAACCCTAGCAATTTTCTTTTCTAGGCAACTTCAAGAGCCGTAGTCTCTCTCTCTCTCTTTGTCTAACACATACACCTACAGCTTCAGTGCCGTGCAAAAGCCACTTTTCAATTATTTAAAGGAGCGCACTTCGAGTTTTCCATAATTACTTAGTGAATCAGATCTAGTTTCTTGCTTCATGTTTGAATTAATCATAAGTGGGTGATTCCAGTGGGATTACCCCCCCCCCACCGTTATAAAGTTGCGTAACTCAAGTTTTTAACCCTTAATTAGATGTTGATTTATGTGGTAATTAATTATAAACAGTCTTAATGGGATTAGGCCACGCCTCCGTAGGTAGCTTTTATCCTACGAGTATGATCAATCAATAGGAAGGGGGGGGGCATCGATAGAAATAATTGTGGGGCAACAGTAGTAATCTTTGCAGGACAACCGAGTCTGTAGAGACGACGCTGCCTATAACGACAAGTAATGGTGGCAGAAGAAATGAACGATGAATGATAAGAATGGGCACCGTCGAAGTGTTGAGTATACAGCAGCAGCAGAGAGATTTACGGTAAATTATGAAATATTTTATTTTGAATTATATTTTCTGATATTAAGATATTTTAAATTTTCATGGGGTTTGATCACAAGATAAGATTATTTCATGCTTTACGTTTCGATTTACTAAAAAATTTTAAACCATCTTCAGAAGCTGTAAATGAATATAAATAAATGCATATATAACAGTAATATAATGTAAACTATAAGAAATATAATTAAAATATAAACTAATTTAAATACATAATTACTTACAAGCACAATAAATATAAAAAATTACAATCTCAAATGCAGCTAGTCTTACTCAGTAGTTACAGTTTGCGAAGTGAAAATATCGGAAAATATAAATTTTAAACAGATAGTTTAACAAGATTTACAAATATAACCTATATATTAAGATTTTTTTCAATATAAATAGTAAGTATTGTACTACAGGATGATTTACTTAAAATTTGTATGCACTGGAGAGATGATAGTACTCTTCAATAGGGACAAAATATTCTTATGCCATTTTTGATTTTACGCAAATAGGAAAACATTTATTAAAAAGGTCAACTTTTGGGAACTGCTGGAAATAATAATCAAAACAAACTGTGACATCACCTAGCATCAGTTGCGTCAATGTATCAGATATCACGTTGAAAATGCCAGTGATCACTTTTCAAAAACAATTTTTTTTCTCGGTTATTATGAAAGATAGTCACTAAAGATATAAAGCTTTTTTGTTGCATTTTATGTGCACTATCCATCTGTCCAGAGGATAAGAATGTTACCTTTACTGAATTAAATAATTATTGTATGTGTTAGATTATTTACATAAGATCTAAGATTAATTGATTTAAGTTTGTTCTTAATATACAGTCTGTTTGATTTAAAGCGCCCCGCTTTGTAGCAACTTTATTTTCGGTCAGAAATGGTATAAACCATATATATTATTAAATGCCATAAGATTCACTATGTTCTGGTTCAGGAAATTTTGAATTTACTAAAGCGGCGTGAGCGTGATGACGTCATTGTACTTTTTAAAATTACATAATAGGTATTTTTTCACTAAAATCGATAGAGTATTGTGTTCTCTTTTCAACCATAATAAATATTCATACTCTTACATAAGAATTTTTTTAAGAAAAACGTGAAAAATGATTTACGACTAGTAGGCTCTCCAACTGGTTTTGAATTTCTGGTTCTCCAATTAATAAAACAGAATTATCTAGCAAGCTTAGGTAAATAACAAAACTTTAGTTATTCCAGTGGGTATTTACAAATTTCTCTCTGATAGACACTTAGATTTTGGCATAGGTAAAAATTTTCGGGCGTGGCTACATCCCGTTAGCCCCCCCCCACCAAATACGCCACTGAGATTTTCTGATGGTCTTTAATCTTCAATTAGGGAAAATGTAGAACTAAACAGTACAAAATAAATAATCAATAGAATAAATTGAAAAACTTATTTTAGAATTCCGCTAATAGATAGAGAACCGCAATAGGAAATTCTTGATATGTATTGATGCATTGCATTAGTGAAAGGGTCACGTGACAATACTTTTTACCACTTGATTCTTTTTTTCTAATAACATATTGCATCATAAGGCATACCAAATCATTGCCAAAAACATTGGAAAGTCGGAATTAGTGGAATTCTAAAATAAGTTTTTCAATTTATTTTATTGATTATTTATTTTTGTAGTGTTTGGTTCTACATTTTCACTAATTAAAAATTAAAGTCCATCAGAATAACTCAGGGCATATTTTGGGGGGTTGGGGCTAACGGGATGGAGTCACCTCCGGTTTTTGCAAAATCTATGTTATGTGAAAATCTAAGTAGGTATTTTGATTCGGAATTTTTATAGCCATTTATATACGCCACTGGAACAACTAAAGTTTCGTTATTTATCTAAGCTTGCTAGATAATTCTGTTTTATTAATTGGAGAACCACAAATCAAAGCCTACTAGTCGTAAATCATTTTTCACGTTTTTCTTGAAAATTTTCTCATGTAAGAGTATGAATATTTATTATGGTTGAAAAGAGAATACAATACTCTATCGATTTCAGTAAAAAATACCTATCATGTAATTTAAAAAAGTTTGATAACGTCATCACGCTCATACCGATTTGATAAATACAAAATTTTCTGAACGAAAACAGAGAATTTTATGCCATTTAATAATATATATGATTTATACCATTTCCGATCGAAAATAAAGTTGCTACAAAGCAGGGCGCTTTAAATCAAAGACTCTATGTATAATTTTTTTTATAGACGTTTATTATCATGTTTTTCTGTGAATAATGTTTTAGCGTTTTTAAAATCATAATTTAAAATTTACTGTATATAGCTATTTTTTGTTGGAAACTAAATTCACCATGTTTCAAGAAAGAGAAATGTCATTTTGATTTTTGTCGTGCTTAAATGCAGGAAATGCTACTTCAATGTTGGACTCTACCAGAAACGTACCAATTGAAGAATTATTCTTTCTTTAGTATTCAAATAGTACTTTTATTTATTTAATTATCTAATTATTATGGATATTTTATGTAACTTATAAGATCATTTATATATTTATATAAGATTATTATAATATAGACTTATTATTTTAATTAATTTTAATATGTTTGTAAATTTGTCATTTTATCCACAACTATCTTTTTTAAATTTATGTTTTCACTTCAATGACTAGCTGTATTTGAGGTTAGGATTTTTAATATTTTTATGGTTTTACGCAAATTTTTAAATTATTTTATATTTTAATTATATTTCTTGTATATATATTCGATAATTACTGCTATATATTAGCAGCTTCTAGAGATGGTTTAGATTTTTTTAATAAACCGAAACCAAAAGCATAACATTGAGATAAATATAATAATTATATTATATGATTTTCATTTTACTATAGTTTATTTACGGTTAACATCCGGGACGTTACAACTTATAAAATAATATTCATTATAGATACACAAAATTGGTGATTAAAATTTAGATTGATTTAAAAAATTATATTATAGAATTAGGAATTTAAAATTCATGATCGACAAACTCAGAATTCTGATCTCGTTAGCAGATTTCCGAATTGAGTTTATTGATATAGGTCGGAAATCCGAAACTTATGTTGTGAAAAAAAATTGTTTCGTTCAGAATTCCTAACAGGTTTTGCAGAAAATATTTCAAAATAGGAATTCATCGCGCGTGGTTGTAATAAGGACTTATTTAATCTGAGCGTTTCATAAGATTTACAAAATCATTTTTAATTCGTCTTCAATGAAAATGAATTTAGTAATTTTGATACATTAAGGGGATTTTTAAGGGTTAAGATTACTATCTGATATGGGTTAAAGTTAAAGACAAAAATACATACACGCATAGCCATTTAACAACCCTCTGCATAGTTTTTTTATGGAGATTTTATAGAGAATTAGATATAATCATAGAAAGCGTAACAAGTGGTACTTTATAGCTTTTAATACTCTTTCAGTAGTCTGTAAAATTCTACGTTAAGAAATCAACAGTTTATGAAATTATAACCTATGAATATCATGACTTATTAAATAAAAAAATTATTTAATTAGAGATAATAATCAAATACAATTTATTGGTAAAATTAGGAAAAAAAACAGTGAAAATGACTAAATTGTATTTAAAATAAAAGATTTCTGATACATCAAATCCTAGTCGTTTAGAAGAAATTTAGTACTTAGAATTTAAATTTCAATAGTGAATTTTAAAGTTAGAATTTCTATTATACAAGTCAGAAGATTCTAAATTCTTGATATTCTTAAATTTTCAGCAATTTTATACTGATTGTGAAAGTAGAAGCTTTTATAAATAGATAAAAACAATTATTATTCCATTACACCAATCCAAACAACACTAAAAATCTAGTAAACACTTACAACTTGATTGATAACAGCGGTCATCAATGAGATAAACGAAACCAACTCAGAACAGTTTCATTGCCTTTTAATAAAAAATAATAATGATAAAAAATTTATCAGCAAACAAGCGTTGTATATATAATTAAGCCGAACAGAATCACTTTTCACTTTTTTTTATTAAAAATACAAATAATAAAATTAATGATTACTAAGCGAGAAAAAAAGAATGCCGCGCTTATAATTATTTGGGCACGATGTCGTATCACCCCGAAGTGCCTGGTTCTCGCACGCGGTCCTTGGACAGTTCTTTCGGCCACCCCCACTATCACCATCCCCCAAATCTGAAAATACCCACTGATTTATCTGCAAAACAGCCCCTTGCCCCGTATACGCACTGCCGTACACTTTCGGCTTTAACTTTCGTTACAATGTGGGAGGATTCAATTTCAACAGGGGAAAAGAGAAATGTAGAAAAGATAATTTATATGGTCTAAGCGGCTAAAAAAAACTTTTTTCTCTTTCCTTTGATAGGTAGGTGTAACAAATGAAAGTGAAAATTGAAGAGTATTCTTGCTAGAGGTAAATAACGATCTTCGTATAATAAAACGACAGTAAAATGAAATCCTTCATAAACGTCCAACTCACGTTAGAAATAAACGAGTTTTTTTTTCTATATAATACACCCGTAGGTAGCTGATTCTTTTTCTAAATCATTAAGTGTATAAAAAAACTAAAAGCTAATTTAAAACTAATCTAGATAATTAGTATGTTATAAATAATTATAAATATTTCCGGACATCAGGGTTGACGACATGAATTCCCAATCTATGCCTCAAAAAACCCAGGAATTTTTGTGGAGCGTGTACGGACCCTAATTCAGAATTCAAATTAAAAAAATCAAAACATTCATTACAGTTCAAATTAAAATATACCATGCATAACAGTTTTTCACTAATAATAGATCTTAAGGACTATGGTCTATCACAACACTATATTTTAAACATTTTCTCCAAACCACACATTGTATTTTTGACTTGAGTATGTTACCTTCTTCAGGAAATACGTATTGGCATAAATCAAACACAATGTGTGGTTAGGAGACACCATTTAAAATATAGCGATCACAGTTTTTACAATTCAAATTTAAAATATTCTAATTTAAAATTCAGCCAAAATTTAAATACAAATTTACAACTCCCGAATTTATAAAATTGTATTTATCATACATTTTAAAATTCAGAAAAAAAATACTGTAAATGTAATAATCTTGTACTTAGAATGTCGAATTGAGAGCTTGGAATTCATATTTCTACATTTAAAATATATAATTTGCAAACTTAATTTATATCTCACAATTTAGAACGTAGGTGTTTATTAAGAAAAAAAAACAATTTAGAATGCTGCAATTTCGTTAGGTAATTTAGAATTACAATGAACTTAGACACTTTGAATTGGGAATGCAACATTTAGAATACAAAATTTGTAATGTTCCATTCCAACTTAAAATTTTCTATACAGAATTTAACAATTTATAACTTAGAATTTCTAGCTACTTCAAATAGATTATAATTGCGACTTAAAAGTTTACAATTTGGAATATAGAATTTAAAATGTACAGCTTAAAATTTACTTCCCTTAATTTTGTTTTGTGACTATAGCACAACCAAAAAATGAAGAAAATAACCCGGAGTGAATCTAGCAGTCGGAGTTAATTGTAAACGAGCCTTGATCCCAAATTGTCAAATTTAAAAACTTTTTCACCACTCCAATAATTAATAAAATTATTAATAAAAGTATATCAATAATAATAGTATTCACAATCACGACACTCAATCGCACACTCGAACACAACAATAACAATAAATAATAACAATAATAACGATAATAACAAGAATAACAATAAAACACAATCCAATAGCTTACGATACAAGTAAAATACAACCACTTTTTTTAACAGCCGTGGTAACCTAAGATGCTTCTTACACTTTTATTTTATCTTAATGTGTTTCACAGTTGTTGATCACTCGTTGATCTAGTTTCTTCATTTGTTGATTTAGGTATAGTATAAATACATCCTAACTACGTTGTACACATATATCTTCGACCCAAGTTTTAATAAACTTTGACAGATTGCAATGACTATTTTTTTATTTCAAACTGTGTATATTTGACAATTTGGGAACAAGGCTCGTTCACAATCAACTCCGACTGCTAGTCTGCGGCTGCTAGATTCACTTCAGTTTAGTTTCTTCATAGGTTGTACTATAGAGAAGAATTCACTATTACACTACGTATTCGAAATTCAAGTGTCTTAGCTACTGCTATATTTCATATTGAATTCTAATTACTTTTTATCTCTTTTGAATTCTGGTAGTCTTGATCTTTATTTTATATTTGGAAATTATTGAATGTTGAATTAAATAGAATACAGTCTTACTACCTATTACAGATTCTGGGGTTATGTTTTAAACTGTAGATCTTATTTTTTACATTTTAAACACTATCTATTCCTACAGGGGCGTTCTCTTGTACAAAGATTATTACTGCTGCCCCCCATTTTTATATATGTTGACCCCTCTCCCCTTTGAGTGATGATACTCGTAGTAATAATTAACAGATCAAACATTATTTACTCATTGTTTGGTTTAGGAGAAACAGTTCTAAACGAACTGTTTATCCCTGTAAACGACGTATAATTTCAGCCATTTTGTTAAATAAAATACCAACACAACTTACTATGACACTTAAATGAATTTGCACTTTTAGTAAACATTTCATTTTAGCAATCTTTCAAATAAGAATAGAATGTTTTAGATCAATTCTATAATACTAATGCATTTATTATACAAAACTTTTTAATTAAAATTTGGTTTTATGATTTTCACTTAACGACTTTTCCGATTAAACAAGACCTACTACGTTTCTTCAATTATAATTGAAATGCAAATAATTATTTGCATTTATTTTTGATCGAAGTAGGTTGGTACATTGTACTAAACGGGGTTTCTAATTACACACAAACCTCTTCTATGGCTTTCTATACCTGATAAAAATTTAAATTTATCCGATTATAAACAACAAAGATATAAGGGTGTGAACCTGTAAAGTGAAACACACTGTGTATATTTCCTATACAGGATATCTGAAGGCACCCAGAACATACAGGAATTAAAATGGGGAAATTTAATAAGATCAGAGTTTGCGGTGGCCTCTTAACTTGAAATATTATTGATGTAAATGTTATTCTCAAAAGCACCAATTATCTCTGCTCCAATAAATTATTTTATAAATGTCAATTATCTTAACAGATTGTGCCAATATAAATTCAATAATATCGAATCATGAAAAGATAAACTAATATGTGTCACCATAATCAACTTTTTTTAAATTTTAAAATAATTGTTAAAAGACTTTGCCACTGTTAACAACAATAATTATGTAATAATAAAAAACATCAAGAAACTCACTTCGTAGGTAATGTAGGTATAGTAATTGAAGTCTTTTTACGAAATTGCTAATGTTCTGGTTACCCAAATTTTGCGGCTATCGAACTTGTTGCCCAATACCCCACGAAGAAGTAATAATAACAACTAATAATAAGAATTTATGTCGTGCTCAGAAAGATATATATATATATATATACGTCTTTAGCCCTCATGACAACTTCATAAAGTCATTCCAAACATGTATGTAAATACGGCTATTATATAGTATGAACAAAAAGTAACTCTATCAAAGGTGCTTTTGGAATTTTGAACTCATGTGTATTATAACACCAGAAAATGATATCAAATTAATAACAACTGTCATTGTCAAAGGACTCTAATTATTTTGTTTAATTTTCTGGTGTTATAATATACACGAGTTCAAAATTCCAAAGGCACCTTTGATGGAGTTACTTTTTGATCATATCATCTAGACGATCCCCATTTCAATTTCTAAAAATAAAAGTATGTACTTAGAATTACACTTTGTGTTTTTTATGTTTAGACAACTGTCTTAAAAAAACCAAAAACAGAGTAATGAAGCCCTACAGTACTATCTTATTATACCTACCTAAGTAGTTGCCTAGGATAATTTATAGAGGATTCATTCACAGTCAGGGATTTTTTTAGGGAGGATTACAATTTAGCCAAACTTGGAATTCTAATTCTAAAATTTCGAAACAATAAAAGTTTGAAAAACTAAAGTTCTAATTCTATAATTTAAAAAAAACACTTTGAAGTAATTTTAAAATTATCAAATTGTTAAAAATCCGAATTCTCAACTTTGATACTCCTGGTATTTGGAATACAAATACAAATTATAAAACTGGAAATAAAAGATTTGGAACTTTGAAACTACCCACAACTGCAACTCTCTGAAATTGTGAAATCCCAAATTTCTAAAATGTTGTAAGGCTGACTATTTTTAATCACGGATATCTAAAATTTGTTAAAGTTGAGAATATAAAAATAAATCTAAAAACTTTAAATCTTTGAAGCTTTGGCTACAGTCTAATCAAAGTGGAAGGAGACATGAGAACTCAATTTCTTATTTGAAAAGCAGGCAAAGCATCCATCCAGAAAGATAAACATCAGCTAATCAACAAATGAATACATATCTTATAACTTGAAAAACTGAAATTCTAAAATTTTGATTATCGCGGTCTATAACATTACTAATACGATTAAATAGTTCTTTACCTATTCCCTAAAGCAATGAATAGATAATTTAATTACGTAAATATTGTTACATAAATAATTTTAAGGAAAGTAAATGAAGAATTTATTAACCCTAAAGGAGAAATTTAATTCAATTTTTCAATTTTAGACATTCTTTAATTAGAGATTTCTGCATTGTAAACAAATAAACTACTACTTACTTTCACAAAAAGTATACAAAAACTTACTGTTCACACCATGACCAACTATACACTACTAAACTGTTTCATTTACTGGATACAAACTTATATACTCTACAAAAACAACGTATTCTTTCAATATACTTCAATTAAGAAACTTCCATCAAGAAAAAAAGGACAATAAAATTTTCAATATGTTAGATATTCTTGGAGCTGAGCGGGTCTTAGGAATTTTCTTATTTCTATAATACCGCTATGGTATTTTCAAGCAATATACCTACCTGATATAAAAATACTTACTCCTTTTAAGCTGGATTGTTCATTGAATTTGATTTGTAGCACTAACACAAAATTATTATAGTTAAAAACGGATGCCTAACGTCAAACTTTTCTGGTCTAACCTATTTCTGGAATTATCCATTATCCACTTCAAAGACAAATTTAGAAACGGTAGACTCTTCAGTAACTTGTCATGATGGTCAGTGTAGAAAGTTAATTATATAGTATACTTACTTTTTAACGTTTGCGTTGTCCTGCTATTCATTATAAAATACTAATAATAATTAGTAGATAGAATTAAAGACTTTAAAACTATAAAATACAGTTTTGACCTGGAATCAACTTCAAAGCTAAATTTCCAAAACTGTCCAACTTCTTAAATGTTTCCAAAGTATGAACCCTCAACTGAGCAAATGGTGCCATAACTCACTTTCAGATCTATAAACTACTTAAGTTAAAGCTCTTTAAACTGGATTCTAAGGTACGGGATTTTGAATGGCAAAAAATTCTGTAACTCTGAAGAACATTTAACTTTGACTTTTTAAGTAGTACTTAAGGATATAATTCTTGGGAATCTTCAGTTTAGAGCGTTGTTGGAGCGTTTGGAGAACAATCTTCAGCTGTTAACAAATAATTACAGCAAATAAAATGGTTACAGTTGCATTCCAAGTAGTACCATATAGTTTCTGGGTTGTAATTAATTTATTTATTTTATGTATGGTTAAAGCTATGTTGGTGTTCGAAAAGCAGAATGTTTTCAAATTATTACAATTTGTCTGTCTTCTCTCCAGTTCTATTTCACAAATGTATGCCTTAACTACTTAAGTTTTGTTAAAAGGCTTTTCTCCAATGTGTTACAAGGCTTTCTTATCTTATCAAGGCATTCTGCTTATTTGGAGTTGTTGCTTTTTAATCTAAGTATTTTATTAGCTAGTCCATATATGGTAAATTCTTAATTTACGATTATTTATTGATTCTGCCTTAGCTATCTTTCTTACACAATCTTGTTAAAAAGAAATACTTCGTGTAAACCATTTTGTCAATTGACTGTTTTGAATTGTGATATAGTAGGTCTTTGTGAAATTTCATTTAATTGTATTCTTTAGAGATTTTAAGTGTGTGGAAACTATAATATTTTCTTCTAGTGCGCTTGGTTTCACGTTTTGGTGAAGTTGTATTCCACTGGAAAATCATCTTTGTACAATTGTCGGATATTTATTGTGTATTTGATAAACCACAAATTATCCAAATTAAGAAATCCATTTCTTTAATTCTAGAAGCAAAATCGTACCGTTCCTAGAAGATTACACGAGCCGAAGCTCAACTGTTTGGTATACCTTATGTTTATGGATTGTCATATTGTGTAAACCTTTTGATAAATTGTAAGATTTCCTTTAAACTTTTTAATTCCTCTTTGAATTTTGGAGCTTATTTCTCCTCTTTGAAAACAACGAAACGTAGCATCTAACGTAGCAAAACTTTGGGTCGCCGCTTAATAGAATGTTGGCATTGCTGCACAATGTAATTTAATGCTACCTTAGGCTCTACCTACCATTTAAAGGATTACCTTTATTTCTGAATCGCCCTGTATTTTTAACTTGCTATGATCTTCAGGTATTGATTGATTTATCTTTTAATTGATAGACATATCTATGCATTGTCGTATAAAAAACTCGGGAAAGGGCCCCTACAAAAACTCTATAAATCACTACTGAACGTAACGCCGACTACGAAAGTAAACATGAGTGGGCGTTATAAACTATAATGCCCGCTTATACTGCCCTGGTTATTATGGACTTGTCATGGAGGTATTTATTATTATTATTATTAGGAAGGTAACAGCTTGTAAACTACTTCCTCTCTCCAGACTGTATCAGAAGCTAATGTTAAATCCTGGAACGCCTCAAGTTTGTTGGAAACTAGCCTCCAAATGCTACCACTATTCTGCATTTGGGTCTAAATTCTGTCGGTTCTGTTGGATGATGCTCCATTATAATGCCACTAGTTTTGTTATAAAGAAGTCACTCGAAAAGCTTGTATGTACAGGTGATAAGTGTTATTGGTTTGTACCTCTGAGGATGGACTGGAACTGGAAAAGGATTAAACTCTTTTGAGGAAACAGTTGAGGATTTAATGGGAGATTCTTTTGAAAGAGCCATCTTCTTTCCAGTTTGAGTTTATTTTTCCCTGCATTAATGAGGAGTTCTGGGTTTATACCGCAAAAAACGCGTGCCTTCGTGCTTCGATCGCTTTTTTCCGCCGTTGTTTTTTAGCAGAATCTAGGTTATATAGAAACTCGTAGTCGCTTTTAGGTTCGCCACTATCAGTGAAACTTTCATAGAGTTGTTAGGGTGGTGGATACGTCATTTATGGAAGCATGATAGTTCTTGGGTGTAGGAGGTTATGAGCCCAATACATTTATCAAGATCGATACCTAGTAAATTATTTTTCGTTCCGATTGCTTCTATATTCACTTGTCATATTCGGATTGAAAGCTCGTGTTTTAGTCATTTGATTAATGAGAACTGTTTGAAGGATTGTTATCAATAATTGACTGCTTGTATTAGTAGCAGGAGATTTCTATGGATAGACGGACAGCCAATTTCATCCAGTGTGCACTAGAAGTACAAACTAGAATCTGAGTTATTTTGAAACCTAAAATCTTGAATTTGTAAACTTATATGTGCAATACTCTTTTGAGCTTTTGGAGCATTAAAACTTCAAATTCTCGATATCGATAGTGATTAAAGAATATTAGAAAACCTTTAAAAAATTATTTAGAAAATTTAAATATGTACTAGTATATGGAGATCTAAATTCTGAGAGCATTAATTTTTTAAAACTTTACAGCATCAGTACTTTGAATCTTATAATTTAGAAAATCGCATAATCTGAATTTTTAGGTACAGGAACTAATTCAACTAAAGTTAACAATCAATGAATAACAACAATTTTGAATAATTTGTAAATCAAGTATGTATACAAAAAAAAGAATACTTTTTATAAGTGAAGCCTCCAAACAATTCAGAAGACGTAGCATATGATATTAAGTAGAGGGTTTTCTTTTAAATTATGATCTAAAACCTCTTGATTGATTTATTATTTAAAGTGTCTTAAGATGAGTTATTCTTACCACATTCCTCTAAATACTTTTGCGTAAGTGTTCTTACATGTGTGGGGTCCTGTATTACTACACTACTTGTACGTTACACGCTTCATCGTCTTGCATTTACGAGTGATCATTACATTCGCCATATATTTTTTAGAAATTCCAATTCAGCTTAATGCTTTTTTAATTTTCTTTTATAATTTGAAATCAGAGAATTAAAATATATGATTTAAGACATTAAAGATATTTGAATGCGCAACATGCGTTAGAAAATACGATTTGAATTTCTTTGCTTCAGAATTTTGAATAATGGCCGTTTGTACCGATCACTTTAAGCTCTACTTAAATATGATTTAGATACCTAAATACCTAAAAAATATAGAAATATGGAATTAATCTGCTCTCGATATGATTATTTTAACAAATGCATTCTTAAAAGTTAAACTGTGTTTATAGTTAAGTAGGGCTTAGATTGGCCAGTTTTAAAGTTCCTGGACTTTCAACTCTAAAAGCCTATGAGCTTTTCTAATCAAAGTCTGTGTGTAGTGTACGACTTTCTGCATATTTAAGTTCTTAAATCTGCAAGCCCAAAACAACAATACCTAGATATTAAATTGTAAGTAAATAATGTAAAAATGACTTTTAAGCTCCAAATCTGTACGTGCTAAGCCTTCAATATTCTTATGTCTGTAAGTTTCTATGCTCTTCAGTTCATACATCTTAAAATATTAGGTTTTTAATGCGTTAAAATCTTTAGATGATTAGGTCCAAGATAACTAACATACTTCTAGCTTTCTGCAGCCTTAAGTCTATCCTTAAAGGTCTACCCGTCTTGTATTGTCTCAATTTCCATGTCTGCTTCCACGTGCTCAACACGCTACTAGCATTTATGTTTGTACGTCTGTCTGGGCGGGCATCTCTCTCTCTCTCTCTCTCTCTCTCTCTCTCTCTCTCTCTCTCTCTCTCTCTCTCTCTCTCTCTTTTTCAACATTGGAATCAGTAGGGGCATTCAACGCTAGTATCGGAATTGTGATACCGATGCCGATTGCGATAGGTATCGATTCGTTGTTTGTTGAACACACAATTATCACTATGTACCATGTCATGTTGAGCATCTCATCCCCCATCTGTCAAACTGTCAAATACACAGTAAAGAGTAGAAGTAGAGTTGTCAGTTGAGTCACTTTACTTATTACACAAAGTATAATATATCTTACAAATTACTACTACATTGTCGAAAAAGCAGAACTATGAATGCGATTAAAAATGTGCTCTTGACCGAGGTTGTAGAGTCCAACGGAATAATGTTATCTGTGTTGGATGTGTTGTGTGGTATTAGTAATATTTCTACACTATTACTTGCGTTGGAAGTAGAGAATGAGCCTGATGTGTACGTCAATAATTATTTTGAAGAGATTATCCCTCGCTATTCAAACCTCACCTATCGAAGTCACTTTCGAATGACAAGGGCAACGATGAATGTAATAATGTGTAAAGCATAGTCATCAATAAAGTGTAAACGTAATTATTCTTGAATTCAGGTACTAATAGAAGAACTAAGAACTGTATTGCTGCAGAACAATGTTGACGTAGATAAAATGACTGTATCATTAGAAAAAAAAGTGCATATCACCATATGGATGTTGGCGAATTTTGCCGTAACATTCAGAGAATGCAGTACATTGTTTGGAGTCAGCACAGGGACGGTTCATTTTATTTTTTTACAAATTTGTACTGCGATTAATTTAATGCGTACTAAATACATAAAGTGGCCAAATGCAGAGGTGTGTCAAGAAATAGCTGAAGCAACGTTGGAGCGAACAAATTTTCCTGGAGTAATTGGGGCTATAGATGGTTGTCACATTGAAATAACACAACCATGCACTGTGAATGCGTATGATTATTACAACCGGAAGCAGTTCTATTCCGTTATATTGCAGGGTGTGTGCGATCCATCGTTAAAATTTTTGTTGGTATGCCAGGGAAGGTACATGATGCAAGAGTTTTTCGTTTGAGTCCTTTACGAGAACGTATCAACTTAGGATTGATTAGCGAAGATATGCACTTGTTGGCTGATAGTGCATATGGTTTACATCACAATGTACTAACACCCTACCGGGATAATGGTCATTTGACGAGACAACAACGGAGGTATAATACAAAGCACTCTTCTATTCGATCCTGTATTGAACGAGCGTTTGGGTTGCTGAAAAACAAGTTTAGACGTTTACGCTTCTTACATATGAATCTAGTAGAAGAAATCCCAATTGTAATTACGTCATGCTGTGTGTTACATAATTTTGTACTACTAAATGAAGGATATGAAGATGGTGAAGATTTTATAGATGATTGAGATGAAATACCAGAATGGGAAGAGCATGGAGCATTGCACGTTGGAAATGGCGAATACAAACGAAATAATATAACAAATAGTTTATAGAAAAACAATATACATCGTATTTTTATTCAAATAACATAAGATTCATAACATTACATGACTTTTTAAAGCTCTATTTAATGGGTTAATTTGATAGTTCCTGCAGCAAAGCCCTCAAAATGTCATTACGCTCCTCCTGGATATTGTTGTGTGCTTCAATGACGGTTTTAAGTTCACTAGTTTGCTGTTTTTGTTCCTTTAAAACATCTTGTATCCATTTTGGTTGTGCTTTTCTGACATGCTTAACATGTGGATTATCTTCATTCTCATCTGACAGTCGTTTTTTTTAACCGTTTATTCACTTTGGCTGCAGATACAGCTTCTGCCGGAGCGTTCTCTGGAAGCATTTCAGTTTCGTGATGGAAAGTTTTAACCACCTCATATCCAGAGGGAAAACTTTCGGATGTTAAATTAATATTTCTCTTCATGTAACTATTTTCCTTGGACGTTGACGCACCTTGCATGGGCTAAAGGTACAATACTTTATAATTAACTTTCTTTTGTGCAATAATAATACACTCACCATAGACGATACACACGGTGCGGGGTTCACACAAGCATCATTTTTAAAAATAGCGTCCATTATTGCATAGTATGGCCAACTAACTCTTCCTCTACCTGTTTTGGTGTTGTTGTCTTTAATGTTTAGAAAGTGGCGCTTCAAGTTCCTAAACTTTCTCTCAATTTCAATCTCAGTAAAAGTGTAGCCGAACTTTTGCATTTCAGTGGCTATTTCTGTCCAAAGCTCCTTTTTTTTAATATTCTTGTTTCTAAATTTGCCCGTTCTTGCCAAATACGATTCCAGCAACAGTTTTGTTGCTGATTCATTAAATTCATGTGCTGACCGATTCGTTCCTGTGCCTTTTGTGTGAGTTCTATTTGTATCAGCAGGACAAGTTTCTTCCGGGGTTTCTTCCTCGGCCTGAATATAATAACAAGTCCTAGCTAAAATGTTAATTAATTATATACAAATGATTTCTAACTTCTAACTTCTGCAACAATAATCTTACTCTTATTATTCATAACCAACACTTGGCCTTCACTCTGTATTCGATTATTATGTTCATCAACGACAAACGTAATATCTTCTTCGCTTCCCATGTCAATTAAACACAAACCTTATAATTAATTAAATGAAAAATCGCAAACTTATAGAATAATGTGAATATGAATGTCATACAAATTCAAATGTCAATTCAAATGTCAAGAACTGGCGCCTAAGCGTACTGCGCACTGTCGTAGTAGTCGATCTACTTTGATTGCGATTTGAATCATTCAATTTTCCCGATTCATATTTTAGATATCGATACCAATCGCAATCGGTTGTGTTGAACAGCGATTGCACGTCAGTGATATGAATCGCTTGGTATCGATTCATGCGTTGAATGCCCCTAATGTGTCACTAAATGTCTCACAATCATACCGTTAAATTTATCCGTTAGTCCGTTAAATGGATATGGGAATGGAGTTTATTTTATACCGTAGCGTATAGGTAACAATGATTGTTCTTAAACTTATTCTTCTTTCTTATAAATTGGCGTTTTTAGTTAAATCAGTTTTAATTTTTAAGAATTTTAATCCTAAGACACTAGTTGGTGAAAATTTTATGTTTGCGTACTCTAGCACAAGAAAAGCGAAGAAGTTACAGATTGTAAATGTGAACAGAAATTGATTAGATATTTAATTAAATTTGTCAAATGCCATACAAAGTATCACAAATTCATAAGGCGAATATCATAAAAGCATAAGATGAAAATTATAAATTTTCGCAAAAATTAGATTAAATTTGGTATACTTGTTATAGCACTATAAAAATTTTCTTAAAAATGGTAATAGTATAGTGAAACGATGCGATGAAGAAGAAGAATATTCTACTCCCTCTGAATATAAAACTAGCATGAAGTTAAGGTCGCAACGCTACGCCAAGGGCGTATTTAGGGGGGTGCTTTTGGGGCAAAAGCACCCCCCAAGACTTTATATTACTATTTTTAAGTTTTATTCAGATAATGAACAGAACAATTATTAAGAAAAACCATATCCTATCATTCATATTCTTCTAACCCCTTTTTACAGTTTTACCTATAAAAATAATGGTCCCTCAGAAACTCCAGATGTCGGTAATCCCTTTTTTAATATAACTGAATAGTACTTTACTTAACAAATACCAGGTAGGTATATGTAATCCCCTTATACAATGCCTCATGTGCTCAGTTAACCTAAACCATTTATAATATTATTTATAGACAAGTTGTAAATTATTGGTTTTACATGAATACTTGTACTCCCTCTTTGCCAGTTTTCCAGTTATTTCTAATGTTCCCTGGGAATCTTCTAAGAATTTTAAATTTGCAAATTTCAAGTTTGAGAGAGTAAAGTTGAGTTCACTTTACTTCATTCATAAAATGCGGCAGTGATAATAGTGTACTGTAAAAAGTAGCAGTTCATAAAACAGTAGACATAGTGAGAAGTTTTCTCGTTATGTAATGTTATTACATTATCGCTTAAAGTGGATTTAGGTGAAAGACAAAACGCTAAGTGCATGCTGAAGATTATTTTCGAATATCTTTTCTGGCTACATACCATTTCTGGATCAAGTCATTGCTCAAATGAATGATCGCTTTAGAAAATATAAAAGACATTTTTAAATCATTCTCATGCTTTATTCATTCTAATATAGAGCACAATAATTATAATTCTCAACTTTAAGAATTTCTGCACCAGAATTTTATACTATAACAGATTTTAATTTTTTATGAGAAAATTTTTAAATCAGAATAAAAGCTTGGAGTGAAACAATATCAAGATTTCGAAACGTAACCTACAAAGTCATTGGTACTTTATCAATAGCTGATCCTATCCTCTACAAAAACATCAACACTCTTCTTTGGATTTTAGCAACATTGCCTTTAACATCTTGCACTCTAGATCGATCAATTACATCTCTTAAATACATCAAGTCATATTTAAAGAACTCTATGAAGGAAGAAAGATTAAATGGATTGTTTATATTGTATATCCATTAGGGCGTTCTGTTAATGCTAAAGAAATTCTTGATAAATTACAGAAGAAAAGTAGAAGAATGATATCGTGTTGTAATTAGTGCTCTTCAATGCGTGTACAATGGTACCTTGGTTTGCGAGCATAATTCGTTTCAGACATGTGCTCGTCTTGCAAAACACTCGCAAATCAAGTTACTCGCAATCCAAGGTATTACTGTATGTATTTTAATTTTTATATATTGTTATATGTATTTTATTATATATCTATTTTATTATATATCTTTATAAATAAATTCGCCAGTACCACATGAAGATCAATCATACTGAAAAATGATAGGAAATGATTAGTAAAGTTTGTAAGTTAGTCATGCACAAAATTTTATTTTGAGAATATCTGTTTGCCTTAAACTCAAATTGTCGTGGAAATTTATAACTGTATTCTATGTACGTACCATCAGTTATTTTTGGTACTAATAATTTATTTTATAAAAAAAATCCTCAGCAATTTGCAGTATGGTTTTTGAGTGTTGTTTATCCATTCAGTGTAAATTTATTCATTCATTCAAAATAATAAATATTAAATCCTTACAAGAAAGTCAGTGTGAACAATTTAAGTTAAAAAGTCCCAGCCAGCACACTGACGTCATAATGTCGCTGTTTTTTCGGCAGTAACGACGTCAAATTGTCGTAAAACAGACATCATTATGTCACAGCCCAAAGACGTCAATATAAGACGTCATTAAAACGTCATATACTAGGACTAAGACAGTAATTATAAAGAAATAGTTGAATATTGGAAATAACATTTATTATATACTACAGTCAAAACATAGCTATATTGTGACCACCTGCTTAATATGACCAGTATTGGTCACACTTCTTGGCCCCTGCTAAAATAATATCTTTTTAATGAAACTTGTACTTATTGTATTGTACGTCCAAAAGACGTCGTTTTGAAGACGTCTACGTACGTCCCATTATATGACGTCTTATGGACATCATTTATTAGTCATATGACGTCGTCAACCAATAATGACTTAAAAATAACGTCATTACAACCTCAGTGTGCTGGCTGGGGTATCCTTCATCAAATACCGAAAACAATAAGCACCCCCAAGTTAAATTTCTGGATACGCCACTGAGTCGCTACCAACGTTTTTTATAATGGTTTTAAAGCATAACATCAAGTGCAAGTGTTTCCAAACAATGTTTTTACGAAATACAACGGGGCAATGGCGCCCTACTTCTTTCTCCATTCTTAGGATTAAGAAGTTTATAAATAGTGTACTGAACTGTAATCAAGCACAGAAGCACATTTTTTTAGTGGAAAGACCTTTATCTTGTAAATCGTCCTGAAAGAATTGACCACAGCAAACCCATCGCTATGTTTATACGTATATACAATAAATAGAAAACTAGAAATGTTATCAATTTTTTCAACCACGGGTTGACACCGCAATATCAAATTATTTTTTGCAGGTCTGTATATAAAGCTCTGTTTTACTCTCCAAAAAAGTAAAGTAAAAGTAAAGTAGCTGTTTTATTCTTTAGGGAATAAAATAAAATAATCGCGTTATATCGGGGGAAACCTTCCTTAATATCCTGAAACTATTAGACCGAGAGCCAGCAACGTATTTCGAGTTGTCATTTCAACAGTCGTGAAAATTTGGGTACTAAATCTTATATACCTGCTGAACACTAAAAGTAAATTCTGGCAGCCCCCTGCGGCCGAGTTATACCACCCCAATATTACTAAGAGGGTGAAAAATAAGATTCTCTCTCTAACCCGCAGGCCGCTATATAACTGTCTCGCTCGCACTAACATGTAAACCTACATATACCTAACTACTTTATTTATTGTGTCAGAATTCAAGACTTTTAAAATAACACAAATATCACTTTTTTAATTCAACATTTACAGCGTTTGGCAACATTTAGAAGGGGAGGAAATCTTCTGGCAATGTTTTTTATAAATAAAGAATACTATCGAAAGTAACCTCCTGAAATTTCATGACTGTTACTTTAAATAAATTGAATCTTATTTCTCACCTTCTTAGTAATTTTGGGGTAGTATCCCGGACGCAGGGGGCTGCTAGAATCGACTTTTAGTGTTCAGCAGGTATATAAGATTTAGTACCCAAATTTTCACGACTGTTGAAATGACAACTCGAAATACGTTGCTGGCTCTCCGTCTATATGTGATTTTGGTGTTTGTCAATTGTCCGGATGACATTTAACAATATTTTCTTAGATTTCGAGATTTTTCGAGATTAAATTAGATCGTACAAGATATAGCGTATATGCTACAGGTTAACAGGCAACTTCTCTCATAAATAAACATAAATAATGTCATTTCGTCTGAAACCTAGTGTGACGTAGCAAAGCGAGAGCAACGCTGGAGTTGAATAGAGTCACTGCATCTAGTTACCTAGGCCAGCTGGTCGACCAGTTGGCCTAGGTGACTAGAGTTGAAATACAATTGGCGCTATCTACAATTTGTCTGTGGTGATATCTGTAAAATACGGGGGACTCAACTGAGGAGACGAAACGAGTCAAATAAAGCGTCCCCGACCTTGAACGTTAATTCAAGTTTGAACGTTACTTCTAGATGGCGCTACGATTCTGGACAACGCTGACAGTGTTGACAGATTATGCGATTTATCGCAAATTTTATCGCAAATCTGGCTAATTTTTATGAAACATTGCGACCCATATGGCACTCCAGCGAACTGTCAACAATGGCCAGCGTGGTCTGAGCGTTGTCAAGGACCGAAGCGCCCTCTAACGAAAATTTTTTAAAATACAGGCCATTGGGTACGCAAATGTTTGGAACGCCCATTGCCGATTCGTCTCCTCAGTTGAGTCCCCCGTACTGTAAAACTACAACATTATCAGATCAAAATCAAAAAGGATCAATTGATATTCAGATACAATCAGAAATGAGATAAAATTATTATCAGATATTATGAAAATTGATTTATTTGATGCATCCTTCGTATCGTTCAGAAAGTCTTTATCCAATTTACTAGCAAACTCATAAAGATATTTCATCTCTTTCCAACACCAATAAATTTCTTTTTTGTTTCCTAGTTATTGGTTATTTTTTAAGTATTATGTCATTTATTCTTTAGAAATTAATTATTTTACATACATGTAGCTTTGTGCGGGAATCCCCTCACATTGTAATTGGTTCTTGCCTGTTTTGTGGGAGTAAATAAATGAATGAATTATGAGCTTATATTATACAGTTGGCGCTCCTTACAGTTTGTCGCTAGCAGCTTTTAGAACCAAAACATTATTAGCTTGTTGATATTTGCTAATTTTTCTTATTTCATGATAAAACGCAATTATTTATTCACTATCAATAGGCATGTCATTAGACAGGCAATCGAACACAAAAATCGTCTAGACTTATTGCGTTACATTCTGAGAATTAAAAAAACATTTTTTGCGATATCTAAACGATCTTTGTACTATTTGCTTGTACTTGTATATTTATTTTTTTAAATAAAAGCATTTATGTTTTTTAAAATTTTAACTTAATGGAAAAACAGTACAACTCCACGTCAATTATTTTTAGATACTAACTATTATGGAAATCGAAACGCAAGTTGCAATAATCTTGCATTTCGCTATAATGCTATAAAACACGCTGTATTTTTAATTTTCTAATATTTTTAAGCTACAAGCATTGTCGTTATGAGTATGATTTACGATCTAATCTTTTTATAATTTTCAGAACTTTTTTTTAGTTTTATTTATTTTAAGGTGCGTCGGGGTAACTGGATCATGGTTTTACATATTACCATTAAAAATTAATTTTCAAATGACCAAAAACCTTATAAACCATTGCTGCAAGGACCTCCGGATTTTTTGTAGTTTAGATAGTTATATTCTTAAAGACAAGGTGTGGTTGCAAAACTTTTAACTTCCCAATAAAAAAATATATATACATATAAATAATTATTGGGCAGTCGGCCCAGTTACCCCAGCAAAATGGGGTAACTGGACCAGGTCCGTGTATCTTTCCATGCTGCTCCTTTATTTAGAATCGGGGTAACTGGGCCTATTAGTAGAAAGAAAAAGAATTTGATTTAATATTTGGTCAGCTCTTATATCAAGATACCTGTGTTGTAGAGGCGATGTAAGTTATGTACTACGGTCAAGGCACATACAAAATAATACAAACAAAGCAGAATAATACTTTTTATTCACTTTTATTACTTAATAAACATTAGTTAAATCTGACAGGTCAGTGGTAAAACTGACCATGTCCTTGTATCTAGCCGAACTGCTGCTCACGGGCCGAGATAATTTGCGAACGAAGTCGCGAGCTTCAATATACGACTCTTCATCAGTTTCTATAAACTTCCAAGTTTGGCAGTGCCGCTTAAAAAATTTTCCCAGGTAGCCTTCATCTATTTTTTCCAATATTTCAGCGATGTAAAGCCTGAAGGAAGCAGGTCTCTTGCCGTAAACCTTAACAACATAGTCATCGCCTGGTTTGGGAGAAGATAACTCATCTTCTATCACGTCCTCATCTTCTCCTGATGAAAGAAATTTAGAATCCTCGTCACTGTCTTGGAGAGAATAGGTTTCACTAACATCACTCTCGTCATTATCCATTATTTTACACCTCTTAGTCTTCTGTTGTTCTATTTTTTTAAGTTCTTTTCTTAAACCTGCCTCTTTTTTCCGTTTTACAATCTCTTCTTTTTCCTTCTCTTGTTGTTCCTTCTTATGCAAATATTCTGGTGTGGTAATAACTTCACAATTTGCAATTATTCTTCTACGTTTTCTATCGTTCTGTGGTTTTGATCCTGTTTTCAGGACATCTAGAAGCACCTGCTCGAAAGTTTTGCGTTTCACATTATTATTTTCGGTAGCTGCTACGTCCTGCTGAAGTGCTGCAGTTGATGAAGTTGCCACGTCCTAGTGCGCTATTGCAATTGTTGATGTATTGGTTGTAGGAGTGGTCACTTCCTGCTGCACGGTTGTGATGGATGGAAGTTTAGCATAATACCGTCGCAGGTCTTCTGCTTTAAAAACAGACTGCGGAATTGCATTTCTGTTTGGTCCTTGCATATCTGGATCATAGATTCCTGTCGTTTTAAACCCGCTAATAATATTTTGTGTGGGCATTTCTTCTGCAGCTTTAGTTAGGATAGCTACAAATTCAGACTTTGGGATTTTCCTTCTAGGGTTTTGGCGCTGCCACTTACACAGTTCTTTGTCCCATCTAGTTTTTAGACCCTTAAAAACTGCCACATCTAATGGTTGTAGTAAGTGTGTCGTGTGGGGTGGCAGTTTCATAATGGTCACTTGGTTTTCTTGTGCTAATTTAATCAAGCTTGTAGAAATGTGTGTGACGTGTCCATCATAAATCAACAGCACAGGTCTCTCTTCCCCAATATTATTTAAAAATATATTTTTGAACCAGTTATAAAATAAAGTAGTTTCCATCCATCCACGTTGAGTGACAGATACAGCAGTTGTTGTGACCTCTTCATTTATCCAATTTTCCATTACGTATTTGCCTTTGAACACACACAGCATTGGTAACATGTTTCCATCAGCAGCACAGCAAAGCAACACTGTTGTATTTTCTCGCCCAGATGAACTTGTTTTACGTTGACTTTTTTCCCCAATAGCGCCGACCACCTTTGTTTTAGACGGGTCATGACAGAAAGATGTTTCGTCACAGTTATAAATGCGACCAGGCTTTCCGTTTAATTCCAATTCAGTTACCATTTCTGTTAATTTATCAAAATAATCGTAAATTATCCAAGGATTGACTTGATCACATCTAACATGTTCAATGCTTTGAGGCTTTTTAAGAGATAAGTGGTGCCTATTTTTAAAAGACGCAAACCAGTCAGATCCAGGCCTTTGGTTTTTAAACCTGGTATTCAAATTATTTTGTTTTATGTACAATTCGACAACATCTAGTACTTCCTCCCGAGACAACCCAAATCCATTCCTCTCCATGACTTTAAGACATGAAGCAATTTCCTCCTCCTCATTCAAAACTAAGTACGATATTACACCTCCACCTCCTTTGCCGTCTTGAGCTTTCTTGCCTTTGCCTCTTGTCCCTAATACGTAATGTTTTAACGTGGATCGTGGTATGTGGTAATGAGCTGCTGCTGCTCTAGTTGATTTGTTGCCATTTTTTACATCTTCTAATGCTTGTTGCAGATCTTCTTCGCTGTATGTGAAGCCAGCTCCTCGCTGCGTCTTTCTTACATATGTTCGCACCATGTTCTGCACAAATTTGGGTGAATTAATGATTAGAATTATAATAATAATTTCAGAAATTTAGGCAAACAATGTTGACCATAAAGGGGGTAAGTGGGCCATGGGCGAGGTATCTGGACCACAGGCAGACCCAAATACCCCAGACATATGGCCCATTTACCCCTTTTCGTATTATTTTTGGGGGTATCTGGACCACCCCGGCTATAAATGAAGGTCGCCATAAAAAACTTTCTAACCTCACTTCCCAAATTTCATTATATGTAATCGTACTTAAGCACACAGAAAAGCAGGAGCACTACTTACTGTTTCGCCACAATAGTCATTTATCGTATCTGATGCAGCGTGATGTTTGCAGCTAATGGTCTTGCAAATTCGGAACACGTATTGCTGACAAATAACCGCCACAATCTGCGAATCAGCTGTTGTTCTGTAAGATTGGCGCTACCAACTGCAAATACCCACAATCAAAAGTTTAAAATTTCAAACGATATGGCGGCAACTAACCCATGGCCCAGTTACCTCGTTGACCCAGTTGCCCCTACGCACCTTACACTGCTTTAAAGAAATCGTATGAAGTAGTAAGAGTAAGTGAAGTAGTACAAATTTTGAAATTACCAACACTGTCCTTACAAATGAGAAGGTAAAAAGTATTAACTATCTTTCAAGAAAATTGAAGCTGATAAGAACTCATCTCGGAAGATAAGTTAATAATAATCGTTTATGTTGACGATAAATGATGATAACGAAAAATTTCGCATCTTGTTTAAGATGATTTTAAGAAAAATTGAAAATTAAACGTGTTAAGTGATATTTTATATGTTAATAATCATTGTAAAAACGTTAACTGATGGAATGAGAATATAAAAGAATTGTATCTTTGAAAGTGTGTCCTATTTATTTATTGAAGAGAGAGAGGGGGACCAGTAATATAATAGAGGAGTCCAGTTTATACATCTGGGGTTAACAGAATCTAGCATATAGAGTGAATATCTTAAAGTACGAGCCCATCTTCATGGTAATCATAAAGGTATAGCTGACCTAAGGAAATAAAGTAATAAATTCAAAAGCAGCGTCATCTTAACCAGAGACCTTCATTGTAGTGAAATTGTTTAAAAATAACAGAGCAAAGTGAGTGTGCAAGCAGTCATCAAATACATATTTAAACGGATACGAAATCACTTACTCCATAATCCTTGAGAAAGTTTAGTGGTAGGTCATCTTTCTAGATGATGAAGGTAACAGGTAAGACCAAAATACTTTAACATAAATGTTCCTTTTTGTTTCCTGGGATTTTGTGTTAATAGATTAAAGTAGTGGTAGTTTAGACATTTTATTGTCTGTTTTGTTCTTTTTCAAATACAGCTTTTTTAACAAATTTGAAATTTTGCATGTAATTATTGTAACTTTTCTAGACATAGTTTCGTAATAAACCGCCAAAAGGTTTGGAAAAGAGCAAATTATATGTCGACACAATTATCAAACTCGTGAAGCTTTACATACATAATTCTTTTAATTTTACGTACTTCATGATTAGGGAGTTTTACCAGTCACCAAGTCAGTCAGTCACCATATTTTTTGTGCGTGTTGACTTTTATGATTGAATCTAAAACTTTAGTAGTTAAACGTTTATCTCAACCCTAGATTGTTCTGAGAGTAACTAGTATATATAATGTAACTAAAATCTTTAATATTTAAAAAATACTGATACTACCAATTGGAAATACATATATCATAGAGTAATAAAAGAAAGATATAAAAGAAAATGTAATTTATTTACTGAAATATTAATTATGAAATTATGTATTACTTGTTTGTAAAAACCTTCGGTTGTATAAATATTATATTAGATATATATGAATAAAAATATATTAGGTACATTGAAATTGAATAAGTGTTTTATACAAAAAAAATCATCAAAGAATAACTGAATTGTAATGTACATTAAGAGCGCTCTCTACGCGGCGTATCAGCAAATTACCTATCACATCGTTAAAAATTGAGATAGAAAGATGCGATTTTTAACAAAATGTTTTAAAAAATTTTCTTTATGTGGCAAAATATCTAAAGAAAATTTTTATTAAATTTTTGATTTTTATTTTGCTTATTTTTAAATATTTTTGACTTTATGACATTTTGCCACATGAAGGTATTCATTTTATAATTTTCGAGCGGAAAATTTTGATCAGAAACCTCTTAACAATTAAATAATAAGTAATTCCCATAAATTTCTTAAGCGCTCAATAAAGTGGCGCCATCCTGTTATATTTCGAAACTAAACTCGGGTTAATTTCATGTGGCAACACTGGAAATGAAGATTTGGCGTTGGCAGCTTAAGCGATAATTTAAATGTGGTTAGTTGCATCACCTTTCATTAGTTAATTCATAACAGTTATATAAATGTAATATCAAACAATAACTGCAGTTTCAAGATTTTATTTAAAAACACCTAAGTATTTTGTTCCTGCTTTTACTTGCAATCATAATCTTTTTTAATTTAGACGCAAAGAACTCCTTTTTAGCCATAATTTTACGATCTCGGTACTTGAGCATAATATACGAATTAACTACTAACAGCAAATGAAAACATTTATTAAACGTAAAGCGAGAGTAAATTAATAGGGTTGAATAAAAGTATTTAGTCTCGTCTCCACGAAATATATTTAAAACAATAAATTTTAGAGTTGACTGCAGTTTCGGCTTACTTAAGATGAAGTCATTCCCAAAACATTTTAAAACCAAAATATTTATTAGGAACAAGAAACATTTTTTGAACAGTCTATGTTTTGTTATTAGCAAGTTGTAGAAGACTTGCACTTCTCATGAATTTTCTTTAATTATAAAAATCATGCGAAAAAACTTTAAAAAGAGAAAGAAATACAAGATATCAGATTATTCTATTTCCTGATCATGTAGTAGTTTTAATTTTCTTTATATATTTAAACATGGATTGTTTAAAAAAATGTTTCTTCTTCCTAATAATACATATTTTTGCAGTCAACTTTAAAATTTATTATGTTTTAAATTATTTCGCGGAGAAGTTAAAAGCTTTTATTCAACCCTATTTATTAACATTCAACTCCATTAAAAGAAAACGATGGACACTTTCGAAGATTTAATAAAGCGATAAATTATAAGCCACTACCCACAAGGTGCAATGAGTATTAGTTTATTTAAAAACTATAATTTTTCTACTCCTGGTGCCCATCGTATAAGCAATTTACCTATAACATGGTTATAAATTGAGATAGAAACATGCGGTTTTCAACAAAATCTTTTAAAAAATGTTGTCTATGTGGCAGAATATCTAATACTTTTCTAAAATAAATTCTCGATTTTTATTTTCGATATTTTTAAGTATTTTTGACCAAAACATTTTACTGCAAGGAGGTATTATTTTACAAGTTTTAAATCTAAAAAAATGTCCATAAAACGATTAGCAATTAGTAGTTATTTATGTATTAAGGGCATAAAGAAGCTTTTATGGCCAGAAGCGTTATTTCTAGCCCGAGGCGTTAAGGTAAGTACCCACAGCAGCGGATCCGCAGGCGGATGTCATACGATTGGTCGGTTTGAGACGATTTGACTCAAACTGACCAATCGTATGACATCCGCTGCTGTGAGTACTTACCTTTAGCCGAGGGCTAGGAAAAGGCTGTAGGGTCATAAAAGCAAGTTATGCCCGCTATACCTACTCTGTTTTATGCACAGATTAGGTTTTTATCTCAAATCTATTGTTGTGTAAAAAATATAATTAAATCAGTACGTAGGTACATCAAACCGCTGTGCGTATACTTATGTGCTTATACGAAGTACGTTACTATAGTTACTATTCCAAAATTTTTAATTTCAGTTTATTTTCATTGGTGATAAGTTTACAAATTATATTAAGAACCAATCAAGTTCTACAACAAACAGCTCTGACATTTAATTGACGTTTCTTTATTGACCGTCGGACCATAAAGATGACCTTGGGCCATAAAGAGACGGTTATGTTTAGATGAGTCTAGCAATATTAGGCTAATTATAATGTATCTGTGCATAATAGTTATTTATGTATTAAGGGCATAAAGAATCTTTTATGGCCAGAAGCGTTATTTCTAGCCCGAGGCGTCAGCCGAGGGCTAGGAAAAGGCTGTAGGGCCATAAAAGCAAGTTATGCCCGAAATGCATACACTATTTTATGCACAGATTGTTTTTATCTCAAATCTATTATTGTGTAAAAAATATAATTAAATGAGTACGTAGGTTACATCAAGCCGCTGTACGTATACTTATGTGCTTATATACGAAGTACGTTACTATAGTTACTATCTAAAATACTTAATTTCAGCTTATTTTCATTGGTGATAAGTTTACAAATTATATTAAGAACCAATCAAGTTCTACAACAAACAGCTCTGACATTTAATTGACGTTTCTTTATTGACCGTCGGACCATAAAGATGCCCTTGGGCCATAAAGAGACGGCTATGTTTAGATGAGTCTAGCAATATTAGGCTAATTATAATGTATCTGTGCATAAACATATTAATTTCCCTTATATACTGATTATATGGAATCTATGATTTTGCTATGCTAATATATTAGTTTATGTTCTTCTATTCTGGTAGAACATAACATGAAGATTTTTTGAGAAGTTGAAGTGTTTCTCTTGAGACTTACTTTTATATAGGGTGTCTCTAAAAGGTCTGTACAAATGCTAAGACATATTCCTGAGACCAAACTAAGACGATTTAACCAAACTCTATCCAAAAGTGCTTCGTTAATGCGCTATCGAATGTCAAAGATCTTGAAAAAATTTATATTTTTCTAAATAACAAAATATTGCTTTTGCGCAAGATGAGAGTATGTACTGAAAAACTAGTTTTTTGACAACATTTTTTTAATAGTGGGTGTTACGTAAGATGATCTACATGTAAAGGAGCTCAAGTTTTTTTTAACGGTTTGGTCAATATTTTTCAAACTTTTTCTACAGATAGAGATATTCTAATTTCCAACATTTTTTGTCTGTTGTTCCATCTTGCTGTGTACCATAGTTTAGGCAAAAATAATTAATTTGATTTGCTTGCTATTCACTGCTGCCATACATTATAGTTAGTTAAAACTTTGCCGAGATATGTTTTCATGCATGGTGGGGCACGCCTTCATTTCACATTTATTATCCGTAACCATCTAAATCAACTATATCCGAATAGATGGATCGGTAAGTGAAATCATGTTCTCGTAAACTGGCCACCTCGCTCTCCTGATATGATGTCTATGGATTATTTTTTATGGGGAGCTTTAAAACCCATGGTATTCTCCAGACCTGTAAATACAGAAGAGGAATTGTGGAGACGAATTCAAAATACGACACACTAAACGACTAAAAGACGATGCCGAAATGATGAAAGAGTATAGTTTAATTCTTTATGTCGTATTAATTTTTGTATGCATGTAAATGGTAGCCACTCTGAAGATTTTCTGTGTGTTTGCATTAGATTTACCAAGTAAGATAGTTATTGTTTTATTAACTTTTCTTGAACGCCAACACACTTTAAATTAGATACATTATGGCTGCAGTGCATGGCATGCAAACCAAATTAATCTTTCTTGCCTAAACTATGGCAGATAGCAAAATCCAACAACAGACAAAAAAATGTTAGAAATTAGAATATCCATCTGTAGAAAAATTTTGAAAAATATTGACCAAACCGTTAAAAAATCTGAGCTTCTTTACATGTGGATGACCCAATGTTTATCATTCAATTTTTTGAAGATCTTTGACGTTCAATAGCGCCTTTACGAAGCACTTTTGGATAGAGGTAAGTTTAGTTAAATCGTCCTATTTTGGTCTCAGGAATATGTGGTAGCGTCTTGCCAAGACCTTTTTTATAAGACAGTTGGTAATATTTAATAATAACTAACATGTAGGTGAAGCGATGAAGACAAGAGAGAAGCGACGAGATTCGAATATTGCAATGTATTTTGAAAAGAACTGCAGGATGTCATATAGTTGGACAGTAATTTTGAATTACCACTCAGTCACTGAGTCGCATTACCTGTTGAAAGTCCATTCCAGTTTGTAAAGCATATGTAGTAAGGTTTACAATACAAATACTTTATTTTAGCATAAAATGTGTGACAGAAGTTGTGTACAAAATTATAAAAGTATTATTAAAGAATGTCAAGAAATAAGAAATGTCGCTTTTAAGATTAAAGTCTTTTAGTGTTATCAACACAAAAACTCTAATGCCGAATATTTATGGCCATTTGCACTAGCTTCGGTTAATCCTAATCGAAGATTAATTACCATATAAGTAATATACGTTTATCAATACAATCATATCCATAATAATTAGGGCTAGCGTGCACTATGATCTTTTTTTCAGTTTACAGTTTGTTTCAGTTTTTCAGTTTAGAACAGTTTAGTCGACCGAGTGAGATAGTTGCAACATACGGAGATGCACACATTTACTCAACTTTCCTGTTGAATCTTGTCAGAAACCAGAATACGACTGAACTGTTGGCCGACACACACCTGGATTTGAATATCTCGTGTGCGCACTAGATGATTACATAGGCAAGGAACTTCGCTTGGACACTCATTATTACTGTGCTTGAAAATCTCTGCGAACATTGTGGAACAATGTGACTGGATCAAAAATGTATTTATTTATTGCTTATAGAAGATCCAGTAATGTTTAATACTTCGTCAAAACTTGTGATGCTCATTCTATGGAATCCCAAAAAACTCTCAACTCCTCGTAGAGTTGAAACTGACCCTCCAGTAAGCGTTGGCAGGTTATTGGATGAACCCAATATCTTCTGTTTTGATTTTCTCGGTGTCTAAAGCTAAAATCGCGAAGCAAACTACCTCTACCAAGTTCATTTTGAGAATGGAATACATGATACAACACAACAGTTTACCCGCATTTGTACCAACCACACACACATAGTGTCCCCAGGTGCGGTACACAAGAGGAAAAACTTTTTTATTATTAATTTTATAACAAAGTCATTCTCTATGAAAATTTTTGCTTGATTCAAGATTACTAAAAAGTATAACGGAATTTTTATATTACTTATAATAAAATAAAAAATTTAAGAAAATGCATTTTTTCTAAGGAAAAAAACGACCAATGTAATTCTGTATTTACTATATTTTTTATCATGATGTCTTGCTTGAATCAATGCAGTAACAATCAAATAGCAATATTAATAATATTGAGAAATATTACCTTATTTCATTTTACATACGATTTATTCAAGCAACGAGATTTTATTTTTTGAAGAATATTGAACTTAGTTGTCTTTTCTTTAAGAAATAATGCATTTTTTTATTTTCTACTTTATTCTAAGTACCTAATATTAAAATTTTGTTATACTTTTAAGTAGTTTTAAATCAAGCAAAAACTTTTATAAAGAATGTCTTTTTGTCATAAAATTAATAATAAAAGTTTTCCTCCTGAGAACCGCATTTGGGGACACACTGTATGTACTATTGGTTTCATAACTATCTATATCGGACAGCAAGGCTCATATGGTTATTTTTCTTTATTAGAAAAAAGGTTAAAACATAGCATCATATTAGCATTGCTGTTCTAGATCATTATGATACCAGTTAGTGGCAATAGTACTCAAAATGCAGTTTCAGGATTAGTAAATATAAATAATAATAATTGTTGATTGGTCAATCAACATAGAATCACTGTGAATAGAAACAATAATATTTCGACTGACAAGCTCATTATGGCTTTTGTACGAACATATTTTTTGTTTTAGTTTAAACGAGTGAAACAAATTTTTCATAATATGTGCTGTAACTTTCTTGCAGATTGATATGATGATTAGGTTGATTGTAACGCGAAATTTGGTTAAAAAGCTTTAGAATTTACAACTGTCAAATGATAATTATAAATCTTTTGTTTACGATTGATTTCAAAAAACTTGTCTACTATATAACCTTGTATTTAACTAAAAGTAACCAAATAAAGTACATATATAGTAGTCCTTGATAGTCACTATAGTCACCTACAGCGAATTCCAACGAGATAAAGATGTAAAATAAAATAATATTCATTTAAATAGTTATAACAGTGCACCTAATTATGAAAGTCATAGTTTAAAGAAAAAGAGACTTTCATAACGTGCTGTACACGACACTTTTTTGCATAGGTATTGTAAGCTGAAAAATTTGTCTTAAAAGGATTTATGCAAAATTTAAAAATCAGGAAAACATATTATTCTTTGACAATAATCTCCAAGGAGATTGAAGTTTGTTTTTACAAACATAATTAAAAAAGGTGCTACTTTCATTAGGATTTTTCGTTAAAAAAACTTTCATAATCAATATGCAAAAAAGTTTTACTTTATGTTTAAAACTACGATTAAGAAAATGAGATTTCGTCATCAATATGCAAAAAAAGATATTTTACAATACTTTTTGTTAGGTGCTTATTACAACTTAAATAAAGTAGTATGTATTAAAAGGTTCTTTTTATAATTTGTCTGTTTTGCTTTTTCTATTTTTTCAATATTTTATGGTAACCTGGAAGAACTATTACCTAGCATTTTAATTCAATAAGGAGAATGCTGCCACCTAATGTCCTAAAGTACATTTATGTATACTCGTATTAAAAATTGGTTAAAATCTCAAATCCGCAATACGACATCCACTAATAAAATAATTAGCATAACACCAACAAGTTTCAAGTGTTACTGAAGTTTATCGAAGGATATAACGATATAAGATGCAGATTGCAGTCACGTGTTTGCGCTATTGCCGCTGTAACATTGACGGCCTTGCATCCGAACAAAGAAATTTAAACGTTACGCGTCTTCAGCACTCGATAATTTAAAGAGGAAGAAAGATGCCATAATACAGCAAACGTCTTTTCTTAATTATTGAGTTTGTGGATGGTGAGGGGTGTATTGGTGGCTTTCCATACTTTGATCAGCTGAGCTACAGCGCTCTTAACGGATTGCGTCACTCAATGTCTTTGCCTTATCTTTTAGTGCTCCTTCATTTTCCTATAGAAATCTAACCTTAATTCAAATACATAAGTCTTATATAATCATATAAGTAAGGACAATAAAAGTAAGTAATTACTTGATAATCTAATAATAATTACTTACATAAGAAAATTATTAATTTAATAAAATAAATTGATTTATTATATTGATGTTCCGCATTCATATTATGTATAAATAGACAAACTAAAAATAAATACATAACTGTTGGCGTCTCGATGGCGTTGGGCTCGATGGACACCAAATGTAGCGAGACGAAAACGTGACAGCATCAGGCTCCGTCATCGTAAGGCGAGGAACGGGGAATCAAAATGCGAGACCGCTAAGTAGGACCAGGAAAAAGGGGATATGCTTTTGGGTGTTCGAAGAGTGCGTTGTAATATTGCTGCGAAGAATTAATAAAGTTGTTCATACGTTTGTGGTGGTTATTTCTTACTGTTATTTAAAGACTTAATTTCCTCATTACCCTAACATCAGGAGTCGGATAAAAAACCCACGTCCTTGGTGCGAATTGTAATTGTGTTGTGTGCAGTTCTTTGAAACCATGTCGAACCGTAGCCACGGGGTTTACCGACGAGAGGGTGGTGCCGTTGGAAACGACGAGGATGCGAGTGAAGGGCGACTACAAGGTGTAGGGCGGCGCCGGCGGCCGAGGTCCACGTCCAGACACCGTAGCCGGAATGAACAAGGGCGACGTTCTAATAGCACCTCCAGGTCTCGGGGCAGGGCCCGGGAGCGTTCGCGGTCCAGAGGCCATAAGTCGAAGCGCAGGACTTCCCGGAAAGAAAAGAATCGTCCCCGAGAGCGCTCCAGGTCTGGTAGGACGGAAGTGAGCCAATCAGTTTCTCTATTGAGTGAAGCACTCGTTGAGGGTATGGAAAAATTAGCGAATAAGCTTACGGTTAGGGAAAGTCAGCAAACGGTAAGTGCTACTTCGCTTAATAATAATCCTATTGCAGAATTCGATCCGACTAATCAGAATGTTACCGATTGGCTTGATGCCGTAGAGGAATACGTTGCTATATATAATTGGAATGACAAGACCACCTGTCATTTAGCGTTAAATAAGTTAAGTGGTGCCGCTGAGGTGTGGTATCGCGGTTTACCCTCTCGTATTCATACATGGCTCGAGTGGAAACGGTTACTTATGCAAAACTTTGTGCCGACAAGGAATTTGCACAAACTAATGGGCACAATGATGGCCTGCGTAGCGAAGCCCCGTCAGAGCCTGTACGCGTACGCGTTTGAAAAACTTGCGTTAATAAATCAATTAAAACTTCCAATGACAGATGCAGACAAGGTTCACTTAATTATGGGTGGAATATCAGACCCACAAATACAATTTTCGGTAGAGACTGCGAATATAACCGAACCCAGTAGATTGGCCGGTCATTTTAAAGTGTACGATGCTAATATGCAGGCCCGGATTGGGACAAACTCCGGTAAAGGAGCGGTCGCAGTATCAGTAATAGCCGCTGCGGAAGGTACGGAATCCTCGGAAAAGACAGCATGTTTCCGTGCGGTCAATTTGGTCATTTAAAACGCTCCTGTCCTCGTAACTATCCACGGTTGCAGCGTACAGGTACTAGGTACAATCTTAATACCATTAGACACACCGGAAACGAAAAATTTTACAAAGACATTTATTTGAACGGTAACTGTATCAAGTGTTACCTGGATCTTGGTAGTGAGGTCTCTCTAATTACGAAGAATGTCGCTGAAACATATTCGTTAAGCTTAACGCCGCCCAAACCAGCGATTGTTTTGTCCACACTTACTGGCGACATTATTCCGCGATTTATTACAAACGCCCACATAACCGTGAATACAGTAGAACGGAACATTGATTTTTATGTAGTCGATAACGAGTTTCTGGGAGTAAATATACTAATTGGTCAGAATTTTACAGAATTGGAAGATGTTTTCTATTTTAAAAGCGGGAATGAATTGGCATTTAGTGAAACGTTTGAAACGTGGAAAGTAAATAAGATAAATAAAATAGATGTAAAAATAGGAATTCAAGATCCGGACGTAATTAAACAGCTTTTAAGACTCCTCGATAAGTATCCGGCATGCATGGCCCAGAATTTGTCGGAATTGGGGGTCACGACTCTTGCCGAAACGACAATAACTCTAACGAATAAAACACCAATTGTACATCGACCGCGTCGTTTTTCAGATACGGAACGTGCCGAAATTCGCGAAATTGTAGACGACTTATTGGCAAATGGGATTATTCGCGAATCTCGATCACCATACGCATCTTCTGTATTACTGGTAACTAAGAAAAACGGAAATAAGCGATTATGTGTGGATTTTCGGGCACTTAATAAGAATACGGTCTCAGAGGTCTACCCTTTACCGCGAATTGAAGACCAGTTGCGACGGTTGTCAGGGTGTAAATATTTCATTGTTCTGGATTTATTTTCTGGTTATTATCACATACCGGTTGCACCCGAATCGGTGCCGCTTACTGCATTTATCACCCAGGATGGGCAATATGAATTTTTGCGAACCCCATTCGGTCTCAAGAAGCGGTCTTTCAGAGGATGTTAAATGCAGCTTTGGGGCAGTTGCGATTTACTAAAGTATTGGTTTATCTGGATGATATACTGATCCCCACGAAAACTATTAATGAGGCCCTCCAAATTTTGCACGAAGTATTGGAAATTCTAAAAATTAACGGGTTAACTTTGAATTTAAGTAAATGTTGTTTCCTTTCTACACAAATCGAATATCTTAGCTACGACATTTGTGAATCCCTTATCCAGCCAGTACTGGTTTCACAACATGCGGCGGTTTGTCAAAAAGTATGTTAAAAATTGTCTGAATTGTTTGTATTTTAAAGACCCGCAAGGTCCGTTGCCGGGGTACTTGCACCCTATACCAAAAGTTCCGGTTCCTTTCCACACCATTCATGTGGATCATCTGGGACCGTTCATAAAAACCAAATCCGGGAATACACAGTTACTAGTAGTCGTAGAAGCGTTTACAAAATTTGTATTGATTTACCCTGTTAAAAATACAAAAACTAAATTTACGATACGGGCAATGAAAGAGATGATAAAGGTATTCGGGGTTCCGAGACGCATTATTAGCGATAGGGGAACATCTTTTACAAGCTTAAAGTTCCAAGAATTTTGCAAGGGTATAGGAACGAAACATTACATGAATGCAGTCGCTGTTTCTCGCGCTAACGGTCAAGTTGAGCGGTACAATCGCACGATCTTAGACTCACTATCGACTATGGGGGCGAATAGCGATGATGACCGTTGGGACGAAAATATATCTAATATTCAATTAGGGTTGAATGGCATCTTTAATAAAGCTATTGGGATAACGCCAAGTGAGGCTTTATTGGGGTTCTGAGTATTTTCGCAGGGTCAGTTGGAGTTAGAGCGAGAAGCTGTCGATGTCACTGCTGTCCGAGCTCGTATATAACAATGCCAGGACCGTTACCAAGCAGATCAGAAGCTGAATCAAGCTGAACAGCAGCCACGGGTAGCAGTGGAAAATTGTTGCCAAAGTGGCGGGGTCCCTTCCGCATTACAAAGGTCCTCGGTAACGACAGGTATGAGGTGGCCGGCATTCCCGGTAGTATTCGATCCCGTTGCCGTTACACTGGGGTTGCGGCTGTAGATAACATACGACCCTGGATTCACTTTGCTGGAGAGGATGAGACGATGGAGGTCCCAGCTGTTGGGTAGTATGGCCGGTTGGCGGACAAGCCACTGGGCCGATGGCCGGTTGGCGGACAAGCCACTGGGCCGATGGCAGGTTGGCGGACAAGCCACTGGGCCGATGGCAGGTTGGCGGTCAAGTCACTGGGCCGATGGCAGGTTGGCGGTCAAGCCACTGCGCCGATAGCAGGTTGGCGGTCAAGCCACTGGGCAGATAGAAGGTTGGCGGTCAAGCCACTAGGCAGAGGTACCTTTCTCGTTCCCCGGGATCGAAACAGCGGGGGGGGGATGTGCGAAGAGTTTCCGCTGCCCTAGAGCTTTCGGGGGAATTGAGAACGGTACGCCTGGGGTCACTGGTACGTGGGGCATTGCAGGCACGGGGTGACCACAAATTACTAACCCCTTATAGGTAGATTTCTTAGTTACATTGTTTATTGTTTAATGCTAATACAGTTATATTGTTTATTGTTTGCTCATAATATGATTTATTGACACTTGGCGCCAAGTATCCATTAATTCCTAGGTTAGGCTCAGCGACTCGCACTGGAACTCCGTACTCCGGCAGATGGAGACTTACCACATAGACTGTCTGTTAACCCAGTAGTCTTTTTTTTATCTATCATATTACTCAATCCAAGCCCAATTTGACGTTGATTTAGTTTCAGTTAATGCCATCTCAAGGACTGTTGAGTGGGACACTGCAACGGTCAGGAAAGGCCGAATGTTGGCGTCTCGATGGCGTTGGGCTCGATGGACACCAAATGTAGCGAGACGAAAACGTGACAGCATCAGGCTCCGTCATCGTAAGGCGAGGAACGGGGAATCAAAATGCGAGACCGCTAAGTAGGACCAGGAAAAAGGGGATATGCTTTTGGGTGTTCGAAGAGTGCGTTGTAATATTGCTGCGAAGAATTAATAAAGTTGTTCATACGTTTGTGGTGGTTATTTCTTACTGTTATTTAAAGACTTAATTTCCTCATTACCCTAACATAACTGTAACTAAAACTTATAAAAGAATGTTTTAAAAATGCATTATTACATATTGTGAAATAATTCTATAAAGATTGTTTTTTTTTTATTTAAAAATAATATAAATTTAATTTTAATCTTTGATGGAGGTGAGTTTGTTCATTCTAGGAAATCTAAAATAATTTACCTAAACCACGAAATTTATAATGGTAAGTGTTGGTAACCCAGCTATTCGTGGGTATGCGTGTGTGCCCGCCATATAAAATTCGCGGTCTGCAAAGTGAACCGCAAATTCAAGCAACCAATTCGCGTACCCCTCTCCAACCAGTTGCGAATGTGTTGATCAGTGAATGGTTAAAAAAGGAATACGCCATTTTGTAGTTGTAAACCTATTGTTCGAATATGTTCCGGCTAATTTGATTATGCAAAAAGAAAAAAAAATATTATTGAGAAATATAAAGGGAATAACTTACGAATGAATGGTTCGTGTGGCCTTTTTATTGAACCTAATAAAAGATGAATAAACAGCTTTTGAAGTTAATTATAGGAATATTTGATGTTATACAATAATAATAATGAAATGGTTTTGGTTAGCATAATATACCATTAGGTAAACCTGATGATTTCATGTAAGAATGTGAAAAGACGAAAACCCTAAGGGGTTAGTTAATGGGGCAATAAAGTAATAGGCATGTGCTGTGAGTTATAATAAGAATAAGAAATCTATGAAACTTCCGTTTAATACATTAAAGCTATGATCATTAAAGGGCGCAATTTCTATAAAAGAGCTTTTGATTATATTATAGGCATTTTTTAATTTACTTTTTTACTATCTTTTTAATATTTTTGAAACTTAACAGGAGAGAAACCTAAGTGCACCAGATCGATTTTGATGAAACTTTGCATATAAGTAATGAAAATATTAACACATCATTTTTCCCACCTGCTAGTATGAATACTGACCAAATACCACCCTTAAAGTTTAATCAATCTTTCCTGTTATTTTAATAACTCAAGAACCGTAAAATATATAAAACGATTTTAAATTCTTACAAATATTTTTTCCACGTAAGTAGAATATATTTTTTATAAAAATTTACAGCCATCTTCCTAACTATTTCCCACTAAATTTAATATTTTTCTAAAAAAGATACAGTAATTCGTTTACGTTTCACACATCTATACATATTAACAAAAATAAAAGTTTTAAAAGATAGAAATATTCCTTTAAATGTCGATATCAATCTTACTCGATGTAATTTAGCTACAAAATATAACTTTTTGTAATCAAAAGAATCACAATATCCAATTCTTTTAGTACTCATAGAAAGCACCCATAAAAAATTAAGAACCATGTTAATAACATTATTATTATACCTACGTACTTAGTTAATATTTTAATTTTTTCTTACGTATCCCCAGTAGCATATTATATTTAATAAATATTTGTTAAAAGTAGTTTAAATATTAAATGTTGTTTTAATATAAAAAATACTTATTAAATTTTTATTTTACATCGGATAATTTATATTTAAATCTTTATATATTATATATATTTAATACATATTTGGTTAAATATACTGATGATATCCATCTGAGTTTTACATTAAAAGATATATCCCTTAAATTTCTTTTGAGCTTCATGGAGAGTAAATCTAGTACAAAAAGCCTTTGTGTGGACATCACGAGATGTATAATGAACAAGTTACATATTTAGATTTATGTACATATTTATACAAACTTAATCCTCTTATACCCGAAGCAGTCGAGTAATAGCTTATAATTTATAACTTACTTAGTTTTGCTTAGGATTTCTTAAAACATTTCTGCGCTTTTTTTGGTTCTTTATTGCTTCTCCAGTTTCCCAGTTGCTTTTCCTCTCTTCTAGTCTTGGTCGTTCTCTTCCCTGTCTTCTTCGTAGTCTAGTTTTCCAAAACCTCTTCAATTTCCTATCTCTGCCAAATCTCATAAAGTGTACAAACTACCCAAGTTGCTATTGCTTTAATTTCCCGTTTATAGCTATGACTCCTAACTAGTCTAAGATAAGTCTGCGAGAAATGCCCCACAATTGGAAAAATATATTTTTTCTAATAGCATCATTTTTATATTAAAAAAGAAACAATATTTAGCAAACTTTATTCGTTAGCACCGCCTAACAAAAATATAAATCATTTAACAACTCAAATAAATTATTTTATAAAGAGTTTACGTTTCCATCTATCCCAGCTTGCCACGAAAAGATGACACAAGTTAAAATTCTTTGGTATGAACAGAAATTCCCAAAAGTCTCCTTTTAATCTTCAAATTGCTTTTTGGCGATACTTTTCACACAAATTGTCATATTTTCGTGCATCCAGCAATGACAGCAGATGCACAGAGTCCAATAATCTGAACGTATTGTCGAGTTGTAATTCTCAAGTCATTCAACGCATTCATTCTCGTTGAAGTAATCAATGACGTCTCGTCATCGCGGTCTTCTTCAGTCTCACAATCTTGGCCCTCCTCATCCGATTCAGACAGTGGAGACAGGGGCTTATATTTTTTGAATCTCTTGACAGGTTTTGAGTGAGTCAGATGTCAGTTTTGTAAAGCAATTAGATTTTGTGAATTTTTGTTTCTGCAATTTTTCCCATTCAATGTTTTTAGGTGAAGTTAATATTGTTGTAACACGCCTACTTCGTTTCTTTAAGCACATTGGAATTGTAGGCAAGGGTGATATATTTTCATGGACCTTTACGGTAGATGAAGATTGAATCATCAGCTCAGCTGCAGTAGGTCGGGCATCAGCAAGCGACAACGTTAGCCTAACTTAGTAAAAAGTAAAGATGGCAATCTACGTTAAATGCAGACTTTAAAGATTTTACTACTCCACGATCTAGAGCCTGAAGGTAATTAATCATGTGGCAAGCATAATGCAATGACATCATTTCTTTCTGTTGCAATACCTCAACACTATAATGCCGCAGTAACATAGTAAGCCGCAATAGACATACGCTGATTTCTGGTTCATGTAAACGACTGGTCCGTTTAGCATACCATCTTGAAATTCATCCTTGTACACTTCTCTTTGAATACGCAAGCTGGAGTTAAGAAAATCCCTTCTGCATTGCAGCAAGCGATAACTGCTACGGTTTCACCTTTTTTCCTTACGTAATTGTAGACACACTTTTCGATCCTTTTTGGGCTATGCCGTAACCTACTTTATTGTTTAGCTAGAGCCCCGTTTCAGTCATCCTTCAACTTCTCTTACCAGTGGCCGATTTAACACTTAAGGGGCCTGAAGCGTTACAAATTTTTGGGGCGCCATAGTATAAGTCAATTACTACAATTTATATACCTTTTATTATAATTACATATGTAAATATAACAATATTTTAAAATTAATATAAGTATGTAATCATATCATTTTAATTTTTTGGTATAACTGACTTATTCGTTAATTGACATTATACCTGCTAATAAATATTATTACATAGTATATTGTGTTACAAGTGCAGAAAAGTGCCAATTTCTCACATGTAAAGAAGTTGTGGCATGAAATGAAGTCGAATTCCGCAATCACACGAGTGTGAAATTGGAGTTTTTGCACGTTTTACACACTATATTTACGACCACAAAAAAATAATAAAACACTAAAAGCCAGGAAACATATTTCAGAGAATATGATTTGAGATGTTCTGGATTGTCAAAAGTGGACAATGCTCACATTTTGTGGAAAGCAGGTGTTAGTTATAAAAATTAAGAAATGCGTATAACTCAATGTAATAATCATTTATTTATAAAATCAGTACTGAAATTTGAACAATTATAAATTTAAGTTAATAACAGTAATTTTGTTGGCGTCTTCAATTTTTTTTAAATGTCACAGACACATTTTTAAATGTATTTTGGACGTCGTGTTGTTCCGTCCCTGCTTTTTTGTTAATGAAAGTTAATCATAACCCCAATTTTTACAAACACATTGAATACCTAATGCTTCATTTGTATGTAATTTTAAATCATAAATTCCCAAAACATTTTTAGGTTACCATGTTATAGACCGGTTATTCTAAATTTATGAATTAAAGCCATTAGAAGGATATATCGTGTCTGAACGTCTGAAGCTGATTTCAAATAAATTTAGGACAAGTCTTGAGAGTGATTTTTGTATTTTTAAATTATATTTTCATAGTTAACTATAATATCAATGAAAATAAAAAAGCACATTTACAGTATGGAGTACTGACTGTCCTAGATTTATATGAAACCAGCTGTACATATTAAGGCCGCGACCGAAGTGACCCGCCGAGATACTAAGGCGGCCGGGAGTCGCTCACTGTATGTACGCACTTTACGTTTCAGGATATACGGAATTTGCAAATTATAAAAGCTATCATTGTTTTTATTGTAATTCTGCAATAATAATGAATAATATTAATATATTTATTTATTTACTCCCCTTTGCCTTCACATACAACATGACGTATAATACAAAAAAGAAAACATTACTTAATATTAAGATAAGCATAATTTCAACAGTATATTTGTATAACAACGTAAATGCAAACGAAAGGATGAAGAAAAAATACACCACATGACTGTAAAACAGTCGTGCGTGGTTTTGCAAAATAAAATTCTTTTAAATTTTAATACACTAGCAATTATATAATAATATTAAAATTACTCAATTTTACGTTAATTTAATAACAGTTTTATAATAACTTTATATAGTAGTAATAACTTTATATGCTGGTAGTCAACACAGAGCTCAGAGATGAAATGTCGCTCGGAAAGCGGAAGCTCCAGGGTTCGATTTCCAGCCGGGTGATAACACAGGTCTGCATTTTAATACCTTATAAAATGTGAATTGAGTTTTCCCAACTGATTTTGGGTGTTTGAGTGGTGTTGATTTCAAAACTCTTTTTGGTTTTTCTCTTTACGTAAGATTTTTAAACAACATAGTAAAACAATCGAAAAAATAGAGATATTTATACGTATTTAGAGTAAAAAGCCAATGCGAAAAAGGCAACAAAAAATTACAAAAATCATAGAAGATACACTATTCCTTTATCTTTTTGGAAAGCCTTTCCTGTTTGCTGGAAAAGTTTCTTTTCGTTGCTTTACGTCTATATCTAGTTTTATAGGATACCAAAAAAATGTTCCTGGAGCAAGCAGATTTTTCCGCTTAGATATCCATCTAAGCGGAAAAATTAGGATCCCCTAAACTCTCGAAAAGATCTTTTGGAAGTGTTAAATCTATAACATGTAGACATTTAGTTCGTTTTGAGAAAATAGCTGCGGTTTAGACTTTCTTGAAAATGATGGTTTAAAAATCCCAATTTCTGCATCTACTGAAGATTCGGTATCAACACTAGACTGCAATGGTTTACGTGGAACTGGCACAGGTATATCAGCATGTGAAACTGGTCTCATTGCCGACTGAAGAGTGAGATAGTTAATATATTTAAGAGTTCTTGTGTTATTACCCTTAATATCACAAATCAAAAATACCAGTCGTCAGTGGGTGTGATTTCTTGGTTCTCTCCAGTTGGTTGTTCCTTCAAACCAATGCCTTAAGTGTGCCCAGCGTTTATCAGTATTTTCGTTTCGAAAATGAAACAAATATATAATTTGACTTGAAGAAATGTACGTGTGCCAGTGAATGCTGTCTTTCTTCTGGTACGTATAAATCTAATAGATTTAATGGATTACTTCTTCACGCCTCGTGCCTAAAGACACATGAAAGAAATAATTAAAATAATAAAACATGAAGATTATCCTATTGCATTTGGGTATTATTTTAAGTTCTATGTGAATCTGTCACTTCCCTGGTCTCTCCCCTGGGTTTTTTTAAGTTGTTATTACGAGATGAGCTCTATTGTAATACTGTATGTAGTTATTGTGGTTACATTATTAGGCACCTTGACTATTTTGGTTTGATTTAGCATCACCCCTCTGATCAAATTGTTACTACCCTGATTCTTGTGCAACCCTCCTGGGTTGCAATTTTCCCTTGGCCACCATGAAACTCCGAAAATGCGTAATAATTGCTGGCCCACTTTAAATTAGTATGAAAATAGGAATTACTTTTTAGATAATAAAACACACAAACTTATTTTTATATTTTTGTTGGTCACAAAAATGGGTAGCCAATACACAAATAGCAGATATTCACCCACCTATCGCTTGCCTATACCTTAATGCTTGCCTATTCGCATGAAGCTCTATTGTGTCGACCGTACACCTTTTTTACCCGCCTGTACAAGATGTGAACTGTTTCATGTTTCACTCTTCGCAACAAAGTGAGTTTCCATGCCGATAATTCTTATTTGACACGTATCTACTGGGATCCTGGGCAGGGTTTCTCTGCGGGGCCTGAAGCGGCCGCTTCCAACGCTTGTGCCTAAATCCGCCACTGTCTCTTACTGACAAATCTGGGTGGCGTAGTAGAAACAAATCCAGCCTTTGCTTTCTTGCGATTGAACCGGTTTCAATTTCAACTCAACTGCAAGTCATAGACCACAATCCTGAAGTCTTCTCAAATAGGAGTACACCCACTCTGTTTTAGTTTTTTTTTATGTGAGCTACTAACTTTAACTCATTATCTTTTCCTAATGTTCCAGTTGGTTCCAAGAGCTTTTTGAATGAGTTATTATTCTGCATGCGACGTCGTAATGTTCTTGAGGTCATATTGAATATTTTTGAAGCTGAATTTACTCCTAACGCGTTTCTTACTGCTGTTATTGCAGGTTGAAGACAATCTTCAGAATCAATAACCTCCAGTCGAACCTTGTTTTCTAATGTATTTAGTTAGCAACTGAAGGATAAATGTTAAAATTAATATTAGATTATTAGACTTCAAGATCACTCATAGAGAAATAAGGAACGAAGTTTGAATAAAGCAGAAATTTTAGTAAAAAACAGAAAATATAAAAAAATTAAAGAAAATTGCATACTACTCCGTCATTGTCCATATATTTCTATATAGTCGCTATTAGGATCCCTATGCTCTAATAGCAATAAAAAAGAAATAAAAACAATGAAATTCCATGCTACTCTCAATAGGAATTTTCAATCATATTGTCTATTTTTAATTTATTTAATCAGTTACGAAAATCTGCCAGACAAAATCGTGCGGATACTGCTTCTGAACCCAGCGATAAAAATTAAGTAAACCCTAGTGATAGTGGTGAAATAACTAGTAACGGGCATTCTTTGTATCAAAATATAAAACGAAACGGTCCAAAAACCCTGTTTATAGGATCATCGTAAAACCGACAAAGGAGACGTTACATTCTCCGAAAGGAATCAGGACCTGAAACAGTAGACACAATGGGTGCGTCTATGACACCGCTGGAAATACAGCGCTGCAGCAGCTTTAACAGCCGTCTTAGATTTAAAGACCACTGTTGCAGCATTCGTAATTTATGAGTAATTATCAATATATCTAAAAACAAAACGAAAAGCTGTACTTGTTGATAAAACAAATAAACTGTTAACATTTCAAACCTTACAAATTACTTCTTTTCTTTGGCCTCAGCGCCACCAACCACCATTTAAAATTTTTATTTTTTATTGTATCTCTTATCTACTGTCAAAATTGATGTTGTGACATTTTGATATTGATATACAATAAATCAATCGTCTAGTGTTACTTGTCAGCCCTTCCAGCGTTTTATATGTATAAAACGATGATGTATTTCAAACCATTTTGTTGCCTCAATAATTTTTTTTAATCTAAAGCTAAGTACTCACAGCAGAGGATCCGCAGACGGATGTCATACGATTGGTCGGATTGAGTCGATTTGACTCAAACCGACCAATCGTTTGACATCTGCCTGTGGATCCGCTGCTGTGAATACTTACCTTAAGACGACTGTGAAAGGTGCTGCATTTGCAGCGGTGTATTGGATGCAACCAATCGCTTCTGCATATTGCACGAGGTTGCCGAGATTGACGACAGACTGATTTAAACGCGGCGACACACCTAAGAATGTTGCATCATTTCCTACGCGAATTGGACTCCAGTCTTTTTAGAATCTTCAAACGCGATCACCGTTCGCTAGGTATCTTACAGGCGTTCGGCCATATGTCGCCTAATTATATCCGCAGAGTTAAGGTAGGTACTCACAGCAGCGGATCCGCAGGCGGATGCCATACGATTGGTCAGTTTGAGTGAAATCGACTCAAACCGATCAATCGTATGACATCCGCCTGCGTATCCGCTGCTGTGAGTACTTACCTTTAGACGTAGTCGTACGTCAAAAGACAAACGTAGAATTTTCAGTGACATTATGACACGCGCTAGGTTTCAAAATATACTTCGATTTGATTAAGGTTTGACATTGTACTCGAAAGGCACAAGAAAACATTTAAGGATAAGCTGGAACTAATTCACAAAATGTCTGTGTATCGAATGGAACTGTTAAAGAACAAATGGTGATGTTTAGAGAGAAGTACATTCCATCGAAACCAGACAGATATAGAATCAAATTCCGATCACTTTGTAATTGTAAAGCATATATGCCTAGAAGCTGGACATTTAGTACACTGAAAAGCAAGGAGAAGAGAAAGGAAAATCAAAGAGAAGATGTGGTAAAGAGATTAGTAGACAAAATTGAAAATTCTGCTCGAAACATAACCATGAGATAACTTTCCCACTACGTACTCATTGGAAACTTATTCACCCTCGAAAAATATTGTTATTGTTGGAACTGTCCTCTGTTTCTATCAATCTGTTTCACGCTTCACAGACTTTTTCACTTTGAAGAAAGGTGCTAATAAATTTCATTAATAGCTGTAGTCATTTCTTTTTTTCTACACGTATTACATAATGCATTCATTTTATATGCGTTTCTTGATGCTATGTTTTTTTAACTAAAAATAAGTTAAAACTGAATTCTAATAGTGAAAATGATGAATTACGTATGCCACCAGACATTTTAATAAGCTGCAAAAGCAGGGCCTGCGTAAGCTTTTGCGGGGCCGGGTTCAAAATGCACTTGGCCTAAATACATTATTTATTATAAACACATTATTATATATTACAATAGGATCATCGAGTATCATATAGTTATTTACGAAAATGAGAAGTCACGTATAAGCACATTTTTTAAGCAGAAGCGACGAAGGAACGACTAATTCATTTGCGCGAATTTGTTGAAAATGACTTCACGCATCGAGTTTTGCACAAATATTTTGAAACGAACTTGAACAACAATGAAAAAACCTAATTAACCAAAATCTGTAATACTGTTTCGAATTCAAAGTAAACATGAAACCAAGTAGGCAGTAGCATTCACTTGTTGCCAATAGATGGCGCACGCACATTTTTCAGTGTATAGCTCCTTTATTTTCAAATAGTAGCGACAACGATTGATCTCATCGCTGGAGCAAAAGTATGTTGGTGACGTTGAAAATTACTAGATTTGATATTTTGTATTACACTAAATCTTAGGTTTAATAATCATCATGCACAAAAATATTCACAATTTAACATGAATTTGATAACGGACATTCATGTTATGTAAAAACGATCATATTAATGTAATGTACAACTACAAAATTGTAGTTTTTAAACAAATTTTTGTTAAAATGATGAAACAATATGCATGTGGTGCTTTTGTCTTTATTAAAGTTTGTGTCTGGTTTGCTCCACGATGTCGCTACTATTTGAAATAGAAGGGCTATATTTTAGTGGAATTATTATCGATTACTAATCTTTTGTCATTTCTAATACCCAAATAGTTTCTAAATTAAGTTTTAGATATAATTAAAGAATTCCCACCTTTTTTACCAAACTGGTCATCATAAAATCATTTACCGAAGATTTTATGAGAATTCTGAATATGTAAATCATTTTTGGGGCGAACGCATTAAATCTGGGGACCAAAAAGTAAAAAATGCTTCATTTCCATAGAATTGAATAATAATTGAATAATATTAAGTTTTTATGATTGCCAAATTAGATAGATTAGGGAAGGTTAGTTTAGGTTAGGTATAGGTTAGATTTCGGTTAGGTTAGGGTAGGCTTAGGATCGTTTGCTCCAAAAAATGCTAATTCCAAATATGTAAATCATTTTTTGAGCGAGCACCCCAAATGCCCCAAACTTGGTAATCAAAAGTAAAAAATGTTTCATTTCCATGGAAATGAATAATAATTATATTAAGTTTCTATGATTGCTAAATTGTGTAATTTAGGTTTAGGTTAGATAGATTTAGTTTAGGTTAAGTTAGGTTAGGTTAGGCTTAGATTAGGTGAGGTTAGGTTAGGTGAAGTTGAAAAAACTCAAATTTGCTTTTGCATAGCGTTTTGGTAGGCAGTGGCGTTTTTATGAAAGTTAGGTTGGTAGCAACCAATTTTGGAGGCCTAGGGGAGTTTGCTCCAAAAAAATGCTAATTCCGAATATGTAAATCATTGTTGGAGCGAGTGCCCTAAAAGCTCCAAATTTGGGAATCAAAAGTAAACAAATGCATAATCTCCATGAAAATGAATAATAATGGTGGTAGCAACCAATTTTGGAGGCTTAGGGGCGTTTCCCCAAAAATGATTTACATATTCGTAATCAGCATAAAATTTCCGCTAAAATGAAACCAATTTAGTTTTAAAATGCTTAGTGGAGGAATTTTCTAATTGTTTCTAATTTTGTTATGATTAAGTCAAATTATTTTTAAAGAGCCTAAAAGGGCCAGTACTTTTTGCATTTTCCTAAGGCACGAATGCGCAAACACTACGTTTGCGTTTAACTGTTACATTCGCAAAATATCATTTTCAAACTGGTGAGTTTAAAAATTGTTTCTTTCGGCTTTTTTGTTGCAATTTTTAATTACATCATCGAGATTTACGTAGGTTGAATGGTAGAAATCTGTTTCGTGACATGGAAACATCGGTGTGACTACAGCAGCAGAGAAAGTTGCAACTTACAAATACGCGCAAAGTTGCAACGCGGTGGCGCCTTATAATGCGCGGGGCCGTTAAAAACGTGGGGCCGGGTTCCTGGGAACGCGTTGAACCAGCCTCGCGCCGCCCCTGTGCAAAAGTAACCTCTATAGACATATGCCAGAAAAATCAAGTAAGTAGTACGAAATGGTCTATAAGACCAAAATTCATGCAACTATTGAATTATTGAATAGTGATAGAAAAAGAATAGTATTTTACTCGTTTGTAATGGATGTTACTCGTGAGAATGAGATTCATAATAAGTCTGAATTTGCAGTACACAGTTTTCTGGGTGTTTTGTAACAGCATACGTGATCTTTGTACCTTGTGTCAAAATTTCAAATGGCCCGTTCAGTGGATACCCAGTTTACCTTTAATAATAATATGAAATCAAGTTGGATAACTGGGGTATAGTTTTATAGTTTTACAGCATTTAACTTCGATTCCTACCACATTGTGTTTAGTTTAACACACAGTTTAGATATCGTGGAAATCATTACTTAAACATTAACTAAAAGTTAGTTCTTTGAATGAATTGTACCCAATCAATCAGCGCCGCCCTTTGGGTTTCGAGACCTCGGGCACAAATATGTAGTGAGGTCCCCAGTAAATAAAGTATATATAATATATAATAATAAATATAATATAAGTTACTAGGTATTGCAATGGTCACTTTTGAGCTAAAGAGAAAACAATATGAGAAGGTGCATTCGAGTATAAACTTTGGAGATTTATTGTTCATTTGAACAACAATTCAACCAAGTCTGTGGTTCTTGAATATCATTAAATAAAACATAAATAATGTCTTAACGTAGTGCTCAGATTAGAAAACTTAGTACAAAAATGAAATACGATAAATCAAGTTGGAATAGCATATCTTTATTAGAGTACAAGGGTTTATAATATCAAATACAAATCAGGATGGTAAGAGAAAGGAGATCTTAGTCAAAGGTCAACCTGAAAAAGAAAATTTTGTACATTAATTAAGGATATCAATGGATCATATAAAATCAAGACTGCACTTTCAATAATAATGCAAAATTGAAATTTTAAATAAAGAAATTATTTGTTCATAACTATAGAAATCTGCATTATTGTTGAAAGGGTAGTAAGAATGATCAAAGAGATGTGATATCTCTGATAAAAATAAAAATTAAAATAAATGAAATATAGGTTTCTCAGAGAGATAGGAATAAAAAGCTTTTGTTTGTGAAAAAAGATGGTTGTTTTTGTAAGAAACTCTTAAAAAAGAAGTTAAAAAGTTAATAAATATGGAATAAAAGTCTTGTGTTTTATTTGGAAAAGTAATAGTTAAGTGTAAGAAGTAAGGGAAGATAATAAATTACTAAATAAGTTTGGAAAAGAGAAGATAGAAGAAAATTTAGAATATACCATAAAAGTGGGGGTAAAATTTATCATAAATAATAAAAAGAAGAGGATAGATATAGAAGAGTAGATTTTAAGTAGTTCAAGAAAAGTAATTAAACATAGGAGTGAGACAATTTAAGAAGATTAGCAATACTTAATGTGGTGTGGAAGATTTAGTCAGTAGCAGTTCCTGTTGGAGGTATACCAGTAGATTAAGAGGCCACTTCAACATTAACCGAAGAGACTTACCGGAGGTGCGGAAGGAAGCATAAAGTTACCTATTCAACAAGGACCGATAGAAGAGTTAGTAGGTTTGTGGTCCATCATCATCATAGAGTGCAGAGGTGGTCTGCAGATCCTGTTCAACTTCAGTCGTCGGTGTGTCTTGGAGGAAAAGTGAAAATTGCAAGACGTGTATGTGCAGTGAAAGTGCAGTTAGATAAGAGGAAAAAGGAGTGGTTTTATCCATTACCATTCTAGGAAGGAATAAATGTAAGTTGACTGGGTAAGATTTCTTTCTTTTAACATCCAAAACAAAAGAGTAGTAAATAAAGAGGTTAAATAAATAATTGATTTGTTATGCTTACTTGATTTTATATGCATTAAGTTGGGAACTGTCATGTATGACAGTACTGATATAAATGTCAATGGTTATCTATAACCTTACTTTATTTAATAACATTCAATAACCACAATAAGTAAAATTTAGAGCATATAATAAAAGAACCTATGGCTATATGATTGAATGAATAGTCTCATATTAAGAACATTAAATAAATTCAGTTGTGCGACCCTGAGATATCATAAAGTAATTTCTTTCAAAACAAAGAACAAATAAGAATTTTTATATAGAGAAATATTTTATAAATAAACCTCACTACAGTATGTTTGCTAAATATCTAATTCATATGGAAAATTCCCAGCCGGGGTGATACAGTAGTTTGGTGCGCCCCCCCCTGACAATCAATACACAGTTTGGTTAAAATGAAGTAGTCCCAGTTCTTTAGAATTTATCCCCTAGATAGGTAACCTAGATAGGGGTCATGTTCATCCTTATCAGACTTCACACAAGAAATGTTAGGAAAAAATCTTTATCGAGTTAAAAGTTGTGTGGGTTGTTTTCTTATTGTAGTTTACTTGTCTGTAGTCTTACTACAAATTTTGAGCAAATACGAGACAATAACTTCCTATCTCTTAAGGAACACTCTTGAAATGACAGTCAAAGTGAAAAAATGATAGAATTTAAAATATTCGTTCTAACAATGCACTTTGCGCATCCTCAACTATAACTTAACTTATAATACGTATTTTTCCATTGCTGGAACACTGAAAATTGCTTTTTTGGTGATTTGTATAGAAGGAGGAATTAGTTTTAGAATTTCCTTTTCATCATACACAGTTCATCTTCGTGGCACAGCCATTTCCATTGATGCCCATATTTTTTCATGAACGACAATTTCAGAATAAATATTTCAATATTTTGATTTTTACAATGACGTAATCACCTTTTTCAATTTTTTTTCAATAAAATCTGATGCATCCTGACGAAGAAACATCGGTGTCATCACTTGAGCCAGCTGTTATGTGGTTTTTTGTAATTTCTTTCTTTTTCTGCTTTCCTGTTTTGCTTGCTTGAATTTTGTTGGGCCAATATGTCTGCATTTCACAGGATGGATAGTTACTTTTAGACTGATTTATATAAATTAGTAATAAATTTTGAAAAGTAGTGTTTAAATCGTTTGTTTCTGTTGCAACTGGATATGCCAATCTTTCTTTATTTTTAGTGTTACTGACATGAGTTTCTACGGGACAGATTCCATTTGAAGTTGCAGAACTTCTCTGTGATTCATTCGAATTACCGTTCCTTTAATTGGAAATGTTCTGTTTTTTATTTCTTATCTTTTTAAATCGTGTGGTTTAAAAACAGCTTTCTTCAGCTATCTATTGAAGCAAGGATCTATTTATTTGTCATTGTCCATCACTTTTTGATCATTGGCATTTCATCATCAACTGTATTCAAATAGTGGTTTGGGAATACGGCTCCTTGAGTTTTGTAGATGTCATTTGACTAATTCTTGGTCCTAATACTTTCGCATTTTGGTCCTATGTGGCTGAACATAATGAGTAGTATAAGTTGGTAGTTCTACAATATGCACATGCTTTTTTGAGCTTTCCTAATTAATTCAATAACTGATTCATTAATATGATTTGCATGGCCATCGTATATCAGAAGGGCTGTTCGTATAGCAGAAAACATATTGTAAATATTCTAAAAAATATATCCGCCCTGTTGGCTAGCATCACTGTAACCGGTTTGATCCTGGATGTTCCTGCTAAACCATGACTCCAGCTTCCAGCACATGTTTGCTCTAAAATATGCATATCGCAGGCGGCCAGCAAGGCCGGCAAATATTTTTGCTTCCACGGTGTGCTGTTATCAAGGATAACATAACATATAGACTTACAGCCTTTACTACTAACAACTTTAGTTTTACTCGGATCATTAGCAAATGAAGTTAACTTTAAAATGGAGTTTATTTGTAATATCCAACTTCTTTATCAAAGATAAAATATCACAAAATCCATATACATAGGTATAATGATTCATTTGATTCATACGTGCTGCTTGCACAGTTTGGAGGGTTTTTTTTGATCGACATGTTGCTTTTACAAAATGCTAAAAAACCATTCCTCACCTGATCTGTTATTTTGAATCAAGTATTATGTCTCTCTCAGTAAGAAATTTTTCTACTGTATCTAATAGTCCACGTCGAGAAAAACCAAATCCCCATTTTCCATAACTTTTAAATGCTCAGCTAGAATTTTCTCGTGTTCTTCATCCAGCTGTAATTTTTTATTCATCACATTTTCATCTTTTGCCACGCATCATTTTCCTCGAGTTCAGTTTAAATAATGCATGAGTATTGTTCTTGGGATATTACAGAATTTTGCAGAACATCTGCATTATTTTTCAACATTTCGATGATATCTTCTTGGCTATTTCTAACGCTCTTCTTTTGTAACGTTTACCAGCTTCTTTATCAGTTGTTTTAAGAAAATGCCTATCCATTTCTGAGCTTGCAATTAAATAATATTTCATGATAGCGAGGTCAGGATAAAAAATTTTAAATTCTCTATGTTAAAAAAGGTAGATGGGCCTCTCCCAAGATAACTTGAAAGTATTCTTTTAATAAATATAAAAAATACTTCTTAAATTACCTGTTATCCAGTCTGTAAAAATAAACTGTTTTTTGCTGTTGCTGTTCGAAATGGCATATCGACATAGGTAGTATGACTGCCAAATTTACTGCGATACGTTATTTTAGTACCAGTGCTTATTGAACTGCCCTGACAGCAAGACTACTCTTCTAAATGTAAGAACTAAAACTCAAACATCTTGTTGTGCTCGTTTCATATACATAACCGAAAAAGTGGTATACAACTTAATAAATAAATTTTTTGGTATGTGTTATTGTCAACAGCTTAGGGTTGAAGAACATGGAGGGCAGGGCACTCTTTTGTCCTGGAGTTCAGGATAGACCCCGAATGCGGAAGAACTACATAGGATAGTCAACGGCATAAGGATTTGGAAAGCCACGGAAGGACTACCACATTAAAGATTCTTCGGAATTCCCTAGAATAATCAAAATGGCTACAATTGACTTTATAGATCACATTACTGATCATTGAACTCGCATGCTAAGATCCGGCAGGGTAAGGAACAGCAGCAGAATGGATTCTAAGGTCGTCATCCAGCGAAATGCCAGCATGACAAATCAGACAAATCAGAACAGATATAAAATTTCCAAAACAACTATAAAAATCGACACATGGAAGTACGCACTTTGTACCAATCTGGAAAAGTCCATAATGCCATAAACGAAATGGAAAGATTGAGCCTAGAAATTATGAGAATCAGTGAAATGCGTTGGGCAAGCTCTGGCGAATGCCATATAAATAAGCATAAAGTGTACTATTCTGTAAACACTGCTGATGTCCACCAACACGGACTAGGAATCATAATTAACGAAAATATCTCCAAATCAGTTACTAATTTTGTACCAATCTCAGTCCAATCAAACTTAATATTGTACAAACTTACGCACCGACGTCACATAGCAGCGACAACGAAGTAGAGGAATCTTATGTGTCGTTAACAAACACATTGAAGTGACTAAATAACAACGAAATCGTAATAGTAATGGGGACTTTAACGCCAAATAAAGGACGCCGAAATAAGTAAAGGCAAACAAAGTCAATTAATAGAACCCTTCAGCCTAGGTACCAGGAATGAACTGAGTCTATTACTCAGTATATTTACAGAAGAACATCAACTAGTCGTACTTAACACTATGTTTAAACTACATCCACGAAGGCTTTATACTTGGTAAGCTCCAGCAGATGGTTCAACTAAAGTGATGCGCAACCAGATAGACTTTATACTTGTAAACAAACGTTTTAGAAATAGCTGTTTATCTGTGAAAGCATGTCCAGGAGCGGACATAAACTTTGACTACAGCCTATTGATAGGAAACTTTAGATTAAACTTAAGGAAAGTAGCTAAGAAAAACAAGGTTGTGAATTGGGACCTGAATAAACTTAAAAATGAAAATACCAAAGAATACGCCGCCCAACGCTTGAACCATGAACTTCGACAAGTAGGAATAGAAAATGAAATTGAAGAAGAACTAAACGTATTTAAGAAGCAATAACAGTAAAAAAAAACTATCTCAAAAAAGATACACAAAAAAGGAAACCTTGGATGACAGATGAGATACTGCTTCTAACGGATGAAAGAAGAATAGCAAAAATCACAAACAAAAAGGAATATAACAACATTCATAACGAAATAAGAAGAAAAATAAGATATGCAAAAGAAGAATGGCTTAATGATAGATGTAAGGAAATAGAAGACCTAGAAAAGCTTCATGATCATTTCAATTTACATAAAAAGTGAAAGAAGCAGCAGGTCTATATAAACCAAGACCACCTGGTAATCTGGTTTATGAATATCACGGCATATGAATAACAGACAAACAGAAAACAATCGATGTGTGACAAGACTATATAAAAAAAACTATTTAAAGATGATAGAACCAATATAGATACACCTGACTGCACTACTGGTCCATCAATCACAACAGATGAAGTAAAGAAAACACTGTCTTACATGAAAGATGGAAAAGCGCCTGGCCCCGATGACGTGTAAAGCTGCTAAAACTCCTAGACGATGAAAACGTCAAAAGACTGACTACCTTATTAAATAGAATTTACGACTCAGGCACTATCCCCATTGAATGGCTTAACTCTACGTTCATTAGCATCCCCAAGAAAGCAAATTCCAAAATATGCAATGACTATCGAATAATAAGCTCGTTGAGCCATCTAATGAAGCATTTCTAAAAATATTACACCAACGCCTGTATGCATGTTGTGAGCAGCATATGGGCCCTACACAATTTGGTTTCAGAAGAGCAACAGGTACACGAGAAGCATTGTTTTGCACACAGGTCCTCATCCAACGATGTAGGGATGTGAATTGCGATGTCTATATATGCTTCATAGATTATACGAAAGCATTCGATAGGGTACAACACCATAAACTTATCGAAATACTGAAAACAATCGGAATAGACGATAAAGAACTTCGCATTATAAAAAATCTCTACTGGAATCAAACTGCTCAAGTCAAATGTAAAGGAGAGTTATCAAAGGCCATTGAAATCCAACGCGGTGTACGACAGGGCTGCATATTGTCACCGCTTTTATTCAACATCTATTCTGAAGAAAGATTCAGTAGAGCCGTATTCAATACATCAAAAGGAATAAAAGTGAACGCTGAGAGGATTAATAACATAAGATTTGCCGATGACACCATGATACTGACAGAGAATCTGGAAGATCTACAAGAATTAGCAAACAAAGTATCGCAAAGTAGCCAGGAATTTGGTATCCACATCAATATATCAAAAAAGTACATATGGTGGTAACTAAAAACGTTATACCACAGGGGCAACTACTTATTAACCAGAAAAGAGTGGAAAGAGTCGATACACTCAACTACTTGGGCACCACAATTAACGATCAGTGGGAGCACACGCTGGAAATTAGATGTCGCATTGAAAAGGCAAGAACGGCGTTCATTAGAATGTCGAAATTATTAAAATGCAGGTAATTGAGTCTGAAAACTAGAATCAGATTACTCCGCTGCTACATCTTTCCCGTTCTCCTGTATGGCGTGGAATCCTGGACGGTGACAGAGGCATCAAACAAAAAACTGGAATCCTTCGAGATGTGGCTGTATAGACGCATTTTGCGAATATCATGGACCCAACATGTCTCCAACAAAAGGGTATTAGAACAACTAGGCAAATCTATGGAAATTATAAAAGTAGTTAAACAAAGAAAACTCTAATACCTAGGACACGTTATGAGGAATAAACAGAAATATGGTTTATTACAGTTAGTCCTGCAAGGGAAAGTGGAAGGGAAGAGGGGCCCGAGTAGGAGACGCATATCCTGACTCAAAAACCTGAGAACTAGGTTCTCGACAACAACAACAACAACAACAGGACTCTTCCGAGCAACTACGAATAAAGTCTTGATAGCTAGAATGATCGCTAACATCCGGTAACGGATTATCACGTAAAGAAGGAGAAGTATGTGTTATTGTGTGTGCTTACGTACCTAATTTAATATATGTCAAAGTTAACCTCTAAATTTATAATAAATTAATGCTTTTTACAGTTTTGTGTAGACGAATATAAAAAATATTGTTTCATATTGTGCGCTGCCAATTTTCAAGCTCTTAGATCTTTTAAAGCACTCCGCTACCGCGTCATGCTTTAAATCTGGCCCACGAGCCTAAAAATTGACGTGACAACGAACTTGTAATGAAAATAACTATTACATATTCAAGATATAATTACAGTTACCTAACTTGTGCTTATTTTATATCGAAACAATTTTCAGGTAATAGATATTAAACTGTGTAACTTTATTTCATGATTATGGAGTTTCACGAAATAAACCTGAACAAAATAAATTCTAATGATAATTTAAACTTTAGAAACTAGAACAACATTGCAAAATCTAAGTTGATAAGATTGAGAACACAAATCCTTGACATATTATCCTTCATTTTCATTTTCAAATGAAAACTATCGCATATACCCTAAAAACAAAAGCTCATTGATCACACGTATATATATAAACACACATCCACAAAAACGAGGGGAACTAAGATTTTATGAAAAAGGGCGGGGTTGGCAATCTGTCCGCACCATATCCATATTCTCACACAACGATAAAGTGTGCAAATAAGAATACATGCGTTATCGTTATCAATTCGAATAACGAACACAGGAAACAACCATGTTTCTCAGAATCCCAATTTTTTCTTATTTTTCTTTCTCCATAGCCACCTATTATTTATTACACAATCGTTTTTCTCTCAGAAGTGTCTAGTTAACGTTGTTAATACTTGTTAATTTTTTATGTTACTTCGGAAGTTGTTCTACATTCCGCGGTTTCATAACCTTGACTATCACTGTAATAAAACGACATATTTAGTTAGTTTTAGAATGTATAATTAAATCAGCAGTCAGTGGCGTGCTTGAAGAAAAAAAAATAATATTTGGAGATATTTTTAAGTTAACCATTTGTAAGCAAAAAGTGTGGTTGTTAAGTTTGCTTGCCCTTATACAGCCTTTTATAAGCTTAAAAGGAAAAATAAATATGTCATAATCTTTTATGACAAGTATACGTGAGGATATGTCAATTTGTATGGGTTTATAAACATATGAATGTGTGATCACTTGTAGGTATTACAATAAGAAATTTCGAATCATTCTACATTATGCTTTATTTGTAAGAAACATGAAGACAGCCCCTTTTAACTATAAGAGATATTTGTGGAATACATACAATACAACTAAATTTATACACAGCTTGAGAGGCTGAATAAGCAAAAATCTTGAATGCTCATTCATCCTCTAAATACTTAAAATATAATATTTATATTTTCCTTAATTCGTATTTATTAAATTCAATATTTCAGTCGACAGACTAGATTTATATTAACGTAAGTCGTCACTGAAATGTTTTCAACGTGCACGTTTTGATCACTCTACCAGAATGTGCAGCAACAGTGTCAGCGTACAACATTTCAAAATACTAACAAACAAAATCTGCAACAGCAACAACTGTCGACTTTCTAATAAAAGCTACACAGAGCGTAAGTTGAGAGAAATAGTTCGAAAACATCCTGCGGTGCCCCAGCTGAATTTTACGGCTGTATTTGCATCCAAATCCCATCTCTTCACCTGGTCAGCTCGATGGCCATCTGCTGTCATTGTGGTGTTGAAATGACCCACTGCAATTGAGGGACACGCGGACAATACACGTACGAGCAAACGCCAAAATGGGGGAATCATCTTTGTTGGTTTTATACTGTTTTCAAATTATGTTAGAAATATTTTTCAAAAATCTTAAAAAAATTATACCTAATTAGTAGTTTGGAAAACAAGTTTTCTTTCTGCGGCGTGACTGTATATATTTTTATGGAGATTTTCATGAATAAGGACTTTTAATTTCTAGAAATGATAATGATCATAATTAGGTTTTCAAAGTGTTAAGCAGAATAATAATCATAGCTATATTCCGCAATCAAAGGATTAGGTAATTAATTTGAAAATTTTGTTCAAGATTTCTTAAATGAATACTTTTAGTGCCAATGACACCATATTTCGTCTATCATAATTCAGAAAAATAATAATCGATAAGAAATAGTAGCTGGGGAATGCATAATATCATATGGAACTCACTAATTAGTGCTAATTGATTATCCTAGTGAAATGTCAGTTCACACTAGGTATATGAAAGATGATTACTTTTAGCTTTTGTACGATTATTATCAGTTAAATAAAATATTTTATAGTTTGCCAGATTACAATATTCAATCCTGTCTATCATTCCGAGAACAGAAATAAACAAAAAAAATAGGAACTATTCTGAAAAAAAAGAAGAAAAAAAATTAATTTAAAACAATAAAGTAATGATGACAACTAGATCAATAAGAAGAGTTGATAAACACTATAATTTAACGGTGTCTCCTAACCACACATTATATTTGACTAATTGCAATTAGTGAAATACAATGTGTGGTTAGGAGACGCCGTTAAATTATAGTGTTGTAATAAACCACAGTCCTTACAATCTACTAACCTTGTAGTTTCATAAATACTGTTACACAGTTCGTTTGTTATACAATGAAAACAACAATGTTTTTTTAATATACTCACCATGATTTCATTATTTGAGTACTATAAAATAAAATTCGAAGTAATTATTTTAAATGGCTGTCATCTGCCTTCACACAGCCCTCGAGAAAGTTTGGTGACTAGTGTATTGTAGTATGTACCCCATACATTGAAAACTTTTACTCTGCATGGACAACCAATTTTTTTAATGACTTAATACTTTTTTGTCTTTTAGAGCTAATCATGCTCTCTAAAAGGAACTAAAAATTTGTAGTTCAGCAGATTCAGATTTGGGCTTCACATCGTCAGTTCTCACATCTGATGTAGTGCGGTATGTTGTTTTTGAGCCACGTTTGTGGACTGGTACAGAATCTTGTTGAAAGATCCATTCTTGATTGTTAAAAAAAGTCTTGCTCAAGGGCTAAAAAATGCATTTCAACTGCACTGCACTATGGCCGATGTCTTCATTTCTTTTGCACATGAATGCATGTCTGTGACCCCATCATAGCTGAGACCTCATCAAACCGCAACAGTTGTAGAATGGTGACCTTACTGAATTTTCGGGAAGGGAAGTTGAGAAGCTGCCTTATATGGCCGAGCATGCACTCTTGTCATTCCATTTGTTGTAACATTCTTCTATAGTGAGAATTTTTTCATCAGTGAACAATATTTTTTGACGCTTTCCATCAGTGTACCGAGCTAAAAGCGGTTACGAAGTATTCTTCCTTTTTTTCTTCAAGTCAGCGGTACACAAGTACCTAATGTGTTTTTTCAAGCACCTAACTCTAGATTTTGTTTTTTGATACTAGACATTAATAGACTTCATATCAGCATCTTATGCAAGATAATCTTTTGGTTTTGGGGCGAATTCCAGTCGATTCGGTTCTTGACAGCTTTATTTGCTTGTGACGTACATACAGTACATGGTCTCTCAGATATTTGGCACTCTTCTACTCCGCCAGTATCCACCAATAACTTAACGGCTCAGTAAACAAACATTTAGCTAATACCAAGTAACTACAAAGTCTTGAAGATAGTACTTCTTTCCACGCTGCAATTGCGAAGGTCAATCACAAAAATTTTATTTTCATTGAAGTCCCATTCCATTATGAAAGCTTTATTAATTTTAAACAATTTTGTGCACATAAACCCTAAACCTCAATTATCAAATATCGAGTAACATTACGTGAATAATTAAAGTTTTTCATACGCAACGGGTGCGTTCAAATATCTATGTTGCAACAATATTTATGAGACTACTAGATAGACTTGATAAACCAACACAGCCAGGACACAGCCAGACCAATCGAAGAACTCGTTAGGTATATTAGAAACCACCAGGAATAGAGAATGTCTACCTAAACGTAAATAATGACAAATATGATCTAAGAATTCTATTGTTCAATAACTTTCGGTCTAATGGAATTTTGCTCCAGTGATGTTTGGTTCACCGTTACTGTTAAACTAACTATAACTAATTCACCAACGGGACATTTAAATAGTACTTTGATCTAATGGTACTTTTTGCCCAACGATACTTTTCATCCAATAATATTTTAGCCCGACTGAAACGCACTAACTGGATGAACATCTCCAACATGTTCTACTCAGGAACGCTAGAGTAGACTTGAAGGACATCAAAACCGACGTATCACAAAGAAGTGAATCATCTAGTCGTATACCTTTCGTAAGTTAGGTTTTGCCATATCCGGAAAAAACTTATTTTTAATACCTTTACTGTCGACCCTGTAATTCTCACGTGTTTGGGTTTCTCTTTAAATTTCATCTATTCGTTTATTGGCTATTCTTTTAAATAATTTTTTTAAATTTAAAAATTCAAAGTTTAAAACCTCAGCTCACAGTTTACGAGATTGAAAAGATCAGATGATTCATGTTTACTTTCGTACGTTATTTCCAGTTTAAGGAACTCTGGAAAAATCCAGAATCTATGTAGTATGTATTCTTCGGTAAATTATAATAATTTCTCTTTTCTATTTTAATTTATTTGATCATCAAATATGGGTAACAGTGATTGAGAAGTTATAAGACGCTGAAAACTGCACAGAACATTTTCAGTTATAAGATCAGTTCAGAAATGTTTGAGACAGCAATTTTTTCTTTTCTACAAAGATCACTGAGCTCTTTCGTTACTAACGATCCAATTGACTTGGAGATTTGCGTTAGTTTTTCCCAGTCTAAGCAGGTTCTATCTTCTGAAAGAAATTTGAATGAAGAAATTTTAGGTGCTTTTAGAATGTTTTGTCTGGTGCTGACCGTTCAGGTCCGGGAGATCGACATTGCAATTGGTAAAACTATATCTCACTCTAACAACATATCGACAGCTTTAAGTGTATGCTGTGTTTCTTAAACGTATCTTCATTGTATGGTTATTGACAGAAAACCTTGACGAATGCACCACGCCACAAAATAGTTAACTTTTTGCTTTTATTTACCTAAATTGACCTGCTTTGAATTGTCTAAACAGTTACCTTGATCAATTTGCAACAATAGTTATAATATATTTTTAGTTGTATATACAGCGTGTCACAAGTTAGGCGGCACTACCCTAATATCGTCATTATTTTTAATCCAATTTGAACTAAATTTTCCTCAAATCTAGAATATTTATGATCTTCTTGTGGCCAAAAAATCATTCGCCCCTTTCAAATGCAAAACCTTCTGCGATACCAAAATAAGTCTAATTTGGTTCAAATTGGATAAAAAATATAAAAGAAATAAGGATGGTCCCTTCTAATTTGCGACACACTGTAATAGAAAACCAATTAGGTATAGATACACAACACCGCAGAACAGTTAACTTTACTCGCGGTAGTGATGACCTGCTAGTATAACATGCTAGTAACATTACAGACCGTACTTGCAGTGTCCTCCTTTAATGACCTTTCATTACCTCCAAAACCTTAAAACATTGCCTCTATGACCCTCTTAGCTTTGAGAAAAGTAGTGTGAAAAATATTCAGAAAATATGACCATGAAGCATGAAGAAAAAATGAGTAGGTGGTGGTACTCAGGTCAAACTTGGTTAGACTAGGATAGAACTGTATGATTTCAGGGGGACCCGGACACTTCGCCCATCGACCACTTCGCCCACCCGTCTTTTAGTACCATATTGCCCAACGGAAACTTCACTTCGCCCAATTTTTGAAATGTACCACAACGCCCAACACGACCATCTCGTCCAACTTTTCACGAAGAATACAACGCCCACCAGGACCACTTCGTCCACTTGTCCGCTAGGGACACAACATCCACCTCGACCTTCGCCCAACTTTCGTATAGACCCACAACGCCCAAAACAGGACCACAACGTCCAAAATCCGTTCGTTAGAAATCCGCTATTGCACACATAGTATTGAATAATAGTAACGAAGTTGTGTGACGACAATTTAATCAAAACAATATTTCAGGCGAACTCACACGCTATAAAAGTTGAAACGGAAAGGTTAATATTTCTTAATGAAATGCATATCATATATGGCATAATTTATTCACAATTATTGTGTAATATAATTGCAGTCCACACGTTCCTTAGTATTATATACATATAATTTAATAAAGCTAGTTTCTATTTTCTATTTAGCTGGTTTCTACCACTTGAAATTTACGTTTAGTTTTTGTTTTTTATTGTGTAATAAAAAAATCGCGAGTTTATCTCGAAGGACTGTTTTCTAAGATATGCCCTTGCTTCTCAGTTTCTATGAAAATAATAGAAATAGTATCCGAATAAATTCAAACTTAGTTTATTCAAATTAAAAATCGAACTCGTATGTCTTTTATCATGTCTCTTATTATGTCTTTTGTGTAAGTCAGGGTGTTTCACTTAGCTATCACATAAACTGAATGTGAAAAAATCATTTTACCACTTTTTACTTTACGCACATCGAAAAAAAATTAATAAAATCACGACCTACCTCACTATAAGAACAAATACCTTGTTTAACGAAACAGAAGGTTTAAAAACAATATTTAGACAATTATACGCATTGGCGGGATCACATTTAATTGGAATGGCAGTGATGCCTGAAAGAAATGAGGTGTTTACATTCAGACAATACTTTATTATTGCATTACTAATCTTTAGGGGCATGTTTTGTTTAACTATAACGTACCCTTGACATTATCTTTGAAAACGAAATATTTCTACGTTGGTGAATAATTCATATTTTTAAAAAAAATTTGTAAATCCTAAGTGGTACCTTCTTCTAAATTATACACAGAACAACAGACAATATTTAAATAAGTTTCAAGTAGTAGAAACCAGTTAAGTAAATAGAGAAATTTAGAATTAATTCATTTCGTTATCCTCCCGTCTCCTAAAGGGCTTTGAAAATAGAAAGAAGCTTTATTAAATTATATGTAACTACTAAGGAACGTGGACTGCAATCAATTGCAATTAATTGCAAATTAAAAAGAGGAGAATTTAATATCTTGGTTACCCCGACCCGATTTTGGGACTGAAGAAGTTCTGAGCAGTTTGACGATCTTTGTAAAAGAAACGATCATCGAATATTTATTATTTATAATATAATATTATTTATTATGGTCAAGTTAGTTGGGGCAGATTTTGTTAGCATACAGTCAGTAAAACTCTGATGCTATGTTGATGTTATGCTACTAAAACATAAAACTTTTATTTATTGTTTGTTAAATAGATAACATTTTTATTCTGAGAATAAATTACGTTTGTTGTTTCATTGATGCAAGCTGATTATTTATAATTTTCCATAAACATTAAAATTGTGAACACTTTGGTAACAGATTTTGTTACACGCACTTATCTTTATAACCGTAATAAAAATGTACTTTGCTAAAACTACTTACTATTACTTTCCATTTAACAAACGATTTTTCTAATTGATTTCCGACCTTTTTATTGATGCATATAAATGAAAGGCTTGTATTATTATATTTATATTATTTGTCCACAAGTATATATTTATTTTAAATTCGTTTTTTTTTTAATATTAATTGCTTTAACATTACTTCTTATAGATTAGATCAGATACAATGATACATATATGTTTTTCATTTCATATATAATATAAGTAAGATATATATGGAGTATTTCTGACATATTTTGAATCAATTTTATAAAAATATTTTTGCTATAATTGACAAACTAATGCTGAAGGTGATGAACATCTTAAATTAAATAAATTAAAATTTTTGATGCCAAAATATATATCTACTGTTTCCAATGTTAAAAACTACCTAAGAATATCTTGCAGATTTACTAAATAATAAATGCTTGAATAGCTTGTTGCTTTTCTTAAGATTTTTCTAAATTCGTTCCGATTTTTTTAGTGTATTACAATATTAGAAATGTATTCTGGAAGTCTTTGATTGAAAATGTTTGATGAAACTTTAATTAAATTTCTTTTAAATTGCCAATAGACATACTCTTCATATATTTTGCACTTTTTTAATTTCGGAAGCAAGGCTAGTAGGGTACTTGATTTTTTTCTTGTACAAAAGACAACTTTTTCATAAATCTTAAGAATTTCATTAACGAAATTTCCAGAATTTGGAAAGCGTATTAATGTCAATTTCAATGTGAACGGTTAAAAATAAAATAAATAAATAATTAAACTTTAAAACATTTGACAAGTAGCATTTTATGAAAATGATAAATTTTAATCAATATAACAAAGTTTAGTAATATTTATTATCAGTAATAATTCCTAGTTTATAAAAAGCTGAGTATAAGTAAGAGATAAAGTTTGAAAATATGAAGCTGTAAATCTTTTTTTTTTATAATTTTATAACTTCTTATTTATCTAAACATTAATTTTCATTCTTTGCGACGATTTTTTTATTTTTAATTTAAAAATTTTCTCTGTAAACAAGCAAAGATTCAATGCGCAAAAATAGCTCGATAAATATGTAAAACGTAACTATTGTTTGCCACATGTCAAAAGTACTTAAAGCTTTGTACTTTTACGAGAATGAGCACTAACAATATCCTGTCAATCAGAAATCACAGGAGGCACAGCTTGGTCAGTCGAAAATAACAAAAGCCTTTTGGACAATAACCTTTGTTCGGAACTTTGCTTAGAGGCTCCAACCAAATTCACAAATCTGCAAAATGCACTTTTGTGATATAGTTTTGTCGAAATTCTGAAAAGCGTAGACGTAGTGCACCTTGACAATAATTTAGTAGATGTCCATTTTATGTTTGCCCCCATTTTACTTTTTTTAACATGAAATAAAATGAAACAATTATTAAACAACGGTTTGATAATTGCTTTATTTATGTATATCATGACTATGGAATTTCACCAAGTAAGACTAGACAATAATATTATTTTTTTACTATGTATTTTTAGAATTGTTATTCATGATATTTCAACTTAACTCTTAAATTGCATTGATTCTGTTATGGATGTCGATTTATATATATTTATGTGCTTAATATTTAAGTGTAGTGCATCTTTAATGTTTGCATGTTTATCCAAGAAAAAGCATCAAATATTTGCTTTGTAATTTTTGGGCACGTGTCACTGTCCATTTACTTTTTACCCTCCTTTGCAAAAAACTGAAAGATAAAACGCAGGGAGGGCAACGGTCAATCCTTACAAAAAACATGCACAAAGGATTTTTTTCTAAAACTACAATAGGGGGATCAAAATATTTTTTTCTGGTACATGCAAATCCTAATCTCTCTTTTATTGGGCTAATTTCATAGATTCCTATCGGGATTTTGATACAAATCAATAAAAAAAAGCGGAGCTAATTTTCTGTATTTTTGTTCATCCCACACAAAATAATTGGGTCTGCTTTAACAGAATTTTTCGAAAATTCCTACTTTATCTGAATACTTCTGTTTGATAATAACGAAATTTATTATTAATGGAAACTTATACGACGAATAAAAATTGAATTTTGTTATGAGCCATATTACTGGGAACAGCATGAACTAAAATATAATCAATCAATATCAAATATTAATTCAGACTGAGTCATCAATAGAAATATAAGGGACCTTCTATTGGTGCAAATTTCCCCTCTTTGAAAAAGTACGATTGGTTCATAAAAAGAGGGTGAAAAGTTTCCCCTTGTTTTTTAACTGCTTTAGCTGTCCAATAACAATCTCTTATTAACTGAAGTAGATACTTTTTGAAGGGTACTTTCCGAGTAAAAAACTACATTTTGTGTTGTGGGGTGCATTTTATTTCTGAAAGTAACTTGTTTAATCAATCCTGGGGAGGAATTAAAGTTTTCAGCAAATGGAAGAGTTTAATTTTTACAATTTTCCCTTGACAAGCTTAATTTTCTACTAGCTCTCCTTAATTTTTTACTCTTTTTTACAATTACATTTCTATTACAATTTTTGAAAGAACAATTGTTGAAAATATAATTAATTCAGGATTTTTAAAAATATCAAGTACTACAACAGTTTTTAGTTTTCTCTCCATTATTGTTTTTAGTTATCTTTTTTTTTTAATTGCAATACATGAATAAACGAATTCTCGTTATGGTAAACTCAGAAAATGTAGAAAATTTATTTTTCATGATTATACAATTAGTACACTGTTTATTAATGTTACTCTAAATTTATTTGTATTTATATGTACTACATATTTATATTACTATTATTATCATATTAGTTTTAGAATTTATTGTGTTCATCTTTACTTCGTGAAATTACATAATCGCGAAATCAAATAAAACAATTCACAGTTAAATATTTGTTACCCTTATACATTACAATTTCACAATAAAACTATTTCCGCCCCCCGATTCTAGAAAATACTTAAAAGTTATCACTTAATAACATTTTTTTATTTATGCCATCATATTTATTTCCGTAACCCAGATGAAGGCCCAAAAATGGGTCGAAATATAGGTTTTTAATCAAGCTAAGATTAATTGAATGACAAAGAAAGAAAAATACAAATAAAATACAAAGTTAATGAATAAATATTCATGTATAATTGTATATAAAATATATAAATATAAAACTTATAAAATATATATTTTCATCACCTTTGATAATGGTATACTTTATATGGAATCTTTTTTTGTTAAAAAAGATACCAAACCTAATTTAGTTTGTAATGTTCTTTTCTAATTTTCTTAATACATATAATAAAAAACCCTATTAAAACAAATAGTTAAAATAATAATTATCGTTAACTGAATTAAATGCCAGTAGCTTATAAAAATTAGTACATTTCAGTATGTTAGTACTTTTTTAGTTCATCCTATAGAAATTATGAAAACTGCTTTTATACATACGCACTTTAAAAATAACTTATTTTTTATTGATATTACATTTTATTGATATTACGAAAAAGAAGGCAAAGAGATCGACATAGTTATTAAGCCAATATTAAACAGAAACTTTGTCTCAGATCAGAGTTTATATTGAAAATAATCTGCAACTGCAGTCGAAAAAAACTTAATTAATTTTGATTTAAATAAAGAAATGAAAAAGACTATTATAAGTTTTATAATACTAATTTATACTGTTAAGTTTTCCATGTTTAAATATATAGCAGCTTTTATTATATTAATTTATCTAGAATAAAAAATATAATCCTTATTGTTTTGCCAAAAATGTAATTTAAAAGAAACCATTTTAAAATTAACATTCGTTGATAGAATATTTCTTTTCCACTTGCACTACAGTGCCATCTACTAGTTAATAGCGCGAACATCCAGTTGTACGATAAAGTAGTTCGAAGAGTAGGTAAGTGATAGTAGTTTGTGGTAAAGGCAGCGCTCTTTAATCTATCGATAGAAATACGCTTGCTACTTCCACATACACAAGTTCCGTTTAAATTAAATACAGATTGCATTCGCTATCAGCTTGTACCCAATCTTTTTGAATGAAACTGTTAAATTAAATAAAACTTATGGCTATTCCTCCTTTTTGTTGTCCATTCAAAATTAAGTTTGCACAATTGGTAACTTTGTTATTATTAAAGATACAAAGTTGGTTAAATAATTTTCCTGCAACTCAAAATAATATAATAATTATTATAAATAAATACAAATATATATATTCTTGATGTTCACTTTTCGATAATTACTTTCAAGATTTTTTTTCTAATGAAACACCCTGTATAGTATTTCACATTTAGAAAGGGTATCAAATTTTATTAAGTTAAAGCTCAGGTGACTTATTGTTCTAATAGAATTCAATAGCTCATGATTTCGTTTCAATCTTTTCACTACATGCTAACAAAAGTTACTATATTTCTAAATAATTAAATAATTCAGCGTGGGAAACCTGGTGGGAAGGTGTACACATTTGATAGCGCAGCGCTTTCCGGACAATGCAAAAAATTTAATAAAATTTAATTTGTTCCTGAATTACCTCAGAATATAGAATTTGCAGACTATTTAACTACATGTATATTTAAAACTAACATAGAAAAAAATAACATATAAATCTATGAACAAAGGTATAAAACACGGATAAGACTAACCTTCCTAAAAATGTAAATAAATACCGGGTGATATATTGTCTACTTGAATTTTGATAAAATAATACATTTGAACAGGGGCGGATTTACCATTAAGCTAAATAAGCTACAGTTTGGAAACTCGGGTTCCAGGGGGCCTCAAAAAATTACTAAACGACATGACAGATTTTCTAAATTGCAATGGAGAAATGGTTATAGATTTATGTAATGAGCAAAACGTGATATTCCAATTCTTAACGTTTTTAATAATAAATATTTTACTTAAGAATGTTAAATTTGGAATAAAATATGAAATCTTTAGTCGAAAATGTAACACTGTGCTAGTCGAAAATAGAGACAAACGGGGCACCTAGTGAGTGACTTTCTTATGAATATACTGAGTTCAGATCCACCGGCATTTGGCTGGATTGGCTCTAGTTTAAGAGAAACCCGTCTTTGAATTTTGCTGATTTCAGTCGGGTTCGTCGCCATAGACCAGATATTTGCATGTTTATAGGTCCTAAACCGTTTTGAATATCGCTTTACTATCTTCGGTAAAGTTGTAGCTATTATTACGGCCAACAAATTTGCTGAACACACCAATACAAAAAAACACATTCAAACAGTGTTTTCGACTATAACGTCCAGAAAACCCCACGTTTCGTCGATTTTTGGAAATTTTTCGCCTATAAATGTCAAACTGTAAGGAATTTCGCTTTAAAATCTCAAAAAAGAAAAACAGAAAGATTTTTTTTCCACAATTCAATAAAAAAATCCGACGCACAATCATTTTAACTCAAATTACCCTATTGTACCACAGATGTCGCCATTATACTGACATTGACACTGACCATATTACGTATTTCTAAACCATTGTCGATGTTTTTAATTCTGACATTCCTTATTATGACATATCTTGTTACAGCTTTACTGTTTATTAGTTTCGGAACGTATTTTATATACTCAAGAAATAAATTCGTTAAAAATATCAAGAATGAGTTCATGCGGTCAACATTCATTTAATAAACATTGTTATGTTTGTGGAAAGCTCGTCGAAATTTCTCAAAGCGGTCTGGATAAAATGGTTCGTCGCCTCAAATTATCACAGCGTCAGTCCATTCTTTTGGGTCAAGATTTGAAAAAAGCGAATATCTTAGCATCAGATGTGAATATATATGAAGCAATCGGTCGTCAGCGTCATTTCACTGTTTTTTCAAAGCCATCGAAGACAATTCTGTAGCATATTGCACTGATATCAAGGATTCGGCTTTAGCGATGCACAATAAATGTAACCCAGAAGATTGGCGATTGTTTATTGATTCATCTAAGAGCAGTCTCAAAGCGGTTTTGCTTCATATCACAAACGCAAAAAACAGTGTCCCGATTGCTACCAGCATAAACACAAAAGAAAATCACGCATCGTTTAAAAAAAACCATTGCTTTGGTGAAATACCAAGATCATCATTGGAAAGTTTGTGCTGCTTTGAAAGTCCCTCTTTTGAGAGGGATGCAGACGGGATACACAAAACACATGTGTTTTGTGTTTGTGGAATACTGGATTTTCTGGCGATCAATACACCAAAAAGGATTGGCCTCTGAGAGTAGGATTCAGATTGCGCCAAGAAAACATCGTTGAGGCTCTAATTGTGCCAATCGAAAAAGTTTTGCTGCCACCGTTCCATATCAAACTTGGAATCGTTAAAAACTTCATAAAGACACTGAATCCTGAAGGCATTGCATTCAATGAATTAACACGAATTGAGCGGAATTCCCAAGATTGAGCGGAATGAAAATAAAAGAAGGTTTGTATGAAACCATACATTCGTATCCACCAAGCTCTCTTGTTCAATATCTAACACATATTTTCGATTTTTTCACAGGCTTTCTCCATGGACCTGATGTTCGACGTTTGATGAAGGATCAACGATTTGAAGCCTGTCTCTCTGATTTAGAGCTAGTGGTTTGGGATTGTGTCAAAGCAGTCATTAAAAATGTACTTGGAATTCATCGTGACGAAAATTGGGGCATACACATTGAAAACATGCTTGATGCTTTCCACAATATCAATGTAAGAATGTGATTGAAGATTCACTATTTACATTGCCATATGGACAAATTCGCCGAACAATCACCAACCGAATCCGATGAGCATGGAGAACGGTTTCATGAAGACGGTAGAACTTGAGCACTGGTACAGTGGCAAGAAGCTTGATGCTTTGCTAGGACACATTTGTTGGAAATTGCAACAAGAATATGAAGACGAAACAGAATAAACATGAAAATATAAGTTTTTTGAATTTGCATTAAAATTGGAGTTAAAATCATGATTGTGCGTTTAGTTTTTATATTGAATTGTGGGAAAGAAGTCTTTTTTGTTTTTTCTTGAGATTTTAAAACAATATTCTGTACAGTTTAGCATTTATAGGCGAAAAATTCCAAAAAATCGACGAAATAGTGGGGCTTTCTGCACATTATAGTCGAAAACACCGTTTGAATGTGTTTTTTTGTATTGGTGTGTTCAGCAAATCTGTTGGCCGTAATAATAGCTACAACTTTGCCGAAGACAGTAAAACGATATTCAAAACGGCTTAGGACCTATAAACATGCAAATATCTGAAGGCTATGGCGACGAACCCGACTGAAATCAGCAAAATTCAAAGACGGGTTTCTCCTAAACTAGAACCAATCCAGCCAAATGCCGGTGGATCTGAACTCAGTATATTCATAAGAAAGCCACTCACTAGGTCCCCCGTTTGTCTCTATTTTCGAGTATCAATTTCAAGCACAGTGTAATTATTCTCTGCAACCGTTTCTCGTAACTAAAATGTTATTATTAACAATACGGGGGGGGGGCTCAAACAAATTTTAGCTTGGGGCCTCAAAAATGGTAAATCCGCCCCTGCATTTGCACATCTCCCTAATAACGATTTCTTATTTTATAATTTTTTAATTCTTCAAATGAGAGTTTGACACCTTTATTTGTAGGTTAGTAGAAAAAGAAGCAAACAGATTTTGATGCAAAAGATATAATTACTTTATTGTAAAGTATTCAATTTTTCCTTATGGCGATAATAAAGCACAGAACATCAAAAATTTCGTGACACTGAAGTGGGTTATTTGTTTATAACTTTTTTATTACAAACATTTTTCAAAGAAGTGTATTGAGGAAGTTGTAGAGAATTGAATTTCCGACAAAAACGTTATGAATTACTTCTTTCCTCTGATCTACGGTTAACGAGATAAATTGAAAAAACACTTTAACCCCTTTTTCCAAGATGGCGGACATTTCGCACCCTCGGATCAATACGAGAACTTGAATGTAGACTCACCATGGAAGCAAGGGTAGCAATGCTTCCTTTAAGAATTTATTAAAATTAAAAAACAATGCTAACAAAAATAGTTTTATAAAATTATGATTATCGTTTATTTAAATTGGTAATGTTTAATCAACTTAAAGCTCAATATCAATTCCGTACAGCAAAAAGTATAACTATTTAGAGTACTACATATTTTAAATTAGGCTCATTAAACTTGCGCGGAATGGTAATACCGATTCAAATGTATTAGTTACACTGCATATAAGCACGGATTTCGTTGCTTCCTGCACGTCTTGTTTTCGGTAGCGGGCGAGTCGCGGGTGCGTTGTGGGCTACAGTTAACATCGTATAAGGTCGAGTTATTTTTTATTAGCGTACTCCGTGATCAGATGTTTATTATAATATCGTTATTTGTTCGATTTTTCGTGTTTGTTAAATGTTACTTCAGCAATGTAAATCTGCGAATGAGACTGTATTTTGGAACATTTTATTGTTTCAATTTATATAAGTTCGGATTTTTTTAAAGACAAATAATTCTATTTAGTTTGTTCTGTATGCAACATTTAAACTTGCTTTATCGTCCTGACGACATGACTGCAAATTCAGCTGCTTCGGTGGAAGGTTCGAGTACCGTTCAATTTGTAAAGTATTATTATTATTTGATAAAAAATTTCCTTCATACAGTTTCGGAGGAAATTATTGAGAAAGGCAGACCAAAACCAGAACTTTTAAATTTAACAACAAAGATGATTAAAACCTGCACCAGGTATTTTGCTAAAAAAGACCGGAAAATCGAGTTGCATTATAAATAAATAGTAGTACTTTTTTTTAAATAAAGAATAATAGTCAACAAATTCCATAAGTATAAAAGATGTATTCTTTTGCACATTGTGATTAAATCTAAACAATCATAAAAATTTGAAAATGCTTTGTCACAAAAGAACGTTGGCAATAGTTACAAGTTTCGTTACAGCACCTTTTATGCTTCAATCATGTCAATCACAGAATTTCTACGATTCAAAGGGGTAAGGGGATTACCAATCATGCTAAAAATATCTTACTAGGTGGGAGTTAATCAGTATTCAAAAGAACGAGATGTGCTAAAAAATTACCAATTCGATTAATCATTATAGAGTAAAAGAATACTACTGAAGTGTAAGAATTCTTCCTTAAAAGACTTTTAAGCTTAATAATTATAACACTGTTTTTTATTGTACCTAGGTGTATTAAAATTTAAATCGTGGTTGCTTTTTCTAAGCCTAGTTCTCTAGTGGTTTGCCTAGCCTAAATTCTCACCGCACGCCACTGAGACTCACCACACACCCCCCTACATACTAAAAAAAGAAAATTGCTGTTATCAAGTCTTGTGACTTTTTTTACCCTGTCGCCTGGACTAAGTATTGTTTCAGCACAATTAGTCCCCGCGTTGGCTAACACGCGTTGGTGACTACATACAATAGCATTTGCATAAGTTGCGTACACATTCAGATGCGCGATTTTCGTGAAGCGCGTTGATTCCCCATACCAACGACTGGTGACGTCGCGCTAACCTCTTCATGTGATCTGGGTCTTAGTGTACTAAAAAGCAGTCATTACACTTGGACACAAAATTAAAAAATGTTTTACGCACACACACGTGACCACAATTCTATAGTAAACAGTGTACGCTCGCACGAACGCGATCGCGCGGATTACGTGACGCTCTGCGACAAAGCGTATAGGGTCATTCCATGCGAAATCGATCACTAAAATGGGTCGATCTCACGGATTTCAATGAAAATCACTTATGAGGTAGCAATCAACTAAAGAACATAACTTTCATTCATCAATTTGCTAAATTACGCAGAACTTCGGAAATATTCAAACTGAAGAAATTATCAAAACTGCTTGCACGCCTTTAAAGAAATATAAATATCTCGAAAAGTATTTATCCTAGAACAAATATTTTTTTGTATATTGCTCACTAGAAGACGGGCTTTTTGGACAGCCTAATAATTTTTTGTTATCAAACGTATTTTTTTTCTAAACGAAATATTTTTAAAATGCAGAGAAATCGGTGTGGTCACATTTTTAAAATTTAAAAAAAAAATTGTACAGATTCTTTGAAAATTTCTGTATTTAAATGCCAAATGGCAAGCTGGACGTTTTAATAGCTTTGGCAGGGTAAATTTTCAAAGACCGCGCTGCAGACAGCCGGCGCACCATAGATCACGGTCAACCGACGCAACCCGCATTCGCTACCTTCTAGTTAGTAATAATACCGTCTATATTTCCAGCAGTCGGTGTTAACTAATGTACATAAGATAAATGTATATATGTGTGGATATGATTATACCTCCTGATTAGTTAATTACGTATGTATTTAAATCGATTTCTTCGGGTGTGTTACATAAAGCATTTTTCTTGCGGCCATCAAAGATCATGCAAAGACATATAATGCAATAGCTTAGATACCATTTTTGTTTACAGAAGATGAGTTGTTCTTGATCCTAAAAAAATAGATTTTTTGTGTTAGACTGGGTGCTATTGTAGGTAGCAACCAATCACCAGCTTACGTTGTATTATATTATTAAAATCCAGTCATCGAGCTAGAGTGTCAAATTTATTAACGTTAAAGACTATAGACTGAGCTATAGGATCATTGCAAATTCAATATTTGAACTTGTGGCACAGGTGAGTTAATGATATTATCCACTGCAAAAATTATCATAATAACTTACTTAACTCACTTGTACCATAAATAACTATTACCCATCTCTATTGTAGGTTCTGATGTTTAATAAAGTCAGCTGCGGTAATTGGAGCGATGGGGTAACTGAAACTATGCTTAATAAAAACTAAAACTATCGTTAAACGTCTATGAGAATTACGTGAATTTTTAGTTTTATCGGCTTTACCATATACACTGTTCCGACTGCGATAATTCCTGAACTATTCCTACTGCAGCCCTAATTTTTTGGAGACATTATAATTAATATCCTTAAGGCGTCCCAGTTACCCAGAACATATTATAAAGTAATGTGGATATAAAATATAGACGATGATTCCATTTACCCCAATTTATTGGGTAACTGGAACCACCGGACATGTTTTTAAAAAAATATTTTTAAATGCAATAGTTCGCATTAGAGCTGCTTTATTTTTACATTTTCTTTTGGAAATATATTAAAGTTATTATAAAACAAGGTCCTAAACTTATACTTCACGATAAAATATGAGATAAAGAGTTTGAAGCAAAAGAATTGTATATCTATAGACCAATTACCCAACTGGCGTTAAAACTTAAATTAAAAAAGCTGTTGCATTATATTTTATGGTCTTGGACAGCCGCAAGAAAAGTACTTTATGTAACACACCTGAAGTAATCGATTTAAATACTTAAGTAATTAACTAATTAGTAGATATAATCATATCCACACAAATATACATTTATCTTATGTACATTAGTTGAGAGGTTAAGGTTAAGAGTTAAGCTGGTAATATGGACCGTATTATTACTAACTAGAAGGTAGCGAATGCGGTTTGTGCCGGTTGACCGTGGTGTATGGTGCGCCGGCTGTCTGCAACGCGATCTTTAAAAATTTGCCCTGCCAAAACTATTAAAACGTCCAGCTTGCCATTTTGCATTTAAATACAGAAATGTTCAAAGAATCTGTACAATTTTTTTCAGATTTTTAAAAATGTGACCACACCGATTTTTCTGCACTTTTAAAATATTTCATTTAGAAAAAAATAAAAATACGTTTGATAACAAAAAATTATTAGACTGTCCAAAAAGCCCGTCTTCTAGTGAGCAATATACAAAAAATATTTGTTCTAGGGTAAATACGTTTCGAGATATTTATATTTATTTATAGGCGTGCAAGCAGTTTTGATAATTTTTTCAGTTTGAATATTTCCGAAGTTCTGCGTAATTTAGCAAATTGATGAATGAAAGTTATGTTCTTTAGTTGATTGCCACCTCATAAGTGATTTTATCGACTTCACTTTTTGACTCTTGTTGACTTTCGCATTTGACTCTATCAAACATGAATTGCTAATGAAATAAATAATAAAACTAGAGTTAGATGGGAAAGATGTAAGGCTAATTGGAAACTTATACTGGGAGTAGGAAGTAGGAAGGTGCAGCCAGCAGAAGTCCGTTCCGACTACATTAAAATCAAAAAAAGTGTAGGACAAGGTTGTGTCTTATCACCAGCCCTATTTAATATATAAATAGTGAACAAATATTTAGAGCAATTAAAAACAACAAGGGAATTAGTATAGGTGGTAAGACCATTAAAAGCATAAGATATGCTGACGATACAGTGATCTTAGCAGAATGGGCAGAAGACGTGCAGCAACTGATCGATGAGCTAACTGTACAATGAAAAAAAATGGGGAAGAGCCATCGATAGAAACAAAACCGTCTACATGGCAGTTGCAAAAAATTAAGAAGCAGTACAGTGTAAAGTCACATGGGACCAAACGTAATTTTTGTCAAGTGGTCGCAAAAACAAAGAAAATAGTGAAGTTCTTTTTGCAACGTTATTCCACATTACCACCTACCTACCCTGAACATGAAAAATTTCCTAATAAGGTTTCCAGTAAAAAGATAACAGCAATTAAGAAACATAAATGCTTTCAACAGTGTCTGATTAAGGGTTATGGACTCCACACGGTTTGAGCACCCCTAGCAGAAATTATTTCTTCACTGTCGAGAACTCATCGCTATACCCCACCTCTAATTCTTTTTCACTAATTGTCAACGATCGTACACTCATACGGTTTGTTAAATCTATATGGAGTGAAAGGTACACTTTCAAGTTGCAAGACTTTAGAATCAATCCAAAAGTCTACCTCACCTACCCGTGGTACGCCCTACTAACTAACTAACAAGACCCTGGTGGCCGAATATGGACAGTATTAACCCTAATTATAACAGTACCGCGAACTCAAAAGTCGGTCAAACAGAAGTCAAAATAATTTCCTCACTGATTCATTAAGGAACCGAGGCAATCTGTATCGTAGTGTACTTGCCTCAACTCAACATTATGCAGCCCGTCACACAAGGTTGATTATCCATTTGGGACATGTACCGGAACTAAAAAATACCTTTCCGATTGGATCTCCGGGAAAACCTATCTGCCTGGAGAAATGATCGAAGATCTAAAATACATACTCTTTGCTTTCACTGTATAGAATTCTCGATCACTCTACTACTTCAATGCAGCCAAACATTCAGAAATAACATTCATCGTATCTAACTAGTAAACTAAATCGAATTAATGTTGGCATTGCCGCGCTAAATGAAGCCTGACTCCCAAGAGGGCGATGACTAAAGGAGAACGATTGCAGATTCTCCTGGAAGGATTATCCAAAAGAAGCAAAGAAGAAACTATTGTCCGTTAAATGCAGCTTGGCCGACTGAATGCGCAGATGGGGAAAAGAAAGAGTCGGTGTTCGACAAAGACAAAATCTAGGAGATAAAGAGAAAGTACAGTCATTAGCAAATGTCTTGTCCCGAGTAGGCAACACATTTAACAATTCTGGTAAAAGAAACGACGTACGTTTCGGTGCATAGTTTCTTTTGTTTACAAACAACACAGCAAATCTAACCAGTTTTAAAGGTTGCTACCCTACCTAGAGTGGCTTTGTATAACAACAATAGAGTAATAAAAACTGCTATTTTCAAGTGAGTTTCTTATTTTACTGGAATGCAAAACAGCCGTTTCACTTCTACTATCGTTCTTCTATTTTAAAGAAATAAATATCGTATACTTTTTCCTACGTTATTATAAACTCTATTAATTTATTTACGAGTTTGATTTGTTTATTTACAAAGTTTAATTATTTTGTAAACACTAAAAAAACTCAATTTCTAGTACTAACTGTAATCAGTTTTTATTGCAAAAATGAGTAAAAATAATAAATAATCAAAACTAATAATCATTCCCCGAGTTTCCAAAGTAGAATCAGATTGGGCATACAAACGAGGCATATTTAAACATTAAGGGCCGGTTTATTCACCTTCAGGTAAAATTCCCAGTAGTTGCCGGTCAAATAAATTAAGTTTAATAATAAATACAGTTTGGGTATATCCACAGGATTATATTTTGAAAGTAGTTAGTGGAATGTTTATGCGAAAGGGTTTTGCACTCAGGTAATACATGCAAGAGAGAGATGGGTAATTGTTAGAATAATGTGTTAGAGAGAAAAATTAAACCGATTGACTAATCTACTTAAAAGGAGGCGGGATTTAAAAAAATCTGTAATCTTTCACAAATATTTTCTAAAAATTTTATGTAAACAGATATTAAGATATTTATGATCTAAGGTTCTATGCTTTGTCAAGGGTGTTTCTTAATTTTTGTTTTGTGACTGTTTTGTTTTTAGTACTGACTATATCTATGTTTCTAGTTTTTTCTTAGTTTGTAGTATTTTTATTAAAACAACTGAATATTTAATAACTTTTTAAAATTTTAACGTATTTACATAAATAAATACCTATATTATTACTTTATTTTTATTTATCGCTTACATTTAATTTCCACCATTAGACCACTGGACGTTTCAACGCTCTGGTATGCAGAGAAGACAATATTATTTTATTATATTATATTATTTTACAATATTATTTCTTCAAACGTCAACTCTTAAAATGACTTACTGTTACTGACCAAATATGTATCGCGGAACATAGGCTAGTACCGCCTGAGAGCAAGGTAAAGATTCGAACGCGTCATTTCACAAAATTTGTGTACACTTGATTGCTCACGAACCTAATACCTTTAAAAGAACTTTGTACTCATTCAACTAGATATGCAGAGATCTGAGGCTTCAAATAAATCTATAACAGATGCAACGGAGATATATGGTTAGACACATTTGTCAAACCTGAGCAGAAAAGTCTATCGAGTCAACATCAGCAGACCACACAGTTATGAAATATTACGATTTTTTAAATTTACATGTAAAGTCTATACAGAATGATCAATTCAGATTATAAAGCGACAAAATAAAATCAACTGAACCTAATCTAACCTAACCTAAGATAACATAACCTAACGTAACCTAACTTAACCTAACCTAGTGACGTGAACACAATGAATCAAAAACGAAACTAAAGCAAACGGCGTCTCATGCTGGGTTTGGTATTTGAACTCTTTTTGTTCTAAAAGCTTTATTGCTGTAGTTACAATTATTTACAACAATGGATACCATAGACACCGAGCTCTTCAAGTAAACAAATTTGAAATCCGAACGTGGCTCCAGTAACGCTATTAAAAGCACAACCAATTTGCATCCTTTGTCAGCCAATCAAATGCAGTGCTTTATTACCGTGGCGCCATCTAATGCAAAACATGTCTCGTAGACTTTATATGAGCGGTAGACTTAACATGCACCCTTACACTTAACACGTTTGCATAGACCTGGGCTCATAGACTTAACGTGTTATTATAGACATAGACATTGCTACATCTTTTGAATGAAAGGTCTGCAGGTAATGACCCAAAGACTTTCTTGACTAGGCTTGATTAGAGGAGTTTAACGAAATATATCACTGTCCCTTAGCTTCTATACATTAACGTAAAGTCAAGCCCAAGAGCTTTTTTGGAAGTTTTGTAGCACTACCTCACGATAGAAGTGAGATTGACCATTTTTCGAGCTGTAGTGATACTAATATTGGAATATATGGCTGTCAAGCTTGGATACTTCTTTATTCCAAATGCAGCAACGAGACAGAAAGCACTAAAGATCACTCTAAAGTCAATTAAAATAATGGTGCAGTGCAAGGAAACCCTTTAAAGGTAATAGAAAGAAATACACATTGGTGAAACGTTCCATCTACAATGCAAATAAATACATTATACAGCGCTATTAAATTAAATTGTAATATGTAGAATTTCCCTATGTTGCATTTGAAATTAATCAAGTCAAAGCATTGTGAACACTTAGGCAACCAATTATACAGCAAACTCTTTTGTATTATTTATGTATATTGCATGGTAAATAAATAGCACTGTATTTTCAAACACTGATAGTAACGAAATACATCACAAATACGTCAGTTAAAAATAAAGCCTGAATGGATAGGCAACACAATAATAGAGAACATAGGTATATGAATACCTTTTATATAGATGGGATACAACAGCTGACAATTAACAATACAAAAATTAATACAGAAAATGTGTAAAATTAAGGGACTAAAGTTTTAGGTAAAATATTAAATCACACAAATGCAATCATTCAATTTTAAAAAATGCTAAGAACCTTATGCAGTACAGTAGACTTTAACCAATTTACTAGCATATCAATATCCATCAATTTCTGATTTGATTTCAGTCTGTACTGATCCTAGATCAACATTTTTAAAAATGTGTAAACTTTATGATTTATTTTGAAATTTGAAAAAAGGCAGTTGCGCTTACAAGTACTAACTCATATAAAATGGATTGTAGACTTCCACTACTCATCAGTTGGTGTGTGTGACCAAGGGAGTATAGGTAGAAACATCTGAATTGCAACACAAACAGTTTATGGGAAAAAAGGTGTCGAATAAATGATGTCAGTAGTTTTCAGTATTTTAAAGAAAGTAGATATTAATCAAGAACAACAAAAGTTTGGACATACTACTTTTAACTGCTTAAATTCAACAATACTTAGCCCTCGTTTGCGAAATGAAAATTACAATCTACAACTAGAGAATAGAGCAACTTTTATACGAAAGAAAATCATAGTCTGTATGAAATATTTCATTATTTTAAACATAATCTTGTTTCTTGAAATAATATTTTTAATTTCCTTCAATTATTTGAACTGAGTTTATTCTATGATTTTTCTTGAATTGGATACTATTTAAATTATCAAATTATTTATTTGATTTAGGTACAAACTAACATAATCCTAAATTGACATAAAAATAGAAAACGTTAAAACAACCAAAAGTACTGTGGCAAATACATCTGATGGTATATTCTGGTGAACCATAAAGAGGATTTTTTCCAAAAACATTTAATGAAAGATTTATTTCCATAGTTCTAGGCTTTACACTCCTCACACCTGTATATAACTACTCAAGACACAAAGACCTATTGTACAGTAATGGTGTTGGTGCTTTGATCCTGTTTATGCCACAAAACAAAATCAAAATCTGTTTATAAGGCACTTAGACCCTTTGTAATTTATACACTCCAATTATTAAACTTTAAGACTAATTTCCCAATCCAAACTGGCTTAAACTAAAAATTTAAAATAAAGAAATTTGGAAATCTGCAAATTTAAAAGAATTCAAAACTTCATCATTCAATACAAACAATGTTTAAACTTTAAAGTTGAAAATAGTAAAATATAAAGTATAATAGTAGAATATTGAAATTTAAGTCTCAGAATTCTCTAAGCGGAATTGTTACTGAAGCAATTGTTAGCTCTGAAAGGACAAACTAATATTTTACAAATTTTAAAAGTCCAAAATTTTAATATTTCTTTGAATGTTTCAATGTTTGAGGTTTTCAAGCTCTGCAAGTCAGAAACTTTTAATATCTGAAACTCCTATTGTTAAACTTGTGTTTGAAACTTTGCAAACCTTGGAATTACAGCATTTTTTCGCCTTTAATATTGATATATGGGCCACCTAAACAGTAATTTTCCAAATCCCCTTTCAAAACATTATTTAATAAGTAAAAATTGACACTCTTTTTAGTTTTCTTTTAATGCAAAATTCGAAATATAAAGAAGAATTTAAAATATTCTAAGCAGTATGAATTATTTTTTTTATAAAAAATGCTCACAAAATGAACTGTTTAGAATATTTAAATATATCTTCCAGCAGAGGCATTTTTTAAATTTTAGCAAAAATAGGTTTGTTTTTTTGTACTTATTGATAAATGAATTCAATTCATATTTGCACCGATTGAATTAAGGTAATCAAAAAACAATAAATGCTGTAGTTAATTTTGTGAGCATGTCCCAATCCATAACGCTTGGGACAATGAGACGTAACGGACATTATTTTTTAATTTTATTAATTTAATATTATTTACATATTTGTGTTATAATAATTAAATAAATAGTTTTTCTTTGATACATCTTCAGTTACAAATGGTTGTCTATTTGTAGAACTAATTTACTTCCCAGATATTTTAATAGGGTTTGGATTTTTTTTTTAAATGATGGGAAGAATTTTTCCCGTATCCGTAACGCTATTTTCCTTTTGTAACTTTCCTATTTCTAAATGAATTTTAATAATTCCACTGGCAATTACTAGATATGGCAAAAATTGTCAACATGTATCAGAGAAATTAATGAATAATTACTTATATTTTTTCCATGACGAATTTACTACTTAAAAATGTCTCTATCCATAACAGTGATCACAATAATGAATTTTTAATTTTTTCTCAATCAAAATATTAAATACAAATCTTTTATTACCAGTCAATATTAATTGCGATAGGCTTTAGTCAGAAATAAAGTTCTATGGTCTTCTGCGAACGAGTGATGAACAGTTTTATAAGATTTGATGTCACTAGATAGGTCTTGAAGTGATGAAGTCAATAATGTCATGATCCAAGATCCCTTTGAAATGAGTTCAAACTTTGAGATTTAGCAGGCAATCTTTTATCGATAACTATCTTCAGTTTGAGTCCAACAAGGTGATGTGTTATATACACTATTGGGGATTAATGATACTAAGACTAGTTGACCTCTTTGTTACCTTGCAGTGATTTATTATTTTCTACAATATGGTTAGTAGTTTTTACACTAACAGTTAATGAAGACACTAACATGATTGAAATATGAGCACCAATAGATATTTGAAAATAAGATTGTTAGTATAAATTCAAGTATAAAAGTTTTCTAATATTGATTAAACGAAAGCTGGACAATGTCTAGTAACTACATTTCACTTCATATTTAAATAAAACAATATTTTCATATTTTTTCTGTAATCACCAAAAGCAAAAGACTAATACAAATTACCTTTTGCTTCTTTGGTAATTACAAAAACAACCATGAATAATTCCAAATAAGTTTATATTTACCTTTAATATTAATATGAACATTTTTACATGTAAAATATAATCAATGAAGTTGATGAAACAATAAATAATGAAATTTATGACAAAAACAAATAAATAAAAAGGTACTAGAAGGTAATTATATAAGTCTTAAATTACTCTGCAAAATTCAGAAATATAGTTACTTTTTTCCATCGAAAGGTACCTACTTAAACTAATTTAAAGTAAGTAGGCAAAAATAGTAGTGTCGTACAAAAACGGTTACCACAATTTTTCGTTCTTAACCTCAAGGTTTTTACGAGAAGAAAAGAAAAACAATAAGTTGTATGTAATAAAAAAAACACAAATAACTGCTAACTAATAACAAATGAGATGTTATTGTACACAGTACATACTAAAATATAATAATATTGTATTATACTATTGTCTGTTATGTTTTAAAACTATAATTAACTTAAACACACAGAAATATTTCTTAAAAGTAGTGAAAAATATAATAAATTATAAAATGATATTTTTCAGTTTACAATTTTGATGCCCAAAAATTAAAATTAGGAAATAAGTTATCAGTTCTAGGTTTTTACTATATATATATTGTTTATTTATTTTTTCCCCACATTCGCAAAAAATAATACTTATACAAATGAACAAACAGCACAAAAAATTACAATTAATATAAAAATCACATTAATTTAAAGTAGGTACCTAATAGAAGGAATTTATTTTTTATTAAACATATTTACATTTTTACTAAATGTACACACAATTTATACAGTGGCAATAAACAAAAAAAAGAAGAGATGAGATTAAGATTCGACACGCGAGTGAATGATTAAAAAACTATTTTTCTACGTGATAATATGAACACGTGAAATCTTTGTTTAAACCTTGAACACAATACTTGATTAAAATAGACAAAACAAAGAAAAAGAAGAAAATTGATTTTGTGATTATTTTATACAGTTTTATATATATTTTGCAGTTTGAACTTATTCAGTTAACTTTTTTTTTGTTTCAAGAGACTAATAAGACAATTAGAAACAACATGTGCACACAACAAAGCACTCATCTTTATACATTTATATACTTACATTGAATTTTTTACATAATACAAGTACGAGTAGCGACAACGTTTTTTGTTTATTATTATTTTATTTAATTATTTATATTTTTTAATAATAAACCTGCGTGCGATAAATTGGATGATCATTATTTGGTTGGTACCTATTTGGATGTGATGCAATTTAATAATACATTTTATAATTATCAAGCCTACTTATTACTTGTAGCCCCTAAAATGTTGCAACTAAGAAAATATAATTAAAAAATATTTTAAAATTTATTAAATCAAGTGTAGGTTTTGTGAATTTTCGTAGTTGCAAAAATTATTAGCTACAATAAAAATGCTGACTTTAAGCTATTTACCCCAACTATTAATTATAGGAATCTTTCTTGTTACGTTGCTGCAGAGTATAGATATATACTTTTTTTTTATATTGCAGAATATATAACTCTTACAAATTCTAAAACATCTAAATGTATACGACGAACATGTACGAAATTTGCTACACAAAAATTTTGGTTGTTGATTAAATTTAAATAGTATTGCTTCTTTTTAATCAGTCTAAATTTAAAATTCGGTTCTCAACTCTCTTTCCCCTTTCTCTCTTTTTCCGCTTTCATTCTATCTCTTTCAATACTTGTTCTCTTTTTAAATTATCATAAATAAATTATCTAATCTAAGAGTTAACTATTGCTTCAATAAGTTTAAAATAAAATTTTTGGAAAATTCAAGTAGTAGTTAGATTATTTTGTACTTTTATTAATTACACGAAAGAGTTTTTTATTTTTAAAAAAATTCAACAGTCGGTGTAGAAAAGGTTGCAGGCGTTCACTAGTTTTATTTAATATAGTAAGGATAACTCTTTTTCAGAAAATAAACATAAAATAAAACAAAAACAAGAAATATTGAGGACACATATTTTTTTATCCTGCACTACACAAAATAGTACATATTGTACAATCAGTTATGAAAACAAGCTTTTTTTGTGTGAAGTTCACTTTGTCTTAAGAAAAAACCAAGCCTCGGCTGTCAACATCTGACACAAAGTACTATTTTGTGCTAGTTTAAATTTTAATAACAAATTTTCTTACGTTGGCAATGCTTTTTTAAGACATATTTGGTCTACGCAATTGAAGTAAAGTTTTGAAAAAATTCCAAAAAGGTTTTACAGCGCCTTTCAGTCAAAGATGCATCATTGAATTAATGACATATCACTTTTTACTTTTCATATATTAGGAACAACCTACATGCAAATAAAGTAGGCTGTGCTTTTTCTTTGGGATTCCCCTAATATCTTAATGAAAACAACAAAAAGCTCAATTTATTATGTTACTTAAAAAAACTGATGAAGTTAGATTAATTATTATAAGGGAGATGAAAATACAAAAAGTAAGAGATTTTAAAAACATATTTTTGTGTCCATTGCAATATCCTTAAAGAAAATACCTTTAATTACTTCCCTATATCCATTTCTACATTCTGCCATCTTCAATTCTGAAATTCCCATATATCAAAAAAAAAAATTTTAAATTACCGAATAAACCTTATAGAAGCAATAGCTTTACAAACGTTCACTACTAACACTAAAATAAATAAACATTTGAAACTTAACAACAAAATACTTAACAACTATATGAGCATCTTAGGTACATTCAATAATGTGAGGTTGTGAGGATTCAATTACACTCGGCCTGGCTTCTTTGCCAGGATGATGTGACGTCGGTGGTGCAGTCCTCTGCGTCACAGGTTGTAAAGCGTGCGGCGGTAGTTGCCTAGGGAGACCCGGATGTAATCCTGGATGACTTAGTTGCTGGTTTTGCGTGTGCACCTCAAATGATTCTCGAGAGTCTTCATGTAACTCTTTATTCATCTCAAGTGAACCTAAATAAATATTACCTACCATTATTTATAGATCCTTCAAACTTAACATTTAAATATTACTTACTTATACTGCCATCCGATCCAGAATAATCATAATAACCATTCGGCGATCCATCCCCGTTTAACTCCTCGTCAATGTTATTCGGCCTACAACTCGTCGTCTTCCAATGCGTTCTTAAACCAGACGCGCTAATGTAATTCTTTCCACATTCTTGACATATGTATGGTCTCTCATTAGTATGCAATCTTTTGTGAAGTTTCAAATGAACGAATTGTGTGAATTTGGCCGGACAAAAGTCGCACGCATATGGTTTTTGTCCGCTGTGCAGTCTTAAATGCGTTTTGAGATTCGACGTTGAAGAGAATCGTTTCTTGCATATGTTGCACTCGTGAGGTCTCTCTCCTGTATGCACCAGATGATGTTTCTGTAAATGCGCTAACTGCGTAAACGATTTGGTGCAAACGTTACACTTGAAAGGTCTCTCTCCGCTATGAGTTCGTAAGTGGACTTTCAAATTTGAGAGTTGTCCAAAAGTCTTTGAACAAACGTTGCATTCATAGTGCATCTTTCCATCTTTCTTTTTCAATGGATAAGGCAAGCTTTTGTAACCTCTAGTTCCATTCGGTCCTAAGGGACTACAACTTCGGCGTCCACTCGAGGGATGTTCGGGACTTAAGGAATGTGGTGGCGAAGGACGACTGTTGCTGTGTTGCATTGGGGGTAATGGTGTTAATAAATGATGCGTTAGGTTTGTGGTTATTATGTGAGAGCCAGGTATGATCAAGTTAGTGGAATTTGGATGATGTGCATTACCAAAGTTCGTACTGATTGGGGGAGAATATGGAGCGGTAGGAGTTGCCGATGAGATTGCTGTATGTACCATTCCGTTGGATTGATAAATGTTATAATAATTAGCAGGTTGTATGTGATTAGCGTATGAGTCGGAGGTATGAGGTACGTATACTGTATTTGGAGGCCCTGGACTCGTAGGCGAATGGCTCTTGAGCATTGCAGAATTTGGTGAAACAACATTTTGTAAAGGTACGTTTGAACTTGAGTCTGGGCTGCAAGGAACGGTTCCGTATCTGTGACTTTTTTTATATGAATAAGCCATTTCCGTTGGAGAACTTGGAGGTGGTGTCGCTGCGTTGGATTGCCTCTGATTGTTGTCATTGTTGTTTGTGTCAATCCTATTGCGTAGCAAGATATTTTCTAATATACTAGAAGAGGGTGGTGTATACCTCGTGATGATCGTTTGGCTTTTTACTTCGTACTTAACTTCAGATTCGTAAAATGGCTTATTAGGAACTTCAGGGGGTGGAGAATCGAGTACAATAACTGTATTTGGTGGTGTTATTATTCTAGGAATTAAAGCAGTGGCTTCAGATATTGCCTCTGTGTGAGGTTCTTTAGTATCACATTCTTGATCACTTTGGTCACCATTCCTGGCTGACTTGTAGTGATAAGCTTTTGATATTTTAATTTTAACTTTGCGATATTCGTTTTTCTGTTCTGGAGATGCTGGGGATGGCTTTATTACAGCCGCTTCGGTTGCGCTAGGTTTTTTACTAAAACGAATATTAAGTTAGTTGGTTGAAACGAAATCATAAGTGGATAATCCTTAGTTACCTAAAGTCCAAAACATAGTTGTTTTCACTATCGGAATCACTAGAGTCTTCCGGTGGAGTAAACGCGTCATCATGATAACCATTACTGTGGTAGCCTTCGTCGGATCTTACGCTTCCATCAGTTGGCGTTAATTGATGTTCGTAAGGACCATCTTTCGTGTTAACTGGCTCTGTTGCTACTGATATTACTTCGGTTGACTGTTGAACTTGTTGACCTATAATTTAGTTGTTAGATCAGGATGTTAATAGCTTGAGCTTCGTTACTTACGTATCCTTTGAAGCATCTGTTCTCCTGTGAGAGGATAATTAAGCCTTTCAGCAAATTCTCGACAGTACCATACGAGAAGTTCCTGATTGGGGAGGATGGGTTTTATGGTGTAAAAGAAAATGTTCATTTTATACTGACAGGCGATTAAGTTTTGCGACTCGCTGGAGTATGCCGGGTTCACGTACCTCATCCAGTTTGCTTTTGAAGTATCGTACCCGTCTATGTAATAGTAGAGTTCATTGTCTTTATACACCTGTAAATTAAATTTGAAATTGTTATAAGTTCCCAGTCTGGTGGGCACGGATGCTTTAACTATTTATAAATCAAAATTTAATATTTTAAAAATAAAAAGTAATGTTGTTAAGTTAGTGAGATAGAAAAGATAAACTATTATTAAATGCACTGATGGGCACTTTTAGGTCGCGAAACTATGAAAAGGTGAAAAGTGGCTGGATTAAAGGCCAAAAGCTAATTGAAATTAGGCTAAAATAACGTCTGCCATTGCAGAAATTGTAATTTTGTAAAATTGTTTACAAGATTCTGCTAATGTTAATTTATATGCCAAGAGCATTAGAACATACTAAAACTATTAAGCCTGGCCTTCATTTTAATAAAAGCAAAGCTAAAATTATTTGTACTTGGTACTCTCAGCTCTTTCGACTTCTAATTTAAGATCTTTGTTAGGCAATCTACTTGCTTTCAGTTTCATATTATTTATATTTAAATGTAATGCAGGCTTTTAGTTATTGCAACATGCAAAGCAAAGCAATGCATGGTGATGAAGTTCCAGACACCACGCTATAAAATTTATTTTATTTAAAAGTCTTCGAATCAGTGCAAAACTTTTTATTACAATTATTATTGATAGATAGTTATTGTACAGGAAAATGTTAAAAGGAAATTTAAACACGAGATAGAATTGTTTAATTGAGTTCGAGTTAAAATTTCCTACTAATTAAATCAAATAAAATACGTACATAAAAAAAGGAGACTGTATACCTTAAATCTAATAGAACTTTTTCTGAAATAGTCTTCTCGTAGTTGCACCTACACCAGAAAAGAAATAATATACAGTTAGGATAGAACCACAACCTTTTTTGTGTGCATGTGTATATATACAGATTGATTTAAGGCTGGCGTCTTGTTGAAAAAAAGGCTAACGTAAGAAACAAACAAAAAACTTTACTCCAAGTCATTAAGTGACACAATTAATCTATTACTATATATTAGGCATGTAACGATTCCTGTATAACTTCTTTTTGGAATAACAGTGTCCAATAATAGATATTTACAGAAACCACGAATTTCTAGAAAAATTCAGTAAATAAATGTTGTCTTTTGATATCTTTCTTCGATTCCTTTAAGAGATTTTCCACTTTGTATTAGTATTTTTTGTCTAGTTCTAAATTAGGCAACCATAGTAATGACTTGGAATGACATGATACATCTTTAGTATTGTGTTTGCATATATGTATGTACTATGCAGGGATAAACGCCAACCTTGTCAATAAAATTTTTAATAATCTTAACAAAACTTAGGAAACTTACCCTCCAGAAATATTTGCGATTTGCAGAGCTTGGCACTGCGTCTTTGGCATAGACTTCTCCCACGAGAGGCCCAAAGCGCGTCCCTCGTGGGATGTATCCCGTGCTCCATACTCCTTGTGCCTGTTAAATTCATAGATAAACCTCAAGTTATTTGTTTGATTCAATAAAACACTTACATCTGAGAGAGCTTGAGATGGTTTCAGTACAAGATTCCTTGGGAGAGTTGCTTCCGCTCTGTTTGGTGTTCCAGGATCTACAGGTATGTCAGGAACTATGTATGTTGTGTATTGTTCGAATTCCTCTTCGCGGATGTTGTTGAGATCGAAGTCATTATCGGGAGTGACTCCCCCTTCTTCCATTATGTCCTGAAACGACAAAACTTTATCAATATCTAATACTGTTGTTATAGCCTTTTTGGTAATTACTCAAACTGAAGAGTGCAGTACAAAGAAAAGGGCACTCTTGATACTTTGCCATTATTTCTTCCCATAGACGATAAATGTCTAGTTTTTGCAAAAACGTAAGTTTGGATGTCATCCAAAAGCTACAGCATGGTTCAAATCTCCATTCTGTACACATACTGTTTAATCTTACTTTAACTAATTTGATAAATGTTGACAAACTCTTTTATTCTCGTTCCTACCTTCAGCAACTACGAAAATGTTATAGATTTTCCAAACTGATTATTAGCGTTTGGAAACTAACTGCTGTGCAAATCGCTGCTTTTGAAACCGTCTGAACATTGCTTTCACTATCATGTTGAATGTATTCAGAATGCACCCTTAAATTATTTAAGACTATTCTAAACCAGTGTTTCTTAAGCTAAATCTCAAAGTATTTTAGGTATAGAGTGGTTTCTAAGAATTCTGGGACATACATACATTCGAAAGATTGAGGATATTAGAAAGATATTAGATTAAAGGAGGACTTTTTCAAGTCGTACTAGTTCTTAATAATTTCCAAAATATAGTTTCCCGATGTTTACACAAAGATTTAATTTCAAAAGCAAGAATCTAATGTGATATTTATATGCAATTTGACACTTGGTAAACCAACACTAATGGTCGAGTCAATCGTTCGGAGTCTAAGCTAGTGACATTAAAGCTCATTTCATGTAGACTTCGAATAAGTAACCGCCTAATGTCAGTGTAATAATAAAAATAGTCGTCCAAATGTAAGGTAATGGCCAAGGTTTGAAGCTCAAGGCAACGACTTTAGAAATCACAATTGATTTTGAATGCCGAATATCGATAAAAATACACAGTTTTCCTGCATAGAATTTATTGTAAAAAGTTAACTGGATTTTCTGCATATTTCTGGTCAATTCAGAAAAAGATTCTGTGCATATCAGTTCGATAAACTTAGTTCAGACCACTGGCAATAATCTGTAATATCTCGAATAGTATTCCAGATAATACAGAAAATTGCCATATTAAATTCGTCCTCTATTTACAGAAATTGACAATTCGCATCGTATCGGGTGTTTACCAAATGGCTAAATACATCACGCAACCTTCTTGTATTTAAAAACAAAAGCCCTTCGACCGCGCCGCGGGTTTTTACGACACGGCAGTGGTGACAATATTAAATAAATTCTCGACTTCAATGACGCTCTTATCTTAGATATCAAATGAGATAAAGTAAGGTTATTCAATCGGTTTCAATGAGCCGACTAAACTAAAACCAGCCTGGTTGGTAATATAACCCACACGTCTGATACAAGAATGCCCTTATATTAAGGATTGTTCAATGAATGAAATGGTTGGCATAGGAATTACACTTTGAAGATGGCGATATTAAAAGTTTCTGTTTTTGACTGTCATTGACTTCTTCTAATTCCGAGATTCCGATAGGAATTATTAAGTTATTATTCTCCACTTTCGTCTGCGGTATATTACCTTTTGTTTTCGATTAGTAATCCTTTTCGACTAGAATAACTGATCTAGGGACCGCGATATTACAAATCTTCTCCAACATCACATGAAGTTACTTAGTTTCCGCTTCAGTGACTATGATAGGACGGTGATATTAAAGACTGTTGTGCTCTAATTTTGACTCATATAAGAAACATTATAATGTTTGAAATTACAACAATGGATTGAAATTACAAACAAAAACATTACAATGGATATCTTTAGCTACAGCCAAAGATATCTATAATCATCCTCGATTTCGAATGGTTGATATAAGACTTATCTATAGTTTGGATCTTTTTCGTGATTATTAAAGATTGATTTGAGACAGTTAATCAGTACCATACCTGCGAATTGCTGATATAAGAGACTAAATTCGAGTGAATGATACAGGATCAACGAATACGTCGCCATAATTATATATTTCTTTCTTAGATGCTGATAATTTATGTAGTATATATTACGTATAGGAATAGACCTTTTCCAATTTTAGATAATGTCTGAAAGTGATCAATTTCACACGACTAATATAAGAATTTTCTCTCTGAAATTGTTTTATGGAAACCATTATCAACATTTTTGATATTCAGATCTTGATGTCTATACGGAATTTCCCTCTATGTTGTACTACCTACCAGAATGTAGACAAAATTGGTGGTTGCATTTCACTAGAAATTATGAATGAACATGGTAAAAGGAAGAAGTGTATAGGATTTTTTAATTACTGAAGCAAGTGTAATCTCCAACCAATATTCTATGTACCACCTAGATTTGATTCCTCAACAGAAATTCTATGAAGTGCTGCATCACAAAAACCGAATTGCATTAATAGATTGCTTTAATACACAAACGCGACGTTTGGCGTTACCGAAATGTTGAAATACGCTTGTACCAAAACCTCTTAGGGTACGAACACAGTGAACGTCGGTTACCTGCTCGCTGATTGCCAGTGCCGACCTGCAAGAAGAATATAACCATGGTATCAAGTGCAAGCGCAATTTTTCCCGATACTAGCTCACCTGGGCATCCAGCTGATTTGTGGTTGTAGTTTGGCATTGGGTGTGTATTTTCATGTTGAAATTGTAAAATTGTTTTGAATGCCAGAAAAACATTTTTCTACCTAGATACATACAGAACAGTTCATTTCTAGGAAAGAGTGCCATTAAATCTCAGTATTTGAGTGGTGATCGACACCAACTATCTTATACCATTTTCGACTCCCAATATGTTTTGCTAACAGGTAAATAACCTGAGATAGGAACCATAACAGAATTTGATGAATGGTTCTTGTAAAGCTGCTTTGGCTGCAACTTGCTAATATCATTAGAAAAACTTATTTTTGCTGACGATATAATTAATTTTCTAAGAAGACTAATAGGGTGGTATGCTCAGTTGTTCCTTAAGGACTCCTTTAAGCAACCTTCATAAAGGCCGCCTTTAAGCTAAAGGTTTCCTTAAACTGAGTTTCATATGCAGAGCTATTCCTTATTTTCAATGAAGTAAGGAAAGCAAAAGGGAGGTTGAAGGAAAGGAGGAGATATTTTTTTAAAAAATATCAATAAAATAACATTTAAAAAGCAACTTTAATATTATTTTGAGTTGTTTTTAATAGTAGTGATACTACAAATTGTTTGTCCTTATGGTTTAACGTGATTTTGACAAAATAAAACCTTCCATGTTTAATTTGTTGTTGAGGTAAACTTTTTTATATGTTTATTGCAATGTGAACTTTATTTTGATTCTTGCATTGATTATTGGTTAAGTTTTTCTGCAGTTTTCCTTAGCTGTGACACAAATGTGGGATTTGCGCCGTTCCATCTGTAAGTCGGCTACAGCCGCACGTAAGGTCTACGTAATAATAATAATCGCTCCCTCCCTCCTGCACAAGCTTATAGCTTCTGGGGCCTGGTTTCCAGGTTATGGGTTGTAGCAATTATTATTATTATTATCATTATTATTATTATAGAAGTTTTGACCATTCCATATTACTTTTTGCTAACTACATAGAATTATCTATAACTTTGGCTATTAGAAATTTGGGATTCTCTTTTATCCGAATCGTTACTTAATTTAACTAAAAATGACGATTTTTTCGAAACTATAAATACATTTTAAAAATACTACGTCGCAAATATTACATAAAAATCAATTAGTCACAACCCTACTATGAAAAATGCTTTCTAGACATTTTAACTAAAAAACTATGGTTGAGGTGCTTGGCTGTTTAAGGGTTAAACTAAATAAACAATATACTAGAACACAATTAACAATTCCAATACACCATAAATAGTCCAAACACGTAAATAACTGATGAAAAAGGTTAGCAACGTTTAAGGTGGATAAAAGGTAGCTCACGAGCTACCTTAGAAATTAAGGAGCACTCCTTTCATTTAAAGTAAAGCTGATTTAAGGCCTCCTTTAGAGTTCCTTACCTTTATTTTAAGGATAGTCTGTGCAATCAAAAATGCATGTAAGGACGTTTAAAGGCAGATTAAAGGTTAAGGAAGAGTAAAGGAACGACTGAGCATACCACCCTAAGTCTACGGTTGGAGAAACGAAAAACTTAGAAAATCAGGAAAAAAGTAGTTCCGAGCTTATTTTAGATGTACGTAAACCAAGAATTTCCCAGTCAGCAAAATTTAAAATCTTCAAAGTAAACAATATTAATGAAATGATGTAATCATGTTTTTGTTCTTAACCTTGAAGAATCCTCATTAAGTAACTGTCGGAATTTTAATGTTAAGCTAGATAAGAGCCCATTAAAGATAACAAGCTCTTGATGTCAGAAGATTTTTTTTCCTTCCAATAATATCATCAATAATGCAATGCAATATTGAGCATTACTCGTGTTCAATGAAACGAACAAGGTCGAATTAATGAAAGCAACAGTGACCTCTGCCCTGACCGAGGATGCAGTCAATGAGGTGAACCTCATCGTAATAATATTGCATAAGTGCACACACACACAACATAAAACACCAATTAACCGTAAGTCGGCCTAATGAAGGGCATAAGAGAAAGCGCAGTCACTTTCAACTGCTCCTGCATACACACACACTCTTCATCCACTTGTATGGCGTTTGTAATAAAGAGCCCCCACACCCTACTCTGATGCATCACCAGCTCATCAGTAGGAGGCAATTCTTGCTTGGAGCAGGCATTTAAATTACTGACCGGAACATCCTTGTAGCCGGTTATCGATACGTTTGCTTCAAGGTCGCTTCAGCGCTTGTAATACAATAATTATTCAAGCGAATTTTAAAAAATGTCGATTTTGCAAGTGTTAAGTGAAAGGAAGATATGGGTCAGTAAGTGCAGGAGGTATCGACCGACGCCGCGACGCCCATTGCATTCAACTCTACGTCAGTGCATCAGTGACGTCATCGTGCATCCGACGTTTTTAATACTACATTGTTAGTGGAACAATTTCCACTCGATGCAGTTTGATATAATAGTGAATAGAGAGAATATAATAATAAAATACAACACACGTGTTTGTTGGCCGATTCGTTTTTTTTTTCTCTTTTGTGTACATCAACAGAAATAAGCGCAGCCGCCAAATGAAAATAGCTACCAATCGGGGTTGAGAATCGATCACCATAAGCTAATTTTGGTCTAAATAAATCCACCATTTTTTTTATTTTTGTAATTTTTTTATTGGAGCGTTTTTCGGGAATATGGCCGGGAGATAAACCAATGATGCGAATTTAATGTTTTTTTTTGCTTGGTTTTATTTTGACATGTTCTGCAAAAGTTTAATTTAATTGTTGAAAATGGGGTCTTTTTTATGGCGCACTAATATAATTAATTTTTATTGTTGGAACTATTTTTACTAATTAATTATGGTTTTGATGAACTTGATAAATTCATGCTTAGTTTGCTCGTTAGAATAATATAAAAAGCGCGTTATGATTTAAATGAATTATTTTACATAATTTTCCGGTGAATAACAAATAGAACACGTACTGGTAAATTATTTTTAACAAAATCCAAAATTTTAAGCTTTTTCTAGCTAAAAAATAGACAATAGTGAAAAATTAACGTAAGGGTTATTTAAAATTTTCGAAAAGTTTTCAGAAAACTGTTTGGGTGGCGGCTTTACCATTCTATTCTTCCCAAAAAGCGTAATGAAAAAGTTGTATAGAGTGACGATAAATAAACGAACAAAAAGAGTCTGTTTATTACTTTCGTCAGTCGCTATTGGTTCTTAATTCTCGTAACTATTCTCCCACTTGTTTGAAGATTCGGTCCAGAAAGATTCAAATTTGTATTGTAAAATACCCGTAAAAAATAATTCTTATTGAGTACAGTTATATGTTGCAATTTTAGGTTTGGAGAATATTTTTGAGAACCATGGGCCACCAGCCTTTACAGTATCTCAGTATTATTTTATATTAATGAGTCCATCACCTTCAAGTTATTTACTTTCAGAAAATTCCCCTTGAATGGAAGAAATGTATATGGCCAGGTTTTATGCATCAAAAACGTTGAAGAACATTCTTGCATATTGCTGACCAGATTTCGTATGGTATGGATTTCGATCGTATGGTCGAAATTGAAAATTGAAAAGTAAAAAACAATTTTGACAGTTTCTAGAAGATTTTATAGTTTATTTTATTTGATCTCTTGTACCTACTCAACAACTGAATCAAGCATGAATTGAACGAATTTTCGTCCCGCTCAGCTGTTTGAAGATTGAACGAGCTGTAGCCTTAAGGGAGTCGTTTCGTAGATTTTTATGTCATATTTCTAGACGGTGAACCTTTTCGCAAATCACTTATTTTTGTGTAAAAGTTGTGATTAGGTATATCGTATATTGGGACACTTCTAATGTTTCCTTCTTCCTTCATTTCGTATTGAATGGTTTTTGCATGGAGATGAAAAAGATTTCATTAAAAAAAAACTCATGAAAATGACATTTTTGCGTTAAACTTGGTTACTGTATCATCCTGTAGTTTTATTATGCATGTAAAATAGTATATGCAATATTCTGTAAATATCTGTTTACACTGTCTACTCGACAGCTCTATTTTTCATTTCTTCTCTTCGCTCTTACGATTGATGATTTAAAGTAAAATAGATACAAGTTTACCCAAACAGCTTTTGCTTCAATCCCATCATGCGATATCGAGATAAGGAAATTAAATCTTAGGCCCCATGTCAGCTCAACGTTTGCAACGTTAAGAATTTTTATTCGACTAAATTCTGGAAGGGTTGGCATTATGATCAAAACAACATGGGGTACAGGGTTTGTACCACCATCCCGATTCCTTGCCCAAAAACAAACAAACAAACACAGTCCGACACTCCTATGTATTCAACTAGAGAATCTATTTTATCGTTCGATTTTTTTTTCTTAAATCTTGCTTTTTCTTATTTTGCTGATCCATAGGACTTAGGATAATTTAATATTCTACTACTTAAACAGAGTTAAAGAATGAATGATATTTTTTCTAATCAAATTAAACGATTCTTTGATAAAACATGACATAGATAATATAGGCCAATATTGGAATGTATTGAACTGAATAGCTAGCAACTTACAGACTTTTCATAGAGTTGGTCTAAAATTACCTAACTATTGATAAAAATAGCAAAGTGGGGGAGAACATTAGGAGTTCTTGATTCGAAAGCTAAGTTACGAAGAAAAGTAATAAACTCACGAATGCTTCTTATAATAAAGAAATGTGGAACTTACTGTGGAACAGAAGCTGTTGAATGCACGTCTACCATTACCAGAATAATTTTTCTTCTTTACAACTCTTTTAGTCATAATTTTTTCTATAACAGCTTTTTGAGGGGTAAAAAGTTTGTGAGGTATACTTTGAACTTTTATACATATCAAACGTTTGTTAGATTGAAAATCGTTTGCTACGCCAAGCATTTGCTTAATAAAAACTGTAGATATATTAATCATGAATATAGTTTTTACATTTCGGCGCAGAAACGTCAGATCAAAATGGTTCTCAGTATCGGTTTTCAGTTGCGCTTCGCTGTCAGTTTTTGGTCTGGTACAAGGGTTCAATAATAATTAAACCATATCATCCCACTTAATGCATACTGACGTATCTATTTTTTAGCAACTTTACAGGAGCGCATTTTAAATGCTTATAAAAACTTTATTACAGATGATATGAACCTAATTGTTTGAAATGTTGTAACTAGCGATGTTGTTAGTTACAACATTTCAGAGAATTCATCGTGTCATCGTGTCATCTGTAATAAAGTTTTTATAAGCATTTAAACCGCGCTCTTGTAAAGTTGCTAAAAAATAGATACTGCATTAACGACGACGATATGGTACAGTTGCGCCCCGTGAGATTTAACATTCAAAAGAGGTATGGTATAGTTGATGATTTTTATCTGATCTGATATTAAGAATTTTTCGTTAAAAATGTATGTATAAATAAATCTTAATTGATCGAAGATGTCATTAATTTATTTGGGAAAATATTACCATTTTGATATTCTAGTTGTAGTTTTTTCGTACACGATAAATACATGTTCGTATGTTCCAAATAAAATCATATGCTGTAAACAATTTAGCTTCTAACTTTGAATTTACATTTTATCTTAATACTCTGGATTCCCTTCAGAGCAAATAAGTCTTTCGCCTTTTACTCAAGATTTCCGTGGAGGGGATCAACTCAAATGAGTTTGTAACTAACTTTGTTGATGCTTGCTATTCTAGTTCAAATAATCCAACAACAAATGTAAGCGAATCCTTTCATTTTCGATAAAATGAAATCCTTTATAACGAGTATCCGCATATCCACTGATTTTTAGAAGTATTAATAAATGTCTAAGTTAGTATTTTTATAAGGTTAATAGACAACCTAAAAGTATTCCAAAAGTGCAGTAATAAGGCTTACCGTGGACGTTTGAATTAAGAAAAATAGTAGAACAAAAAACGATCGAGAGATACATATACGCAAATGTAAGCAAGAACGTAAAATAAAAAGTACAAAACACAAACTTAAAAATGTACTTTATTATTTTTGTGTTTGACAAAATCTAGAAATAACAGTAACTACAGACAATTATTCACTATGTCACCTTCTTTTACCACATAAATTTTGGGGCGCAATTATGCCATGACCTTCACGGTAATAAAAATATCAGGGCACTAAACTAGTGCATTGCCTGCAAATCCAACTGACCGCAGTATCACCAATTAGCTATGAAACAAAAAGGCATCGCCTCTATATGCATGCACTATGCATAAATGCATATATTTGGTGCTTTCTACATATTCTTGATGTTTTAGGTACCCATCCATTAACATCTGTTTCCAATACTTTCAGACGATTGTCTCGGAAACCTACAAACCATTAAACTTTGCCGAAATATCAAAATGACTGATTGCCCAATACATCCACCGTAAGTGCCGTAACATAATACTAGCCGGCTATAAGGCCTAGTGCTGAGAGTAATAATTGTTGCAGAGATATTCAGAGTTAAGCAACGTTGTCCCGGGTCAGACGTGTATGAAAATCACAACATTTCGTGTTTCGGTGGGCACGTTATGGTGAATATAACTCCCTTTCATGACTCGGGTCACCATTCCTCAGTTTGGGAATAGATGGTCGCAGATCAAGACTGGACGCTAGTGCGGAAGGACAAGATTAGCCATCCTTTTGGTTAAAACGGTGGATGAGGTTGAATATAAATATAAACAACGTCCTTGGTAATGCCAACAATTATAAATGCAAACTAATTTTCTACGTATACTCTCGGGAATATTAGAATTTTGTATGCACCATGAGTGTTACTAGATGATAACATTCATCGGGCGACTTTCATCCCTTGGGCTAGAACATCCTTGCCCTCCTGCCACTATCATCGTCATAAAAACGGCTTTAGTACATAAATAACTAAAAAAAAGAGGAGAGGAAAATTGCATTGTTGATAGGGCTCAATATAACTAAAACCAAACTTATTGGCTCAGGCTGGTTATATTGGCTCAGGCCTCGACGTACCGTCTCGATCAAACAATATCGCAAGGCTTGGAATATTTTATTCACAATCATTAGACTTAAATAGTCGAAGTAAAAAAATTAATTTTAAATCTGTAAACTACCAATAAATTCCAATCAGCCATGTATCGACCAAAAGAAATTTTAAGTAAGGTTTCATTGTTCGCCGCTAGATGGCAATGTATGCTCTCAGTATTTTATTATTGGAAATTAATTAATTCCATCGTATTTATTAAATATAAAATACGGAAAAATAAGACTGATATTAAATAAAAAAGATATTTTTAGTGTTAAATACGTTTATAAAAATCTAAATTTAAATAGGATAAAACGTCTTGTTTTAAAGTATTTACAAATAAAAGTTGGCCAAGACTTTATGGATCAGTTTTTAATTAATAAAAACCATTTCTGAATATTTATTTTCGTAGAAATACGCTGTCACGTCAATGTTATAGACTCAAGACTGAGATTTAAAACGCGAAATAAACAAAAAAAATATAATCATGTGTCGTTTTTACGAGGCTGGTTTGATAAGTCCGTGCAAAAAGTAAGAAAACGTATTTTTTTGCGGAAATTTTATTTTACTTTTCTACATAATCTCCTTAAAGGTTGATACATTTGGTCCAACGATGTTCAAGTTTTTTTATCCCCTCCTTAAAATAAGAGTTATCAAACTTGCAAAATAAGCGTTTGTTTGATCTATCACTTCGGCACTTGACCCAAATTTTGTTCCTGCAAGAAATTTTGGAAATGTTTGGAAAAAAATAATAGTCCGAGGGTGCTAAATCGGGAGAATATGGGGGGTGTAGAAGAGTTTCGTAGCATAATTCTAATTGTTTAGCCGCGGCAATTGCACATGAATGAACTGGGGCATTGTCTTGGTGACACAGGATCTTCTTCCTAGCTAAATGTGGCCGTTTTATCTTAATTTCGCTGTTTAATCTATCGAGTAAAGATGCATAATACTCTCCAGTTCTCATTTTACCCTTTGCTAAATAATCAACAAAAATTATTCCATGGGCGTCCCAGAAAACAGTGGCCATCACCTATCCTGCAGAGGCAACCGTTTTTGCTTTCTTTGGTGCCCGTTCACCTGCTGCAACCCACTGTTTTGACTGTGCTTTTGTTTCTGGCTGATAATAGTGTATCCACGTCTCATCAACAGTTACAAAACGACGCAGAAATTCAACTTGATTTTTTTGAAACAGCTCCAAATTTTGCATTGAAATCTTCACTCACACACAAATTTGACATGTATTGTTTCAAGGCATGCTAGATAATAGATCCCTGATAGTTCAAGTACAATGATGCAACTCAAAAATTTTTGCACGGATTTATCAAACCGGCCTCGTATTGTTTGTAATAGTTCACATTTTTTCTACTTTTTTTGTTTCAACCTATTTATTGCGTTTTATACTCTTTGAGTTTCGGTATTTTAGGGGAATGCCATTACGGAGAACTGTTTTACTTCTTTCTCCTAGAATTTCAACTAATACTATTTGCTGTCATTATTAAATTAAATTTGACAATACCCTGAAAGCGGTTTGCCTGCATCTGATAAAATATTCCGCCCCTTGTCGATAATATAGTTTTTTTTAGTATTTTAGTAAATAGAGATTTTAAAATCTTTAAAATAAATATTGGTGTTATTCCATTTTAATTACATTTTTCTCTTTTCAGGTAAGTTCATCTAACCTGTAACTACGTATGCAACTTTGATGTGAAACAAAACAGGTAAGATAAAAGATGATATAGTATACATATATAGTATAGTATACATATAGTATACTTAGCTCTGGTTTGATATACTCAGTGTTGAAGTAGACAACACTGTTAACCATGTTTTGGCAATATTATCAACAAAAATAGAGAAATAGCCAACTCATTTATCGTATATAATAAAGGTATATATTTTCTAATCAGTGACACCCTTTCCAGTAAAGTTTATTTATTATCAGTATAGTTAATGCTTACAATAGATTCGGTTGTAAAATTCATAAGTCCTTAACGTCTATTTAAATCAGCTTTAGCATCATTAAATATAAGACACTGCATTCTAAAAACAAACAATACAATAAACCCATAAGTTCAATCAACATAATAGAGGAAGCTCAATATTTTGTGAAAATATTCTGGATAACTGTAGATTTAAGAAGATTTCCAACAAAAATAGAAATATAGATTTTGCTACTAGAAAACGGGTTTTAAGACCAGGAACAGCTACTATATAAATTAGGCTTTTTGGTTATTTCAACTAACCAAGACCCTCACTCTTCGGTAGGCCACACAGCCGGTGGGCTCCTTTAGTCCTTAAGTGGGCTGGATTGGGGTACCCAAGCGCAGAAAATACTATTCTTGGTTAATCGCCTTAACAATGTTGATGGCGAACATATATCCTCTCACATATAACTCCACCTCCATGCAGTATTGCCGAGTCTCTACTTTAGATAGAATGAACAGGGAAGCTATAGAAGGCCCATTAAACCTTTAATTGCTAGGTGGGAGTGGTCAAATCCTAGACCATGAATATTTTTAATGGTATCGATAATTGCTCTCGCAACTACCTGGTCAAAACAGCATAGACTGAAGCTAGAAAGAAATGTCAATCATTCTAGTAACACAACTTTACTTTGAGAAAAGAACTAGTCTAAAAATTGTCCTGACTGGCCTAGCGGTGGAGATGCCCGTCGATCTACTCTTCACTATAGACCATAATGACGCTTGCTGAATCGATCCATCCGGACCAACATGAGACCGAGTTTGAATTCGGGAAAGGTTTTGCGGTTTCAGTTTCGATCTCATGTATAACCTGTATAACCTCAGGTGTTCGTTCTCTAAATGAAATTTTAAAAAACTAGTTTAAATTTGGTGGTCAACATTCAAATTAAGTTTTTGCCTACCACTAATCTATATAATAGAAATTTGGTTTGCAATAGCTGGACGAAAAATACTGAACGTGTATTGTGTTGGATGACATGGAGAAGCAGTAGAAAATTGAAAAGATAGAGTGTAGATAGGTTGGATTGTGTCAATTCTTGTAAAGCGATTGATACATGTTTACTGCTTTCAAATCTTGCCTTCATTTTAATCATTTTATACTAAATAAGAATGTCTTCTTGCGCATTTGGATTGATTACATCCATATTATTCGAACTTACTATTATATAATTTCCCATGAGTTCCATGGCAATGTCTTAATTAATTAATAAACTGTTTCACTAAAATTATGCTGCTATTAAAGACTATGTAGAAAGGAGAAGAAAGCTGAATGTTACTGATCTTACCATAAAAACATAGTCAATAAGTGCAGCTGTTTGGAGGAAACTTATCCTGTATACAAACCAGGCATGGAGTTATGTTTCTTAACATGACTGGTCTAATCTTAGGGCCTCCCCCCTTAGTTTAACGATGTACGGAAAGTATATCGTAAGTGACCTCCTAATCACTGGTCTATGGGAGACCGTTTTGACAGGCAGTAACCTGGTGTAGCCAATTCTGCCATTCATATATTCTGAAGCTGCTCTGGAATCGATCAGTCTCTCTGGAGATCACATACGATTGAACCCAGCAGGCTATCCCGGGGGAGCACGTATAAGGAATGTTGACGTGAATTTAGAGAATATCACACAAAAATAACTCCACTTCCACGTTGGTACATATCGGGGCTTTGTCTAAGAACATCGGGCGCATCAGGCCTATAACTGGGAGATCGGGGTGGCGAACCCATTTAAAAACCAAGTCCCGCCACAATGAGGTTGGATTCGATCGGGCAGTGGCCCCAACTCTGGCTCGGTGTACTGAACTGACCTAAGTCATAATAGTCCTAATGCTGGACGAGGCACTTCACCCCGTATGAAAGAGGACGGGAGGGTGCCGGCGGGTGAGCACGTGTTAAGTCAATCGCTCCGGTACTAACCTAGTTAGCTAGTAGAGGGTGGATAGGCAACCTCGCTCCGACCAGTGAGCAACTGGAAGCAAGTGCCATGCAATTGCGCGTTGATTGAGCGTATCTCAATTACTTCCTCTTGGAAGGAACGTGGGGATATAGTTATTACAGCAGCCCCACGTAAAACATACATGTTTAATCGTGTCTAAGTGTGCGTCCGCAACGGCGCACCGCTCTTCGCCTAGAGCCAGAGGTTCCCAAAGTTTTACCTAGGTGGGCCAAATAGTAAATTTCAAAATATTTGGCGTGCCAAAAAAATTTTATGGAAAAATACGTTCAAGTCAATAAGAAAAATTTATACTAATTTTATAGCATAATCGTTCTTTACTTATAACAACAATTAGTCTTTATTTCAAACAGTTTAATAACACATTTAAAAAATAATTAAACAAAAATAACTAATTAATTTCAAATAAAAAAAGAAAAAAATAATAAATTTATCAATCTGAAGCGTTTTGTTTTCTTTTAATAATATGATTGAGCCTTGGTTCTAAGTCAGTTTGAATATATTTTTAATACTGCTTGTAAATGTTCATCAGTTAATTTTGATCTCAATTTGGACTTATTAATACTCATGAATGAGAAAGTTTTTTCGCATATATTCGAATTATATTTCGAATAAGTACTTCACAATAATCAAAACATATGTTAAGTATGTTTGCTCAATTTTGGAAAATCCTGTGAAAATAATCCTTTATAAAAATCAATTAAGGAATTGTTGCGATAAGAATTCTTGGCTTCGACATTTTCCTGTAATTCGATTAGCTCAATAAGACAAAATATACAGGGTGATTCAGAAATAACTGATATCCTTTAAATGGTAGGTAGAGGAGAGGCAGTAGAGCTAATTTACCTTGACAAGTATAGGTCAAAAACGAAGTTTTTCAGAAAATTAATTTTAAGGTTTTATTTAATTTTGGATCCGGTCCTGACCATGGATCCTTTCGGATCAAGGTAAATTAGCTCTACTGCCTCCCCTCTACCTACCATTTAAAGGATTACCTTTATTTCTGAATCACCCTATGTAGAATTAATGAAGGATACTTGAAGGATAGATACTGAAGGATACAAATTCATGAATTTTGGATCCGGTCCTGACCTTGGATCCTTTTGGATCCAAAATTCATTAAACTTTAAAATTCATTTTCTGGAGAACTATTTGTTTTTGACCTATACTTGTCAAGGTAAATTAGCTCTACTGCCCCCCCCTCTACCTACCATTTAAAGGATATCAGTTATTTCAGAATCACCCTGTATACACAGCTATATAATAACAATATACTTATTACATATAAAATTTAGTATTTTTTTTAAGTGAACAATTTTTAATTATAATATGATAAAAAAAACTGTAAACGAAGAGCTCATTCCCGAGTACCAGTTTGGTTTTCGGAGTGCTCATTCCACAATAGAGCAGATCCACAGAGTAGTAGACACCATGAATGCTGCCTTTGAAGACTTGGAATACTGCACTGCAGTCTTCCTTGATGTCAGCCAGGTCTTTGACAAGGTCTAACATAAAGGTCTTCTGTTAAAACTGATCCTCTCACACCCTTTTTACATCATTATCAAATCCTACCTGGAAGAACGACACTTCCAAGTTAAGTTTGGAAAAACTCTTTCGGACCTCTATCCAATCAAATCTGGTGTGCCTCAGGGAAGCGTATTAGGGCCAATCTTATACACCTTGTATACAGCCGATATTCCTATCAGTCCCAACACAACCAACCATTGCAACCTATCTGACGATACGGCTATCCTCGCCACACATTGTGATCCCAATTTGGCCGCTCGAACTCTACAGCAGACCCTCAACACTGTCTTTGAATGGTTCACAAAATGGCTATTCAAATTAAATAGTCAAAAGTCGGTGCAAATCATCTTCACTAAACGTAGAGGCCCTGAGGTTACAACGAATAATCAAGCCCTACCGCAAACACATTGTGTGAAGTATTTAGGACTGCACCTAGACAAAACCCTAACATGGAGAACCCATATCTGGACGAAGAGAAAACAGCTCACTATAAAATTCAAGTCCTATTACTGGTTACTAGGTCGTAACTTCAAGCTGTCACTCTCCAATAAACTCCTGGTCGATTTTACGATTTTAAAACGATAAAACGATTTTAAAATCAATTTGGAGTTATGGAATCCAGCTTTGGGATACTGCGTCAAACTCTAACATTGAGATCCTAGAATGGTTTCAGTCGAATACTCTTCGTACCATCTGTGATGCCTCCTACTATATGCCAAATAAAGATATCCGAGAAGACCTTAATATCAAATCAGTTAAAGAAGAAGTAGTGCAGTGTAGTGCTAAGTATCATCAGCGATTGGAACTTCACCTCAATCCGCTCGCGCTGACTCTGCTTGACAACAGTGACCAAGTGCCTAGACTTAAGCGTTTAAAGCCTTTGCATCTGCCTTACCGCTTTTGATTTGTACCTATATGTTCTATATACATTTGTAAGAAAATTTATTAAGAGGAATGCCACTGGGCGTTTGCTCCTCATGTACATTACACTGTAATTTATGTCTTATTTAAATCTGATTTGCTTATTGTTTTAACTAACAAATTTCAAATAAACGTATTAAAAAAAATGTTAAAATTTATTTATTTTTTTTGTAAAAACGTAAATTATCTCTATGAATTCAAGCTCGTGGATGATCTGACATCGTGGGCCGCATTTCCAGTGTGTGAGGGCCGCATTTGGCTCGCGGGCCGCACTTTGGGAACCCCTGGCCCAGACCATAACCTGGTATTCTCGCCTCGCATGCCAAAAAAAATAAATGCGTTATTTTAAATGCGCGTGGCCGCAATGACGCTTCGCGCATCGCACCGCACTTAGTCTGGTACCCTCGCCTAGCCTAGAGAAACTGAGCTTAGTATTTTTCAGAGCATCGCCCATCGCACACTGAGTGATTTTACTGAACTATAATCAAACGTACCAATACCCATTCTCATGTAGTTAAAAAAACGGTTTGAATTTATTCATAAGTCCTTGTATAGCTGATGAAATTCTCCATAACAAGCTCTATTTTTATTTATGGCATGCATTTTCGGCATTTTCAAGCAAATACCACGAGGAGGAAGATGTAAAATCCATGTTTGCGCTATGGATGCTTACTTCAAAACTGACCCAAAAAGGCCAAATGCGGTGCTCCGTTCCGGACACTTAAAGGCGAGGGTCGGGGTGAAGCTCAAAAAGCGATGGTCGAAGCGAGGGTACTATGCTATGGTCTAGGCGAAGTGCGGTGCGCCGTTACGGACGCACCCTAAGAACACCAATCCGGCATTTAGTAGGCCGGAGTCGATAGCAACCTCGCTCCTGCCAGAGAGCACGGAGTCACATAAGAAAGCAGCGTTGCCAGATGATTTTTTATTATAGCGGTAGGAGAGTACGTAAAATAGCGGTAGAAAACGGTAGATTGAAAAAACGAGCGTATAACAGTCAGTTAAAATTAAATAGGTGTAATTTACGCCCGGGATGTATACTAATAATACCAAAATAAATATAAATACGGGTTAAACGTTAATAATGACTAATGATTAGCTAATGACGCAAAACTGTAACGTGGTCCCTTTTAAAACCTCGGGTCAAGTAATTGGTTGGGTAAGATTTCTTTTTACTTAAAAGCCTTTTAAGAATATGATGGAATCCCATATCTAGGGAATGGTCAAGTTTTATTACAGGTTTCTGTTCCTACTCTACTTTTAGTACTAGAGTAGTCTGCTCCTAGACCGCGGTGGCAGCAAACAGCAGCTGTCGGTCATTCAAGTTAAACTTTACATGGTGATATTTTTTGTCATTTATTGGTAAATTTATTGACCAAATTTTTCAGCAAGAAAAAAAGTGTTTTTGCTATAAATACAAAAAACGGTAGATCGGCATGCTAAAACGGGAGAACGGTAGATGGCAAGTGAAAGGGGTAGAAATACCGCTAAAGCGGTAGATCTGGCAACACTGTAAGAAAGCGACGCGCTAATTGAGGCTGCCTCAATTCCTTTGTGCAGTAAGGGGCCGTGGTTATACGCTTAACGCAGGTAAGTCGCCTAAATCCGCACAATAATGTAACCTAAAATTACCCAATTTAGAAGCTAATGATTAGGTTTCGCCCAGATTGTAAAATTCGCGTCATAAGTTATTCTTATATGTCTTTTTCGAATTTAGGCAACGGTGTTTCTGAACTACAGCGAAATACCTTGGTTAATTCAACCGAAAAAGTTAAATACATATTATACAATTTTCACGTGCTTGAGCGATATTGGTGATGGTTTAATTTAATACAGTCTTCTGATAAGAAAAAGTATAACATTGAATGAAAATACGTTTTAAGTTACTCGAAATTTATAACTTGTATGCACATTGCACATTTTGCATTTGCATTTGCATGAACTGTTTATTTAATTGTAAAAATAAAAAACCCTACCGCAGTATAAAAAAATATACACTCACAATTAGTAGCTAAAAAGGTATTCACTGATGTCTTAGGAATTGATTAAAACAGGTATTGGGGGAAATTGAGATATATATATATATATATATATATATATATATATATATATATATATATATATATATATATATATATAAGTCGGCTGCAGCCGCACATTGGGCCTACATAATAATAATAATCGCCCCCTCCCTCCCGCACAAGCTTATAGCTTCTGGGGCCTTGGTTAAGGTTATGGGTTGTAGTAATTATTATATATATGCAAGCCAATTAAATGTGGGGCACACGACCAGATTAACGCAATGGCAGAAATTAGGTACCATATTGGAAAACTGAGTACTGCGCCTTTTATATCAATTTTATACATTTGTAAACATTCTTTTCTTTTAGTTTAAGTTTTTATAATAAATTCTTTGTTACCATTTTAATTTTTATTTTTAAAAGATAAATAAACTGAAAAGAACAAATATAACAAAATAGAAGTATTTTTGGGGGTATTTTGAACAATTTTTTTATTGTTAATCAAATAGCTGTACTTGGGAAAAAGCTTGGGAAGCCCTACTGGATTAAAATTCCTAAATGCACACGTTTTATTCATAAATTTTATAAACATCTTTAATACCGTTTTCTCTCAAAGGTCATCGCAGGAACTGTTTGCAATGCAAGTGCAACATCTGCATTTCTACATTCTACGATATACACATGCACATACCGCAATTGTAACAACATTCAGATAATAATAATACGCAAAAACAAGTTTAAATCGAGTTTTATCTTAATGGCATTTAATGTTTTATATTATTACAAGTTGCAAGTGAATTTAAATGCATAAATGCAATATAAATCGTCTCTAAATGCAAGGTTATCCTTTTCATTTCACATTATCTATTACGCTGTTATCTACTTCTTTTTTTTCGCGCAACTGGTGAGTAACTTTTTAAATCGTAAATCTTTTTGAAATACAATTTAAAGCTGTCTGATTAATCGTATTCAAGATACCCGTAATTGAAATCCGCAAAATGCAGTGTTAACACTGCTTGTCACATGCACTTCTGCAATCCGTGAAATGTCAAAAGTTCAACATTATTTAACCCCTGACCTTCCCATGGTAAAGGTTTCCATTTATTATACCACCAAGATCAAGGAATCTGAAGCATTGTACATATGCACCACGCGATGGATATGCATAAGTTTGCATAAAAGCTGATTATATTATTATTCTCGTTTTATACTATAATCCCACGTGGGTAGATATTACGTAATCATCGGAATAACAAAAGGATTAAACAGTAGAAGGATTGGTAAATTAATAAATAGTAATAATAATATGCAATAATTATCAAGAGTGTATGAAAGAAAGTAATTAGTTTACTTAATGATAGGTAATTATGTAATGTACCTGTCTCATGATGGTAGATAATGAAGTCCTTAGTAGTTTTCATTCATCACAAAGTTGTTCTGAAAACAAAAAGAAAAATTAGTTAAATAATTTGACATTTCGTATATATTCAATTTTAGTAATGATTATTTTTATTTAAATTGCCCATTATTTTTAAAACTATTTTAAGATTCGTGTCTGCATTATATATTTTCAAATGGCTGTCGGTTTATATATATGTATATAGAACTTTGCTGAATTTTCCCCAGGAGCTTTTTTGCAAGGAAATTCTTGAAATTTCTATGAACAATTTATAATGTATAGTTTTAATTCTACTAGTAGAAATATTAGACAGATATTACTTATGTTAATTTCAATATATTTTAAATACAAAGTTTTAAATTTTATAAACCTATCCCGAAGTTTCGCTAATCAAAATTCTAATCTTGATGATAGAAACTAAAATTCTAAATTAGACGAAGGGCATGATAAATTCTAATTTCACATTGTTCCGACATCTTTAATTCTAAATGTGACTTCTTAAATTCTAAATCATAGATTGTACATACAGATTTATTAATTTTAAAATTGAAATTTTCAGTTCTTCCTTAAATTATGAAAATATTAAATGCAGATTTTCAATTTTATTTCATTCAATTTTATAATTCAAATTTAGTAATTGTAAATTCTATGGTATATTTTATAAATTTTATTCTTTAATTGATAACTTTAATTCTGAGTTGGCAGTTATATCGATTGGAAAGGCATATGCTTGGTATAGGGATATAGGGGTAAAGGAAATTTTATATTATAGTTTAATAGTACATTTAATATTATATTATATTATTTAATATACCTCTTCTTTATCGCATGATTTCACAATTTTTATGAGACTTTTATATCCCTATACCAAGCCCATGCGTTTCCAACCGGTATATTATTCTGAATATAAAGTTTTAAATTTAAAATTATTATCAATTACATTATCCAAATCTATGTTGATACCATTCATATTCAAATTACTTACTAGTTTTCAATTTTTCTCTTTAAATTTCAATCTAAAACATGTTGTATATTTCAGAAAGATCTAGTCTTTATAATACCCCAAATCTAACCTAAATCAGTCTGGTCTTTTATAACTATATTATGATACTGTTTTTCCAAATTTGAAGCAAAACCAAACATAATCAAGTACCTACTAACAACATATTCTAAATTTAAAGTGTTTACATTAAAACCGATCAATCAAATGCAATACTCCCAAACAAATCGATGATAGGTATTTTAAACATCACCTAAAACCCACTTTGAATCATAAACTGTACATACATACATATAACAACTTTCCAAAATGATCCTCATTTCCACCCAAATGCAGCAACATTAAAACCGTTTAAAATCGTGTTAATTCTGTTAAATAAAAACAATTTTACTATTTGTCCAACATTGAACGAGAAAAGCATATAAAGATCCGTCCGTCGTCAGGGTCAGCCGTAAATTGCCAAACGGTTGCAAGGTTGCATAGAGTGGGACGACATGAGGAAATGCACTTTGCAGAAGAGAGGAAGACCGTCAACCTGACGTCATTTATGTATGTACGCGATGCAACCTTGCACTATTATTAGTGGCAACGAATTAAATAACTCGCAGATTATTAGAAAAGTAAAGGGTTTGGAAAACGAATTTATTTTTTCTTTAGAAATATTTTGCAGTTTTGTTTTTAGGAGATCGATGGTAAAATTGCATTTTATGAGTATTCAATATTGCCTTTCTTTCCAAAATAGAAAATCAGTTGAATTCAAATTGTTTTTGTTACTAATAAGAATGTAATTCTTAAACTGATAAATTAGCAAAAAATAGATAAATGCTGCACATACTCCATCGACTTCCACAAACTATCTGTTTGGCCTTGCTGTTAAAAATGATTATTAATCTTTTAAAAATGATGAGAAATCCAATTATGGAAAGTAAAGCCGAAAGCTTTTAAAGAGCCTAGAAAGAGAGCTTAATTGTCCTTGAAGGAATTTTTCCTAAATGCATAGAAATATGCAAATAGCTACTACCTCAGAAGTGAATAAATACATCAGCAAGATATCTTGAAAATCTATACAACCATACATAATATATACGTATGCAGGTTTTTCTCAGAATTTTAAATATGCCCTTCAAATGCCCAAATATGTACAGATAGATATACGCTCATATATTAAAGGTATCCAAGTAATGTATATATACATATTTACATTATGTATGTACCTTAGTTGGCAGCAAGTGATAGGATCGTTCCAATCCAAATACACATCCACCACCCTATATTATTTAGATAAACAATAATGTCATAATTTTCTTCTGTTAGTTTCAAAATGTGCTCATGAAATGCAAAAATATGCGTTGAAGAATCTTTAAGCATACAAATGCCAAAAAATTTTCAGAATCCAACAACATAAAGAAAATCACGCTCTCATGAGCTCACCTTGATTGGAAATCTTCGTCGGCTATGATTGGTTCTGGTTGAATTTTAGACTTAATCAATTATTGACCTGGAAATTATTGTTAATATATTTCAATATAGTCAACCACTTAACGATGGTTAACGGCGAAATGACGAAATGATTGTCTTAGCAATTATTCTGACAAATCTTACTCGACTTGTCTGTGATGGGTGAAATTTTCGACTTACTGGTTTCTAGAAGAAGTTTTACCGCCTTAAGAAGTTGCATCAGCTACATCCTGCACTTAAATAGTAATTCTTGTTAGCTGTAGTAACGTATAAGTAATTATCATCAGTGTAGTGATATTTGCCGGAAAAACCTTTTCCATCTTCAGTGGCTTCGCCAAAATACTTCTTAATTCTCACAACCTTTACCATGACAGTTTATATAGGTTTCTCGTCTTAACAATTGATGTTGAAGAAGTCTTAACTATCTCTCCCTCAGGAAAAGTTATCCATTTAAAACATACTGTGATGCCAATTTTTTCTCAATTGTTCTCCACCAGTCAGCTGTAATTTCTTTAACAGTTATGCATAAGAAATAATGTTTTAGTCTGAATGCATACATTCTTCCAATTAACAACCTTTAATGAAAAAACTCTTTTTCAGCCTTACGCGCTTGTGTTGGATGCAGTATTAACGATCAATATTGGAGAACTTCTTGTTAGCCTATACACAGGCGGTCTTCCGATGTGTCTATTGAAATAGTTTGATGTTTGGTAGCTGTATGTAAAAAAACCTCAACTTAAATAGTGCAGCTGGATAAAATATCACGGTTGCAATGGAAGAGACTTTAGTGCCTTCGGAGGCTAGACTGATTGGTAACTTCCACATACTGGGTGGATATACTAGGTGCTTGCTGGATTGATTGCTTTTAGCCGCCAAATGTGACTATGCTATATATGTATATAATTCTCCGTTTCCGAAAGAGTCTGGATAGGGTTCTCAATTGAAGCAAGATTCGTAAGTAATGTTAACAACAGTTGTACAGCTATTTTCAAATAAATCTAGGGTAAGTCTTCAAGAGTAATTTTTACGTTTTTATAACGTGTGAACCAGGCTTCAAATTATGTTTTCATAGGTAACTACAAAAGATTTATTAAGCATCAAGGAAAAAAAGCATTCACACTATGCAATACTGACTGCCCTAGATTTAATACAGTCAGTATGTTTCAATACATATTCAATTCGACAGCGCTTGTAATAATTTTCGTGATAATGTTAGATGCAGTTTCTCGTTTGTTGAGCGATTTGGAACATTTCAAATATCACAATGGTTTTCAGAAATCTCTGTTAGCCGTGTGGCGTTAAATTTAGTCTTCTTTTAGATTCGTTTTCCAAATATTACTATCCAATTGGTACTGTGCTAAATAGTTTTCATTTCACGTTTTTTACGTTTTTTACAGAAGGAATCCTTGCCACCTTTAGGGGCTGTGGTACATGTTGTTCTCAACTTAATCACAATTGTTGGTATAAACTTCATTAACAGTATTAGGAGATGTGCATTATTATTCGAGAAATCCACGTTGGTTTCAGCCAATAAACTGCATAAGAACCTAGCCCTTGTACACTTAGTGACCAGCATACTGACCTTACAATATGTATGCCTTCTTTATGGTCTTTATGGATAAGTTAGTAAAATCGTAGGACCAGTGTTAATGCAATGTCTCGCAGGTACCAGAGCCGATTCCTTGCACAAAAACAAACAAACAATTGACTAACACTTGGAGATAGAACCTTATCGGGGCAGCTGTTAAATAAGATTATCAACCTAACAACGACTTTTCGAACGACCATACTGGAACTACCTCAGGCGGCGGTGGTGATTAATCTAATTATTCACTCGGCGATAGTTAATGTTCAGCGACTATCTCTCACGTACTTCTTGATTTAACGATTTTTGAGATAAAAAACGTTACTAACCGCGGAAAGCAGCGCAGATTGATTTAGTTATATATTTAACGAAGACTGACCGCTGAAAGATTACCGACTTAATATTAATTTTTGGAGTAAATATACTAAGCTGCTGAAGGTGGTGGAGATTAACCTGATGGAAGATAAATATTGAAACCTTCTGCGGTCATATGATAATGGCTTCTAAAATAAATATAATGAGCCGTCGAAGGTGATGGTGATGAATAGAGACGTGCATTTTAGGTGATCTCGCCTGAAAAACCATTGATTAGCTCATCTTTCATAATCGCCGTCGCTACAAGTTATAGGAGATAAGGTCTACAAATACGAAAGCTGTTATATAACACTTGCCACGCCACTGACAATTTCTTTAATTCACGTCGTTTATTTTAAATAGACCTCTTCTCACTTTGCATTTGTGCGGCATGGTTAGCCCAAACCCACAATTTTCAAGTGCACATTTGTGTTACATTGTACTATTGCAGATTAAATTGCTTCGCTTTCTTGACATAATGGTTTTATGCTTACCTAAAATGCACGTCTCTAGTGATGAATGTAATTTGAAACTAATAAATATGGAGTAGTAGTAGTTATGGGGCGACCGAAGTCTAGCAAGTAAGCCTCCGTAGGCCCTTTTTGCCAACCCTTGACATCCCCCTAACCACCTCCACTATCACCTACTTCAAAAATCGCTTCTCCCTCTGCACACCTGCCCGATTCCTCTATAAAGTTTATAAAGGGAACCATTGGTCCTAGAGAGGCTAGAGAGTATAACTATTCCCTTCAAAGCTTAGCTACACTAAAGTTTTTAAAACTCAGGCGCTGGTAAACTACGTAACAACCCAGGTAGTGGTAGGGTATTTCTTCATCGCTCCTACATCCTAAGCAAGTGGGGTTTCCTCTACTCGTATTAAAGATAGGTGTCTTCTTAGTCTACAGTGGCCTGGCAAGATCCCTATCAGAAGATTTCCGGTTCTTCTGCTCTTTCCCATTAGCTAGTCCGACTGCTTTGAGTCGAATTCCTCTATATGGCCCTTCGCCTGTCGGCAACCTCTGCGCCTTTTCCACTTCTCTTCTCTCGTAGGCCCAATCCATTAGAGCTGCCGAAATCTGCTGCCTTGTGATACCCGGGAAGGGTTCCGGTACTAGACAGGTATTCTCGTCTCCGAATTTGGTTAGTTCATCAACCTTCTCGTTACCCTGAACCCCAGTATGTCCTGGTAACCAAACCACTTTCATCTCTGTCTCCTTTGCCAACTCTGCTAAAGCATCCCCGCATTCCTGGACGACTGCTGTCTTGTCCTGGATGAGTAGATTATCTTTGGTGCAACTTGGCTGTCAGAGCAGATATAAACTTTTATCGCTGGTGCTGCCCTAATCTCATCTTTGGTTTGGCCACCGATAGAATGACATAAACTTTTATCTAAAAAGCCTTGGTAAACTTTCCTAAATCAAAGCATTATTTGATCTTGGACAACGAATGTGTAATAAAACAATGTTGTACAGATGTTTCTGTTTTACAGGCAGTTCGTGAACTAAAACTTGACAAGTCTGAACTGCTTAATCCGATAGTGGTGAATATGCTTATCCATCTAGTAACGGTTGATGGATGAAACTCGACCACTTTGGCGGCTGTGCAGCAAACAATTGAACCATGTCCATAGTAAGTCAATTGGATATGTTCCCTTTATACAACCGATTCAATTATCGGCTTAACTATAACTATTGGAGTAAATGTCAGTCAGCTGCCGAAAGCGGTGAAAATCATTCTGATTATAAATGAACGACGAATCATGAATGAAACATTATTACCCACCTATTATGTTTCTGTTGTACACAGAATTATTGATCTAAAATTCGACCAGTCTGGACTCCTAAAAGGAACACACAAAAGAGCGAAAGACAGCAGTGATGGATCTATTTATCCATTTACTGATCGTTGATCAATGAATCTTGACTGCCTTTGGCAACTGCCGAATAAACAATGACTGCCAGCTGTCGGAAACGGTAGTGAGAATTCCGATTATAAGTTAATGATGAATATCGGATTATTACGGTCAGTTCTCGGCTTAAAATAATTCTTGGATTGTAACACCTAATAGTGGTCCGTCATATATGGCGATTATAAATTTGATTGTCTATTGAACAATAATCAATGGATGTGCTGTCACGCCAACAAACAAACCGCGCACGACGCTGTCACCATTGTCGATCATGACGACAACGACATCAGCAGAAAGCCACCATCGAACATCATCGGCAACTACAACCATCAACCAGCTTGTTTTGTCTCTGCCATTATCTTATCAGTTGCCAAACGCTAAGAAGAAGCGGAGTGACGTATAGTCACAGTATAAAAGTATACAGCATATCCACGCGATTGTCGGCACTTTGAAGTTGTTAAGCTAGCTTTGAATATCACACACACCACGATTCGTCGAGGCTCGCAGATCGTCATCGTCATTGCATGCTGGTAATAACGAGCAGCGGATATCACGTCATAGCTGTTTATCCGTAGCCTAAAAATACAACAAGGTTGACCGCGGCCGTCTGAGACTATTTGCGAAAGTGCACCTACTGGCTCTTATTATACTGTATTGTAGCACCAAAACCACTCAATCTCTAAATTTACTCTACAAGGCCGAATAGGCTTGATAAGCCTAAAGCAGCCAATGCGTTGCTTCACAACGCAGAAACCTATATGAATCAGCAATAATAATAATTATAGTGAGTTACCAAAAGATACAAGGGATTATCGATACTAACGCCAGTGTTGTGCTAGTGTCCGTGAAGAAAACCACGCGTGGGATCGGTCCCTCGAACGGAAACGCGAACTCCTAGTAGAGGCGCCTTTCTGACGGCCACTTTGTGGCCGCTAGTCGGGCTCGGTTAATTCAGATAGTGTTTAGTGCCAGGTCGGTAAAACCTAGTTCCTTGCCTGCTTCTTTTGGGCTGGGGCAGGTAAGGGCTCAAAACCACGAGACCTACCCTCCTTCATTCCCGGCAGTCATTAGTTATTGAAGGGGTAACTCCGTCGTCGACGGGTTCGGTGGAGCTGCTTGTTAATGGCTGACTGTCCTTTTACCTTCTTTCCCATCCCGGATACCGTCTCACCTCAACTAAGGGGGCTGTGGAATGGAACGACAGCGGAATCTACCTGGTGCTTTGTGCTACTCGACAACATCCCGAGGGCCTAATCTCGGGGTGGTCCTGAAAAGAGTCGTTTTTCCACCGCTTAACTACCATCAATTAACAACAACAACTATCAACCAATAACAACATCTTCGCCATCTCTAGCCCTCAAGATCTGCCTTAAATTCCACCTTCAAGCCAACAACATCAACCATATCACCACATCTGCAGCGACAAGGCCATCCACAATCAAACCAACATTACATCACTATCTACAAACGACTTATCCATTGTCACCAACACCGTATGACATGACCATATGCTGTTGGAGATAATGGGCATTATACACGTTCCATCAACAACATATACTGCATGCTGATGGAAACCAACGGACACGAAGAAATAAAAACTAGAGTGCTAACTCAACACCAGCAAAACCAACAAACAAACCAAGGGCTGAAAAAGCAACAGAGCCTAAAGTAGCCCGCACTCCCTTCGGGGGTGCAAAACAATAGTGATTATGATGATGATGCTACTAACAGTGGTTGATAAAGAATTTCCGTCTTCGAGTTATATCTGATTCACTGTGCTAGCCTATAAGGATATTCAATAAAACACGATTAAATTTTGATATTGATTCTTTGTTTGTTGCTGTAAAGTAGGTGACAGGCACATGGTAATAGTTTCTGAACAAAAATTAAGGATCTTAAATTTGGGATAATCTTTAAATTATACACTAACTGAATGATTAACATTGCCACATGTGGCTACGAATTAATATTATGGTCCTGCCAGTTACAAAGCATAGGTAGAGCTGTCTCTTACAGGGGACACTTCTATTTAATCCACGATACCCTAACTAGCATGAAACGGTACTCACTCTTGTGTTGTTACCATAATTCTTTCGATGTAATTGCGTCGAGCATTATGTTAGAGTTGAAGCTTGAACAGAAGAAGAATTCTTGTTCATCGCGCCTTCTATAGCGAACTGTGTGACACGTTGACATACTGTCTTCTGTCTTTTGGTATGAAGACAAGAAGCGCCCAAATCTTGGTTAAACTAGGGTGATGTTGCTTTTCTGAATAATAAGTTTTTCATTTTCTCCATTATTCTTATTGCTCCTGTAGTTCTACCTTCTACTGTTGTTAGTTTGATACCTTATCCTATTTATTCTATTGAGGTTTGTTTGCAGCTAGCCTAGTAGAATCGTGGTACTCTAAAGTAGTTCCTTTCTAAGGATAAAAATTCTGATTCGATCAGCAAGTCTATTCATTTTAATAAGTTGATCATTGATAAGCCAGCTCGAAATTCTTCAAGTGGACAGATCTTAAGAAGTAGCAAGATTTTAAAGGCTAAGCTCCATCTTGACTTGGATTCACCTAACATAAATATTGATAGTTGAACCTCTTCTTACATTTTTTTAATAGTTCCTAGTTTCTCATTAATACATTTCTCCGATTGCTTGGATTAGGTGAATTATCACAGCACAATAACTGAGTAGTAATGTTTAGGCGGTAGAATTGTAAACCTAATTGTAATACAAACATAACCTAGCTTTCATACGAAATCAAGTCAAGGTGCTTCAACATCTATAATACACTAGAGATAATATGCATTGATGTATGGATTAATGAATTGATTGATGCATGTATGGACTTGGTTGAGGACCTTCGTCCATCACAACACCCTATCGAAATTAATTTCTAATGAATTGTATTAACAATCGAAATAAGACTAAGTTTCTTTCATTCAAAACATTGTTCAGTTGCAAACGCTTTCTGAATTCCAACAGAAAAGTGAGTTGTTTGTCTATGGCTTTACTCAATGAATGGAACAATAAGCAAAAAGTTTAACTTCAACCATAGAAGACATTTTAAGGTTTTTCTTGCTTATTACTACTAACTAAATTTGGGCTTTTAGGGAAAAGTGTTACGAAAGTTTGGAAAGAAGCTTTTTTTCTACTGGGAAGTTCACTTCTGAATTATGCTTTATAGCAAGGTCATTCTAAAGACCTAACACAATTCTTTTACTTTCACTCACTTAACAACGACCATTTCCACCTTTGAATTAATAAAATCACATTATACAGATTAGCTTTTGTTTTTTAAGTTAAGCTATTTTAAGCAACACTTCGTGATTATAGTTGTTGTGTACTTGTTAATAAAGAAAAAATTAAAAAATGGATCGATTGTTATATCAAATAATAAAATTTGTCTCGCCCATTCTCTAAGTTTATTATAATACTCTTCGATTTAATTACCTGAAGTAATTGATAATTTACAAGCAGTAGGTTCTTTATTGTTAATTTTTCCAGTTATCAGTTACCGTACTATTGGCCAACTGATAGTGGTTAATTATTTTACAAATATTTCCAATGTGGGCACATACGAAAGTGTACCTGTTTTCATTTTTTAGTCCATAAAACAAATCAAGGGCGACAAAACAACCATTGTTGCGGATTTGGATGATTTTGTGAGAACACTTGAAATTTGATGGTTTCACAAAATGGTGGTTTAACATTACACATTAATATCTTGATTTTTTTGGTTAGAATGTTCACTTTTAATGCATCTTCTTGATGATTTAAGCCCTTTTTCGTGGATTTGGAGCAGATCACTTTTTTTATCCACATTTTTTATTAATTTTAACGAGATGATTATTGGTTTACACTGAAATAAAATAATTGTTAATAAAATATTAAATTAATGTTAGCTTGCTAAATGCTTTAACTACAGCAAATTATAACTAAATTAATATTACATAAATAATGTTACCACTCATTTTACATTAACCTTGAAATGCACTTGAAACCCAAGCATTTATTAGAAATAAATTGTTTATTGTATTTGACATTTATGAACCATGCGTTAATTCAATATTAAATAATATTTAGAGATTTACTAATAAATTAGTGATAATAAAGATTTTTCCTGGAATATTTAAAAAAATTAAAAAAAGAGGAAAATCGTAAAGGTCAAAGTTCAACGATTGGTATTTTCATTTTGAAAAGGGGATTTTTTGGGATTTTTTGGCAAGCAAGGACAGTTTGACGTATACTTAAACAAAAGCACATACAAAATTACCTTGACAAGTCTAAAGAAGTTTAAAATAGCTTTCTTGAAGGGCGTCGTTTTCTGCGTATTATCAACGGAAACGGAGAGTCGGCCATTTTGAATTTTCACTTTTGAACGTATTGAACACACTGAAAATCGCTGATTTTTTCTTGTCGTATCTTTTAACACCTCTTTAATTTTTTAGTTTTTGATAAACGACACCTTTGTAAAATGTGTGGATACATTCGGAAAGTTTTTTTTCAGCTGGAGCTTTTTTTATTTAAAAATCTTCTGCCAGTTAGATAGTGAAATTGTTTCTAGTGGTCATCCAAAAATAGACTTGATCAATAGCAGTTTCGTTATCACTTTTTAGTTTAAAACAAATCACTCGATTATTAAAACTTTTTTCACTTTTTTTCTCTCAAGTTAATATTGGAGATTTTTCAATCCTTCTGATGAAGAGCTTGAGAAGAAGTGGTGGAATTATCTACAAGTTCGAAGACCTTAATTGTTATTGCAAAAATAGACCATTGGAATTTAAAACCATTAATATTAAATTAGTGTTTGTCGAAAATATTAAATCAATTTGTAAGTTAGAAACAATGAGAGATGTTTTATAAACAAATATAATTACTATGCAACTGTTAATTGCATTGACTAGCAATACAAATAGAATTATAACAAACAGGAAGGTTTTAAAATTGTCTTGTGTAAAAAAAATATTATTAAGATTTAATAGGATAAATAATAAGAGTTAATCTATTGGTTATAGAAGCTGAGTTTCCAATGATGTTGATAACAAAAGATCAATCGTATTATTTTTAATTCTAATCAAAATTTATTAATGGTTAAGTTAAAAGACAAAGAAAGCAGAAATCAAATTTAACAACAAATTTCCTACTTAAAACTTCCTGGTTAAAAATGATTAAAATTAAAGTGTTAAAATTTAAGTTTCAAAATGGCACAAACTTTTTTTTTTATTTTAATCAATTTAAAAAAATTAAATCAAAACAAATTAAACGAGGAATTAATTGCCGGAACTGGAATATGTGCAACAATGCAAGCGTGTGATAACAACGCGTAAACGCGTTATTGTTATAATCGAGAGATACGCACACGAAACACAGCAAAGAAACGCACCTACACGACGCACTATTTTGGCGGGAGCACTCGCGTGGTGGCGCATTAGGAAATGCACCGGCTGACGATTACTGAGCGTCTCGACGCCGACCTAGCGCAACACACTCTGGTGTGCGCTTATGCAACATTGCACTTCTACCTCATTCGCACACTCTTGTCCATGTGCATTCGATGTGATAAGCGCGAGCATTCTGCGTATTTTTGTCGTTTTGTTTTCATTTTTATTTATTTAATTGATTGGAATTTTTAATTAAATTAATTAAAATTAATTTAATGTGTTGTAGACTTTAGTAAAATGAGACGGTTGTTTAAATTAGGACCGTTATCACAGTTTACGCGAGATAGTCAAGATTCCTTTTTTCTTATTATTTATTGTTCTGTAGCATTTCTCATGTTTATATAGAGAAATATATGATTTCATTCATTTCAGATAAAAATCTCAAACTCCAATTATACATAAACGACATCAACTGCAATCATCATAAATCTAATTTAATTTAATTCACTTTTTATGATGTTGGCCTAAAAATAAACTTAAATAATCAGTGTTTGAAAAACTATTTCTAGAATTTGTTGTTGGCATCTTCAAGATTCCCTTACGAATATTATAATTATATATGACGGGCCTAGATGCCACTGGGGAAAAGTGCAAAATAAATTTATTTCCTATCTAAATATTAGTACATTTACTCAAAATACTTATTTATCTATCTAGATATTTTTGGGCGATGAATCGGAATTAGGAGCATCCCTCGTACCTCAAGGCACTGATTAATAATGATTACAAAATGATGACATTTTGCCGACAGCACAAAAATTTAACCGAATCTGGATGAATTCCACCCCATTAGCGGGTTTTGTCGTGCCAAACATTGCATTGAAGCGGAGTCTACAGTTTTACTGCCTATCCAAAAAGGCATGTTTTACTTTTCTCTGCTATAAACAATTACCAGCTCGGTCGGGGATCGAACCTGCGATCCTTGGATTATGAAACAAACATACAAACCACGAATCTACCGTAGCTGCTCAAACTACTTATTAATAGCTCTGGTGCAAATAAAATAAAATTCAAAACCTGTTGTATTTAGTTTTCTTTATCAGTCTCTTAAATACTGTCTACTGTCTTAAATACTGTGTACTGTAGGTTCTTCTACTTCTTCATTTTCTTTTAATTGGCGATTATGGATATGATTAACATTTTCGTTTTGAGATAGATTTATAAAGAACTCGTGATAAATTTGGAAAACATACTGCAGTAAGCCCAGTAGCCTTTTGTATTTTAGATACTTTAGTTTTGGCTTATCTTAGAGTCACTGCATCTAGTCACCTAGGCAACGTTGGTCAAAGAGAGTACCGCAAAACACCGCCATATTGGGGCAGAGAAGGGTGGTTTTTAATAATGGACAAATTAAAACCACGTGTTACGTATTTGACATATTAGAAGTTTGATCTTTCAGAATAAGAAAATCCTTTTAAAGTAAACTTGGATTTGATTAAATGCAATACAGATACAAAAATGAACAATTTCGTGCTTCTTTTGCCCCAATATGGCGGCGTTCTGCGGTACTCTGATCGTCCAGCGCGTCCTAGGTGACTAGATGTAGTGACTCTAGCTTATCTAATTACATAAATAATGACATCTGGTAATATTTTGGTGATTTTCCCTGCTCGTGCTGGTTTCATATTTACAATTTGAAATGCTTTTGGAAACTCACTGTATGTTGTTTTGTGAAATAGTGTGAAAGGATGATTCATTCTAAAATTCAACCATTGCACAGATCTGATTCCAGTAACCGTGTTTTTGAAAAACGGTTTAAGAGTATCTCAGCTAATGAAATAACCACAGTGAACTGTTGGGTTACTTACTTGGGGTACTTGTTAACAGGGTGTCAAACATTTCCAGTGCGTAGTTTTAACATAACAGGCATTCAAAATGGCACGGTCGCTTGAAACTTACTTCAAGTTAGAAGTTCGCAGAATCGTACGTTTTTTGTGGGCTAAAAACTTGAATCTAGCAAATCCATCGTGCCGTGTCAGCTCTGCATAGAAATGATGCCAAGTTGCGAGAGGCAATCAGAAAGTGGTGCAAGCAATTCCAAGAAGGGCCTTCCGATCTGACCATTGCAGTTGCCTACTGCATGCCTATGTTCTGCCCCTGCCGGCAGGCCATCAACTTCCAGAATTCCACTACTCCGGATTACGTCGTGCATATTGAAGAGTTCAAGTCGACACGCAACGCAAGGTAAACTTTAAAAACGGTTGACTCCGTGGTGTCCGTACGATTCCGTTAGCCAGCGCCGCCCTTTGGATTTTGAGGCCCCGGGCACAAATATGGAGTGGGGCCCCCAGTAAATAAAAAGTGAATAAATAAATAAAATCTTTAATTTTTAATACAACAAAATGTTCTCGGACGACTGGCGATGCAACGTGCCCCCGTTGTTGAACGCGATACCGATCTAAGCAGTGTTGCTAGGGGCCTCACTAGCTCCCGGGGCCCCGGGCATACGCCCGGCTGAGCGACCTTAGGGACGCTTCTGCTGTTAGCAATTGCTAACTTAGAGTAAATTTCAAGTCACCGCACCATTTTGGAGATCAGTTACATTCAAACTAAGCACAGGAACTATTTGATCTCTTTTAACATTTTTATTAATAAGTAGGCAACAAACCACACATTGATGGTTCTAAGCCACCAAAGTTGTAAAGCTTTAGACCAAAGTTGTAAATATCTCGAAGTGACAGTTTTTTTTTTGTTGCTTTAATAAGACCAAAGTTCTGGTTGCATTCTCGTTCTTTGACATGAATGTCATCTTTGTTGTAATTGTTTTTTATTCGCACTCGCAAAATGATCAGATTGCAACTAAAAACAAGCAAAAATCTTAACCATTAAAAATACTACAAACGAGCAATGTTACTCGTGATATACAAAGGATGCAATAACAACATAATCTTAAAAGTGTTATCATACATTATAATTCACACAACTAAATCAAAAGTACACTTTTGGAGCTCAAAGAATACACATGGCAAATGTTTCCTTTGACATCCAAAGGCTTATAAGGGATTAGTAGGGATAAGTAGTCAAACTTTTACACCCTCTATATCTCAACATCTGTCCAGTTATTGTGGATTTGAGGTATATAAGTAGATGCGTGTTTTATGTATTTATTACAATACATAACTTTACTTGTCAGAAAATGTCACTTGTATCCCTTGGCTCCTAGGCCCCTCATATACAATCTATGTATAATCTATCTCTTTGTAACTCAGTTTTGAGCACTACATTAAAAACAAAGAAAGAGAATAACATTTTCATTTATGGGGCAATTCCGATCCGCTTTTTTCTGTTCTTGTTTTCGAAGAGATGAAAATGATGACATCCGATTAAAGCGAAATGTGTACCATTATAGGATGCCACTCCAAATCTCCAATAAAACAAATTGAAATTGGTTGATTATACCTTGTTTGGTATACTATATAATACCTGTAGGGTGAGACAATAAAACCAAACAAAAACCAAATTTCTTAATGTTTTGATATGCGAAAAGAAATAGAAATAACAGAAACACAACAAATTAGCACTGGTTTGTTATGTAAACCTAGAAATACATATGGCACCACAACAAGAGGTGAACAAAATCAAACAGTTTCTACAGATTTGTGAGCGTTCCGTGCTAAGCCGTAAAACCTTCTCATTTCATCCGTAAACCCGATGGACAATACAATTTGGTACTAATGACTTTTCGTTTTGTGCTCTCATCTGGAATCTTCCTGCCGACTTGTTGATTTATTTCTCAGTATTTTATACATATATTTTTACACTAAATACATACAAAAAATCTAAAGTATAAATTTAGACCAGAAAAATAATTTTTCTCATAATTTTTAAGTAATCATGTGTTTAAACCAGTTCGACTGCTTGAGTTCGTCAAAGCAAGTCCAACATTGCCTCATGACTTGCTATTTTTATAAAAATCTTCAAACTTCCATACATAAATACTTATAAAAGAATTTAAAGAGCCATCGAATGCTTGACATTCGAATATAAGCAGATAAAGATGCGCAGGTAAACCACGCACCAAATAAGAAATCGAGACGAGAAGGCCTCAGGTGGACTTCCACCGCCGGACGAAACGCGCCGCACAAAACAAGGTCAACATCACCGTTTGTTTGTTGTAAGATCCAGAATTTGTTTATCAGTATATTTGTCATTTTATAGACTCGACCCTTATAAATCCCACCCCCAAACCACTTATATGACGGGACTCAGAGGTATGCGGTGGACGGATCTGCTTGGCGTGGTAGATGTTTTGTCAGTATGTTTGTCCATTTATAGACTCGATCCCTGTTAGTCCCATCGCATCCCAAAAAAACGTACAGTTGCGATCATTCGCTGAGGAACGATGAAAAAATCATGACAGCCGATTTTTCCGTTTTTTGTACAATCTAAATATAAGTTTATTATATCGTAAGCTAGAATTTTTCATTTTTCAACATTGTAAGTGCCGAGTCCATAAATCAGATCGAATTACAGCGTACATTGTACAATAAAACTGAGAAACCGGCTATCACTGTTTTTTTTCAATTGTGCCTTAGCAAATGACCGCAGTAGTAACATGGCATAACTAGTGCAATAGGTTCCGGTTATTTGAATCACTGATTATTTGCATCAGCTTATATGAATCAAAGTATGAAACTCAAATCCCTTTCTCTATTAATAAATGCAATTTTCCCGTTTTATGGAGTCACTAAATTCTACCTCCGCCGGAATTTTGCATCATTAACCACACACATTAATACTCCAAACATACCAAACTTCCTTTGTTCTTATACTAATAGCTTTTTTACTACCTATTGAATTCTTAGGGGGTTGGAATTTTGTATTTGCCTACATTACTTGAACGTGCGCTTTTCATGAATATAGGATTATAACGGATCTTTTTTCCTTTTCATTTATTTTTGGAAGAATCTAATTTCTAAGAATCTGCTTAAACTGGGAAAAATTGAGTTACAAAACGGTAAACAGGTTGTGCATGTACGTTTTTGTGCGTATCAACCATAAATATTGCGATGATATGGATCATCTATTTGAAAATCCGATGAGTTTACGACATATTGAAAGTAATCAACAGGCTACGATAGGTATCGGGCTTATCCAGATAGCATTTATATAATTATTCATTCAACAAATGAAAGGATATACATGCTAGGATAGTAGTTTTACTCATGCTAAAGAGTACATGCTTGATTACAGATAGTTTTATCAAGCAAAAATAGGAATATGATAGGTATCGATAATATTTAACCTAATTTTATTAAAAAGGATATTTTATAAAAAGGAATATCATTTAATTTGATTGCTTTGTACTAAAACATGATGTATGTAACCCATGTTACATGTTTAGGATAGTTTGTCCATTTCTTTAGAAGATTTTTATCTTTTCTTAAATTTGATGATGTGCCGATGATGGGACCGCAGATAGTATTTTCATTATGCTAGTAAGCTGAACCAGTTTCGGGATTATATTCCGTTGGAAATATGTAAAATAGGTGATTATTATGATGTCTATAATAGTACATTTAACTTACTAATTCCTGTAATTAAAGGATTTGTATTAATCATTAAGGAAAATCAGCTGTTCTGGATATGTTGGAGGTTTTTCAAATTCAAACCGTTATTTGAATACAAGCACTTGGAGGACTGTATGCTAGACAAGTTTGAATATAATTTCATTTCTGTAGGATCTTGTATAGCATCGTTGAACTCCTAAAACGTGTAAATAAATTTTTCATTTGAGTTTTTCTTTTATTGTAAATATTTTCCTATGTAAATTTTATATGTATGAGTTACCTAGTGTAGCTATGTGTTCATTTCTTGTAAAGCTGTAGCTGGAGATAATGAGTTTCTATTGTAATCTGAGTTTTAATGAAGTTTTTATGGTTAATCGTTTTTATTGATTTTTTCAGTTAACGTTGATTTTAGGCTAAAAAAACCTGTGTTTGAATTTATTCGTGTTTTTATTTGATTATCATACAAGTATCCATTGTTCTTATGTTCATACAGAGTTGATGTTCCTGTTGTTTAGCTGCAGAAGTCCAAATGCTTTGGTAGTAAGTCTCGTTCCAGGTGCAGGAATTATTAAAGTTGAATTAAATATTTTTTCTCGTGCTCTATTAATATAAACCTGAGTCAGCTTAAAAGGGTAAACGAAATTTACTGTGTATTTTTTAATTTTTCATTATTGTTGGATTTCATCGCAATATATATACTACATACTATATGCCGACTATTATGATTCACAGATTCCGTTTAAAACCCATAAGTAATACATTTTATTGATTGAAATAATTGATTCAAAAACGCCGTGTACAAACGTTCTAAAAGAGGATATTCTTAATAAATGGAGCATACTGTATTAAGCGCAGATAAACGACGCTTAAGGGCTCATACCCAAGGGCCAAAGGCCAGAATATTTGTGTGGTCCAAGGGACCAAAAGAATTAGCCCCTAAAATATTTTTGTGGACAAAAAGTTTAAATATTTTTGTTAATTATTAACGACCGTACTTATTATAAGTATTATTATAATGTTGGGTTTTGCCAATAGCTTGGTTTTTCGAAGTGTTAATTTAGGTTGACTTAATTCTTCGAATTTTAATGTGAACCAATTTCGATCCATTTTTTTTCTATTCTTCTGGTATCGAAAAAATAGCGAAGAAAACATTAAAAGTCGTACTCCCAGCAGGTCCCTCTGAGCAAACGATTGAGAAAGTACAATAAATCCAAATTAAATCTTTATTGCCCATTTGTTACCTATTTGTTTTTATTTGTGAGACAATTTTGATCTGATTTGTTGGATTTTCACAGACCAGTTGCAATATATCCCAAACACACTGAAGATTGACTCCAACCAGGACCATTGCAGAATGTCGTAAAGCTCAACCCTAGCAGAAAATCAACGAATTGTCGGAGGCGCCAATTCGAGTTTGGTTTTTGAGGACATTGCGAGACTTATGAGTTTATGAATAATTTGGAGAATTATGCGAAAAAGTTTTGTCTTTCCTTTTATCTCTGAAGTGTGGCCAGATGTTTCCATCCATACATATTCCTATACATCGCTGTACGCCCGATCGTTAACTTTTGCGCTCTCGATATTTTTCTTTTCTAGAGATTTACATGGCCGAACAAAGATTTTGATATAAAAAACGTAGAGCGAATAAGTAGTCGAAGAGTCAATTTTAAAAACAGTTATTTAATCTTACAGTGCTTGAAACTATATTAAGATACTATGAGATAGTGGGTCATGTGAATAAAATATAGTAAAATCTTTTAGTATACATCTATCTTATTCTCATTAATTAAAAATCATATCTGTTATCTTTTATTAATAGTAGTAAAAGCTTTTGCTACATTTCATGCACGTGACCCATTATGAGAAATGTGTTTTTATGAAATAAATAAAGATTAGTAAAAGTTTCACAGTTTTATTAAAATATAACCTGACAATATTGTTTCGACAGCTATGCTGTCATTATCAAAGGTAACATAATTATAAACAAACACGTCGCTAAGGTAGATACAAAAATAAATACAAAAATATTTTTGTATTTATTTTTGTATCTACCTTAGCGACGTGTTTGTTTATAATTATATTACCTTTGATAATGACAGCATAGCTGTCGAAACAATATTGTCAGGTTATATTTTAATAAAACTGTGAAACTTTTACTAATCTTTATTTATTTCATGATTATGGAGTTCCACAAAGTAAGGCTGGAAACAATAAATAAAAAAAATGTGTTTTTAATTTATCGGATACTTTCTTTTCCTCAAATCTTTGTTAATTATGTGCATTGGCAGTGGTTTTCTATTTAAAATTCATCAATAAAAATTGAAAGGCGTACGGTAGTAGAATCCCTAGATTCTAGTAGGATCCCAAAGATTGCGATCTATGGGATAAGTAGACCAAGTACTTCAGCATGGATTGGTGAATGTCAATTGTTTTTTAAATTAATTTCTAACCTAACAATCAACCAACCTAAACCCCTTAGACTAGAAAGACCTCAGATTAGTTACCTTTTGAATATTTTAAAATTTTATATTTTCTGATTACTTTGGGAAAATTCACCTTCGTTATCAAACGGTATCTAACAGTTTTACTTTTGATTCTGTTGGCTTGCGGGGGCCACTTCGTAATCGTACTTGCTGATAGAATTTTTGCCCAAAATGGAAATTTTTAAACTTCGATTCATTTTTTAGATGTCTTTCTATTGGTTTGATAAGTGTAAGCTGGCGTCATAAGAGTAAGAGAACCAACGATTTTAAACCAGATTATGGAGATTTATAAATAAGGCGATTTTTGGAATAAAACTCTTAAATTTATTTGTCTAGACGAATGACCACGATTTCTAAGATAATATTCTATTGTATTTATCTTACCAACAAAGAATCCGTTGGCCTTGTTCTTGCGAACGCACCTGAAACAAAAAAAACATTTTTTTAAGTTTTTTATATCAAAACTAAAATGCAGTTTTATAAAAGTTACTAAATAAGAACAATTTTCTAAAAAGAAAACCAGTTGTGAACTGGAAATCGTTGGAAAACTGTAGTGTAATTAAACAATTTTGAAAAGAACATATACCCTTACTGAAAAAATCAAGAAATATATCAGGATTATGTAATCGTCTGGTGGCAATCGTCATTGATTGACGTTTTAAAACTGTACTTGTATTTAAATGCCAGTTATGAAAGATTAGATAGCAGTTATCGTGTTGTCTTACAAATATCGGAATTGAGATTAATTAACTAATCGGCACCTAGTCTACGCCCTTTCTTGTGTTTAATGTGAAATCTTTTAAGTTTTCGCGCAGAAAGAGATTCGTGTATAAATCTCAGTCTTAAAGATTTAAGACAAGTTTTATAAAATAACATTAATTTAGAATGTGAGTGGAGTATAAGTTGCGCGTAATTGAAAACATATAAAGATGGGTACAAATAACAAATGCATTTGAGTGCAAGACGCTTTCATGCTCGATTGGAGTAGAAGCAATTCCGAACTCTTCAGAGAGTTCGCAAACGAAGTAACTATCAGAGAAGGTGCCGTTTTTGGCAGTCAAGATATAGGAACCTCGACTAAGTCCATTGAATCAGCTCACTGTAAATTACTCTCCAATAAAATAATTTTATTGAACACTTGTTAATTCTTCTAATTCTAATAAACCATAACTATGCTTAGAATTGTTTATTGTTATTGGATTATTGTTTCTTGTCCATCAAGCGTACTCGGAGCTATATTTGCTTAAATTAGAGTCAATGTAGACAAATATTTTTCGGTAATCAAAATTAGATATTTTTAATTGGTATTTATTTTATCGCTGGGTGTTAACGAGGTCATCATCTAATTAATGATCGTAATAACTCCCCTGAATTTTGCTTTTCGAAGCAAAGTCAGCAGTTTCCTTATCTTCTAACTTTTTTATGAGCTGGTTAGATCTCTGAACGATCAATTTTGTATTGGGCCCCAAAAAATGTTAGAATAATTATTCAAATGATAATTCAAATCAACGATATCCTTCAATTCAAAGATCATCATCCTTCAAGAATAAGGATCATAGGAGAGGGAGGATAATATAAAACAAATGAAAAATTGAAAGAACTATGGAGACCTATTTCTAGATCATTCTAAAAAATAGTTTAAAAAGGGCTCTTAAAAAAGTCTTAGTTTTGGTTTATACGTGTAACAACCAATCATGTAACGCCAATTCTTCTTAATAACTTTGTAACCGAGAAATTTCATTTTAAATACGAATGGAATTGCTGTAGTACTACTTGTCGTTTATAATAAGATGTTCATCGCCTATTGTTCCCTATGCCATAAAACACAATTGTGTATCGATAACCATTTGTGATTATAAGCTTTTATGGCTTTGAATGTAGGTTAACAAACAAGCTGGAGTCTTATCGATATTACCGCATTTGCTTTGTCTGCAAATAAATAATAAAGTGAAAATAGCAGATTCTAGGAATATATTTCTACTGATTTCGCTCAAAATTCTTGTATGATTTCGAAGAAATTTTTGTGAAACTAAAGATTCGAACTTTCTATTTTGCACATCTCCAGCGGGATAATAAATGTAGAGGAGATGGCAAAGCCTTCATACAATAGAAAGATGCTTTCTGAGTTCGAAGAGCTTGCACCTTATACCCAATGGATCATGCAAACTGAAACTAATAAATCATACATAGCGAATAGTGGTATCGAGGTTGAATCAAATTTCCTGTATGTAATAGTTTTCGACGCCTTTGCATGGGTGGCAGCGAATATTTGCTAATTATTATTAACTTGTACTCTTTGTGATATTACTTACTGTTGAAGTGTACCCACGTGTCTATGTAAGTATCGCAATAGTAGACACATAGAGCCGTTTATGCGGCGTTAGCGTTTTCTTTACTTATTTACATGTCTTCGACGCAGACTCGCGAAGAAGTCAGGGTTCAAATAAAAATGACATTTTGACCAACCTGATCTCTCCCATACTGCACAAAAATTGAAGCATCATTTTTTGCCAAGCTCTCAGAAATGCTTCTCAGAACCACTTTCCTTCTCAAATATGACAAAACAAACAACCGATTTGTCCAAATCTAACCTAGAATTTATTGTCGCTGATATGATACATTCCAAATGTTTACTTTTCGCAATCGAGTCACGGATATAAACTTTATAAAAACTAAGAGATTCCCAGATAGTTCAATATAGAGAGAAATAGCTACTAAATTATAAACTGGTTGCAGATGCTAGGAAATGTATCCCTTTCCTCATCCTGTCTTACAGACTTGAATTTGATCGATTGATCTACATGTTTATTACAGGTCATGTCACTTAGGTAAGTTCTTACCAAAAGCTTTGTTCGTAGCAGGATTTAGTTTCCAAGTTACAATAAACCGTCTTGATTGACAGCTAAGAACCTCAACATGGTCTGCATCTAAAATTTCTAAGAAAAGAATTTCCAGAATTTATTAGAATTAAAAATCTAAATTAAAAAAAACAACGACTCATGTTGTTAATTTCCAAGCCATGTTGTGTCAGATTTCTCAGAATTTTTGTAGTATTTGCTTCAGTTGACTTTTCTGACCTGTCACTATCGCTGACCTGTTTGCTTCAGCTGATATTTTCAGCCTGATCGGACTTTTCAAGCAAAGTCTATAGATTCGCGAGTGACCAAATAAACTTTTATTTGCTCACTCGCGAATCTATACATAGGAATTTTCAAGTACTTCAAACAAAACTCTTAATCTCTCAGGAGCTCATCATGTTGATGATGGTCATCAAATCAATAAAACCTAACCTAAGTTATTAAGTCATCTCTTAGCCATTTCTAGATCTCTAAGACTCAAATTCATAATAAATTTTAAAGTTACTTTAAATTAAAGTAAGAACAGAATGTGATTGTCTATAAGAAAAACATGATTACAAACACATTTTGCAGTTCCTGTCGAAAGATATCTGATTGAAGTATTCCCAACATATGGATTAGCAGAAATTGGCCACTGGGTAATGGACTTCTGTTTCGTTTTTCTTATTTGTGTCTGTTTCGTTAGGATCGAGCTGCTCAATCTAGAGGTCAACGGTTGCCAATTCATCTGTTGGTGAGTACTTTAGATATTGTCCACCAGGAACTGCAAATATGATGGAGCATCTTCTCGTTGATACCGAATATTGGTAATTTTGTTTTTTCAATTATTCTATTCAGCACTTATCGCAGCGTAGGTTAGAAATTTGCATATATACGGTACAAGAAACTAAAAATTATTTTTTGATGTGTACCTTTATATTTTTTAACCATATAGTATTTCAGACCTTCCTTATAGGGTATTGCGGAATTTAGAAAAAACGAACTTTTAGATTATAGCGCTAAAAGTTTAAGTGGTAATTTAGAAAGATAGTCGATGGTAGGGATGGTAGATAATTCGTATGGTAGGGAGCAGAAAGAGTGTGATATTAATTAATATTAATCTCGAGGTTACGAATTTTCAAGATCCCTCTATGTTAGATTTTGTTAGTTTTAATTGTAGGTATTAGCTTTTCCAAATTCTATGTCTTTCACTTTTTAAGTATCTAGATCGGTACCTATCTGTGTCTAGATCAAATTCCTAATATGTCGCTATATTAGAAATTCTAGATCTGTATCGTTTATTTAAAGATAACAGAGTCACTAGAATCTGTATAAAACTCTATATCTTCTACTGCTATTTATTTGTAACTTTGTGTACTATCAACTGCAAATACAATCTTATTAACATATATCTATATTCCTAAAAGGTTAATAATTAAAATCAATTAATCTCATGGTCTCTAGTTTTTTAATCTGGATACTTTAAGGATAGCTCAAAGATGGATTTTCTAGCTAGATTCTATATTTTTAGGTGTTCTAAATTATTTTTTTATCAAGTCCTTTGCCTCAAAGTTTTAAAATGGAACAGAATCTATGTTTCTAGAACCCTAACTAGAAGTCTACCTACTCCCAAGCATTTCCTAGGTTTTTAAGTCAGTATCTTAGTTTATTTAATTCCTTAGCATTAAGATATTTACATATGAAAGCTTAGAATCTGTAAATCTGTCTATCTATCTGCAAATCTATTTTTTGGATTTATCAGTATTTGTACTGATGAAACAGGCTGAAAAGTTCAATTGAGCTCCGTCTATTGAGGACTTGCACCAAGCTCCAACCAACCGTTGCATTGAATCGTAAAAATCTATTACGACATTACGTCATTGCATACGCAAGAAGATAAAGCTTAACCGTAAAAAAAATATTCTGGATAACTTCGAACTAACCTCACCTAACCTAACCTTTTGCAACGCTTGGCAATGCCGTTCGTATAGGGAAAAGCTTTAAAACAGTCAGTTCCAATAGTTTAATTGATTATTTCTGTTCATTGCATTTTGATCTTTGGGATTTAAATATCCCAAAAGTACTTTCGTGCTGAGACCTGATTTTTATTAATGAGAAAAATGAAAAACTCTAAATGGCGTTCCACTTTCCAGTGTAGATACGATTGTCCTACTATGTATACAAACTAATTTTTCCCCATTAAACTAAGTTTAAAACTTAAAAAAGGGTAGAGATTCGTTTGTTTCACTAATAATCAGCAGAATTCTAGAGCTAGACTAAAACAGAGCAAAACATTGCGTGCTTCCATAAAAATGTTTACATCCTCGTCGAGGGCGTAACCCACTAATAATAACTTACCCCAACCTAGCCTAACTACGAAACTATATTTAAATGTTAGTACTATCAAGGGTGAAAAGCAAATTTCATTTAGGTTAATGAAATAATTCAGTTTGGATCGAAATCATCTGCTTGCATATATCATGTGGAAGTGGGGAAAAGCCACTAAAGCTTTTTTTTGGTAATTTCCATTTTTAAATATTTTGGTCATGGGATATTAAACATGTGCAGACGATAAAAGAAACATTATTAGGCACGCTCGAATTATTGCAAGTTTCAAAATTCAGTTTTTTTGGGGGATATTTTGCTTTTAAAAACCTAAGAAACAGAAATATTGAATCAATTAATTGAACCGAACGACACAGCTGTGTAGGCATCTCTATTTCATGCCCTGCAGTTTTGAAGCTTCGAATTTTCCAATGAAGCAGTAACTTTTACGAAAACAAAATAAAAGTGAAATTACAAGGATCGATAGGGGTTCAACGAACTCGCTCAGCAGAGCACATTCACCCGGAGTTTCCGGGACTCGCCAAAATATCCAGGAATCAAATGCACTATACGGAAATGTAGCTGTCTTTTTCTATTTTCTTGTATAAATTCATTGAGAAATAATTATATAAAAAATGTTCAGGGTCGGAAAAAAAAGTTTGCGAGTGTTAAACTGTAATTTGCAGCCACTTTTCTGAAAGATTTAAAAAATGAAGGTGAAAGGAAATGTTGCTAGTCTCAAAGGGTGCTTACACAATGCGTTCAATTTTTCATAACTAAAAGGATTACATTACGTTAATCCCCCCTTTTTTCCATTAATAAAATTTATGTAACAACAATAATAAGAAGGGGTCGTGATGTATTCACATTAATATGTAAACACACACCTCTTCAGGCCCATTCAGTAAAGTTTCCCCTAGTTATGTGTGTATGAAGTACAATAAACAACGACCCATTCTTAATAGTGCTAATTACTAATTGTCAAAGTAAGTGTGATAATTCTTATCAGTTTTGCGTTGTCTGGAGGGTGGGTGGTGGGTTACAGCCAACGAGAATCGATCGAAATCCCGACTTGCGTGACGGTTACCATGGAAAGTGTTGGCCCAGGTCATGTGGGGTCAAACCCGGACCTTCCGCATGCACATTCTAGTTAAACTACCCCACCAGCAGCCAGCGTGCTGCTCCGGTTTTTGTTTGGGGGTTCACTTAAACGCAACTCTAGTATAGATGTCGATGAACTCTCTTATTAGAGCTAGTTTCCTTTGGAGGAATTACCTTCAAATGGTTTAATTCTGTGCAATCTATCATTTTACTGATAGGCTTAAAGAGTTTAGCAATTGGGGAAAAACCTTTGAAATTGTTATTATTTATTTTTAAAAATATACAAAGTGGATTAATAATAAAAATAGAAGAAAATAGTAATGTTTTTGTTGATTTTCTCTTCATATTATAATAAATTTACATATATAAACCTACTATTTTAGAATTTAGAGGAGAAAATCAAAGAAGCAAACAATGAATGACCAATCTTATTTCTAATGGTGATTGCTAAAAGAAAAAAAGTACTACTATAAATGAAATATAAATTTAAAAGAATTTTTTGTTGGTGTGTCTGTTGTTAATACAAACCATCAGTTGTTACACGATGATTGGCATAAATCAGGTCAAACTTTCAAACTGACCAATGGTAAACGAGAACTTGACTTTCGCACTAACTTGACTATGTGTGAATACGCCTATTGGCCTTTTGTCCTAAAAACTATGCTTGACCTACAACAAGGCAATTTCCTACATGTGTAATAAATTATGAATTAATAAATCTAAAAGTCTGATGATGCCGCTGCCATCATGGTTCATCTACAATAGAAGAAACTTGTGCAAATAGAAATAAAAATCTTCAATAATTAGAAGTTATTTTTCAATTTTAATTCAATACGTCAAAAATTATTCCTATTTCAAATTTAATGTGATGATATGGAAACTGTTCAGACTACAAAAACACTTGTTAGCACTTTCATTGACAAAGTGGTTTATTTCACGGATATCGGCCATATAGTAGTAACTTCCCTGCAACCCTTTTCCCTATGTCTGAAACGTGCGGAAAAATGACAACGATATGTACAATGCGGAAAACCTCTGCATTAGACGAAGATCAAAAGCTCTAACCGGGATGTCAACATTGAGAGCGTGAGTTCAACGTCCGACACAGTGCGACTACTCCCCTACATCTCCCCACCTGAATTTCCACTTCCGTGTTCTCCTTCGGCGCTAAGAAAAAGCAAGCGAGCTGCTGTCGAACAGACGGTGTGGCTTGTTCTATAGTGCGGCAGCTTTGGGAAAACTCTTCTGAAATTTTAATTCCGTTATGAAGTTTCCTTCAGTTTTATTCCTTTTTCAATTTTCTTTAACAACTTTTCCTAAAAGCGAATTCGTATAAGATGTTGGGTACGAGATTGCATGGAAAAGTATTTTCTAAAAAGTAAATCAATTTAGAAACGAATCACTTTTCACCTCATGCTTATTTAAATTCATTTATTTTTCTTTACTAGAAGGGATCTTTTTAAATCTCTTGAAAAATGGATAGGGAGAGACTGCAAGGAAAACTCAAACACGAAAGGTGCCTTAATGAGATGGATGAATGAAATCTCTAAAAGCTAACAATTACAAACTTTTGGGGGATTTTTGTCTCCTATTCGTTCACCTTGATGAAAAATAGATCAAGTCCAAAAGAGAATTACTGAAACTGTTATTAAAAGTTTGTTAGTTCACAGAAAAACTTTTTATTTCTTCCTCCTCTAGAATTCTGAGTTTCTTTGGCAAGTATGTTTATATCGAGATCTATTAACTTCGTGTTTGTGAAATTTTAAAATTGTCATTTTATAAGAGCACAACTGATGTGAAAATTTGAATTTCAGTACTATAATAATCTAAGATCTTTTGTAGTCAAGGTGACATTGTACTGATAATGAAATTCTTAGCCATTTTATTGTGTTGGTTGAACATTTAATTAAAATTAGAGCTTGCCAAGAGCGACCGTCTAGATTAGGAACAAAATTAGGATCAAAACTAAGGATACATCAATCTTAGACTCCAGGAGCTTTATTAGTCTTAGTTTTATTCTGATTTTCGGCCAAGAGCAGTGTACACTCTTGCAATTCAAACAAATATTGACGTACATATAACAATTTCGATGGCAGTGACAGTAATAGTTAGCTTCATCTAGAGTTACCAAATTCAAGTAAAGTTAGATTTTTGGGCAAGACAAAAATGATTTCCGTGTTCAACAATGACAGTTATGTTTTTTAATCCGTTTCTGCTAAGACTCCTAAAATAAGGACACTCCTGCTGGCTACTAAAGACTGTTGCGCAAAACGTTTCCAGACACCCTTTGGAATATCTACTTTATTTTCCGGTCGTTTATTTAGGAAGAAGGCATGTTAGTACAAACAAAATTACTTATGCTAATTTCCCTTAAAGCCTCAGTTTTATACTCATTATAAAGATCAAGACTTACAGATGTTTTAGCCTTGGTACAAAGATTCATGGCTCCAGTTCAATTTTATATCTTGAAATGTTCCAAACCTGTCGATTTTGTGAATCAGAAGGAAACAGACACGTAGATATCTAAAAACATTTATTAGTTTTGCTTTTACACATTTTTTTTCGTAGGTTAGCTAGTCTGTTCGTAGATAATTAGTTTGATTTGGAGGCTTTCTTTACAATTATGACAACAATTAAAATAATATGATAAATGGCAACTTTCGATATTTGCACGCAAAGAATGGCCAAATTCAAAGATTGGAAAAAAAATGATGAACATATGACTTGCTGAGATTACATAATGAAGGCCCTATAATAGAGAAAAAACTACAAATACACAGAGTGTAAGTGCAAAGTTTTTCTATTTCTTTTTCTAATGTTCATTATCACATTTCATCAAATTCATGTCAAGCGTCTCAATAGAGATGAGGATTTATTTTCTCCAGTCAAATCATAGGCACGTTATATTTATATGAATTGTGGATCTATTGTAATGAACGAGATTAACCCCTATACGCTGCCAGTAAACATTATAGATCGACGCGGAATGTATGACTCATCAGCAGCTGAGCGTATGACTCATCAGCAGCCGAACGAAACACAATACACCAGTCTAATCTAGCGCTTTCCAGAAATCTTGTATACAGAATATAAAGCGCCGCCGCGCAGTGAGTGGATTATTCAGTTAGTCAACGAGTTAAATGAATACGCGTAACGTAAATTAGTTGAATATAAACTTGTAGTAAAGATAAATGTTAAAGATAAATATTGTAAATAAATAGTCTAATTTTAGTTCGTTACAGTTTATAATTATAGTGTTTGTGATTGGTGTTAATGTAAATATTGTCCTTTGTTAATAGACGATTAAACAGCACTTTTAGTATGATTTAAAAAGAACGTTACACTATGATCACAATAACATCTATGTAATACTGGAATTTCCTATGAGAAGAAAACTCGAGAAATCTTCAACAATAGTTAACAAAAATAATTCTCAATGGAATTTGTATCGAGTATTCAAATAGAGAATAGAGTTGAACTAACTTTATTGATTTCCATGTTACGATAAATTGTTAGCATCACTTTTTAGTTTTTACACATCACAATAACTTTCTTGAAAACTAATTTGATAGCTTGAGGACCAATACTTTTGACTGAATAGTTATTTTAAAAGGAAATTCGAGATTATGAACTGCTACCAAAAAAATGATATGGTCACTTAAATGGGGAGGATGTGCCACTAGGGCTATTTAAAAAAATGTTTTCATCACCGCAATCTAAAATAGAAAAAAACTAAATACTGTAGTTGTAGAGAGTGGAGTTGAAGAGAAGACCATTAATTTCAACTTTCTTGATTTTGCTTCCTTCACTTCATAAAGTTGGCCGAAATCTGCTGAATAAGTGTCCAAATTGACACTAGAATTTCGTAATATCAGTCATACTTGAGCCTAATAAATTCAATGTAGATTCAACAAAGACTCTTTAGATAATCATATTTAAAGCAAGAAGGTTTTTATGCAGAACAAAACCAAACAGCTTGAAAGTTCCGGTGCATATACTGAGCATATGTTAGTTTCTGTTTTTCAAAAAGCATGTATAGAACATATTTTGATGGTTTTAGTATAAAAGCTTAAAATCATCGAATATATTTTGATTATTTTCTTAAGCATCTTACCGCATATTTTGCATGCAACATATTTTTCTTGTATGTTATGACAAATTAAATTTGCAATTTGCAATGTACGATTTTGCCCATACTATATTGAGAATGCAAAATCAAAAGAACTGTGCACTGCATATTTTATTGATGATAGTGTATATTTTCGTAGCATTATTGAACAGTATTATTTGGGTCCAAGTATTAAAATCTAAATTAGATCATATATCAGAAATTACTACATATCTTTTGGCAACACATTTTTCTTGCATATCTTACCATACTTTTCAGTCGTAAGTTGCAAAAGTGTATAAGATATAGAACTTTCTACAGGCGTAGATAAATATAAATTAGAACAATTTCACTGCATATATTCAGCATATTTTCAACATGACCACTACATTCTGATTGATTTCTACATATTTAAATTTGTTAAAATTTGGAAAACATTTACTCAAGTTTTCTGACTTCATCGAGTGTAATATCGAATGTTGATAATCCGAGTATTGCAGTGACTTTGACTGCTTATCTGAGCATATTTTTAATAAATATGTATGCAGCATATTTTAATAATTGCATTTTTACAGTTGCATATTTTACAAACGTAACATATTTTTCTGGTATATTTTGACGGATCAAATTTTCAAAATGTAAAGTACAACCAGAACCAAATTTGAACGTTGTAGCAAGTTTGCTGCATATACTGAGAACGCAAAATCAAAAAATACATACATTACATATTTATATGACAGTAGGGCATATTTTCGTAGAATCATAGAACAATATTATTTGTGCCCCAATAATTAAATGCTATAATCGGAAATTATCTACAGGCTCAGATAGAAATAAATTTGAACGCCCTAACACTTACTTTACTAGAAATGTATATTCAACATATTTCCAAAATGAACACTAATAACCATAATAATAACCTATGAACCATAATAAGTATCATTAGTGACAATTAAAATTTTGTATATTTTTTACAACATATCTTTCTTACATATTTTAGCCAATTAAATAGGCAAGACTTAAAATATGCCCACAGCCAAATTCGCACGTCGTAGCAAATTATAGCGTGCTGCATATAATAATAATGCAAAACCAAAAAATATGTACAGTACATATTTTAATGACCATAGTGCATATTTTCGTAGCATCACTGAATGTAATATATGATCATATAAGCTTAAATATCAAGTAATTACCGCATATTTTTAACATCACATTTGAGACATATTTGAACGTCGAAACAATTTCACTACATACGAGGGTAGATTGAAAAGTTTCCGGAATGGGCAAGAGATGGCGCGCGTATCGTGAAATTGTTATGATGGTTGTCAAGGCTAACCTATTTTAGGAAAGCTGTCAAATTTTCAGACACGTGCGTCGTTCCGTTTATGTTTACTAGGATATCTTGTGAAGCAATTCAGGCACTTTTGCAAAAATGGATAAAAACGAATTTCGTGCAGTCATCAAACATTTCTGGATGGACGGGAAAACGGCGACGGAGATACGAGATATTTTGCAGAAAGTTCATGGCACATCCACACCTTCATTTTCGACTATTAGTTTCTGGGTGAGCGAGTTCAAACGTGGCCGTACGAGCACCAAGGATGAACCACGCAGTGGACGTCCAAAAACGGCCACAAATGAAGAAATGGTCGATAAAGTCCATGATCTCGTGTTAGCCGATCGACGAGTGAAGTTGCGCGAAATAGTAGAGACCACGGGCATCTCATATGAACGTGTGCAAAATATCGTGCACGAACATTTGGGCATGAGGAAGCTCTCGGCGCGATGGGTGCCGCGTTTGCTGACTATGGACAACAAGCGAAATCGTGTGACCACTTCGAAAGAGTGTTTGGCCTTGTTAAATCGTAATCCAACGGATTTTTTTCGCCGATTCGTGACCGTGGACGAAACATGGATCCACCACTACACACCAGAAACCAAGCAGCAGTCGAAACAGTGGATTTCTCCAGGCGAATCTGCTCCGAAGAAGGCAAAGACTGTCCCATCTGCTGGAAAGGTCATGGCCACCGTTTTTTGGGATTCGCAAGGTGTGATACACATCGACTTTTTGCAGAAGGGAAGAACTATCACGGGACAATACTACAGCGATTTATTGGATCAATTCAACGGCATTTTGAAGGAGAAACGGCCTCATTTGCAGCGAAAAAAAGTGCTCTTCCACCACGACAACGCGCCGGCCCATTCATCCCGAATCGCCAATGCTAAATTGGTTGAATTGGGCTACGAGGTGGTGCCGCATCCCCCGTACTCTCCAGACCTGGCCCCGTGCGACTTCTTTTTGTTCACAAACATGAAGACTTGGCTCGGAGGCAAGCGCTTTACGTCAAATGAGGAGGTCATCGCCGCCACTAAAGCTTATTTTGCAGAGTTCCCGAAATCATATTTTTCTGAAGGCTTAAAAAAGTTGGAGCACCGCTGGGAAAAGTGTATCGCCCTGCAAGGATATTATGTTGAAAAATAAAAACAAAAACCTGTTCAATTACTGCGTTTTCTTGCCCATTCCGGAAACTTTTCAATCTACCCTCGTATATTCAGCATATCTCTAATATGAATACTGCATATTTTATTTGTAATTAAGCAGAATCATTGGGCGGTGTTATTACGACCAAGCAATTAAAATTTTATAAGCGTATAAATCAAATAGTTTATAAATCACATATATATATCTTGCATAGTTTCAGTATTATACTATAAGATTCTGTACTAAGCAGAAAAATTTTAACATAGTAACAATTTCACTGCATATATTGAGCATATTTCCAATTTGTACACAGCACACTTTATTTGAATAAGAAGGTGTTCTAGTGCCAAAAAATTAATATTTTAGACGAATAGGAATCAAAAGCTATCGCATATTTTTTACAACTTATGTAATTTGCAGACCTTACCATACTTTTGAAAAATTATCTACTACGGATACAACGATGCACAGATTATACCGATCACTACATATTGTCAAAGATCATGTACACATCCGACGTTAGTGCAAATATGCAATTTCATATTTTCCATAAACAATATATGCAACAACTCATGTGTACTCTTTTTGCATATTTGTTGGTTGTCATGTAGAAACTGTTATCTTTTCCAGTTATACAGCATTCTTTTGTTTATTAAAATATTAAAGTTGTTTTTGAGAATTTTCACAAGTAGTATTATCGCCAAGTTTAATATATTGGCGAAAATTATATATTTTTTGCCTTCAAAGTGTGCCGTAAAATATTTGCTTACTAAGTTTTCAATAAAGCCAAATTAATTTATACATGTCACCACCAAGAACACTTTTATATGAACTTCATGCCAACGGATTTCCGTTCAAAATTCACCGAATGTTTTTGGCATGCAAATGACTTTTTAAAAGCTTATTAAATAACGAATGATGATGGTGACGACCAACCATCCGACCCGAACAAATAAAAACATGCCATTTTGTAAAATAAATAACTCCTGAAATACTAATAACGGTTCCAAAAATACACATTAGCCAAAAGAAACCGCAAAACTTTCTTTTTTTCTTTCCAAGAATTGGCAATCTTTACTTTTGGGATTATACACGTAAAATCGGCATCCCTTTGCTGAAAATCTCAACCGGTGCCTACTTGACCATCACAATCCTTTTCAAAATGACCAAAAATGACAGCTGTCTAAGATTTCAAACTCATTTATTTTTCTTTTTCAGTAAATGCAATAAGGATATAAGCAAACTTTTGAATGTTTGCTAAATAAAAATCTTTTAAAATGGGAAACGAAGGACAAAAAGGGGTTTAAAACGGTTAATTATTTGGTTTGAGGTTTCAGAGTTAAACAAAAAATTATTTGAGTGAATGAAAAAAATATAGATATAAAATTCCGCATTCCACCAACAATGGATAACAACAATAGTTCCTGTCACACAATTCATGATTATGCTGTCGCCCACATTAAATGTTAACAATTTTAAATTTAGAACTAACAGTTACATTACCGCCATTATATCATCGGTCACCGTTAGGAATAATTTGTGGGTAGAGGTAGGTCATGGGTATCCATAGGGCTGATGATGTGGGCAGGTGATATCATTTATCTTCCATTTAATAAGGAAACACATAAGGGCCTTCAGAATGCATTAGGGTTAAAAACATAACAAGGCAATTTCTAAGCTTTTAAAGTCCCGTTATTTTACCTACCATATAGAGGTTCAAAGTCAAACAAACAAAAAAGCAGCTCAACTATTTTTTTATCTAAAGAGTATAAAAAGATGTTATAAGATATTTTCTTTAATTACCGTAACACAGAGAAATATTATCGCAACCTTAAAACAGCCATGTTATTTAAGGTAAAGTAACTTAGAAATACAAGAAGAGGACGTTGAACTGCCCCAGTGTCCTACTAACGCAAAAGAAAAGTTAGTATAATCATTAAAATCGAAGATTCTCGAAGTGTACACGTAAATACATATATAAAGAAGTTATTGCGTCATTTTTAAATTTTTCCTAATAACTTTTTACTTTTTGTAACCCGAAGTTTTCCAAAAAGGAGGAGGACTTTCCAGTGAGTGGAGGAATCTAACTGGTGAGTCAGTGCGTTCAATGTAATCCAAAGAAACAAAAGTGGGTTACATTCTGGAAAACTGTTTGAATATAAAAGAAAGTTCGGGATTCTGAAAAACAATGACGTCACTGATAAACTGTGTTTTCAGGCGCTCATAATTATGTTCCATTAGAAGAAATCTTATGATATTGATGGCAGCTAGTTATTATGGTATTATGCAGACAACAAGCGTGTCTGAAGCTCTGAAGGAGTCTGACAGATTTAATCTTGTGCTGAAATTAAAGTCGTTCATCAGAATAAATTGTAAATTCGTCACGATTCGTTGCAGTTTTCAGAGTTTACTTTTAAAAACTTCTTCCCGCATTTAGTTTATTTTTATTTTCCTGAAATGAAGTACGTCAGAATTCGGGTTTCGCGTTTGATTGACCGTTGTAGTATCTAGGACTTATTTGCTTTATTTAACTGGATGCAATAGCTAAATTTTTGTTTTTATGAAATGCTCTAGCTTGTATAATTTTATTTACAAATCTACAATTAAAAAATGTTAGATTTAAGAAAAAATTCGCCCTTCTAGTATGATTCTATCAATTTACTGTGAAGCACGCCGTCATTAAAGGAATGTTCGTCTATTAGAAACTTCTCTAATTGGAAATCCATTGTTTTTCATTTGCATAATGTGATCAAGCACTGATAAGTAATGATCGTGGTATCGAAGCGAGATTTATTATCAATGTTGCAGGTTACGCACTTAATCAATCATTGATATCTCCGGCGTATTGCACGTTTATTACGTGCGTGTTGTCGTGTGTAAATTCCCTTTTGCGTTCTAAACGCAATCAAAAGCTTGATAATGAAGTTGTCAGTATTAATTTGTTTGTCGATGTGGATGTTAAGTGATTGAAAATGATAGTGATGGTGAAAGCTCCCTAGATCAAATGAGAGTTTTTATAGTCTTTTAAAAAGTTTATCAAATCTGCTCATTTTAAGTAATTTCCTCAAGGTGCAAACATTTTTCGTGGCAAATGATTTGGATATCAAAGTTTTAGAATTTCACGGACTATAAGCTTCAAAAATTTTAAAAAGTTTCAGAACTTTTCAAGCAAGTTTCAGAATTGTATTCCAAAGCGGTACAGAAGTTTAGAAGCGGTTTTTAGGATTTGAAGACTTCATAAAAACACGGTCTAAAAGTCACAGAATTTCGAAAATGTAGATAATTGCAGCCTTAAAGATTCTAACTTATGATCATGGACTCTGAAAGTTCTAACGCTAGAGTTAGCGTTACGAAGTTTTACAGTTTGAATCATTCGGAACTCTAAAATTAGATAGATTTGCATTTTAATTATAATTTTAACATTTGAATGTTATCAATTTTCCAAGTTTAAAATTATAAAATTAAGTTTCTAAGATTCAAATTTCATAGCTTTTGACGTCCAAATTCTGAATTCTCATGAAAATTAAAAACGTAATAAACGACGCTAAACCCTCAAAAATGAAAATGTGTGGGATTCACAAGTAATACCTACCCAATACATAAGTAATGCAAGTGATACTAATGTTATTCATCGGCTAGTATATAAAGCTGTATTGATGTGTATTGGTTTCACATGTAATTAACTGAGGAGAATTAATAAACTCAAACCAGTCTATCCTGGATTATTAATTGCGAATCCCACACATTTTCATTTTTGAGGGTTTAACGTCATGTATTACAACTTTTTTTATTTTAATTAAAAATTTCGCTAATTTTCGCTATTTCATTTTGTAAGGTCCCAAACTCTTCTGTATACACTAAAATACTAAAATCCAAAATTTGTTTATCAGTATGTTTGTCTTTTGCTAGACTTGGTCAGTGTGAGTTTCACTTTCAGACCACTTATATGGTTGGATTCAGCATGTGGGTTTGGTGAGCGTGGCTTCATGTTAGTGGACGCAGTAAATGCTTTTGTTAATGCGTTTGCCCTTCTACAGACTTTATAGACAAATCAACTAGATGGCTGTACTCTGCATGGATCTGGTGGGCGTGGCTTTAATTTGTTTGCCTCTTTATACTTGTCCACACATGCAGTTTAATTAAGCATGGATCAGAAAGGTATAAGTAAGTGTTTTTGATACACATCATTCTGTTATTACTAATTATAATTTTATTTAATAAAGTTAACTACGTAATTGAGAATTAAAAGTTTAATGTTGGGAGAGAGTAGTTAATGTTAAATAACGATAAGTACCTATAATTTATTTTACAAATTCAAGAATTTCTATAATTGATTTAAATCATATTTCCGTTATATGCTGAATAATTTATTCAAATGTACTTTCGTCCGTCCGAAGGACAGATTAGAACCTAGTCAATATACAGAGTGTTTCACTTAAGATTCACTAAATATCATTAATGCCTATCTTTCAGAATAACCGACAAAACAAATTGTTTTTGAAAAGTGGCTTGGTGGTTAAGACTGGTTTAATAATCACAGTTGGAGCTAAATATAACTGAATTTTCAATGTGATATTTGATAACTTGATGTTAGGTGATGTCACAGTTTGTTTTGACTGATTATTTCCAGCAGTTTACAAAAGTTGACCTTTTAGCAAATTTTTCTAGATGTGCGTAAAATCAAAAATGGCGTAAGGGTTTTTTGTTGATATTGACGGTTATTATCACCTATTCAGAGGATACGAATCTTAAGTGTATAAAAGCATTTTGGAATTTCCCAATTTGGATGAATAAACGAACGCCAGACTTTCAAACGTTTGAAAGTTTTAGCGACACGTAGTTCCGAAGTTTGAAGTAGTAGAAGCTCCACGCAAGTAAATATCCCAGTTTTAACGTTTTAAGTAAAGATGTCGACCGATACATCGGCATTGGCATTGGTGCCGATTGTCCAAAAATTCAAACATCGGCAATCGGCGAAATATACGCCGATTTATTTTCTCTGCGCGAAAAGACATTCAAACATCATTTTGATAGATAAAAATCAGTCTATGCTATTGCTGGCAGCGCATTAAGCTCGACAGAATTAATGATGCCGTTTCGCATTTGCACGTAAGGAGTGAAGTTGAAGACATATTTCCCTTGTAATTTTTAGGATAATAACAACAAAAAGCAACTTTGTCTTATTTCGTTTGTTTTCTAATTATTTTGCTTCAATTAATTTGAACACCAGCAATCGGCATCGGCCGATGTTTAAGTATAAATATCGGCGTCGGCATTATCATCGACCCATTGGTCAATTTCTATAAAGATGTCCCAGACTTTCATAAAACTAATACTCCCTTCTATCCAATACTATGCAGGTTTTTGAATTATACAAATTCCACAATTTATAGATTCTAACTTTCAGATTACTGTTTCGAATTAATCTCCAGTGGCTGTGTTTCAAATTCTAGAACTGATGTTTTCCTAGTCCCGTACAATTTTTCGTAGTAGTTATAAGTCTCAAAACTTGAGATATCCGTAGTTTAAAAGTTTCATAGTCTTAGATTCTAAGTTTTAAAGATTTAATGTTTGATTGTTTACTAAGATTTGATAATTTCATGCTTCCATTTTGCACTTCTTCTACTTCATGCATCCTTTCTAATAAAAAGTGATCGGTCTAATTGGCGCCAGAAAATGAAGCAAGCGTTCATTCGTTTTAATCCCCCCCCCCCCCCGGACAATCAGTGTTCACTTTTTCCAAACTATATATATATATATATAAACAAGTGGCCAAAAGATTCTAAAAAGTCATTAAAAGTTATTGACGCAGAGGAAAATTAAATATTATGTAGTAGCAGCTCAGCAGCAGTTCATTTATAGTTCGAGTGATACTGATAGGAGTAGTGAATGCATAGCCAGCTCAGTTTTTTTTTAATTCTACCCCAAGTTAAAGGTTGACACTAGAAGAACAGCTCTTTTTGATTATCACAAGCCTACTATGTTTTCGTTTAAATAAATAAATTGAAACAAATTTAAATAACTTAGCACTTGTTACGCCAAGTAGGTATTAATTAAAAGTATACCTTTAAAAGACGGTATATTTATATTATTCAAAAAATAAAAGAATATCAAATATGAATTACATTTAACAAAAGGAAGCACTAATTAATTCGTCACTTTTGATAATTAACGCCACGTAAACAGCATAGGTGCTAATGACCACGGCTGTTCGTCTTTTCTTTCATCTTGGTTCGGTCGCTTCGTCCGCATAATCAACAAAACAACTGAATGTATTTCGTGATGGACGTTTTACGCGCGAGCGTCCACGTAGTAATAAAGGCTAAAAAAGATTATGTAGTATGTGAGTATACTACTATTTGAAAGTATTGCGATGGAATTCGATTAGTCGAGCTCACAGCCGGGAAGGTATATCAAAAATTTGCAATCGACCAATCAATGGCACTTCCCAAAATAACCCTTAATAATGAAAAATGCAATTGGAGGCGCATTATAAACAAAAAAAAGCAGAAGGCAACGCTGACTACTAAAATTACGACCAAGATAACATTTGGAAACGGGTTCCTGGTTTAGCGACCCTGAGCTTTACGTGCAAGTGACGCAAGGACGACCCAATATGACACCGACGAGTTCGATGAACCTACGTGTGTATCTGTATAGGTATCAACAACATTTACTTTTTATTATTCCGTACTCTGTGTGTGTTTGTGTTTGTTTTCGTAATAATAAGGTTGGGTGGTGAATTTTTTTGGCACGAACCAAAATTGGTTTTTGTAAATTCTAGTAATAATGAATAATTTTGATCAAGAATCCGTTTATTAGACAATGCCGGTGTTTTGTAGAGAATTGTAACCAAAAGTTCAGCAAAATGGTGGACATTATATATTCAACTTATCAGAGTTGCCATGGATCATAAGACAACCTTGTTTAGATCGATTTCCAAAGAAACTAAAAATAAATAAATAAAAATATTTTTATATTTACCATAAATAGATTCTAAAAAGTTGAAGATACTTCCTACACCAAGATCTACCAGTTATGTTAACCTTGGAACATATATACAAATAAGCTATCTGACCCTGACTTGACGTTCAACAACCAACATAAGTTATCAGCGTGTGTTTTATTACTTGCTATAACTTCTTGCCCAAATTACAAGGAAGTGAGAAGACTAGACTTTTGAGGATGATTTAAGTGGGTCACTATATAATCATAATAAAGATCATCCACATGACTCACGTTGCTTTCTTTCTTCGGGAAGGCTAGAATTTCAGAAAATACTGTTCATGTGTACTCTTTTCTCACATTTTTCGATTCATCAATTCCAAAAATCCGATTTATTTAAAAGTACAGCACCTTCAGTTTTAGTGATCGAACCTTAGACAGTTAAAGCAGATTGAATAATATTTTCAGATGCTTGAAATTGTTCAATTTTATATTGCACCCGTTTAATTTATGTTTATAAATTAAATCAGCAATCTCATCTCTTTATTGATTGGCATTTTAACGTTTATCTTTACAGACTGTGTCTTAATTCATTGTTTAAATTACTTTATGACTGCTTGGCGGTGACATTCGTATATTTACATATATCATAACATCAATATTGCTACTTGCTGCCTTTTATATTTTATGTTTTCTATGGTATATAAACATTTGCTAATGTTTTTAGCAAGTAATTTTAGTAAGTGCTAAGTCATTTTTGCTAGTACTAAAAGCAAAAGAAAAATTTCTTAAAATTAATACCTTAAAGTGTGTCGCTTCAGGAATTCTTAATGTTTCTGGTACTTTATACTACAGTGGGCGTATGACAGAACAAATCGTTTTCGGATTTATTCCATTGGGTGCATTCAGCGAACTACGACGCTGCAGCGCCACTCCATCAAAGGTCAATTCTTGAAGCGCTTTGCTTCCCGCCACTATTGCAAGTGAGTGCTTTACCACAGCTGCAAACGGAAAACGACTTTGTTTTGAACTTTTGGTATTTTCTCACATAACCTGTTTGCGTTCATGCCTAATGAATAAGGATAAAGTTATCCAAGATGGGCCGCGTTAGCTTAACTTTGTTAACTTTGAAGTCAATTTTGATTTACTTTTATTTGAGGTTAGCTGTCAAAATGAAGCTGCTTTAGACTTCGCATTTAGACGACCGATGCAGTCTAGTCGAGATAAAGCCCGTAAATACAGCGTGTTATAGCTTGATTTCCCTGAATGCGCCCATTCTCAGTAACAACCTTGCTATAGTAAGTTGTATCTTATTTTTCTAAACGTGTTTGTTTCCGTTACAAACAGTTCTTTTGCAGTTCGATTTCAGATTATAATTCCAATTTTGTTTATGAGGTGTTAGGATTCTTCTGTGAAAACTTGTTTACTGTCTCCTATTAGTTTGGAGCTGATAGCTGTATGTAGTTATTAGAAAAATTGGGAAAATTATAAAATCTGTTTGATGTGTTTTTGTGTGAAAAGTCTTATACGATTCTAGGTTAAATTTTACAAATTGATTGCTTTAAAACTCTTTTTGACTTAGCGTCTCTTATTTTCATGAACGTGCGTCAACTAAAAACCGATGATAGATTGTAGAAGCTCATATAAGGATAAATAGTTGACAATATTGCAAGTTATAAGTTTGTACTAGAAATATCGAGGGGTCAACCACTCGCCTCAATACATGTACATTTTGGCGGCAATCGCACGCAATCCTTAGCAATCACAAGGAAATCATCAGAAATCTCGCAGTCTTTATTGGCAATCAGCGAAATCTTTGGCAATCAGCGAAATCTTTCGCAATCATCATCGCAGTCGTCGAAATCGAATATAGTAGAAGTGGCGCCATCATTAATTTTCGGGAAATTCGATAGTTATTCATACTTATTATTAGTATTTTTGCCAAAAGCGGCATTTTGGGAATCGGTAAGTGAATACGTCAATAATAAAGCTAACACTCCCACTTCAAGCAAAACGAAAAACCCGCCTATAATTTAGTGCTAATTAAAGACAAAGTACCAAAAACAACTTAATTTTTTTTGTGGCTAAAACCATTTAGACACAATTCGCATTTCAAAATTGGGGGTGCTAGCTTGAGCTCTAGCTAGCACTCCCACTTCAAACAAAAAAAATAAAGCCATAATTAACTACTAATTAAGGACAAATTTGTACCACAAAAACTTTTTTCGCAACTACAACTCTATAGTCGCTATTCACATATCAAGACTGGCAGAGCAAACTGGCAATCAACTTTCATAAAAATGAAAATTTCCTAAGCTGTCATTAGTACTAATTAAAGACTAATTTGTAACCCCAAAATCTTTAATTTTTTGTGCTTTGCGTTCACAATGGGCTCATTGTGACACCGTAAACGATTTCATAATAGAGGCTATTATAACATCGTTCCTGGGGTCTATTTGTTTTGTAAGATTGGTAACATTTGTTTTATATTATATATAAATACCATATATGATAAATACACATTTATTATTTTTGACACATTCTAACCTCACAAAACGTGAAAAGTCAGGTTATAGCTTTACCACATGTTAAACGCAAAAATCACTAAATTGTAATGCAATGTTTTTAATAGCTTGAATTTACAATTTCTATCAAACTAATGACGCAAAGTGTAAAAAATAGTATATTATACTTGTTTTATAGACATACTGTAGGCACTCATTCCTTTGGAACACTCCTCGCTTCTCTCGTCGTGTCCCAAACAACTCGTGCTACAAGAGACCGTATTATACAACTTGTATAATAATCCAAGAAATATATACGTTGATTCTCTATATTCTTTCTTTCTTGGCGTGACTCTATTGGGGTTTCGAACCCTGGGGGTTCGAACCCTGGCTGGGACGTTATTTTTTGCTTTTTTTATTTACGTTTTTAATGGTTTCTAAAATATTCTAAAGTCATTTTTAGATGTTTCCTAAAGTTTTTTGGTACTGTATAAACAAAACTTTATACCCGCGTAGCAGGTATTACAACCTAGTATACTATTGTACCATGATTAAAATGTGTAAATAAACGATTGTTTAAAACGTGTGCCATCTGTTTCGAGATTATTAGAAATTGATTAAATACAAAAATGTCAGGTGTCAACTGTGACATGGCTTATTGCAAGTATTTTTGGAAGCAGAGGTGATTGCCTCGCAATGTCTTTTTCCAATCAGAATATTAAAAACCTTCCCATATAGATCCAACTTTATGGCAGACAGTGCATGTGACACATGGTACATTGGGCGCATAGTGCAAGTTTTAGATGATCAAACATTTAAAATAAAATTTTTAAAATCTAAACTAGACGAGTATTAATATTTGGCCAAAAGAAGAGGATGTGCAGATTATAAAAATATATTTTTCTTTTATGGGCCTATCAAACTACAGTAGGACTCGATTATCGGTCAAGCATTGAAGGATAATCGAAAAGACGGTTAACAGAACAATAGAGAATTTTTTAATGAAAAAAATGTTTTTTTCTCAAAATTGTTTTATATTTGGAGAAATTATAGTATGTATGTAGTAACAGACAATAGTCCATTTTGTTTAAAAAGCCGTGGCAAAATGGGTATTGAAAAAGAGTATAAAAGTCTTAGAAGAAGTCAAAACTAAAAATCTTTTTATACTTGTGTAACGTTAAAATTAATAATCGTATATAGTTCCTAAATGAAGCATTTTATTTGTGAAGTAATGTCCTTCGTAATATCTTTATAAATGAATTTACCTAACAAACACATTTTAATTAATAGTACTGTTCTTGTAAAAAACAACGAATACAAATACTGAAATATAATATAAATACAAAGATTAGTTAAAGTTTCACAAGTTTTATTAATATCTTAACCTGACAATATTGTTTCGACACTTTGTGTCATTATCAAAGGTAGATAACATTGATAAACAAACACGTTGCTAAGGATGAATACATACAGAAAATAGGTAACTAGATACAATACATAACAAAAACTAAATATCTAACACTTCTAATAAAGGAGAATTACTAAGCTCAGTTTGTTCATTCATTAAAGGTACTGTGCGTTTATTAAGTCTATAAGAGTATAGACTTAAACATCCAGAAAAATCGAATTATGCCAAACACATTTTGGAACAGAACCACCCAATGACACCTCAAAACAACATTAAATTCTTACATTTTTGCAACACCAAACACAAATTAGACATTTTAGAAGCTTTTGAAATATACAGACATAAACGCACAGTACCTTTAATGAATGAACAAACTGAGCTTAGTAATTCTTCTTTATTAGAAGTGTTAGATATTTAGTTTTTGTTATGTATTGTATCTAGTTACCTATTTTCTGTATGTATTCATCCTTAGCAACGTGTTTGTTTATCAATCTTATCTACCTTTGATAATGACGCAAAGTGTCGAAACAATATTGTCAGGTTAAGATATTAATAAAACTTGTGAAACTTTAACTAATCTTTGTATTTATATTATATTTCATGATTATGGAGTTCCACAAAGTAAGGCTGGAGACAGTAAACGAATACAAATACTATCGATTTTGTTCTAATCTTTAGCAATCACATTGAAATCGCTTTTCAAATATTAGCACGTTGATGAAGAAGCAATCGGATTCTAGAAATCATCCCGCAATCCTCGGAAATCATAGGCATTGTGAAAGCAATCCTTGGAAATCGTAGAGATTGTGAACGCAATCCTTCGAAATCAGAGATTGCAGAGGCAATCCTCGAAAATCATAGAGATTGCGAGGAAATCTTGGATTTCGGCAATACATGTACATTTTTTGTAAGAGTGGTTGACCCCTCGAGAAATATCTTAATTCACACTTCCATCTGTGTCGTATTCTCTCATGATACAACAGATGGCTCTGTATCCGTTTCAAAAATAATAAAGAATTCGATTGGTCATTCTTTAATCCAAAACTGACTTTAAGCAAAGAAAAGCTCGTAGAAGAGCCAATAGTTGCGAGTCCGAGGAGAGTCTCTTAAATTCAACTTGTATCCAAGTCAGGCAATTTTGAATTGATGACTTTCTTTTAGTAAGAATCCTCTTCTAAGAATGTCCTGCTTTTTTAATGACGTTTCGGATTTTCAAGATTTTAGGCCCACTTATTAGTATCTTTGTTAGTGATTCTGAATTGTAGAGATACTATCAGAATTATATCCGTTCAAGACGGATTCAATAGAAGTCTTTGTCTGGAATTGTTTTGTTTGGGAAATTGCATGGTGTCTCTTATTGTCTTTGGAAAAAACTTAAGATGACATGTAAAAGATTGAAAATCCCATTTTCTCCTAGTTAGCTATTGAAGCTCACTGCTAAATAATAAAGAGTAAATATTATCTCTAGATCCATTCCGTCTAAAAATTTTACAAGTGACTCTTGTTGTCTTTGACTCAAACTTATTAACTGATAATGTTTTAGAAATTAAAAATTTTGTTTTCCCTTAGTTGGTTATTGAATGATCATTGATAAATGAAGATCGTATAGGTACCTCTTATTCTCGTTAGGCCCTTATAAACATAACTTTTACTGGAATCTACTGATACATAAGAGACGCTCCTCTTTGACTTGCCAATCCAGTAAATATATTTCGAAATCTGCTTTGTCTAAAAATAGCAAAAAAGGCTATCGCTTGTTTTTTAACTACCTACTGATGTTTGTAAGTTTGTCCTTGACTCTTTAATTTCTCGCTTAGATAAATCACTAAGGTTGTTTAGCTCGTCAAGCTTCTTCTGGTTTGCTTTTTTTATTTTCGTTTGTTTATTATTGTGTGCATAATTCCCTACCATGATTTGCACAACTCGCCTCCAAACAACTTGTAGTATTTCTTTGATTGCAAACAATTTCAAATTTTAATCTATTGAAAACAAGTTTTTGCTGTCACATCAATGAAGTGTAGGGTTATGTTTATATTAGAGACGGGCATGTCGTGTATTATAATTTTGACATTCTTTAAGATTTATTTCTAATAAGCGTGGATTAACTAACTTATTGGGACCTTTTTAATCAATATAATGATCATTTTTCACTAACAATAGGGTGCAAGGACTGTGTCTATCAGAGCACCTACGAAATGCGAATACGTATTTCCATTACGATGTTACCTTTTTCACGGCGAAGATCCGTCTAGAAAACTAGGTTTTCTCGCCATGAAAACGCTAACTTCGTTGCTATTTTTCAGTTTATCCTATACTTAATGGTTAGCTGGTAAGTTACCATCAAGAATGTTGAGGTTAGAAACCAAGGTATCAAGAAACTATTAAAATTTAATGATTTTGTGATAACAAGTAGGAAATCCGATATACTTACATAATTCAGCATAAATTGTGTCTAAAAATTCTAATTATCAAAATATTGCGTGGAGTTTATACTGGGCGCTATTTACATACAAAGGGTTATTATTTATAAAATAAATAATGTACAGTCGGATTTAAATTTTGATTTTACTTTTTACTGCAAGACTACTTCCTAAATCAGACAGTAATTAATTATCAAAGTGTCTAAAACAAACCTTTTAATTGTTGTAATCCTTTCCTAATGATTCGGAGAAGTCAGAAATATCCAAAAAGTGGAAATATCCTTAATGGTATAAAGTTTTGTAGTTCAATAATCCAATCACAACAATAAGGGCCACATTTTTTAACCACACACCAAGTTTACCACACAACCTTAATAATACTAATAAAAAGTTTATTTAACACTAGAATCCACAGTTTTTCGAAGCAGCTACTTCAATAACTTAAAAATCCTCTTATAGTGAGATCCAATTAACGAAGATGAACTTATAATAGTCAATAATAACTAATTAGTCTTATTAATTTCCAAAACTTAATTTAATTCTAAAGGATGTCCAAATTGTAATTTTGAGTTAACTTAGTTAATTTTTCTTTTCCTTCACTTTTTCAAGTCACTTTTGCGGCGTAATCACCGCGAAATGTTCCAATAACAAACAGCACACTGACAAGCATCGAGAATCACCTGTTAAGACCGCATGGTTAGGGGCACTATCAAATACACCACCATAGTCTTACTTCTTCAGAGGCGTTTTCAAACTAACCATCAACCATGATACAAGTTAAACTTGACCCTGATGATTTTCAAAGTGAGCGCCATGCAGTGGTGATAGCTGAAAGCTCAGTTAACGGGAAATCGGGTCGTTCACCTCCGAATTCTGAGTTTGCCCTCAAGAAGCTGCTGCTTGAATGCAACAACCAACAGCAGCAACGAGGACTTGCTACTTTGATGAGGAAGTTCTTCTTGTGATGCTTTAAAAGTTTTTGTCATCATTTTTGGGTTCATCGATACTGGTTTTATTACCATCGATGATAAAACTGATGATGGTTTTCCTTTTTTTTGTGTGATTCCATTTCCTTATTCCTTGACGCCAGGTAGGAGGAGTGGGTACTTACACCTTACCGGTTGTTGAATTCCATTGTTTCCGATAATCAATTTACTTTTAATATAAAAATGTAAATAATATACGTGTTGCAATTCAGTGGCACAGTACATTGATCTTGAAGTTTACAGTCTTTGCACTCAAGAAAAAGGAATTATTTTCTCATGCCAGAAATAATCACAAAAACGTAAAATTCTGATATTAACACCTGTGAAGGCTATAGTTATTAAGTTAGTCAGTCTGTCCATCAATGCATTTCCAAGAACTTTAGATAATATTCACCAAGCAGATTCAATTTTATTAGCTTACACTGAATTTTCTTAATTACTTAAGAAATAAGTTGAGGTTACAGACGTTACAGTTAAATTCTAAAGTGAAATGCCTTTCTCCTCATGTCAATGAGTTCTTGAATCTGAAAATATTTTTTAACTGTGTTCTATCAAAATAACACTCAGTTACTATAGTATCTTATTATAACACCCTAACAAGAGCCGATTGATGCTAGTATGAGATCAAAGGGTTTGAAGCTTAACCCAGCATTGCAGTCTCTTCCCTTTTCAAGCATTATATCGATGTATGCATTATATATATATCCATTTTCTGGTTTTCTTTTTAATAAATAGCTTGCAATTTCTTGATTCTGTTAATATGAAAAATACACTTTCAGGCTATGGAATTAAAGCTGAAAGCTTTCCTATTGTAGTTTTATACTTTTCTGAAATTTCGGGTCCTAGTAGAAAATTATGCACACAAACGAAAATAAAAAAGTTAACCAAAAGAGGCTTGACGAGCTAAACAACCTGTAGTAATTTATCTAAACGAGGAATTAGAGAGTCAAGGACAAACTTACAAGCTTCATTAGTTATAAATAAACCACAGTTTCCTGATATTTTAGACAAGACGAATTTAGAGCAATACACTAATGTTATCCTCTGACGAGTTTTGTGTATATTCGTATTTTTACAGTAATTTTCGAAAAATGGGGGTTTCAACTCTTTGAATTTCTCTTGAGGCTTACCTAAATCCTCTTGTAATCGTTTTGACAGTGTTTGAAGTGTAATCCCTAACAGTTTAAAATCAATAACAAAAAAAATAAAATCTTCTAGATAATAACAAAGCATGCTGTTCCAAGAAAGATGGATAAGCGTTTTGGAATTTCAAACAATTGTATAAACAGTGTTTAGATGTTTAAGAAAAGAAAGTTTTCACTCCAAAACTGTCCTACTTGGTTAAAAGTTGAATTAAAAATATCTTCTTCTTCCTATCAACCTTTGGTATCTCAATAATTTTATTTTTTTTTTTGTTTTCTATCCACGTTTCCGAGCCGTACATCAATGCACTTTTTAAGTTTCACCTAAACGGCTTCAGTTTTCTTTGTTTTGATATGTTTTTGTTAGTTCATACCCTCCGTAAGGGTGGAAGGTTTGTAGTTCTAGTAGGAAGTCCTACTTGTTTTGTGGCGGTGGCTAATGTAACGATTTTGTGTTGCATATGGTAGTTTCTTTCCGTGATTATAGACAAACGTCGTCTGTATACCATATATCTTTTAGTTTTTATGTTAGTCCATGTCTTGTTATCTATGGTTTGTCTCATAATCCAATCTCTTACTATCAGAAACAGTGTTGGTGACAGTATACTGCCTCGTTTAACTTCACTATTAATATTTATTTCATCTGTCAATTTTTCTTCAATTCAATGCTTGCAGTGCAATTTTGATACGAAGCTTTCAAAATTCTGTAGGTGTATTATGCCGAATGAATCGAATACCTGATTAAAGTCTACAAAATTGACATAATATATCTCCTGAGATTTCAGTTGTCTGTTGAATGAAATCTCTAGAGTGCATTTCTGGCTTAGATTGCAAACTGCAGACTACAGACCATACTATAAGCTATATGTAGATCATAGACTGTAGCGTATATATTGTAGACCACATACTATAAACTACAAACTATAAACCATCACGGATTATAGGTCACATACTATAGATCACAGACTATACACCATATACCATATACTACTGACGATATACCAGGGGCCATCGACTATAGACAGTAGGCTATAGTTTATAGACTATAGACCACAGTCTATACGCAATTGACTATCTACTACAAGTTATTGACTACACACCATTGGCTGTTAACTGTAGCCTATACAATAGACTATGAACTGTAGACTCTAGACTGTATATTGTACACTGTAGACTATAGACCTTAAACTATAGACCCTGAAATGTAGACCGTAGACTCTTCGGTCTAGAGGCTACGGGGAGTACACTAGAGACTACAGAAGGGCTTGGAAGGTCTTTTGGAAGGAACAAAACTCATTGACTACTTCTACTCTTTTTTCCAGATTTTTGTAACGGAATTTAGATTGTTTGTGCGGATGCTTCACAAGGTACAAGTTTTTTTTATCTCAAGAGAATCTGTCGAAATAAAGAGATGGAAATTTGTCAAAATGCTGCTTTTCTACAATATGTGACGTTTTTCGTTTTTACAAAATGCGAATAAATGGTAAACAGAACAATGACAGAGTCCTGTTTATCATCTTGTTCATTTTAAGTAGTGTATTTCAGCCAGTGTTCCAAACATACCTCGATGTTTTGCAAAATCATGATATTGTTTCGAACAAGTATGAAAAACTAATAATATTTTAAAACAAAGTAAAGTTAATGATACGGTCATAGATTGCCGAATGTAGATTTCCATAGATCAATGATTGTGCACCATAGCCAGGGAAACTTCATTACCAATAAACTGCATAGTAACGACATTTCGGAGATCTTATACAATTTTTGCAAAATTCAACATAGTATTGTTTGTTGCCTGAAGATAAAAAAGTATAAGCAGTCTCTGTTCGTCTTCGATTGCGAATGAAATCTTTAGAGCTCATTTCTTGATTAAACTGCAAACTGCGGGCTGTACACCATAGATCACAGACTACAGCATTAGCTATATAGACCGCAAAGTATAGAAAACTGACTATAGGCCATAGACTAAAGGTCATAGCCTATAAACCATAGATTATACACCATAGGTTACTGCCAATAGACTGTAAACCCTTGACTATAAACCGTAGAATATAGACTGTAGACTATCGACCGTAAAGACTGTAGATTGTACACTATATAAACCATAAAGCATACGCCATAGACTATAACTATAGATGATAGATGATATAACTGTAGATCGTAGACTATAAGCCGTAGATCATAGTCTGCAAGATATCGACCGTAAAGACCGTAGACTATACGCCGTATAAACAGTAGACTATAGAAAGCACACTATAGAGCGTAGACTACAGTCAGTCGACTATAAACCATAGAGCATATACCATAGATTATCACTGCAGGTGATAGACTATAGACCGTAGACTACAGACCATAGACCGTAGACTATAAAAACCTATATACGCCATATACTATGACTAGAGGCATTAGACTATAGACCGTAAACTGTACACCACAGACTACAAATTATAGAGTGTAGACTATAGAGCTTAGACTATCCATACCGTAGAATATAGGCCATAGACTTATGCATCGTAGACCAGACCCATAGCCAGAGTTTATCGAGGGGGGGGCTAACATATTAAATCAAATATAATTATTAGAAAAAATTCATTTGTACAATAATAATAAAATAAACTTTAAAGTGAAAACATTCGAAGTTCCATATATGTTTCGGGGGGAGGGCTTTAGCCCCACGAGCCCCTCTCTGGATACGTTCTTGTCATAGAATATAGATCATATACTACAGACCATAGAGTATATTTCATACATAATAGTTTGGAGGGGGTTTAACGACTTCACCTCTTAATTCGCTTGATGGTTAACTTTACTAAAAATGTTGGGAACGCTATAAACTATAGACCATATACTGTGGACCATAGATTATAGACCGTAGACCTTAAGATATAAAGCCTATAACATAGACCGACTATAGATCATTATAACATATGGACTATGACTATAGACTATATGTCATAGACTATAGACCGTAGATTATAGATCATAAACTAATAGACCATAGAGTATCTACCACAGACTACAGATTTAGACACTACAGACTGTAATATATAGACCGTAGAATATAGAATGTAGACAGTGTGAAGAAACTATGGGCTGTAGACTATGGACCGTAAAATATATACCATAGACTATAGGCTAGACTATAGACCACAAACTGTAGTCCGTATACTATATGCCATAGACTTTAGACAATGGGCAGTAATAAGGTTTCACTAACTAAAGACCATGTATATTATAGATCAGGATCCACGGATTATAGACTAGGTAGTAGATCGTAGATTGTAGACATAAGACTAAACATTAATAGATTATATGATGTAGGCTACAGACTAAAGAATACATGTGTAAACTAAGTAAGGACAAAGCACATGTCTACTATATACACGACTTACGATGCACTGATTTGAAACACCTCGTCTAAATACTGTAAACATATGACGTACTGACATCTTAGACTATAAATCAGAGGTTGTAGATCATATGGTTTGTATGCTGTTACTTACGAACTATCAACTGGGGATTAATCTCACTTGATCTGAGGGGGTTTATCTCGTTACATGTACTTTTCTTCTGCAACTCAATTTACACAGGGCTAATCTATATATAATTATGTTTTTTTATCTAAACAAGCAAATGTGTAAGGAGAGATTCAGATGTTTAACCATTTATTTTGCATTTAGTCTAATCTATTCTAGTAGCAGCCTTACACTTTTCCATAATACTAAATCATTTAGTAACATATCCAAGTTGATTTTTGCAGCAGCGATATGAACCATTTTACCAGTAAATAACAGCTGCATTTCAGACTACATACAGCTTTCGACGTGAACAACGTAACTTGATCGACGAAAGAGGTATTGACGTTAGTCAAATACAAATGTGTGGTTTGGAGACACCGTTTAATAATCGTGTAATGTTAATATGTGATAAATCACACTCCTTGTAATCTGTTATTAGGCCTGACTGAGGTTATTGGTGTACGTCAATCTGTACAGTAGTCAAACCAACTTCAATCTCCTACAAAGCATTTTACCAGAACTTGTGTGACAGCATTATTGGCTAGAATGCAGTTATTGATTTCTATTACAGCCAAATTCAAGTCGAAGTGTTGGATTGTTATGTATTTAAGTTTTGTCGCTTTGAAGCTGTGAAATATTAAAAGTTTGAAATTCCTAAAACTGAAAATCTGAAGACTAATGAAGGTATAGATATGAAGGTTAAAATAAGTGATAGTTCTTCCATTTTATCGGGAAGATTATAGATTGACAAAACTTTTATGTTCTACTGAAGACATTTTTGAACAACTAATAAGTGAAAGATTTCAGGCCCTCTAAATGATAATCTTATCGAATAAAATATTAATAGAATAGGTTTTCTGTCTAATGTATCGTTGGAGTCTCCACGCATTTACGCAGACACGCACACCTTTCAAATATGTATGCTTTAATCTCAAAAAGTTTAAATTAATCAAGACTTTAATTTTATCTGCAACAATTTCCTTTTAAGAAATATGGATTTTTTTCAAACCTCTTATGGTATGTTTCACTTCTACCCACACATCACAAAACACAATACAAAAATGCAAACAAATGGAAATTTTGCAAAGATTTATAACCATTTCTCCAATCAGTAGCAAAATGCACCATAAATTTCAAGATATCTTTCAAAGTGCACACCACAACAAATAAATAGTAATATTACCAAGAAGTTCAACTACATAATAGTAATATTTGTGAGAGTAGGTCAAACTATGATTTCTAGTCATATATTATTTAAAAATACTTGCTTGAATTTCAGGGAAGCCAAAACCAGAGGGTGGTTAACCATAAACCACAACTAAACTCCGCACACAAATGATAATATTGATTTATGACAAATAACACAAAACACCATCAGGGGGTAGAAAGTCATTCTCTTCCAAGAACTTTCATTTGAGGGGTTGAAGAAATTTTAGGAATTCATTTACGAGGCAAAGTCCCATTTCTTTCACAGGTCCCGTTATTCTTTTGTTATTTTAGTTCTAGTTTGCAAAAAAAGATTTTACAAGTTCCACTTTCTTTATTTGAAAACAGTTCGAATATTTTTTGTAATAAAAAATTGTATTTCTGAAGTTCTTTAATTGTTTTGACCGCCCACTTATTTAAGCAATAGAGTTTGACCTATTGATTCTCATTATCGAAATCTAGGCCTGTCTATCTAGTTCCCTGTTCCAGAGGTTTTTCCTACTTTCCGGCGATCCAGAGGGTTAAGATTGGGCATGGACTCTCGAGAATGACGTGAAAAATAGACTTAGAAAATTGAAAAAGGGATTCCAATGGACTAAAAAATAAATTTTGTTCAATTGTTACTATCGGCAGACTCTATACCGGTATCTCAATCTGAATGATAAATCTAAATTGTTATTTCCCAGTCAATTCCCAGAAATTCGTGTCTGGGAGATCCGTGGTCAGTTGCAACGAAATTAACCAACTAATGGCATCAGAGGCTTAGGTAACTCCAACTTCCAGCGAAATAAGTACATTATGATGCAACTTGCATTCAACCAAACCAACTCCTACAATAATTTGAAAGTTGTGCAGGCCAGTGCGTTTTTATTCAGTGGACGTTGTTTGCTGGTCCTACTGACGTCGTCGCAAGTCATTGAACTTGATCCTGAATGCATTTTAGGCGATTATAAACACAATCTTCACTTGTAATACAGTATAATTTTGATCACGTTCTTTTTGAATATCTTGACTAAAAAAAGAGATGTGTAATGTAATGGTATATAATTTTGTAGTAATTTTAAATCTAGATATTGTAACTTGACACAGACAACAATGCTTACTCTATCTTGTGTTATATTGATATGTAGTATTCTATTTTCGGTTCTATAATATTATTTTTGGACATTTGAATATAATTTAATTTTAATAAAAAAGGATTGAAAAGAGTAAAAAATAACCATTTAAAGGTCTTACATGGTGCAATCAGGGGCAATTAAATTAGCATCGAATATTTTTTGTGATGAAAGAATTCAGATTCAGGAGAATGGTATGTATTTACTTTGGAAAAAACAAAACTTCAAAATTATAGCATTAAGGGTTATTAAAAGATTACCAGCAAGAATGGAATGTTTCTTTTTAAAATTACTCCCTTTATCATCTGTGATTAGTGGAGGAACCCACAATATTTAAATAAACATCATTATAGGAGATTAGTTTTCTTTATTTATTTAATAATTATTTGTTTTATACACAGAAAAGTCTTAATTTGGGACTTTCTCTCATTATTTACTTTTGACACCGTACATGCAGTTATTTCAAATATTTTGGATTATTGGAAGAGCGGATTACTGAATAGAAATGATCTAGCAGTCAGTCAATTGTCTAAATTTTACTAAAGAATACCTTGAAGGTTGTTTACTCAAATATTTTGTATTTTATTTGTAAGATTCTTTATTGAGAGCTCTACGGTAGTATGACAGAGGAGATCTATTTGTCCTGGCCTTTGTCTTGTCCTTACTCTAGAAATTGAAAAACTTACTGAAGCTAAATTCACGCATTTACTTTTTAAATGCTACGTGTTACTCTAGACCAGTGCACCAACCTTTTTTTAGCCAGGACCTTTTTTGGATTTCCTTAAAATGTCCGCGACCTCCCATATAAAATTTATTTTAGAAATATTAATATTTAGTAACTAAATATAAAATAAAAAATTTAATGTGATGACTGGGCTTGCATCTGTGTAACAAGTTTTGAAATTCTTGGTTGAGTATTTGTCAAAGCCAATCCATGTTATCTTGAACATCCAGTCTATTTCTGGCCTATGTTTTGATTTGCAAAATAGTTGAAAAACCACTCTCATAAGATAGGTAGAAACAAATGGTACTAGTACCCGGAAAGAAAGTAGCGCGACATTAGAATACGAACGACGCATGTCACACCAAAATTCAGTCAACGATTTTTCCTGAAATACGTAACGAGCTGTGAAATCATTCCATAACCCTAAAAATTCATTCTGCACTTTATCAGGAACGTCGGCAGCATCCAATGGCGCCTGAAATGGGTTCCTTACTACTGCAGCTTCTTGTTCCGACAGCTCGGGGAAATACCTTTGAATTTCGTTTTCAAGGGATTGAAGGTGATCATCAATTTCCTGTTTTAGATTCTCCACAATTCCTGTCTCTGATGCTTCAACTGTTGTGCATAGGTGTTCAAAGGTTTCAAAAGTTTCCAAGATTTGCTTTACGTCGCTATAGTTTCTAAGCTTGGAAACTAAGGAGATTATCTCTAAAATAGATTAAGTGCATATACGTACTTACTCTGGAGTTTCAAATTAATTTTGTTTAACTGGCCGAAGATGGCTGACAAATAAACAACTCTTTGGATCCAATAAAATGTATCATAAAATCTTGTTTTCTTTGCATTTCCAAGAAAAAGTTCGTCTTTTAATTCAAATACATGTTCAACAACATTCCTTTTGATAACCAACGAACAGCAGTATATACAGAAGAGCTTCGTAATCAGAATGCATGTCTTTACAGAGTTCTTTGAACAGACGGGTGTTGAGTGCACTAGATTTCATATAATTAACAATTTTTATTCAAAAGTCAAGCGCTTCTTGGAAAAGCTTCGGAAGAGTTTTAGTAGCACGGGCAAACCTATGAATCATGCAGTGCAAACCCTTTGCTTGGGGTGCATCCTGTTTATTGTAATTCCTTAGTTTTAAAGAATGAACGTATCATGTCCATGACGTATTCACTCTTCGTTGCAGTTTTTAGTGCTCTACAAAACAAAAATTCTTCTTTGATGTCATCTAAATGAATATATTTCACAAAAACAAGAAACTGGGAACATGAACTAACAACCGTTAGACAAGTTGAAAAGAAAAGAGAGGGGGATGCTCTTATTTCAATTAAAATTTGCAGCATATCCGATGACATATCCGAAATGCGTCTCTGAATTGTGTTGCTGGACAAAGATATATTACGCATTTTCATCTAACTTGCTTCTCCAAGAATCAACTTAACTGACTTGAATAGACAGGGTTTGATAAGCGTTTCGGCAATTGTATAAGGCTTTTTATTTTTAGTAACTTCGGGATCAATTTTATACGATGCTTGTACAACGGTTGGCTTTGTTGCTGAGAAATTCTGGTAGAATCGAGCTTTTGTCGTTTTAAGCCAGTTTCACTTCGTTTGAAAAAGTTCAAATCTTGTGTAACATGAGCCGAATGCTTTGTTTCCAAGTGGGGTTTGAGCTTTGATGGTTTCATAGATTCAGCACTGAGAACAGCATTGCATAAAACACACTGCGGCTTCTCTATGCCATTATTAATAACAGTTGAAAATCCAAATTTTAAATAGTTATCTGAATATTTTCGTTTTTTTCTCCATCACGTTGATTTCTGGAAAAAAGAACTACATCTTTCGATATCTTTAGTTTGTGACGCCATGTTTATAGAAACTCTTGTGTTATTTTTTTATATCATTCTCCAACTGAGCATGTTTTAAAAACATCTTGTATAGGTGTATAAATTACAACATTAATTAAAAATATTCTTTTTATAACAAACCAGAAATAGATAATTATCATTAATGAACTTCACATTAATACTTGTGTAGTATATATTTTACTTACCGAACCGAATCCAGCTGCGATTGTTGAGGCAGAAAAACATATTAATATTTTATTAAATTAATTAAAGAATGTGTGCTGTGCTGGTTTTTGTTACAAAAACTGTCTGCTGCGACCCCCTCAAAAAGCTATTGCGACCCCGTTGGGACCAGCGGTTGGGAGCCACTGGTCTAGACAGTCTTGAGGTAGAGGGTAGATAAAAGAACGAAAAAGAATTCTCCAGATTCTGAGAAAGTTCACACTTTCGTGTCAGGATAACCCCAGCTTGAATTTCCATAAGAAAAACGACGTAACAGTCTTCACAAAAACCCTTTAATTCAAAGCGAAGATAACCTACGGACTTAACGAATGAGTCATCAGATCGAGAAACAGTGCCTTCACAGTTTCATGTACCACTTTTTTTTAATTTTATTTTTAATGCTGGAATATTTGTCCTCAAACTTTTGTAACGTCTACTTTTCACTTGAGGGCAAATCTTAGCTTTGAAATAAAAAATCAGCAAAATGGTAGGCAGATTGAACTACATGAACTTTTCGTCTGTCTGAAGCATCTACAGTATGTCTGTAGGATAAGCTCTCAAATGGATGAAAGTCAACATTTTTTAGCATGGTTTTTACTTGTTTTTGAATAAGCATCTAAGTTTTGAAAAGAACTAAAAAATAGCATATTACATTGTGAAGGACTCTATGGACTCTATCTTACCATTTTTTCAGAATGTCTGTGCATTGTTCTTATCTTGAGTTATCTGTTTTGGAACAGAATAGAGTCCCAACTTATTAAAACTACTTTTATTTTTCTGGTCCTTTCATCTTCCATGTGCTTTAATAAGGGCAGTTAACATATGCAATTAATATAATGGGCAGTCCGTTCATGTACCTTTCAGTTTTTATCGCTTATCTACCACAATCCGCCTAATAAATGCTTACCCTATCCCGATATGTCCAATGACACCATTAGAAACCGGTGCCGAATTTTAGAAAAGGTGAGCTGATGTGAAAGCTTTTCTGTCCAATTTTTTCTCAATTTTTCCGTAATTTGGAAAAATATTGTCGATCTTATTTAGCATCTATTGTTGATGGTATCACCAAACATCTGCAGTACTGTCCTGAGACTGGTCGTAGACCTATGAAACATCTGAATTAATCAGTTGCCTCATTAGATTAAACAAATAGTACCAGTGATAGATAAGTAGATCTCATTACAAGTATTATGCGTACAATAGCATCCAAAATTTGAAAGAACGAAATCGTTTGACTAGCTTTAAAATTCTTTAACGGTAGCTATATAGTAGTTAGTATTTGCAATTGCAGAGCAGATCTTCGCAAAACTGGTCTGCTGGCTCGGTTCTTTATTTAATCTTATAATATTTTAAAGGCAAAAAAATCATCATAATGTAGATTTATACCTACAAATCCAATCATATAGATTGTAGAAGATACCTGAGACTAAGAATGCTGCCTGTGAAGTTTCTGGTCTCCATATATGTAAACTACACTCGACTCCATTAGACGAGTCTATGTAAATATAGTCTCTTTAAACCTACTGAATTTATGTAGATTATAGTATAGTAAATAGAATACAATTTATAGTCTAGTAAAATCTAAACTAGCCGCTTTCGGATTATTATAAAAGGTAAAAGTTAATAAAGGTAAATTAATGTTAACTGAAATACAAGCAAAGGCGATATTTCCAGTTGATGCCTTTGAAGGTATGCACCTGAGCATCTCTGTTTTGGCTTAGAAAACTTTTAAAATTTTAAAAGTTGTAAAACACCAAATGGCTTGTAAAAGTACCTTTTCTAGAATTATTACCTGAAGTTGTAAAAATAATTAGGTAATTACTGTTATTGAAGAACAGATTAGTATTTAAGTCGACTTTATTATCACCATTGACATGTCTATTGTTCAATTGCAGTAAATCTGCCGCAAGTAATAATTTAGATAATATTAATGATTACATAGCCATTTGTCTAAAGCCCGGATTTACCTGGATTTTGCGATGACAGATATCCCTTGCCGGGTGGTTTAGCAAAGCATATACCTACGTACTATCCTATACGATAGTACTTATGTAAGGTTTTTGAATTGCAAAACGCAGTACGTTTATTCAGCTCATTTCTATTTCATCTCCATGCCCAGTCATATACCATATGTCCTATTTGAAGACGCACTATAGGGAAATTACATGTGAAATCTTTTTGAAATACGCATCTCTAGTAAATGCTGTATCTTCGATAACAGCTCAGAATACTTATTTGAATATATCTACCCAATAAAGTTATGAGTAATTGTTATTGTTTGTTCTGTATGCACATATTCATATAAAAAATATCTTACCAAGGGCAAAAATTGACGGATATAATACAAAAAATTCACTCAGTCCCTATATGATAAAGTCAAATGAAAAGAAAATAACATGAGAAGGTATACAAAGCTTGGAGAAGGTAGCAATAGTAATCGAGAGGCAATTCAAATAGTAGAGATTTCCAGTTTTCGTTTGCAGTTAAAAAAATACTTCAGGTTCCCAAAAAGTGTAAACCCGGCACCAATCAAGTTTTATCTTAAGTCGGCGCCACACATGCGGCATTCGCCAAATACGGAGCAACGAGTGTTTGTTATTCGGCAAACACTAGTGTGGCTGGATGATTGGTGCTTGGTATGTGACGAACAATTTGTCAAATAGTTCGCAAGAAGCAAACACTCGGAATTCGGCAAATACCGCATTAGTGGCGCCGGCAAAATACATTCTGTCCAACAGCACCTTTGATTCAACAGAGTTTGATACTCGTACAATGAAACTTTTGTCCAAACGACTTTTCGTCCAACCGACGTTTGATCCAATGAAACTTTTATTACAAAGGACTTTTCGTACGTTGCGACTTTTGGTTCATAGAAACTTTTGGTTCAATGGACATTTGACCCAACAAGACTTTTGTTCAATAAACTTTTTGTCCAAGGGCCTTTGGTTTAACAGACGTTTGATTAAATGAGACTTTTTTTGTACACAAGACTTTTCGTAGATTGCGACTTCTGATTCAACGAGACTTTTTGTTCAAAAGATTTTTCGTCCAACGCAACTTTTGATTCAACATACATTTGACCCAACAAGACTTTTTTCAAAGCCCTTTTCGTCCGACGGGACCTTTGGACGTTCAATTGGAATACATTTTCATTAAATTAAAAGTCCTGTAATACTAAATGTTATTGAACCAAAAGTCATAGGACGAAAAGTCTCAAATCCTTTTACAACCCCTTTTTATCCCGTAATTACGTAACTCCACTCATCTCTTTGCTCACTCCGCGCCATAATTATTGATGTGTATTTCATAATACTGTCACCTATCTCAAGGTTATCAAAAAAATAAGAAATACAAACAGACAACGATGATGCCTTCAAAATATAGCCTTACCACAACTGTGTCAATTGAAAGTAAAAACTTTCTAGACAAGTTTTTGACAACAAATAGACATATTACAACAGGGATTTCACTCAGGCAATAAAATGTGTATAATATATGTGTATTTATCAACTAGTTTATAGGGATTACAGTATTCATGATGTGCAAATGGGAGAAAACTTTCAAACTCTAGATTTAGCGAAAACGGTATAAATAAACCAAACAGCTCTAAACAAACCCTAAAAATTTGTCATAATCTATAAGAAGATCAGGATAATCCAACGTAACCAAAACAACACAGATCAGAATAATATGTGCCAAAACAAGCCAAAGTTCTAGAAGAAAACAGTTTCCGAAAGAATCTTACAATAGTGCACACAATCACCTAATTGTTCTTGCACTAACCAAACTCAAAAACTACTCAAAGAGACAAACATTACCTCACAAATCCATGGACTAGTTAAAACCAAAATTTCGAACAACCAAAGAATATATATATATCCCTATATAGTATGGGAAACCATAAATCATATCAGCACAATCAACATTAGACCATAGAAAATTGTCCAAGAACTCACACAACCCCATCTTAATTAATTTCGCTGAAATAAACCACAAAATTCAAATACACATCCAATCAATCCATTTGAAAAGGTGGAAAATAGGGTTAATTGCAAACATCAGAAGGAAGCCAAGATTCAACACTTAAGATTTTCCAAATAACCAGATAAATAAGATATAGAGTGCAATAATCAAAAGGCAAACTGTCTATGTTAATGCGCGACTACTAATGCGCAAGAAGACAAACCACAAACCAACCCAAGAAATATACCTAACTTACTAAACGAGAAGACATGTAATAAATCTACCAAAGATCGTTAGTCTACGTCTACGTCGACAGTAGCCTGTCGATGGAAGGCTTGCATCGTCCATAAATGACCACCTGTGGCCCACAATCAATTAATTGCAATGCACTTCCAAAGGCTTCTGCAACAACCCTGAATACATAATAAACCTAATATGTATAACCTCACAAACCTCTCAAGAGTAAAACCTTGAATTTGTGGTTAAGACACCAAGGGGCCGAAAAGGTCTCTTTCGGACACTACGGGGAGAAACCCAAAATCATAGAACAGGGGGAATGCGATAATCCTGACATTACGAGAAGCCCGAGGACTGAGAGAGAGAGGGTAGCGCAACTCCATTTACTTCGAAAAAAGAGCCAAGACTTATTCATCCTCGGCACGAACAGTTCGAACACTGCCGATTTAAAAAATAATAATAAACCCAAATAATTAAAATATCTAGAGATTAGACACCTCACCAAGAAATTCGGTCAGATGTAGCTTATTAATATGCAAAGGGCACCCAGAAAAACGAAAGTCAAATAAAGAGTAGAAAATGGAAAACAGAACAGTGGAAGAATCAGAAGCAGAAGGGAGATTTATACACAATTGCAGGCACATTGCACAAAAGATAACGATCGCAGATAGAAAGAAAGTAGCACACAGAAAAAGCACAAGAGCTAAGTGAAAAGGTCGGAAATATGTCCAGAAAGGAAGAATTGACACACCACCAAAAGAGCCTTTCACACAATATCCAACCAGTCATTCAAAACAAAAAATTACATCAGACTACAACATTAGAAGCACGTCTAATGCAAAGGTGGATCACTCCGGGGGAATACTATAATAAAAATTGCCGGTCTGTTTAGATTATTGAGACTGTTTTAATTAAGTATAGAGTTGCAAAAAAATTGTCACAGCTTAAATCATAAGATACCTACTAGAGGAATAAAATACATAAACAGAAAGACTTTCACGGCCTGAGTCAATGGAGAAGAAAAAAACGGGTTTAGACCATGTCATATAGAGAAGAACGAAGGAACTCAACGTTTCGCCTGCAATTGTATGGGGCTTCTTCAGGAGAATAATTAAAAGCGACTACTAATAGAATATTCGCTTAGAAACGATGCAAAAACGCAAAATGCATTTAAACTGGAAAACAAAATCTATAAAACTAAAGAAGGATAAAGAAGTAAAACCGTAGACCCGATGTCAAATCCCTGTTGGGGGGTGAGATTCTCTTAGATTTGCCTATATTCTAGTATAGTCGCCATGGGATTTTAATCAAATCCATTATATACTTAATTAACGGTTTATAGTTCTGAAGTTTCAGTGAACTCTTTTAAATTAAACGACATCGTTTTCATTTCATTCATTATAAATACCTACGTTGTTATTATAAGAAAGTTGCGTTTTAATGACTCCATAGGAGGATACAGCATAGTAAGTAAAAATCCTTACGTTGTGTATGCATAGGTATATTATGAGGCATTTTACATGGTCAGTTACGCTTTTCCTATCAGCTTTCAATGCAAATAACGAACCCAGTGGCTTATAGAATCTGTTTTTGTCTCCTCGTTCTGGTTTTTACTATACCAACGCACACACACATATTTAATATATATACACACACATACACACCTTACGGTTTACCTTTCGCCCTCAATTCGCAACATTTTTACACCTACTGCCGCGTTCTTCGTCAAACATACCGAAGAACGTACCTCTTTCACCGACACGGTATGAAGAATAAAAGACGTGCGTCTTTTAATATTTCGCGAAAGACATAGCGTAACACATTACGCGTGAGGTTGTCGACCGCGGTTTCACATAGACACAGTTTGATGCGTTGGGATCTTGACACCGGCCACTTTTGAGGGTCAGTGCCGTCCGTTTAATATAAGGCAACTTCCCGAATACCATTGGCAATTTATAATTCGGGAGGTCATTGGACATCATTTTCTTTTCAGTTAGCGAAAGGATAGCCTTGCTGGTTTGATTATAACTGGACATTAGAATGTGTGTGCGGACCTTTGGGATGACTCTTCGCAAAAATATACAGTTTGACGTGTATAATAAATGTCAAGAGAATTGATGCGAAATCAAATCTGAATAGAATTTGAAAACAGTAAATGAAATTCAATTTGCTATAAAATAAGACTTTCTTAAAACTAGGCAATAAATCGATGGTGACAGAAGAACCTTTCGATCTCATTATTAATTGTGCCATCTTTGTCTAAAATGGTCTTTGGGTTTTCTTTAAAACAAAATTATCTTCATATGCAAGCAATTACGCTCATTAGCTTATTCAACGAAGAGCTTAGAATTACGTCAGGAAGGTTCCCAAGTTTACAACATAATTGAGAGGTTTCAGTCCTATTTGTTTTTAAAGAGTCACGAACTGAAAAAATTAGCCATATTTAATTTATGAATTTTTAAAAGACCTAATCAACAACATAGAAGTCAATAGCAACCTAAGCATTGCAGATTTTTCAGTTTTAACAAAAGAATTTGTCAGTTTTAAAAAATAAGAGCTATTATACTTACCCAGGCGTTGCTTTAGACAGGCGTTTTTGACTAAAATTAATATCCATGGTCACTATATTAAAATATACAATAGGACTGCCGGCAGGGCATGAGATTAATAATTACATAGTGGGGTTGCATCCATATACATCAGTAATGTATTTTGTGACTACACGAGCTAGTCTGGCTTTGAGAGAGGTCAAGGAGGTCGGGTCGGAAAAAGTCCTTAACCAAGTACATGGCCCTTCAGCCGGTTCAGTTATATAACTATGAATAGCAATCTCTTGTTTTACAGTAGCAATTTGAAGGTCTCTCTCAGGTGCCCATTGAATGTTGTCCCGGACATGTTCGGTTTTGCCCGTCCTTCGTAAAGCTTTTAGATATGGGAAGGTGCGAGCTTCAACCGTGAAGCCTTTTCAGGGTTTCAATGTGGTTTTGTAGAGAAGAAGTTTGTCGTTCGTTGCCAAATGGGAATTGAAGCCCGTAAGCTAGTGTACCTTTCAATAGTTTAATGTTTAATTCAAATAGGGGGTCAGGCATTTTCTCTTTGACTAATAAGAGTGATGTGGGTTCATGTAGCAATATCTCAATCTTATTTAGGCAATTTTGTAGGATTTAGGAGGCTATGTTTGAATTTAGATGAGACATTATCGCTTATCATTGGCAAATCTAGGGATTCCTGTATTTCTAATCGTTGGGAAATTACGACATAGAACAAGTACATGATACGGTCTAAACACTACATTGTGGCACACCTGACTATTGAATATTTAAACGGCTTCTGGGTTCCAAGGAACCCAGAAGCCGTTTAAATATTCAATTTAAAGTTCTGATATTAATCTTTTTAAAATAATAAAGTTTAGTTTTATTATTTTTATAGACACATCTTAAAAACACTAACAGAAACTATTTTGAAGATATACCTTTTATGTATGTACCATACCTACGCATATACAATGATACAGAGACCTACAGTTCTAATATTGAGAGTTTTGGAGGCCGAGGTTCAAAAGCTCATAGATTCCACTAGGCCCAAAAGAGAAATACCTAATAATCTACACATATTTATCTTTTCAATTAATTTTGAAGGGCTATCATTATAGCAGTATGTTTCTTCTAAGTCTTCGCATAAGATATAATCTCAAAAATGCCAACTGGGAACGCTCTCTAATAAGTTAGATGGATGGTATGTGATGTTTGCCCAGATCCTGTATCGTATCAGCAATTCATAGATGCTCTCTAGAACGCTTCACGACAATCAACTTCGAATTTCAAGAAATACCTTTCATTGTTCGAACAATCTAGACTATCCAGTCTAGCAGAGACATAATGACACCAATTATTGGAAGAAAGTGATATATCCAGAAGCAGTCAAAAAGCGTAGGGACTGCTCAGACATCACAGTGGGTCCAGTCACTGTAAAGTGTATGCTAATGTTTTTGCCGACAAATAGTCCATTAGCGATTAGCTTCTACTAGCTTCTGGGTTCCAAGGAACCCAGAAGCCGTTTAAATATTCAATTTAAAGTTCTGATATTAATCTTACAAAGTCAGAAAGTTGCAGTACGTCGTAGTTTCTAAATTTCAAGAGTGCGGAGTATGTCTGCATTTCCAATCAGCAGAAATTCAATGCGATTTACGTGACATATGTGCCGTGAAGGCTTACTGCCACGACCTTCATTAAGCGAGAACGTGAGGTAAGCTCAAGTAGCGCATGAACCTCTTAAACGAGGCTCCTCTACTAGCTTTTCCAGCTACTAACAAGTTCTTACGTCAAGGTCCCCCACTCGAAGGAGTTTCTTCACCACTAGTCGAGACATGCGGACTAACACTGCCCAGTCAAGTCCATTCCAAGTGTGGGTTAAGCTTGGCCTAGGATACGCTTAGGTATGGCACATCCCGACCTACTTTGGGGGGCCTTCGAAATAGCCCTTTCGACTCTATCTAAAGTAGAGGTGAAATTGCCTAGGATATGAGAGACTGCATCTTCGCATCAACATTAAAAGGATTAAAAGTGTTCCCCCTAAATAGCCTTACGTAGACTCAGTCGTATCGGATTGCCTTGGACCCGGGTACTCCCCGAAAGGGATGCAGTCAAACCTTATCTGTTCTGCGACTCATTGAACCCTGGATGACGGTAGTCAACCGATAAAGTCCAGAGTAACTGATCTACCAGGTTTGACTACACCAGGAAACTACCTGACGACACTATCTCCCATACGCAGGTGACCAGGAGGTCACTAACGGGATACTCCTAACTAGCCTACGTACTCTACTAGGGTCTAACTTACGGATGGGGATCTGACGCCGGTCTAGTCAGAAGAGATATAGAAAGAGTCATAGCCACCTGCCAACTACTGTACTGATACTTAGTGGTGACTATGACTCTTTTCATTACTGGATTAGTCTCGGATCCTCGCCATCTGTAGACGTGTTAAATTTGGGCCCCTGGTTCGGGTGGCAGAGCTGAGGATCAATTATAAGGAGCTTTGTGGATACTAGTAGACAAAGTCGACCTATAATATGTAAGTCTATCTAGGACATTACCTTAAGGGGTATCGATGCAAACTTAGAGCACATCTAAGACAATTTCACCTGCACGCCGTAACCTCTTGGTCTCTAATTTAGGTAGGCTAGGGCAAAGCATTATCTTTAGGTCCACCAGGCCTTTAATTGAAACGTCGCGGCCAAGCTCAGGCCATACTTGGGTTGGATTCAATCACATGGCTGGATGAGAGGAGGGACGGAAACTTGAATCCATGAAACCTTAATATTCTAAGTTTAGAACCTGTAAAGTTGATAAAATTAATATGTTGAAACTTAGAAAGAGGCTCACCAAAGTCCCATGACCAGGAAAACAGCTCGGACCGGAAATGGTTTGAACCGACAAGAAACCGATGCCGACAAGAAACTGGAATTGATTAAAGATCTGATTGATTTCAAGCTTGATGATGAATGTACGAATGCCCTTTCGTAAACATGAACGACATTGAAATTCTTTGAACAATAGGAAGAACCCGCGACTTATTGAACAACCTGTTCACAGTTCTTCTGGAATTCAATTCCAAACGATGTCCACATTCAACTCCACTTTTGATCGTTGGAAATGCGACATAGTGTAAGAGCACGGTACAATATTTCCAGCCAGCTACGGCTGTCAACCAATACTGCACCTCTTCCCATCTTGAAGTTGATATGAAACCACCAGTTTCTTCTTGCCGGCAGAACAGACTTTGACAAGACGCTGCACTCAGCTGGAGCATATCAACTCGTCATCATCTATAACAAAACATAACGTACACGTTACGGAACTATGAAATGTAACAACTTCCGTTTCCAGAGCTCAACTACAAACGGTTCAAAGGACTTAAGTTTACTGAATTTAAACTTCAAAAAATTTTAATTTATATTTGACTCTTTTGTACTGTTGGGAACTGTGTACAGTTCTAGAGCAGTTTTTTCCAGACTCTGTCCTTATCAAGAAGGCAACCAAAACGCTGGAGCGTAGCAATTCGCTCAGAACTAGATCCTAGATCTAGTATTTGTAAGTAGTACTGGGTTCATTTATCCTATAAATAATATCTAGTAAATATTATTAAACTAAAATCGTTATGACAATGAAAATGCAGCCGTTTCTGAAAAAATAAATTCCTATGAATGTAAGTGGTTAAAAGTTACTTCCTGGTGGGCTAGTTACTTAATTCTGCTATTTTGAATGAAGTTTCTTATGAAGTCTTTTCATACAACGTATGATTTATTATTGTCATTGTCCAGTCTCAACTTATTCCTTTTTGTGGCTTCACCTAATGGCTCAGATGAGTCGTTTTGGCTTACCAGTTCTTAACTCTGACATCCATTGGTAGCTCGGAAAGTATGGTTGAGGTACACTACAGGAAACTGTTTTTCATTTCAGTTTAGACTCGAACTATGTAATCGTTTGTTGTTCATATTTTAAGGGTAATCCCTGTCAGGTAATGTACTTTATCGACTGACGTAAGTTGCAGGCATTTAGTGATAATTCTGAATGTCTCATTTAAAGAGCTATTTACTTGCATGGCATGGACTGAATTATACCAGACAGAGCTGGCGTATTCGCCAGCGGATTAGCAGCATTGCAAACCAGATGTTTTTGTGGTTGGTGCTCCAATCTGTGCCATCTAGTGTGCGTATAATATTGCGAGCTCTCATCTTCCATTGTTCTGTGTACATGTGTTTATGCAGTGCATTTTATAGGGGGTAAGTTCAGCATTCAGATCTACTTAACTAGAAGAGCTCGGTTTCCATAGTATCCATTATTGCAAATAATTGTAACTATGACAGTAAAGCTTTTGAAACAAAAAGAGTTACAATGTCGAACTTACCAAAGTTAAGAAACGATCTAGAGTGACTGCTAGAGCCACGTTCGATATTTCAGAACTATTTACTCGAAGAGCTCGGTTTCCATAGTATCCAGTGTTGTAAATAATTGTATCTATGGCAATAGAGGTTTCAGAGCAAAAATAGTTGCAATACCGAAAGCAGCATAGGTATTTGGAGATGCATTCCATTGCCACACCCTTCCACGTTACTTGTAGTTTTCTTACACTTTCTCTATTTTTCAAGTGGTATGCACTTACTTGCGGTTTCCTTGGATTTTGGTTCAGTTAATATGCTTTATAATACACTGGAAAGTCTTCTAGTGTGTCAGTAAGGTTGTCTTCGACTGTTTCATTTTTTTAGCCTGAGATGCAAGATACTAGGTAGTCGGCACACAAATATATAAAGCTTTCCGGGTTTGTGGGAAGTGGTTGGTCCTTGGTATATTTGTTAAACAAGAACGAGACCAAGACACTTTCCTGAGGTACATTGTGCTTTGAGCGTTTTTCCTGGAATTCGACAAAATACATATCTGTAGTTCAGGGTCACTACAATATGAGTGAATCAGTAATCCTTGGTGAGCCCATATAGTTTCGACAGTAGCATATAATTTTAGTGTTAAGATGTTATAAATAGGTAGAGAAATTATTACCCCAACTGGGAATCGAACCCAGGACTTTCTGCTTGCCGGGCAGATGTTCTAACCGAGCTATCGAAGGTGATTATATAGGTAGTGGTAGTATATAATGGTGAACAGTGGCAAAGGCAGCCGATAGGCCGATGAAGACCACGCTTGTTATATTTCTGTTTTCGAAACCGTCCTCTATACATTGTGTTAAATTGAGTATCTGGGCTGCACAATTTTCCCAGACTGATAATCTGCCTCCTGGAGAATCAGCAAGAATATCCTATACCTAACATATCTTTTCAGATCCGATGTTTTTTCCGGCTTTTGGTATGGGCTTGCCTTCAACTTTTCAGGTTTTGAAGACTTATTTGACAGCGGTTAAGTACGTGTAGAATCCAGTTCTTTGTGCATTGTAATGTTATCTCAGCTGATTTCCGTTCTTACATTAATTTACAGTTTTGTCATATGTAGTTTAAAGGGCTGTGTTTTCACTATGTTGGTCGCCAACTATTTTGGATTTTCTAAGATGTTTGTTTGGTTTATTGTTTAATAATAGCTAGTGGACTATCTGTCGTCAAAAACATTAGCATACACTTTACAGTGACTGGAGCCATTGTGATGTCTGAGCAGTTCCTACGCTTTTTAACTGCTTCTGGATATATCAGTTTCTTCCAATGATTGGTGTCAATATGTCTCTGCTAGACTGGATAGTCTAGATTGTTTGAACAATGACAGATATTTCTTAAAATTCGAAGTTGATTACAATACCATCAATTTAACTTATTAGAGAGCGTTCCCAGTTGGCATTTTTGAAATTTCTGCGAAGACTTAAGAGTTTGGAAACGTACTGTTATAATGATAGCCCTTCAAAATTAATTGAAAAGATAAATATGTGTCGATTATCAGGTATTCCTCTTTTGAGCCTATTGGAATCTATGCGCTTTTGAACCTCGGCCTCCAAAACTCTCAATATTAGAACTGTAGGTCTCTGTATCATTGTATATGGGTAGGTATGGTACATACATAAAGGGTATATCTTCAACATAGTTTCTGTTGGTGTTTTTAAGATGTGTCTATAAAAATAATAAAACTAAACTTTCATAAAGTGGGTAAGATCGGCATTTATAAGAAACGTTTTTAAAAGTTAGTTTCTGATTGGTATGTCACTTTTAATTAAATGTTTAGTTCTTTTGTCTAATAGTACCTAATGGTTTTAATAACTTTTAATTAAGTCTGCTGCAAAAAGAACCTACACAAAATGTCTTGTGGCTGTACAGAAAACAGCCCATAGGCATGGTAATTTTCAACTATACATTCTTTTGTGTGACCTAACTTTAATTTGACCAAAACGCCTTTCAATCAGGCCTGAGACATATAATATAATATACAGTTAGGAACTGAAATTCAATTTTATTGCAAATAAGAATGTTCTCATGTTTTTTGACCATGTAACTTAGGTCAGGTCTCTTTCTCTATGTAATTATTATTAACTCTATTTTTCGTGAACTTCTCGTCTAAGATATTCCATCAAAGTCTTACTTAAAAGTTCATCGACCTAGCACATCCACAAGAAGTAGAAGGTTGCTATTTTCTTCCATAACCAGATTGGCGGAGTATAACTAGACCACTAGAACATGGAGGTGACGCGCCTGACGTCACACTCATGTTACCTACATTAGATTCTTCGGTCAACAACCTTCGCACTTGAAAACGACATGCAGAAGAAATCGAACACCGTCAGTGAGATTACTTTTGTGTATAAAATTTATATTTTGGTAGAAATTAAAAATTATTACTTACTTTTACACTTGGGCAATTATATAAAACAGGTGAACTGTTGAAGAGGAGGTACCCATCAGGTGCATGCCCAGTCCAGGTGTATGGTTTACATAAAATGTCATTAAAGATTTATATGTGTGTCAAGACGTTTTGTACCCTTTGCCCATTTGGGCATAATAGTAAAATTGCATTCTCTCGTCCAAGATTGCATACTATGCAGACCACCAAAAGGATCACTGACCGAACTTTAAAAGCTATTACCGAATTATTTGCAACCACTCGCAAATTGCTTTACAGCCCTAAATCATTTTCGTCATGGTCACCCTTAACGTTTTAAGCAACTTTACACCTAGCAATACTGGACATAAAGAATATTCTCCATAAAAAATCACAAAAGATCGTCTTGGTACCAAATAACAATAAATTTACAATGATTTGTGTCCGCAAATAAAACGCAGCAAGGCCGTTAAAATGTTTTTGACCTCTTGATCATAAATTTTGGTAAAGGCCAACAATGCAATTTCTCCTACATACATGCATTCTTCTATTAGACCGAGTTGGTATAAATTATTACCTATTTTACAATTTGTAACCTTTTGGTATCAAGCAACCCTTTCCTAATTGACCTAGTGCGCTTTCCACCTGCCACCTCTTTTGTTCCTTTAAAGTCTAATGAGCCGCATCCTATCTGATCACCGTTAGATCAACATTTAAGGGTGAAAAGGGTTGAATTTTAAAGTAAAATTATCATTAGATCCATCTATGCCGGGTCCTTCCAGAATATGGGTCAAACCACAAAGACTACTAATAGACCATCTGCTAGGGGTTGCACCTTGTATGCCGTGATTGATAATTATGTACTTTTAAATGATTTGTTCCCGTTAGGCAAAACGGGTTATTTTTATCTTCGTTTGAAATTAACGGAGCTCTAGAAAATAATGAATGTTTAGTGATTCGGTATCAAGGAAAGTAATTAAATTAATTAAACAGTTACTGAAGAAGTGAACAAATTTGTTTGGATAAGTCTCACTTTTCTTATGTAGTAAGAGTAATACTTTTCAGGGTGATATTGTAACATTTTTGAGTAAAAAATGTGTATAAAATTTAAGAGTACCTGGCTTGAAGGTGTACATTTTTTCGCAAGGTTGCCCTTGAGTTTTTGCTTTCTATGGATTTTTGGGTTTTTTGTGCAAAAAGATTTACTGTTTTTTAAAGGCTTGACAAGGCTCTTTAAACTTTTATTATTTTATAGGTTTATAGTCAGGGATATATATTTTGTGAAAAATGACATAACGTAAAAGTCAATTTTTGCCGCCCTTTAAAGATATTAAAAAAAACCTGAAGGAAAAATAAACAGTTTTGGTAAACAAAATATTTACGCAAATGTAATAAAGTGTACGTATGCTAAAATACATCAATTTTTTAATTAGTTTAATCACGTCTTATCAAAGTGCGTCATTTAACCTATAAAATTTTCTTTCTCCTAACGTAACCGTCTTATATCATTATTCCCTTTATTCTCTGTAGGATTTTATATACATTTTCCTATCTTTTAGCATCGGATTAGGTTTATCTCTCGTGGCAAGCAGAAAAGATTATCGCCCCCCCCCCCCCCCGCCGCCCTTGGCCAATATCTCCGCCACACAACTTTTCTTTCAAATTTCCAAATTATTACTACTAAAGCGAAGCTACTGCCATCTGCTCCAAACGTCACGATATATCGCAAATACGTCTTATAAATTAGTTATATACATATACAGGGTGTTCATTTTAAAAACGATCCACCCTTAATAAGTTATAAATGACAAGGATTACAAAACATTGCTCGGGTCACTCAACAATTATTTTTATTTCCCCCTTTTATGTAAATGACACTTTACAGGCCTTTATGTAACTAAGTAAATGAGCAATTACAGCCACAGCCCTGTAAAACTTTACGGGCTCCTAAAAGAGACCTGTATATAAAATATTACAATGCTCATCCACAAAAATATATGGCAACTAATGTGTTGCTTTTCCACAACACAATGGCAACGCCTAGCTATAAATTGTGCTACCGCCTTTGATTCCAAAATGTCTTTTTATAAAAAATATACAATTCATAAAAAAATGCTGGTGAAGGTGGAAATAAAAGTTTGTACGCAACACGCTTTGCAATTAATCGTTACTGGGCTCGCTGGATTATGGAGGCTCGCTCCTTCGTCGCTCGCCCCACAAACTTTCCAGCTCGCTCGTAAAGATTAATTTACAAAGCTTGGCACGTAAATAACTATTATGGGGAACTTTTTTCCGAGTAAACGGTAAAATACTTCATCCTTCTCATCCCCCTCCCCAAAACATTTTACATTGCACTACCCTACTTGTGATAATGATATTTATCTACACCCTAAATATAAGCTTATATTAAAATATTAGCCTTTACAAAACTCTTACACTTTTTGGTCGCCAGCTCTCGGGCTATTCGTACCGGTGGCACTGCAACCTAGAACGCTTATTGTACTCATAACAAGTTAATCACAACCAGTTTGTAATGGTAGTACCCTGTATTAATTGACACAGATTTCTTGCTAGATGTGTGATGAAGTCTTTCGCTTCCAAGAATGGTTTTCCGAGAATGCTACTTGTCTTACATGAACACTGCTTGTCTTTTCCTACTCAGCGCACAGCAGTTGCCTAAAATATGTATAGCTGTTTCTGGTTCCTTGTTGCAGAGTCTGCAAGTGAGCTCTCCATTAAATTTCCCGATCTTACACAAGCGTCCCTTCGCTGATGATGATTTTAGAAAAAAGATCAAATTCTCAACAACTGTCACTATTTGAAAAAATACAACCGACATTTTTGTAAAAAAACTTTTGCTTCAGTGATGAGTCTACATTCTACTTCAATAGTTAATTGTCAAAACTGTAGTGTAGGTATTGAGACACAGAAAATCTCAGTTTTTCCGGAAATTTATACGCAGCATCCGCAAAAAATGGATGGAGATGGTAACCTCGGTAAAAGAAGCAGATGATTTGTTTTTCTAAGCAGTTAAAGCGCTTCCTCATTATGTGTTGACGGTGAGAGAATGGTTGAATTACAGAATGGTGTACCCGACCTCCAGATTTGCCACCTTGAGATTTCCTTTTGTGGGATCATTTAAAGTCAGTATTAGTGAGATACCGCCCAAGAGCATCCACGATTTGCGAGACAGAATCATGTAAGAATGTAGAAATATTACAGACAGTTTTCAGAATGTGAAAAGAGAGTTCGAGAATCGAGAGTGGATCGTTTTGAAATGAGCACCCAGTATATGCATAATCATAACCCTTTCTATCGTATAACCTTTTGTTTCCTGTTCGTGCTTCGCTCCAGTTTTTTGGCTTCTTTATCTCAAACTTTTCGGGATTGTGTCTTATCCTTCAGTGTGTTGCTGTACCCCACCACCATGTTAGGTTTCTCTAGATCTACATTTTCTTATTCTCGACTGCGTTTTAACTTCCCCTACGCTGCGGGTCAAAAAGTCTTCCCCTCTTTTCTAATTTCCGAATCATTTGAGATATCGTGGTGATATTTCGAGAGATTATAAAAGATATAAAATATTGATTTTTAAAAAGATATTTCAGCTTTTCAAGATGGCGACTGGGCACAACTTCAACTTTTCTTTTAAATCGGAAGAGCCGAAGAGGGGGCGAATACAGTCTTGTAATGGTTGATACATTGCCAAAATTCAAAGAGACTTGTCATATTTCAAATTAATTTTATTGCTTTCCAATCATATAATCCATTGTTTTCAACAATTTGTTGTAAAAACAAAAAAGACTCCAGCATGTCATTTTACATAAGTTAGTAGCTTCATAATACTGATTTTAAAACAAAAATTGAGGACCCAGATTTTGCTTGGAACATGGTAGCTCTTTCAAACTTTGGCAAATTATTAAACAAATATAAGACTTTTAAAATAAGGTGTCACGTATTTAAGAAGGGAGTTGGTACCCAAACGCTATTTTAAAAAGCTGAGTTGATTTTTCTTTTTAAAAATTAGTATTTTATTGGCCGGTTTCACAAAGCTTGATTAAGGTTTCATTAACTTAATCATAATTAAATTTGAAATCCAGAAATATAATTGGATAACATTTTAAGTCTTAAATCTCAGCCAATGAAATTTCTGGATTTCAAATTTAACCACGATTAAGCTAAACAGAAGTTAATCAACCTTTGTGAAACCAGCCATATATCTTTTATAATTATTCAAAAATTTCACCTCAATATCTCAAATGATTCGAGGTCTTTAGCAGGGGGAGAGACTTTTGACCCACAGTGAATTTACTGAATCTCTGTAGCTTGTAATTTGATTTTTTTGTTTTGTCGATAATACGCATGGCTCGCATCTACATATGTTAAAACTGGCGTAAATATTATCATCATCTACTATGAAATTCTTGAGTCACTATAAATTACCAATAACTTTGACCAGCTAAGATTTGCCTTTAGTCATGCCGATCTACGTAGATAAATGGAAATGCGGAGAAAAGAAAGGTCGAAGGTTCTACAGCATTACCAAAGTTACTCGATATGTATAGCCCTTCCCACCACAGCACAAAAACCCCGTGTTCAAGTAATAGTTAATTAATTAAGTTCTTTCTGACAGATCTAGCAGATTCATTTTCTCATTCAGGGTGCTGTACGTAGACATCTGGTTAAGATATGTGGATGGTCTTTCAGGCGATCCTGGTATTTTGCCTCCTGGATTCGCTTCCAAGCAATCTCTTTGAACGTACCAAAGAGCATTGCAGATCGATCTTCTGGATTACTTGAAATCTGAATCGTTGCAATCTTGTTAATATTGGTATCATTTGTGGAGCTCCAAGGTAGTATTATACATTTAGTTCCGTATCGATTTCAAAATTGCTTGGTATAGAAATTCAGGGATGGGCAACCTACGGTCCGCGGTCCAAATCCGGCACGCGGACTTATTTTACCCGGCTCGCGACTAACCAGCTCGAATAAGTATTGTTACGTAGGTCGGTTGTAGGCGATAAAACACTTGAATTTATGCATTCACTTTATTGCAAAATTCACGAAAACGTGAAGTCCGCCACTGTGTAGATGTTTTTCGAGCACATCGGTGGGATTTAAATCCACGCGCGGTATCTGACAACAGTTAGTTTTCGGCTAAGCGAACAAAGCGATACCTCCCAAGCGGTAACGATAAAGTTCGTCTCCATTCTTAATAGTATTATGCAGCATAAACAAACTCGTGCTTTATTGACAAATTATTTTCTATTACTCTCAAATTACAGCTGACACTTACAGTTATTAATGATATTCATATCAACCATATCCATACCATAGACGCGTTTATAATTTTATATGTACTTTTCTAAAAACGTCGGTCAAAATTTAAAAAAAGAGCTTTTCTCTAATTAAAGAACTTGGCTAAAATTTTTCTTCCAAATGCCATTAGAAATGCACCGGTCAAGTCTGGTGCGGGAACTATAAAACACCCTGTATATATCTGTGCATAAAACAATAATGTCAATTACATTATTTCATTTGAATTATCGCCAACATAAGAGATTTGCGTTATTAAAATTATTGCATTTTGGCCCGCCGCAAAATTCTATTTTTTCAATTCGGTCCACCACTGAAAAAGTTTGCCCATCCCTGGCCTATAGATGAACTGATTCTCCATTTTTAGATGTAAATTGGAACCTATTAGTTAGAGTACAGCTTGCGTCAATGAAGACCTAGCCAAAGGTAAATATTTCATACCTTTGCTCAATGTTCTCTTCAACTTTCCTTTTTCGTCTATTTTGGTTATGGTAACTGCAGACAGCTTAGACAAAAGCACGTAAAACAAAACTATACTTCTACATACCTTCGTGATAGGATTTACTTCGTCCGAGGATAGCCGATCAATTGTTATAGGAGACCTTACTTTCTTCTTATCTCAGATATTTATTGTCTGAGCCGGATCCCTGAGACCTAGAGACAATAGGGAGGGAAACCAGTCAAGGTAACCAGGTTTCCAGTACAAGGGAAATTGAGATACTGATTGTTGGTGTATTAGGTGCAAAAGTCGTCTATCCAGTTGTTTCCATCAAAGTGTCTATTTTGTCTTCCTACTGTACTACTTTGGTTCCTACTGTAGACCTAATCTAATCAACATAAAAACTTAAAGCTCTATCTCTCAGAAAATTATACCTAGAAAGTCCGATCTTAAAGTTCTTTAAAGACATGTTTCAATCTCTTTGGTTGCTAAAGTGATTTTTTAAATAGAAACGAGGCTTCATCTTGAATAGTGCCACTTTTAAACATTGATAATCTCAGTATTGTGCTCACTCACAAAGGTTGATAATATAATAAATAATAATAATGACTACTACCTAAAACCTGGAACCAGGCCTCAGAAGTTATAAAATTTGTACGGGAGGGAGGGGCGATTAGTTTTACTGTAGCCGTTACAGATTTTATAGCACAAATCCCACATTTGTGTTACAGCTAAGGAAAACTGCAGAAAATCTTAACTGGATTTGCGGGCACCGGTAGAAAAGTTTATGTGTTTTTTCACAGCTAATCTTTTAAAAAACTCCTTATATCCGAAGAAGCACAGAAGGTATTAGAGGCAAGAAATTAAGGTATTTAAGCGACGTATTAAGCTTACATGCGAATAAATGTAAAACAGGTTGGGAAATACTGCAGGGACATTCCAAGCATCGAATAAAAGAGATTTCTGAACAACAAAGAGATTGCAAAGAAATTGAAGATGTTGGTTCATAAAACAAGATATGTACCTTTATTAACATATCGATGTAAAAGTTGGGCAAGATAGGCAAAAAAGAAGAGCACAGGTAGCACAAGGGAAGTTCAGTTGTTGTTTTTCCCTTGCAGCTTTACAACCAGAGTTTGTAAAAATACCCAGGGTTGGATTTATCATTAAGCTAAATAAGCTACAGCTTGGGCCCTCAGGATCCAGGGGGGTCTCAAAAATTACTAAATGTGATGCAAGATTTATTCATTTACGCAACATTTGTATGAAGTTTGCACAGAATTTGCATAAAATGTGAAAGCGTTCGTAGATTTGTGCAAATTTTGCATAAGTTTACGACCGTGGTTATTACGATACAATCTAAGTTTCTCGTAATTAAAATGTTATTATTGGCAGTACGGGGGGGGGGGCTTAAAAAGTTTTTAGCTTGGAGCCTCGAAAATGGTAAACCAGCCCCTGAAAATACCTAGTTATATGCCGAGCAGTGCATCTAGAGCTCGTTCGTTTTTTACATTTAGTCAGGTTTTTAGACGTGGTAGACCGGCAATTTTGTATAACGATAACGACACAAATCTCGTCGGTGCGGATAACTTATTTGGGATGCTTGCTTGCATTCAGATTCAAAGTTTTAGCACTGTAAAGAGACATAAATAGTGATTTCACCATCCTACAGCACCCTAGTGGGGAGGATGGTAAGAGCAGATAATAGGAATACTGAAGAATTAACTGAAGGAATTAACTTAGGAAAGGCAGATTTATATTATGAAGAACTTGTGACTTTATTGATTGCAAGGCAATTACTAATTTCAGACCTATTATATGCTTTACATTTTCGATAACAACCCAGGTACGATCAATTTTACTCCATCTTGTTTTTTATAAGAAACGGGTGTATTAGACTTAGACGCACTTTTGAGAAGAAGATACAAGTACAATTGAAAACCGAAAGTAAAATATTGCTGCGCCCATCTCAGCCTATTCTGCTTCTGGAAATATATGATTGGGAAGAAAAAAAGTTTGCAAACTGAATTTCAAAATGTTTGCGGTGATTAACCAGAAAATCAGGACAGAAACTATACAGTAAACAAACAATACAATGAAACTTTAGAAAACCAGTTGTCACTACTCTACTTAAGTCATTTTAATCTAATGTACCACGTAACTTACGAGAGGTTGTATTTCCAGAGATGTACTTAGAGGTCGGCAATATGTAGCCTTTGGGCAGCATATGGCTCCGGGAAGCATGCGCCTCCCCCAAGTAATTTCGAACTAATTGCCAGTTGCACCATTTAAGCATACCCGCGAGTGAATTTCGGCCGAATGTGCAGCACCATAAGTACCCACGTGCATTTTCAAAGCTCGGTCCTCAGGAACCATTTCAAAGTACAAAACTCCGAAATTTCACCTAACCCACACCATTACCTTATACCCGAAACGGTCTTCACCAATCAATATAGGCAGTTTTTCTCTTCGTGTAACTCACATTTTTCTTTTGTCTGGGTTATGTAGAAAAATCCAATTGCTATTTTTTGTTATGGTTACTTGGAACAAATAAGTTTATTAAGCAAAACGTCAAACGATTGACGGAAACTAGTCCTCTCTACTGTTGTTAAGGGTCCTGAATCATACATTATCCACTGGGTCTTACTAAAAAATAGGCAAACGGGAGCGTGGGCGTCATTTGTAAAACGAAATGAATTTGACGAATTTTAGCTAATGCTCGGACACTGCTGCTTTATTTTCACTATTACTAGTCTTTCGTAACGCAACTGAGACAAACCCAGATCCATTAATACCCAACCGTTGTTGAATCTGGTGATGTACTCTTTGACAATGAAATGTGCATACATCTTCGGTACATTTTGTCCCTTCAGTGTGAATGATCAAAAACGAATCACATTCATCCGTAAAGCTTAATTCCACTGTACAGAGAAACGACAGCTGCATGACCAGCTGCCTGATTTTTTACCAATACTGACCAAATTTCTTCATGCGATCTTCTTGGTGTTTTAAAAGCGTCTGTTGTTCCTTAAAGGTGACACTGTTCATTAACATTTTAACTCCATTACTTTTCCCAATTCAAAGGGATTTGATATTATAGCTACCACATCCTAACAGTGTATGAAAAAAAGGATCTGAGACTGAGACTGAGAGATAAAAAGAACATACTTCTTCAGAGAATTCTTGTATAATTTTATTGATATCAGAGACAGTCACATTTTTTAATAGTTCTCTTTAGTTCCGGCAAGAGAAAGATGTTACAACAGAAATATGTAGTCTACCCGAACAACGCCCTAGAAAAATTGCATTTAGCAAAAAACCTTAGCAGTAGTTTCATCAAAAACTGCCATAGTTCTTATTTCATGAGGTAGATAATTCTGTGTATAGAAATCTATGTAAGGAAGTAAAGTTTAAGTACATATCTATACAGACAAATAAAATACGAGCCAAAAAGGGAGTTCATATCCTGCGCGAGGTGGTCATGATGGAAAATACACCATTTTGAGTCGACAATGCACGTAGAGTTTTTTGGGCAATTTTCAGTAGGAAACCATTAAGAGAAATAATATTACAATTATTTCCAGGTTTAATCACAATTTTGATCAGGCTATAAGGCTGTAAGACAAGTAAGGGTACAAAGACTCTGCCGATCTTTATATTTTTCCACTTTCTTTAAAAGACAACAAATTCGAAGTAAGACTTCGTAAGACAAAGTTTTTTTTATTTACTATAAATGTACTGACAATTTCTCGTTGTAACGAATAAATAAACAATATACTAAATAAACCATATGTACAGCGTGGAAATAAATGATTTTCATCAAGTTCCCTTTGGAATTTTTTCACATGTAAATTTTTCTGTACCGCCCTACTCTTTTTGATTTAGTACTAAATTAGTTCTGTCAATAAATGAAATCAACCTGTCAAACAATTCATATTTGTTGAGCATCCACTTTCCGTGTTTCAGATTATCATGTTTTCTTGAATAGCAATTTAATTTAATTGGCTATTTTATTAAAACTACGGTTCATTTTAATTATCGATAAAGGAACACAATGGCGCTCAACAGATATATTAAACCAGGCAGGGCCGCTCCGTCCACATGGGCAAAGTCGTTCGGCGAACGACGGCGCCAGGGTTCGACAGGCGCCACAAGGCACCGCGACATTATAATTTGAGGAAATAAGAACTCCACGAAATTTGATGTTTAAGGTATTTAAGGAGGTACTTGTATTTATAAAATAAACATTAAATTCTGAAACTTCTTATTAAACAAATGCGAAATACAATCGTTTTTTATTAATCTTTTGCGTTATTTAATTTTCAAAATTAAGATTTTACATAGTACGTACCTATAAGGGAGTTATAAGCTGACGCATTATTCCTGATGTTCTGGAAAAGATTTTTTTGCCATTTTAAGTTAATATATTCAGAGATCAATTTTTCAATATAGAAAAAAATGTAATCTTTTTCACCGTTTAGTTAACTAATATTTTTTTATAGCAATCTAATGAAAAAAGCATCGTTTTGTGAAAACTCCCTGTATATATAGTGGTGCCACAGCATAAGATCATACAGTAGATCCACTCGCCTGTCGGTACTTTGAAATCGTTAAGCACCTTCGAATATCACGCCCACAAACGATAGATCGCCGAAGCTTGTCAACCGGCATTATCTGCAATTGCAGTATTAAACAAGTAGGGAGGTATTAGATAAAATTGTATTATTGTGGCAAGTGAATTTTGTAAAAACTTAAAACTCTTGTTATAATGGTAGTAAAAGAGGAAATAGAGTTGTGTATAAAAACAAAATTAATTGACCACTTTGAACAATTAGTTTATTAACTTAAATAGGTATACACATAATTCACCTTAGTCACGTATGAGACAACGGATGATATAGTTGAGGGATAATGTATCATCTCCAACTTACACTTTTTTAGATAAGTCATATTGCTGACTAATCTAATATGCACTTTTAGATGCCTTCTACGCAAAGTCTTCGACAACTCATCTAGGTGTGGACTTTAAAATTGTCCTACTAGAAACGTAAAGATTCATTCGACGAGTATTAATTAATTGAGTTTTGTTTAATATCATTTAAACGTGAATTCTCAAATTGTTCCATTATGTGTATTCATTCAGATCTAATTATTTAAACTCGTTTTAACTCATTTAAATAATTACTTACAAAGTAATGTTCTACACATTTGTATTGTGAATATAATTATAAAAAGTTTGCTCTTCATAATAAAAATAATATTATATCGACTGCATAATATATAAAATAATATATAAATAATATATAAATTTGTTATATTATATTAAGTGAATAAATAGAGTTTTTAAAAAGCCTTCTGCCACAAGATATAATAATACTCCTTTTACAAAAATTACAAAGCTAAAGCTTGTTTTTGTTGTTCTTCGATTCTTTATTATAATAATTTTGTATTTTGAGGACTGGCTTCCAATAAAACCTATTTATCATACTATATAAAATATTACTACGGTTTGTTGATCAATGTAGGCTGTTTCTAGTAATTTTTTTATTAGTGAGAAGTTATTAATTAAAAGTTATTGATCTGAAAACATAGTAGGTACATTTAGATTTGTAAACGTGTACAAATTTCTTTTTATTTTAACATTATACAGATTTTTTTATTTTATTTGTTGAAAATTCAAAAGATCATTAGTTAGATTTTTTTGTATAATAATTTTATATAATATAGAATTTAATGTAAACATCAAGACGTACCGTATCAGTTCGAGCGATTTTAATATAGCCGAAGTGTACGGGGACATTTAAAGATTAATTTCTTTTACAGAATGCCATGTAAACACGTTTTTAAAGTGATCAAGTTACTTTTGAATCGCTTACTTCATGCACATCTAAGAAATTAGCTTATAACAAAAATTAAACAATATACCTTACATTTGGTATATCCCGAGAATCGGTTTTCAATATTTGCGAGAGTGAGCCTACTAATTATTATTATACCGTGGTGGTGCGTTACACATCCGACTAATCTAGGGACCCTACTTCTTGAGACGTTTTTTCCACTTTGGTGGCATTAGCCTATTAAAAGAAATCACGATAGATAAATTGAGGGCGCATACATAAATTTGCACGACGGCACCCATTTTGCATGGCGCGGCCCTGAAACCACGTTTAATTTAAGCAGCTTTGTAATTCCCATACTCTACAATATAATAATGGCATAGTATACATTTTATTAAAATAATTCTCTGGGGAGTAAAAACTTGTTTCCTAAAATGATGAAAATCATCTGTGTTCAAACGCGGATTATGGGGTAAATGAACTATGGCCAAGGTTGGCACTTTTTGAGGAACGGCAAATTTTCCGATATTTTAGTTACAATATTTTATACAAATTTTTAATATTTAGAAAATATATAATCTGCATGGTGCTAAGAAAAGCTTTATTTAACTCAACAAAACATTTAATTAGTTAAACTAAATTTTTTTATTTTTTTATCTTCTGGTTTCGTTATGCTGATGACATTTTAGCTTGTTTTGACAGTTCTGTTCAGGTTATAAATGAATTTTTAATTCTTATTAATAGTATCCACCAAAACATAAATTTTACACTAGAAACAGAACAAAACAGGGCTATAAACAAACGGACATAACAATACCAAATGAATCTTGTCACCATAAAGCACATAAAATAGCAAAGAGATATCAACCATTAAACAACTAGCACATGCAAATCATTACAATCCGAACATGATTGACACTTTAATTAAACAAAAAGATTATAGGGTAGCTAGCAAAAGAATATATCCCATTGACAATCAAACAGAAGACACAAATTACATATCTATACCATATTTTGGCAAAATATCAGAAAAAATTGCACATATACTAAGAAAAACCAACAATTATAAAATAACATTTAAAAGCAACACTAACACTTTTTCGTTTTTATTTAATGCTAAAACAGAACACATGATATCATGAAATCGGGCATTTACCGTTTAAATTGTTCTTTTTGTAGTTTGGTGTATATTGGGCAAACACTTAGAAATTTTGATATAAGATATAAAGAACACGTACGTCATTACAAAAATAAACATCCTGAAAAATCTAATTACGCCAAACACCTTTTAGAACAAAATCACACAATGACTCCTCAAAATAATATTAAATTCCTACATTTTTGTAATAACAAACGCAAATTAGACATTTTAGAAGCCTTTGAGATATACGAACACAAACTCAGGGTACCTTTAATGAATGAACAACTTGAGCACAGTAATTCTCCGTTACTGGAAGTATTAGATATTTTATTGATTATTTTTGTAACGTTCTTTTTAAAATAATAACAAAAATGCTGTTTAAAATCGTCTGTTAATAAAGAAAAGATTATTTACAATGCACTTAATTAAAAACACTATTATAACTATAAACTATTTAACAAACTAGGTATTTACAAATTTATATGAGGACTATTTATATGAAAACTATTTATGTATTACAATAATTATTAACATTTATTTATTCAGAGTACATTTCACTAAGCTCGTCAAACATTAACTCTACTCCTTCTACCCGCGAACTCAATTTATATCTTTCATACGATGACTCATACATCTAGAATGTTCGATGACGTGTTGATGAGTCATACATGCAGCTGTTTATAAGTGACGTCGATGAGGCGTGTCGATGAGTCATACTCGCAGGTGTTGATTGATTAGTCATACAGTTGATGACTCATACACCTAGAATGTTTGATGACGTCATATGTGGGTTTACTATTCGTTACATTATTAATTTTATATTTTTATCTAGTTACCTATTTTTGTATTTACCTTAGCGACGTGTTTATTTATATTTATATTAACTTTGGTAATGAAAGCTTAGATATCGAAACAATATTGTCAGGTTATATTTTAATAAATACTGTGAAACTTTTTACTAATCTTTATTTATTTCATGATTATGGAGTTCCACAAAGTAAGGCTGGAAACAATAAACAAAACTAAATTTTATTTGATTTAACTAAATATTTAGTAGAATTAAATAAAATTTAATTAGTCCAACTAAATGCTTTTTTCAGTGATACTATTTAGGGTTATTATCTTTTTCTAAAAAAAATTTTTAATATTAAGATAAAAATATTCAAAATAAAAATTTTATTTTTTAATTTATTTTGAATGCGTTTTGGGAATTTTCACAACAGCCTTCATAACTTATATTTTACAAAAATTAATATAATTCATTAATTATTAATTTTTGATAAATAATAAGCTCTACAGGGAGGCCTCAAGGAGACTAAATCCGCGCCTGTCGTGAGTTAAAATACTAATTAACATGAGTCTGCTTTATCATGCGTATTATTTATATCAATCCATTTTTTTAACAAAACCTAGAAGAGATATGGAGAAGAGATACTCAATATTGCAGTAATATTTTAAGAATAAAAACAAAATAATACTTTTTTTTTGACATAAGTACTCGTGCTTCTCTATTATAAATACCTACTTATAATTTTTTGTTAACGTTATTTATCGGGTTTTCTATAGGCACTTTTCAAGCTGTTCAACAATTATTCAAGTGCTATAAGTTCTTGAATCTTCTGGAATGTTTTCATTTTTCATTTAAATGTTTAAGAATCTACTACATAAAGAATTTTTAAACAGACACACTAATAGACGGAAGACCAACTGCGTTTGATTTAAAAGTAAATGATGTCAAGGAAAGGTGTAGACGGAAAATTAATGGTTCGATGTACTGTATTGTCCTAGTCTCAATGATCAAGAAAATTCTAATAATAGTAAACAATTCTTCAAATTTTCTTAAACTGAATCTAAATGCACTTATATCATTTCATTTTGATAATAGAAATTTATTTTATTTCGAGTAGCCATTTTGATAAACCCAAAATTCAAAACTATGTAATCTAATTATTACAAAAAAAACTACTTTTGAATAAATCAAAATAAAATTGTACATTCTCGGGATGAATTAAAATCTTCAAATTACTTCCTCATTTCGATTATTGAGATAATAATTGCGTTTACGAAACAAGTGAATTATCGCTTTGGATAACCTCAAAATATACATCAAGTTCAATGCTACTACGATTACGTTGTAGTGGGGCTTGTGTAGGTAAGTGGACCGTTGTACGCGGATGACCTCGACCAGAAGAGACAAGAATGTTGCAATCGCCTTCAACTTGTTCTTCCTCTTCCTTCCGATTTAAATAATAGGTAATATTGGTAATCGTGTTTCTGAAAATAAATATGATTCATAAATTAATATTTACGAAGAGTTAACTCTTCTGAAATACCAATTGGAGTAAAGTTAACCTTTACTTTTATCTTTAGCCATACTCTCATGGTCTGCTCCTACTAAATTTTAAATTTTTAGATTTTTTATTGGGAAATATCTTGATCTCGCGGCATTAGAAATTATTTATCAAAATATTGTCAACTACCATGGTATGATATGGTATACAATATCATGGTAAAAAAAAATAAATTTCAGTTTCAATTTTTCTGTTGTATAAATTCGTTAATTAGAGAATTTGTTACTTTTATTCTTTAATGATAATGAAATTCATTAGACAGCAGAAAATGATTTTTGGTGGAGGACATTGCACTTTCAAGTAACATCAAAATAATTGCAAGTTGTTTTTTCTCATGAATAAATTTGCGATTATAGCAAACAGTAAATAATAATTAACCGTTTGGTAAAAGAATCGTTAATTAAATAAAACCAAAACCGCTTTATACACTTCTCCTGTGATTATTATTATGTCAGAAAGTAGAACCAAATAAGCATTAATCAAATAATTTACTTTACACAAATAATAATGTCAAGCTCTTATTCTGTTTTGTTCGATTCCGCGTATACTCATTTCTTCGGGTTACTCCGGTGCGTCGGCCCACATTTCAGCGACCTACCATTTCTGCAAGTGCGACAGTGATAGCGTATTCGCCGAGCAAACGGGAGCAAAAGAGAGATTGGCACAACCGAGGTCCATGAACTTCTGTATAACTGTAATACATTGCATAAGTGAGCGTCCCGTTACTACTTTCATTCACGGCCAACAAGTGTACGCGAATGACTTCGTGCGAACTCGTTGCTGTTACAGAAAATGCAACACTTGACTGACACTCGACTTATAAATGTCAATGTCAAGTGTAACAAACCGAACGGTGGTGCATTTCTAATAAGTGCAGGGAGTGACCCTTAAAATTGTATCCGTCAACAGTACATCATTTCTGAAACGTAAACATTATGAAGGATGAATAAACTTCAGTTTTTTCAGATTTGAATTGCAGATGAATTTGGTTTAAATTTTTCATACTTCACTTTTGCATTAATCAATAATTCTTAAATTCAAAATGATTAATTTTCTGCACTCTGCAGAATGATTAATTTTCTGCAGGGCATTTGAAATTCTATAACAGTATTGTCATCTTTCTACAATCCATATGCTCGGCGGTTATTTTCCGCAATCTTCTCTAAATAACTGTTGCTGTTTCTGATGAATTGGTTTACATTAATTGTAAATTCTGCAACGGAATGACTGATATGAGTACTTAGTTAACGTGTATAACTTTTAAATTCCAGTGTTTAGCAAACGGGAAATTTTTATATTCAAGTCTCTTTCAATTCTGACATTTTCTAAAATTTTTACATACCTTTGCCGATTAATAGAAACAACAAGCATAAACAGTTTATGTTATTAAACCGATCAATTTATTAAATCGATAGCATGAAGACGTCAAAATAATTTTGGTGTATGTATCTCCAAAAATAATTTATTGACTTCGGCATTCTGAAATCTTATTAAAAGTACAAAATTCGCCCTCTAGAGGTTTGCGGACAGGCCGATTTAGTGTGAGGAAGCCCGTGATGCCCAAGCAACTTTGATTGAGTAGTTGTTACGTAACTACAACTAAATTTATGACTTTATAGGTTTAATTACTTCAGTTCCGAATATTTTAGTAATTATGTAGTTGTTTCTACTATTTATTGGGACTATGTAGTTCCATTACTTCCGACCTTCTAAGTAACTTTTAAGGTATGTGGAACGGTATTGCCACTTAGTAAAATTACTTTAAAGTCGTTGCAACTTCAAAGTAGTATTATGATTGTAGCTTGTATTGTGATAGTAACTTGCGCAAAGCTACTTTAAAGTTTTTAAAACTTGAAAGTAGTACTGGAAGTTCCTACGACATGTCTGAAACCATAACTTAACCCTTTAAAATAATGGAACCTTACAGTAGTATTAAAAGTAAAACTTACATTTTTGCTTCCCAGGAGAATCACTTTAAAGTGATTTTTCGTAAACTACTCCATCTACATATTTACTTGTAAAATGTTAGAGGCCATTAATCAATTTGCAATTTGTTATGATTGTTAATAGATGTTTTACTACATAACCTCCAATAAAAGTAACAAATTGGTGCCAAATTGTGCCTTAGGAATAATATAAAAATGGTTTCTATCATGTGTATCAACGTTTGTCATATTTTATTATTAAAGACATTTTAAAACATCTATTTAAAGAAGGCGCATTGTTATTTTTCGATCTAGCACCATCGCATTAAACAGAAAAGTTGCAATGGTTTACAATTTTGGTATACTGGAATGATAAAATAATCAAACATTTCATCGCTCTTTGCATTATTAAGTACGTATTACAAATAAAATAGTAATCCATTTTGTGATACGATCGCCGTATTAGTATAAAAAATGATAGAATATTTGTTAAGTTGCAAGAGTAAGAGAAAGCAACCACGCGACATGATGTGTCAAAGAGAAAATTACTACAATTATTACACCGCCACGTTCCCGCTACGTAGCCTAAACGTAATATAAACGTAGCTGGACAAGTCCCAGAGAGGTTACTGCAACATATCTGCTACCCCCAAAATTGTTCCCCATCTTGGTTCCAGACACGTAATACAACCGTAACAATTACGTGCTTGTGACTAGTGACAAAGACTTGATAGTTCCACTGATAGTTGCTGGTACGTAGCGATGACTAAAACTGCTGCTTGGGTAGCAACCGGTTTTTAGCGCGCTTTCAGCTCATAAATAATTCGTCAGGCGCTTCTTTTTATTCTGAACTGCCCATATAAATAGCGTCCGTTGCTTATTGATAATAAATCAGTTTTTTTAACATAATGAAAACCTTTTGTGGGATTAATAATTTACTGATTAGTATACTTAATTAGCTTTTTATGTGAATAATCGTATGATTTTCCGAGATTACGGAACCAACTGTTAAATAAAATCCGATGCCAATTTCACTATCATAATACTTTCAGCCCCCTAAAAATACCCCGCCACTGGTTCGATGCTACTCATTTACGAACTTTGTCTGTATTTGAATGTCATATCAAGTAATAGGTGTCAACTTTTTTAATACTTTAATCTTCTAAAAATACCCCGCCACTGGTTAGATTTTCCTCATTTACGAGTTGTATCTGTTTCAATACAGGCAATAATTCTCGGTTAGATTTTAGTTTATTAGTTTCTAGTTTTTGCTTTTAAAGAATAGGTGCCACGAATCTTTTAACGTTTTAACCCTCTAAAAGTAACCCCTAAAAATAACTAGTTAGGTTTGCGTTTGCTCGTTTACGAACTCAATATGTATTTTGTATGAAAACATTTTTGATTGTGAAATTAATAGCTCTAAGAATACCCCCCCCCACACGCATACAGACGGACAGGTATCTTTTTTCTCGAATCATATTTTTTGTGTTCTAAAACATTGACAAATGCAAAAAATGGATTTTCTTGCGAATAGTAGGCTTTCTCATACTATATATGCACGATATGTACAGTGTGATCAAAAATGATTGAAGGCGGTTTGAATTTACCGCCATATTAAATTGGCAGCACGAACACTTTTCAGATATTTTTATCCTTCTTCTATTTTACAGTGGCGTCTTAAAAAAGAGTGGTGGAGGTATAAAATTACGTTAAAAACTATTAATAATAATTATTATTAATTAATGGTATTTTTGGAAAAATAAAATTGTAGTTATAATAATAAGAACAACACAAACATAAATTGGCAACAAAGTGACAAAGCACAACGATGTAAACGAAAAAGTGGCGAGTTGACACTGTAATTTGGCTCAACACATTTCAATAGTGCTACAGTAACAACGTGAAATTCACTGTACATGAGAAGGCAAAATTATAAAACTAATGCTGAAACGGGGTACTCGTCCGTACCCCGTCTTTGAGAAAGGCGGCCTAGAATATTATTGCTCACGGCCATGAACGAGGATATCATTGCTAACAGACAAGACCGGCCCATGTCCGTGAGAACATTTAATGGACCCGAGTCGAGTAGGCAGTGTAAAAACTGATGCCGCAAACCTCTATAGTTCCCATCTATCGTGCTTGAAGATTTTACATATCTAATGCATAAAAGCTTAGATCTTTATGTTTTTTTTTCAAATTGATAAAAATTGATTCTAAAATCATAGAACGTTGGCACCAGCATAACGTTACTTACGATTCGGCTCTAAATCTATCTTGCACAATTTATTAACGGGGGACGGTGGATGATTCCTGCGGCATTTCTGGAACTCGTACGAATCTATCTAGTCCGGGAAATACTTTATCCACTTCTCCCTTTGGCCAGCAGTCTTTTGGCATATCTCCTTCCGCTATGTAAACAAGATCTCCAGTTTTCAAGGTGGAGCAATCGTCATTCCATTTCTTCTTTTTGGTCAAGGTCGGCAAGTATTCCTTGACCCACCTTCTCTAAAATTTATCGGTCAAAACTTGTGCCTTTCTCCAGCGTTTTCTAAGGCATAGAAGGCGTCATCTTCGGTGATAGTTACAAGAGGCTGGCGGATACTCGTTGTCCCAATGAAGAATAAATTGGGCGTTATTGTTTCCGGATCTGCAGACACAAATGTAAATGAGCGACTGTTCACTATCGCTTCAGCTTTCTTCATGATGGATTATTTTCTTTAACGCCGATGATAACATAACACTAAGCACCCCCTGTATAAGGAGCAGATGGCTGTATTTAAAGTTCCATTCGATTACCCTGATCTGTAAAAAAGACTTTTAACTACTGTTGATCCTCTTTCAAGGCCTTATTGAGATTAGTTTGGGATCCTTGAAATTTGTGGCATTATCGTTTTATAACTGTTTGGGTTCACCTCAGGTCCAAACAAATCGTTGTAAAACCATCAACGCCGAATCGGTACTTGACGTGAACTCCAAATAAACTCATATGCTCAAATAGTAAATGGCCTTGGTATTCTGGTCACGAAATAATCAGAGTCGTGCCATTTGTGGTACAACTGCTTTAACTTGTCTAATCTCACAAGCTTATCAGCGTTCAACTTTATGTTCGAAATCTTCATGATTCTTTCGAATCAACAGTCTGGTGTATGGATGATTGGAGCTTAAAATTAGTGGACATCGCACAATAAACTCAAGGTGATGCTACAACTCAATATCTGGCTTGCATCACTCTGGTTTTGCCCAAAAAGGCCAACAAGCGACTTCGGCCGGCTTGACTTTAGAAGCTTTAGTCCAGATTCAACGGCATGTACTTCTTCAGAAAAACTAGTCTATTACGACTTCTTTATCCATCTTCTCTACGTTTCCTGAAGTTCATCCACGGAAAACTAGACCTTTACGGCTTTCCCATATTCTTTCCCGTGCCTGATGCATCGATTATCCACAATCAGGAACAAAGTCGATACCTCAACAGTTTCTTCCATAATTAAAATCTCATCACTTCTAGCAAGTCTTCAGAATCTTCACGAATCAGTAAAACAATATCGACGACATCATCGACATCACGACATACTTACTGACTTTTTTTTAGCCAGATCTAGCTGTAAAATAAAGCTGGGTCCATTGAGCCAACGGCTGGGTCTACATCTCTTTTCCCCCCCATCAGCTGCGTTTTCCCCATCTTCATTTGTTTATATCGACAGGCTATTGAATTTCTCCCATGCGATGACCTAAAAACAGTTTAAACCTTCTCGGTACTTCAGATCTAAGGCAACACAGAATCGTTTTGTAGTCCGTCCACAGGTGAGTTGATGAAATTGTGAATTGATACGCTTCTTTAACACTTGAAACTAAACTATTTCTTAACGTTTGCAAGGGATACACACTGGACGTAGTGATGCCACCCTGCAACTTGGACATAGCGACGTTGGAGTATATCTTGTTATTTACTTCTACTCGAAAGTACGTGAATGTCCACGGCATCACTGATACCAGGCGAGTAGGCAGCTTTTCGTCCCAACCAAGGTCCCAATTCTGCAGATTTCCTGGATACGGGTACAGACTCTGACAGCAAGATGACAAATCCAAGTGGGTCAAAAATATTCATAACTAACTTTAAAATTAGAATTAACTAAGAATTAATTAACTAGAATTTCCCTCTTGATAAGGATTTTGTGCTATCCACTATTTGGTGTTGGAATTTGAACTAGTCAGTGAGAGAATATCATAACAGTCCTAAAACACGTTTTACTTTATGCAGATTGGTTATTAAGTGGGCCCATGGTTGCAATAGCATCAGAAAAATTACAGAGTCAGTTTCAGACTTCAAATCCATCGTGCTTGTGAGTTTCTCGGAGCTATTGATCTTCTGGATCATTTGGAGTCGACGTACTATCGAGGTAATTGGCCAGGTATTCGTATCATGTGAAACATATCCCTGATGTCTTATCTGAATCCAACTTCTTTATGACGAAACCTCCTCAGGACTGATATGAGTTGTGTAAGGAACTCTGATTCTTGAACATTATTTAAACCTGAACTTCCTTGGCTTGTTAGAATCGTTACACCAAAATGGGAAGGGTGCCACTTTTTCGAACCTTCAACAACTGCTTGCTCTACCGCTAGCTTATGGCAAAACCCCTCTTCAGATATGCAGCAGTTTTATTTTCATACTGTTGCTGTAGAACTGAATCTCCTCTTTATACACTATTTTCTTTACACTCTTCAGACGTTGCAGTCCTTTCTAGATTACTTTCTGAAAGAACAGCAGTCTCACGCTTCTACAATAGTGCAGTTTCTTACTTGACACCAGTTCTTGGACTGTAGTCTGCTACTGTGTGGAAGTAGACTGGCTCTGCATAACTCTCAAAGCATCTAAACTACTCCTTTACCAGGTTATGTAAAATTTTATCACCGAATGACATGAAATTACCAAACAAGTGATGCCAATCCGTTTTTCCATGATCTCAGGGAATACAGTCGGCCATGGATTATCTATCCTAGTTTTGTCTTAGAACCCGTAGGAGCATTTGGTAGACCCTGAATGATGTTTCGAGCTGCGATCAAATACCAAGGATACTGGTTCAACTGGTTCAAGATGCTTCCAGGAAGTCGTGGATTTTTTTGGTATCGACAGACTGGGTAGGTAGCTACAGACTCCTAACTGTTCTTACGTCGTCAATGTCAAATTCATCACCGGAGCTCCAGGAAATCTTCAAAGATGCCACTCGAGGTGTATATAATCTACTTCAGTCGTTCAAGTCAGTCAGCTTAGTTAGAGATAATGGAAGACAGGGAACTTTCAGATGCAACATTCAGTTCCAAAGCTGTTGCAGTTAATGTCTCAACGCAAATGTCTACAACGCATAGGTTTCGATTGCTCTGGACGGTCCACCGAGCGTAGGAGGTAACATTAGAAATAAAACTTGACACCATCCACGGGCACTGGTATGACAGTTTGCATGTTAATCTACAGGTTCGTTGTCTTCTGGTGAAGCTGTGGGTCTTGATTGGTTGAACATCTTGAAGACACACGAAATCTCAGCTTTATACAATCTTCACCCAAACACCAATTAAATTTAGGACAGTTATTGAGAGTATGGTTTTCTCTACAATCTTGGGAACAAATCTTACGAGCTGGTACCAGCACGTGGTGTTTCTTCTTTCTGTTTTCTTTTTCCCTACCCGGATAGTTGTCATCGCATTCACTAAGTATATTAATTGACTTTGTCAACCGCAGGTGCAGCTTCATCTATCTGTGGGCAGTCTTTAAGAGTTGCATTCTTCAAAGTCAACTTGCACTGACCCCATTACAGCTACAGGTGTGGTGACAATTTACTTAAAATGCCATTCATCAATTGAGGATTAATCAGATAGTCTTTCATATTAGCTTCGGTAGTGTAGTGTCTAGCATGCTAGACTCTTACCTGAGCGGCCCGATTCGATTCCCGAGACCGGCAAATCTGGTTAAGGTTTTTCTGCAGTTTTTCCTTATCTGTAACACAAATGTGGAATTTGGACTATACCATCTATAAGTCGGCTGTAGCCGCACGACGGGTTTGCATAAAAATATTAGTCGCCCCCTCCCTCCTGCAGCAGATTCAGCTTATGGGGCCTGGTTACTGGTTAGCCAGGTAATGGGTTGTATCAATTATTATTATTATATCCAACTAGTTTTAGGTCATACAAAGGTCTTTGATTAAAATTTAAAAATCTGCTAAGATTTCAAACTTCGCTTCTTCAGGTGTAGCTGCGCCCACTAGGTTTCGGATAATGCGAAACGTTCCTTCTTTTGAATCATAGAAATTGAAAAACTAAACTCTAAATTTTTGAAAGATCCCCAAGATCTCTGAAGCTGTCTGAGTGTTTAAATCTGAATAATTAGTATCTATGAAAACCATTTCTTCAATTAAAAAAAAAGAATCTTCAGAGGATATTTTAACGGTTTCTGAATTAACACCTAATGACAACAATTAATTTATTGGAAAGTTATTGTGGAGACCTGCTTTTTAACAGAATTTACTATTTCTGATAAATATCTGATTTAAAAGTTTTTAGCAGAAGATTGAGAACAAACACAAAATTTCTTTTTTTGCGTTTCTTAACTAAACTTGTTAAACATTATTTATTACCAATTCCTTTGAAAATTATTAATTTTGAAAGGTGCGGACACTACAAATAGTTTGTGTCAAATCTAAAAATTTGTGTTTAATATCAAAAATCTTTTTCTAAACTATTAAGACCTCCCGTTAAGCAGAAGAAACCCTCAATAAATAATTCATTTCTACCATTCGATTAGTTCCAGTTATTCTTACATAGGCCACCTGACATGTAACCGTAGTAGATGATAAAAGTGGTCCCCAGGAAGGTGGTGGTTGTATAATAAAATAAAATACCGTAAATCTGACAAAAAATTAGGGTACCATAGCAGCTCTTCCTTTTTATTTTACCCCTGACCTTTTTTTGTTGAATATTGAAGAAGAATCTTTCATTTCCTGGCTTGGTGGCTCACGTTTACTGTTACTTTTCGAAGTATATATTTTATGCCTGCACTTTTATTTATTTGAGCCGAATGAAAAGGGTTGTTGTGGTGTTTTGTTGCGGCATCATTAAAATCGAAACCCACGCCAAACTAAAGAAGATTTTTTGTGGTTGCCACATTTTTCATGGAATATTTGAAGATAATCGAAGAGAAAAAATAATTTTCTGTTAAAGAACAGTTAGGGTGTGTGAACTTTTGGAGATTTGAATGCTAAATTAAGCAACGACCTTCAAGTTGTCCACGATAGGTTTATGAAACAATAATCAGAATTTCATGCGTCAATATTTCGTGAGAAAATTGATGATATCCTAGGAAGTAAATAGAAAGTTACGTTTATCTTCATGGAGGTATCATCAGTGATTTAATAGTATACGTGTTTGTACTTCCCCTTATCAAAGAAGAATAATGATTAAGTGTCCCCTTTTCTACACAGCTTGTTTTATAAACAACTATCGAACATTGTTTCAGGTCCTGATTGAAATGGAACCCATTTTCTTTTCAGTTCGAAGAGTCCCGTTAAGAACTTACACTACATCGGTCTTTACAGCAGACCAATCGTTTACTGTTAAGATACGTTCGTCTATCGATAGAAGAAGCACTTGGGTGCTTTTAAAATACCGAATAACGGAGCTTAAAAATGTAGTCTAGATTTTGGTCATCGACCTTAACAAATGTGATCTTATTACACAAGAAAACCGATATTTTAAAAAGGTGGGCACAAAAAATGGGTAACACATTCTGGTATAGTGTAGGCAGGATGAGTATGGATGTAAATTGATAGAATTGGTTCAAAAGATAACCTATTTATTGACGGAAATGCTCAAAAGAACAATTTGGTCTTTGAAGATTAGAATAAAATTGAAGACCCGGAGGGTTTTATTATACTAACATATCATTTTTTTCAATGTGTTTAATGCAGGTCAGAGATTGTTCTGTAGGTACTAATGGTTGTTTAGATATTCAACGATCATGCGACAAAATATGTTTGATCTGTCTCTCTCCAACCCTCAAGAAGATTTTTTTGGATTAAACTAAATTTATCAGATCTGAAATGGTAAGAATACTCTTTATGCCCAATAATAAAGATTACAGGAAACTCGTCGTAGGACGGATATAAAACATCAAGAAAGAATAAAAAACTGATTCTTGTTCTCTCCTGTAATTCAAAAGTACTGTTATAAGAAAAGTGTTAGAGTTGAGTAATCCTGTTACCTCCAAAGAGACCGTTATTGGATGAAAGTAAACTTATATAGCGGTTGGTTGGTGTGCGTTCTCCATACAACTGTAAATACAAAATTGCTTTGCATACAATCATAACTGCATTTAAAAATAACTGTGTGTGTGTTTATGTGTGTTTGGGTCCTACTACCTTCACCTCTTCTACTTTTAACTGTCTCCCACTTTTTGTTCTTCTAACTACTAAAACAGTTTTAATAACAACATCGCAAAAATAGTATACTTCGCTTTAGCTAATACCGCTACGCAAATTACTGTTATCATTTCTAATTTTTCGTGTGTACTTTTAAACGGCTTATATTTTTAATAAACGTTCACCGACACTTTTTTAGGTTATGTAGAATTAAAGAGTTTACATTCAAAAGTATTTACGTAATCATGATTAAATAATTTTATATCTACGCTCTTATAAAACAAAATTAGTCATGGTATTAATATAAATTAAATGACTTTTAAAAGAAATACCCATCATCTAACAGTCATCTTGTTTGAGTACTAGCTAAATAATCTTAATCAGCGGGTAGCAAGGAGAGGAGAGGTTTTTATAGAAAAAGCAGTAAAAATTGTTAACCGGAATTAAATATAACTTTCCGTTCGATATAATCGTTAAATAGAAAAGGTTCAAATGAATCACCTTGAGGCACACCATAAGATAAACTCCACCATGGCGAACCTATTAACTCTTCCCAATTTTCTATTCTAAAGTCTTTCAAATCTACTTTTATTTCTTCCCACCATTTTCCTACTGACGCGTCAGTTCATTGTCGTTCCCTTTTTTCATAATCTTCATCTTCATCTTTCACTATTGAAAAATAACATGGATCAATAACAATGTCTGCTATTTACTGCCCACCTAAATATAACAACAAAAAGAAACATAATGAAGCATCCTTTAATACCCTTGGACATAGATCTATCGCTGGTGGTGACTATAATGCCAAACATCCAACATGGGTCTCAGGAATAACAATATGAAAAGGAAGAAAATTGGTTAAAGCAACGAAGGCAAATACTAATTTGCAACAAATATAAACTGGTCAACCAACATACTTGACGTCTGGCAGGAACAAGATTCCTGATGCCATAGATTTCTGAAGAAATGTAAAGCGCAGTCTTGTGTTGACTTGTCATCAGACCATACTTTAGTAATAATAACCATCTATTCGCAGATCTTAAACAAAGAAAAGTAACCATCTTTGCACAACAACAAAACTGACTGGCCATTATTTAGGGAAAAATTGGGACAGCTTGTTTTCACTAAATCTTCCTATAAGAACTGAGCTGGACATAGAAACAGCAGTCATAAACTTAACAAGAAACATCCAAGAAGCAGCATGGTTTGAGACTATAAATCACCATCATCATCACCATCATGAAGAAAGAAGACTGAGAAAACAATAGCAAAAAACAAGAACAGTAGTAAACAAGGGAAAGCTAAACAAGTTAAAAGCTTGACGCCAACTGAAGTCGCGGAATACTAGCTCTGGAAAGCAACGAGAAAGTTCAAACGGCCTCAACAACACAGCCCTCCAATCGAAAATACATGGGCCAGTGGCGACAGCTAAAGCTTTCGCACAACATTTAGACAATGTATTCAAGCCCTTTCTTTCTGAAATATCCACAGAAGAAGAAAATGAAATAACTGACTTCCTAGATATACCATTCCAAATGGATTTGCCGCATAAAAATTTTACGACTAAGGAAGTAAAATGGATCATAATGAAAGAAATCAACATTAAAATGCTTTCATTTTTATTTACTGCTAAAGACAGAACACATGATATCATGAAATCGGGCATTTACCGTTTAAATTGTTCTTTTTATAGTTCGGTATATATTGGGCAAACACTTCGAAATTTTGACATAAGATATAAAGAACACGTACGTCATTACAAAAATAAACATCCTGAAAAATTTAATTATGCCAAACACCTTTTAGAACAAAATCACACAATGACTCCTCAAAATAATATTAAATTTCTACATTTTTGTAATAACAAACGCAAATTAGTCATTTTAGAAGCCTTTGAGATATACAAACACAAACTCAGGGTACCTTTAATGAATGAACAACTTGAGCTCAGTAATTCTCCGTTACTGGAAGTGTTAGATATTTAATTCTGATTATTATTAATTTTATTTTTTATCTAGTTACCTATTTTTGTATCTACCTTAGCGACGTGTTTGTTTATATTTATATTGCCTTTGATACTGACAGCTTAGCTGTCGAAACAATATTGTCAGGTTATATTTTAATAAATACTGTGAAACTTTCTACTAATCTTTATTTATTTCATGATTATGGAGTTCCACAACGTAAGGCTGGAAACAATAAACAAGATTAAAAAGGCACTTGGATTTGACGTAAACTCGGGCAAAATCTTACAAGAGCTGCATAAAACTGACATAAACTTCAATAAGCACCTGGAAATTAGCCCAAATTATCATGAACCTCAAACCCTGGAAAAAGTCTGAAGACGTTTCATCCTACAGGCCCATAACATTACTATCTATGCTTTTCAAAGTATTTGAAAAATTATATGCCAAAAGAAAGAAGACAATAATAGACCAAAAGAAAATAATCCCAGAACATCAATCCGGATTGCGGAGAGTGGTTAACCAAATCAATAAGGTTCTGATTGGAAAAAGATATTGCTCTACAGCCTTTCTTGATATATCTCAGGCTTTCGATAATGTGTGACATAACTAAAAAAGCTTCTACCCGTACGTTATTCCCATTTCCAACTAATTACAATTCACTTTTTGGTAAACCAAATCAGTGGATATGCTGATTTATATCCAATACATTCTGGACCAATAATATACCTCTTGTATACAGCTCACCTGCCTATAACAAGAACTGCTACGATAGCAACATATGCCGATGCCACTGCAGTCTTGGCATCTCATACGGATCTAGCATCAGCTTCAAGGAACCTACAAACCAACCTTAAAAAAATTCAACACTGGCTTAAAACTTGTTGCCTTTAAGGCTTGAATGAATGAAGTCTATCTAAGTGACATTTATCTTGCGCAGAGCAACATGTCCACTGGTAAAACTTAACAATTATTAACTTCCACGGACTGAAGATGCCAAATATCTCGCCATTCATTTAGACTGACAACTAATATCATGGAAAGACACATATTTACCAAAAGAAAACAATTAGGACTCAAACTAAGCCAAATAGGGCGTAGATCAAAACTATCTTTGGACAACAAAGTATTACAACTATATACAAAACCATCCAGAAACCGTTTGGACATATGGAAATCAACTGTGGGACACCGCTAGTAACTCTAATATTGCCATCCTGCAGAGGTTCCAAAACAAGGTGCTACGTGCTAACGTGGTTCATGGGACTGAGGCCTCCCGAAGCATATATGCAACTTCGATTTTTTTTCACTTTAAAATTTATTTTATTGTATAAAATAATTTTGTGTAATAACTATATTTGATTTAATATATTAGCCCCCCCCCCCTGAAGGAAAATTCTAGCTACAGGCCTGCGTTAATCCATCCAACATGAAATCCCCCTGGAATCCGTTAAGGAAGTCATTTACTCCACCCTAATGTGTTGGCCATCCAGTTCAATTTTTATTTTGCAAGGATGTTTCCATAGCTTCAAAAATCTTTTTTCTACTAAATGTGATACTCCAGCTTTCATCTCGAGACCTAAAGCTTCTCCCTTCTTGATTTTCCCATTTAATGCTTCTGTATTTTGATATTTTTGTTTCTGTGTGTTTCTTCTACCTCTTTTTTGCTATATTGTTCTTTTAAATAATTCTCTTTTTTTCTATACACTTTGTTTTTTATTTGTTTCTTTATCTGTCCTTATTGATTGTCTTTTGTTATGTCTTTTTGTTATCAGAAATTCTAACGTTGTATAATTTGTTTGGATCTTTGCCGTTCCATCCGAGGACACCCAGATAACTTTAGGAATGTTTTTCTCTTCTGCATTGTACTCTTAATTACAAAGTTATTTCTTTCTGCAAAATCAATTCATCTTTGTCTGTCGTCATTTGTCTTATCATGTAAGCTTGTAAGCACTCATTTCCTGCTATTGCTTCATTGTGGTTTGTCCTTCCCTATTTTAGCGTCAAGACCATATATTATATGAGCCGTTGAAAACCGTAGTGGTACAAGTCAAGATTATACGATTTTGTAGTACTGTACTTGTACATAAATTATGTATTTGCAGTTTACAGTGCAAGATTCAGCTCCATGTAATCAAACATTTTTTTGCATTTGATTTGGATATTCTTAACTTTGCCTTTGTAAATATATCTTCCATTTGACACCAATGTAACTTTCAAAACATTCTTATACTATGAAACCGTTTGTCCATTTCTTATCATAATATAAGTATTTCCCCTACCTTCTCTAATTAGCCGGGGAATAAAAGGAATGTAACGACATAAATCCCAAGCGAAATTTAGTTTTTTTTTATTGTGTACATATAGGTTCCCTGTAAACATACACAAAATTCCCCATGCCTCCAGTCCCCGTGTCTGCGTGGTGTCTTTTTGGACCATTGAAGCTTGGATTCCAAAAATGGCGTTTTTAACCAGAAGATGAAAACTAATCGCTTAGTGTTGGTTTCAGTAGTGTTTAGGCAACCTATATAAAGCCTGTAGAGTTCAAGAATATCAAAATTTTCCAAGATGGCGGCCAATAAGTAGCCCCGTCACAAAGAGTCAGAATATTATCGAGTGAGGTATCATTTTAAACTATTTGGCACCTTCTAGATCCATTTACACCATTAAGAATACAGTATTATCTATATTTTATATAGAAAAAGACTGAGAAACAAATATTATGATTAGAAGTTATAGTTTTCGTATAATGATTTGAAATACGTACCACCCAAACACTTTATATACATTAGCATAGCTGTTTCCTTCACAATTTTTGTACATAGGGGTGCAAAGGAGCATTTTCTTCTTGCAGCTACGGGCATTCTGGCAATCTTGTCTACATTTACAGCTAACTATCGCCATCAGACGCTGTGGGACAGGAGATGCTGCCATTGTAACAGAAGCCAGTTCCTTGGAAAAATTCGATTCCCATCCCCAGCCAATTAAAGGATTGATTCCCAACCATTGCTAAACCTGAATTAAAGTTTCTTATTTATTGCGATTTATTTTAGAAATGAAAGGGTTCTCTACTTACCGTAAATACTTAGTGATACACTCTGTACGAATGTTGACATGCCACATCAAATGACGATGTTAGCTTTTTCTTGCCAACTTGCTCGACTGTAACAGATGTACCTCACTTCATTCGAGGTCAAATCTCTTCATACGTAGCTTCAGATTTGCTGAAAATACTATTTTTCTAGTTTTTAACTATTTTTGTAACTTTAAGTACGGTCCAACGACATATAACCCAACGGCAGACATAGACTATGAAAAAGTCAAATGTTAATTAGAAAGTGTAGTGTATGCAGAACTGTTGAAGTATCTTTTTCGATCTCCTAACTCAAAAGTCTCTATTTTGTAACTAGAAAATGATTCACCATAGAAGTTTGTAAATCAAAGATTTTTTCGTGCATTTGAACTTCAACATTTCCCACAGGAAATACACAGAAATTCTTTACTTTGAGAATTGTTAATGTTTGAACAGTAAGTAGAAGTGAGCGGTTTTATTTGTGGATCGTCTTGCACGTATTCCTAACAACTCTCTTGAGTCACCTGTTGGTCGATTTAGCCTGCCCAAAAACCGAAAACGCCCTTCAGAGTGGCACAAAGTTGACACATTGTTATCAAATTTACAAAGTAATTGTCTGTGGGACCGAGAACTTTAAAGTAAAAGTGGGAAACTGTAAGTCCAAAAGTTAAGAGAAAAATATTAGATCCTAGGATTCCTATGGTGAAATCCTTTTTCTAGACACAAAATGGAAGCTTTTGAGCTAGCAGAGGAACAAATGCCGGAGTACCAAGATCGGAATTACCGTTTAAATGATATGTAATGTGGCATATTGTAAGTGCCGTTTAGACACTTTAGAGGATAGGTTTACAAGTCATTGTATTGTATGTTTCTTCTCTTACTCTTTCTAGTACAATCTTGGTGATTATTTTGCTATTCGAGCTTAGTATTGTGATAGGTCTCCAGTTCTAACATTTGCAAAGAGTTTCCTTTTTTTGACAATTTGATATTTAGACTTTGTCGCCATTCGTTCGATATATATTCTTCGTACTCAGTTTTCTTTGGTTACATCTTCTTTATATTAATAAAGAAGATAATAAAGAAGAATATACGGATGTTCGTAGTTCTCAGGATACCATTGCTATCTTCATTATTATTGAAGCTACGAAGTGGGTTAAATTAGCACACTAGCAGTGTTTCTTTCTACTGACTAACATTACTAAACAACTAAGACAAAAAGTAATTGAATTTCTCTAAAAGGCACACTGTGTATTTTTGTAAAGATATACAGGGTGTCCCATTTAAAGAAATGCTACTTTTGAAAATAACTTGAAAACACAACGTTCAATTGTTTTTGTCATGTTAATCAACAGAAATAATATTGCTAATTCATTAATTTCACTTCATTCATTAATCGACTTTCTAGCTCCAATAATAACGGCGATAGCAAGGTGCGCCGATGACAGCCTTTATATAGGACTTCTACCGTTGTTCCAATACTTGCTTTGATCATTTCTGAACCAATTTCGGTTATTTTTCCGTATTTCCGTGACTACTCAATACATTTTATAGAGAAAAAGTGTCTATGTAACTTTAAATGAGTTTAGCTCCTGTCAAACTTAGCACAGCTGAATGTTCTTGGTGTAGGACCGGCGCGAGGCAGGTTACGCCGGCCCTGTCTTGGTGATCTACCCACCTATCGTTGATCTTCTCTTGCGTTTAATTTTTCAGCCTTTCCTACTGTCATTGCTTGTACATTTTCTATTCGTTATTGTTTTTGTATTTTATATCATTTTTCTCGTGTCGTATTTCCTTGCCGCTATCTCATTTTGCTCTAATAGATCTTCCCTATAATACCTTTTGTCTTGTATTACACTGTTGATTATTTTGTTTATCTTCCAGTATGTTGTTTCCATATCTGTTTTATCAAAAGTTTTACTTTTGACATTTCTGCATCTTGATATCAAGGCTTTATCTTGTTTATGTTTCTACTATATAATTGTTTCGCGTACATTTATGTGTTTCTTTGTAATAATTCTTCTATCTACATTTCGTCTCCCTTTTCATCGCTATTTCCTTGTAGCTTTCAATGAGATGTCTATGATCTTTGATAATGCACAGATTACAATTGATAATAGTACCTGCAATTCTCTTGAATAAGAGAAGAAAAAACATTTTCGAAGTTGGAGTCCTCAGTTAAATTATATCCATGACACATATAAGTTCCTTTAAGGAAAAAGTACCAGACTGTAAAGTTCACTGATTTTTCATAAAAATCACTAAGAGAAAACTATAACAAATAAAACTACTATTATAAACTAGCATTAGTTAGTAAAGTAGGTCTCCTCGTTAAACTGTCATAACATGATTGTGTGCGCTTTAACTATTATAAATAAAACCACATCGAATTGTATTTCCTTTCTTTATACATATTATAGCTTCATTTCAGGCTATTGAGATATTGAATATCTCATAACTGAACACAGAATTTGATGACATTGAAAAATCGATGAAGAACTAAACTGTATGGAGATTGAAACTATTATAATCTTAACATTATTTAGACGGAGAGCCAGCAACGTATTTCGAGTTGTCATTTCAACAGTCGTGAAAGTTTGGGTACTAAATCTTATGTACCTGCTGAACACTAAAAGTCGATTCTGGCAGCTCCCTGCGGCCGGGATACTACCCCAAAATTACTAAGAAGGTGAGAAATAAGATTCAATTTATTTAAAGTAACAGTCATGAAATTTCAGGAGGTTACTTTCGATAGTATTCTCTATTTATAAAAAATATTGCCAGAACATTTCCTCCCCTTCTGAATGTTGCCAAACGCTGTAAATGTTGATTTAAAAAAGCGACATTTGGGTTATTTTAAAAGTCTTGAATTTTGACACAATAAATAAAGTAGGTATATGTAGGTTTACAGGTTAGTGCGAGCGAGACAGTTATATAGCGGCCTGCGGGTTAGAGAGAGAATCTTATTTTTCGCCCTCTTAGTAATGTTGGGGTGGTAACCTGGCCGCAGAGCGCTGCCAGAATTGACTTTTAGTGTTCAGCAGGTATATAAGATTTAGTACCCAAATTTTCACGACTGTTGAAATGACAACTCGAAATACGTTGCTGGCTCTTGGTCTAATTGAATGTACCTGAAAAAGGAGAGAAATATTGTCAGCTTCTGTGAACCTTTCATAACGGAGAAAAATAAATGATATTTATTAATATTTATTTTTCTAATATTTATAAGAATGTAAAACCGTAAACTCCGTGTTAATGGGATGTTTGGCACGTTAAATTCACCCAAATTCGGTTAAATTCTATAATAAGGTCGGCCATATGATCAAAGCAATCGGTGACTTTGAAGTACCAGGGATGTTCTGCTATTTCTCGTCCAAAAAACAAACAAAACTAAAAATTACTTTGACGAATTAATAGTGCCAAATGTTTGACAATATCATATTTCTCTATTTATTCCACTATTTTTCTGTAAAAGTTGAGAGAAAGGAATAGAACGTTATTTTCATAAAAGCACCGGAATACAGGTTTTACCATTTTTCCAAAGCTGAATAGCTCCAAGTTGGTTTCTGGATTTACCGTTAAAATCAACAATATTTATGAAAATTCTAGATATTTTCGATAGAAATTATAAATTCATATATACTTAGGAGAACCACTCAGGTTGCACACTATAGCGTGAGAAGATATTAAATCTTTAATCGATAGGAGCTCATTTGAACACGCATAATTCTTGAATTTTAAAATATCCAAGTTTGAAGAAAAACTGCAGAACTGTTATATGTATTAAATTACATTCGGAATGTTCATTTCACAACGTTTCCTGGCTACATAAAATATTTTTGTTATTAGTTGTTATTTCTATAAATAAAATTATTTGGATGGAATTTAATTTATTAATAAAATATTTTCATTCTAAGATTCGAAACACACAAAAATTTATTTAAACCTCAGGGACGAATTTAGCTGTTTGGTGCCCCTAGGCAGAGGAAAGATTCTTACGGGTCAGAGATCACTTTGCAGATTTTGACGAAAGTCTGGAGAAATCCCACTATGGACTAGCTTTACGGTTCAAGGATCAAGACGAGCAGCCACCAAATGATCTCTAGAGGATCAAAGGTCAAAACATCCAAGCATGTAGAGTATCTTTCAACTTCTTAGACAGTAGGGAGCTCCAGAAGGATGGTTTGAAGTTTTCGGAAACTTGTAATTTTGAAAAGAACATGGGACCACATACATTACGATTTATCAACCCGGGTTTGGGGAGTGAAACCACTCCGGTTATGATGATGATTGACATTGATAATTGGTTAAAATTGATTTAAATTAAGAGTACAAACAAAACATAAAGACTTAAGTAAAAGCACAGTGAAGATATAAACAAAAATATAAACCACCTACCTTTACCATAAAAAAAAACTGCTCCGGCTAAAATAATTGTTGTGAAGCTTGAATCTGAGACTCAACAGGCGGGTCGCTTAAATAGGACAATAAATAAATATGGATCTATGAAACATAATTAAACTACACACAAAACAAAAAAATAAACCATTTTTTATAATATGTATAAGTAAATGTAATATATCCTATGGAATATGTAATATATGTAATATATGTATATGTAATATATCCTATTTTCTATAAGTTTCTTTGAAATTGAAATGACAAAATTTATTGAACGCAAGAAATGAACAAACAAAAAAAACATTGAAAAATAAAAAAAATTAAATTTGGATACCCTGAATCAAAGAAAGATTACGCTTAAGATAGTCTAATGCTTTTTATCTTCAGGAGTAATATCTCTATCAGTTTTATTATCTTAAACACTAAAATTAAACTAATTAAATACCTTAAAATATTTAAATAATACCAATGTACTGGCGCCTTTGCAATTACCAACTGATGTAGTAACAAAACAGAAATCCTATTCCTTCCATATGGTTTATAACTAAAATGGTTGAAATACAAAAATTCACCTCTCTTCATATAAATTTCAAAATTAAATGGTAGAGTAGAGTCGGGGATTATGGAATACCATTTTCATTTTTGGGATTATTTTGAAACGTTTTGAGTAAAAAAAAAAAATAAAAATGCCAACGACTGCGCCAAAGGGTTTATTATATGGGGTCATTATCTCGAAATTAGAAAAATATATAAATAAAAAAATACTTCTAATAATGAAATAAAAGTGCTTTTTTGGCTACCGAAAAAATGGTCGGGTAATATGAAATAGATATATGAGGTAATATGGAATACTAATTATAATTTTTATATGAAAAATTCTAACGACAAAAGTCGCAAATATAGCAATCCCGTTCGCAATCGGCGCACAGTTCGTGTGCCCAAAGCTCGCATCGTAGGCACTGTATCCAAATCTCTCCTCTTGAATCAGCCGTAAAACGTCCTGAACAGAAAAGACATTCTGCATCATCTTGTGGTTTTCATTTGCTATTCGGGAATTCTTCATCATCAGTAGAGTCATCTAGGAGTGGGATTTCTTCATTTAAATCATCAGAAGATTCGTCTTCTACCACTTGCTGTCTCGGTCTTTTTCTAACACTGCTCGAACTTGCTTTGGCGTCATCATCCGTTTTGCTGGTACCAGGTTTTGCATTATCCGTAGGCTTTTGGTTTTTTTCAAACCCAAGGTTACTTTTTAGTTTATTTTTTTCATTTTTTGAAATCAGTGACTGTGCCAGTTCATCCTTGTTTGGGGTTGAAGTCAAAATTTTTGCTGTTCCCGATTTTCGACCTCTTGTGCCCTGTCGTTTTTTAAGAACAGGAATAGGAACTATGTCTTTTGGTAAAACTGGTTGTTCGTCGGGTTGTTCGTCCGCCCTTTCATCATTATCTTCCTGGACAGGCTGTGGGTTTCTCTGATTTTCATATGCAACAGGCTCTGGTTCATTGTTGTGTGCTTCCACTAGGAAATCTTCTTCGGTAAAAATATTCCTGTTTACTGGAAACAGACCTGTTTGACGAAATCCATTGACTGCTCTTTCGCCAGTTTGGATTTTGAGATAAGCTTTACCAAAAATTGTTCACTGATGTCAAAGTGAGATATTGGTCGAGTATTTTGCCTTAAAAATTGGCGAATTTCTTCATTGTAATAGGTTTTCAAAGATCCCATTACGGATTTATCAAGTGGTTGCATTTTCGTGTTTGTTTATAATTATATTACCTTTGATAATGACAGCATAGCTGTCGAAACAATATTGTCAGGTTGTATTTTAATAAAACTGTGAAACTTTTAATAATCTTTATTTATCTTCAAGCGTTGAAAATCGTGCCTTTGTATATCTCCATAGAAACGATTGAAGTGGCTCATTTTTGTAAGCGGAGTTGAAAACACTTCAAATGCTAGGACTTGAAATGTCCATAGGCGGCTCGACCGAGTAAAATATAAAATCGTTTGAAGTATTTCACACGTTAATATTGCGACGTACATGTCAATACTTACACGAATTATTCAATAACTAAAAATGATCCTTATTAGTTATTACGAAGCCTCGAAAAAAACGGAATAACGAAATTATATCACCCAATATTTAATCGGTGAAACACGAGTCTCCCATGTGTCAGATGTCAAAATCAAAAATTGCAAGAACGCAAGGTGGCTGTCCAACGTTGACAGGTGATAAGTTCTAATCGTTTTCTGTGCCCGAATAGAAGGTAAATTCTTGAAAACTTGGATTGTTTATACTTATAATCTTTGTTATATTTAGCAAATAACTGGAGTTATGTCGGATGCCGATGAAAACGAAATGCCTTGCACCCCCCCAGAATTGACGCGGATCGCAGCAAATTCTTTGCAGGATCTGATCCCACCAAAATCCAGAAAAGTGTATGATTTTACCTATCGGCGTTTTTTGAAATGGGCTGAACAACATGAAGCTTCACATTACTCTGAAAACGTATTGTTGGCATACTTCAACCATTTGTCAAACAATGAAAACCTGAAGAGTTCAACACTTTGGAGCCAATATTCAATGTTAAAGGCGGAATTAAATATTAACCACAATATTCAACTTGCAAGCTATACTAAACTAATTGCTTTTTTAAAAAGGAAAAATTCCGGATACAAACCAAAGAAATCGAAAATTCTACCAAAACAACAAGTAGATAACTTTCTACACAATGCTCCTAATGAAACGTATCTGGCTACAAAGGTAAAATTTCTGAGTTCCCTACAGGAAGAATTATAAATTATCATTTTAGGTTATACTGATACTAGGTGTGTCGGGCGCTTGTCGATGTGATGAAATCACCAATTTGACAATGGAAAGTATCGAAGATTTGGGCTCTGCTATCTTAGTAAAAATTCATGATACTAAAAATTATAAATCATTCACCATTTTGGGAGAGTTTTACCTGGACATTTGCAGAAAGTACATCTCCGTTCGAAAGGATGTAGATATAAAGAGATTTCTGGTCAAATACCATAACGGTAAATGCGCAAAAATGGTTATGGGGAAACATAAGATAGCATCTGCTCCAAGAGAAATAGCCTCTTTTCTAAAACTTCCCAACGTAATGAATATACAGGTCACTGTCTTCGACGCACATCAGCTACTTTGTTAGTGGACAATGGTGGTGATATTTCTGCCCTAAAAAGGCTTGGCGGTTGGCGCTCAACGGCGGTCGCGGAGGGATACATAGAAGACTCCATAGAAAATAAAAAACAAACCGCAATGAAAATCTTAGCGCCAATAAATAATATCAACAAACCTAGTACATTATCAGATACGTCAGATAACATTGCAGACTTTACTAATACTAATCAAACTTCAGGTACTAATTATAATATTCCATCTTCATGTAATTTTGAGCACTGTAAATTTGAACACTGCAATTTCACTGTGAATGCATCAAAATAAATGAGTTTATGTTTGAATTTTCGTTTTTTGTGATCCGCTTGAAGATAAAATAGTATATATCATTCAGAGTAGAAGGTCTTTTTGTGCTTTGCCCAGTTGCCGGCCTCGACTTCGTCTCGGCCTTCAATTTCTGACCTCAGCACAAAAAGACTCACTTCTACTCTTAATGATATAATCTACTATTATTTCATGATTATGGAGTTCCACAAAATAAGGCTGGAAACAATAAACAAAAATAATGTACAACTAATGTGTAATATACTTAACTATGCAATAAAATCACTGTAAATTAAGATTCTCTAAAATTTTGACGTTTCTTTTCTAAAATTCCCTTATTGTTATCAGTCGGTTAATGTTATCAAAATGTTCTTGGCCCAAAGTGATCACATTAAGCGGATTTTACACTACTATAAAATCGTTCAAAGAAATTTCGAATTTTATCCCCCTTTTTAAATTTCCACGAATTCATTTTAACAGTAGTTAGTATGTAAAAATGTAGTTTAAATTCTTTCATAGAATACTACTATGAAATAGTTCCAATAAATAGTTCACCCTTTTTAAATTTCCGCGAATTTATTTTTATAGTAGTTAGTAAGTAAAAAATGTAGGTTAAATTCTTTCCTAGGATACTACTAGAAAATAGTTCTAAGAATTCGTTCACCCTTTTTAAATTTCCACGAATTCATTTTAATAGTATTGAGTCATTCCATATGAAATCGTCTAAAAAATTTTTGTTTGCTGCTCCGCTATTTTAAGCTAATTAAAGCATTTAAAAATCGACATTTTTATGCTTTAATATGTTTAGCTGCAAAAATCTTGCTATTAAAGATATCTACACGTTCAAGATGGCATTTCAAAGCTAAAAACTAGTAGTTTTTGTGCAAAGAATATAAATTCACAGTCAATACCCCTACAAACTAACAGGGTGCTGAAAATACGTGTATTTTACTGATTAGTTAACTGACTCCCAGTGTCTCGACTGTTGAATGCAAACAGCTAATATTTCTCAGAGATCAAGTGCACATATCGTGGAAGAAATAAAACCTACAATTGACTCGTTCGGCCTACTCTTTATAAAAAAATCTCTGCTTGAAATCTTGAAATTAAAAAAAAATCGTATTATTTAGGCTATAATATGAATGTGTTGACTACGAGATAAAAATGATCTAAGTAATTAGTATATATTTATATATATGGCAAACTAAAGTATACATTAATTAGTGTTTTACAGTCCTTTATCGTGTTAGCGCCTCCGGCTTTCGCCTCAGGCTCTAAGTGACTCTGTGGGCTCCAAACCACTCAATTAAGCCCTTAATACATAACATACTATTATGTATCAAGAATCTTTGATAATCTTCCTGTTTACAATCGTTTGGGTTTGCTAAATCATCCTTGAAAATAATTAACACCAGTCAACCATCGATTGCTTGCATGAAACATATTAATGTTTCTAGAACAGTGATTCCCAAACTTTTAAACTCAAGGGTCCCTAGAAATTAAAAGAAATCAGTAGACCCACTTAAAACTATAAATTTAATAGCTTCTCTCAAATTGTGAAAATACTCTAAAAATAATTTTTAAATATGATTGTAGCTTAATTAATTGGTTTTGTATTAATTTGATAAAGACTTTACAGTAACTTCTAATACGAAAAAACAGAATTTAACCAAAATTTTATTAGTTATAACGTAATTTTTATGTTGTTCGCAACCCCCCCCCCCCTACAACTTATTACGGACCCAACACTCCAAAATCGAGGCTATATATAAATGTGTTCGTAAATTCTCTTGTCAGATGGGAAACGTTTTTATTATTGGTTTTTTCGAAAAAAAGTTCGCTCTTTAAAAAAGTTCTGCTTCACTTAAAACCTCAAATGCTGCCATTAAAATTAACCTAGCATATACAGAGCGATTAAAAAAAAATAGTGGTTTGATTTTAGTGTTTATATTTTTTTGAATATTTAATATTTCCAGTAAAGTGACTTCAAATTTTTTACCTACCAAAATCTTTCTTGATTTATGCAGTTTTGTGATAGGTTCTAACGATTCGGTAAATGGTCCCACAACGATATCTTTTGGCTGCAAAAATGATCTAAAGTGCACATCTTATGATCTTCACCTTTCTTCAGATAAAGGCGAGTTTTCGGCATCGACAATGAAGTTATATATAAGATTTAATATGTTTGTTATTATAATTACATTGAATTCTTTATGCAGGTCGTACATGCAGGTCGTTATATGCAACAGGCTCTGGTTCATTGTTGTGTGCTTCCACTAGGAAATCTTCTTCGGTAAAAATATTCCTGTTTACTGGAAACAGACCTGTTTGACGAAATCCATTGACTGCTCTTTCGCCAGTTTGGATTTTGAGATAAGCTTTACCAAATAGTTCACTGATGTCAAAGTGAGATATTGGTCGAGTATTTTGCCTTAAAAATTGGCGAATTTCTTCATTGTAATAGGTTTTCAAAGATCCCATTACGGATTTATCAAGTGGTTGCATTTTGTGCGTTGTATGGGGCGGTAAGCACAATAAAGTTACATAGTTTTCCCTAGCAGCTACAATAACATCTAAGTTTCTGGTGTGGGTGTGATGGCCGTCCAAAATCAAAAGGATAGGATTTTCAGCACTTGGTCTTACATAATCTATGAAATGGTTGAACCATTGTGTGAAAATATCGGTCTGAATCCACCCAGAAGGATGGAAGGCAAAAATACTTCCTGGTGGAGCTCCCTTCTTTATCAATTCGCTGGCATTCTTGCGAGGGAATATAAGCAAAGGGGGCACAAAATTGCCACTGGCACTCATGCACAAGATACATGTCACCAGAGAGCCTCGCTCTGCAGATGTTAGCGCTCCTATTTGCCGTTTTCCCCTTTGAGAGAAAACTTCAGGGCACTTTGATTGCACTATGCTAAAACCACTTTCATCGACGTTGAAAATCTGATTAGCTGAAAAGTTTTTTCTTCCATTTGTTTCTCTAACAGATCAAAAAACTCGTCAACATTTTTTTTATTAAAGCCTACTGCTCGTGCAAACGATGTTCCCGTTGGTTTCCTTAGACTTAACACATCCTTATGTCTCAATCTAAAACGACTTAGCCAGTCCTTTCCGGCCGCATTTTTTAGTAATGAGAAAGAATTTGGAATGTTGTTTCTTCGTGCTAACTGGAAAGCGAGATTACAGACATCCCGCCTTGTTAATCCATAAAAAGTTTTCTCCATTGCCAAGCAATGCTTCACTAGCTCTGTTTCCAAATGGTCTGGCAAAATAGGTTTCCTCCCGAGTTTCGTCTGGCATACCTCACTAGCAGGTCCATTCATCTTAGAAAGTCTGAAAAGAGTGGCACGTGGCACATTGAATGTTTTACATGCCTTCAAATAACCCATCTTTTTGCTTCTAACTGCTATTATTGCTTTTTTCATGTCTTCTTCATTCCACTTTTTACGTAGTGGCGACGTGGTTTTGACCTTTTCTTGCCTTTTTTTAACCATTTTCGGCATTTCTGGAAAAAATCTAATTTTAATTACTGAGTCAGGTAATATGGAATACTATTTCATAATTTCCGCCTATATAAATTCGGTGGTTAGAACGGATAAAAAATAAAAGATCACTAAAATGAACGATATCTCTAAATCAAAGCTTTCTTACATCATTCATCTACTTAGTAAATTAATAACATCAAATAAAATTACTTTGAAAAGTGTTTAAAATAAAACCTTAATGTACTTACCTCAAAGTTTTATATGGCGGGAAATCACTAGCACTGTCTGAAAAGCCAAGTGGTTTATGCGAATGAGTTAAGCACCCTTGCGAATGAAACTTGAACTTATTTAAATGTTATTATAACAAATCAGCACAGATGGCGCTACTAGTTTTCTAAAAGAACATGGTATTTCATATTACCCGGTGTATTCCATAATCCCCGACTTTACTCTAAGTATTAATAAAAATTATTAAAAACCAGCTGTTTTCTTGAGATAAGTCCATTCAATAATTAAATTGATAAATTCCCTTCCATAATCCAATTTACAGCGAAGGTTGATATTTTCAAAACCCATAAAAACTTTCTTTACGAAAAAGAAAAATTGTTCCACTAATAAAAGTTTACAGCACTGAATATTATTTCAATTAAAAGTAAATATTATTAAAAGAAACTAGTTAAATTCAAAGAACTTTAACAAATTATTAATCACTTTGACGTTTCACCAAAATCTAACTTAACATTTTGACGTTTGCAATTGTTTACATTTTTTTAATTCACAACATAACCTTTAAATTTTAAAATTTTGCTCTGGGCATATGTACAACGCTTGAAAGATCTAAATTTGCAGAGAATTTGTCACCAAATCGCTCGCTGTTTTTATATCCTTTTGAAAACAAACTAATGTTTTAGTGAGATTTTTGGTGAAAAACAAAAGATAATTTGGAACTAAATACTACATAACAACATAATTGTTTATAATTATTAATACTAATTGTTTAAACGAATTAAATTATAGATAGATAGAGAAAGAAATTCTCTCTTTAATGATATAAAATAGTTGTACTAAGGCAAAATAATAAGATAGCTAGGACTGGTCAACCAAATTTTTGAAATGCATTCAATTAATAATTAAAAATTAAATTAATTATTTAAAACCGTTACGTTACCCGCTTAGTTACATTCTGCTATTCCTACAATATCCATCCTTATATCCTATTGAACATTATTCACATATGTTTAGATATTCTAACTGTAAGATAACAACTAAATTTCATAATTTCAGATTACCATGGTAAAACGCAGAAATTTGTATTTTCAAACCAAAACATCATCTATAAAAAACAATCCTAACATTTATTTTTATTTCTCAGTTGTGCACAAGAAACTGCTTAACAACAACTCAATGAAATATTTCAATCCATAAGCTTTATAATCTTAGTAAGCAACAAAATTATAATGAAATCATCAAATCGTTAACTTGCAAGAAATTCTTTATAAAATAATGCTGCAGATAAGGTTATAAGTACTTGCATACATCTTCACAACCATGGACCTTGTCTGTTTTAGGTCAAAACAAGCCTTGAATTGGCTTCAAATTCATATTTGTGTACAAAATTAAGTAACGATAGCACATCGTTAGCTAAACAATGAAATTTTACTAATATAGTCAGAAAATTCAACTTTAAAATTTAACCTTTTTCCACCTAGTGTGTTCTAGAGTGTTTCTTTATTAAATTAAAACATTTTTCTTTGGTGTCATTTAAAAACAAATTAATTAAATATTATTCTCTTTGAGATTATAGAACCCAACAAATATGTTTCTAAATGGGGTAGCATAGTGTCCAAAGCATGTCAAAAATCAGGACAATATGTTTAAATTTTTGAATATGTTAGGTTTTGAAGATTTTTGAAGTTTCTATTATAGGCCAGCTTCAACTGTTGTTAAGGGTCAAGCGGGGTAGCGGCCAGGTGACCTTCAGAAGTCATCAAATGTCAACAAGTACTTTTGTTTCAGCAGACCTAGGTAAGTGAGGTGCCTCGAATTTTGATTTACTGGGGGTGAATAAAGGAAAGAATATTTCCTTGAAACATTGACACCGGTGGCATCCAGTCACATTCACTTAATTTCGTTGAATTCACATTTAACTTACCTACACAAGTGGGAATTCTTTCAGTTCCTAGGACTCTCGGAGAACACTTACCTATGGTTCAAAATCTACGCAGCTTATGCGTAATTATAATAACTGTGTTTTCGGGTGGAGTAAGATAAGGACAATGGCGGATTAACCACTAGGCAAACTAGGTAATTTTCTAGAGGCCCAGCACTTTAGAGGGGCCCAATCACAAATATCATTTTTTCTGTGCAACAATAATGAAATAAAAGTGTTAGGTGTTAAACTTCTTTTACTATTTGCAATCAAAAATCAGTATTAATAATAATTTTCCTAGGCTTTTTGAAGGCCATTTGCTTAGCTTCTAGGACCTCTGGGTGGGGGGTGTCATTAAAGCTAATTGTTTGAGCAAAAACCTATCTGTCTCCGGCTTCCTAGTGTTTAAGGATTCAAAAGCCTTGCTTAACTTTGTTGAAGACCACTTCTTGATCTTATATGACCTCGGAGTTAGTTTTTTGACTAAAAACTGTCGTTACCTGGCTAACTACTCGCCTTTACCACTCGCTTGAATTTTATAAGATCAATTACTTCTGGATGTCACCTGGCAGCATGCTTCTTGTTGGCCCTTAAAGCACTTTGATTAAGAAACATAAATATAAAAGACAACGTAAATTCAAAAAAGGAAATTACGAAAATTATGATTTACTACAGTTTGCTAAAAAGAAGATACATGAAAATTAACAGTAATCACACTATTGCATCTGCGCACTGACGGTTTTGACCACCTAAAAGGGTAACAAATAAAACATAGCTAGATTTAGGCTTTTCTTCTTCAAATTGTGATTTGGTTCAAAAGTTCTTTGTGCAGACACCGCAGATGAAGCATCCTTTCCGCATTCTATAGCTATTTGATGAAAATTCTAATACAAATGGCAGTGTTGGCTTATACGACCAAAGAAAAGCATGCTGTAAAATCAATAAGGTTTTGATAGAGATATCTGATTTTTTCAACCAATGTTCTTCAAACTCATCTTGTATTTACTCTTTAAGCCATTCATCAAGAAGGATTCTTATTAAATCGGTACTGATAAACTAGCGGATAGTAGAGCTGAGATCAGTTGCAGATTGATCTAGACTGCCATCGTCAAGGACATTCCATGACTGAATAACTGACAGTTGCTAGATCTCTTCTGAGTGGTGTTACACAACCACTGTAATAACCCACGGCAATAACGAGTGATCTATCCAAAACAACAATTGGACGATCGCACCGTTCGTAGCTGTTGCAGTTAGTAGTCTCAGTTAGAGAGATTATAAAGTAAAATGAAGAAACAAGTCCCAATTCCTCCTCAATTCGGTAGGGAAACCTACCTATCATCTTCAGTTGTATTATGATTTGACTTAAAGTCCAAACGTGAAGGCCGTTTTTTGTCCATTCTCTTAGGCCGTGAAAGTCTACGTGTTTTTTTGCATTTGAGATTTTGATTATTTGGGCATCACTTGTTTGAAGACCCCAGAAACTTTTAGTTTAGAAGTTGAAAATATGTATAGTATACTTTCGAAATACTTCTGAAATTCTCAAAGGGTTAAAAAGTTAAAGGACCAAATTAAATGGAAAAAGTTTCCCGGTTAGAATTGATTCAAACCTGATATAACATGGACTTCTGAACAATACTTTCGTTGGCACCGACCCCGAAATTCTCTCAGTTTTGACATTAGAATTTTAACATTGATCATATCACCGATTTGCTGCAAAGTTTGTTTAGGTACTACTGCGAATCATGAACAATGTTAATATAACATTTCCAGAAAAACATTTGGCAGACGTTTGTACGAATACTATTGTTCTTCAAAAGTATTCTGTTAATTTATTTCTAAGGTTTCCTTCAAACATTCGTCACCTTTTATCGAAATGCTTGTAGTATTTTACTAAAAAGGTTGATAACATTTTGTCAAAACTTTATTCTGTTTAATTAAAACGCTAACAATTTTTATTTCGTCAACAACCAATTTCTTGCCTTTCTCATCAATATCCTTTCCTTTTCCCGTCTTTTTCAACTACTTGAAACAGTAAGAGGGCACGTAAATGAAATCTTCAAGCATTACATGACAAACCTCCCACTGACTATCATGTGGTATTAGGAAAGCTAAGTAGTTGGCACAGATCAGATAAAGTAAAAGTAGAGGTATTTTATAAACCCTTACGCAAGTTTTCATAACACCATAGCGGCATAGCCGTAAGAAAAGCATGGACAATGATGCAATTGAGATATATCTCAATGAATCCTGTCAATCCTCGCTGCCAATAAATCTTTCTGACTAGCCGAAGTAAGATAGTAAATTGAATTGGAACATATGTCTCATAGTTACATGCATAGGATTGATTAAAAACTCTATTGGACTCTTGGTCAGTACTTTAATTTCATTCCAGATCTAACCATATTCTTGAATCTTGAATCTAGCCGATCTTCGCCATGTGCTCTTAAAGCACTCTTTTGAATTCAAGAGTTCCACTCCAAAGCATCCTTGCAATTATTTGTTTGTCTTTTCTCAAGGTAAAACCAATCCGATACTGTTTTCGGCAGTTTGGTAATCCAACTGAGCTACATAAGTGGCCTTGAGTAAGCAGTATTTCTAAAACCTTTAAAATTGGTTAAATGTACTACAGCTGACTCCTTTGCTTTGATAAGAGGTTACTTGCTAACGGTTTAGGACGTTTCGGCGCTACCGTTTCTGCGACGCCCTTTCGGCGATGGCGTTTCGGCGGAGGATCGTTTCGGAAACGGTCTTTTCGGCACTAATAATCATAATATTGTAACGAATAGTAAACCCACATATGACGTCATCAAACATTCTAGATGTATGACTCATCAATCAACACGTGCAATGACTCATGGTATGACTCATCGACACGCCTCATTGACGTCACTTATCGACAGCTGCGTGTATGACTCATCAACACGTCATCGAATATTCTAGATGTATGAGTCATCGTATGAATCGGACAAGCCGCTTCAAACTCCTGAAGGCTTTCTCCATTCTTCTGGATACGATTCTTTACTTGCGCGTGATACACTTGTTGAAGATGCGCGTCTCCATATCTCATCTCCAATCTAGACACTAACAACTGGTAATCATTTTCCTGTCCTGCTGGGATTGTTTGCAAGACGTTCAACGCGTCTCCACGCAAAGCTACAGTTAAAGAAACGGCCTCTTCCTTGTCTGTCCATCCGTTGATTCCAGCGGCCGCATCAAATTGTTTGTAGTAGGTGGACCAAGGTATCTTTCCATCGAACGTGGGCGGTTTTACTTTTATCCCTACGGCAGGACCCATTTCTTCTTTAAATTGTTTTTTTACTTCATTAAACGGCTACTCAGATATTGAAAAAATGGAGACGCGCATCTTCAACAAGTGTATCACGCGCAAGTGAAGAATCGTATCCAGAAGAATGGAGAAAGCCTTCAGGAATTTGAAGCCGATGTTGCGCGGCTTGTCCGATTGGCGTATCCTACGGCACCCGATTCATTTCTGGGACAACTCGCTGTGCAGATCTTCATTGATGGGTTAAGAGACGGAGAAACACAGAGGTCCTTAAGGCTGGCACGACCAAGAACAACTATCGATGCACTTGATCACGCTTTAGAATTTGAAGCCGCAAAGCAAGCGTCCCGAGGCCACGGGCGCGTTCGAACTGTTGCGGAAGAAGAGGAAGGTTCCAAAGATCGCCTAGAAGAGCTATTAATGAGAGTTCTTCAGAAGGAAGAGAACCGTAAGAAGAATCTTCAAGAAGTTCGAGGACCCCGTTGCTGGAACTGCGGCGAACTAGGGCACATACGACGCCGTTGCCCTAAACCCGAAAAAGTACAACCGTCGGAAAAGTTAAAGGGGGTTGGCAAGAGAGGGCGAACGTTGACTGTTAGTAAAGATGCCCCAGAGATCACCGTCCATGCCGTAACATCAAGGAATAGTACCAGCAGTTTGTTCATGATTGGGAAAATTGCCAATCGAATTGTTCCACTACTCATTGATACGGGGGCGACAAAATCCATCATACGCCCTAACGTTCTACGAACAAGTATGAAGCTGTTACAGACAACTACTCAACTTCGTACAGCGACGGGTGAAGTGATACCAACACGCGGGGTGGTGAAGATGAAGATTGGCATTGGAAGTGAAGAACGTGATCATGAGGTGCTGGTAGCCCACATCACTGACGACTTCATCTTGGAAATGGACCTCCTAAGAAAATTTGGTTTTACGTTGTATTTGAAAGAGGGTGTTTTGAAGGTCGGTAACGAAGAACTTCCGTTGCACCCACGAGAAGATCCTGTTGTAAGAGTTTTGCTGATAGAAGATGTGATATTGCCGGGTCAAAGCGAGATGGTTGTCGAGGCAGGTTTGGATGGAGATCTTCGGGTAGGATGTGTGCGAATGATGGAGCCTGTTTGTGATAAGAAGATCCATAGTGGCATACTGGTGGGAAAAGCGCTGATCAAGGTTGGAAAGACAGTACCGGTGAGGCTTATGAACGTTAATGTGGATCCGGTGACATTGAAGAAGAGTACCCTTGTGGGACAGTGTGTGCCAGTATTCCGAGTAGCCAGGTGTATGGCTGATGTTTCAAAACCAGTGCCCCCAAACCAGTGATCATGGTGAAAAATTAGTGGGTATGGTTACTAGTTCGTGCGAAGACCTTAACAGAACGGAAGTGAAATAGGTACAGGGTTTGGTTCACCGATACCAAGATATCTTCGCTCTTGACGATAGCCAGAAGGGACGAACAGATATAGTAAAACATAAAATCAATACAGGTAACTCTATGCCTGTCCTAGCAGCCGAGGCGTTTACCTCTAGCAAGGCGAGCAGAAGCCGAGAAGATTATTACCGATATGGAAGAACAAGGGGTCATCGAGCCATCCAGCAGTCCATGGGCATCACCGGTGGTCCTGGTCAGTGAGAAGGACGGGTCAACGAGATTTTGTGTGGACTATCGGCAGCTCAATAACGTGATCAAGAAAGACAGCTATCCCTTACCACGCATCGACGACACGTTAGATACCCTGTCTGGTTCACAATGGTTTTCGACTTTGGACTTGAAGAGTGGTTATTGGCAAGTTGAAATGGAACATGAAGACCGGGAGAAGACCGCGTTCACTATTGGTTCCGGACTATGGCAGTTTACAGTTATGCCTTTCGGTCTATGTAACGCTCCGGCCACCTTTGAGCGTCTAATGGAGACCATCCTGAGGGGGCTGTCGTGGAAGACTTGCTTGGTCTATCTGGATGACGTGATCGTAGTTGGAAGATCATTCAGTGAACATCTGAAAAATCTGGAGGAAGTGTTCTGGAGACTGCGTACAGCCAATCTGAAATTGAGTCCGAAAAAGTGCCACATATTCCGAAGGGATGTGAAATATCTCGGGCATGTCGTATCACAAAATGGAGTGGCAGCCGACCCCGATAAAATTCGTGCAGTTCAAGAGTGGCCAACACCGAAGTTCGTAGTTTTCTTGGGCTATGTACTTACTACAGGCGTTTCGTCCCTGGGTTTGCCAATATAGCGAAGCCTCTGACAAGGTTAACTGAAGATGGGCGCGAGTATGGAGCGGAGAGTGCGAAACGAGCACCAATATTGAGCTACCCACGGACAGAAGGGAAATTCATACTTGACACAGATGCAAGTAACCTGGCCATTGGGGGTGTACTTTCTCAGATACAGGATGAACAAGAAAAGGTCATCGGATATTTTAGTAAGGTTTTGTCGAAAGCCGAAAGGAATTATTGTGTGACCAGAAAAGAATTATTTGCTGTCGTGGAGTCCGTTGAGCACTTCTACAAATACTTGTACGGACGGAAGTTTTTATTGAGGACGGACCATGCAGCGTTGAAATGGCTTCTACGATTACAAGGATACAACTTTGACACAGAACATCGAGCGGGCACTAGTCATCGAAATGCCGATGGTCTTTCAAGAAGACCCTGTCCAACGGATTGCCGTCATTGCTCTCGTTTGGAAGAGAGGGTTTGCCAAGTATTGAGAACTACTATCGTCAACGACAATTGGTTGCCGGAAGAATTGCAACGACAGCAGGAGGCTGATCCCGAACTAAAAATGGTACTGGAATGGAAGCGCGTGGGAAAAAGGCCTGCCTGGGAGGCCGTCAGCCCTTTCAACAGAACGCTCAAAGCATATTGGGCCCAATGGGAGTCCTTGAAGGTGAAAGACGATCTCCTGAAGCGAGTACAGGAGAGTGAAGATGGCACCACCATTAGGTCTCAGTTCGTGGTTCCAAGCAGCCGAGTGGCTACAGTATTGCGACATCTCCATGACGGTGCCTCAGGAGGACACTTCGGTGTGAAGAAGACTTTGGAAAAAGTTAGGGACCGTTTTTATTGGGTTAATTTTAAGAAGACGTGAAAGAGTGGTGCCGGAAATGCGAACTATGTACCACTGGCAACGGACCCTTGGGGAATCGAAGAGCACCTATGAGGCAGTATAATGTGGGTAGTCCTCTGGAAAGAATAGCTATAGATATTGCCGGACCATTTCCCGAAACCGACGATGGAAATAGATACATCTTAGTGGCAATGGACTATTTTACCAAATGGCCAGAAGCATATGCCCTACCAAACCAGGAAGCTGCGACTGTTGCTAAAGTACTAGTCAAAGAGTTTTTCAGTCGCTTCGGAGTGCCAATGGAGCTGCATTCGGATCAAGGCCGCAATTTTGAGTCTGTACTCTTTGGAGAAGTCTGTCGATTGTTGGGCATTCGTAAGACTCGGACCACACCGATACATCCGCAGTCCGATGGAATGGTAGAACGCATGAATCGGACAATGGGCAAATATTTGGCCAAGGTCGTCTCCGATCATCAACGAGACTGGGACCAATACCTGCATCTGTTCCTGATGGCTTATCGTGCATCGGTCCACGAAACAACCGGTCAGTCACCAGCGTCTGTGATGTTTGGACGCGAGTTACGGTTACCGTGTGATCTGAAATTTGGGTCTCCACCTATAGAGCAGGAGGTAGCCGGGAATGATTATGTCATCAACTTAAAGAAGAAGTTGGAGGATATTCACGACCGAGCCGGAAACAATAGTCGAATCGCGAGTGACCGGATGAAGGCTACGTATGATGTGAGAGCCCAAGAAGGAGGGTTTCACCCTGGAGAGCTTGTCTGGTTAAACAAGTCGCAAAGACGTTGTGGCTATTCTCCAAAGTTACAGCGAGATTGGGAGGGCCCATACCAGGTGAAGAAACGAATAAATGACTTGATTTATCGCATCCAGAAATTGCCAAGAGGGAAACCAAAGGTGGTACACTCCAATCGTCTGGCGCACTATGAGGGAAATAATAACGTAGTCCCGGATCGAGAATATGACGCTGAGGTGGCTGTCAATACCGTAAGGCCTGAAGATGATCAGCCAACCTTTGGAGAATTTATGGCTGCGTTTTCCGGAACTAGAAAAGCCCGATTCGGAGTCACGACCGAGATGCAACAAGACCTCTTCCGGGTCCCTGGTGATTATTCCATTGCCCACTGTGTCTCCGAGGATCTCCGCATGTCCAGGGGGATCGCAGTAGTGTTTAGGAATAAATCTGGACGGCTGGATGAACTTTGAGATCAGAATCCCTCTGTTGGCAAAGCCTTACACGTGCCTGATCATGACCGCTCTAAGGTATTAACAGCTAGGTATTAACAAATTGGCAGTTCCCAAACTCGGCTGTGGGAGGGACCAGTTGGATTGGAGAATCGTTCGAAATCTGCTGGAAGTTATTTTTAGAGATACGGATGTGAAGATCTTAGTCTGTAGCTTCGATCCCCAGCCCGCATCAAGGCCAACAAAGAGTGTAGACTGTTATTTCTACCGTAATGGAACATGTAGTCGAGGTGAAGACTGTCGATACCGTCACGACCCTTTCTACAGAAACCAGAGAATAAAACCTGTTCTGGGACAGAACAGACTTGAAGAGGGGGGCAGTGTAACGAATAGTAAACCCACATATGACGTCATCAAACATTCTAGATGTATGAGTCATCAACTGTATGACTCATCAATCAACACGTGCAAGTATGACTCATCGACACGCCTCATTGACGTCACTTATCGACAGCTGCATGTATGACTCATCAACACGTCATCGAATATTCTAGATGTATGAGTCATCGTATGAAAGATATAAATAAATAAAGTTCACGGGTAGAAGAAGTTCAGTTAATGTTTAACCGGCGTCGTGTGGAAATGTACTCTGAATAAAATGTTAATAATTCTTGTAATACATAAAAAATAAATAATAAAGTAGGCGAGCATGTTGCGAATATTTCTCGGCAGCGCCGAAAGGTTTCATACCGACCTGCTAGTTAGAATTTGTGTGACGAACCTTCGCCATACATTTTGAGAAACTCTTCCTTCGATTGCTTTGCACAGTTTGGAAGGACTGGATTCTGAATGTTTTCCCCACGAAAGAGTGTGCAGTAGAATTTACTACCATCTATGAAAATTGACTGAAGTAAGTTACCTTTTAAATTAAAAGTTAAGTGATTTTTCTCCAAAAAAATTAAAAGGTAATCTGGCTATTCTTGAAACTATACAACTATAGGATACATATGTGTTACATTGAGGTTCTAGAACTTAAAGTGCAAGCTGTAAAATCTTAACTCCGAACCCATATTGATGATTTAAAATTTGGAGAGAAACAATTTAGGCGCTATACAGGGTGTAACTAATATAACTAGAAACCTCGTAATGGGGGTAGCTGTAATGATTAGAACGTACTTTCTTTGTAGGAGATACGGTGCAAAATCTACTAAATAATAATAACTTTACATTAGAAATAAAAGCATCAAAAAAGTTAAACTTGTTGGATTCTTTGTTTTAAAATGTTCCTTAAGTTGAGTTTCATTAAGTTGAGTCCTTAAGTTTCATCCGTTGTATTCTCACTGTAAATTCAGCATACTTATCTTAAAACAAAGATGGTACTACCACAACAAAAGAAAATGACTCGTGCTGTAGTAATGGGTGATTATTAAATATTTGTTACAATTCTAGTTCACGAACCGGAGCCGATCCCAGTTTATTACTAGAATTACCAACTAAGAAATACAGTCATTACATTTTTAATTAATTACAGACATATTATAGCGAAATTCATGGATTTAGAATTTATTTCTAATCTTATGATTTAATCAATATTTAAATACAACGCTAGAAATCCCATATTGTGAATACAAGATAATTCAATTCGAATTTAAGAATATGCAATTTAAAATTTGAAATTGAAGGCGAAAAATGCAAAGTATTAGATTCCGAATTAATATTTACAATTTAGAATTTAATATAATTAAATACATTTAGAATATAGAATTTAAATTCGGAATTTTAGATTTAAAATAAAAATTCAAATTTGGCATAAATTTAAATTTAGAATGTTTGATTAGGAATGCTGAATTGATATTTAATTAGAATTAAAAATATAAAATTTTCTACTAAAATGTATATTTAAGATTTAAAAATTAGAATTGAGTGGTGAGAGTTTAGGATTTGAACATATAAGCTTTACAAGAAGTGGAAGGTTTAGAATATGCAATTTATAAATTCTAAAATTTGTATGTAGAATTCAGAATATGGAGTTTAAATACAGAATTAAAATTTTAAATTCAGAATAGATTTTCTATTTAAACATGAAATTCAATGATACGCAGTTCGAATTTGAATTTAGAAAACAATTTGCTGGAAACTATTACAAGTTCTATTATTAAACTCTATTTTTATCATTTGTATTATTTAGTTCTATACTGTAGGAAAAGTTATGTTTTTTTTAGTAATTTTTTAATTGATTTATATTTGTATTTTATTTTGTGGGAGTATTGCGACTACATAATAATTATCTTGTTTTATTTTAATTTTATTAATCAATTATTAATGTTATTATTGATACTGACTATTGCTATTATAAACATTATTGATAAATAATGATGCATTGCATAAAATAGTAATAAACATTCCTATTATCAACCAATTAAAGTTATATAAATAAATACATATGTAGTGGACGTATGCAACATCTATTTTAGTTCATAAAAATAAATACTGTTTTATCTTTTGGGAAAATAGTTTAAATTAATCCATATTGTTTGTGCATTTTAATCGCCAATGATTTGGAATTTCTTTGGTATGATTTATATTAATTTTACATAGGTAATTTCTTTTAATGTTATTCCTTTTGTTTCATTCGGGAATTGAATCACAGCATACGTGTATGTGTATTATGCTGCCATAGGACGATAAGAATTCCCGGATAGGGCGAGGATAGCGATAAAAGTGTTAATTTTTACCAATTTTTTCTATTTGTTTAACGTAATCTATCCTAACCTCTAACCTAACCTAATATGTGCCCCCCCCCCCCGGGGGGATATTTTGGGTCCTATCATCAATATAAATATTGTTTGTCGTAAGTTACATGAACGGTTGCTAAATTAATGAACTTCTGCAAAAAAATATATCGTGAATATATTTAAAATGCACTTTAGTTTTTAAACAATAGATATTATTAATTCCATGACCTTTACAATTTATCGATCAAGCATCGGTGGTTCAGTGGTAGAATGCTCGCCTGCCACGCGGCCGGCCCGGGTTCGATTCCCGGCCTATGCAACACTTTTGTTAATTTCTAAAACGCAAATGATTGCTATAATAATTAAATGCTTTGCTTTTTAAACTTGTTTTCTCCCAAGATTTATGATTCGATTTAAATTTGAATCTCAATGGGGTGGAATTCACTCATTTTTATATATAATATAGCTTACAATCTTATGATTATAACCTCATGGGAGAGGTCCAAATAGTCGAAATTGAAGCAATTTATGCTTGTTGAAGATGCGGCGCTCACTCACTATGAATATTGTTTAGGAGTTCATACTCATTAGTTCATTACTTCGCGAATATCAGTTGGAAATACGGCCAATAGTAGAGGGAATTTTATAAAATGTATTCTCCTACTATAAGCATCATATCCTTATTGTTCATCACTAACAGGTCAGCACGATGACCTGTCATCTGTGTGACTTTGGTTATGTTGGATGTTTTTTGAAGACTTTTGAGGTCTTTTTAGGATGTCGTTTTAGCGCAAACATTTACATAATCGTATGGTCCCCCGAAGGTTACCAAGGTCACTCCGGCGACCTTAACGTTTCAGTCATTCGGTTAATTAGAAGGTAATGGACATTCGCAAGAAATTATAAGATTTGGAAGTATCTCCGTGCGACTCACCGTCCTTCTTGCCCATATTTAAAAAGACGAACGAAGGTCGCACTAGGTTGAGCCCAGTCTATCACTATCGCTTGGCAAGAAACGATAGTCTGTTCCTTGTTACATGATTTACAGGATTGCCGGGAGTAGCACCGAGCCCTTTGGCTTGAACCTTGAAAAGAGCAGTTGCATAAGCCCATACATTTTAGTTCTATGGGAACTGGCTAATCTTGTTACCCAGGACGTGCAATGTATTTAGTCTGTGTTAGACGATGCTAGGTGTCGTAAGCTGATCGAGAAGATTACCCCCTTCCAACATGCTTTTCAGCTTTTCCTTGACAATCAGTACTCACACGACCACTGCGGTATCTACATTAGTTACGTCCTCCCAAGTGATCAACATTTTAGTGATTTCCAGAATAGTTAAAACTGTGGAGGTCACAGAATTGATTAGTGACTTCATCCGATCTGCTTTTTGTGTAAACATTGGAGGGTGTTTTGGGAACCCAAAAGAACTGTTTTCCTGCGGTGACTTGCCATTTCTAGAGGATGTGATGCTTTGGTTGCAAAAGTGCCTTAACAAAAGTTGCCTTTCACTCTATACCTTACAACTTTATCAAGTTTCATTAAAATCCAACAGGTTTACACAGCTCTTATATAGTAGTATTCTAAAAGTTTATAGTTCTGGGGAACGGAGCTTTGCTCACTCAGCTTACACTCGCTCTGTATAAAGGGTGCCCGATATGAATTATTGAACTCCCCTCACCTGATGCATAGAAAAGTACCGCATGATAGAATGCAGCAATGAAGAAAAAGCAAAACAAATAAAATTATGGAGAATTGTCCTACAGAAAAAGTTACGTGATGTATTTAAATAACAAGATTCAGAGCAAAAAAACCACTGATACAGTCAACAAATTCCCTAAGGGAGGCAATACACTGGAGTTTGCAAAGATATAAACAGAAAGTGAAAATATAAAAATCTACAAGGGGCTGTACATAAAACACGCCGAAACTGCAGAAGATGAACAATTATTAGTAGACTTTGCAAAAGGAAGTGGTCTGGTAATAAAGGCAAGTTTTTTTGAGGAACTATAAATCATGAAGGTAGATGGAGTTCTCCAGGTGGCCAACACCTAACCCAGATAGATAAAATGGTGAAGCGAAAGATTATTAAAAATATTAAAGAGGCTTAATCATAGACTCCGGCCACTTTATTAGACTTTATATTAGTACATAAAAGGAGGTAACAGAGCGATATCGACGCTAGACAGAGAGGAGGAAAAAATAAAATATGAAGAAATGATGAGCGAGAAATTAAGTATCATGAAGGAAATAAATGACATAGACAACACACACTGAATATACACAACGAAATACTGAAGACGAAGACGTCTGTGTCAATATCTTGAAGATATTGAAGACCAAGACGTCCATGTTAGTGGATGATGTGGGAGAAAAGCACGATAGGTACATCGAAAAGTTTGATGGAACAAACAAAACAGCCCAGTGACTTAAAAACTTAGAAGAAGCAAAGAAAGAGTAAAAAAAACCAAAGAAACATGATAGTGCATACGGCAAGCGACATTGTTCTACAGGTAATTGGTACCTGAACTATAATGAGGCATATGTAGCATAATAAGCTTTTTCACTCCAGAAAACCTATACACGAAGCCTTGAGGTTGCAAGCCACGAAGCCCTGAGCTTTTCAGGTACGACACCCTGGAGTTTACAGACACAAAATCTTAAGGTTTTCAGATATAAAGCCCTCGAAGTCCCCGCTTTTGAGGCGCGAAGTCTTCGCTTTTAAGGCACAACGCGCCTGCTTCTGCTGTATTAGGAAATCGCCTTTGAGACACGAAGCCTTCGACTTTGAGGCAGAAAGTCGTTACCCTTGAGACACGAACCTCTTGCTTTTGAAGTACCTACATGCCTTCCCTGGATCACTAGCTTTTTAAATGTATATCTTTCTTTTGTATTTAGAGTGTAATTTAAACTGAGGACCTCCAGACGGGGTTTAGTATTAAAACCTTCAGATGTCACTGTTTGGAGAAAGGCGAATCATGACATGCAGACATGACAGACAACTCTAAGATCTATCAAGCACTGGTCAATCAAATTTTGACGACCAAGTAGCGGAGGCCAATGGAAGTGCATGTTGAAATTGCGCAAGGGCAACCTTTCAATATTTGATCGGGAGGTCCTAAGGAAGAGCGAAGCCAAGAACCTGGAAATAATTATGGATACTAGCAAAGTATATCCCGACAGTGAACCCCAGATTGCTGTCTAAGTGGAGACTGTATCTCCAGTTGCTTCTCCCTGGGTAGTCGCTTTGAACTATGGATAGGATGCCCCTAGGCAACCTTGCTAGGGCAAACACTTCGGTGACTTAAGGTCTATGGTACGACCCTCCTACGAAGGCTACTCCAGGGGTCACTTTATAAGGGGTGTTGATGCGAATATATAGTATCTTACACGAAGAGAACCCCACCTCCTACTTAGTATTGTCCGCGTCTCTATTGTAAGATAGAGTTGGATGGGGCTCTGTCAAAGGCTCACCTAATTATGGTAAGGCGAGGTGACTAAATTCTGGAATAACCTAGGCAAACCCAGTTTTGTCCCAGCCTTACTTAAAGTTGAACCCGTCCGAGCAGTAAAAGTCCGCAAGTCTGGACTATGGGTGATGGAACTGCCTCGGAAACGAACCCCAACGGGTGAGCACGTTAATAAATCCGGCACTAGCCTGGAGAACTAGTAGAGGGTAGATAGGCAACCTGGGTCTCACCAGTGAATACTGGTAGCTCTTACAAATGTAACTGACGCCTAAGGGGACCGTGATCATAACAAATATTAGATAATCTGTATGGAACTATGTCGCTAAAACGCATGAAAGGGCACTTCAGAACAAGACTCTTGATATCGGCGTATCTTAACATTACAAACTTTCGAAGCTGCTATTGTTCGATGAGTAAGCTTCAGATACGGAGGTAAAAGACGATATCTAGGTATTATATACTGTCATATATTTATTACGTTTACTATGTGATGAAATGTAATAATTGTATTGTAGTACTCCAGGTAAGCCATTATGTTCACCATTCACCATATTCTTTGTAAGGGCTGCGTAGTTTGTAGGGACGTCATTAACCATAACAATACCTACACACATTTTGTTGTTTGCATAGCATCCGAAAACGATTGAGTTAGTGCGCAATTGACCTTTCTGTGGCAGTTCACAAAACGGGTTGACAAATAAAAATAAGTGGTATTGTCATAATATATGACATGGTTTGGAAAATATGCAACTATTTGGGTTGCATAACTTCTATGAGGAAATTTTTTTAATAATATTGTTTAATGAAAGTAAAGAAAAAGGTTTCAATTTGTTAAAGAAATATTCTAGAACACACTAGGTAGAAAAAGGAAACATTTTAAAGTTGATATGTCTTTCTATCTTGATACAATTTCATTATTTAGCTAACGATGTGCAATCGTTACTTAATTTTGTACACAAATATGAATTTGAAGTCATCTCAAGGCTTGTTTTGATCTAAAACAGACAAAGTGCATGGTTATGATGATATATGCAAATATTTATTACCTTACCTACAGGTTTAATTTATAAAATATTCTTACAAGTCAACGATTTGATGATTTAATTATAATTTAATAAACTTATGGGTTGACATATTTTATTAAGTTGTTGTCAAGTAATTTCTTGGGCACAACTGAGAAATAAATGTAAATGTTTAGTATTGCTTTTTATAGAAGATATAATTGCTTTAAAAATACAAATTTCTGCATTTTACCATGGCAGTCTGAAATTATGTAATTCAGTTGTTATTTTATAGTTTGGATATCTAGAATTATCTGAATAAGGTTCAATAGGATGTAAGGATGGATTTTGTACGAATAGAAGGTTGTAACTAGGGGGTTTTAATTAATTAATTTAAACTTTAATTTATAATTGAATGCATTTGAAAAATGATTTGGTTGACTTCTAGACATCTTATTATTGTGTTTTAGTACAATTATTTGATATCATTAAAAAGATAATTTTATTTTCTATGTAACTATGTAATTGATTTAAACAATTATTAATAATCATAAACATTATGTCGTTATGTAGATTTAGTTTCAAATTTGCATTGGTTTCTAACTAGAAAAATAACCATAGCACATAGCCAAAAATGGAGTGTTAAATCTTACACTCAAATAACACCCAGAGTGGTTCCTATTTATCCACACTGACGAGTGTAAATAACATTGGTCTTAAAAGTGGTAAAATATATAACAACTTTAACCTTCAATGCAGGTTAAAGTCATGGACACTGAGTGTAAAAATGACAACCATATTGTTGAGAAAACATTTGTTGAGTATAAAGTATGCACGAACTGAGTGTTAATTTCCCATTCTTTTAGTGTAAAAATTATTGCTTATAATGGTAAGGAACATTTTTTTAATGGAAAGGAACCAACTATAGTGGTTACAATCATTTATTTGAGTGTAAATAACTGTTTTGTTCGTGTAATTATATACTTCTATTTTTTGGTTCAGATATTTTTTTGTAATTTAGGATAAAACAGAAAAAGGTAAAAAATAGTGCACACAAATATTAGTTTTATTTTAAAACAAAATGCAAAATATAAATACATTCTAAATCTAAATAAACCAATGTAAATACATATTGTGATGATTTTCCTTCATTATTTGAAAATCATGAATTCTTAATTTTGTTACCCAATGTAAAAAAGTTCAAAGTTGACTGTTTGTGTTTATCATTTGTAATTATGAATTGAATTTTTAAAAGGATTTATTGTTAAAACTATTCAAGTTTGAGTTAATTTATTTAGTGGATACATGTATATAGTAACAAAATTTGATCAGGAAAACAATTTTGGCTCTACAGGATCTTCACTTCCAATTAAATCTGAAAAAGAAAATGTATTAGTTACAAAGGTTTATAAAACAGTACAAACATTATTAACAGCAATATAAAAATAGTCTTGACGACCATATATAGTTAGTAGGTACATAATACAATTGCTTTATAGACAATAATCAAATTACTGAAATAATGATCAAGGTCAAGCTATTTTTTGAATAAAATTATAAACTATCAAAATATATGGAAAATAATTGCAAAAATAATAAATAAAAGTTTAAGAAGTTATCCTGGGTTAATAGTGTATAGTTTATTGGTCAAAATAATTTAAAAAGAACTACAGGAAAAGAACGTAAAATATTAATTAGTATCCTACATACGGTTGTTTTCAAGAAACCAGCAACAAGTGAAGAAGAAGTTAGCAATAATGTTTCTTGAATAGTAATCAAGAAATGCTATTTAAGAAAGGTAAATAAATAAAAAGAAAATGGAGCGCACCATTTCAGTATTGACAGCTATCCAGCCCAGAGAACGGTTTTGGGAGTACCACAGCACCAGAATCTTGAAGGGCATAACACCAAGCAGCATGCAGCTACAAAAGAAAATAAAGTGAATCACAGAATAAGGTTTGTGGAAATAGAAACAAGTTTCTCATAGAAAGAAAAATAAATCCAATTAAAAGAAAATTATGGCCTAAAAAAGATAAATGGTTAAATTATAAATACAGAATTAATAAATAAAAATATGTACAATATAATAGGTACAATATTTAAATATTATAGAATACCTTATAGACAAAATGTTATAATTTGTACATTATATTATTTACATATTATTATTTACAGCCGTACTATAGATAATTATACACGTGTAACACAATGTTTATTAAAGTTGCACGCGTGTAAATCTTTCTATAAGTGCGGCTGATAATATTAAAATAATAAAAAAGTGAATCTTTACTACTAGGAAATCAACATTAGTTTTGAACAATTACCTATGAGCTCCTTTGAATGATTAGGGTAAATGACCCAGCCATCACCATCATGACCACCAGTTTCTGTAATTAAAGTTTTATTAAATTTATTATTGACACATTCTAATTTACATTACAAACCTTACCTGTAATTATAGAAACGACATTTAATGTCACTAATCATAATGTCAGTTCTTAAAAATCACACGTGAATTTTATAAACACATGTGCGCCATCGCCGCCATCTTTGTAAGCTGAGTTCGGCCGTCAATACCTACTATACCAATGCGTAGAGCGCGGCAATAATTAAACTATGGAAGTATAATTTCATTACATACATACTTAGGGTTAGGTACTACATAGCAGGAACCAGAAACGGTTTTGCATTTAAATTGTTCCTTGTAAACCAAAAATCTGAAAATAATTTTATCTATTATTTATCCACAATTCACGTAAAAATAATTATTTTTATTTATGCATAATGATGACTTAAATTACAATGAATCAACATGGCAGCTAAAACTTTTACATAAGAAAAAGCTGAATAGACACAACCAGGAGTGGAAATTATAGTTTTAAAATCTTACTTACTTAATTGCACAAGATCGTTAGAAAGATGCATCCTCTTCTATTTTAGCATATTTACTTTTATTGGCTAGTTGAATCTTAAAAATCATTGTTGTCACTTTCAAAGAGAACCAACTACATTCAAACACAAACAGTAAATAAAAGTGTTCGCGTCCAATCGTGATTATTCGCGTTGGAGGTGGATGTTCGGTGGATAACACTCGCGAGGGTTAAATCGGTTTTGTTGGATCTTATTAACACTCTTTAATGTTGTTAACATGCTAGAATAGTGAAATACATTTTTTGAAAGATGACTCTTACACTAACGAGAGTATCTTTACTAAATTCAAATGATTTTTGTACACCAAAAACATTATTTTTACCCATTTTTTAAATTAAGATAACACTCATAAGAAACCTGGTGCTGCGTGTTAATTTTGGTTGTTAATTTCATTCACATGAGTGTAGAGATTTACACTCAGATATTTCACCACACCAAATATGTTTTTCACCACCACTGCATTTTTACTGTGCAGTGTTTTGTTTTTGAAAAAATATAAATACAGCAAGCGTTTTGGTGACAAACTCTCTGTAAATTTAGATCTTTCAAGCAGTGTATATGTGCCCAGAGCAAAATTTTAAAATTTAAAGGTGAGGTTAGGTACCTAACCTGTATTTATGTTGTGAGTTCAAAATATAAACAAACCTAAATGTCAAAACGTTAGGTTAGAAATTGGTGATACGTCAAGTGATCAATAATTTGTTGAAGTTCTTTGAATTTAACTAGTTGGTTTTAACAATAATTTATTTTCAATTGAAATAATAAACAGTGCTGTGAATTTTATTAGTGGATAAATTTTTTTGTAAGAAATCTTTTTATGAGTTATGAGATTATCAATCTTCATTATAAATTGAAAAGATGAAAGAATGATAATTTTGATAATTACCATTTAATTTAGACATTTATATGAAAAAAGGTGAATTCTTGTATTTCAACGATCTTAGTTATGAACCATATGGAAGAAAAAATATTTCTGTTTTGTTACTACATCAGTTGGTAATTGAGAAGGCGCCAATACATTGATATATTTTTAAATATTTTAAGGTATTTAATTAGTTTAATTTTAGTGTTTAAGATAATGCCAATGACAGATATATTACTTCTGAAGATAAAAAGAATTAAACTATCTTAGAATTGATCTTTTTTTTGATTCAGCGTATCTAAATTTCATTTTTTTATTTATTTCAATTTTTGTTTGTTTGTTAATTTAATGTGTTAAATAAATTTTGTCATTTCAATTCTAAAGAAACTTATGGTTTATTTTTTTTGTTTTATGTGTAGTTTAGTTATGTTTTAAAGATCCATATTTAGTTATTGCCCTATAAAGCGACCCGCCTGTTGATTCTCAGTTGTGGTAAGATTCAAGATTCACAACAATAATTTTAGCCGGAACATTTTCTTTTATGGTAAAGGTAGGTGGTTTATATTTTGTATATATTTTCACTATGCTTTTACTGAAGTCTGTTTTATGTGTTTATATCGATAATTGAATCAATTTTAATAATTTATCAAGTTTCAATTCATTTTCATAAACAACTTACAACAATTATAAATAAGAAATTGCCCCCATATTATTATTATAGCAATATGTAATTAATTAGTTGACGACTAGTTATGAATTTATATAGTCATTAGTGACTTATTACTTATTGCTTAGTTAAGACCAAATAGAGTCTTACATGATAACTAAATGTCAGAAAGCAAAATAACAAAGAGACAGAAAACTAGTTAGTCTACTTATGGTCAGTTTTAAGGTTATAGACATTCTTGTATGTATTAGATGGTAAGTTTGTCACTTAATTATTTCTAATTTCTGTTATGAATCTTTCTGCCTCCACGGAATGCTTGAATGTTAGCCATTGTTTAATCTTAGTTAGACGGCTAGATAAGTAGATTACTTATCACATCAGTTAAGAAATTTCCACAGTTAACTCGATGTTGCTGATTGCTAATTAACTAACCAGATTAAATGTTTAAAAGCTTACTGTTACTCTCATTAAATATAACATCCGTTTAATAATACAAAGAAACCTAGAAATTCCGCTTTATAATATCGATGAACAAAAGTACAACCACTAGGCCAAAGCGGTCAACGACCAACCTTCCTCGCGAAGAGTATTTATCTCAGATCATCTTCTTTCATTTCTTCCTGTTCTTTCTTACGGTAAAACATATCGACAAGCAGCGAGTCTTAGCTAAGATATTTTTTTGCCTTTATTTTACCAAGGTAAGATGAAGAGAATACCTGATGTTCAGCAAGACAAGATACATTCCAAGAACTTCTTTTAACGTTTCATGTCCAACACTTCTTTGGATAGCTGAGTGTTAACGGTATTTGTATTATATTTTGTGGGTAGACACGTTCGAGAAGAGAAGGTGAATGTTTAAAATAAATCTTGTTTTCTTGAAAGGGTTAAATATTTATTTTACAACTTTGCATTTGTTTACTAGATGATGCGTCTTGGAAAAAATCCAAATCGTGGGTGCTTGTGCTTCTTCAATAATAAAAAACGAAACGGTCATAGAAAGAAATATATAGGCGGCAATCACGACCTGCCGCACTATTTGCTATTATGGCAAATTTCGAAATGGGTCGGTAATTTAGTGTTATGACGGTCATATTTTACGTTCTGTAGTAGCCTCATCTGGGAGTACAAATAGCTGCAACCTCTGTTGGTCAATACACAAAGGCTATTGTTGAATTATTTTACAGCACACCCTTGATTTGTGGTTTCTTAAAAGTCAAGTGGAACTTCGTAAAGATTTAACAAGACGGAAGTTTCCAGAAAAATATTATTAGAAGTCCCACTTTTTGACCTACTTATAGATTAAGTTAGTTCTTCCTTTGCGATTTTCAATAGGAAGTCGCTTAGTTTTCAGGTTGAGTAGTTGATGTGTGATAATGACGTAGCAATTGCGTCACTTCTTCCAATGAAAAGTGGGAGCTTCCCACAACAAAAGGTAAAACCTGAAATACGTGCTTTATAAAACAGAGAGATGGTTTTAAAAGTCGCGACTCGCAAAATGTGTGACATTGACCGTAAGTAAACTTTACACTTCTGTTTCACTTCGGGGTTATCTTCTTATACTTACACGATTATACATGGACGCAGGGCAACTTTTTAATTTTATTTAAAAAAATTGGCCTTAATTTTTTATATGTAATGCTCCAGAATTGCATCAACTTTTTATGTATTGATAGACAGGTTCGGATAGTCAATCTCTTGACAATAATAATAATTAGATAACGATGAAGCACAGAAGCTTAGACAATTAATGTGCATTACTGTACCTTACCTGTACTGTAGCTCGTCGGGTTAGGTTACATTCAGAGCTGTTTTATGTCAATACACAAAGTACTTAAAGCACATATTTAGTACTTAAGTATTTGTAACTTTCCAATACACTATGAAGTACTACTCGTACACAGAGAAAAATGCTATAGCGTACTTTTGCACAACGTTGGTTAGTTGTGCTTGTATTATTTTTTTGTACAATTGGGTTCAATTGTTTTAAAGCGTTGCGTATTCTTACTTAAAACGATTGTTTGAAGAGGTTGTAAGATTTACTTTAACAAATTGTGCAAAGCAAATTGAAGTAACTGAAGAAATTAATAGTTCACAATATTGTGCTGCGTTTTTCCACAATCTTGTTGTATCTTTTGATACAAGTTGTTTAACTGTAATCATGCACAGTATTGTGCAGCTTTTTAAATTGTATATGCAGAAAAAATGCACATAAAATTGGAAACTGTAAAACAATTTGAGCGAAACCTGTCAAGGTAATTTTTAATGTGGGATTGACCAATTGCATCTATTCCCTCTCAGAGCAGACTCCAGACATAAACAAACTGCAATAAACGCTGTGCTAAGTGGAAATGGAACATATTTGTTTAGTAGATTCATGATAGTAGTTGCAGACTACGGATGTAACGTAGGTGAATAAAAAATTAATTAATGTATGTAAGTATTTTTAATGTTTACCCTATATTTTAAATCATTATTATTGTGCTTGGGGACGCATTCAATTTATCCATTTATTTTAGTGCAAGTGCTATGTAATAAATACCTTATTTATACATTCATTTTCCAGACGTAATTGGGTGCCGAGTTTTCTCGTCTTTTTGGGTCAACCACTTTTAGGAACGTTTTACAAACCAAATTTTCCATTAATTCGAAAAGGGACCGACCGATGATCTTCCAGTGTTTGGCATTATTGAGAAAATAGAATAATAAAGTATTGCCTACTCCATTGTTATGCTCTTGAGGTTGATGTATAGAATCAGATAAAAGTCCATGTTTCCAACTTGAAATTTGCACTCTTATATGTCATGGTTTGTTAGTAATTTAAATAGTAAATCGTTTATTTCAGTTAGATCTTTTGTTTAATTTGTATTTTTTCTTTATATGAATGTATTATACTTGTACTTAAAGGAAGTATTTATAACACTATAGAATACTTTAAGTACTTTATTAAAAGTACCCCCACAGTTTCACTTGTAAATACTGGAATAATTCACAGCGCATTAAGTAAAACGTTAAAAGCGATAAATCGGGAAACAAGGGTACTGTTGTAATGGGTACCGTAAAATGGAGGAACTTCGACAGGTTTGGAGCATATTTTTCGCAACCTACTGAGGTGTACTTACTATAAACCTTAGTTCATACCATTATAACATCTGATGTTTTGGCTTTTAATCACCAAAAAATTCGTTTTACCCTTTTTCCCCTACACCACTTTTTTGATTTTTTTACTGGTGTCGAAGTTATTGCTTGTATGGGGTAACGTATGAATAAGATAAAAAAGTTACGTTTGGCCACCAATAAGAAAAAAGTTATTTAACAACAAATTTCGGGGGGGGGCGCATCTTCACAATAACCCCCCTCCTAGGTTTAGGAATTCTTGTATTTTTATACTACCAATTGTTTGCTCAGCGACTAAATTCGTTTGCTCCGCCTTAGTCTAAAAGCTATGGCAAAAATAAATATGCACCTATGAAAACATTTTTATAAGCGAGATAAATGCGTATCTTCGTCATAACTTCGAATCTAATTGAAGGACAGTTTACGATGGGCAAATGACCAGTAAAGGACATTTTAAAAAATCGAAAATTTGTGAGCAGTCAAATCCACCTCCTACAAATATCATTGGTATAATATCCCTATATACTACATAAATCTAAAATTTCTTTATCAGTATATTTGCTACTTTATATACTCAGCCTCTGTGAGTCCCACTCCAAAAACCACATTTACGTTTGGACTCAGCATGGACCAGAGGATGCATGCAATAGGTGGGTGTGGTGAGCGTGGTTTTATGTTAGTAGACGTGGTAGATTTTTTGTATGTTTTGCTTTTTATGAGTGCGTAGTTCATATAGGTTCCACGTTCTACCCCCCAAATCATACAGGATGTAATCAATATAACTAGAAACCTCGTAATGGGGTAGTTTTCGAGAAAATCGCATTTTAAATTTTAAGTACACCCGTTATGTACAATTCTCACGTTATTTTTTTTAAATATTAAATTAAAAAATACATTAAAAAAGTTTTTTCTGCACGTTTAGTATTTTTAATTTAATGTGATTACAATGGGCGTAGTTAAAATTTAATATGCGATTTTCTCGACAACCAGCAGGAAGCGACCACATGTTGATAAGGAAAATATGTTCTACATCATTACAGCTAGCCCCCTTCCCCCATTACGAGGTTTCTGGTTATATTAGTTATACCCTGTCTATGTATACTGTGCGTTTCAACAGTCTGGAACTATTGAAATAAAATTCAAACAAAAACTTTTTGAGACAAACGCTCTGACAGGTCAACTTTAGTTTTAAAAAACACATATTTTTGTATAAATTTAATTCTTCGATCGCCTTTTGTTTTCGAGTTATGACGTCATTGAATTTTTTTTTAAATTGCAACTCATATTTTTTATATCATATTATATCATATTATATTATACTCATATTTGGATAGAGCTTGAAATTCTGAACATAAAAATATGCACAATTATGACCTTGACCTTGATAGTTTACAAGATAATCAAGCTCAAAATTTGGAAAAAAAGCTGAAGTAGCGCTAAATTTTTTTCATTTTTTTTTTTATTTTACTGTAGAAACGAGCAAGTTAACAACCTTATTGTCATAACTAAACTAAATAAGATGTTCAAACTGATTCCCATTTACTTCTTGGCAATATTCTAGGCGATACTCAAAATCTTGTAACACATTCCGGAGAGTTTCTGGACGAATTGCTCCAATTTAATTTAATGCCTCGTATTTCAGAAACTATCAAAGTCAAGGTTGTACTTGTACATATTTCTGTTTCCAGAATTTCAAGCTCTATCCAAATCCATCAAAAAAAATATGGGTTGCAATTTAAAAAAAATCCGATGACGTCATAAGTCAAAAACAAATGACGATCGAAAAATTCAGTGGATATAAAAAGATCTCTTTTTTAAAACCAAAATTGACCTGTCAGAGCGTTTGTCTCAAAAAGTTTTTGTTTGAATTTTATTTCAATAGTTCCAGACTTTTGAAACGCATTGTATATTGCCCAATTTGCGCCATGGCTGAGTGAGGTGAGCGTGGCTTCATGTTATTGGACATAATAAATTTTCCTTAGGAGTGAATAATAAACATAACAAGCCGATTCGTTTAACCTATCATATATTTTTTTATATTCATTTAGTGAATTTGTTTTTTACTTAAATCTGTTATCCCGGGAAAAATAACCTCAGGCACAAGACAATATATTCAATTAAAATTCTTAGAATTAAGCGCGGCGTTAAAGGTCGGGTGTAAATATTCGGGGATTCGATAGCGGTTCACTTAGATGAGAGACTAGCACGCTGGTCGCTACACTACCAAGGCTATAAACTACATCTATAAACTAGAAACAGTTAAAGTTGTGGGTGGAATACCAGGTACTTATCTAGTAAGTAGCAAAGTAGTTTACAGGGATGAATATGTTTAAAACTTTGTTTATTTCGAAACTTCAAGCGAATTATTGAAATTATACTGAGTCATATTGCTCGAATAAATTATCAGAAATCCCGAATAATTATTCTTTTGTAGGGTAATATTAATGCAGACGGAAGTAAAGCATTAGCATTCGGGGTCTTTGTTGTAGGTATAATTATGAGATCTACCAGAGCCAGAAATTCTGCCACTTATTCCATACGTGATGTGGTCGCTTCAGGTTATATAGTTTTGGCCAAAATAGGTTTGGTGAAATTCTTTGATATTAGGATTCATAGCTTTAATTTTTTGTTATACTGAGTTATAGCCGGCAGTACGGTAGGGTGAGTGGATTATAATCACTTAACAGAGTTAAGTCGAGTTTGCCCCAGAAAGTACTCGGTTGGGTGTACCACGAGCGCAGTGTACTTGCCTACATGGCTCCGCTGCCTCATCTCACACCCACATATCCACTCTGCAACACTGCGAGGTGCGCCCGGCACCTCGATACCGAAATGTATAAGGGGTAAAGATTATGTATGTATGTATACTGAGTTATATTGGCAATGTTGCTTTTAGTGATCTTCGGTAAAACAACTCCATTTTATGTTGTTATGGGTTCGATTAAGGAGAAGAGTGTCTGATTTAGTTAAAAGCATTGATTAAACGATGTGCTCAAATGTAAAAAAATCACACCATCATATTCAAACCTTCAAATTAAAACTGGGAAATTTCTTATTTGATGAAAATCATAAGTATCAGCTATAAATCAAAAACTGGAAGCAATTCTTTCGTTTTTTTGCACCCACTTTTCTTGTGGTTTCATTTCAGCACCAATTTCATTATATTCCTTAAAATACTCCTTGTACGCTTCTCGTTTTAGATATTTGCAGCGCCATCTTCTTTTCTGCGCTAGGTGGAATGGGAAGTAAGTATATCGCACGCGAGATTTCTAAACCTAATGGACTTTCTTACGGACGTGTATTGTGACGCCGTGATTGGTCAGCTTCTGTGGCGCACAAATATGAAATGAAAACTATCATAACAACTGACGTGTTTAGATAAATTCAATGTTGTTTTATAGTAGAGTGCATATTAATCCTTTTTGTGACTTAATAATAGTTTAATTAATAAGTCGTTTTAATTAATTAGAATTAATTATAACGATAGATGTTTAAAGGTTTAACTATTAAAAGAAGCTTTGATATTTTAAATAAATAATATAATCGATTTCGTGCTGTCGAATACTGTGTCAATAATTTAAACAGCAGGGTCGACTAAACTTTTTGCAAGAATTATCAGAACCCATCATCTCTTTCAAATGATTATGAAGATTGTGGTCATTCACATTTTTAGAAATTTATTATGTAAATAGGACTAATTTTAATATTAAATGTGACATAAATATCAATATTTTAAATAATTTTCGAAGTTAATCACCACTGCTTGCAAGGAAAAAGCCTTTAAACTTGCAGAATATATCAAAAAATATAAATGTCATCAGTACATTATTAAGGATGAAGGCAAGCAGGTTATGAAACTTCTCGAAGTGCCGAAGGCCGTCCACTAGTGGGAACGTAAACAGCCAATCACGGCGCTACAATGTAGATCCATAAGAAAGTCCATTAGGTTTAGAAATCTCGCATATCGCACGGCCGTGTGTTAAAAATACCCCCGACGCTATCGCAGTCCGCACTATTTTTTGCACGATATTTTTTGCGTTGCAGTGAAGATTTAATTTTCAAATAAACAGGAACACGGATGTCCTCGACTCTATCTGTTTTATTTCAACGTGTTTACGCACATTGTCAAATATACACTCTTCGTCGAATGTTGATGTTACTCACGTTAAATGTTTAAATGTTAGTCATGATTGTTAGTAAGTTCAGACAAGTCTTAGATAATGCATATACAATAAATCACACTCTGGTAGATAATCTGGACACATTCATTCTGACTAGCAAGCATTCATTAAAACTTAGTGAAGTGAGCTACTAAAATTTAAATGTTATGCTAACCCTAACTGGTTTTTCTACGAAAGTATAAAGTTAGTATGAATCAATTTAAATGTAATACGTAAAAACAATATTTATAGAACATATGTCCGAACATATATATGGTAGTTAGGGGTTGTAAATTGTTATTCATGAGCTCGATAGATCAATGATTCTATAGTCTTCAGTTTGCATTCAGTGTATGTACAGCGTTTGCTCTGTAGTATAGTAGGTATATATAGTCCATATATGTCTATAGGCCACTGGTTACAATTCATAATTCATTTTCTACGCTAATGACGTTCTAGGCTATGATTTATGTAACCTAAAGCATATAGACTATAGATCTGTGAAGTTTATGTTCCACAAGCTATCGTATGATTTATTGTCAAATATTTACCTTCGATAGTATGTGGTCTATAATTCATGGTCCATCATCTATAGTTTACACTAGTTATATATTATGTATATTATACTCAACAGTCTGTGTCTATAATCTACAGTCTTTAATGTATGGTCTTTAGGCTATGGAGTGTAAACCGCAGCTTGTAGTCTACACTATAATTTATAATGTAGGCTTTATTGTCTATGATATAGACATAGGTTAACTATATCTGTAGACGGTGTAGTGTGTATTTATTGTCTAAATATCTACGCTTTAGAAGCTATAGCATTCAGCCTACGTCTATAAAATGTAATACATAGCTAGATAATGACCCATGTAGTTTACCGATACATTCTAGGATTATCGTCTTTGGGGTCGTCGAAGGCATATGTTGTCAAAGAGAAATTTCTCTGATGTTCTAATTTTTTCAAATACGTATAAATGAAAATCGTTAAGATTTATACACCTTTAGAAATAAAAGAACAAATTTGGTTTGATGGCAAAAAATTCTTGTGGCGTGTTAAGCACATCTATTTAACTTAAATAGAGTATGTGGAAATCGATGGACTTACCCCCTCTCTAAAAATACGGGAATGGAACTTCTTGGTGATAGAAGACTACCCGTAACATAGATTAAATAGAATGGATAGGAGTCGATATTCAAAACGTAAAGCTTTGAGTCAAAGGGGCTTAACATCTTGTTAGTATTATGGAGGGTGAATCTTTTCATGTTTGAATAGGTAGAAATTGATACACTTAAGAGACAGGAACCTCCAGGCATGAAAAAGTGCAAACAGAAGTTTCTGTGACAGGTCCACTTTGAAATAAATAGAATTGAAACAGTGAATGCCCAAGCCGCAAGCAAGAATATGCAAATATTGGTAGATTTATTCAACTCTATAGATAAAGAAATATGGGTGCTTGGTGACAGAAGACAGGAATTTCTGCGGCATGTTAATGATATTGACTTTGAATTAATTGCAATAAATAGATATCAGTAGAAAAGTTCTAGATATAAATGAAGACTGGCTTGGTTTGGTATCCTTGCAGTGTGTCAGTTTGGAATACCTTCATCGAACTCTATAAACTGCCCACTTTCAGAAATAAATAGAATGAGCCTAGACAGAAATTCCGTAACTTCGTAAACAGAATTAAGATGATCTATGATCTATGTTAAATTTTTGACTGACATAAACTTCTATGGCACGATGGTAGCATTAAATTTGGATAGACAAAAATCATAGACTTTAGAAATGAAGAGAGGTTGTTGTTGGTGGCAGCTACAATTTGTGTGGGATAGTTGTTTTATCAATATTGAATATAATAAACAGAGATTGATAGACTTCTTCACTTCCGTACATGAAAAATTGAAGATTGTAACGCTTTTAATGGCAAGGTGAAGATTGGTAACGGAAATTTATACACATTAGAAAGGTATGGAAGGCGCAGCTCCTCTTTTAACTTCAAATGCATGTATGATAGATAAGAACAACGGATGTAGCCACTGATACAAATGAAATATATTTGGCGCCAAATGAAACGAAGAAATGAAGAAATTGATTATCGTTGGCAAAATTAAGTAATTACATAAAATGGATTATCCCTATTAAATGGATAGAAATACATAGAGACAGTGCGTCCGTCAATTTCAAATAGGCTAACTAATGGAGGTTATTGAAAACCTCCGACAGTAGACAAGTACAGTACATGTGCAGCGGAGTATTAGTAGATAATATAGACAAAAATTAATAGAATTATTCAACTTCAAGAAATGATGAAATGGAATGCCTTTGTCAATAAACCGAGTGAGAAATATAGCCAATAGGACCACTTTCTTAATCTTTAAGATGGACGTTTTTTCTTACAAACCCTAACTGTATTTACACCGTAAACCTAATATTAAGTTTAGAGTTCCTCTTCCACAAATCAAATTATTTATGATAATATCAACGTCTTTCATCAACTTTATTTTAAACCAAAGATCAATCTATAAAGAAATCAGCAAAGTAATTGCAGGTTTTCTTTATAACCATTAACGACATAACTGTCTTCAACCCACGTTCGCTGAAATCAATCTTTTAACCTTCGAGGAATATCCATATATTCTCTTTTTTTCCTTTTCTTTGTTTCTTTCTTTTGATCATGTATTATAGAAAGATTGCGATTGCTGTTGGACTGGACCCATCGGTCAGCGGGCGACTTTCAACTTATAAGTGAATAAGGTTAGATATCAAGACTGCTAGGTTACTTGCGAACATTGTGCCACTTACCTGCTCTGCACTAAACGCAGAAAAGAAGAGTACATTACAGAATCAAACCCATGCCATTGAACTCTAAGCCTACATTAAAATACATATAGTTGTTGGTATTAATATCTTATGTTATAATCTCTTTTATATCATTTATGGTATTGAAGTAATATTCTCGATATCATCGTCATTAATCATTGGCGGTTCTTTCCTAGTCTATAATATAATATAGATCCCATAATATGCGTATGCTCTTCGATAAATTCCTCATGAGTGATTAATCATAAGATTAGTATTGCTGCTTGGAAATTTTAGCAAAATTTAAACAACTTTTTATTTAACCGTAGTTGTTAATAATCAATTTTTTAATTGATGCCTATGAAGATGAAGATAGATAGATTACCTACCGCAATATAATAAGAATTTGGCGTTTCTTCAATGAGGTTATGCTTCAAAATTTAGATATCCATTTCATAAAGAATTATTATTAATGATTGCTTTTATTTTAGAAAATAGGAGATCAAAATCTAGAATTTCTGCAAAATTGCTCCAATCAAAATTTTACGTTCGATTTCTTCTTCTATCTTCAAAACGTGTGTACGTGCAAATGCATTTTATAAATTAACACAATAATATCATGTAAATTCATATTGTGTGTGCTTTTGTTAAATTGCAGTATCACTTAGAATGGAATTATTAACAACTAACAGTGAACTTGGATGAAGGTAGGCCATCCGAGTTCAATGCCTTACTTTCATAACTTCACAATCTCTCTTACATCACTTGTACTACTACCGCTTTGGTTTTATAGTGGGGTATTAACCATTACAATATAGAGATGTCATTTTTAGTACCTATCGTAATTACTTGGCGGTTTTTAATTCTTGCTTTTTAAGGTGTGACTTATGCTTTTAGATCTATTGATATTTTTATTGCTATTTATAGTTCTCGTCCATTAATTTTATTTAGATACATAAGAAATGTGCTTACCAAGCATAAAAATATGAAACCGCCCATTAATATTGTATTTAAGTAAGAGTATTTATATGAAGAAATTATAAATACTAATAACAATAACAATATTTGCAAGATTGGTATACATATGCTCCATTTTTTTCGACTTTCTTCAAAAAATTGCTGGAGTCACCTGGAGGTTTGTACAAATTCATGTTATTCTTCAATCTATTGATTTTTATAATCTCATTTGCTTATGTTGGGATTTCTGAATTTTTCCAATGGTATATAACTTCTTCATTTTCATAGATGTATATGTAGCTATTGCTATCTGCCCACTATAACTATAACTCCAGTCAAAAGTATTCCATTTTTACGGTTCTATAGGTGAATGAATCCAATTATTTCTTTTGCTGATCCTAGTTATTCCATACTGTTCGGAATGTTTTAATATACTTCGTGTGATTAATTTATTTTGAAAACTTCGGGCCTGTCACGGACTAGAGTATTATTTTATTGATTTGCATCTGTCTCAAATAGTTCATATTGACATCCTTAATTGATAGTCATCCTTAATGAGTTTTTTCTTTTTATATCTAAATCTACGACATCTATTTATTGTAATTACATACCTTGGGGATCTTACCTGCTACTGAGAGAGTCCATTTCTTCATTTCTGGAAGTGGATTTAATGTATTTTTTCTGCGTACTTTATGCAGTTACGCAATCAAAGTGATAAATTTGTACTGGCAGAGACATTCCATTCCTTCGTTCTTTTGGTAATATCATTGAATGCTTCACATCTCAGTAGTATCTGCCAGATGTCTTCGACAGCTCTATTTCTAAAGTACATCAATTCCGTTTTTACCAAATTCACACCAGAGAGTATTCTAGCACATAAAAAGTCTCTTTATAACAATTAGTTGCAAGGAGTTTCTGTCTGCTGTCAAAGGCATTATACACCTTTATTAAGAAGTGAATAAATAGATTACTTTCTGTCTATTCATCAGAGACAATCGATAGCTCTATTTCTAAAAATGATTACATTATAGATTTCTATATACTATATTCTATTTTATTTTTGGACATGTAGAAATTTTTTTAATTACTTAACACCACAGAGAAGTAACAAAAAAAGTGATTATATGTTAATTGAGCTCTAGTGTAAGATTCTTAGACAGTCTTACAGCTCACCACCACTCTGTGCAATTTTCTTCTTCTTAAAGATAATAAGCCAAGGTGAAAATGTGGCTTTTGTAAATCTCAGCTTCTCCAGAACTGTCATGGCGATTTATTTAGTATTATCAATGGCATGCAACTCTTTTAGTAAAGATATTCTATTTCTTTCTAGTACTTCATTGTTTGTATTGCAGTAGTCTGGGGAAATCTATAGATTTCTATCCATGCTATCAACTATTCATGTCAACTCAATTAATATACGACAAGGATGTTTGCCTGCCACCAAGCGATTTTATTTCTGTAATTTTGGAGAGAGTATAAGTCTATTGCTTTTTACATATCCTATCATGCTAAATGGACGCACTTAACATGCTCCAAGAATTTCTTCTTATGTGAAACTTCTGTATAAGTCTATCGGCTTATAAACACCACCAACAATCTAAATTGGGGTTAGATACAACTATTGCAACCAATTGCACGTTATCAGCTAAGACAATCGACTGTAACCTAGCCTAATCGTCTTCGCTAAAAGTAACTCGTTGCCAGTTGGCCACAGCGAGTTGTACGTTTTCGTTTAGATTGACATGTTGACATACCAGTGCAGTTTCATCTTACATAAAGGTCTGTCTATTCGAAATTGATCTAACAAAATATTCCGCGCCACAGAGATCTTTATTTCCGAACATTAGGGACATTTTTGTTTTACACCAAACGTGACTGATACACTGAAGGAGTTTCTGAAGTGTTACTAAAAAAGACATATTTATTACAATAGCTTGGAGGGAGGGTAAATAAGTCTGCTGAGTTTTATCTAATTCGAAATCTTGCGGTCAATACATTTTATTGATGTATTTTAAACTAAAGATTTTCCCGTTGCTTTTGAACTTAAGGTTTGCTCACTTTGAGTCAGTCAGAGAGGCGTTTTTGGTATATTGGTAGAACGCAATCGGCGAGCATCTAAAGAGCTTAGTTGGGATTATTACACTGGGCCATCAAGAACATTTAAACTATAACATAGTCGTCGGCCCCCGTATGTTTATTTTTCGCATATTCGTTGGAAATTTTCTAAGGGCATACTAAATTAGACAAATCTTAGAAATCTGACTAAGACTAATAAGACTTCTGAGTGGAAACATGTAACATTATTGGTAGACCCTAGTGGAGACATTATGAACCTGCATGGTGACAACAAATTTCTGTGGGGACATAATACTACACTAATAATACCGGTTGCCAATAAATTACAATGCAGATTTAAAAATAGAAAACGTGCAAAAACATAGATGTAATAATAATGAATAGCCAAAATAAAAACCTTTTTGAAACCTTATTAATAATAAAGATACGTAACAAACGGTATGCTTTAATAACACTATCAATATTTAAATGGCTATCCCATTGAGAGGAAATATCACAATCATTTTTTGCCTTTATCATTCAAACAATACACCCATCACAATTACAATGCTGATTTAAACTGTCTAATAATAAAAAAGAACTGTTTCACAGTGTCCATGTTATACCCAAGGATTACATAACGGAAACTCAAAACTAACCATTTGGTCTATTCAGAATAGGTAGTATATTCAGTAATGTTAAATTTATAATCAATCTAATAGAAAGGAATCCGGCAAAAATTATACGCAGAGTGAAGTTTAATGACTGAAATTAATAAGTAAGTGTTGCTAGAGGCGAAATCGTTGGGAGTTCGTTGTACCTACTAATGTAACGGAGATTTGGGGCCCCATGAAGTTCACTTTCGTGGGCCATTGCCATGGTCGACGATCGGTTGGTTGGTTACGGTCCTGATTCTCCCGTCGTTTTTGTGATTGATTGTAGCGGCTCATGATGGTTCGTGTTTTGCGAAATTGTTTTTCCTTTTTGCATATTTTTAATCTCTTCAGTGTACTGCTGTTGTGCGGTTTTAAAAGCGTCATTGAACTTTAACTTGTGCAAGCAAGTTGTTAATTTTGCTTTTATTGAGTATTACCAACTAAATTACTCTTTTTTAATCTCTTTCTAATAAGTGAGAAATCTTCCAACTAATAAAATTATACATACTTTACTACATACATACTTCGAGTAAATAAGTAAATTTGACCTAGGATTAAGGTTATTTTTTATACCTACCAAGAGTCTATTTGAAATGAACTAAAGGCGTAAAGTAAGTCAATTGCTTATTGCTTCTAAGAACGAAGTCTAGGCTGAATGGCTGAAGTGTTAACCAGTAAAAGCTAATATATGTCAGTGTGTTGCACTTCTTATGAACTTACTACGCAGCTATGAAATGCATTTCCGTTTACGATATCTGCAACTAACGGTTTACAAACATGGCAAAAGGAATTCAAAGAAGTAGTTTTAATTAGTTTTTAACGCTGACTGTTTTATGTGTCTTAACGATTTCTTTGAGAGTTGTTACTGGAATTTAAAACACAGCTAGAATATTCTTTTATGTTCCTGCTTGTTACTGTACAATAAATTCCATTATTTACTGGAATTATAATTCTTCGGGGAATCCCAGATGGATAGAATATCAAAAATTAAAAAATGTGCTTAGATTTCTTTGAAAACTTCAAATTAGAATTCAGAGATAATAAAATATTGGTTTAACAGATGAAATTATTTGGGTGTTAAAAGGTGCCACATGAAACCAGCTAAAATATTTAAAAATCTTTCTGTGTATAGGCAATATACCATTGAGTATGGTGGGTTGCCTAAACACGGATTTTGAGTTGTAAAATATCTTCATAGGTGGCATGACTTATCAAGCATGAATTTTAGGGTCATTTTTTAAAGATTTTTATTTATTCATGTGTGTTTGTGTTTATTTTAAAATATTTTTATATATTATTATTATTTGTGGTAATGAGTGATGTAACTATTTCTGTTTCTAAGGTTTGTATAGGTTGCAAGTGGTGTAATGCATCTCTAATGAATAAAAACATTAAAACCGTTCTAATTCTAACCTTGCATTTTTAAACCCTTAAAAGAATAATTTTTTGAATAATGAACGTTATTTTGATAAAATAATACACGCATTATAATATTTTAATGATTAGATTTGAAATTGCATAAAAAAAGAATTAAAATGTTTTCCCGCTCTTCTTCTGGATTCTAGGTTATTCTTTTGTTTTGATTACCGTTTGATGTTAAAAATTCGGTGGTATTTTTAAATTGAATTAAATATTTATGACATAATTTGTAGTAGAATCTTCTTGTACTTTAAGAAGTATAGTAAACTATTTTAAGCTTTATTCGTTAATGTTTGTGTTTATTTCTAATAAATTATCGCATGAAAGATATTATTTTTTTATTTTGAATTATTAAATGTTTTTTGTATTATACATTACACTTACACCGTGTGGGAACGTCTATGATCAAGCGACCATAAGTTAATAATTTCAACTATAAAATCATGACCACGTTGTCTCAGTTTTAGCCCTAAATTATTTAAATGCAATTGTTTTTAAAAATTGTCTTTGGACTTTAGAATCCAAGCAGCATATTTGATAAGGCGACCATACTTATTGTACTGGCATATTCTAACAAAGATCTGACTAAGGAACGGTGTAGTAATCTTAAACTATGAATACTAGTCTTTTCCTACTCTAGTGAAAAACCAACTAATTTTAAAGATCTCTTTAAAGTTTTTGAGATGTGCATTAAATGATAAAACTGAACCAGAAATGACTCCTAAATCTCCAATCTCATTAATATTAACAATTTTATAATTGTTTAGAAAATAATTGCCATCAATAGTTTTAGTTGTCCTCAAGAAAGATATACAAAAACATTTATTCGCGTTTATTTTCATTAAATTAGTATTGCACTCTAAAGAAATTGCATTCAAATCGTGTCACTCATATCTCTTAACAATTTTAAGACATCTGCAAATAAGAAGTTGCAATTTTTAATAACTTTTTCCAATATCATTGATAAAGAGATGAAAAAGATTCGTATTTCTAACACCAAAGGCGAGAGGGTGTTCTAAGCTTTATCTGCTCATTCACCCTACTAATGTGTGCTGTTGGCAAATTATAGGATAGTCGTCGGTGAAGTATTTCTTACTTCAATAACATATCTTTGCCATATCTGGATACATTCACTTATTGTCTGCGCGAGCCTATTAGTTCTTTGATGGCTACACTTAAGGTGGCCTCATTTAAAACAGTAGTTGATGGGTAGTGCGAGTGAGATAGTATTATCTGTACCAATGCATCAGTGCATCCTGCACCTTACTCTTTTTCTCAGTTATCAGAGGACTAGTTGGCTCACATGAACAATAGTCTTGCCTGTAGTTCAAAACAGTTACCCGGGATTGGCACGTGAACCAGTTGCCAAGAAACTGGTTAGAAAGATTCTAGTTAAAGGCACTGCCTCTGCAGCATATCCCCATAAACTTGGACTATACGTTATTTAGTGTAAGTTTATGTTCGCTAAATTATGACATCAGACCATGTGTTGTTGCCATATGGAATTGGATATTCCTTGTTTGATCCAACACCTCTGCTGCATATTTTCAGTGTACGTAAATTTTAAAAGAATTATTCTCTTATGAACAGTATGACTTTGTTGATCCCCATCCATCATCCCCTGTTTTGGATCGTCATTCTTATATACGAATCCAATTTGTCGTAAGACAATGAACTTCTACTTCCTTCATACATGAACTTGGATTTCAATTTTTTGACAAAATATTAACTGATACATGTTCTCCTGTAACCAAACGTGGTATACCAATTGGAGAGCACAGCCACATACATAACGTCAGGTACTTACTTACTGTTCTTATACTTTTCATTAATTTCATTATGCATATTTGCCCCTACAGAGGATCAATGTCTGTAGTTAACAATCTTTTTCGATTTCGTTTCCTCTTTGGACTGGAAACTTCTTCTGCCGTGAAATGTTGGGAGACAGTCGTAAGACATAGACATATTTTTAGTGCTTGAGAAACTGTCTAGAATTATGTATAGTTAATCTTTCTAACAGAAAAATAAAAACAAACTAACTTTTATAACTGCAATACAATAAGGAGACCGTTCAAAATAAATCATTAATGTCTTAACTAATAATCTTGATCTTTTACACAACACTTTGGACATCTTGAAGTAAACAAATAATAGAAACAGGGAAAATCATTAAACACAGTACTTAGTAAACACAAAATAACAATCGTAAGCCAAACTCAGAAAACACACCTGAAATAAATTTGACAATACCACGTGTCGCATACACAGGTATACCAATCTGTTTTTTTGTTAAAATAACGGTGGATTAGTGGTTTGCATGTTTGCTTCATAATCCAAAGATCGCAGGTTCGATCCCCGGCCGAGCTGGTAATTTTTCATAGCGGAGAAAAATTAAAAACATGCCTTCTTCTCGGATAGGAAGTAAAACTGTAGATCCCGTGTCAATGCGATGTTTGGCACGATAAAGATCCCTACTGGGGGGTGGAATTCCCCAGATTCGGCTAAATTCTAGTAGGGTTGGCCAAATGATCATAGCAATCGGTGCCATGAGGTACGAAGGATGCTCCGCTATCCTGATTCCTCGCTCAAAAACAAACAAATGTGTATTTTCTCATTAAATTAACAAATTACGTTTTGTTTTAAATACCTATTTGTATTTATTCTATAAATAAATATATACTAAATATATAAAAATTAAATTTTATTATTTTCGATAAAGCAAATAATCTTACTTCATAAAATTACATTTTGAATGTGATTATTTGCACAGTTGGTTGTACTACTACGTCATTACTTTTATATTTATGACGTGAACGTAAAGTTAGACTAAACGGTATATACCTTTACTACATTTTTATCAAAATATCTCGTTCTGAAACATGGTCAAGTAGATTTAAAAATTATTTCTTGTATTAAATAAAGTTTGTATCTAATATTGTGTTTATCACGATTCCTTTTCTTCTGAAACATTGTGCCTTACAGATTTTTCTTGGCATGAGATAAATTCACCTTTAAAATCTATGAATTGAGTAATTTTGGTTTTAGATTTATTTTCTAAAAATAAAATATTTTAGGGAGTGTTTGTTTTTAAAAATGGAGGAATATCAAAGCATAAACGTTCAAGGAGACCACGAACAGATGATGAGGATAGTTCCAATGAATTTTCAAATAAATTATGGTATCAATCATATCATAAAATATGGAGGACATTAGAGAAAAAACTAAAGGTAAGTTAATTAATGATTTTCTAAAATAATGTGCCTTAATAAAAATGTAAAATTTTCTACACATGGATGTTACTAGAAGAGCACTGACTTAAAATCAATGTTTACTTTATAACAATAGTTGCATGATACATGCACTGTTTACATTAAATCATTACAGATTAATTCGGTAATTTTTAACATAGCCCCACCGTTTGAAGGTTACTTGAAACTTTGCAAAACACAGTCACCGTCTTTCACCTTGTGTTGGCAGTGGATGAAGATACTTCATGACATCTTTTGAAGTGTTTGCAGATGCAACTCAGATGAAAATTCTGAACTCATCCAAGTTGTCACTTGTTAGGCAGTTGATTATTATTGTTTCTGCTAAAAACCAATGAACTTTCTTTCAATAGGCAACGTCAGATCTTTTTTCCAGTTATGAAACTGATGCAACGGACTGACATAAGTGAAAATGACTGATTCAGGATTTATTCTATTGATTCCCCTTATAATGTAACAACATTATAAGGGGAAACATAAAAATTAACATTTTTATAATGTATTGACTTATTTACGTACAGAATACAGAGTAAAGGCCGTAAAGGGGTTATACTATGTCAAATCGGCACACTGATTTTACCTCACCATCTTAAATTTGGTACAGAGGTAGCCTTCATACAGACTAAGCAAAATACAAAAATTTGTTAAACTATATCAACCCGTTTTGAAAATTGGCAACCTATGTACATTTAAAAAAAAAAACAAAAATCCGTCCAACATTTTTTGTATTAGCCACAGCTTCTATCTTAGTTAATCTAGAAAGATGGGAGAGGTGTCATTTTACAGCATAAAGAGCTTTCCAATGGTATAAAACATAATATGGGTTGTAAGGGATTATTTTTTTGTAATTTCAAAATAACTTTTTTTATTTTAAATAACATTGACCCTACCCCTCAGTGATATAAGAGTCTAAAAGTACTGATACAAAGGATCCACAGCATCCTTATGGGAAATGGTTTTCCTCTGCCAAAATTTTTGAAACTTTGGTAAATGATAGTTCCTAAAATGCATAGATCAAAAGTGTCAACGGGTACAAAATCAAAAAAAATTATAGTATGCAGGAAAATTACGAGGAAGTTGAAAATTATCTACAACTTGAAGAGAACTAGAATAATTGTTTTACATTCCAAATAATATGTGGATTATGCCTACTGGCGATACTACATAAAAAATGCCCCCAATATTATAACTCCGGTGGTGTAAAAAGGAGTGCATTTTTTTCAAGGTCATATGACCTTTTTTGTATCATATTTTACGAGCAAAGATTTTCATAATAACTACTTTTCTCAAAAACCTGATAGTTTTCGAGATAATTGAAGAAAGTAAATTTTTCCCTATCCCCTCCCCCCATAAAAAAGTTTGTATAGAAAAGTATTTTTTCCGCTGAAGAAGCAATTATAAGACTCTAGTGGCCGGTTTCACAAAGCTTGATTAAGTTCTGATTAGCTTAATCGTGATTAAATTTGAAATCCAGAAATTTCATTGGATAAGATTTAAGAGACCTCAGATTTTATCCAATTATATTTCGAGATTTCAAATTTAATCATGATTAAGTTAATTGACAACTTAATCAAGCTTTGTGAAACCGACCATAGGTCATAATAATAAACCCACTTCTTGTCTGCCATAACAATTCTTTTAATTATAGTCGGGATCTTCTTTACACAAATCCAAAAATTGATCACGAACCTGAATTCGGATTCTGCTACATTTGGAACAACAAAATCATTATCGAGACCCATCTTGCACTTACTTTTTTTACACCTAAATATTCTATGTAATGTAAATGTAATGTAATGTAATATTCTAAAAACAGTGGTTTCTGACAAACCAGTTATTACTGCTGATTGTCTCGTTTATTAATGTAGCTTCGTGTAGTACTGTACGTAGAGTTTATTTTATGCAAAATGTTTTCTATAATGGCTTCTACAGGACGCCTAGACTTGGGGCTAAAGAGTTTTGACCATTTATATATCATAGATTCTGAAGGACAGGAATCTTCACACATGACTCATTTTTTTTAACTTGAAATAGAGTTCTCGTTTCTAGTTCTGCAAAAAAAAACAACCCATAAAAGTTCAAATAATGAATTATATACACTTTCATATGTGCAAAAGTGCTATTTACAATTTCCATAATAGAACCAAGCCATATGCAGCTTTGATTTTTATATAATTGAACCTGAAACAACCAACAACATAGGGATTAGTAATAAAATGATAACTTTGTCACTCCATTTCTCAGATATTGAAATTTGTGGCTTGGTTCTTTTCTGCAGAACTAGGTCCAAATAATTTGTCAATAAAGAACGATTTTGTATATATGATGCATAATACTAAGAATAGGAGTCCGCTAATCTTAAAATAAATTCAAGTTCTAATAAATAAGAGTGTATGCATGTAATAGCTTTAAAATATAAACAATTCTATTTTTAAAGAGAACATTTGATTTACTAGTGAGTAAGTTAATTAGATTAAAAGGCGATTTTTATTAGTATGGGTGGCTTTGAATTTAGTTTAAAATCATAGAAACCATTCGACTTGATAGAAAATTACATTAAGAGTTTTAATCTGCTATATTAATACACTTTTTACAACCAGAAGAATTACTTGATTCCAGTAATCCTTCTCAATGAAATCATCAAAATTTCACAAAATGCCGCATCGGCCTTGGGACTGCAATTTTTCAATGAATGTAACTAGTATGTGACAATAATCAAACGCTAGGTACTGTTTACGACCTGATAATGGCAATTTGTAGTAAACACCTTCTTTTGCAGACTTTTTTTAGCAATTCTTTGTTTCATACTCTGTGCTTGTAAATAATATATTTCGTTCTGGTTTATGCTTGTACCTAATTCTCATTAGTGTAAATAGTTTATTGCTTTTATTAGTTTATTACAATAAAATCGGACTTCACGAAGTACAACTTCACAAACAGTACAAAGATTTAGCCGGAAATTAGGTAAAATAATCTGGAATTAAAGGGCGCCTTTCAAATTAAGTGCCAGTGATTTTTACCATTAATTCATTTTATTTAAAAAAAAAACACCATCGAATGAACTCTAGATAATGAAAATAATCAGTTTATGATAGTTGAAGTTTAGGATAACGATAATACTTATGTTGATGTCATTGTTTCCAAAGACTTGACTTGACCAATATTCCTCTTTTTAATGTGACGTTCTTGGAATTTCCTGTCATCTTGGTAGGCTAATGTATCACATACCATCCTACAATGTTTTCGCTACCTTGACTTGATCACTTTCATTAACTACTAAATTGATGCAAAATGTACGAGGTAAGCGCCATAAATTCTCGGCCTGATATAAAAAAATAATATTTTTCCTTCAAAATGTTCAATTACAGTTGCTTGCAACTCGTTTTCGTCCTTAAAACGACGTCCCCTTAAGGTCTTTCTTTAAATTGGAAAATAAACAATAGTCACTAGGAGCCATATCCGGACTGTACGGTGAATGGTCCAATGCTTCAAAACCGCATTCGCGAATGGCAGCTTGTGAAATTGCGGCAGTATGAACGGGTGCATTGTCGTGTAATAATCGAACACATCTTGTCAATTTTTCTCGACGTTTTTTACGAATATTGTTTCGGAATTTATGCAATAAAGACGCATAATATGTACTGTTAACAGTTGTATTGCGTTCTTTAATATCAATCAGTAAAATGCCGTCGCAATTCCAGAATATTGTTGCCATAACTTTATTTGTCGATTGAACTACTTTCGCCTTTTTAGGACGAGGTTCGTCGGGTCGCCGCCATTCCATCGATTCCCTTTTGGATAGAGGATCATAATCAGAACCATTGTTTCATCTCCAGTGACTATAGACTTCAAAATCGGATTTGGGTCGTCTCCACACAAGTTTAAAAACGAGCGCGCACATTCGACGCGACGTTGACGTTGAACAGCAGAAAGAAGATCTTGCACTAATTTTATTCATACCCAAATGGTCATGAAGAATTCGGCGAACACTTGTTTTCCAAATGTCAGACATCACTGCTAACTCTAATACCATTTCTTCAATGATTGCAACTTTTTGAGGCGTTACCGCTTCAATTGGCCGACCGGTGCGCTCATCATGTTCAAGAGGCTCTTGTCCCAAACAGAAACATTTTGACCACTTTCTTACAGTAGAATTTAGACTATGAAGGAGATAAATCACCATAAACGCCGTCTAAACATTTTGACACCTGTAGAAGCCTGCCGGGCAGAGAATTTATGGTGCTTACCTCGTATAACAGGGCCATATTAGCAAAAAGTATTGCAAACAATTTTTTACAAATTAAAAAAAAGATTTTGTTTTTTATTTAAAATTACTAGAAAGAGTAAAATATTAAATATTTATGAACTTTATGTGATTACAAATTCAAGTGTAGAAATTTGATTAATCTGTTTTTTTTTTGTATGTTTTAGGTTCTGAACAACGACATGTTTTCAAGCATCTTAAGTAATCTAGTTGAAACGATCAAACACGGCTACAATAATTCAGTGACTGAAATTCCAACAGCGACTCTTTTAACTGGTATAAATATGCCAGATCATTCTGCACTGTTTTCTACACTATCTAAAGAAATTCGTAAAAATGTTACACCGCATGTTGCTACTTTATATGCAGAAGATTGCCAAAATTTAAAATATGTTATAGAAAACACTGTTAATCAATTTGTTAATAAAAGTTCTGAAGATTCTGATACGGTTTGTATCTGTAATTAATTATTTTTGTTTTATAATTTTATTTGTTATAATTTTAACTTTTTTGTTTTCAATAATGAATCTTATCATTTAATTACTACTTATTAGGAGGAGTTTGAAACTGATGATAAAAAACCAAAAGTAAGAAAATCCAACTGTACATTTTCGTTATTACAAGCTTGGTATGAAAAATTGTATGGACCTTCTGAAGCTAGAAACTTCTCTCCTGTAAAACGCAAAATGAGAGATGCACACAAACCTCTAGTGGTTATATTTCCTGATTTTGAGAGTTTCAGTGAGAAAGTTATCCAAGACTTTATTTTAATTGTAAGGTAATCTTGTTAAGCATTTTAAAAATTGTATGAATTTTAATTATTGTGAATTGTAATAGCTCGTATTTAAACAAGCTACCATTTATATTGGTATTTGGAGTAGCAACATCAGTAAGTGCTGTACATAAATCATTACCATACCATGTGTCTTCCAAGATTAGTGTTCAAATATTTAATTCACAACCTTCAACTACGTATCTCAATAATGTGATAGAGAATATATTTTTTACTGATGATTGCCCCTTTCATCTCGGAGGAAAAGTATTTAATCTGTTTACGGATATATTTCTTTTTTATGATCTCTCGGTCAAAGGATTTATTAAAAACTTCAAGGTAACGTATTATTTAATGCAAAGTAATGTATAGATTTTCTATTTTAGCAGGAAAAATAAAAATTGTTGATGAACTTAAGTCAAATTTGTTTTTAAAACAAAAGGTAATGGAAAGCAGTCAACCGAAGGATTTTCTAAATTCAAGGATAAGCATCGACTACTTTTGAAATTTGTTTCAGCATCTTGAGGAAATTAAATTAGGTGATTGAATCAAGCCAGGATTGAAGGATCTAATTTTCTATTACAAACAAAAATGAAAAAGGGAAATATTACATTTTAGCTATAAGAAATCTATCATAAAGTTAACCTAGAATGTTCTGAGGAACTGAAAAGTAAAAAATATACAGGGTGTTCCAATTTAAAGAAAGGCATTTTGGTGCAACTTTGTTGAACAGCCTGTAGTATGAATATACCGGGTGGGGAAGTCCGATAGCTCCTAAACGGTAACAGCTAGAAAAATCGTTCTAATACGGATGTAAACAGTCGATGGAGGCGCATCTAGAGAAATTATTTTCAAATATACAGGGTGTTGCAGAAAAATGTGGTATGCTTAAGGTAATTTTTTTTTTAAATAGAATGCCCCAAATATTTTTGCATATTTAACACCTCTCTTGACAGGTTTATTTATATCTAAAATTTTAGCGCCATCTAATGACCGGTTTAGAATTTATAAATTTTTTTGAAAAAAAATTGATTTTTACATTATCCCACTTAACAGTTCACCGCTTTCACGGCCGCAACTGTGAAGACGAATTTAAGTAGGGATTTTGTTGCAGGGGCGTGTAGGGTTCTCTTCTTTAAAAGAAAATGGACCCACCATGTTCAAAATTAATTTTTAAATTTAGAGAACTTCAAAGCTAAAATTCACAACTTTTTCAAGTGGAACACCCTGTATATTTTGTACCTTTATGATGCAGAATTAAATAACGAACATTTTTTGTAGGTACGTCTCTATAGCTATCTGTAACCACTTTTGATTTATTGAGAAAAAACTGCAAGAAGTACACAATTAAAAACAATTATTTATTTAGTTGTCACGTGTGTTGGTTATTTTTGTTCAACTTTTGCACACTTTTCTGCAACACCCTGTATATTTGAAAATAATTTCTCTAGATGCACCTCTATCCACTGCTTACATCCGTATTAGAACGATTTTTCTAGCTGTTACCGTTTAGGAGCTATCGGACTTCCCCACACTATTGCCCCACTCGGTATGTTTTATCTTTCAGTTCTACCATTAATGTTCTTTCTGAAATTGCTTCCCAAGCATTTTTAACTTTTTTATCTATCTCTCTTTCCTTTTTCATAACATTAAATTTCCTCGAACGTTAAATCATTTTCAATAAAAATTTTAGTGTCTTTCAACAAACTTCTTTTGCATAACTGCTTTTTTATTTTCTCATGAGTTTATTTGTGCAATTAATATATCCTTATCATTCTTCCTTTTAACAGTAAATGCTTCCTTAACTTTTACAGCAATCTTGATTTTATCCATTAGTAATTGTTCCACCTCTACTTTAATTAGATTTTTTTCCATTGACACCTCCTTTTATAACTATGTCATTTTTGCATTTTTTTCTTTCCTGCTTCTCCAATTTTTCTTCTTCTTTTCTGATTTTATTTTTAAGGACTCTTTTTTCCATTTCCCATTGTTCTGCTTTCTTTTTCCATTCTTTTTATACCTTGTTGAATTCTTCAATTATTTTTGAGATTTCTAACTTTTATTCCACATGTTTTTTATCAGACTCACTTTTTAACTCTGCTTTTAGGTCTTCAATCTTTTTTAATACTTCATTCATGTCTATACACTTAACCTGTGACTGATTTGCTGTGATCTCTTTTTACGTTGTTCTTTGCACTTTTAAACTTTTCTTGAAAACTAGTTCTTCAGTCTCCCACTCTTCAATCTCTTCAGGGTCCTCCAGCAGGTTTCTTTTCCTTTTTGTTTAAAAATCTTCTAAACTAGTTTCACTGTTCGCCCTTGGTCGTACTTTAGTTCCTTCTTTATTATTCATATCCACCCATTTTCACCTCTCACTATTTTAAATTTCACCTTTTTATTTATATAAAATAATACGCATACAATGATGCATTTATAAATCCTTCCAATTAAATTTGTATTTTGCTTGCTATGCACATCTGGACACACTTCTGTTTACATTTACGAAGGTCGCACTAAAACAGCTGATTACACTTTACTCAATTATTTAATATCACTTTGAAGTACTAAATACACTATTTCTCACTATGTTTTTGTTTATAACTTATAACTCAGTTTCACACTTGCTTTTAACACTATTTTCTATTGAATTCGTATTTATCATCACACTATCTATATTAAATTTCCGATACATTCGGAGCGCGCAGGTCTCCTTGTAGTATGAAAGTATTTTTAAATTATGGACAAAATAAAAAGAACTTAAAAATAACTCAACTGCTTTAAAGATTAAAAACCAGTACAAGTTATTTGTGATAAATATTCATACTGATTTCTGCTAAGAGTTCCTAAATGAAAACTTGAACTGTGTTATTTTAGAATTAGGACACGGATGTCAAAATCTATATCTGTCTAGGCCAAAATTAAGCTGTCTGAAACAGAGATACTTTTTTTCTCTCTTTTTACTTTGGTGACAACATTCAGCAGCTGTCAGTTATAAATTTTAGGTTATGCTGCCATGTTTATTTTTATATATGTAAAAATTTTTAATGTGCACAATATCATTTATTTATTGTTTGTAGAGAATTTTTAAAACTACTATAGTACATATATCAATTTTACGACAGCTTTTAATAAAGTATTAATTGTACTGAATTTCAGATTTATATAATTGTCATACTGACAGTTTAATTTATTAAATTAATTTTCATGATGACCAACCTTCTAATAAATGGTTTCAAAATATGAAATGTCACTAGGAAAATTTGACATGCGTGACTTAACTCTAAATAACACATAGCTCAGTTCATATTTAGGAACCCTAGTTTCTGCCTTCTACAGCCGTTCTACAGAAGTGGAAGACGGTAAAATTCTTTTTACCACTTCATAATCATTATGTACCTTACTGTTAATTCGTGTCACCAGTTTTTCTTTCCTTCTGGTTTACGGGAGTAGATCACCGCTGTATCTCCTAACCCTTCCAAATACTCCTAACCTAATAAGGGAAGAGTGTACTCATAGCGATATACGAGGATAGATTGAAAAATTTCTAGAACAAAACAGAAAAAAACAACTTTTTGGGGAAAATCGTATATATTTTTCTACATAATCTCCTTTCAGCTCTACACATTTAGTCCAACGCTTTTCAAAACCCTTCAACCCTTCACAAAAATAAGAACTATACAAATCTTCTAAATATCCATTTACAGCTTCGATGATTTCAGTATTCGATGAAAATCTCTTTCCAGCCAACCATTTCTTGAGATTTGGGAACAAGAAGAAATCCAACGGAGCCAAGTCTGGCGAATAGGATGCATGTTCAATTAAGTGGAACCTTAGTTCGTGCAGTTTCGCCATCGCAATTGCCGACTTGTGGGATGGGGCGTTATCCTGGTGGTACAAGACCTTTTTCTTTGCCAAATGAGGCCTTTTAGCTTTGATTTCTTTGTTCAGCCTGTCTAATAACGATGCATAATACTCGCCCGTTATTGTCCTCCTGTGTTGCAAGTATTCAATGAAAATTATTCATTGGGAATCCCAAAATACGGTAGCCATGACTTTCCTAGCAGACGGAATTGTCTTTGCCTTCTTTGGAGTTGGCTCATCACGTTTTGTCCATTGCTTTGACTGCTCCTTGGTCTCCGGAGTGTAGTGGTGAATCCACGTTTTGCCAACAGTTATAAAACGTTGCAAAAAATCTTTTTCATTACATTTGAACATGTCTAGACATTGTTGAGAAATAGTCATTCAAACTCGCCTTTGGTCGATTGTCAGCAGACGCGGCACCCATTTAGCACTAAGCTCCGTTCACCGAGACCTGTAGCAAGACGTATACACACTTGAAGTTAGTTGACCCTTGAAGCTTCATTTATGATGATGCACATTTGCGTACCGTGTGCGCTTAACTCGCTTTTACGGTTGCAGCTTAATATGGAATGGAAAGTGATTGCATTATACGTGTTTCCGCATTTATGTAAAGTAGTTTAAGCGTTAATGAGACCACGTGCGCACCGACCAATAGCATCGCTTATAGTTTGTTTAGTGCTAACTTCAAGTGTATTTACGTCTTGCGACAGGTCTCTGCGAACGGATCTTAAGCTTTCTCATGATGTACACGGTCGTATGAAATGCCTACTTTCTCTGCTATCTCTCTCAACTTTATTCAGCGATCCTTCGTCACGATTTCATGGACTTTTTCAATTGTTTGTTCATCAGTAGCTGTTTTTGGTCTGCCAGAACGTGGTGCATCCTCTATGCTTTTTCTGCCGAGTTTAAATTTAGCAATCCAGTTTGCAACTGTTGCATACGAAGGCGAAGGCTCACCATGAACTTCATCTAACTCCATTTTTATTTGTTTAGCATTTAAGCCTTTAAAAAAAAATGTTTTATCACTGCACGGAACTCGTTTTTATTCATGACTAAGAAAATGCACAAATTGTTTACTTGAATCGATAATAACGGCGTGTGTTTATATCCAATCCGCTTTCAAAACAAGTGATTAGCACGCGCGCATAACGCCATCTTGTGGTTCATTCTAGAAACATTTCGATCTATCCTCGTACTACATACTATTTTAAATATTCACTTGCACACTGTAACAATCAAAGCCAAGACACAACTAAAGACAATAACACATATTACAGCATGCAATCTGCTTGTTAACACTCTGACAAATGCCTAAACTGCTATTGAATTAGAAAGCTCCAGTGGCAGTGCAACCAATAGTAACTAATGTAATTTTAGCCTATTGATGAACCAAACGATATTTGCAGAAATAAATTTCATCGATGAATTTGTCCAATCAAGGTACTGAAGGTGTTTCCTTGTATTTAGATTTCTGAATAATACTCATCCAGCAATGACTTAAATATGTTTTTAAATTCTAATAAATGATTGTATGAATGATAAGCTGATGCTGACTAATGTGGTTTCGTAACATGTAACACAATAATGTAACATTTTGTATTAAGTTACTCTTACCTGCTGAAATAGAAATGAGCGATTTGTATATTAGAAACCGTTTCAAGATAAAAATAGATCAGTTTGAAAAAACTGGAATGTGTGCAGAGGATGTCATTTATTCAATGTCATGCCTAAACTTGACTGGCATGAATTTCTGATGTTCTTTTACTGTGAAACAGACTTTACTTACTTGTACATAACTTACTGTTAATATCATTAACAAATAGTATGCATTTTTAGTTTGCTATGCTCCAACATTTTTGTTTTGGCAACATTATGGCTTTATGCACAAGTTCAAGAAACTTAAGAAAAGTTCTAGACATTTTAAACCATGAAGATTTACAAAAACTCCAAGAACTGCCTTCAGTTAAAAAATTCATAACCAGTCCAAGTCAAGAGAAGAAATCAAAATTTTCAAAAGATGAATATTTCAAGAACTTTATTTATGAAAAATTCCAAGAATTTTTTTCTTATCTTAATATTTTACATTTGTGCTTAAAATGTTTACATGCTTTGGTATACGATTTGCCAAAGGCACCTCTAGGAAAACAGGTATGGCATGTTATAACTGAGATCATTTTAACTGAGATTAAATAATTGTTTTACAGTTAAGGGAATTATATAGTACAGCTACATCAAAAAATATAACCAGAACATCCGAATACGAAGAATGTTTCAAATTGATTGGATTTCAATCTAAAGATGAACTTTCGGTAAAATTATCCAAAGTTTGTAAAATATTAGAAAAAGAAGTTGATGATAATAAGATAAATAAGATTATTGTACAAGAATTTTTAGACCAATTGGAAAATTATGTAGATCAAATAGAAAATGCCACCACAAATTTAGAAGACACTGATGAGTTAAAATCTGAAGAAACGCAAGACGATTTATTGAATGGAAAGATGGATAGAAGACAATTAAAACAGGTATGTGTGTTATAGGTAGCTGATAATATATTTAATTTGCATTATTATGCAATTTCTTTAAATTAAATCTCATGCAGAAATTGCTGGAAATGTCGAAGAAAAGCAAATCTATGAACAAATATGAAAAAACCAGATTGGAATTGGTTGAATACTTGAAGAAAACATTTGAGCAACATTTACAAGAACCTAGTTCAAGACCTTTTTATGAAATATTTTTCTTTAATGATATGTCGATAAGGAAACAAATTATTGGTTCACATAGGGGTGCTATTCATTCTGCTTTAAATGATCCTCAACATTATCTACAGGTAACCTTTTATTAGGGATTCTTATTCAATATATTTAATTGTAATTTTTGGTGTAATACTGGCATCTTCTACAAATATTATTTTTAGAAATCAATTATAATAGAAATCATAAATTAAAAAATATCTTTTTTTAAGACTGGTGCTGTTAAGATTGGTGCTGATGCAACGCGTTCCATCATTACGGTGTCTGACGACTGTTTTCCAGTATTCATTACATAAACTGCTTAGTGATCAATTTTTAGCTTTTAGAAAACACTTACATGACACTACTTCTTGTTACAACTTTCAAACTGTGCTGATGCCGAGTGTCCCAATATCCGAGTTTCTTTTGTGTAGCATATTTATTTACACCCTAAATATAAGCTAATATTAAAATATTAGCCTTTATAAAACTTACACTTTTTGGTCGCCAGCTCTTGGACTATGTGGGAGATGTAAACATAAGTCAAATTTAGAGGTTATGTTGGCGACATCTGCTTCATACATAATGCCTCTTCTAGTAAATAAGTGTTCAGTGAGTTGAATAAATTTTCTGAAGTGTCTACTTGTCAAGTTGACAAAATATTTGCAGTGATACATAAATGGATAATTGTTTTCGTTTGGAAGATACAAATAAATCGTAACACCAACATAAAATGCATTTTTTAAGAGTGAAAGTTCATATTTGAATAGTGGCTAATTTATGTTGGTAGCAGATTATGACGTAAGATTCTGGTTGCCCAAGTGTAGTATAAACCTATGTACAGGGTGCACTTTAAAAAAAATTAGTTGAAATTTACCGTGGGAAAGAGTTAACTTTCCTCTCTTATTTGCGGAAGTTTTACTCAAAAATTTAACTTTACCTATGCGTTAATAGCTGTTTTACTATTTGTGGTAAAATGTTCTTTAATTGTGTAAAATTACACAAATATAAGTAATGCTACTACATTTAACTGGTTAAAATCACTATCCATAATGTAAATTTACATAACTCAGAAAATTTTTCCTTGGAAATATATTATTACTCAATAACTTGATTGATTCTTAGTGTAATATTAAAGATAAGATGAACTTTAACAAGTATAGTGTAATTTTGCCCTTAATATGTTTTTAACCGATGAGATACTATTTTGCTGATTGCACTTGTTTGTTGATAAGTGGTGACCCTCGTTTCGTGAAAGAATTCAGGAACTCATTATGAACAGTACAAATTGGGCTTTTGGTGAATGGTCGGAATGGTATGTACCAATCCTTTTATGATTTCGTGTTACAGGTTTTGCAATCGGCGAGGCGTACCCTATCGATATCGAACGAAGTGTTAATTGCTCATTAATATTTTGTTTTTCGTTGTAGTGTAGTGCAGATTTACTAAAGCAAATATTTGCACGTATGACCCAAGGTGGGAAGAATTTTATTTTATAGTAGAAGTTAAAAAATAAAAATCGGTAAGTATATGTTAAAATTACAAATTTAAACCAATAAAATAAAAATATTTAATTTAATGTTTTTCTAGGATGAATCAAAATTTGAAGAATTCGAAATAAACTAGCATAACTGTAATGAGAAAGGTAGTCGTGTATAATTGTTTATATAATTTATAATTTTCAAATTTTCTACGTGGAATCAAAACTTTATCTGAATGTCTTTGAGAGACCAAATATTTCCGAAAGCCCCTTAAAAGAAGTTCTGTTAATGTCTTATATTTTATATAAGTACATACATTCAATAAAAATTACTTTGATTTTATTTTGTTTCATACAATCCATTTACCAATGTAAGTAATATTCAGAGAAACGATTGAATTTGCAAGTACTTTCGCAAGTCAGCGTTACATTCAAGAAGTATTTTCACATTTGTATTTTAACCCTGAAAAGTACTATTGCCATGAAATATTAACTTTGTCATGTAACTTTGCACAGGTGTTTTAATGTTAAAATGTAAAATTACATTGAGATTGTAATTTTAATCTGTAAATTTATTTCAAAAGGAAACATTACAATGCAAATTTAACTTAATATTGTAATTCCCCACTTCCTATGACAATTACACTTTGAAGTAAATTTACACCAAAAAATGGAGGTAACATAGTTGCCTCCATTTTTTAGGGTAAATTTACCGGTAATCTTTTAGAGTGTGATCCACTTAACTTTCCCCCTCTACTTTTCTCTGTTATTTCTGTAGTTACAAAAAAATTATTCTAACAAAAGTTGTAGGGTTTTTTCTAAAGTTTTTAAATATATATAAATTGAATTTTTTTAAATGGAACACCCTGTATTTTATTGCCTTGTTCAACGTAGAATTTCAGTCTGATTTCAACAATATAGAACACATAGTACTTACTTCTAATACTTTCCAAATTATTTACGTTTAAATATATAAATAAATAATATTAAATAATAACACTTAACAATAATTTTACATTTTTACAGTATAAACTCACTAAATTCACTAGTGCCCATTTATTTTATTGTTAGAAATGTCAAAGTAACAATTCAAAGCAAATGTTTTTAAAATCAGAGCATACTCGATTGAATATGCAATAGTGTGTAATTTATATATTTAAAAGCAAATACTTCAAAAACTGTATCTTGACGGTATCTCCGAGCGGTATCTTAACCTGCTGCAGACTGATTTGGAAGACGCCTTGGATGGATTACCTCTAGCAATAATTAACAAATGCTGGTTTCAGCAAGACGGTGCCCCAGCACATAACCCAAGAAATGTACGGGAGTATTTGTCGCAGAAGTTTCCTGAAAAATGGATTGGAACTCACAGTGAAGTAGCTTGGCCAGCCCGATCACCAGATTTGAGCCCGTTAGACTTTTTCCTGTGGGGTTATGTAAAAAATCAAGTGTATGACTCAACTTTTGAAACTGAAGAACAATTATTGGCATCGGTTATAGCAGCAGTTAACACAATCTCCTCAGAAATGTTAGCCAAAGTTTTAAATTCAACTGTACAAAGAGCATACTTGTGTCTAGAAAATAATGGGAACTTATTTGAACACTTGCAATAATCTTTGAATTCTTTTTCCAATGCCTACTAGATTAAGAATCTAAAAAAATATTAAAATTTATTTTTCTCTGTTTTTTGGCTTTAGAAGCATAATGTGTGATACATCGTTGAATTTGTAATAAAAAATGCTACCGTATACAAGGTGTTTCTACTTTTGTGGCCATATAAAAAAATTAAGTTGATGATGATTTCTCGAAGATGAAACATCGGATAAAAAATTTGAAAACGCCATTTTGTAGAGCTTAAAAAGTGACAATGGCAAAGTGTCATTAGTTTTTTAATATCTTTTAAAATAAAAACAAAAATTGGAAAAATCGAAAATCCAAAAAATTGCATTTTTTCAAAACGATAAACAATCATGGATTTCTCCGATCGGCATGTAAACATACTCTAAATAGTGCAACTTTTTCCTAATTTAAGCCAACCTGTATCTTTTACCGTTTTCAAGATCCCCATGCTGTGCATTCTTATCTTGGACACAGTGTATATATAGAGACCAAATACCGTCATTATCTTATTTTGTTTAAATACAGATCTACATGAATCTCTAAAATGCATATTATTTATGATTCTTATTGCCCTTTTTTGTATGACAAAAGTTCGATTCGCTTCAGAACTTCCACCCCAAAACATAATGCCATATTTACAAGCAGCTTCAAAGCTAGCTGCATAAATAATTTTTATAGATTTCTTATGTAAGTATTTACTAATTATGCGAATCCCATATGTTATGCTACTTACTTTATTAGCTAGACTATCTATGTGGTTTGACCATTTTAAAAACTGGTCTAGATGCATTCCAAGAAACCTTGTACTATCGCTTAAATTTAAGATTTGATTACACAAAGTAATATTGTTGGGTCTGTCTATTTGCCAATACCTAGAGCTGAAAAGTATTAACTGAGTTTTTGTTTCATTCATTATCATTTTATTTTTTAAAAACCAATCTTTAGTTTTCCCTAGGAGCGAATTACCTTGCCCAATTAGTTCTGGTAGTGTGTCAGCTCCTACCAGCAAGTTCGTATGTAGAGTCATCTACATAATTAGTTATTGTTTAAAATTTGTTGCCACAGTAGATATATCATTCAGATAAATAATGAATAGTAACGAACCTATAATACTACCTTGTGGAATTCCTACTGTTACTTTTAATGTTTCAGATTTGTATGTTTTGCCATTAACAGTTATACTTACTCTTTGTTGACGGTCAGATAAGAACGACATAACCCATTTCAAGGCCGGTCCTCTTATTCCATATCTATCTAATTTAATTATAAGGTATTCATGATTTAGACAGTCATAGGCTTTAGCTAAATCTAAGAATATACCTAAAGCCAGACATTTACTTTCCAAAAAATTAATAATGTTGTTTGTGAAGTTAAATATAGCTGTATATGTTGATCTTCCCTGTATATACCCATGCTGATCTTTATTGAATAATTTGCATTGATTCATAAAATCTGTGATTCTAGAAACCATTACTAATTCAAATATTTTTGAGAAAGCCGGGAGCAAACTAATGGGCCTATAATTTTCCATTGATTCTGGATTTCCTTTGTTTTTGAGAATTGGCTTTATCACTGATAATTTTAATTGTTTAGGGAATATACCAAATTTTATAGAGTTATTAATTATATGAGTCAAAACTTCTTTGATTGCATCCAGACCACGCTTCATAATACATGCTGGAATATTATCTTCGCCACTACTGAACTTATTTTTTATGTTAATTGACAATGCCATTATCTCATCTGCTGTTACAGGCTTTATGAACATGGATTGATTATTAAATGGAATATCACATTCATAAGGAATGTGTGGAAGATCTGATAATAAGTTTGGAACTAAATTTGAAAGAAATTTGTTATATTTATTTGGTGTTTCTTGAGGATCCCCTGGTAACTTAGCTTAGATGAGGATGTCCTGATTGATAGCATTTCACGGTGTTTATCAATAGGTTTGAAGAGATAAAGCGAAATCTACACTTGGCTGATAATTCTACTGCAAGTTCAAGCAGTGACAAACTATTCAAGGTTCGACCTCTAATGAATCTTCTAAACAGAAACTTTCAGCAGTGGGATATTTTCCACCAAAACTTGTCAGTTGACGAGGCCATGAAAAAATATTTCGGCCATCATCCAGCTAAACAATTCATTAGGGGAAAACCAGTGCATTCATGGATTCAAGCATTGGATGCTTTGTAGTTCTACGGGCTACTGTTATAAATTTGATACTTACTGTGGCAAGTCAGACAATAATATAAAAGAACACCTACCTCTTGGCTCAAAAGTTGTGCTTTCTTTGCTAGAATCAGTAGAACAGTCAAATGATCACATTATCTAGTTTGATAATTTTTGCACTAGTATAGATCTACTTTCAGAATTGAAGCATATGGGATTCAAAGCTACCGGAACAACAAGAGACAATAGGCTAAAGAAGTGTCCACTTATACCAGTGAAAGATATGACAAAAATGGAGAGAGGAGAGTATGATAACCAGTTCGATAAGACAAATGAAATTCTAGTAGTTAGATAGAAGCACAATAGTGTTGTGACCATGGCAACCAATTTCGATACTATACAACCGATGGGTAATGTGAAAAGATGATCCAAAGTTCCAGTACCTACCGTGTGGCCATTCGTGGAAAAAAATGGTGGTGGGCGCTCTTTACACACATGTTGAACATGCGTAATACCAATGCATGGAAGGTGCACAAGCTCTGTTGTGAAGAAAAGATGGATCAGCTCATGTTCACACGGTATGTAACTCAACACTATCTTCGACTTACAAATAGGACCCAAACTTCACGAAATAGACCAACAGTGCCAGCTAGCATTGCAACCGACAGTATGGGACATTATCCAAAAAAACTGGAAACACTTCAGTGTGTATGCCCGTGTGTGCCATGCCCGAATTCGTTGGGGTTGTAAGAAGTGTGATGTGACACTGTATTGAGTGAGAATGTTTTGAATCATTCCATACACGTTAATGTCCAGCGTACTCATTTGAGCACACCTTTCTAATTTTTGAATAAAAATGTTTTTCAAAAAATTTTTTGTTTTAATGCATTTCTATACTTAAGTAGTATCACAGAAATGAAAATTACAATAATACATCCAATAGTTTTTAGTTGGACACTAATGGTTAATATTTTTTCCTACCACTCTATTTGAATTCGATAGCTGGCTGTACAATGAATTTTTGTAATTGTACACTACTTAATAATATGATACGAGCCAAGGCTAAATAAATTTATTTATTTAGAAGTAACTTACACTAGTAAATTGTTATTGATGGCTCTCGCAAAGCGAGCCTTTCATGTCATATCCGATATAAGTGCCGTTTGGCCACCCATTCGGCACGATTCGTTTTTCTCGTAGTGATTTTATACAGGGTGCCAACGTTAAAGTTGGCACCCTGTATAAAATCACTACGAGAAAAACGAATCGTGCCGAATGGGTGGCCGAACGGCACTTATATCGGATATATGACATGAAAGGCTCACTTTGCGAGAGCCATCAATAACAATTTACTAGTGTAAGTTACTTCTAAATAAATAAATTTATTTAGAACGGTTTTTGCTGCGTGTTGTTAGTTGTTAGTTCCAAAAATAAATAGTATAAACAATATAACATTAATTTAAAAACTATTCCTTTATTATAAAAGGTGAAAATTAAAAAAGGTAAACGGTAAATCCATTGCTTTGTTTTCCATGTGTCTCGTTTTATTCCCATGGAATGGACAAAACATGGTCTGCGATAGGATTTAAAGATCTGAAACATTTAAATCAGAGAGCAAGAAAGAACAAAATTTCTGCACGTAATATTAATTGTTGTACCGAATTGGACTTATTAGGTTTGGTAAATAATAAATATTGTAACTTAATTAGATTTGATTTATAGACAAAATATAATAAAACATAGCGAACAGGTGACTAAAAATAGGTATACACCGTGGAAGCGGTTAAGACGCATTAATTTTATGGGATGATAGAAGACATCAAAAGGAACAAAACAGTTTTTTTATCTTGCAACGTTGCTTAAAAAGAATCACATTTTACAACAAAATGCTTGACCTTCAAGAATAGAACGTTTTACACTAAAGAAATACGTCTCGAAAATTTTCCGCCCAAAATCTTGTTGCGCAGTAAATTTACTCAACGTATTTCTTAACATTCTGATAGAAAATGTTAAAATGTAATCGGCTATTTTAATGCACTTGGGATATTACTTTTGATTAAATAAGCATTTATAATTTTGTTATATTAAATAGGTGCATTTCATATTAATAAAATGGAAGTTCTCAGATCATAATTTTACAAATGTATTTATCTTTTTAAAAAATTCATACTAGTGGTTCATGGATTTAAAATTATGAATTTAGTGGTCCGTCCTAAGGTTGGCTACCGCTGACTTAGGTAGCTGACAACGTTAAGACATTTGATGCCGCCTTCTGTAAATTCTGTCGATGCTAAAATGTTACGATTCTGCTGTGATCAGAACTTCTTACACATTAAGCTTTTTATTTTTACTTGCAGTGCGATTGTTGTAACCTCAAGAATGAAACAACACTCTTGTCATCCATGCCTGACATTAGTATTTTATACAAACTACATTTAGAATATGGAAAATTAATTAACTTATACGATTGGCTTCAGTCATTCTTATCCATTGTGGAACCAGATAATAACATGGAAGAAGATGAAAAAAGAATTGTGAAACCAGAATTGCAGTAAGTTTAAATAATACTGTTCTTGATAAGGTATTATTAAGAGAAGTTTTGATTTATTTTCAGAGCACGTTTTACACAAGCAGTTGCCGATTTGGAATACTTAGGTTTTATAAAGAGTTCAAAAAGAAAGATTGATTTTGTCACACGCTTAACTTATGGTGGTTAATTGTTGTTATTAGCATGTGTACTATTTTCATGTCCCTTTGTTTATATTTATTATTTTTTCTTTTATATCATTAATAAACTATTTAAATAATTTACTTAAACAGTAATATGTATTCAAGGTCTTTGATGATGATTGCGCTCAACCGTCTGAGTCATATTTAGTAAATGCAGTGTGTAAAAGTGGATGATTTAACAAACTGCAATTTTGGGATCCTACAAGGTAAGTGTATTGGGTCCAGTGTTGTTTCTTATGTATGTTGATATTTTGCTAAATTTAGAATTAGGTTATATAACTCTTTCTGTTGCTAACGTCACTGTACTTTTTTTCTCCGGAGATAAGTGTCTACAATAAGATCAGTCAAAATATAATTATGGCCCTGAGACAAAGAGTAGATATTATAAGAGGCGAAAGTTGGTAGAGAAACCTCAATTCCGAGAGAGATAGAATAGTAAAACCACTTTAAAGGGCCCATCGCCGATTCTCGGTTACTTTCGGCTTGCTCTTAATTTGTTGCGATGCCATTGGACTAGAGCACAGAAATGCTAAAGATGGATGCTTATTTCCATTCTTTTATACCTGTCAAGTCAATTCGTTATTTCATATGTGTTCCGTGAAAGTGTACCCATATTGCGACAAACAGTTAATGTGTAGTGTGTTTTTTTGGTGATTATGAGAGTTAAATAAACAAACAATTGAACATTTATAGTGAACCAAAACATCAATGGAGAAAAACGTAAACACCGCGGGTGTTTGCAAGAAGTCTTTAACCTGAATAATAGATGTCATCTAATCTTAAAACACACCTGTTAACTCATAGTGGCGAGAAACCATTTGAATGTAATTTGTGACTACAAATGTTTTCAAAAGTTACTCAAAGTGTTAGTCTTAAAACATACATGTTTTGGTGAGAACCATTTGAGTGAAATCTATGTGATTATAAATGTTTACTGTTTAAAAGACATGTTAACTCACACTGGTGAAAAACCATTCAATAAGTAATTTATAGTTTGTATACTAAATACATACTAAATATCATTCTATAATGAACTGCAATTCATGCGAAATGTTATCATTAGTTGATTAATAAATATTTTATATTGTTGAGAGAGAATACCATATATGTATCTACCAATCACTTGTAATAAGCTTTTTATGTTTGTAAAACTTTATATACAATAAAGATTTGAATTAAATTGAATAAAGACAACAATTGGTGTATAGTTTTATTAAAATCATCCCTTATATACTGCCCAACTAGTATACATACGAAATTAACAACCCTGGACGTTAGCTGGTTGAGTTCAGGTTTGGTTCAGGCATGGTAAATATTAAATTTAGCGCGCATTTCTGTCATCCGAGTTAAAGGGCCAAGCGTTCCAAGGTCATTGGAACTGATGACGATATCAAAGACGCCGCGCGAAGTTTCGCCTCTTATAATATACTATTCTTTGCCTAAGATGTCTGGATGCAAACCTTTTAAGACCAAACATACAGAAAACACCCTGTTTACTTTTTATATCATATCAAAATAATTTACCATAATGTGACAGTATAAAAACTAATAATAATAAAGTCAAAATTATGGTAACTGACAATTTGCAACCCACTCACTTGTACAATCTTTCTTGCAATATGGAATATCGGCCTGGGGAGGTTGCATCATGCAATCTTGTATTAAACCTCTATATGTGGTACAAAAAAAACCATATTAAAAATGCTTCTGAACAATCCTAAACAATATTCTTCTGTGTGTTTGTTTATGGATGCAAAAGTGTGTAATATATAACTTTATTAAAAAGTGTATTCTTTACACCTATACCTATCTTGGTAATTTCTGCAATACCAGAAATGCTTCTAATATGTTACTTATCCCATACAGCTCAGAAGCAATTGGAAAAAGATTTGCTTACTTTGTAGCACCCCGTTTCTATCACTTACTTCTGCGAGAGATCCGAAACATTGAAAAAAAAGTTAGTTATTTTTAGGTTATTATAAGTAAGAGAACTTTATCATGCTCTTTATTGATAATTAACAGATTAAAAAATGACTGTAAACAGATGCAAAGGCAAATCTTTACAACTAAAAAACGAATAAGTACATTTAGAGTTTTCACAACTTGAAATGTTGCTGCGTATGTTACAACATTAATTTATCCGATAGGGCGGTCCAAGACCGTGACCTGCGCAATAATAAAATGGCTGCATGGAGGCAAACAACACATCTGTCAACCAGTGCACTGAGCATAAAAACAGGTAAAACTTTCTATTTTGCCCTTTTCCTGTCTTGCCTTTGTACCGTACAGACGGCTGCAGTGATTTCTTAGTGCCCTATAAGTGTTTGTGTAACCAATAACAACATGTCTTCGAATTATTTGCAGAATGTGTTGCTGAAGTGGCCAGATGTGGCGGCTAGGTACACAGAAAAAATTACCAAAATAAATGGTGTGGATCCGTTTGCATTAAAAGAGGCTGAATGTAGGCTCTTTCCCACCCGTGACAAGTATGGATCTCGTCAGCTACCTGGTGCTGACCACGAGCACCTATACCATGGAGCAGATGAAAGCATTCAAAAGCTTGAATGCGTTCAAATATTTTGATGCTGGATTTGTCCACAAATGTGGGGCAATAACGATAAATAACTACACTGTAGTGGTAGGGCGAGTAAGTAAAAAAAAGAATAAACATTCACAGATAAATTAATTTTACTTATATAACACCTTTCTAATACCTGAAACGTATATCTACACCAGTGTAGTATCTGGTTTTTACATTATTGTTTTCTAAACTTTCATAGTTTAAGGCTAATTTTAGTAACTTATTTTCCAAGTCTTTTGTTACCGTAAGAGATAAAAACATTTCTGTCAACTGCTCGCAAGTTAGGTTGGTTTGAACGTGCTTGCAATTACTTTCTTCACCTTTATCACTTATTCCAACAACTGATGGTAGCTCTTGTTCCTCGTGTTCTGCTAAGCTATGTTCTGCCAATGGTGTAACTTCTTTTTTCACCTATTGTTAAATCAAATAATTAGCATTAATTGTAATTAATGAATTAGCCATGTCACATAAGTATTTACACATAAAACAGTAAGCATCTGAGAAATAACACATTTAAAGAAGCTGTAAGAGTAAGTTGCCTGGCACAGTTATATCTATTCAATTATTAGCGAAGTTTAACACTGCAATATTTATAATTATCAAATTCGGCATAACACCCTTAATCTAAAACAAGTTATCAACTTTATATCTACTTTAGGATATTATATTTACATCTTCTTGCTAAAATGACACCAAAAAACGCATATTGCAACAGTCATAATTCTATATAATAACAGAGGACTAACAAAATGTTAATAACATAGTCATACAACTACTTATCACACTACTTGATTCGGCAAGGTGCATGCACAGATTAAAATATACACAGCATATTTTTTTAAGTATTTTGTACCTTTTTCCGTTTAATCCCACGTTCATATCTTCCCACTTTTGAACTTGAAGAACTTTCTGCAGTCTCTTTGTACCCCATGTTCACTGATGGAACCCAGTCTGGATTAAGTTTATCATCCAATTTTGCAGGTTTTCCTTGAATAAAATTAATATATAATGTTGACAATTAATATTATTACATGTACATAACTACCTGTATAATAGTCATAAAATGTATAATATGATATTAATTTATATCCAAAATATATGACAGTTATCTGCTTCACTTTTATTCAATTACAATACAGGTAAATTACTTATTATATGATATATCCTACCTGTTATGAAATGTTTAGAGCACACTCGTGCATTCTTAATTTTGTTTTCAGTTAAATCTGCACGTCTAATAGCATTTAGCCATCGTTCTCGTCGAAGGGCAGAAAATTCGTTCAATTCCACTTTATGTTTGAAAGCCAAAATCTTTGGAATTGGATATAATAGCAACTTATCGTGATTACTTCTACTACCACAGTTTACGACACAACAAAAATGAGGCATTCTGGTTATTTACACTTCCGAAATCTTTATATAATTCAAACTTCCACAGGCCTTCCACACTGTTAAATGACACTTTATGCAATGTTTGCCTCCATGCGGCCAAATTGGATTTAATTTGACAGCGTCTTGGACCGCCCTTTGCATAACCCCACTTTCAAAATAAATATTTTTATAAAATTTACTTTTATGAAATAAGAATCTAGTTAATTAACTTTAACATACACACTAGATCTAAGCAGTTTTTTATAGTATTTCGATAATATTTCTTATGACTTGACTATTTAGTTGTCGTTTTGACATTTTTTCTTCAACTTATTTAAGTATCGTTCTATTTCAAAGAAAGAAATTATCTGGAACAGGCAGAATGTATTGTAGTAGGGATGTATGTATGCAAATGTATAGCAACTTACCTTGTAGAATTTTAGTTAAAACATTGCCTTCATATTAACGAGATATCTTCATTTTGTAGTTTTTATTACTTTCATAATTTTAAAGCTGTTTGCTGGGTTGTTTTTGTGGAATATTGTAACTTTATCACCACAGAATTGTTACACTTTATAATGTTAAGCTTGGATTGTTTTGATTTTTTTTGTCGAAGATTTACTAGCAAACTCTGCCTTTGTAACCAGTAGATGAGGGAAAAAATAATTTTGTATTTCTGTAAAATTATGGTTATAGTAGTGCAAGTTGTATATATCGACTTTGTATTTTCTAAGTGAAATTTGATCGTAACCAAGGAATCTGATCATCATTAGATTCACAATTTTAAGTTCTACAAAAAGTAATAAAAAACTTTCCTGAAGAAAGGAAATTAAAAAAAATCAAAAGGTTATGGTGATTTTGAAACTTTAAAGTTTTTGTTTTTCTTAAAATTTCATTTGTTTTGGTCAAATTATATAAAAGAATGGCAATTTTTATAATAGCTATTTATGTAACAAGTACATAATGTAGGACATTATAGACAAGCCCAGTTTATAGCCGAGCGAGCGAAGCGAGCAAGGCCTATAAAAAAGGCGAGTCTATAAGGTCCGATTATGTAAGAGTTGCATACAAAGCTTTATGTTCGATTCCTAAAATTGGCTAATTATCAAAAAAAAAATCAGTTTATAAATTTGACATTTATTCTTGACAGAAGAAAATTTGACATGTAATATACAGTTGTCATACTTTATTTTACTACTATATACTTTATTTTACTACTACCACTTTATTTTACGAGTACAATAATAAGCCAGTTCACTGCCGCAAAACAATACAATAAACAGTACTTTATAATGCAATCGGACATAAATAAATTTTCTACTTTTTTCATCATTCAATGGAAGCACACATCTTGTCAAGCTTAAAAAAATTTAAGGTTATGTTTAGAAATGTAAGCAAGTGTCAAATATTGGAGGTTAGAATGATTTTTCAAAAACGTCAACGTGCATTAAAATGAAGTTTATAGAAAAAATTGTTTAATTAAGAAGTGCCAAAATTTAAATGAGTTTTTAACGAGTTTATTAATTATTATTATTAGTTAATTAATAAAACAATAAGCACAAGCTGCAAGCTTCTTTATTGGGCATGTGTGTATTTAAATATCAATTAATGTATATGAGAAACTCACGTTTTTATTTTAGTTATTAAGCTTGTAATAATTTAATCCATGAAAATATTGATATGATTATTTTTTTTGAGTTTCTCATATTAGTTAATTAGGTGATTATTATTATTATGCAGGCCCATTGAGCGGGTGCTGCCGACTTACAGATGTTATAGCACAAATCCCACATTTGGGTTACAGCTAAGGAAAAACTGTAGGAAACCTTAACCAGATTTTCCGGCACTGGGAATCATGATCATATACATTCAGGAAATGTTAACATATTAAGGTTAGACAAAGCTTCTTTAATTTTATTTTCTTTCTATTCTTTTAAATAAACAGAAAATACCTAAACAAAATTATAGCTTAGAGTTTGATGTAAAAGAATGTTGCTAATAAGTGTGTTAAATGTGGAAATTCTTAAGACAAAGCTACTGTATGTTTGAAGGGATGCTTGTTTTAAATTGAGCATAGACCAACTGTAATGTTAGAATGATGCTGGTTACCTGAAACAAAAGAAATATAAAAATTAAAAGTTGTATATTTCTTATTGATGTAGCGTTAGCAAAACTTATTATGTTTAACGTCCATTTGTTCACGACTATAGTAACTTGATGAAAATGATTCTAAAGGGTTGCGGTCTACTTTTAATTATAATGTTAATTGTTTTCTGACAATCTCTTTAAGAAAACAAATACATATGATTTGAATAAAACTGAGGGTTTTCGAAGTTGCTGATTTTGAATCTCATGTTAACATTTGAAAATCCAAAATAAATGATTATAGCTTGAATATGGTGGCCACAATGATTGGCATCTGGGGGGTTTTGCGGCTGTTGTTTTTGAATTTGATGTCAATATTTGAAAATTTAAAAAGGCGAATCCAATATTCTACTTATTTCGAATTTTCAAATGTTGACTGATTTTGCTTGGAAATCTTGGAGCTTTTCGGAGCCTTCGCAGCTACAATCTTAGATTTTGGAAGCTTTAAAGATTCTGATTTGGAAATCTCCAAACACCATAAGAGGGCTAGGGACAGCTCATTTATTCGATTTATAAATTATTTGAAAAATTTTTGTTTTTAAATCTAATGTAGCACAAGAGATTGTATATCAATCAATATTATAATAAAACAGCGAACGCCCTTTCAAATTAATTTTTGTAGGTGCTAGCTTGGACAATAGAACTCTACTTTTACTTAAAACTTTCCTTTTAAATAAAAGTAAAGCCTTATTGTCCAAGATAGCACCTACAAAAACTAATTTGAAAGCACGTTTGCTACTTTATTATAACATTGGTTGATATACAATTGCTTGTGCTATGTTAGATTTCTAAAAACTTTTTAAATAATTTATAAATCAAATAAAACGAAATTCACGAGCTGTTCCTAGCACCCTTAATGCATACATTAAAGTCACAATTTTTCGAAAGATATTCTATTCTATATGGGAAAGTTGGTATGTACTTTGATTACCTGGTATTGATCACTTGACCAATAGCTCCTTCCGAAAAACTATAGTCTTTGGATATTTGTAGTGTAATTATTTTTATTCGGTAAGTATGTTGACATTTATTTTTTGTTAACGTCTTTGATGTGTTGTTGATATGCTCACATTTAAGCGTTTTATTGTTTGTTTGATTAGCACCACTTTCTGTGCTTCAGGGTGTTTAAATTAATAGTAACTTTTTGGAAATTTTATTAAATTCATCATTTATTAAACATTAATCATCCTTTTTGCAAACACAGTGGTGCTCAATAAACATTTAACTGAGTTTTAATATGAGCAGCTTCATCATCCTCATGCTCTATCTGAACAAGTTTATTTGGTTTGTCCCCATGCTCACTGTGGCATGGATTTATTTAACATTGTAGGTACTATTGGTTTTTACTCATAAAATAGACTTCATCAAGATTGGTTAATAAGATAAAGTATTTATAATAGCAAATCAAAATAAAAACATTAGTTAACGTCTTAGTTGCAATTGAACAGTGTGGCGTGTTGTTTAAGTACTTACTTGTAATATTGTGCTTCTTGTAATCTTAAACATCCCACCACCATATATAGCTGCATTACTTTCAGCAATTTGAAATATAAATCTATCAACCTATTTTTAATACATAGCATTAACAGGGTGCATTTTTATATTCAATGCATATTCAGTTCTTTACCTCGAAGGAAGAAACGTCTAGTGGAACAGACAGCATATCCACAAGTGGACTTGAACTCTCTTCTTCAACCCAAGCAGAATAGAAGCACACCAGTGTGAAATGCGTAATATTAACGAATATACCAAACCAAAAATATACCGCTTCATATGGTGTTTTAGGACTGAAACATGAAAGTGTTATATTTATTAGTGGTATTAGGAAGAGTGACGACTGGTGGCCGCTCGGTTGCAGCCATAATACCGAGGCCGAAATACCGCGGCCAAAATACCGCGAGCTAAAATACCGCAAGGACAAAATATCGCGAGTGGTAGATCTTGTGTAACAAGACAGCTTCTTTCATATTTGCGAATGCGAATGCCCTGCTCAAATGCTTAGTGTCTTCAACAACTTAGGAGTTTTTGTTAATTATTTATGTAATATTGTATGAAGTTGTTGTATGTAGAAACACATTAATAAAACGTATGCAGTTGAACGGATTTCATAGTTAATAACTCACCAGTTCTTGAAAACACTAAACTAACCAAATTAATGCGTTTGTACCATTCTCCAATAATTTACAAATATACACTATAAGAAGGAATAAATGATTTTATATTATGTTGCACAAGATCTAACACAATCATCACAAGATTTAACACTCGAGGTATTTTGACCGTACGGTATTTTGCCCGGCGGCATTTCGGCAGCGGTATTCCGACCGCGGTCAAATGTCCTAGACCGGCCCCTACAGACTTCTTTAAGGACGTACGAGTGTTGTTGGACGTACTTTTTTCTCAGTAACTGCATTGTTCTTCAAAATTCAAACGCCATTAATGTTTTAATAAAATGAAATAAATAAAGATTATTAAAAGTTTCACAGTTTTATTAAAATATACCTGACAATATTGTAATGATTTTAATAAAATCATTACTGTTCGAGATATAAGGATTGGAACACGAGGATCTCGTTGTTATGAATTCTCGTTAATTTCTGTTTTTCTTTTCTTTTTTTGTTAACTGTTAATGTTAATAAATTTTTAATTATAACTTAACTGGCTAAAGTATCCATTTTTATTTTGGTTTGAACCATACATATTGTCCTAATACGTACGCATGTTAACTGATAAAGTTGACGGACGCTGTTAAACGTTTTCTCTCTTTAGAAAAACGCTTTGCAAAAAACTAAAATATTCTAGATTAATTAAAGATTATTTAGATAAAAATTATTTGGAACCTCTTTCAGAGATTTCCATATCTGCTAACTGTTGTAAAGGACCCCGCAGTTTTTGATAGGGAAATGGCTTTCAGTCAATCTCGCTGAAACCAACGGGAAAATATACCCTGTGTCATGCCGATCAAAAGTCCCCATGGTCGCAATAGCCGAGGATTTCAAAATCTCGCGCAAAAAGCTGTTCTGTGCCTAATACTGCAACAATCGGAAAAATCGGTGTATACTCATATATCGCATATCCATGTAGCAAGATTCATTATTATATGCATAGACATCAGGAATATAGCGATATATATACAGGGTGTCCTGTTTAACAGTCTACACTCAATCATTCGGACTGGCTTCTGGCTACAGCAATGAAATTAAAAGAACTTTGCATAATTTGACCTCTAGTTTATGAAATCAGTGTTAGAACCCATCTTGGAACGTTTTCTGGTACCGGATATGACGTCATCGAGATTTTTTTACATGGTACCATTAGGTTTTAAATATGAAAATCGATAGCAAATGTGATTCTGAATACAAAAGTATTAAGGTAATACAGGTCTAAAATGCATAATAACGGAGATAGAGCCCCTTAACGCGATGTCCTGTTTAACAGTCTACACTCAATCAGTCGAACTGGCTTCTAGCTATAGCAATGGAGTTGACAGGAGTAGTGTAGTTACATCTAGAGCTTAGGAATACTGTTAGAAAACTTCTTAGTGCTATGGGGTCCATGTATGACATATTTTCTTTCTGCGATAACACAAAAAGAAGGCGAGGTACGAAAAAGCATTTGAGAATTTTTGGTAGGGATTTAAATAAACTTTATTTTACCTAAATTCCTTCTGATAGTTTCGAAAAAAATGATAAAAACCGTTAGGGAGCGTGGTTTATTATCTCTTCGAGCCCTACATTTTGTTGACTTTCAGGGGGTTATTTGACAACCCACAAGGAAGGACTTACCCTCAACTTTCCGCTATTTGTTGACTGGATTTGACTGGACTATTAGCGAATAATGGAACATTGTTACCAAACCGCTATAACGACTTTTAATAAATTGAACTTTCTCATGTACGATTCCACCTTATGTCACCAGATAATATCTGCCACTACCACTTAACTCAATCGCTGATGTTATAGCATTCATCAAACAAATGCGCTTTTAATTTTAGAATCAAAATGATAATAACCAAACTAATCTCTTTAATATCCTAATGTTGAGATTTAGATTTCCAGTAGAGGAGATGTTCGACTTACCTGTATTAGATACAAAAATGGTACTAATTCAATAGGTAACAGCAGACCCAATACCAAAAAATCTTTATTTCCTTATTAATTTTTTAACACCATAGCATGTACAGCAACAAGAACGGTTATTACCATCTAGACCGCAACGTATAAAAATATAGAGTTGCTGATGTTTAATCATTGACCACAGAATACTTGTGATATCTCATAAGCACTAAAAAGTTTTCTAACACTGTTTTCCTGTTTGTTTGTATGTTTTAAAAAATACCGATTCCATTTTATAAAATCCCGATGACGTCATATCCGGTACCAGCAAAAGTTCCAAGATGGGTTCTAACACTGATTTCGTAAACTAGAGGTCGAATTATGCAAAGTTTTTTTAATTTCATTGCTGTAGCCAGAAGCCAGTTCAAATGATTGAGTGTAGACTGTTAAACAGGACAGAACCCGTTAAGTGGTCCTAGCTCCGCTATTATGCATTTTAGGCCTGTATTACCTTAATACTTTTGTTTTCAGAATCAAATTTGCTATCGATTTTCATATTTAAAACCTAATAGTACCATTTAAAAAATCCCGATGACGTCATATCCGGTACCAGCAAAAGTACCAAGATGGGTTCTAACACTGATTTCATAAACTAGAGGTCGAATTATGCAAAGTTCCTTTAATTTTATTGCTTTAGCCAGAAGCCAGTCCGAATGATTGAGTGTAGACTGTTAAACAGGACAGAACCCGTTAAGTGGCTGTAGCTCCGTTATTATGCATTTTAGACCTGTAATACCTTCGTACTTTTGTATTCAGAATCACATTTGCTATCGATTTTCATATTTAAATCCTAATAGTACCATTTACAAAAATCCCGATGACGTCATATCCGGTACCAGCAAAAGTTCCAAGATGGGTTCTAACACTGATTTCGTAAACTAGAGGTCGAATTATGCAAAGTTCTTTTAATTCCATTGCTGTAGGCAGAAGCCAGTCCGAATGATTGAGTGTAGACTGTTAAACAGGACAGAACCCGTTAAGTGGCTCTAGCTCCGTTATTATGCATTTTAGACCTGTATTACCTTAATACTTTTGTATTCAGAATCACATTTGCTATCGATTTTCATATTTAAAACCTAATGGTACCATGTAAAAAAATCTCGATGACGTCATATCCGGTAGCAGAAAACGTTCCAAGATGGGTTCTAACACTGATTTCATAAACTAGAGGTCAAATTATGCAAAGTTCTTTTAATTTCATTGCTGTAGCCAGAAGCCAGTCCGAATGATTGAGTGTAGACTGTTAAACAGGACACCCTGTATATATATCGCTATATTCCTGATGTCTATGCATATATTAACGAATCTTGCTACATGGATATGCGATATATGAGTATACACCGATTTTTCCGATTGTTGCAGTATTAGGCACAGAACAGCTTTTTGCGCGAGATTTTGAAATCCTCGGCTATTGCGACCATGGGGACTTTTGATCGGCATGACACAGGGTATATTTTCCCGTTGGTTTCAGCGAGATTGACTGAAAGCCATTTCCCTATCAAAAACTGCGGGGTCCTTTATATTATTAAAATAGTTGCCTAGTAGTAGAATTCGCAAACTTAAAAAACGCATCTAGAAATCAAGTCCGTGGTACATTGAAAGGTAAAAAGGTATCGAGTACGTTATCGGATGCTATTTAGGGTGTATATTAATCCCCTAAATTCGTCTGGCGATATCGGTGTCCAACACCCCCCCGGGGGGGAAAAACTGAAAAAAAAGCAAATCTAGAATACTTTATTTGCTATCCGGCTATATTAAAATAAATTCCATCTCGAAAGTATTAAGCGAGTTAGAGCTAATCTTCACTCAAGAATTATCATTAAATAAACGGAAGGATACTTACTAGATTAGCTTCTAACTCCCTTATTACGCGTATTTCAATTTCTGCAAACATAGAAAGATGTTTATATCGTGATAACTTTTGGACGACACCAGATATCAAAAAAGTTCAAAATATAATTGTTGTTAGTTCGAGATTTTACAATCCAACGCTTTTTAAAACTTTGAAATTGGCTAGACAGTAATGAAGATATGGCCAATTTATTCCGACAATGTATAAATTACCGCTGAGCAGCGATCGTTCAAGATACTTCAGGAATCCACTGCAAGAACTGCGGAAACATTCAAAGGTCAGTGAAAATGAGATTAGATATGCAAAGTCATAATAGAGAATTACGAGACCTTCTTGATATAACACACAATTCAAGTTTACACGCGTATATAAAATATTTCCACTATGAAATTAAATGAACATAGTAGTCAAAATATATAATAACAAAACTGAATACAAAGGTTATTCTGAAAGCCACTATGTTATAGTAATACAATACTTGGACAAACGTAATTACTGTATATTTTACATAATTCAGATGTGCAGTGATAACTCGACACCTAAGCATAGCTGTCCACAATGTATTATTGTCTGGATTGTCAGTTATTTTGTTGAAACTAGTCCATTGAGGTACAATATGTGAACTACAATTTTGAACTCTACTTAAAATCCACATCAAATTATTTGTATCAGTAGGTATTGACTATTCTTGATTTTTCGGCAAATAACTAATTTTGCGTTTCGTTCGCAATGTAGCAAAGGTATTCTAGTCTTGGTATACTAAGAGTTTGACAAGGAATGGAAGTTTTGAGGCACAAGTAGTCGCTTTGTCCCTTTTTATTGGAATTCCTACAGATAATTCGTTTTCTGGACATTGCTGAAAAGCTACCATCTGAGTTTCCTTTAACACGTCTGCTGCAAATTGTAAAAAATAATGTCCTGAGGCTACTAAATAAAGCACACTTTGCACCATAGGTCGATATTCAAAGTTCAAATCTTTAATCATTTCCACCTCGTTATAAATATTGTTTTGTGGTTGTGGGTACATTAAAGTAGCTTCATTATTTTTATGAGATCTGAAAAATAAAACGTATTTTCAGTTTCCGTAGAAAATACTACGGGTTCAAGTTACCACCCAGTAGGACATATCGATCGTGAATTGTAACTGAATTATACACTTTTCTTTGGCTGTGTCATGTTTTATTTCCCCACCAATCTTTTTCCAAACCTCGCCACAATTTATCCCTTTGGTTTTCAGAATAACCTTTGTGTTCAGTTTTGTTATTATATTGTAACGTTCTTTTTAAAATAATAACAAAAGTGCTGTTTAAATCATCTATTAATAAGAAATATTTATTTATAAACACTAATGAATACACTATAAATTAACGCTATGATTATAAACCATTAAAACTATTATTTACAGACTATGAATTTCTAATACAACATTTATCTTCACATTTACTATTTATTTCGTGATACACAGTTAATGACTCGCTGTTGACTGATCCTCTTTTATCCGCGAAGTCGATTTTATACCCTCATATAATCGTACCAGAAGCCGCTGGAACCTACTATGTATTTCTAGAAGGCACTAGATAAACCGCGTCTGGTTTACATGCTTAGTGCGATGCGTCATTCTCTCGAATGCTGTAGAATATTCCATTTGTTGTGTGAAGAAGAGGTTCTTTCTTTTCTCTCTTGTTACACTGCCCCCCCTCTTCAAGTCTGTTCTGTCCCAGAACAGGTTTTATGCTCTGGTTCCTGTAGAACGGGTCATGACGATATCGACAGTCTTCACCTCGACTACACGTTCCATTACGGTAGAAGTAACAGTCTACTCTCTTCGTTGGCCTTAATGCGGGCTGTGGGTCAAAACTGCAGACGAAGATCTTGACGTCCGTACCTCTAAAGACAACTTCCAGCATGTTTCTAACGATTCTCCAATCCAGCTGGTCCCGCCCACAGCCGAGTTTGGGAACTGCCAATTTGTTAATTCCCCTGGTAAGCAAATCGATCCTCAAATTCCATAATGCCCTCCACAAGTCGGCGTAACTCGGTTTCTGGTAGTAAAACTGCTTGGTTACCAAGTAGTAAATGGATCGGTCATGATCAGGCAAGCGTAAGGATTTACCAACAGAGGGATTTTGTTCGCGAAGTTCATTCAGCCGTCCAAATTTATTTCTAAACACTACTGCGATCCCCCTGGACATACGGAGATCCTCGGAGACACAGTGGGCAATGGAATAATCACCAGGGACCCGGAAGAGATCTTGTTGCATCTCAGTCGTGACTCCGAATCGCGCTTTTCTAGTTCCAGAAAACGTAGCCATAAATTCTCTGAAGGTTGGCTGATCATCTCCAGGCCTTACGGTATTGATAGCCACCTCAGCGTCATCTTCCCGATCCGGGACTTCGTCATTATTTCCCTCATAGTGCGCCAGACGATTGGAGTGTACCACCTTTGGTTTCCCTCTTGGCAATTTCTGGATGCGATAAATCAAGTCATTTATTCGTTTCTTCACCTGGTATGGGCCCTCCCAATTCCGCTGTAACTTTGGAGAATAGCCACGACGTCTTTGCGGGTTGTATAACCAGACAAGCTCTCCAGGTTGAAACCCTCCTTGGGCTCTCACATCGTACGTAGCCTTCATCCGGTCACTCGCGATTCGACTATTGTTTCGGGTTCGGTCGTGAATATCCTCCAACTTCTTCTTTAAGTTGATGACATAATCATTCCCGGCTACCTCCTGCTCTATAGGTGGAGACCCAAATTCCAGATCACACGGTAACCGCAACTCGCGTCCAAACATCACAGACGCTGGTGACTGACCGGTTGTTTCGTGGACCGATGCACGATAAGCCATCAGGAACAGATGCAGGTATTGGTCCAAGTCTCGTTGATGATCGGAGACGACCTTGGCCAAATATTTGCCCATTGTCCGATTCATGCGTTCTACCATTCCATCGGACTGCGGATGTAACGGTGTGGTCCGAGTCTTGCGAATGCCCAACAATCGACAGACTTCTCCAAATAGTACAGACTCAAAGTTGCGGCCTTGATCCGAATGCAGCTCCATGGGCACTCCGAAGCGACTGAAAAACTCTTTGACTAGTACGTCAGCAACAGTCGCAGCTTCCTGGTTTGGTAGGGCATATGCTTCTGGCCATTTGGTAAAGTAATCCATTGCCACTAATATGTATTTATTCCCATCGTCGGTTTCGGGAAATGGTCCGGCAATATCTATAGCTATTCTTTCCAGAGGACTTTCCACATTGTACTGCCTCATAGGTGCTCTTCGTTTCCCCAAGGGTCCGTTACCAGTGGCACATAGTTCACATTTCCGGCACCACTCCTTCACGTCTTCTTTACAGTTGACCCAATAAAAACGCTCCCTAACTTTCGCCAAAGTCTTTTCCACACCGAAGTGTCCTGAGGCACCGTCATGGAGATGTCGCAACACTGTAGCCACTCGGCTTCTTGGAACCACGAACTGAGACCTAATGGTGGTGCCATCTTCGCTCTCCAGTACTCGCTTCAGGAGATCGTCTTCCACCTTCAAGGACTCCCATTGGGCCCAATATGCTTTGAGCGTTCTGTTGAAAGGGCTGACGGCCTCCCAGGCAGGCCTTTCTCCCACGCGCTTCCATTCCAGTACCATTTTTAGTTCGGGATCAGCCTCCTGCTGTCGTTGCAATTCTTCCGGCAACCAATTGTCGTTGACGATGGTAGTCCTTAGTACTTGGCAAACCCTCTCTTCCAAACGAGAGCAATGACGGCAATCCGTTGGACAGGGTCTTCTTGAAAGAGCATCGGCATTTCGATGACTAGTGCCCGTTCGATGTTCGGTGTCAAAGTCGTATCCTTGTAATCGTTCGATCCACCTTGCGACCTGGCCTTCAGGATTACGGAATTGTAGAAGCCATTTCAACGCTGCATGGTCCGTCCTCAATAAATACTTCCGTCCGTACAAATATTTGTAGAAGTGCTCAACGGACTTCACGACGGCCAATAGTTCTTTTCTGGTCACACAATAATTCCTTTCGGCGTTCGACAAAACCTTACTAAAATAGCCGATGACCTTTTCTTGTCATCCTGTATCTGAGAAAGTACACCCCCAATGGCCAGATTACTTGCATCTGTGTCAAGTATGAATTTCCCTTCTGTCCGTGGATAGCTCAATATTGGTGCTGTTGTCAGGGCACGCTTCAACTGTTGGAAAGCTGTTTCACACTCTCCGCTCCAAACATACTCGCGCCCATCTTCAGTTAACCTTGTCAGAGGTTTCGCTATATTGGCAAACCCAGGAACGAAACGCCTGTAGTAGGTACATAACCCAAGAAAACTACGAACTTGGTGTTTATCTTTCGGTGTTGGCCACTCTTGAACAGCACGAATCTTATCGGGGTCGGCTGCCACTCCATTTTGTGATACGACGTGCCCGAGATATTTCACTTCCTTTCTGAATATGTGGCACTTTTTCGGACTCAGTCTCAGATTGGCTCCACGTAGTCTTCGGAACACTTCCTCTAGATTTTTAAAATGTCCGTTGAATGATTTTCCGATTACAATCACATCATCTAGGTATATCAGGCAGGTCTTCCACGACAGCCCTCTCAGGATGGTCTCCATTAGACGCTCAAAGGTAGCCGGAGCGTTACATAGACAGAAAGGCATAACTGTAAACTGCCATAGTCCGGAACCAATAGTGAACGCGGTCTTCTCCCGGTCTTCAGGTTCCATTTCAACTTGCCAATAACCACTCTTCAAGTCCAAAGTCGAAAACCATCGCGAACCAGACAGGGTATCTAACGTGTCGTCGATGCGTGGTAAGGGATAGCTGTCTTTCTTGGTCACGTTATTGAGCTGCCGATAGTCCACACAAAATCTCGTTGACCCGTCCTTCTTACTGACCAGGACCACCGGTGATGCCCATGGACTGCTGGATGGCTCGATGACCCCTTGTTCTTCCATATCGGTAATAATCTTCTCGGCTTCTGCTCGCCTTGCTAGAGGTAGACGCCTCGGCTGCTGACGGACAGGCATAGAGTTGCCTGTATTGATTTTATGTTTTACTATATCTGTTCGTCCCTTCTGGCTATCGTCAAGAGCGAAGATATCTTGGTATCGGTGAACCAAACCTGCACCTCTTTCACTTCCGTTCTGTTAAGGTCTTCGCACGAACTAGTAACCATACCCACTAATTTACCACCATGGTCTTTGGGCGCTGGTTTTGGAACATCAGCCATACACCTGGCTACTCGGAATACTGGCACACACTGTCCCACAAGGGTACTCTTCTTCAATGTCACCGGATCCACATTAACGTTCATAATTCTCACCGGTACTATCTTTCCAACCTTGATCAGCGCTTTTCCCACCAGTATACCACTATGGATCTTCTTATCACAGACAGGCTCCATCATTCGCACACATCCTACCCGAAGATCTCCATCCAAACCTGCCTCGACAACCATCTCGCTTTGACCCGGCAATATCACATCTTCAGTCAGCAAAACCCTTACAACCGGATCTTCTCGTGGGTGCAACGGAAGTTCTTCGTTACCGACCTTCAAAACACCCTCTTCCAAATCCAACGTAAAACCAAATTTTCTCAGGAGGTCCATTCCCAAGATGAAGTCATCAGTGATATCGGCTACCAGCCCCTCATGTTCACGTTCTTCACTTCCAATGCCAATCTTCATCTTCACCACTCCGCGTGTTGGTATCACTTCACCTGTTGCTGTACGGAGTTGAGTAGTTGTCGGTAACAATTTAATACTTGATTGTACAACATCAGGGCGTACGATGGATTTTGTCGCCCCCGTATCAATAAGTAGTGGAACAGTTCGGTTAGCAATCTTTCCATCTACAAACAAACTGCCGTTACTATTCTTTGATGTTACGGCATGGATCGTGATCTCCGGGGCATCTTCACTCGCAGTCAACGTTCGCCCCCTCTTGCCAACCCCTTTTAACTTTTCCGACGGTTGTACTTTTCTTATTTTGGGACAACGGCGTTCTACATGTCCTTGTTCGCCGCAGTTCCAACAACGAGGCCCTCGAACGTCTTGATGATTCTTCTTACGGCTTTCTTCCTTCCGAAGAACTCTCAGTACTAACTCCTCTAGGTGATCCTTCTTCTTCTTCCACAACGGCTCGAACACGCCCGTGACCTCGGGACGCTTGTTTTGCAGCTTCAAATTCTAAGGCGTGAGCAAGCGCATCATCAGTTGTTCTTGGTCGTGCCAGCCTCAATGATTGTTGTGTTTCCCCGTCTCTTAACCCATCAATGAAGGTCTGCACAGCCAGTTGTCCCAGAAATGAATCGGGTGCCGTAGGGTACGCCAATCGGACAAGCCGCGCAACATCGGCTTCAAACTCCTGCAGGCTTTCTCCATTCTTCTGGATACGATTCTTCACTTGCATGTGATACAGTTGTTGAAGATGCGCGTCTCCATATCTCACCTCCAATCTAGACACTAACAATTGGTAATCATTTTCCTGTCCTGCCGGGATTGTTTGCAGGACGTTCAACGCGTCTCCACGCAAAGCCACAGTTAAAGAAACGGCCTTTTCCTTGCGTGTCCATCCGTTGGCCCCAGCGGCCGCCTCAAATTGTTTGTAGTAGGTGGACCAAGGTATCTTTCCATCGAACGTGGGTGGTTTTACTTTTATCCCTACGGTAGGAACCTTCTCTTCTTTAAATTGTTTCTTTCCTTCATTAAACGGCCACTCAGACGTTGAGGGAAACCGTAGTTGATTCATTCTATCTTCCAACATTTCGTCGTCTTTCTTAGTTGTTGGTGGTAATTGCATTTGGGCTATTTTCTCTTCTACTATCTTTATTACCCTATCTTGTTCCGCCAATCTACCTTCCAACAGTCCTAATGCGCTGGCATTCTCAAAAAATTCTTCGAAAACTTTATCTTCCAACGCTTTGACATTTTCCAGCAATTCTCCTTTAAGACTTCTAGAACTTTCTTCAGACTTTTCTAATAATTCTTCTTTAAGCTTTCTAGAGTTTTCCAGTAAATCTTCTTTAAGCATTGTAACATTTTCTTCCAGTGCTTTAGTATTTTCAAGTAATTCTTCTTTAAGCATTTTAGAATTTTCTTCGGACTTCCTAGAATTTTCCAAAACTTTTTCTTCCAGTGCTTTAGTATTTTCCATTAGCTTTCTAGCATTCTCTTCGGACTTTTCCAATAGTTCATCTTTTAGCATTCTAGAATTCTCTTCCATTTTACTTAATAACAAATTAGTATCAATTGCGGATCCAGGTATTTCGAAGAGGAAACTTTCAGGGTCTGCTTGCTGTTCCAAAAGCCATTCTCTTAGCCGATTTATTAACACACTTTTAAGGCCCGTTGTATCCAAATCCCGTTCTTCCAGTTCACGTTTTAATTCTATTACCTTCAGATCTTTTAACAATTTCATCGCCATTTTAATTATTAGTTGTAATTGTTTTTAACACTAACAGTTATTCTCACAGCACTTTATTTAATTATTACGCGATTTTATTTATTTTAAAACCACACCTGACAACACTGTAACGTTCTTTTTAAAATAATAACAAAAGTGCTGTTTAAATCATCTATTAATAAGAAATATTTATTTATAAACACTAATGAATACACTATAAATTAACGCTATGATTATAAACCATTAAACCTATTATTTACAGACTATGAATTTCTAATACAACATTTATCTTCACATTTACTATTTATTTCGTGATACACAGTTAATGACTCGCTGTTAACTGATCCTCTTTTATCAGCGAAGTCGATTTTATACCCTCATATAATCGTACCAGAAGCCGCTGGAACCTACTATGTATTTCTAGAAGGCACTAGATAAACCGCGTCTGGTTTACATGCTTAGTGCAATGCGTCATTCTCTCGAATGCTGTAGAATATTCCATTTGTTGTGTGAAGAAGAGGTTCTTTCTTTTCTCTCTTGTTACAATATAATTTGACTACTATGTACATTTAATTTCATAGTGGAAATATTTTATATATGCGCGTAAACGAGGAATAACAGTTTTTTCCTCATTAATTTACTTGAATTGTGTGTTATATCAAGAAGCTCTCTTAATTTTCTATTATGACTTTGCATATCTAATCTCATTTTCACTGACCTTTGAATGTTTCCGCAGTTCTTGCAGTGGATTCCTGAAGTATCCCGTCCGTTTTACACAACACATTTTTTATAACTGCGTATCTGTTTCTTTTTTTATAAATTTAAAGAAATTTAAATGTATGTAATAGATCATCGTCTGTTATAGAATAACTTGAAGAACTCTCCGTGTTAAGGTTAATGTCGTATTTACAAAAACAGTAATAATTTTATAATTTTTTTTTCAACAAAATGTTAAATCACCTGCATTTGTAACTCCGATATTGTGCTAATAGTTGTATGCACTTACGAACCTGGTAAGAGCAGTGCTTTAGAATGAGACGGAAGACTGGTGAAAATAGAGATAGAACGATCGCTGCTCAGCGGTAATTTATACATTGTCGGAATAAATTGGTCATATCTTCGTTACTGTCTAGCCAATTTCAAAGTTTTAAAAAGCGTTGGATTGTAAAATCTCGAACTAACAACAATTATTTTTTGAACTTTTTTGATATCTTGTGTCGTCCAAAAGTTATCACGATTTAGACATCTTTCTATGTTTGCAGAAATTGAAATACGCATAATAAGGGAGTTAGAAGCTAATCTAGTAAGTATCCTTCCGTTTATTTAATGATAATTATTGAGTGAGGATTAGCTGTAACTCGCTTAATACTTTAGAGATGGAATTTATTTTAATATAGCTGGATAGCAAATAAAGTATTCTAAATTTGCTGGTTTTTCAGTTCCCCCCCCCCCCCCCCGGGGGGGTGTTGGACACCGATATCGCCAGACGAATTTAGGGGATTGATATACACTCTAAATAGCATCCGATAACGTACTCGATACCTTTTTACCTTTCAATGTACCACGGACACCAAAATCCGCTTACAGATTTACTCTACTATAGAAAAACATAATAATAATTATGTCAGTTACAAAGTCTTGTCTTGTCAGTCTTGTACTTATTTTTGTACTAATAAATATTGTACTAGAAGAACCCTGTATGTCTGTCTGTCTTTATTAATGTATCAGTAAAGATACAACATTTTGCCGACGAGTTAATAAAAAATCTAGGACAATATAAGGAAAACATAAAAAGTTTGTCGGTAAAGTCAGTCTGTCAAACATTTAGATATTTGTTGCAGAAATAAAATATTTAAAATGGCATTTGTTGGAAGTATAGAACATTATAAACCATGTGAAGATTTTAAAGATTATATAGATCGTTTGGAGCAATTATTTATTGTTAATGGTATTGAAGAATCTAAAAAGTACCATTATTAATAACATTTATAGGTCCAGAAGCTTATGGAATTTTGAAAGATTTAGTGTCACCAGATACACCATCAAAGAAGAAATATGAGGAATTGAAAGAAGAATTAACAAGACATTTTGCACCAAAAAGATTAGTTATTGCAGAAAGATATGCTTTTTATAAATGTGTACAAAGACCAGAGCAATCAATTAGTGACTTTGTTGTAGAAATTAAGAAGCTGTCACAGTCATTTGAATTTGGTGGTTTCCTGGATGAAGCACTGAGAGACAAATTTGTTTGTGGACTAAAAAATGAAGATATGCAAAGAAAATTATTAGCTGAAACAAAATTAGTGTTCAAAGATGCTGTTGCCATAGCACTAAGTATGGAAAGTGCAGAAAAGCAAACTCGATTGTTGCAGCCAGGAGTTCATAAAGTAATAAATAAATCACATGGAAAAGTTGCATCAAAACAGTTTATAGCAAATGATTGTTACTGTAGTAATGATCTTCGTATCAAATCGCAACAAAAAAAAAGTCAAACGTGAAGTCAAAGGTCAAAGAATGCTGGAGATGTAGTAGGTTTCTTTCTCCTGACAAAAGGAAGGGCCATATCTCTAAGAAATGAAGAAATGAGCAAGCAAATAAAGATTAAAGTCAGTAGAAGACAATGAAGAATCAGAAAATTCTGAAGAATATGTTTTGGGTAACATTAAGAAGATAGGAGAAAATGAGTCTTACGTCATAGATGTCATAGTAAATGGAGTCAAAGTTAAGATGGAAGTGGATACTGGAGCGTGTCGCTCAGTAATGCATCTAAATCATTTTGAAAAACATTTTGCTAATACCAAGTTGGAACTTCCAAGATTTAGTTTAAAGTCTGTCTCAGGTGAAAAATTGCATGTAGCAGCTCTTTGTAATGTAACTGTAATGTGTAATAATGTCTTAAAGAATCTAGATTTAGTTGTTATTAAGTCAAGTGAGCCATTTATACCATTATTGGGTAGAGATTGGTTAAATATTTTATTTCCTGACTGGAAAGATAAATTTGAAATGACAGTAAGTGTTGTTAGTCCGTCCGAATATAAGTTAAGTCTCAATAGTAAATCAAAAGTCAGAAGAAAAAGAATATTTAACAACTATTATAAAGCAAAGGTTTTAAAATCTAACTGAACTAGATAGATCATTTAGTATTAAGTCATTTGTGGCTCAAATACAATTAAAAGAAGGTGCTGTAGCCATTTTCCATAAGGCATATACAGTACCATATGCTTTAAGGAATGAAGTTGAATCAGAATTGAATAAGTTAGAGAAGTCAGGTATTTTAAGAAAAGTTCAGCATAGTCAGTGGGCAAGTCCAATAGTCGTTGTACCAAAAAAGCCAAGTGGTATACGTATATGTGTTGATTATAAGGCTACAATCAATAAAGTTGTAGATATTGATCACTATTCACTGCCTTTGCCTGATGACATATTTGCATCATTAAATGAAGGGCAAATCTTCTGTGTCTTAGATTTATCTGGTGCATATCAACAGTTAATCTTAGATTTGAAGTCAAAAGAATATTTGACTATTAACACACATTTAGGTCTTTATCAGCCCAGTCGCTTACAATTTGGTGTGTCTAGTGGGCACTCAATATTCCAGTCTGTTATGGATAGAATTGTAATGGGTATAGAGAATGCAAAATGTTATATTGATGACATAATAATATCAGGATCCAATATTCAACAATGTTATAATACAGTTATACAAGTATTGGAAAGATTTACTGAGTTTAATGTACGTGTAAACTGGGAAAAGAGTAAATTTTTTGAAAAGGATATACAATTTTTAGGACATACTGTTAGTGGGTAAGGATTAAAACCTCTTCGGGAAAAGCTATTGGCAATTGTAAATGCACCGGTTCCTGATACTGTGCAAAAGTTGCAAGCCTTTTTAGGTTTATTGAATTACTACGGTAAATTTTTACCCAGATTATCTGAAAATTTACACCCACTGTATGATCTTTTAAAAAAAGATAAGCCCTAAAATTGGTCAGATAAATGTCGGCAAGCATTTAATCTAAGCAAAAAGTTAATTACAGAAAATAATCTTTTAGTTCATTATAACCCAAATAAAGAATTATATGTAACTTGCGACAGTAGCAGTTATGGAGTTGGATGTGTATTAAGCCATAAGATTGATGCAGAACCAATTTATTTTGCATCAAGCACTTTAACAGAAGCCCAAAAGAATTACTCACAACTAGAACATGAGGCGTTGGCATTAATTTTCGCTGTTAAAAAATTTCATAAATTCTTATATGGACGTAAGTTTATTTTAGTCAGCGATCACCAACCACTTCAGAGTATTTTTAATGCAAATAAGAAAATACCAATTACTGCAGCTGCTCGAATAGAAAGATGGGCAATTATATTGTCTGGTTACAATTATGAGATTGTATACAGGAAAGGCACTTTGATAGGTAACGCTGATGCATTGTCTAGGCTACCTTTACCAGATGAAATCAACTTACCTGAAACAATTAACTCATTTCATTTTACTGAAACTGTACCACTGTGTTATAAGGAAATAGCTGCAGCTACAAAAAAAGACATAGTGTTAACTAAAGTTTATGATTTTGTTATGAGAGGCTGGCCAGAAAATGTTAAAGATGAATTGTACAGACCATATTTTCTAAAACGAGCAGAATTAACCGTCGAACAAAACTGCATTATGTGGGGTAATAAAGTCATAGTTTCCTTAAAATTAAGACCAGAAGTCCTAAATTTATTTCATGAATCTCATTGTGGTATAACCTACACTAAAATGTTGATTAGGAACTACTGTTGGTCGCCTAAGTTAAATGAAGATATAGAAAACTTTATATCAAAATGCGAAATATGTCAATTATCCCAGAATTTTACAAAAAATTGTGAATTGTTACCATGGTCTAAAAAAAATTGTAATTTTGAAAGAGTGCACGTAGATTTCTTATATAAAAATAATATTACTTATTTGTTAATAATCGATACCAGAACGAAATGGTTAGATATTCATATAATGTCAAGCACATCAGCAGCTCAAACTATAGAAAAATTGTGTAAAACGTTTGCAATAGTAGGCTTACCGAATGAGCTGGTCAGTGACAACGGCCCGGCCCGCCTTATACGTCGAATGAATTTACAAAATTTTTACAAGCGAATGATATTACACCCATTAAAAGTCCTCCATACCATCCTCAGTCTAATGGCATAGCTGAAAGGAGCGTACAAACGGTCAAAAAGGCTTTAGAAAAGCAGTTGGAAAATTCAAAACTAAAACTGTCGGCAGAACAGAAAATTCAAAAGTTTTTATTTTTATACAGTAATACACCTAATGTAACAGGAATGACACCTAATGAAATGATTTTTAAGCAAAAACCTAGGACTAGATTTGATATTTTAAAACCTGGGTCTATCATCAACGAGAAAAATAGCATAGAGTTAAAGAATAGATTATTGTATAACGTAGGACAAAAAGTGCTATGTAGAAATTTACAAGGTGAAAAGAAATGGATAATAGGAACCATAGTAAAAGTTTTAAGTAATATAACTTACTTGGTCAAAATAAACGAAGATTTTAAGCAATTTCATGCGGATGCCTTAAGACCCTGCTATTTAGATGTACGATATCCTATTGCAGTTCAATCCGAAAAGAGTACATTAGCTACACCTGGACGGATTATTGAAAAGACAAGTACTGAAGGGTCAAAGAGTGAAACCGATGATGTTGAGAATGAAGATGAAAGTAAGAGTAATACTCAAAATAAAGAAAATACAGATATAGACATTACTGTAGATATACCTACTGATATAAAAGAAACGCATTTACTTAGGTCTACAAGAATTAAAAAGCCAATAGTGCGTTTAAATCTTTAATTGTATGTAAGCATTATTTTAATTTGCATTAATGTTATTAAATAGTAATTTCTGTTTTGTACTTTATCTTTAGAGGAAAATAAATGTTGTAGATTTATATTATTAAAATAGTTGCCTAAGAAAAACATAATAATAATTATGTCAGTTACAAAGTCTTGTCTTGTCAGTCTTGTACTTATTTTTGTACTAATAAATATTGTACTAGAAGAACCCTGTATATCTGTCTGTCTTTATTAATGTATCAGTAAAGATACAACACTAACGTTTTCTACATTTCACACCATCCAGTCTTCAAACAAAATAGTTACTAAAGACCCAAACTTAGAGTCGTTTTTGACGCTTCCGCGCAAACTACATCCCGTACGATATTTGTTGAGCCAAAATTCCTAAAAGGCCGCACTTTCACTCACTTTCTCGGAATTAACCGCATTCGACAACCGAGTTGGAAAGACATTGGCGGTGTCGTCGGCTTTCACCAGTTCACCTTAGTCGCTTGCAGTTAGCATTTGCATGCAGTGATTTGTGGGTATATCGTCCTGTGATTTTTCAGTGTAATTTCTTAGTAAAACAAATCCTTGGAGGAGAAAAATAAAAGAAAGGAATTCAATTCCTAGTCGATGGGTATTGTATTTAAAATGTATAGTTATTTTAAGACAATTTTTCCAAATGAAAATGAAACAGAATTAAAAAAAACGTGTTGTAGCTGCTACAGAAGTATCTCTAGCTACTATAAAGAGAATCTTAAGTGAAAGTGTCTCTTTACAAGCTCTAAACAATGGTAATGGTGAAGTGAAATTCAGTTCTAAAAAACGCAAGATAATATGTACAAAAACCAACATACCGGAATGCGAAAAAATGTATATTAGAAACATGATTTACAATTTTTACAAAACCGAAGGATGTCGAGTTACTTTGACACAGTTGCAAGAAAAATTAAGTGCGGAATACGACTTTTCGGGAAAACCTATCTCCCTGCATACAATTATTCGAGAACTTGGATTCACATGAAGGAAAACTAAGGACAATCGGCGGTTTCCAATAGAGAAATATGATATTTGCGATTTAAGATGGAACTATCTAGACAAAATTGAAATTATAGAAGCCACGGTAGACGGATTGTCTTTTTAGATGAAACGTACATTCACGCTGGCCACATTAGTTCGAACAGTTGGACAGACAATACCACTAACGGTTTGCTGTCAACCGTATTCAAAGGCAATCGATTAGTTATTGTTCATGCCGGTGCGGTGGTGAAATGGGTAATTGTCTGCTAATTTTTAAATCTGGGACCAAATCCGGAGACTACCACGCTAACATGAACTCAGAAAATTATGACAAATGGCTTAGAGAGAAGCTGATTCCCAATCTCCCGAATTGTGTTGTAACTGACAATGCACCATATCATAATATACAACTACAGAAAGCGCCTACCTGCAACTCAAGAAAAACAGATATGGTAGACTGGTTGCGAAGTAAAAATATACCTTTTTCGCCGAATTTGCGAAAGCCACAGCTGTATGAAGTTATTAAAAATAATAATAAACAACACATTATTTATAAATTCGACCGTCTGCTCGAATAAAACCTTTTCTTTGTTCATTCCTTTTTTTGTATTGTATTATTGTATTGTATAATAACATGTACTTAGATGATAGGCGCAAATTATTTTAATAAATTAAATAAAAACATGACTTACAAGATAGCAAATATTTCTTACAATCTACGTTTCAAGGAACGCCACTGCTTGCAAATATCAAGCCGTGGGTGATCGTTGCGTTCCGAGAACAAAACGCCATCGGCTTTCTCCTTTCTGGGAATTCTGGCTCAACAAATACAGTACGGGTTGTAACTTTGGTTTTTTAAATGTTAAAATTCTTACTGAACCTGAACTACAAAAGAACATAGCTGCTATACTTTTAGCTTTTCGCGTGCACCTGGTACTATTTACTAGTGATATTAAAAGTATGTTCACACAGATATATTATGGGCAGCTAAAAAACATCAGGATTATCTGCGCATAGTTTGGCGTTTTTCATCGCAAGATGAAATAATCACTTATAGTGATAGTCAGTGTATTGAGGAAGTTGTAGAGAATCGTATTGGCGACAAAAATGGTGGTAACAAATTTTTTATTCAGACTTGTGGTTAAGGAGATAAATAACTTACCAGTAGGAAAAACGTTATACGGCTTACCTGCTTCGTTTTCGACTTGCCTCCATTTGATCGCTGCCTTCCACTATACCAAAGAACGGAACCAAGAAAGTGAGTGCACTAAATTGATCGTTTTTAAGTTGTCTACAAGAAAGGTAAGAACAATCTTTCTCGTACGACCAAAAATGAAATAGTTACTTCACCCCAAAGATATTCAACCTCTAGATTTTTACGGTTATTTGTTTATAACTTTTTATTACAAAGATTTCTCAAAGAAGTGTACTGAGGAAGTTGTAGAGAATCGTATTGCCGACAAAAATGGTGGTAACAAATTTTTTACTCAGACGTATGGTTAAGGAGATAAATAACTTACCAGTAGGAAGAACGTTATACGCGCTTACTGCCTCGTTTTCGACTTACCTCCATTCGGCCGCTGCCTTCCACTATACCAAAGAACGGAACCAAAGTGAGTACACTAAATTGTTCGTTTTTAGATTGCCTACAAGAAAGGTCAGAACAATTTTGCTCGTACGACCAAAAATGAAATGGTTACTTCACCCCAAAGATTTGCAACCCCTAAATTTTTACGGTTATTTGTTTATAACTTTTTTAATACATACATTTCTCAGAGAAGTGAATTGAGGAAGTTGTAGAGAATCGAATTTCCGACAAAAACGTTATGAGTTACTTCTTTTCTCAGACCTACGGTCAACGAGATAAATTGAAAAAATACTTTAACCTCTTTTTTCCAAGATGGACACTTCGCAGCCTCCGATTAATACGAGAACTTGAATGTAGACTTACCACACACCCCCCCTACATACTAAACAAAAGAAATTGCTGTTATCAAGTCTTGTGACTTTTCCCATATATCAATTTCTGTCGCCTGGACTATTATTACGTGTAACCTTCGCGCTAACTCCATCGCCTTATAACGATTAGCTTCGTAATCGTGTCATTACACAGTTAGTTCAAGACGAAGGTTCTGAATCTCCAATCGCATCTAAACTATTACTTAATGATATATACGTGGACGATCTTGTCTCGGGTTCAGATAACCTTGGAGGTGCTATCGCAGCCCGAAATGAGCTAGTAAGCTTAAGTAACAAAGGATTTGAACTCAGAAAATGGACATCTAATTTTTCTAAATTTTTAGAGGGCTGAACTGAATTCGAAATCAATTCTGAAACCTTTTCGTTCAAATCCGAAAGTATTTCTACTTTAAAGATATTATCACTTCAGTGGCGTCCAAGTTCGGACGCGTTTTGTTACCAACTAGCCTCTTTAAACAATACGTGCACAAAAAGATCCATCTTACCAGACGTTGCCCGTATATACTACCAATACGACGAAAGCTAGTGTTAAATTGTCAAAAATATTGACGATTATCTCCAAAGCCTTTTCAACCGCCTATGGGGGATTTGTTCTCTCCTCGTGTTAGTGAACGTGTTAGAATGTTTTCACTGATTAAGCCTGTCCTGTAGCGATTGTTGTATCAATTTTTAAAGTGCTTCAAAGCAAACACAAAATTTTCGCAAAAGTGCAGCAGGCACAAAAAGATCACATGGCATTTTCCCCACCTCAGGGACCACCTTTCTCTGGTATTGTATAAACTGAAGTTAAAGCTGTGAAAACTCATTTGCACCGCGTGATTGGAGAGCAAATCTTCAAATACAATCGGCTTGTATATAGTTCTGTGCCAGATAGAAGCTCTTTTAACTCACACTTCTTACATTCATTATGCAATGACGCAAATGACTTAACTGTTTTAGCACCAGGGCACTGTTAATCCTGCAACCATTATCCGCTTTAAGCGATGAAGATCATACGCATAAAAAATTAAACACTTTAAATTGTTGGCAACTGCTTCAAAGACTTCAACAAGATTTTTGAACTAGACAGCGCGCTAAGTGGTTGAACCCACTTCTCCGCCACCAAGTACCAATAATCTTGCACCATATTTTAGATGGCCTTTAGGGAGAATCCTAAAATTACATGCCGAAAGGGATGGCATTGCTCGAGTAGCTACCATTTTGACCAAACAAGATGAATCTTTGAAAGACCTTTGGCCAAATTTGGCCCCTTACCAGGGCAGTCTGATTAGTTTTAGTCAAAGAAAAAAAGCTTTTGGAGAAGGGGATGTTGATTGTGAACTCTAATTTTTTTTCTTATTTTTGAGTTAACTAGTAATAATTAATGTTAATAAATTTTTTATTGTAACTTGACTGGCTAAAGTATCCTTTTTTTATTTTTATTTGGTTTAAATTATACATATCTCGTATGTCTAATACGCATGCGCATTAACCGATAAAGCTGACAGAAAAAAGATTTGTGATTGACAGAAAAATTTGTCTGTCGACGTGTCAAGTTAGTTTTACCGCATCGCCGATTCCGAATAAAATTGAGTGTTTTTTCCATATAATAACTCGCTGGTGCATATGAAAACTTAAGAAACCATTATTTTCCTATTAGTTTTTCCTTGCATTTTGTTCTCTTTTGGGAGTAGTTTAAGAAAAAAACGCAGCTTTCAGCGCCGGAATGAAAATCCGAGAATCTAGCAGAACCTGATTAAGAGAGCTATTTACTGTAAGTTCACTAATACAGGGTCCGGCAAAATGATCTCCCACATTTTAATCTTTAATAAAAACGCCATTGTAAATGCTATTTAGATTTTATTTTTATTAAGTGAAAATGTATGCTATGCCATTTGTTTTTATTAAGTTTTGAAAATTACAGAGTCCAAGTGGCGACCATTTTTTTCGATACACATTCGAAGCTGATTTCTGAAAATTTCCATCACTCGAGCAGTAATTTGAGGTGATATTCCTGTAATTTCTTGGCGTATTGCTGCTTTCAATTCGTCAATGGTTCGGAGATGGTGTTGAAAAACCTTCGCTTTCAGGTAGCCCCAAAGGAAAAAGTGGCATGGGGCAAGATCGGGTGAACGCGCAGGCCACCCAACGTCTCCACGTAAGGAGATTACTTGTCCTGGAAGCATTTCCCTTAAAACGTCCATTATCCTTCTTGCCGTATGAGCCGTGGCTCCATCCTGTTGAAACCACACATCCGGATGTTCAAGTTCTCTAAGTTTTGGTTCCAAAGAATTGCGTAGCATATCGACATATCGGTCGGCAGTTACGGTAACCGTCACGCCTCCCTCTTCAAAAAAATAGGGACCCCAAACGCCAAAAGATCCAACAGCACACCAGACGGTACCACGTTGGCTGTGAAGTGGCCTTTCATGGAGCTGCCGCGGATTTTCTGGTGCCCAGTAGCAAAAATTCTGCTTGTTCACACTGCCAGACAAATGGAAATGAGCTTCGTCACTCGTTATTAAAAGAGCATTTTGTGGGACGTTTTGAAGAATATCGTTGGTACATGCTCTGCAATTTTCCCAGTCCCGTTCACTAAGTTCTTGCAGGATCATCATTTTGTATGGGTGGAACTTTAGATCGGCATGTAAAATTCTTCTCCCAGAACGATCTGACAAACGCAAAGCAGAGGCATGTTTAACAGCTGAACGGCTAGGAGATCGTTCAACTGCTTCTCTTACAGCTGCAAGATTTTCCGGTGTCCTAACACAGAAGTGTTAGGACACTTAAAAAGAAAATCAATTGGAAGACCCAGAAGGGTCTACCAGTTGATTTTCTTTTTATGGCTGAACCTGTGGCTCTAAAATTTGAAACCCACAACAGTATTGTTTTGCGATCTGGAACCGGAGCATGTCTACCAAGCGCGATGTGAGTACGAAAAGTTCTTTGCGTCGTAATCACAGATTCGTTACTTTTCATAAATGTTTCGATAACGAAGGCACGATGCTCGCCCGTCCAATTCATGACGACAACTGAAATGGCAAGGCGCGAGCTACCAACCGACTACGCTAAGCTTCCCCTCTCTTCAGTGATTCGGGCACAGTGGCGGTGCAAAATGTGGGAGATCATTTTGCCGGACCCGGTATTTTTTTTCGTCGTTATTTTTGTTTTCATTCACTCCATCACATTCCTCTAACATAAGTTTATTTTTAATTTAAAGTAAATTAAATTTACTGTTTAAAATTTGTATAAGTATAAAAGCAGGTAGGCGAAAAACCTTTGTATGTCACTCGGACAGAATAGTATTTTTTGTACGACCATGCTATTTCGGTTTGTTTACCATACTTGGTTTTATAACAGTAGGTTATATTTACTGGTTGCTAAGCAAAAACGCGTCGGTAAGTAATTACTTACCGTTCAGTTCTGTCAAAAACAGAACGGTAAGTAAATTATATGTAATTTATAAAATAAATGCATGATCTTTAGATGTCTCTTTCGCGAGAAATCATTTATTTTCTAAATAATTGGACTATTTAAAAAAATTCATGTTGTTTATTTAAATTTGCTCAGGCCTCTTCAATATCCAAATTATATTCGTTTTCAGATTCACTCATTCTCACGAGTTTGACAAATATCGTGACATTCAAAAATAATAGTAATTACAAACGTATCCATGGTAACGACAAAACCTACTTAATGTTTGGTGGATATATAGGGCAAAATAAATTATCTTAAATCTATTTTTTTCGGGGATATTTCCTTAGTTAATACCTTTGTATTAATAATGGTCGTACAAAAAATAGTATAAGCATCTCAAACAGTAAGGAGTTTACCGATCTCCTCCAATATTGTCGTCGATCGGAAAACTGTCCTTACTGTTCTTGATACTTAATATACTATTACAAAATCATATATCCAAAAATAGCTGCGCGACATTCAATAACCAACTTTTTTGTAGGAAATTTAATTCTCGTTAACGTTTATAAAATCCATTTTGTACGTAGGAGTAGCCAAATTTGAAATATTTACGAAAAACGCGCAAAAAACGGCACTTTTCGGGTTGTCAAAAAATCACAGTTGCTGAAAAAAATTCTATCTCAGAAACTATTGAAAGTACGAGGTTCGATAAAAAATTAAATTGTGGGGAATCTTGTCAGCTACATTTTCATTCGGATCATTGATGCCCATAAAATTAATACTTTCTGAAATATTAGCGAAAAAGCAATTTTGTCCGCCATTTTTCCAAGATGGCGCAGCCGGCTCATCACCCACCAAGGTCCATTCATGTGTATGTATACCTAGTGCTTTAGATAGAATTATGCATGCATCAAAGGACCTTGATCACCCACGCATGAGGAGTTGTGATACGTTTCTCAGCACCACATTTTAAGCGTATATATCAATTTTTAGCTTTTCCCAAATTTTTTTCTTTTCAAAACGTTATTTACCTGAACTATGGTACTAGTTGTAAGTTACTTGGAAATTGGATTTCGCGGCCTGTATTGTGTTTACTTCGCGTACAGTTTCACAAAAATTATATATTTTTAATAAAACAACTCGAACATATCTTATTGGTTTTATTTTGTAATTATAAGCACTAATTTAATCAAAAATAAAATTAATAAAATTAACATAAAATTTTACTAAACACATTAGTAACAAAATAAAACCTGCACAGTTATTAAAAACAAATTGAATTCATGGTTAGCCTCTCGCAACTAGTAATGCAGCTGAGATAAGAAACGCCCATCTCTCGTTTTTCAGTAAAAATAAATTATTAACAATTTCAACCAACTATCTTTTAGTTTATGAGAATGATTTTGTTTTGCCAGAGGTTTGTCATTATATGAAGTCGTTCTGTTTATATAAAAGCAACAATATTAGCAAAAGCAAATAAGAGATATTGCCTGGAAGTATTAAATTTTAATCTTGTTGCATATTTTTTAAGCACGTGATGTTAAAAGAGATGCTGCATATATTCTAAAAATTTATAAATCCATATATTTACACACATCTTTTCCATTATTATAACGAAATTTATAATTCGCCTTGTATAAAGTATTTTTATATTTTACACTATTTAATAAACGCTAATTAAGGCTTCAGATTCAGAGGCTAAAAAGTGCAGATATGCGATATTCTACATACAGTTACCAATACGCCATAGTTTCAGTTTTAAATCTTTTAGGAATTGTCATAATTATTTCCAAGTTGAGATATTATACATTCACCTTAGATTATAAAACTTTTGATGCTGTCATAGTTTTAGACTCAAAAACTTAAAGCTTCGTAACTTTTAGTTTAGTAGTTTATTTATCATTTTATAAATTAATTTATTATCTGTAGCAGTTCTTAATATAGAAGAAAACAATGGCGTCCTGGGTATATCAGACCTGGCCAGGAAAAAGCTTTACGTTCAGGCCACTTTAATTGCTATTTTCAGTAAAATTATTATTAGTATTATTTTACACCCAAAAGTAACGCCAAAATCTATTTTGAAATTGATTAGTCGTTTTAGACGTTAACACACACACGTTTAGCAACACGTTATGCCGAACTTGAATTAAAGACGCATTGCAATATGAACTTTGTGCATATCCAACATCTCTTTTCGAGTCCCCAGCAATTCTCAGAAAGGGCGAAAGTCGAAACTCGCACATTGCATCAACAAACACATTAAGAACATGACTGATGGATCACAGAGTTAGCAGACGTCAAGTGTATCTACAGAAGTATCGCAAGGGCCAACTAAGTATGTCTTAGATGGAGGATCATTACTTCATCGAATGCCTTGGAAGATTGGAATCACATTCGACTTTATCGAAAGATCTTATGCAGACATCACAGTGAAAAAGAATGACTCAGTCACAGTTGTTTTTGATGGATACAGTGTGAATATCCCAACCATCAAAGAATGCGCACATAGGAGACGAGGTATGAACTCAAAACTATCACCCACAGTGAACTTCTCTCCAGACACTATTTTTATTGGCAAGAACAAATAACTTTTGCATAATGCCGTGAACAAGACCAGGATGATACATCTCATTGGTAATCTCCTCGGTAGACAAGGATGCCATATTATTTATGCTTGACAATGTGCTAGGACAAGGTGTTACATCGTCTAAGTGTATGGATACAGTTGTGTTGGGAGAAAATGCTAACTTACTCATTCTGCTGTTGTTCCATTCTTCGGGAGTTGATATGTGCAAGTATTTGCTTTTCCTGCATGATTTTATGGGCTGTGATAGCACATCACACATACATGGAACCGGCAAGACCACTGCATTTAAAAAACTTCTTGTAGTAATGACCTAAAACTACTAGCAGAGCTCTTCTGCTCAGAGAACAAACCTAAGGACGAAATTGAAGAAACTGGGAGAAATCCATGTCATTACTTTATGGAGACAAGAAAGATGAAACATTACATGTGCTACGTGTCATGAAGTGGATAGGAAAGCAAGAAATGGTTGATGCCTGCTCTTGGGGATGGTTTGTGCGGAACAATGAGTATTTTCCAAAATTAAGTGATTTTCCTCCAGCTCCATGGGATCTCCTAACTATTATCCGCTGCAAGTGTACAAAGGAATGTGGAACAATACGATGTAGCTGCAGAAAAAATGGTCTACCTTCTAGAGATGCTTGTGGACAGTGTCAGGAATCTAGCTACGTTAACTTCATACACGACCAATATCTTGATTCAGAAGACTCCGATATTGATGGATGAGTGTTCATATTACAGACTTAACACAATTCTTTGTTGCTCATTTTACTTCATTTTGTCCTTTTTGTCATTTTGGAAAATATAAATAAAAGTTCACTATTAGAGGAGATTTGTCGTTAGCATGGAAAAGTAGACTAGAAACATATGGGTCACGTTCATTTACTTGTTGAATAATTAAAGTAAATTTTAAGTAATTTCCCGTAGATGAATTCTGGCGGATTTTCGATAGATATTGTAGCACATATTATTGAGACTAACCACGAAGAATTTGCTTCTGTTACAATTTTTTCAAGGTTAGCTCTATTTTTTCATAGTTTGACCTGACTAATATAATAAAATAACCTTTAGAACTGCTGTGCACCATTTTAATTTAAGATATAGAGTAAGCATAATTTGAACGTGCATTTTCTTTTAACATTTATATATAAACTATACTCAAACTCATGTCTGTCTGATTGATACCTTCAAGAATTATTCAGTGAATTCCTTCACGCAGCATCTGCGTAAGATCTTTTTTTAAATGCAATCAAAGTAAAAATAGAATGACTTTCTTTTCTTTTCCTATAATCTATGCCTTTTGTATAAAAATATTAATTTTTAAATTTCTTGTAATAACATGCTCATCATAATCAACATCATGTTCTTTTATTTAATAAAATTACTAGTAAATTGATTACAAAGTACATTAATAGTACAATTTTCCTTTAATTTGTGTTTTAATCTCAACGCATTTCTTATATATAAGATTAACTGCAGAGCTTATTATTTATCAAAAATAGAAATATTTTTAAAACTATAAAATAAAAAATTTAAATCACTTTCGAAAAATGTTTAAAAGAATCACATTAAAGAAAATTCAAAAAAACACGTTGCGATATTTCGGAGACAGCACAACACTTTGGTAACAGGATCACATACGCTGCTGAAGGTTTAAACTACTAGAAATCATTTTTAATTAAAAAAACGTCGATATTGCAATACGTTCGCCATCTGCTGTTCACCAGATAAAATCATACTTCATCTACTGCAACTGTGAAACTAAGATGATTATGGATCCAAACCCCCCTACATTTATTTGTATTAGTTTGGTTAGTTAACAGCAGATGGCCACCGTATTGAAAATCAAAGTTTTTTTTTATTAAAAATTATTTCTGTAGTTTAAATCTTCCGTAGCTTATGTGTTTCTGTTACGAAAATATTGTTCTGTCTCCAACATAGCGCAACGTATTTTTGTATTCGCTCTAATGTGATTTAACTTTTAAAAAAGTAATTTTTAAATAAATTGCATCCGCGTCATCTCCAACTGCAACTGTGAAACTAGAATAATTGTAGATACAAACCCCCCTACATTTCCATGTATAAATTTATTTAACAAACAGCAGATGGCGTCCGTATTGCAAAATCAAAGTTTTTTTTAATAAAAATGATTTCTAGTAGTTTATACCCTCAGCAGCTTATGTGATCCTGTTAGCAAAGAGTTGTGCTGTCTCGGAAATATCGCAACTTGTTTTTGAATATTTCTTTAATGTGATTTTTTTAACTTTTAAAAAATTTTCGCTAGGATTTCAATCTTTTATGTTATAGTTTTCAAAATACTTCTATTTTTGATAAATAATAACAAGCTGTGCAGGGGCGTTAAAATTAACGTAGCCCAGGCACCAGAGCTCAAGATTTTGCAACCACCATCATATAAAGATTTTTTATTGGAAATCGCAGGGTCATAATTCAACTACATTAGTATTTGTAAAAATAAAATATATAAAAATGCGCTGAGATTAACACACAAATTTAAGGAAAATTGTAGTATTAATGTACTTAATGTAATCACAACTTTCTATTAATTTTATTAGATAAAAGAACATATATTATGATCCCACGGCTAAAATTGATTGAGCAAGTTATTGTAAAACATTATTTTTTTATAAAACGGCATAATAAGGCGAAGTTATAGGCATCGAAAGGAATGTCATTATATTTTTGTTTAGTTTCCCAGCATTTTTCTAGTACATAGTTTTATTCCATAATTTAAATTTAAAATTTAAAATCACTGCATCTTGAATTATTATATTTTTGTTAGGCATGTTAGGCACATTTTATGTACAAATGTAGAATAGGTTGCCTACACATTATTATCAAATAATATAATTTTCTTGAATTATTGCATTTCAAATAGATTTATGTTACAAATTACCTTTTAAAAAATTGCAATTAAGTATATCCAATAATTAAAATTCTTCAGGTTGCTGTTAATATGTATTGGACTTCATTATAGGAACTGTGAAACCTTCTTAACCTTTTCTAAACAAGTTTACCTATTACAATAATTATGCCTCAAAAGCAGCTATAAAATAAATAATTTTGTACGTACAAGTATTACATTCATGGAATATTTCTTAAGGTAAAAAAATGTAATATTTTTTGCAAAATAAATAAGTAAAGGTAATGTATCGAATAAATAAACAGTTAGTAAATAACTCTTTTTATGTTTTATTTGATTATTTGATTAGAATATTTAAAATGTCTATAAAGTTTATAAGCTTACCTTGTGATTTTTTTATTTTTCATAATGTACCCACCATACTATAACACAAAATATAACAAAACTATTAAATGGATTTTCGGCAAGTCTGTAGGTAAGTATAAAATAAATATATTATTGTGATTAGAGTGTTATAGCTAGACCATAATATCTCTTGAAATATTAAAATACAAATTTTCAACTTCAACAAATTCTTTTAAGTACTAATTTCAAGAAGGAATTCTTGTTGCTTGGTAAATAGTAATAAAGCTTAAAGCATGTAGTATGTTGCAGCTTTTAAACAGAGGTAATGGATTTATGTACTACTACAGGTACCACATCAGAATATATCAATAAAAAAATATTAACCTGACAAATTATTCATTGTTAAATTGAATCTGATTTGAATTTTTTGATTAAAATTAAATTGTCTATAGCTAACTAACAATTAGGTAATTTTGCAGTTGTTTGAATTACTTTTCATCTTTAAACTTTCCTTTTCCACTTTTTTCCTTGTAGTTTAAATCACCTGAATCGAATACAAAAAAAAGGTAAATCGCTACCTGAAAACTCCTCTTTGAATTGACTCCTTGTCTTGAATTTACTCTTATAACTTGTTCGTCGAAAAATGTGCTAATTAACTGAAACCTATTTGAAGCCTAATTTATTACAGGTTCCGTTATCCAGTTTCTGAATAATTTTTCTTGTAATCTGGATTTTTGAAGCTCTCTTTAGAAATTCAAGTTTCTTTCAAATAATTTGTATTTTTTTTTGATAAACCATAATTTTAATAATCCGGATTTACAAAAGAAATACATTCGGTAAAGGGAAAAACCATAGCCGTTTGGTTTATATACTATGATAAATTCTTTCGAGGAAAATTTTGATGAGCAGAATAAATTTATCCATTAATTAAATGAAGTAAACGGAATCCATAAAGACAGATGACACAACTAAAGAAAATATTACGTTCCTAGTTTCTTCCTAATTTCTATGTGCTCAGACATTGTACAAAATAACACTTAAGGGGAAATACTAATCTGGTTTTCATGAACAGAAGGTAACAAAAAAGAAGTCGAACAGGAGAACCAAACTTACCTACTAATACCAGTCTATTTGTGATTCAATCAACTGAGTACATCGTCTTCTGTGACAGGAAACATGACAGTGACCAATGTGGAGAAACCAAAAGAATAGCATATGGTGATTACAACAGAGAAGAAAGTAAGCTTTTGCTGCCTTGTGTACTTAAGTGTGGTTACATCTAAGTGTGCTTAAGAGTTAACATAAAAACCTGCGATGTAGAGGTTTTATTTTGTATTTACTGTGCCAAAAGTGTCACGTGACTTCGTGACTATAGTGAGTACCTCTGTATGAAGATAGATTTTCATAGAAGGCTCAGGAATTCTCAAGAGAAACAGATGTAACAGTACTGCAACTACACACAGCGTTATACACTACACCTTCACAAGATTCTTCAGTGTACAGCAACAGCAACTCAGTTCAATACCAAGTGTACTGGAGATATTGACAACAATTATAGTGAATTAAATAATATTGATAGGTCTAAATATAGAACTGTAAGTTCACTGTGTTCTGATCTCTAGTGAGTGGCAAGCAATTGTGCGATTTGATGGGTATATTTAATATATAAGATCTACAAGCTTCGAGTTTTCCTCTTCAGTTTGCATAAGTAGATTAATCTTATTCTACGAGAAAGACTCCATCTGGCGATGGAATCTCCAGGAGTTCCAGTTAGACTAACTGGAGTACACAAGGCAGCAAAAGCTTACTTTCTTCTCTGTTGTAATCACCATATGCATATGCTATTCTTTTGGTTTCTCCACATTGGTCACTGTCATGTTTCCTGTCACAGAAGACGATGTACTCAGTTGATTGAATCACAAATAGACTGGTATTAGTAGGTAAGTTTGGTTCTCCTGTTCGACTTCTTTTTTGTTACCTTCTGTTCATGAAAACCAGATTAGTATTTCCCCTTAAGTGTTATTTTGTACAATGTCTGAGCACATAGAAATTAGGAAGAAACTAGGAACGTAATATTTTCTTTAGTTGTGTCATCTGTCTTTATGGATTCCGTTTACTTCATTTAATTAATGGATAAATTTATTCTGCTCATCAAAATTTTCCTCGAAAGAATTTATCATAGTATATAAACCAAACGGCTACGGTTTTTCCCTTTACCGAATGTATTTCTTTTGTAAATCCGGATTATTAAAATTATGGTTTATCAAAAAAAAATACAAATTATTTGAAAGAAACTTGAATTTCTAAAGAGAGCTTCAAAAATCCAGATTACAAGAAAAATTATTCAGAAACTGGATAACGGAACCTGTAATAAATTAGGCTTCAAATAGGTTTCAGTTAATTAGCACATTTTTCGACGAACAAGTTATAAGAGTAAATTCAAGACAAGGAGTCAATTCAAAGAGGAGTTTTCAGGTAGCGATTTACCTTTTTTTTGTATTCGATTCAGGTGATTTAAACTACAAGGAAAAAAGTGGAAAAGGAAAGTTTAAAGATGAAAAGTAATTCAAACAACTGCAAAATTACCTAATTGTTAGTTAGCTATAGACAATTTAATTTTAATCAAAAAATTCAAATCAGATTCAATTTAACAATGAATAATTTGTCAGGTTAATATTTTTTTATTGATATATTCTGATGTGGTACCTGTAGTAGTACATAAATCCATTACCTCTGTTTAAAAGCTGCAACATACTACATGCTTTAAGCTTTATTACTATTTACCAAGCAACAAGAATTCCTTCTTGAAATTAGTACTTAAAAGAATTTGTTGAAGTTGAAAATTTGTATTTTAATATTTCAAGAGATATTATGGTCTAGCTATAACACTCTAATCACAATAATATATTTATTTTATACTTACCTACAGACTTGCCGAAAATCCATTTAATAGTTTTGTTATATTTTGTGTTATAGTATGGTGGGTACATTATGAAAAATAAAAAAATCACAAGGTAAGCTTATAAACTTTATAGACATTTTAAATATTCTAATCAAATAATCAAATAAAACATAAAAAGAGTTATTTACTAACTGTTTATTTATTCGATACATTACCTTTACTTATTTATTTTGCAAAAAATATTACATTTTTTTACCTTAAGAAATATTCCATGAATGTAATACTTGTACGTACAAAATTATTTATTTTATAGCTGCTTTTGAGGCATAATTATTGTAATAGGTAAACTTGTTTAGAAAAGGTTAAGAAGGTTTCACAGTTCCTATAATGAAGTCCAATACATATTAACAGCAACCTGAAGAATTTTAATTATTGGATATACTTAATTGCAATTTTTTAAAAGGTAATTTGTAACATAAATCTATTTGAAATGCAATAATTCAAGAAAATTATATTATTTGATAATAATGTGTAGGCAACCTATTCTACATTTGTACATAAAATGTGCCTAACAAAAATATAATAATTCAAGATGCAGTGGTTTGTAATTTTAAATGTAAATTATGGAATAAAACTATGTACTAGAAAAATGCTGGGAAACTAAACAAAAATATAATGACATTCCTTTCGATGCCTATAACTTCGCCTTATTATGCCGTTTTATAAAAAAATAATGTTTTACAATAACTTGCTCAATCAATTTTAGCCGTGGGATCATAATATATGTTCTTTTATCTAATAAAATTAATAGAAAATTGTGATTACATTAAGTACATTAATACTACAATTTTCCTTAAATTTGTGTGTTAATCTCAGCGCATTTTTATATATTTTATTTTTTACAAATACTGATGTAGTTGAATTATGACCCTGCGATTCCCAATAAGAAATCTTTATATGATGGTGGTTGCAAAATCTTGAGCTCTGGTGCCTGGGCTACGTTAATTTTAACGTCCCTGCACAGCTTGTTATTATTTATCAAAAATAGAAGTATTTTGAAAACTATAACATAAAAGATTGAAATCCTAGCGAAAATTTTTTAAAAGTTAAAAAAATCACATTAAAGAAATATTCAAAAACAAGTTGCGATATTTCCGAGACAACAACTCTTTGCTAACAGGATCACATAAGCTGCTGAAGGTTTAAACTACTAGAAATCATTTTTATTAAATAAAACTTTGATTTTGCAATACGGTCGCCATCTGCTGTTTGTTAAATAAATTTATACAAGGAAATGTAGGGGGGTTTGTATCTACAATTATTCTAGTTTCACAGTTGCAGTTGGAGATGACGCGGATGCAATTTATTTAAAAATTACTTTTTTAAAAGTTAAATCACATTAGAGCGAATACAAAAATACGTTGCGCTATGTTGGAGACAGAACAATATTTTCGTAACAGAAACACATAAGCTACGGAAGATTTAAACTACAGAAATAATTTTTAATAAAAAAAACTTTGATTTTCGATACGGTGGCCATCTGCTGTTAACTAACCAAACTAATACAAATAAATGTAGGGGGGTTTGGATCCATAATCATCTTAGTTTCACAGTTGCAGTAGATGAAGTATGATTTTATCTGGTGAACAGCAGATGGCGAACGTATTGCAATATCGACGTTTTTTTAATTAAAAATGATTTCTAGTAGTTTAAACCTTCAGCAGCGTATGTGATCCTGTTACCAAAGTGTTGTGCTGTCTCCGAAATATCGCAACGTGTTTTTTTGAATTTTCTTTAATGTGATTCTTTTAAACATTTTTCGAAAGTGATTTAAATTTTTTATTTTATAGTTTTAAAAATATTTCTATTTTTGATAAATAATAAGCTCTGCAGTTAATCTTATATATAAGAAATGCGTTGAGATTAAAACACAAATTGAAGGAAAATTGTACTATTAATGTACTTTGTAATCAATTTACTAGTAATTTTATTAAATAAAAGAACATGATGTTGATTATGATGAGCATGTTATTACAAGAAATTTAAAAATTAATATTTTTATACAAAAGGCATAAATAAGGCGAGATTATAGGAAAAGAAAAGAAAGTCATTCTATTTTTACTTTGATTGCATTTAAAAAAAGATCTTACGCAGATGCTGCGTGAAGGAATTCACCGAATAATTCTTGAAGGTATCAATCAGACAGACATGAGTTTGAGTATAGTTTATATATAAATGTTAAAAGAAAATGCACGTTCAAAAAGTGCAGTGCGATGAGCAGGTGGGGTTATGCTTACTCTATATCTTAAATTAAAATGGTGCACAGCAGTTCTAAAGGTTATTTTATTATATTAGTCAGGTCAAACTATGAAAAAATAGAGCTAACCTTGAAAAAATTGTAACAGAAGCAAATTCTTCGTGGTTAGTCTCAATAATATGTGCTACAATATCTATCGAAAATCCGCCAGAATTCATCTACGGGAAATTACTTAAAATTTACTTTAATTATTCAACAAGTAAATGAACGTGACCCATATGTTTCTAGTCTACTTTTCCATGCTAACGACAAATCTCCTCTAATAGTGAACTTTTATTTATATTTTCCAAAATGACAAAAAGGACAAAATGAAGTAAAATGAGCAACAAAGAATTGTGTTAAGTCTGTAATATGAACACTCATCCATCAATATCGGAGTCTTCTGAATCAAGATATTGGTCGTGTATGAAGTTAACGTAGCTAGATTCCTGACACTGTCCACAAGCATCTCTAGAAGGTAGACCATTTTTTCTGCAGCTACATCGTATTGTTCCACATTCCTTTGTACACTTGCAGCGGATAATAGTTAGGAGATCCCATGGAGCTGGAGGAAAATCACTTAATTTTGGAAAATACTCATTGTTCCGCACAAACCATCCCCAAGAGCAGGCATCAACCATTTCTTGCTTTCCTATCCACTTCATGACACGTAGCACATGTAATGTTTCATCTTTCTTGTCTCCATAAAGTAATGACATGGATTTCTTCCCAGTTTCTTCAATTTCGTCCTTAGGTTTGTTCCCTGAGCAGAAGAGCTCTGCTAGTAGTTTTAGGTCATTACTACAAGAAGTTTTTTAAATGCAGTGGTCTTGCCGGTTCCATGTATGTGTGATGTGCTATCACAGCCCATAAAATCATGCAGGAAAAGCAAATACTTGCACATATCAACTCCCGAAGAATGGAACAACAGCAGAATGAGTAAGTTAGCATTTTCTCCCAACACAACTGTATCCATACACTTAGACGATGTAACACCTTGTCCTAGCACATTGTCAAGCATAAATAATATGGCATCCTTGTCTACCGAGGAGATTACCAATGAGATGTATCATCCTGGTCTTGTTCACGGCATTATGCAAAAGTTATTTGTTCTTGCCAATAAAAATAGTGTCTGGAGAGAAGTTCACTGTGGGTGATAGTTTTGAGTTCATACCTCGTCTCCTATGTGCGCATTCTTTGATGGTTGGGATATTCACACTGTATCCATCAAAAACAACTGTGACTGAGTCATTCTTTTTCACTGTGATGTCTGCATAAGATCTTTCGATAAAGTCGAATGTGATTCCAATCTTCCAAGGCATTCGATGAAGTAATGATCCTCCATCTAAGACATACTTAGTTGGCCCTTGCGATACTTCTGTAGATACACTTGACGTCTGCTAACTCTGTGATCCATCAGTCATGTTCTTAATGTGTTTGTTGATGCAATGTGCGAGTTTCGACTTTCGCCCTTTCTGAGAATTGCTGGGGACTCGAAAAGAGATGTTGGATATGCACAAAGTTCATATTGCAATGCGTCTTTAATTCAAGTTCGGCGTGTTGCTAAACGTGTGTGTGTTAACGTCTAAAACGACTAATCAATTTCAAAATAGATTTTGGCGTTACTTTTGGGTGTAAAATAATACTAATAATAATTTTACTGAAAATAGCAATTAAAGTGGCCTGAACGTAAAGCTTTTTCCTGGCCAGGTCTGATATACCCAGGACGCCATTGTTTTCTTCTATATTAAGAACTGCTACAGATAATAAATTAATTTATAAAATGATAAATAAACTACTAAACTAAAAGTTACGAAGCTTTAAGTTTTTGAGTCTAAAACTATGACAGCATCAAAAGTTTTATAATCTAAGGTGAATGTATAATATCTCAACTTGGAAATAATTATGACAATTCCTAAAAGATTTAAAACTGAAACTATGGCGTATTGGTAACTGTATGTAGAATCTCGCATATCTGCACTTTTTAGCCTCTGAATCTGAAGCCTTAATTAGCGTTTATTAAATAGTGTAAAATATAAAAATACTTTATACAAGGCGAATTATAAATTTCGTTATAATAATTGAAAAGATGTGTGTAAATATATGGATTTATAAATTTTTAGAATATATGCAGCATCTCTTTTAACATCACGTGCTTAAAAAATATGCAACAAGGTTAAAATTTAATACTTCCAGGCAATATCTCTTATTTGCTTTTGCTAATATTGTTGCTTTTATATAAACAGAACGACTTCATATAATGACAAACCTCTGGCAAAACAAAATCATTCTCATAAACTAAAAGATAGTTGGTTGAAATTGTTAATAATTTATTTTTACTGAAAAACGAGAGATGGGCGTTTCTTATCTCAGCTGCATTACTAGTTGCGAGAGGCTAACCATGAATTCAATTTGTTTTTAATAACTGTGCAGGTTTTATTTTGTTACTAATGTGTTTAGTAAAATTTTATGTTAATTTTATTAATTTTATTTTTGATTAAATTAGTGCTTATAATTACAAAATAAAACCAATAAGATATGTTCGAGTTGTTTTATTAAAAATATATAATTTTTGTGAAACTGTACGCGAAGTAAACACAATACAGGCCGCGAAATCCAATTTCCAAGTAACTTACAACTAGTACCATAGTTCAGGTAAATAACGTTTTGAAAAGAAAAAAATTTGGGAAAAGCTGAAAATTGATATATACGCTTAAAATGTGGTGCTGAGAAACGTATCACAACTCCTCATGCGTGGGTGATCAAGGTCCTTTGATGCATGCATAATTCTATCTAAAGCACTAGGTATACATACACATGAATGGACCTTGGTGGGTGATGAGCCGGCTGCGCCATCTTGGAAAAATGGCGGACAAAATTGCTTTTTCGCTAATATTTCAGAAAGTATTAATTTTATGGGCATCAATGATCCGAATGAAAATGTAGCTGACAAGATTCCCCACAATTTAATTTTTTATCGAACCTCGTACTTTCAATAGTTTCTGAGATAGAATTTTTTTCAGCAACTGTCATTTTTTGACAACCCGAAAAGTGCCGTTTTTTGCGCGTTTTTCGTAAATATTTCAAATTTGGCTACTCCTACGTACAAAATGGATTTTATAAACGTTAACGAGAATTAAATTTCCTACAAAAAAGTTGGTTATTGAATGTCGCGCAGCTATTTTTGGATATATGATTTTGTAATAGTATATTAAGTATCAAGAACAGTAAGGACAGTTTTCCGATCGACGACAATATTGGAGGAGATCGGTAAACTCCTTACTGTTTGAGATGCTTATACTATTTTTTGTACGACCATTATTAATACAAAGGTATTAACTAAGGAAATATCCCCGAAAAAAATAGATTTAAGATAATTTATTTTGCCCTATATATCCACCAAACATTAAGTAGGTTTTGTCGTTACCATGGATACGTTTGTAATTACTATTATTTTTGAATGTCACGATATTTGTCAAACTCGTGAGAATGAGTGAATCTGAAAACGAATATAATTGGGATATTGAAGAGGCCTGAGCAAATTTAAATAAACAACATACATTTTTTTAAATAGTCCAATTATTTAGAAAATAAATGATTTCTCGCGAAAGAGACATCTAAAGATCATGCATTTATTTTATAAATTACATATAATTTACTTACCGTTCTGTTTTTGACAGAACTGAACGGTAAGTAATTACTTACCGACGCGTTTTTGCTTAGCAACCAGTAAATATAACCTACTGTTATAAAACCAAGTATGGTAAACAAACCGAAATAGCATGGTCGTACAAAAAATACTATTCTGTCCGAGTGACATACAAAGGTTTTTCGCCTACCTGCTTTTATACTTATACAAATTTTAAACAGTAAATTTAATTTACTTTAAATTAAAAATAAACTTATGTTAGAGGAATGTGATGGAGTGAATGAAAACAAAAATAACGACGAAAAAAAATACCGGGTCCGGCAAAATGATCTCCCACATTTTGCACCGCCACTGTGCCCGAATCACTGAAGAGAGGGGAAGCTTAGCGTAGTCGGTTGGTAGCTCGCGCCTTGCCATTTCAGTTGTCGTCATGAATTGGACGGGCGAGCATCGTGCCTTCGTTATCGAAACATTTATGAAAAGTAACGAATCTGTGATTACGACGCAAAGAACTTTTCGTACTCACATCGCGCTTGGTAGACATGCTCCGGTTCCAGATCGCAAAACAATACTGTTGTGGGTTTCAAATTTTAGAGCCACAGGTTCAGCCATAAAAAGAAAATCAACTGGTAGACCCTTCTGGGTCTTCCAATTGATTTTCTTTTTAAGTGTCCTAACACTTCTGTGTTAGGACACCGGAAAATCTTGCAGCTGTAAGAGAAGCAGTTGAACGATCTCCTAGCCGTTCAGCTGTTAAACATGCCTCTGCTTTGCGTTTGTCAGATCGTTCTGGGAGAAGAATTTTACATGCCGATCTAAAGTTCCACCCATACAAAATGATGATCCTGCAAGAACTTAGTGAACGGGACTGGGAAAATTGCAGAGCATGTACCAACGATATTCTTCAAAACGTCCCACAAAATGCTCTTTTAATAACGAGTGACGAAGCTCATTTCCATTTGTCTGGCAGTGTGAACAAGCAGAATTTTTGCTACTGGGCACCAGAAAATCCGCGGCAGCTCCATGAAAGGCCACTTCACAGCCAACGTGGTACCGTCTGGTGTGCTGTTGGATCTTTTGGCGTTTGGGGTCCCTATTTTTTTGAAGAGGGAGGCGTGACGGTTACCGTAACTGCCGACCGATATGTCGATATGCTACGCAATTCTTTGGAACCAAAACTTAGAGAACTTGAACATCCGGATGTGTGGTTTCAACAGGATGGAGCCACGGCTCATACGGCAAGAAGGATAATGGACGTTTTAAGGGAAATGCTTCCAGGACAAGTAATCTCCTTACGTGGAGACGTTGGGTGGCCTGCGCGTTCACCCGATCTTGCCCCATGCCACTTTTTCCTTTGGGGCTACCTGAAAGCGAAGGTTTTTCAACACCATCTCCGAACCATTGACGAATTGAAAGCAGCAATACGCCAAGAAATTACAGGAATATCACCTCAAATTACTGCTCGAGTGATGGAAATTTTCAGAAATCAGCTTCGAATGTGTATCGAAAAAAATGGTCGCCACTTGGACTCTGTAATTTTCAAAACTTAATAAAAACAAATGGCATAGCATACATTTTCACTTAATAAAAATAAAATCTAAATAGCATTTACAATGGCGTTTTTATTAAAGATTAAAATGTGGGAGATCATTTTGCCGGACCCTGTATTAGTGAACTTACAGTAAATAGCTCTCTTAATCAGGTTCTGCTAGATTCTCGGATTTTCATTCCGGCGCTGAAAGCTGCGTTTTTTTCTTAAACTACTCCCAAAAGAGAACAAAATGCAAGGAAAAACTAATAGGAAAATAATGGTTTCTTAAGTTTTCATATGCACCAGCGAGAGTTATTATATGGAAAAACACTCAGCTTTATCGGTTAACGCGCATGCGTATTAGACATACGAGATATGTATAATTTAAACCAAATAAAAATAAAAAAAAGGATACTTTAGCCAGTCAAGTTACAATAAAAAATTTATTAACATTAATTATTACTAGTTAACTCAAAAAAAAGAAAAAAAAATTAGAGTTCACAATCAACATCCCCTTCTCCAAAAGCTTTTTTTCTTTGACTAAAACTAATCAGACTGCCCTGGTAAGGGGCCAAATTTGGCCAAAGGTCTTTCAAAGATTCATCTTGTTTGGTCAAAATGGTAGCTACTCGAGCAATGCCATCCCTTTCGGCATGTAATTTTAGGATTCTCCCTAAAGGCCATCTAAAATATGGTGCAAGATTATTGGTACTTGGTGGCGGAGAAGTGGGTTCAACCACTTAGCGCGCTGTCTAGTCCAAAAATCTTGTTGAAGTCTTTGAAGCAGTTGCCAACAATTTAAAGTGTTTAATTTTTTATGCGTATGATCTTCATCGCTTAAAGCGGATAATGGTTGCAGGATTAACAGTGCCCTGGTGCTAAAACAGTTAAGTCATTTGCGTCATTGCATAATGAATGTAAGAAGTGTGAGTTAAAAGAGCTTCTATCTGGCACAGAACTATATACAAGCCGATTGTATTTGAAGATTTGCTCTCCAATCACGCGGTGCAAATGGGTTTTCACAGCTTTAACTTCAGTTTATACAATACCAGAGAAAGGTGGTCCCTGAGGTGGGGAAAATGCCATGTGATCTTTTTGTGCCTGCTGCACTTTTGCGAAAATTTTGTGTTTGCTTTGAAGCACTTTAAAAATTGATACAACAATCGCTACAGAAACAGACTAAAAAGGCATCACTAGTTAGGTCCGAACCTTCGAGGCGAGTACTAGATGTAGCGCCTTAACAGACAGACAAATAAATACATGAATGTACGATTTATATTTTTTGCACCGCGTGCTTTACCTAGCGTGGTTCTGAAAGGACCGGCTTAATCAGTGAAAACATTCTAACACGTTCACTAACACGAGGAGAGAACAAATCCCCCATAGGCGGTTGAAAAGGCTTTGGAGATAATCGTCAATATTTTTGACAATTTAACACTAGCTTTCGTCGTATTGGTAGTATATACGAGCAACGTCTGGTAAGATGGATCTTTTTGTGCACGTATTGTTTAAAGAGGCTAGTTGGTAACAAAACGCGTCCGAACTTGGACGTCACTGAAGTGATAATATCTTTAAAGTAGAAATACTTTCGGATTTGAACGAAAAGGTTTCAGAATTGATTTCGATGATATATGGGAAAAGTCACAAGACTTGATAACAGCAATTTCTTTTGTTTAGTATGTAGGGGGGGTGTGTGGTAAGTCTACATTCAAGTTCTCGTATTAATCGGAGGCTGCGAAGTGTCCATCTTGGAAAAAAGAGGTTAAAGTATTTTTTCAATTTATCTCGTTGACCGTAGGTCTGAGAAAAGAAGTAACTCATAACGTTTTTGTCGGAAATTCGATTCTGTACAACTTCCTCAATTCACTTCTCTGAGAAATGTATGTATTAAAAAAGTTATAAACAAATAACCGTAAAAATTTAGGGGTTGCAAATCTTTGGGGTGAAGTAACCATTTCATTTTTGGTCGTACGAGCAAAATTGTTCTGACCTTTCTTGTAGGCAATCTAAAAACGAACAATTTAGTGCACTCACTTTTTTGGTTCCGTTCTTTGGTATAGTGGAAGGCAGCGGCCGAATGGAGGTAAGTCGAAAACGAGGCAGTAAGCGCGTATAACGTTCTTCCTACTGGTAAGTTATTTATCTCCTTAACCATACGTCTGAGTAAAAAATTTGTTACCACCATTTTTGTCGGCAATACGATTCTCTACAACTTCCTCAGTACACTTCTTTGATAAATCTTTGTAATAAAAAGTTATAAACAAATAACCGTAAAAATCTAGAGGTTGAATATCTTTGGGGTGAAGTAACTATTTCATTTTTGGTCGTACGAGAAAGATTGTTCTTACCTTTCTTGTAGACAATTTAAAAACGATCAATTTAGTGCACTCACTTTTTTGCAATGTTCTAACGGCATCTAGAACAACTTCTTTTCTACAAACAAACAACTTTGAAACGTGTTCTATCTTACTCTAGTTACAAACAAATAACAAAAAGTTTTAAGAAGACGTTAGAGCAGACAAACAAACCTAAATTGACACATCTGATTTGCGTGACGCTCGCGCCATCTGCTGGATGGGGGCGTAAGTAAGTCATATACATTTTTGTACGACCATGCTATTTCGGATTGTTTACCATACTTGGTTTTAGAACAGTAGGTTATATTTACTGGTTGCTAAGCAAAAACGCGTCGGTAAGTAATTACTTACCGTTCAGTTCTGTCAAAAACAGAACGGTAAGTAAATTATATGTAATTTATAAAAAAAATGCATGATCTTTAGATGTCTCTTTCGCGAGAAATCATTTATTTTCTAAATAATTGGACTATTTAAAAAAATTCATGTTGTTTATTTAAATTTGCTCAGGCCTCTTCAATATCCAAATTATATTCGTTTTCAGATTCACTCATTCTCACGAGTTTGACAAATATCGTGACATTCAAAAATAATAGTAATTACAAACGTCTCCATGGTAACGACAAAACCTACTTAATGTTTGGTGGATATACAGGGCAAAAATAAATTATCTTAAATCTATTTTTTTCGGGGATATTTCCTAGTTAATACCTTTGTATTCATAATGGTCGTACAAAAAATAGTATAAGCATCTCAAACAGTAAGGAGTTTACCGATCTCCTCCAACATTGTCGTCGATCGGTAAACTGTCCTTACTGTTCTTGATACTTAATATACTATTGTGTCTCAAGGGCAGAAAATTAGCATTTGTAGCCCGCAGTTGTGTGATGCCCGAGCGAAGCGAAGCATAGCGAGGGCAGCGGACAACTTAGGGCTACAAAAGCTTTTCGGTCCGAGTGACATGCAACAGTTTTTCGCCTACCTGTTTGAAAGTTTAAAAAAGAATTCCAAAAGTTAAACAGTAACGTAACTTATTAGTAAATTAAATAGGCATATGTTAGTGGGAATGAATGAAAATGAAAATAACGCTAGAGACGTTTTTAGTAGTATGTTAACTATATTAACATAATAATCATTACACTACATACAACACGGCCGTATAGTAAATGTTTTTACTATTATTAGTAAATAAAAGAAACAGGATATGATTTTTAATTAGTATGAATTAGGGTTCCTAAATATGAACTGAGCTGTGTGTTATTTAGAGTTAAGTCACACATGTCCAATTTTCCTAGTGACATTTCATGGTTTGAAACTATTTATTAGAAGGTTGGTAATCATGAAAATTGGTTTAATAAATTAAACTGTCAGTATGACAATTATATAAATCTGAAATTTGATACAATTAATACTTTATTAAAAACTGTCGTAAAATTGATATATGTACTATAGTAGTTTTAAAAATTCTCTACAATAACAATAAATAATGATAATGTGCACATTAAAACATTTTACATGCATAAAAATAAACATGACAGCTTAACCTAAAATTTATAACTGACAACTGCTGAATGTTGTCACTAAAATAAAAAGAGAGAAAAAAAGTATCTCTGTTTGAGACAGCCTAGTTTTGGCCTAGAAAGAGATAGAATTTGACACCCGTGTCCTAACTCTAAAATAACACAGTTGAAGTTTTCATTTAGGAACTCTAGTATGAATTAGATCAACTTATAGTAGACGCATTTGCTACATTTTATGCATACGGCGGACAGTCTCGCACGGTCGCACTGTTTTAGGCTTTAGTCTTTAGTACTGGCTAGGCCGCTAGACAGGGTACTTGTTGCCCCAGGCCGCTCGCTCAACCGGCTTTACTTGTAAACACTAATAAATAATAATAAAAAATATAAAAAAAGACAGTAGCTTGTTCTCGAAGTTCAGGTGGTGTACAGCTGAACTCATCACCTTCAATAATGTCGTTATTGTGGTCTATCATTGTATAATTTATTGAAATCACAATTTTCTTTTTATTAATTAATTGTCACAACCACCATTTATGGTGTTTGACACTGTGAAAAGAAAAAAACAAACGACAAATTTCTCGGCGAAGACATGAAAATTAAACTTATGATCTAAGAAGCCTAGAAAAATTTGACGTATGCTTTTTATATTTTTAAAGGTTAAGTAAAAATATGTTTGAGATTACATTTTCCGTCATATTCCGTTGCTAAAAGCATTACGAATGAGTTATATTTTTAATGTTAAAAACTAATGATTTCATTTTTTGATTAAAAACTTTTTAGGATAATGCATAGGAGTGGTCAAAGTATGACAATTTAAAAAACAATTACAATTTTTACAGTATCTTCAACTTAACATAAATAAATCGTGCTTTCATCTGGTAGTAGTATAGAGGTTATATATTTGACATAAGAGGGCAGTAAAAAGTTTGACATAAGAGGCCCGCAAAGAAGCCTTAAATGCCCTCAAAATAGGACATTTAGAAAGCACTTTCTGATCAGGTAGGCGAAAAAAGCATTTCAAGCCCTTAGTTGTCTGCTGCCCTCGCTCCGCTCGGGCTTCAAACAACTGCCGGCTGCAAATGCTAACTTTCTGCCCTTGAGACACAAAATACTATTTCTATTTGAGTATCCAGATGAAAGCATTTGAACACGCATTTTGCGTATCTAAAAGAAATTTGGAAACAGTAACATTTTATTTTTTTAAATTTATTTTATTTACGCAACAACTGGAATGGTAACGCTCGCATAAGCAGCCGCGCGCCGTATTTTGCGCAGAGAGAGCTAGGGCTTAATAGAGGGATCTCTATTCTTGTCTGTTATAAATATGGTATGGCGGCTTGTTTTCTGTGAGTAACAGTTTTTATTTTGTTGTATTCTTTGATGAAAATACTATTTATTTGTGTCTCATTATTAAATATATTTTACCAAATATATTTATTCTATCAAATGAAATATGTTTTTCTTCCATCCAGTTTTTTAATTCATCATTAAGTATCAATTATCATTTATATCACAATCAAAAGTATTGGCATAGATTCTACTTTGAATTTATAATAATTTTTAAAGCACTTTGTACCTATAATGCTATACTAATACACATGGCAAATTTGAACGGGTTCTTGCTGCTTAATGGTCTTTGTGTGTATCAGACAAGGATGGAAATACCTACGAAGGGAGGTTATGCTCAAATACAAAGCAGAATTAGAATCTTCAGTGTTGCCAACTGTCATTATACGTGCCAAAGTATCCCTAACAAATCTTATTTAAAACAAAGTTATTTTTTAATGATTTATAATAATGAAATAACTCAAATAGAAAAATAGTGTAAGATATTCGTTTCATAAGGCGTTTTAGCGCACTATTCCTTGTAATATAGGCTGTGTAACACTTGAATTTTTAAGAACAATGCAATGGTTCTGAGAAAAACAGCCAACGAGTGCAAGCGTCCACTTGCTACCACTGATTATAAAAAGAACAGCTTACGTAAATGCTTGAAGAATTGATACCGACATAAAGTAAATGTTTCCAATAAATGATACTATGATCATTTCTGACATTATACCATTTAGATTTTTACAAAGTACAGATAGTTTATTGTAATGGTCTCGTAGTTCAGTCCATTGAACATTCCAGTAATTCTAGGAAAAAAATAGTAAATATTTATTATTTAAGCAATTAACTAGTGTGATTTACTACTAACTGAAACTCTGTAGCTAAAATTTGCTTGGAAATACATACTTTAGTTTTGATCTTTTTGGCAATCTGTCGAAATCTTTCAGCAATAGCAGATGTAAGAAGAATAATTACTAGATCAAAAAATTGCCATGCAAATGTAGCAATTAAGGAAACCAGCTGTAAAAATTATAGTGAACAATTTGTGTGTTAGTTCTCGATCTATTGTTTGGTTATCTTACCTCGACCAGCGCACCTTTCCAGTGGGAATAGTCGCAAACATTAAATAACTCTTCATATATTATTTCGAAATATCGTTCTAAGAAATCATCAGTTCCGTTCATTTTGGCTAAAACCTTTTTTGTTGCACCACCAACAAAGAGTAAATGCTCTACTACAATCAAAAGCAAGTATAAGAAATATAATTGTTTTTGTCTTTCTATTAAGTTCTTGGGTTTAGAAATATTTCCAAACATGGATCTTGATAGACCGACAGTATGTTGGTAGATAGGAGATCAATAAATGTCTAGAATATGTTAGAATCATTACAAGTCACAAAATGAGGAATCCTTAACTTTCAAACTCTATTACCCGAAGAGAGGTAACCTCCTACCTCTTCAAAGGTACCCTTCACCACCGCAGTTGTCGTTTAGAGGCATCAGTTTGTGTATTGTCATTGATAAGTTTATTCAGTATTTCCGACGTAGAAGTCTCAAGCTCTTTCGCCTTTTTATCTACCTTCACATTTTCTTATCTTTCATCTTTGCGTCGTCTGTCTTTGCATCTGCTGGCAGATACAAAATCTTGAATTGTTTCATTTAGGTTTGATATTAAACGCGATGCACCTTTAAAGTATCCCGAAGATCTTTTATCATGGTCTTTTATTTGCATAGTGTGTTGGTTCGCAATAACCCTGGCAAAGGTCCATACAAGGTTCTACTAATAGGAACCAGCTAGATTAAACTTTTTCGGGAGGTATCGATCACTCACCACTTTGTATTGGTCTGTCCACTTTGTTAATTCCCACATTGGGTTTAGGTTGGCCAACTGAATTTTGGACAGTAAGTAATGAATTTACAATTTTTTGACTGGAGCTATATAATGACCACTTGTTGTTGATTGGTTTGTCCCCAGTTTTTCAAAATAGAGGAGAAAGGGTAGTGAAGATGGCACCGAACATATTAATGACTCATTGTATTTAATAAAATCGAGAAAATTACAAAGTAAAGTCAAATTACTACTATACCCTGTCCAGCCAACAGAAATAGTTAAGCCACGCCCTACAACAGTGCGGTATATTTGAATAGAGCTTTTTTATTGGTCGGTTTTCTAAAACACGTATCACAAGCATGCGAATACGTTATTGTTGAGAGCTCCCAGTGATACCCATGTGTAAAATAAGTTGCCTAATTACATTATCTAATAATTACTTTATTTTATAACTTTTTAATCAATTTTTACTTTTTATAGCAACACATTTAAATTATTTTAATAATCATTTATTAAAAGAAAAAATATATAGAAAATTTTTCTCTGAATTAGCGTCGCAGCACTAAGATTGCGTGTTTGCAACATGATTTTGTTGTGGTGGTTACAGTTGGTATTAGTTATTTACTTAGTTGTTGTTTTGCTCTTAATGTCACTTAAGTTATTTCAAATTTGCTTGAAGCTTTCTAAGATTTAGTGCACATTTGTGTATATTAAGGTAAGTACTGAAAACGATTTATATTGATTGTCTTAAAATCACATTTTGCCATAAAGTGATAAAGTTATCAATAATAGATCAACCTGTTCTTTCTCCACCGAAAAAACGGATAGCCAGACATTTCTCGCTTGAAGAAAAAGAACGTGTCGTTGGTATCTGGCTTACGCTGGAGAGAACCCACACAACCCTAAAACGAAAAACGTCGAGTTTATTGCAACAGCAGCAAGTAAGGTTTCACTTTATACATATTATTATGTACTTATATAAATTATGCATATTCATTTAGGCGTGAGCGTCTCGAGTGTGTTCAAGATTATCAGTGAATACAAGGAAACACACGAGCTGAATCCACCGAAAGTGTACTACAGACAATGACTAATTTTAGACAACATTGATGAAGGAACTAAAAGTGCTCTTAGACGTTTAGTTCATTCCTTTTTTGAAAGAAATGAACCACCTACTCTACACAGAATATTAACGACTGTTCACGATAACGATGGTTTACCGCAACTCAAAAGGAATATTTTATGGAAATTGCTAAAAGAAATTGGCTTTCGGTGAGAAAATAAACTTTTTATTTCTACATGTTGTAATCGAATTGGGTTTGGCTATATAGGTTTTCGAAAAGATCGCGCAATAGTGTCCTACGGGAAAAAGATGAGATTATCGCCTGGAGACGACGTTTTGTGCGACAGATCAGAAAGTACCGGGAGAAGGCAAGAATTGTATTTCTTAGACGAGACGTGGGTGAATGCTGGTCATACTATACATAAAGTATGGAAGGACTCGACAATTCTAACTCCGCGGCAAGCTTTCTTACAAGGACTAACGACTGGCTTAAAAGATCCATCTGGCAAGGGAAATCGTCTTATAGTCCTCCATATAGGATCCGAGGACGGTTTTGTTGAAGATGGTTTATTATGCTTCGAATCTCAGAAAACCGGAGATTACCACGAAGAAATGACAGGTGAAGTTTTCGAAAACTGACTTACTAAAGTTCTGGGACACTTGGAAAAGCATTCTGTAGTTGTTATGGACAACACTTTCTATCACAGCCGAAAAACGGAAAAATTGCCAAATACTAGCACAAAAAAGTTGACAAGTAAGTCAATTACTTATGAACCAGACATGATAAAAGCCGAACTCCTGCATCTTGTACGACAGGCTGCCGTTACGCCAAATTATGTGATCGATGAGATGGCAAATGAATAGAATGTTATGGTTTTGCGATTGCCCACATATCTTTGTGAATACAACCCTATTAAATTCGGGTCAAATAAAAGGGGAAGTAGCGCGAAACAATACTACTTTCAAAATAAAAGACAAAGAAATGAAAGAAGCAGTCAAAGATGTTTCTGCCGAAAATTGGAAGAATGCTATTTGTCATGCTCAAGGTGAAGAAGAAAAACTGTGGCAGCTTGACATTGCCATGGACCTAATAGTAGAACCACTGATCATTAGTGTGAGGGACGACTTTTCTTTATCTGATTCTGATTTACAGTCTGATTAATTAGTCATATTACAATTTGGTATTCACTACTTATAATAGTTGTTATTTTATGTTATTTTGTTGTTTAATTTTATTTGTTAAGAAGAGCACGTTAAGCAGTCGGTATAGAAAACCACATAACCATGTTTCGGTAGCTGTCGTTAAAATAAAACTTTCCTATGCGACGCACAAGTATATGTTTACCTCGGTGGTTTAATAATAATAATTTCTACAACCCCTCACCTGTGAACCAGGACCTAGAAGCTATGAAGTTTGTGCGGGAGGGAGGGGGCGATTATTATCATTACGCAAACCCAACGTGCGACTGCAGCGGATTTATGGACAGATGGAACAGCGTAAATCCCACATTTGTGTCGCAGCTAAGGAAAACTGCAGAATACCTTAACCAGAACTGCCGATACCAGGAGTCAAACCTGCGTCGCTTGGGTGAAATGCCAGCACGCTAGACAATTCACTACCAAGGCTGTTTGGCAATGTTAATTTCAATTAACATTTATACAATACAATACAATTAATTAGTCTTACACATATTATAATTTTTAATGTGACAATTTGTATAGTATTCTGTAATAGTTATTTAAGATACAAGTGTAAAAACTCCTTTATTTCGCGAACGGGCTGGTTTAAACGGGAGCGAGGTACGAGCGAGCCAATAACCAAATGTAAAAATATATCTTAAGGGAGAAGTCATTGCATCGCAGCTTTAGAAACGTTACAAAAATTTTTAATGATTTCTAGTAGTACGATAAACAAGCAGAAGCTAGCCATCACCTAGTTCGAGTGCAGTGCAAGCAATTCCTTAAATGGCTGTCAATAACTAATCTGAATTAAGTGTTCTTTACAATTTCATAACTTCTTGTCACACCAGCTGATACATATATACATCTTGTTAAAATCAACTTATTGGTATTAGTAGCAAGGTAAAACAGACAGTTATTAAAACATGCATCCTTTGTTCTGAAATGATATTTAAAAAGCTGCTGACCAGTCAGTAGTTAGTTGATACTCGGCAAGTCAACTATTTAGTAAGCAGTATCCCTTAAGCACCAATCCTTGCAGGGGTTTTGTGCTTGACAGAAACATATCAAACTTTATGAGATGTGTATATTTCTATACTCTTAATGAACTCTCAAAAATCCCAAATCTCGACAGTATTTATACAGGGTCATTCATTATATTTTGGTCACTTCTTTATCTTTGTTATTATTGGAGATAAAAAAAAAGTTTCCTATAAAAGTTGTATTGTCCTACTTATATTTTTAAAAATATCAAAAAAGCAATTGCATTTATAGGTCACATACATATTGTAGTGTAATGACTTTACAACTCGCGCTGCCATCCACGTTGGGCGACATTTTTATATGTGAAGTAATTTTGTATCTTGTCAATAAGTCTTGTCTTGCAAATTGTCACTTATAATATACCAAGTGCATTGATTATTGCCGGAAATTTTTTGAGTGACATTTCTGCAACGTCATAATTAGTTGCAGAAATGCACGAAAGTAAAATTTCCAGGCATAATCAATGCACGAGGATATATTCGGAAAGAAAATCGTGACGACACAAACCATTTCTACCTATTTTAAATTTTGATTATCACTGTCAAGTTGTAACATAACATAGTTAGCCGTGGTATCCAAAATTAAAATTCTGAATCACTTGTTGTGGTTAATTCTAATACAAGTTCCACTTCTTCTGATTTATCGTCAACAGGAAACGTTTATTACAATAGTTGTGTATTTAATTTCAATTGATTTGTTCTAGTTTTTTGTAATTTGTTCAGTTGTATAGTTTAAATAAATTTGACATTTTTGACAGAAAAATTTCCACTTATTAATTTCAGTTAGGTTGGTCTACCTACATAAAATTACACAACATAAAAAATTTTTTAGTTGCCATGGTAACGGCTTCTGAGCTAGTTTTTTTATTGGTCACTACTGAGTGTCGTACGATTTTCAATAAAACTTACATATCTCAGGGTCGAATTACTCGATGTTCAATCGTAAAGGTTACCTATAAAATTTCTTTATTATATACCTTAATATGAGACTCTTATTATAATCTTTCAATATTGGATTCGTTTATTGAAATATTAAACTTTATAAATAAATATCTAAAATTTTCCACACTCATGTAGTGGTTAGTATTTTTCAATAAATAAAGTTTGGTTATTACTAATAACCATTGACACATATATCTGAAATGTCAAACCTGATAGTTATCAATTAAAATATTTCTCAAGAAGGAATAAGTAAGTATAAGCATATATTTTTTTATTAGTTCTTTATTTTATAAATCTTTATTTTAGGATTTTCAATTGGAAAGAAATCTTACCCTTGTCAACTTACATGTAAAATTTTTCTTCAGGTAAGTCTTCCTTGTATGTCTATCCAATAGTTTCTTAAAATTTTGACATATGTATCTTTTACTCCTTTTTCAACAATGACCTCCACTTTCACAACCTACAATTTCCACAATATACACTTTCCACCAAGAACCGTGATCACAGCGGTCGATTCTGCAGACCTCACATCACCGGACTACTGGACTGCCTCATAAACTACTTTCATGGTTTTCTTCTTATCTAGGGCTCGAATGATGACTACCAGCTCCCCAACACCTCAGTAAGTATCATCAAATCTATTTCTTATGATTAAGTTACCTTAATAATTATTTTCTTTTACAGGAATATAATGAAGACTTCGGATCTTCCACACCTTGATGAATAACAAACCCAACTCAAAGACAGTTTTTTAAATTTTATTTTCTTGTATCCATTACACTTACTGTATCATAATACCCTTTAATTTTGCTTTCTGTAATTAATGCACTGACTCTTCTTTTTTTCAATAAAACGCTGGACTTTCTTTTTGTTTATGTTTATTAATTTAACAATTTTGCTTCTTGAACTTTGTCATTTTACATATTCTATATACACATTTATTTTATTTTCTATTATATAGACAAATTTCTTCTTTTAGTAAAATTTTATTTTTATTTTCTCACCTAACTCCCAATAAGATTTTTTATTATTCTCATCTCCCCGAGATACCCCTCTTTTCAACTATTTTATATGTTTTTTTTATTAAAATACTATTATCTTTGGTAATTGTTTCAGTTTTCTTACTAACAATGTCTATAACCATAGAAGTGATTTTTACCTTATTATTGAAGTACAGAGAGAATTTTAAATATGCTATAGAAAATCACTATACCTTTAAATGATTTACATGATTTTTAATTTTCAGGTTGACTTATGGCTAGGATATCCTTTCCTTTTATTATCCTTGTTAATTTTTATATTGTATCAAAATACTATAATAAATATATGCTATTACATTCTATTTTATTATTTTATAATTATATACTAAATTTTTGTATTCTTGGGATGTCATTATGACTTTGTATGTAAGTTTATATGTTTTTATTTATTTATTTATTGATCCTTAATAACCACATCTGTGCAATAATGATTCTCTAAATTTTTCTTTATCTTATGTATATACATAAGATGGGAAAATTATTATGAGCATATGCTCATATTAATTTTCCCAACTCACATAAACGTGAACATCACAATATATATTTTTAAATAAAACCCTGTATATTATTGCATTTTCAAATAGCCCCTTTTCATCAGATTATAAATATATAATGTTATATAAGCCTACCATTAATACATACTTTTTGACATATTTGTCTTTAAGAGCAAAAAAACTGAAAACGCGCTGGACAACGCTGGCATAGAAGAATAACTGACGAGCTTAATATTAACCGTGAGTTGCTGCGCTTAATTGGTTTTTATAAAAAATGCTAGAACAAGCCTACAATCACCAAAACAATCGGCAATTGTTACCTAAGGGATCTGATAAATCGTCCCTGCGCGAAAGTGTTACCAGAACCTACTTTCCCGCTTCCGTAATGGTTTGGACCGGTAACTGCACCACTGGAAAGATACCACTAGGTTTTTTGGCAACCGGTGTTAACCTCAATGCTAAAGCGAGAAGACAGCTCAAGTCTTTTGTAAGGAGGTTTTCCGTGGGCTTGTCCTGGGACAGTAGTCGACTTGACAAAGGCTTTATTGAAGAGTTGGGAGGATATCTCGACAGAAATGTGTTCGAACATATGGATGCGTTCTCTAAACTTAAACGTTTGAGAGCCTGTATTAAAGCTAACGACGAACTCTTCGAGTAGTAAACTTTTAAAATTTAATTTAAAGGTAATTTAAAAATACTTACTTATAATAAAGAGTAGAATAGAAAAACCGTAAAAATTTATATGGTGTTCAATTTAAAATAAGAAAGTTGATAGTAGCCGTAGCAAAACGACTCACCTTGCATAACAAAGCTATTATAAATTTTAAATTTGTTTTATACCAACCAACTCTGGTATTTAACTTTCATTTGTAACTCTTGTGGTTTCCAAGATAAGGTATAGGGTCATCTTACGTGAACCACCCTATATATGCTAAATACATGTTATCATTCTCTCATGTAGAACGTAGGGCTTTTACGAGATTCTTCCTTCTGATTCTGAATTCTGGCGAGTGGCTTGAGCTAGTTCCAAGATTTCCCTATTTTTATGCCTTCTTTTTTGCTGTTCTTTTCAGGTGGTTTTTGGCCTACCTATTCCCCTGCTTTCCAAATGGTTCTAGTCATGGGCAGTTTTTGTCGTATCGGTGCTTTTCGAAGTGTGTGACGCAGCCATCCCTATTTACGACGTCGCATTTCTAAGACAATTATTCGTGTGCTGATTCTAACTCGGGCGCCCTCGTTTGAAACCGGTTCGGTCAGTAAATATGTAAAATTCTATACAAGCACTATGTAACGAAGGCAGAAGTTGGTGGAGAATAGTTATAATCGCAGACAGAATTCAACAGAAAGAATTCATGTTTTTGTTAAAAAGGCCACCTAGAGTTCCGGATTTACTGAGGGTTCTGATGGCTAATTGGTAATTCAGAATTCTGTGTGACACGTCTGCTTTCGTGTCGCCACTTCTGTCTATTATGACATCGAGATACGTAAACTCGTCGTTTTACTGATGTATTTATTTTTTGCATATTGTTGATTTTCTGCTTCATCTCATTTAGAGACTGTACCTCTAGTTTTGAGATTAACTCTCACCTGATGAATGACCTTATTTTGGTTAGTATGGGTCTATTGCGATGTTAAATAATACCGGGGACTAGACACATTCCTGTTTGACTCCATTTCTTCCGATATCAGTTTGCTATGCGATTTCCTTTGTGTGTTAGTCTGCATTTAATTCGTGTATATTCTTCTGATGATTAATTGATTGATCTTGTATGGTATGCCGTTTTCACAGAGGGCCTTTCATACTGCTGTATGGACTACAATGCCCAAGGCTTTCGGAAAGTCACCGAATACCAGAAAAGGGGAGTCAGAAATTTGAGCAGTTGTGAATTGGCCGATTTTTCTATGATGATTCTGGTGTTAATTTGACCAACACAGGATCGGTGGGGCATATAGGGTGGATCTACAGTCGTAGTCATAGGTATAGTTCAAGGTTTCATTCAAATGGGATCATTACTTTGTTAAGAACGCTTTCCAACCTCAAATTGTGGTTATAATCGTATATTAAAGATAAAGACCATGTAGAAAATAGTATAGAGAGTAGAATAATAGGAAAAAGACAAAGCTATAGACATTTAACTGACTGATAACTTTCATGAATGCATACTTACAAACTCCCAGGAAGAAGAATGCACAACACAAAATTTTGAATCTTAGTTTTAACGTTGGTATAGGTCCATAGTTTACCATTTCTAATTCTACATCGCTCCACTGTCTAATAAAAGCAGGCCATTGCATGCCTACTTTCAAAATGATTAGCAACTCCAGTAAAGCTCTGACATTCCACATGATCACAACTTTAATAAGTCTGTTAGAAATCATTTTGTAGAACACATTTTTAATTTTATTACTCACCAAAATTAAAGAAATTCTGTAAATCAAGATCGGACCAAAGAACTATAATTGCAGTATATAGTATTTGAGATATTATAATAAAAATCGTATAAAGTGTATTAATAGATATCCAATGGAAGCAAACTTTGTCTTTTGTGACGCCATCTACAGGCCACATGGCAAAAAATTGTGCTACCAATATTACATTCTTCATTAAAAATCTTAAGTTACAATTATTATCATTATTTTGGGATTCACAACTATTTACGCTAGTTATTTTATTGTTGTTATAATATTTCATGATTCTTTGTAACCTAGTTTTATATTTCATTTTTACAAATGTGTAGATATAAAAAGACTTTTTCTCAAAACATGTATATCCATCAATTTTGTTTATATTTCTATTAGTAGTTATCTCTAACTTAAAAAATATATAATTGATTACTTGTTTTACATAAGTACTACCTAAAAAGAAAAGAAAGGATTAATTTTATTTACAGACGTCATAAAATAAAAGCATTCAATCTTTTTAGACGGTTATTTAAATATTTATTATTTACATACTTTCACTCACATCTAAAATTAAAAATAAAACTATTACATTACTATAATAAAGTGTATTGGTAAAAACGGCATTCATAACGTAAAGTAAATAAAAAGTTTTCTAGCTCCATTAGTTAATGAAGTTGACATACTGGGAAAACACTTTTCCTTTTACAAACATGAAATTACTTACTAATAGTGTTAATAAATAACGTGAAAATAATTGTAGTAGTTTTTGATTTCAGCGAATCAGTTTTGACACAATTTTAATTTGAAGGTGACTGTGTAGAGTTATCCAAACGTTTTTCACAGTACTGGCATTATGATTTTATAATATGGACCTTTTTGTGGTGAGATTAATATAAATACGAAGACTTTCACGCCCCGAGTCAATGGAAAAATAACTTATCATCTACAATTGTATTGGGATTTCTTCAAAAGAGAAATAATACGTCTATGAAAGTATCCGCTGAGAAATGACACATAGACCGAAACAAAAGGGATACAAAATTAAGCGTAATAGTAAAGAGATTTTGAATAGTTATCAAATATAAACGCATATCAAATATAAAGGCTAGCTACTAAATATTAAAGTAAACTTTCCTGCTTTCTAACTGTTAAAAGTCCCGGAATTAGGGAGGATGTAAGGGAGATCCCGGCGATTCCCCGTACTATTTATTTATATAATTAATTATACATAGCTCAAGCTGAAATACAAAAATTAAACAACATAAGAGAGCATGGGGTGGGTAAAACAAACTCAATTCACGCTTAACACTGTTTATATTGCAAAAAAGAAAGGAGATAAAGTTCCGATATAATTACATACAGTAATATTCAAAAACATAAAAGCCAACAGGATATAAGTAAACCCCAAATAATATGACCCCAATATAATAAAATTCGATGATTAAATGAAAAACAAAAATTATTTCAGAGGGAGAAAAATCTATATTTAGGCCTCTTTTGTTACTATAAACCTATTCGGTGATTTAATACAAATAGTATTCTTGCTGTACTCCTAATAATTGCATAAAATGAATAAACGTGATAATAATAAATCAAAACAGTTGAATATATATATATATATATATATATATATATATATATATATATATATATATATATTGCTGTGGATGGTAGTTTCAAAATTTTGGAAAATTTTGAAAATTTTGTGAAAATCTAAAATCTTTGTTAAATACTAACACTTTTGGAATATTTTTATCAACTTTTCCAGTTAAAAATAAATTTGAGGTATTTTATGGTGTGTCATTGATTTTGAAATCAATGTGTATACTTTTTAATAAGGTTAAATAATACATGTTTCATTATTTATTATCAAATAGCTTACTCACCGATTACTTAAGTTATACGTAACATCCAGTTGTTCGCAAGTTTTTGTTATGATGTAATTCAATTATGTATAATTTCAAATGTGTATATCGACGGGTTATGTGATTCTTTAAGGTTTTGTTGATGTAAATAGATCGTTATTATTGCGTAAAAGTATTGTGTAATTAATCTGTAATAGATGTGTCACTTTTATAAGAATATTAATCTGCTATTATGTATTATATGAGTGTACAGTTTGTATTAGTTCGTAAGGTGACGTCAAATTGTGTAATATAATTATGTAAATAAGAAATAGTATATAAGCTTAGAAAAGCATAATTTTAGGGCACTTACTGATAGAAAGCGACGTTGTAAAGTCGTGTAAGATAAAAGACACTTACTGTTAATCGACGAAAGAGTAAAGATATTATAGTAAATCAAGCGACAAAGTAAAGTCGTGGCTGATAATATTGTAAAAATTTAAATAGTCTAGAATTAAATAGACAAGTTAAGTTAGTTGGTGATTTGAATACGGCGAAGGTGTAAAAAGTATAAATTGTAAAAGTGTATATGATTATAAAGAACCACCTTTAAGATAAATTACTTGCTAAAGTTAAGCAAGATAATAAATCAACGTTAAAACCATAAACGGGTGTTTTATTTAAATAAACACAAAACAACTATAAGTATCCTACGAAAAAGGGAAATTGTACCCGCAGTTAATAAACAAAAGTGAGTTCCAAAATCAAGTGTGTGGGTGATATTATATGGAAAATCCATGCAAAAGGAAGAAAGTCAACCGGAATTGGAGACCAGCCCTGGGTCAACATAAAGTGCTCTGCCAATGGTTTGGGAAAGAGGATATCTACAGTAAAAGGAAAGAAGAAATATTATAAAAAGGTAGGAAGTTATTTCCTTTTTGTATTGGCATTTGCTGAAGAAAAGACTACCGTTTGCAAAAGTGTAGTAAAGTGATTTGAACAATTTAGTAATAGTTAAAAATTAATTAAGATTTCAATTTTAAAAGTGTTTTTAAATTTCAATTTATATTTTTTTAATACCACAAGAATCCACATTCACCCTGAGATGAGTCTTTATTAAATTTAATTCTAATATGTTAAGTTATTTAACTGGCGCCCAACTCTCTTACGTAAACTTGAGTTAGTCAAGAACTAACGTAACATAAATTTTATATAACCATTGCATTATTAAATCTATTAGAAGGTATTTTCAAATCATATTAGAATTTATAAAAGAGGGAAGTTGAAAAGCATTTCCAAAGTTCACAGTCATTTTAAAAAATCAATTTAATTATAAAGTAATTATCTACGATCGAACGGCAATTATTCACAGTTTCAAAATATTTAATAAAATTTTTTAAAAATAAAATTAACCAATATCACTGCAATATATATATATATATATATATATATATATATATATATATATATATATATATATATATATATATATATATATATATATATATATATATATATATATATATATATATATATATATATATATATATATAATATAAATTTTTTCTTTTGCTGTATTTGTATAATTGTTTTTTTCTTCTTTCTCTTGGGATTTCAGCAATAATAAAACAAATAATTAGTTAAAACTTTGCATTTACACGTGTTTCGACATTTCGTCTTTTTCAAAATACATTGTGTGGTGATACATTATAGCTTTTTTTCCTTCTTTTAGTTAATTATATGTCATTTTTTTGTTATTTATATCAAAATGCATGATGTACAATGCATGAACCATACGTAGTTTACTTGTTAATATGTAGAATATTTATAATTTTTAATTTTAAATTACTTGTTTTAATGTAAAATGTGGTTTGTTAATAAAATTTTATGTGTGTAAACAAGCAGACAATAAAACGAAACAAAATGGTTTGGTTAAATGACCATTTAAATTACACTAAATTAATAATCCAGATCTAATCATCAATATGTAAACAATAATTAACATGTAATCAGGAGAGATCTTACTTATTACCACAGCACTAATTGGATCAGCTAGTCTGTTACACCGAAAATTATGAACGATGTTGGTTGCTGCAGAATCCACTCGCATCCAGAAATACGGAAGGGAACCAGTCCACTCGACAGTAGTTGTTAATGAATATTGTAATTTGTTGTGGAATTAAAAAAGAAGAAGGAGAAAAGAAAGGCTGAAATAGAAAAACGAGTCTTAACTCAAACTACTCACAAATTTGATTAACGAAATAAATCTCACCTGAGAATGAAGACGCTTTTAAAAGAAAATTTCCGCAATCAAATCCGCTTAAAGCGGTTATTCAGTAGAATAAGTTTCGAACGAGGTCCATACAAATTCTATAAAGGAAGCTTCGTACACGAAGATAACGGAACCAAACGCTCGCACGAAGAACCAATATATCAATCGTCCGTTGGACGTAAAGCAACACCAGGTATTTTGGAGAAGGCAACTTGATACGCACTCGCGAAATGGAATATTTCGTTGAAGAGTCCTTACACACGTAACAAGGAGCCTATGGAGCACAGGCGCCAAGACAAAGTGGAGCCACCAGTTGAATTTATTTTCGTTGTCTATTTTTTATAGGGCGTACGCTCATACCAATTATCTATACACTAAATTGTACATAATCTATTTCTAAAAATAAACATATTATTGATTTCAAGTTTAATTATCTACCTTCAGTGCGTATTAATAAAGTAAACATACTTCGTTGTGTTGCCAACGCAGAATTCTGTGACCTATACTTTAGATCTAACCAATCTCCACTGTATTTCAGGTAATGAACAGACAGTGGGAGATGGGAATCCACTTGCTCTTCTCCGGGTACCATCTCACGTAGGAAATAATACACAGATTACTGAGTTGCACTTATTACATTTATGATATTATGATGATTAATATTGAATTTAATAATTAGATTTGGGTTTTTTTTAATAATTTTCGTTCTTTACAATTTGCTTGTTCTTGATCATTAATTAGTTTTGAATAATTGTTTAAAAAGATATTGGTCAAAATAGGTGGAGTATTTATTATATTTTAAACTAAAATTTATGTTATTATCCTCGCATTAAAAAAAATATGCAAATATTAACTCTCTTCTAAATGGTTAAAAAAACAACAATATTAATAAATTCTTTTTGTTTTTTGATTAAAAACCAAATTGTAAAAAAGAAATAAAATAAATTAAAAAAATATTATAACAAATTAGCGTTTAAATAATTCTTCTAAGGTACTACTAAGCTATTTTTAGTTTAAATAACTCCGGTTGTGTCGCCTAATTAGTGCACGGCCACGCATCACGCCTACGACGTAACTACCGGAGCTGAAAGCGGAGAGGTCAGCGGAGCGTATAAAAAGGCAATAATATCATGTGTGACTGTCCAAGTCCATATACACAGCGGCGAGGAAACCGTGTAGCAAGCGGGCCAGCTGACCGGTAGCGGAGATATTACATTTATTTGAAATATTCAAGCGTAGTCAGGCGTTATATCCGTAAGTGTTAAAATCTGATCATGAATTGTGAGATCTTGATTAGTGAAGATGATGCAATTCTCTTAAAATCTCTCTTGATGTATTTACTTCATGCATCCACACTTTCCGTTTTGTTAGTAACATATACGAAACTTCAAAAATGAATACTCGAAATTTGAAATAGACATTTTAGACGTAAGAGTTTTCCCAAGAACAATTGTTTTTGTTTATATTATTACATACACGCTGTTTTTCCTCTACTTCTCAATTAATACGCCATGTGATTCACATTATGGGTGGTCGCTATCCGCTTTACGCTATAATCTGCTCTTTGCTGCCCTCTCCGCTACTCGTCGAATGTGTGGCCGTTCACTTAGACCAGGGATTTCCAAAGTTTTGCCTAGGTGGGCAAAATTGTAAATTCCAAAATATCTGGCGGGCCAAAAAACGTTTTATGAAAAAATACGTTCAAATCGATAAAAGACACAACGGAGAAATTTATACCAATTTTATAACATAATCGTTCTTTTGTGATAAATCCCTTGTTTATCGGTTCTATTTGTTTTATTGATTATGGATGTTAGTTTAAATAATACACAAATTTGTATCCCATAATAAATTGGTTTTATTTCTTATTCTTATAAAATAGAAATTTGATACGTTCTTACATGTTTACTTTTCGAAACTCTGTCGTCGTCTCCTTTATTAATTTAAGTCATTAAACTTACAACTATTATAAAAGCATTGCATTTTTACTTAACCTAGTTATTGCTAAAAGGAATCTGATTAAGCAGGTTTTTGCAATTGAATTTATTGAACTTTATTACCTAAATATTTTAATCTTCCAAAAGCACATAATATAATTTTTAATAATCTTTATATTCCTTTACACCTTCCCTGCGCAAAAGAAAAAAAAAGAATTTTTTTTATGGAATTGTTTTTTCTTCTAAAACTTTAAAATAATATAATATTTTCCACGTATAATATAACTTAACTCTATTTTTATGTACTATAACTAATTTGTTATTGATACTTATGACTACATTAGGATGTTGGTCTTCTCCAAGAGTTCCAACTGTCGGTGTTTTGATGCATAAATTCTCAGGTAAGCGCCTAAATTCTTGTGAGAATCTTCAAGTGCCCCGAGTCTCGTGATGATATGCAGTAGAATGTAAGTGATTAATTTGCAAAAGTTTGCAAGTTTCTTGAAAAGTAGAAGATAAAAATTCTGTTCCCTGATCTGAAACTACTCTGTTCGGGATTTCATATGGGAGTATGAAATTTTCGACAAATGATCTTGCAACAGAGACCGCTTCTTTATTAGGAATGGGGTAACACTCTACAAATTTGCTCAGTTCACATTGTAACGTTAAGATGTAACGATTATTGCTTTGATCTAATTCTAAAGGACCGACTAAATCGAGATAAACCTTTTGAAATACTGATGTAACTGTTGTTGTGATTTCCAATGGTTGTTTTACACTTGGTGAATATTTACACGTTTGACACTCCGTACATTGTTTAACAAAGTGTTCAATGTCTTTATACGTAACCTTGACCAAAAATAATAACGTTTAATATTATTGTACATACGGTTAATACTAGCATGTCCTCCTGTCGGTAACATGTGGAAATCGCTTAGTATTAATTGTTGCGTTTCTCTATTGGTTATACGTTGTGTATCTTTAACAATACATATTCTTGTACCGGTACTTTTGATTTTATTGTGGGCCCTACGTAATTCTTCTAGTAATTGTGAATTACCTTTGTTTTTCATTACTAATAATTCCGGAATTTTGAACTTTTCACATATACTTTTCAGGTCTCTCAACGACGCTCCGAAGGCTGATGCTGATCGAGTATCCTGTACTAAATAAATTATATTTATATTTCTATCAAACCATATATTTCCTAATTTGTAGAAATTAGAGTCGCGACTTGTGGTTGATAAAATTGATTCAGTTCGGTTTTACTTAGATTTCGTAGTTCAATGCACTCTAGAAGAGGTTTTAGAAGCTCTACGATACCAGGGTGATCAGTCCCGCTATCTTGTGATTTCACAAAATCTCCCATAGGGTGATACTTCTTACCTTTTGTTTGAGCTCTGGTTAGAACATAAACCGTGTTTTCACTTATGGTTATCAGATCATCTGAAAGTATCGAAATACGCGATAAAGCATCGGCGGCTACGTTCTCCTTCCCAGGAACGTACTGAATCTCAAAACTATATTCTTCTAGTATTAATCTAAACTTAGTTAACCTACTGGACGGGTTTTTTACACTAAATAAGTACACTAAAGGTCTATGGTCGGTGAAAATAGTGAATTTTCTTCCGAACAAATACGGCCTAAATTTCTTAACTGCCCAGACAATAGCTAGTAGCTCTTTTTCAATTGTGCAGTAGTTTTTCTCTGCGTTATTAAGACTTCAACTTGCATAGGAGACAGGCTTATCATTTGCATTTGATAAAACTGCACCCACGGCAAATCCTGAGGCATCGGTTCTTAAAATAAACTGATGGTTCTCCGAAAAGTCAGGATATTGTAGAATGGGTGGGCTAACGAATGCTGCTTTTAATTTCTCAAACGCTGACTGGCAACTGGCAGTCCATTGAAAGATTACTCCTTTTTTAATGGTGTGGCTATTTCTGAAAAATTTGGAATAAATTTGCAATAATAATTTGCAAAAGCGACAAACCGTTTTGCTTCTTTGCCATCTTTTGGTATTGGATATTCCTTCATCACTTTCAGCTTTTCCGTATCAGGTGACATACCTTCTGCGGAAATGACATGACCGAGATACAATAATTGCTTTTTTAAAAATTCACATTTAATCGGATTTAATTTTAAATTTATCTTTCTTAATCTACTTAGAATGCGTATAAGATTTTGATTATGGTTAGTCAGATAATTACCAAATATAATTAAGTCGTCCAAATATACAAACCATCTGTCATAATTTAATCCAGAGAGGGCAATCGTCATTGCTCTCGAGAATGCATTAGGACTAACTTTAAGCCCCATTGGTAACCTCGTCATCTGAAATTGTCCTTTATCTGTGGTGAAAGCTGTGCATGGCCTAGAACTTGGATCAAGATCTAGTTGAAAATAGCCTTGGTAGACGTCTAAATGGCTGAAATAGATTGCACCAAGATAAAGCGTCTAAAATTTCGTCGATACACGGGAGAGGAAATGTCATTCTCGATACGTTGATTTAAGTGCCTGTAATCTACAACTACCCTCCATTTCTTATTTCTTTTACTACCAGTTTTTTCGGTACTATTAAAAGAGGTACTGACCATTCAGAAGGTGAGGGCTCAATTATACCATCGGCAAGCATCTTATCAATCTGTTTATTTACCTCAACCTTTTGAGAATGCGGTAATCGATACGGATTGATGTATACCGGAGATACGCCTTTTCGCAAATAATTTTTTTGCTGGTAAACGTTAGTTACAGTTAAGGGGTTATTTTCTAAACAAGATACGTCCGAAAATCTTGCACACATTTTTTCTTTGGAATTCCTTTCTCCCTATTTAAAGATTTCAAATTAACTAGATCTAAAACCTTGTCAACTCGTTCCACGGATGGTGGTATATTGTCTAATTTATATGAACAAAAATTGGAAAGTTTTTCTGTTTTCGGTCTATAATTCCTAACTTCCTTATCATTAACATTTAGTATCCTAAGGGGTATAGAATTACTGTTAGGCTTAACTACTACACTAGCAGTAAAGACTTCTTCGCAAACTTCTTCGGGCAAAACAACACATTCTTCCTTTATATCGACAGAAAAATATCGAATTATTTCACACCTGGGTGGAATTGTGGTGTAGCAGTCACCTTTTGATTGAAGATGTACTACAATGTTTTCTCCGATATTCCAGAAAGAAAAACAAAATTTTTCATAGTCTATGAAGTTAAGACGATAAAATATGTACAATCTATATAATAACAAGATACTTAGTATATTACATATAAAATTTAGTATTTTTTTAACTGAACAATTTTGTAATTATAATATGATAAAATATATTTATGTCCGATTGCATTATAAAGTACTGTTTATTGTATTGTTTTGCGGCAGTGAACAGGCTTATTATGTACTCGTAAAATAAAGTGGTAGTAGTAAAATAAAGTATATAGTAGTAAAATAAAGTATGACAACTGTATATTACATGTCAAATTTTCTTCTGTCAAGAATAGATGTCAAATTTATAAACTGATTTTCTTTTGATAATTACCCAATTTAAGGAATCGAACATAAAGCTTTGTATGCAACTCTTACATAATCGGACCTTATAGACTCGCCCTTTTTATATAAACTGGGCTTTTCTATAAAGTCCTACATTATGTACTTGTTACATAAATAGCTATTATTTTTTAAATTATCTTTATGAATTCAAGATCGCGGATGATCTGACATCGCGGGTCGCATTTCTAGGGTTTGGGGGCCGCATTTGACCCGCAAGCCGCACTTTGGAAACCCCTGACTTAGACGGTCAGAGTGAGTGTAGTAATGAAAATATAGGATCTAATAATTGTAAATGAAAAGTAATAATGTTTAGACAATAAAAAATATACAGTATCTGGCCATATTATTAGGAACATCCAATGATTTTGATGTTAAAAGTTGTGTATTGTTAACATCAGTAATAAACGATTTTGATAAATGTTTCACATATGTTAATTAACTGAATGCTTGCCGCTTGACATATTGCTAAAATAACACATAATACGAGATCTTTCTTATTTGAAATTTATCACTTATTTAGCTTCTTTCTGATTCGTGGAGTAACTTGACATGTAGAAATCAAAGCAACATGGACTCAGGGGCGTGCTGGCCCACCGGGATACCGGGGCATTTTCCGGTGGCCTGGAGGTTGCATAGAAAAAAATAAAAAAAGATATGTACCTAAGTATTATTCTGAAAAGCATTGTTGTGATTTCTTTGAAGATTTATCATCAGCCTGTTGTCAAGCGCATTTTCCCCTACCGCATTTCCGCATTTATCAAGCTATTTGCATGATAGCCTATTCTGGCAAAACACATTTGACAGATGATTATAAGCCGACCGAACTGTTTTTTTGGTAGCGAAAAATAAATTAAAAACATGCTGTGTTCTCGAATAGGAACTAAAACTGTAGGTCCCGTACCAATGCGATGTTTGGCACGATAAAAATTCCTACTGGGGTTGGAATTCCACCAGATTTGGCTAAACTCTAGTAGGCCATTCGGCCAAATGATTGTAGTAATCGGTGCCATGAGAAACGAAGGATGTTCTGACATCCTGATTCTAGCCCAAAAATAAATAAATAAAATGAATAAACTACGTTTGTAAGCAGTCTAATTATATATTCATAAGTGTCCCTAATTTATAATACGATTAGTTGAGTACTATCCAACGTTACATACAAGTTGCAACAATAAATGAAAATCACAGTCAAAAAGCTGTTACTTCGAAAAGTAAAAGAGCCAGAATGTAATACTGCGTTATGGTGTTGAAAAACAATCTGTATTGCTTTAAACTTCATGTATGTTTCACTTACATATTATTTGTTGTTTACACCTGGGCATTATAAACGGGCAATATAGTTTATAACGCCCGCTCATGTTTACTTTCGCAATCGAAGCCGGCATTACGTTCGTTCGACTTCCATCTCTCGGGTTCTTTAGGCTCTCTATTATCATCTTTCTACCGCCCTTGGTACATAAATAACTATTATATACTCCACTAACGTCGGCGTCGATAGCAAAGTTAACACTAAGCGAGCAGTATAAATGAAAGTGCTCTTGTTGTTATTGACTTGTTTATATAGTTTCGTACCACAAGTATAAACAACATATAATATGCAAGTGGAAAATAAATAACTTATGTATGCATGTAAAACAGAAATCAGGAAAGAAAAGCTCTACCCCATCAATGTAGGAGACTGTAGCCAATATAAGTTGACTATACTTTTATGCGTTCGGTACTGATATGTCAGACAGAGGAAGAAATCAATATTTTTATCACCTATCATTTTTATTTAGTTTCTCAAATGTCTAGTATAGCTACTAAAACGGCATTGGATGTCACATTTATAAACTGTGGTTTCTTTGCAATATTACTACGTATCATTTTGGATCTTCCGTTAGCGACCGGCAAGCACATCAACCGTTGCTTCGCAGCCACTTACACGGATGCAACGTTTGCTGCTCGCTAACAGAACATCCAGAAGATTACTAACAGTTGCCGCTGTTTAGAATTGTTTTTGAAAATATGCATATATACTATATACATTGCCCAGTAATATACGCCCCTTAATATAGGCTAGATATAAAAAAATCTTATTTGAAATTTCATATTTGGCACCAAATGCGATACATAAATGCCGTTGTAAATTTGACTAACAGTTTTAATCTTTAACCACATGGAGATGATTAATGACATAATGCTTTTCTTTAGTAATTCCTACTTTATGTACTGTGTAGCTATAGCTTGATCTCAGTTAGATACGTTTTAGCAAAAAGGTCCCAATACCTATGTAAAAATTTAACGTCTACTGGGCAATATCTACATAATTATGTAGTTTTTTAGGTGTTATGTGTTATGTTATGTGTGTGTTACGTCACAGATTTATAATTCGTTATGATTAAGTTCGGCATAACGTGTTGCTATGATTAGCAAGTCAGAGGAAGAATATTTTTTAACTATCGCAACGACGTTACACCGAACTTGAATTATAAATCTATGTCCTAACCCACACCTTAGAAAAACTAGATATTCAGTATAGTCATATATTATAATAATATGTGTTGTAAGTCAAAAACGTCTAATCGATTTAAAAATAGATAGCATGCATTTTGGCGTTATTTTTGGAAGTAAAATGATAATTTTATTTAAAATAACAATTCAAGTGGCCTGAACCTAAAGGTTTTTCCTGGCCTGCTCTGACATATCCAGCACGCCCCTGGACATTTGTCGGTTTGCGACAAGTTGCATCGCGGCGGCCTGATAAGATTATTATTTACCAATAGTAAAGGAGCGTCCTTGAAGCATGAGCTTGTTATTCACAGAAACGTCTTGTCGGACCGCCGCGATGAAACTTGTCGCAAACCGACAATGTCGACAAGTGTCGGCTTGTGCTTTCTTTGAGAATGTCGGCCGCCTGTAAAAATTATTGAATTCGCCGAAACTAAAGTAAGAAAAAATTGACGATAAAAAGTAAAAAATAGACAGTTTGTTTACTTGTATATATATTTTTATTTTATAAAGTTTTAGGAATATTTCTTGCACTATTCAGCAGTGGCGTGCAGTGAGAATCTAAGCATGGGAAGCAACAGTTATTTTGATTTTACTATACTTACGTGCAGTGAAAACAGTATCATAATTATTAGGCGTATAAAAGATTTTTAAATAAGAACTTTTCGCTTTATACTAGTTTATGAAGTTTGTGATAGCAGCTTATAATCTTTATGAAAATCAGTATTTATAATGCACCTCAAATATCTGGATAAATTGGAAAATTCAGATTTATTGCAAACACCTTTTTCACAATTAAAAAGACGGTAAGGATAATAACACATAAACTACTACCGGTTGTTAGCCACTAATTTTTGTAGAGTTAACTTTTAAACTATCTGTTGCACGTTTTCATCTTTACTAAATAAATGAAGAAAAAACCAAATTTTGAAGTTTTGGTTTTCATCTGTCTTTATTATCAGTAATTTATAATTTTTTTCTAAAACTGTGTGCAAAAAATTCTTTCTTTAATAATTTACAAACAGAAATGATGCGATTCAGAGGTATCGGATATACTCAGACCTTTTACCGAAGCAGCCGTCCCCCGATAAGCAATTTTAACTTTGAGTAAAATCAAACTAAATACAATTATTTCCGTCTTACGAAATATTTCTAATATAACAATATAAGTCAAAGAAATAAAATTTTCTTAAATTCTGTATCATTCCCAGAAGTACAGTGTTTAATAAGTAACACTTAATTAACACTAAAATGAATAAATAATCAAATTTATCTGAGCTCCGATCATCTAATAACGTGCCCATACGATGCCAACCGCATCACCACAGTACACCACCCGCTATCGAAAATGCTAAGTGAAGTTTAAACAAAGAATTCGTCTGCTCGCTTAAACTGCTTCTCACTTGTCGTGCGCACGGAAGCAACCATATCTAAATTTCCTCTAGCTGATAAGTTTCGTCGTGTTAATCGTTGTTGCAGAAAAAGTACTTTCTGGATAAAACGCTTTTTCCAGATTTTTCTTAACCGGGAAGGTCATTAACACTATTAAACTGGAATTATTTAAATTTATCGGAAATTGCTGCGGTAGGAAAATCTCTGGAAATCTTCGTTAATTTGAAGTTGCTTAAATTCAACCATTATTTAAACTTTGAAAACTTGTTAAATGATCACAACTGAGTTAAGTTAATAACCCCAGATAATATGGCCGATATTTATTTAAATTTTAATAATTATTTAAACCTCACAGTATCGCCGCAGACAATGAACTTAAAAGTCACAGCATTATATCCGAACGATACGTCGAATTTGATGATTAACACTTAAAATCCGACGTATTTTAATTAACCAACTTGCTTGAATTACATAATTCAAACGGTACGGGGGTCAGAAATCAATCCAGAAGTCAACTTAAATTTTAAATTTGTTTTAACACTCAAGCAATACATTTGGAATATTACAATACAAGTTTGTATTTAGTTTATTACAAGTAACCAGCGGGAAATGAATTCCAGAAAATTACTATGCGAAATCGCATTGTAGTGGTCAGACCTACAGACAACCTAAATTATCAAACAAGCTGTAGCAAGTCATTTAATCACAAAAAAATTACATAATAATCAATTTACCTAGATGTGTTATTACATACAGGTTCAGGCAAAAGGTATAATTGTTTTTAAAAAATAACAACTATTTGGCTAAATATAAAACGTTAGGGATATTTATTACAGTTTCTTTAAAGTTGGTAGTTTGATTTTTTGGTAGTTAGGGACGTTGTTGTTTTGTTTTTTTAGAAGAGGATTATGAAAGGTAAACAAGGAGGTAGCCATTTTGAACTTTTGCTTGTAAAGTAATTTCCTTCATGTAAGTTCATTTTTATTTGTTTTATTTATGTTGATTCTAGTTGTGTGATGTGAATTTTATATTATTTAATTAATCTAAAACCCAAATCTTTCGTTTGAATCTGTAGTTAAGTCAAATCTAAACGGTAACCAAAATTTTAAAAGATTCGTTTGATAATTCACATTAATTTGTAAATTTGTCCTTTTTAAAGTGTAAAATTACTACAAAAATTATGTTTTATTAACGTTTTAGTATAATTACTGCTAACTTGACATGTTATTCGTCCTTTAAATACGACTGCTGTTTTTATGTGTTTTATGTATCTTACGTGTTTCACTGTCAGTATTTTTATTGCTTTTTTTGGTTATTTATTATAACCTAACAAAATGTTTTACCTTGTGACTAAAAGAATGAAGGGATAATCTTTTGGTCCGGAACAAGAGGTTAGCTGGTTTATTTATTTATTTATTTTTTTTATTTCACGTCTACACTACGGGGGAACCAACAGCTAAGGTCACCTGTCCCCCATCTAACATGCAACACGAATAGACACATCCATAGTTGAGGTAGCGAAATTTTCCAATTAGAAAAATCCCGTCGCCCCAAGTGGGATTCGAACCCACGACCCTTGGAATACGAGTGATGCACTGACACCACTCGTCCACAATATGTATGTTACGTAAATAGTCACAAAGTAGCTGTTGCTATGTCAAATATGATGTAACTTTTATTCAGTAGTTCTTGCGTATTCTTTCTAATCTGGCACGTTTATCTTTTCTAGTTTATTTGAAACAATTATGTTGTCTCAATTCCACTTACTTTTGATGTTTTATGTCGTTGAGAGATTTGCGTTTTAACTATCTATAAATACCTTGTATTAACGCACAACTGTATCAACTTAATAAATTGATTTATTGCTCTGTATTGTTTATTGTAATCGAACTTGAAGCGTTGGCGTATTAAGCTGGGCTAGCATATTTTCCAGGGGGTTCTTACAGAACTAGCCTTTTATTTTGTATCAGTTTAAATCCGTCCCCCCTCGCTCAAGATTAAGAATAAAGTTATAAAATAATACAATCATATTTAACTGTTCTTTTATTTGTGTTTTTCTCTCTTTCTCCGTCCTTATGAAGTAAGCCAATCGTTATCAATTATGGTCACATGTTATAAAAAGTAATCACAACTTAGGATTCAGTTTGTTCTTTTTGTTGTATTTACCATCTTAAAATTTGTCATTTGTAAGGTTGGTAGTGCTTGTCAACATCCGTTTTGTTAAATATCTGAAATTTACGCGGGTAGAGTAACTTGGGTGGTGATCGTCTAGTGCAGTGATCAGTGGGTTAAATGTTGTTCATTATTTTTGTTAATACTAACCTGTGGGTCATTAAGTCAGTGGCGTCACTGGCAGGGGCGAGGGTAAAAAGGGTATCAATAATTTAGAAACACCAAAAATTTGTTAACAGAAAAACTTGACAGTTGACCCTCTTTTTTGGTTCTCACTTTTAAAATCCTCTAAAAAGGTTTACAACTTTTATTTTTGCTTTAGAGTGAATGAAGTGAAGAGCAAAATTCGACATTAGACACTTATATTTTAATTTTTTAATATTTTTTATTATCTGTTTTCTCTTTTACGATATAAAAAATAGGTTTATAAATTTCAACGCGTGGGTCATTTAAAAGACCTTCGTGGGCAGTATTTGACCCACGGGTCATAGGTTCGTCACCACTGGTCTAGTGGGTGTTACCCCGGGTTACAGTATTAAGTTTTATTTTAACTAGCGATGAATAAATTTCAGAGATTATTATGCAAGGTTTTATTAAGTTTTATTTTAACAAACAGGAAATGGATTCGATTACGAGGTTCATTTAGTAAATCTCAAACAATTTATTTAAATTAATAATCCAAGTAACACCGTTACAATGATCGTTAGCTAATCGTTCAGACCTCAAAGTGTACTAACTCATCGAAGTAACTCAGTCATTCAGAGTAATTGTTTTAAAAAAGAAGGTAAGTATGTGAAGGTTTATCTCCCTCAACAATAAAATTTAGAAGTTTTAGGCACTATGCTTTATTTAATCAAAGGACATCATGCTTTTCACAAATCTTAGGTACTACTTCTATGCTGCTAATCATTATTTAGTTACGTACATTTATTTTCAGAAAATCTATGATATGATCGTTTAATAAAGTTTTTACGTCTCTTGCTTGAACAAAATCCAAATGTGTAAATTGTTTGTATTTCACTACGTATACCTTAAATGGTCTGGTTTGTGAAGGTAATGCGAAATATGTTTTCTGCCAATTCTAAAACTTACCATTGCTTAGCAATCGATACTAGGAATTTTCCTAAACTTTTTCTGGTGGCGGACTGAACGTTAATATCACACAAACATTACCAAGTGGACCGGCGTCTATGAAATAAATAGTCTTTTTTAAGATTAACACCCTGTGGTAAATAGAGGACTATTAAAGCAAACTAGTAAGGTAATTTTAAGCTATTTCATGAAAATGGTTTGATATTGGTTTAAATTTACTAAGTGTTATAAATTATCTATAATCTATTGTCTGCGGTCTATTGTCAACGTCTCAACGATCTATATCTATGGGTGTACTGCCTTCATCTGTTGTTCAGGAGTCAACTATTGCCTATAGCCTATTGTCTAATAATGTGTTGTCTGCATTCCATTTGTTGTGGTTATTGGCTATAGTCTAAAATCTGGGGTTAAAGTCTAAAAACTAAAGGGTTTAATGCCTGTCGTCTATTGTCTATGGTCTATTGTCCGTGGTCTGTTGTCTATTGCCCATGATCTATTGTCTACGGTCTATTGTCTACTGCTTATTGTCTGCTGTTCAAAATTCGAGAAAGGAACATTTACATGCCTAAAATGTCGTGGAATTTCGAGCGTTTGATTCTTAAACTGTACTCATTTTTTTTCGAAATTAATCTTATTTATGTCTGAGGCCTATAGGCTACAGTAAATGTCTATAGCTCGTATTTTATTGCATAAAGTCTATGGGAAATGATTTCAACCTATTCAGTAAATATATAATAAAGCAAAGAATAGTGGAATTACGTCATATGGTTCCAGAGTAAAAATTGATAAAATGGTCCAGTCCGCCACTGATTTTTGTTCTTACCTTCTTTGTGGATAAAGAATCAGCTTTTCCAGCAATAAAGTAGTTGATTATATTAATATTTGTTAAATTATATTCTGGAGGTTTTCTGTTACCATATATCCGTTTATTTTGTAACGGATTGTAATCGTATTTTTTAAACTTCCCGCTCCTTATGATTTGAGTATAGTGTATCAAAAGCTTAATTGGAATTGCATCAATACCCTGCATCAAATTAACAGGAAAAGTTTCCTTAAAATTAAAACGACACTTTTAAATATTTTTGATGGTATCAATAATCTACTGTACTGGATCTTCCTGACTACGATCATATCCAAATAGTGAAAATAATGGGGAAAAACAGGCACGTGTTTGAGTTGGGTAAGGTAAGCAATGGACGTTTAAGAAGTTCAGCAGTTGTGGAGTTCTTTGATTTAGAGCACCGCTTGGTGTTATGTCTAATAATATTCCCTGCAGAAAAATAGTTTCTATTACTCAAAAACGCCTAAGACTGTACAACTTACCTTTGTTGGATAATATAGAGAAGACGTACGGACTATAACCTTTCCAATACCTTTTATATAACGTAAATATGCGATGGGGGCCAAACTTATAGCAAGTTTAATCTTGGAAGAAGCTGCTTCTGGGTTTTCTGCATTGTATATAAAGTAAGCCGTAGTACCCATTGAGAAACCAATATAAACTATTTCCTGCTTGGTTTCCTGCACTACAAAATCGATATGTGCTGGAACATCATAAATTCCCACCTCAGACAATGAGAAATCCCAATATTCTTTTTGAGTGGTACTACTTAATGAAATATGCTTATTGGAGTATTGACATCCTCGAAAATTACCCAACCAAACATCATAACCATTATCTGCCAAATTAAAAGCTGAAATACGACATGTTAGATTATAATGAAGTAACTTTTACATGATTTTTTACCTAGGGATTTATATCCCATAAAAACAAAGTGTACAGAAGACCCACCAATACCATGTGCCAAAAATACTGGTTGTCTTATCTTTTTATCCGACGAGTCTCTTCCGTATGGTATTCGAAAAATCGATAGTACATAACCGTCTTCTGTTGTCACTGTGTAGTTTAGAAAAGGATATCCATGACGTTCTACTATTTGTTGCTGTAGTGAAATACAATAAAACCTTAAACCTCGACAACTCTAAGATTAGTCAAATGCTAAAACTGGATAACTCCCAAGAATTAAAAGTAATTTTCGTGGACCCTTTATATAGAGCACACTTACATGCTTTAAAAACTGAGCAACTGATTCAGTGTGCCAAATGCTTAAAACTCGATCATCGTGTTTTGAATTGTCATCCGACTGTAGGAGTGACATCACACCCCTGCATCATCTAGTATCAAATCACCAAACTTCCTTGATGATACCGCTTTGTATGTTTGAAATGCCCCCAACCGACTGCAGTGACAAAGATCATTTGACTTCTGCTCGGGGGGAGGGGGCAGTTGTTATAACTTGTGTATGCCAAGTTTAAAGCAATTTTATGTAATTTGAAATTTTAATGACGCGACCTTTGATGACCTCATGTACATTATCGAATCGTTTTTAGGGTAATTTAGAAATTTTCTAGGAGTTCAAGTTCTATGCCAAGTGCAATGGTATTTGTCCGTTTAATTTTTTCTAATAGTGACGGCTATTGAGAAAATGAGCCTGACTATACTATAGTTCGTACTTACAACAGTGGCATTTATATCAGGATTGTAAAAACAATTCGGATTGTGCTGGAGATGTTTGTAATAATCAGGAAACGTTTTACACACATTATTTGTGTTTCCTAGTACTAAAGTCGAAAAAGTATCTAAAAACAAGAATGTAATTAGTAGTATATGACTCATGTTGAAAGATATAAGAAATTAAGAACTATCAACATTTTGCTTTTATGGTAAAAACTAACACAATGTATCGATACATAATTGATTGTAATAACTGTAAAATTTATCTTTAAGCAAGATATATACATATAAACTAATATGTGTTTACCTAATTAAAGATAATTATTCTCCAAAGTATGGTTTTACTTATCATCAATATGTAACGTATAACGTGTTAACCTCACTCAACTAATATCGACTAATACTGAATTTTGATATATATGTATAATAATTGAAATATCTAAAGCGCCGAGGTTTTAGAGGAAGAAGTTAAGAAGGGATAAAAATGTGAAAAGATGAAATTTCCAATCTCTAAATCTGGTTTGAACATCGAAATTCTGATTTTAAAATCTCTTTGCATCTAGAAATTCTTAAAAATTGCAAACAAGTTGTGCACTTTAAAATTTCCGAACTTGTATTCTGTGATTTTCAGATTGATGAAAATAAGTTTTTGAAAGTGTAAAGTAAAATTTTACGAAGACTTTTTAATACTTCGAAATAGAGGTGTGCAGGTCGGATCGGGCGGCCATCTCGAATTGTTCGATGAAGCAGTTTGGTTGCTCGTGACACCATTTGCGTATTAATAATAACTCAGTCTCTGTATTGTAATTAGCTTTTGTTCAATCCTGTCTTTGAAAATTACTGTTTCTTACCTAGATACCAAAGGTGAAAGCGTTTGTTTTGTCCATTCAACCTACTTACATAGCAACGGGTGAGCGAAAGCAGTGGGTGAAAAAACTTTCAATCACTCCCGATAAGCAAAGTTATAAGCTGAACATTTAACCAATTTTATTCATAACAGTAACACATATCAACAAAATTACTTACAAATATGAAAGTTAACATTACAATTGTTAAAAATCGGTTGCTTAATACCAGGGAATTGATCTTTGTTGACAAATAATGAGAAATTGATTGTTTGTTTTATGACGAATGATGAAAACCATAACAACGAAAACCGCCTCCTAATTTTTCTGCAATTATTCTAAAAATTTAAATTTATTTATTTATTTTTTTTTAATTTCTAATAGCAGGATTGAACAAAACGCTATACAGCACTCGTGGGAAACAGTCACTCACTTGTGTGTCGTTCCACACTCGGCTTCGCCTCGTGTGTAATCTCGACACACGCATGAGTAAAACTTTTAGTTTTTCCACTTGTACTGTAATATACTATTTATACGGTTAATCATACGACACTACTGCATAGGACAGTGGAATGTCTGCAACCTGCAGTTCAGTAAAAATAAAAATAATGCTGAAACGGGCTTTTTGGTTCATCATGCCGTCCATACCCACAGGCTTTGGGGAGGGCGAACTAGTATACCAACTCATCATGATGGAAAAAGCCTAATTTATTGTTAATCGACTCGACTGAACTTATTATTATCAAAGAAGATCTGTACAAGACACTAACATAGCCACTAGCCTGTCTGAATATTTAATATTTCAGAAATATGTTGTCGTTTGGCTTTTCAATTGCAAGGTTGTGTACAGCCGCGGCTGGAGTCTGACGATAAGATAAACGGTGACCCTGCGGTCACAAACCGTAAGATTACATTTTATTTTACATTTTACTTTATATTTCGTATTCAATTTCAATTCAGCGCTCGTATTATCATTATCATTGAATCAGACTGGCAACTAGTTGTTAATAAAAAACGTAGCCGTAAAGACATCACAGATAAACAAGCATAACAAAATAAGCAATCTAAAACCGCAAGCTACTGGCAAAGTACTAAAAGAATTACCAGACAAGGGATACCAGTTCATAACTTACCTATTCAACGCAGTCTTAAGAATACGGCATTTTCCTGACCAGTGGAAAAATGCTACAGTTATTCTAATACAAAAGCCAGGTAAACCTAGTGACCAACCTGTGCCCTACAGACCCATCAGTTTTCTACCGGTGTTATCTAAGGTCTTTGAGAAAATGCTCCTAGAAAAGCTATATCCAATTCTCCTAGACAAACACGTCATACCCGATCACCAATTCGGCTTCAGAAAAAACCATGCTACCATAGAGCAGGTACACAGGGTAGCGAATAAAATCTCTAAGGACTTCGAAGAGCGAAGATACTGCGCTGCGGTGTTCCTTGATCCCATCACATCAGGAGTACCCCAAGGCAGTGTTCTGGGCCCCATTTTGTACTTGATATTTACGCGAGACCTCCCAACATATACAGGAAACATGGTTGCTACTTTTGCCAATGACACGGTTATTCTTACATCGCACACAGATCCAAATCAAGCATCCCAAACACTTCAAACTCATCTGGACAAAATACAAAATTGGTGTAATAACTGGCGCATAAAAATAAATGACAGCAAATCGGTCCAGGTAACCTTCACACTCAGAAGAGGCAACTGTCCGCCAGTGCTGATAACACAACCACCTGATTCCTCAAGCAGATAGCGCTAAATACCTTGGCATCCACCTAGACAGGAAACTAACCTGGAGACCACATATATGGGCAAAGCGTAGACAACTAGGGCTTAAGTTACAAAAAATGTATTGGCTAATCGGGCGCAAGTCGCAACTTTCTCTGGAAAGCAAAATGCTTCTCTACAAAGCCATGCTTAAACCCATATGGTGTTATGAAATACAGCTTTGGGGCACTGCCAAAACATCTAATATTGAAATACTGCGAAGATTTCAATCCAAAGTACTAAGATCCTTAGTTAATGCACCGTGGTACATCCCCAACTAAACCACAAGTCGCGATCTTGGAGTTCCAACGGTTAACCAAGAGATACAAAAGTTTAGTGCGCGCGATTACGATCGTATCAGTGATCACCAAACATCTTAGTGGAGTGCTTGCTAGACAATGACGACGAAGTGCAACCACGTTTAAAAAGATTCAAACCCGCAGACCTAATTGACAGATTCGTGCAGTAATGTGTCGGCTAATCAACAGTTCCAATAGTGTATAGGATAAACTAGTTTAAGATTAATAGCGGAGTGTCATCAGTGGATGCACATCCCTCATGTTCCTTATGTTATTAACCATATATGTCATATCAACTACTAATAATAATTAAAAAAAATCTGAAAATATTTAACAACTTATAACAGCAAAACAACAAAAAAAAGAAAGCGATTATGACTCAGTTAGTTACGTGCGGGACTACCGACTAAGGAATCCGGGTTCGAACCCCGGCCTATATATCACCGAATTTTTAAAAATCGCATCTCCCTCGGAAGGCAATGGCTAACCACCGAGGTATACTTTGCCCAGGAGATTTATCTGAAATTAATGAAGAATTCAAGTACTAACGTACTTGGGGTGGTTCGGAGTCCACCTTAAGCTGTAGGTCCCCTATACTTGTGATCACTGAACACGCACAACACAAGTATAGGAGGGAAATGCCAACGCTCTGTAGAATTGAAAAGCCAAAATTGGATTCGAAATCGAACTTTGCAGCGGAACTACCTTACTTATTTCTGTAAAAATAATGCTGGTCCAAATCTGTAATCCATTTGGTTCCAATCACTATAAGTACCGAGATAAAACTATGTTAGTCACCAGTGCTCAGAACTGGTCAATGTCATCAAGCTTTAGTGCTCTAGGAATCACATCCATCCGACCTATGTATAGCGTTGTGCGCTTTTATGTAAATTTTTAAGAATAATGGCCTTCATCCATCCTATAGGACGAAGGTATATCGACGGACAAGGTATATAACGTATATATTAGAAGAAGTATACAAGCATTTTTCTAAATTTTATATGATGTGATACGATATGATATGGTCGGTGGGCTAGAAATTTTAAAATGTATTACTGTTAAGGCGCAATTCTACTGAGGCAACATTCAAGTAACATGTGGCATGCGGCAATGACGCATGCTATACTGAGTCTTTCAACCGAAGCAACATAAAGCATACATCTTTGCCGCATGCTACACGTTGATTGTCTTTGCCCGTCACATGCGTCAGCAACGTGTATAGACTACATGTAGCATGTTACATGTCGTCTAGTGTTCATATCAGTGGAATTGCTCCTTTACACACTATCAAAACAGTCTCCCTTTGTGGGATCAGAGTACCGCAAAACGTCGCCATATTGGGGCAAAAAAGCACGAAATGGTTCATTATTTATATCTGTATTGAGTTTAATCAAATCCACGTTTAGTTTAAAAGGTTTTTCTTATTCTGAAAGTTGAAACCTCTAATATGTCAAATACGTAAAACGTGGTTTTAATTTGTCCATTATTAAAAACCACCCTTCTCTGCCCCAATATGGCGGCGTTTCGCGGTACTCTAATCGACCAGCACGACCTAGGTGACTAGATGTAGTGACTCTAGAAGATATTAGAGTCACTATATCTAGTTACCTAGGCCGCATTGGTCGATCAGAGTACCGCAAAACGCCGCCATATTGGCAAAAGAAGCACAAAATTATTTATATCTGATTCCATTTAATCAAATCCCGTTTACTTTAAAAGGTTTTTCTTATTCTGAAAGATCAAACCTCTAATAAGTCAAATACGTAAAATATGGTTTTAATTTGGCCATTATTAAAATTCACCCTTCTCTGCCCCAATATGGCGGCGTTTTGTGGTACTCTGATTGACCAGCGCGGCCTAGGTGACTAGATGTAGTGACTCTAGAAAATATTGAAGATATTAGTAGTATATTAAAGTCACTAGATTACTAGAAATATAAAGTACCGCAATTGGTCGCCACATTGTGTCCGCGCCAAACTTAAAATAAGTTAATTTTTTCATGTTTCAAATAGAATGCTTCTCATTGTTAACAATAAAAAAGAAATAGAAAAATTAAAAAACGAAACATTTATTAATTTATTTAATAACAACCATGTAATAAATATTTATATGTACCTAGTTAATTAATTTTACAATAAAAAAGATACAGGTAGGCTGTTCTGACCGAGGCGTCAGTTTGCAGCGTGGAAGTAGAACTACAACGACAACGATAGGTACGGAGTCCTTGGGACTGGAATAATCCTAAAGTGTCAAACTACCCTCAAATATCCTCCAAATGCCATTGGGTACCAAACCAAACCCTGAATAACCTGAAAATGTCAACTTAACCTCAAATAGTATAATAATTTTTATGAAACCGTTTTAAATACCACTTAAACACCTACACTCTAAATTACACTTAAAAAAAAATAAATCCGTAAATCCGAAAAAGTACTTTTATGTTTTAACACATGGGAACATTGAATTGGGGTACTTTATATATCTAGTGACTTTAGAAGATTTGCATCAGAAATATTTATTCTGTTCCTCCTTTTTTGGTTAATGAGTGAACATACCTCAGCTTAACTTTATATCGAAGAACGTCTACTCCCTCACGCTGTAATCTTATGAAAATATGAATTTTCATAGTTTCTATGAGCGATTAGAGTACGGTTGGTATCTGGAAATATAAATCTATGTGTAGTTCTCACTGAAGTAGAAGTAGGTAGTATATTGAATTCATAAAATAATTCATATTTTCTAGTATTTTTATTGATAATTACTTTCCTTGTGGAACTGATTTTTTGGATTTCCATATGGACCTTTTTTTTGATACATTCTTTTACAGCATTTTTACAGAATTTAACTGGATGAAAAATAACCTTAATTTTTTTAATTATTAAATACAAAATCCAATTAGATTTTTCCGTTTGTTTCTCTTCTGTGTTGCCAATTAATGATAATGCTTAGCTTTGATATTACTTATTTTGTAATATTTTGATTCCAGGCCGATTACGAATCTTTCGTGGGAAGATTAAAACTTGGAACAAAATTGGAATTAATAAAAAACTCGGTTACAAGATTTATATGTGGCATTAGTTGATCCATCGAAAACCTCGTTCAAAGAAATAAAAAAAAGTTGTTAGGAGACTTCTTTCGAATCTAAAACCGGGTACGATTACTAAACAATAGAATTATTTTCTGGACGATTGCAGGGTACGTTTTACTTAGTACTGGATACCTTTAGGTAGGTGTTTCTTATTTCGACTACCAACAAGGCGACGGAATAAGCTATTAACTTCTCACTGGTTTACCAAGTTAGAATCATTGAACTAACTCTTTCAATAAAACGATTTTTGGATGTTAATATTGATGTAATGGTATAACGTATTTAGTTGATTTAAACTAGGTTTTAAACAAAAAGTTTTGTGTCATTAATAGTTATTTATGCCATTAGCCCTTAAAGTCTGTTAGAGGACGCATAACAATCAAAAATTTTGGGATATCATTTATATTTAATATTTGAAAGTTGGAATGTGATTGATATAATTGTATATTTGTTGCAAAAATCTTGAGGATCGAGGTTGTGACTATCATAGTAACAATGTTATAATAGTTATGTATTAAGGGCATAATCTATTAGATTATGGCATGAGAGAATGTGTAAAGCCCGACGAAGGAGGGCTTTTAATTTCTCGAGGGCCATTATCTTGATTATGCCCGTGGTACATACAACGTTTTATTTTATTTTGCTTCATGGAAAGGATAATTGCAAGCAATTGCACATTTCATTTTGAAAAAATGTAATAGTTATAATTATTTATTAAAATTGTTAGAACTCTATAGAAACGTTTTCTTTGTATCTTAGCAACTTTATACGCCCTCGGGCTAAAAAAGCCAAATTACGCCCGCAATTGAGTGCCAATAAAGACATGTCAAAATAAAATAATATATATTATGTAATTAGGAGATCAAGCGATACTTTAAATCCGAGAAGATGTATGCTCGGCTGGCGCCTCGGCGTTATAACATCTTCGAGGATTTAAAGAAGCTTGATCTCCGTATTGCATTAGTTGTTTTATTTTATTTCGTATTTCAATCCTAATTTCTCTCTTTTAAAATTCATCCGAATTTATTGTATAATGAAGCAAGTTGCCTTGTCTGTGTCATTATACGCGTTAGCAAGGAGATAAAAAGCAGCATGTCACGTGTGGCTGTTGTACAACATCAAATGATTTTTACGTTGCCAACAACAACGGATATCAAGAACGTCTTGAAATCCGGTGTCATTGACAACGGAGATAAAGATATACCTTATTTTACTAATTGTAGTATATAAATAATTGTTTGAAATACGAAATGAAATAAAATAAACTATTGTACTGTTGATAAATAAAATGCGGCCGTTAATAGTTATTTGTATACCAAAAGCCGCGAAATGTCTTGTTAACGTATCAAAAGAATAATTGAACGTCATTGTCATTCTCATATTATTTTGTGTCATGTCAACTTTCAAGCGTCGAATAATAAAATGACTTTTAGTTTAAAAGACGTTACTAAGAGTGACGTCCATTAATAGTTATTTATGTACCAAGGGCGTTATCATCTAGTAACGCTCGTGGTGCATACAATATTTTATTTTTCACGAAAATATGTATAAGTAGAAATTTTGTTTTAATTTATAATTGTGGACGTTGCCCAAGGACGTTGTTTATATATTAATAAAACTAGGAATTTTTATGTTTGTCGGATGGTAACAACTTTTACTAAATTTACAAAAGTCAAACAGATAACAACATTGAGCGCATTCAGCAGACTTACCGGTCGCACCGGTCTGGGTCACCGGTGGTTGTTTTGGTCACCACATTTTAAATACGGTTTGTTTACATGCCGTACCGGTACAATTAAAGTGAGGTTACAACATTGTGCTTATTAGATATTTTTACGATCTATTCGGAAAAAACTTTTGATATTTACAATTTAGATTTAAATTATCCTCATCTAATATCAGCTGCTCCATTATTATCATTACAAATATCGAATTAGGTTATGTCACTCTATATTTGACAAGTAAATTTAAATATATCGACCGGTAACCAATTTTTCATCATTCAGCTAAAATCTACCGGTGGGCAGCACTGGTTAGTCACTGGTAAGTCTGCTGGATGCGCCCATTTTTTGTTGTTGTTACCAACATAAGAAAAATCCTAATAGCACTAATGTCAACTAAAAAATAAGTTAATTTTAGCTAAAGAAATTTTGTTGGTAATTAAGTCGGCACAAAAGAATTCGTGGATCACGCGCCCAGAAACTACATAGCAACTATCTGTTGTGTTGCAACATACCCGTACGCAAACATATAGTTTTTGATCTAATGATATTGAAATTAGTATTGAATGTAACGCCGGCTACAATTGTAAAGTAAACCATGAGCGGGCGTTATGAATCATAACGCCCGCTTATAATGCCCTGGTTGTTACGGAGTTGTTTATGTAGTTCGTATTACAGGTATAAAGTACAAATAATATGCAAGTGAAACATAAAAGTCTTTAAAGGCCGTTATCCTTAGTAACGGCCGCGACATTAGAATTTGCGTCTTGTACGGGGTACGCGAAGAACCTACTTCGCATACGGTTGCACATACAAATTTTTAACGTACGCTTTTGAGCTTTAGCGGCCGTTGTTATGCACGAGGGTGGTCCCAGAAGTACCCGACCCAACAAAGAAAACACAAAAATTTTGGAAAAAGATTTATTTATTTTTCAACGTAATCTCCTTTCAGCTCTATACACTTTTCCCAGCGTTGTTCAAAAAGTTCGATACCCTTTTTATAATAAGAACTGTCTTGCTCCTCAAAATAGCCATTAACTGCTGACATCACTTCTTCATCGTTGGAAAATCTTTGACCACTGAGCCATATTTTCAAGTTTGGGAACAGAAAATAATCCGAGGGGGCTAAATATGGTGCATGAGATAGCAATTCAAACTTTAATTGATTAATTTTGGCCATTGCAATAACGGATTTGTGAGCTGGTGCGTTGTCGTGATGAAACAACACTTTCTTTTTAGCCAAATGCGGCCGTTTTTGCTTGATTTCTTCGCTCAAACGTTGCAATAAGTTTGCATAATACTGGCCGTTGATAGTTTTTCCTTTTTCGAGATAGTCAATAAAAATTATTCCACGCGCATCCCAAAAAACCGACGCCATAACCTTGCCTGCAGATGAAACGGTCTTCGCCTTCTTTGGAGCCGGTTCTCCCTTTTGAGTCCATTGTTTCGATTGTTCTTTTGTCTCGGGTGTGAAATGATGGACCCATGTTTCATCCATTGTTACGAAACGGCGCAGAAATTCTGCTTTGTTGCTGTGAAACTTCGCTAAACACTCAATTGAAACATTTTCACGACACTGTTTTTGCTCTAGTGTGAGCAAACGCGGCACCCATCTTGCACACAGCTTTCTCATGTCCAAATTTTCAGATAATATGCGATGTACCGCACTTTTTGAAATGCCCGTAATGTCTGCTAGCTCGCGCACTTTCAGTTGACGATCATCAAGTACCGCTTTGTGGATTTTCTTCACCATTTCTGGAGTCGTCACCTCATTTGGTCGACCACTGCGATGCTCGTCTTGGCAGCTCGTACGGCCTCGTTTAAACTCAGCTACCCAAAATTTAACTGTTGTAAACGAAGGAGCAGAATCACCCAGAGTAGAATCCAGTTCAGCTTTTATATTGGTTGGGCTGAGGCCTTTCAAATAAAAATATTGTATCACATAACGATGACCAATCTTCTCCATTTTCACAAATTCACTGACAACGTTCACTATTGATGGCTGCCAAACAAACACTGAACAACGTGGCGCTTTCAAACTTGAAACATATGCTTTATAGACTGCGTACTTTCCAATACAGTGATATTTTCAAACAACTACCGCCACCTCTTGGTCAGGTCGGGTACTTCTGGGACCACCCTCGTACAATCACATTAACGGTTATTTAGCGGAATCGTTGCTACTTATATAAATGAGCACTTAAGTGCAGGGCAGGGTGCAGGCAGGGGCGTCCCTAAACACTTGGCTGCCCTTGTGCAAAGATTATTACTGCTGCACCCAATTTTTATACAGGGTGTATTATCGGTTTTGTTACATAGGTGAATATCAAGTAAAGTATAATTTCTCAAATATTGACTCCGCTAGTTTTTTAGGGGAATTTTTAGAGGAAAAGTCACTATAGTGAAGTCGTAGATCTTATTGAGTACTGTTCAGAATACCCACACTTTAGCATTCTGTGTTAAATAGTTTCCAAAATCTAAAGTTCTGTTTTGAACAGTATTCAATAAGGTCTACAACTTTGCTATAGTGAATTTTCCTCTAAAATAATTAGGGGGGCCAATACTTGAGAAATTGTGTTTTTAGATGCTAATTGCCTATGTAACAAAACCGATAACACACCCTGTATATGTTGGCCCCCACCCCTTTGGTTGTTCATACTCATAGCAATACAACAGATCAGACAACAGTTTTAAATTACATGTTAATTTGTAAAAAATGTAACAAAAATTCGTTTAAATATTAGAAAAATGAGCACAATTTAGCATTTCTAACCCCAACAATTTTAATAGCATATCATATAATATTTTTCCGGAAATTTTAATTTGAAATTTGTTATCGCTGCTCGTCGCTATATAGTATACTAACTTTAAATTCATTTGGCTGCCCTAGAATTTGGCTGCCCGTGTGCCGTGCACACCTCCGCACACCTCTGGGGACGCCCTTGAGTGCACGTATCCCAAATTATAATATTTTGTAACTAACTTGATACTTTTAAATTAAACTCTTATTAAATGAAATATTGAATATTGGCTTTTTGATATAAAAAAATACTTTAATGTGTGAAACTTTACTTTAGAACTTTAGGTAGAAGTTTTTATGTATAATTTTCCCTATATGTTTTTTTTGTAGAACTATACAGAATGCGACAATTTAGTCACTAATAGTGTTTATTATCATTCATTACATATACTTCATTAGTTCGAATTAGAACGATTACAATAAACATAAAAAACCAAATAGTATGTGTAATTGACCATTAAGATAGACTTAACAAATGAATAATTAATAAAGCTACCTAGCTTATAACGTTTATTGAATTTGGTATGTTAAATTAACAGCTTTTCATATACATTTAACTGTCGGCGTTGTAGCATGTAGGATATATATTTATTTAAACATAATTTATTAATATTGCTTAAAGGAAGTAATTAGCCTAGTAAGTTTCATTTATTGGGTGTCAAAAGGTTTAAGATAATATTTTTCAAACCAAAGCTTCTAGTATGGTTGTTGGTACGTTTCGACAATTTCGGTATTTCAGACAATCATAAACTTAAAGTTAGATAAACTCCAAAAATTAAAAGTTTATATGTTTCTTAGAAGACGAAAAAACAAACAAATCTTTTGACCTTACAGTTTATGTAGCAAATCAATAAATAATCAGCTGTAATTTTAAGATATCTGCTTATGTTTATGTGTTTTATTGTTTATTTAGTAACAACTTTCTGTGTTTTGGGGTGCCTGTATTAAGAATTTAAGATTATAAGTATTCAATTAAAACACTCATTTACTACATTTTATTCACTGATTAATTATTTAACAAATAACCGCTTAACAAATATCTTTTGCGCTACCGACCTATTTTTATGCGTTTACTCACAGTCATATTGCAATATGTACATTTCTGTTATTGTAAAAACTTTGGAAAGTAAGCTATTGATATAGCAACAGCAAAGTGGTTAACAATTTAGTGGTTATAGGCATTTATCAAAGGATGATAAATGCCAGTCAGTAAATAAGCAAACAACGTCACCAAACCACAGTACAAATCCCATGCAGTTCGTATATTTTTTTAAAATAAAGTATTTAATATATTTCATAAATAAACCCCTTTCTTAATAATTAGAATATTTATAAAACAGAATAGCTTAGAATTAAATACTAATATGGTAATGTTTAATCAATTAGTTTTATTCTTATTAACATAAATGTTATACATATATTATGTAATTTATGCAATGGCTATAAAATTAAGGGATAATTGTATATAATTATTCTTTTTTATGTTTATTTATAAAATAAACAAGTCCTTAAAAATACAAACAGAAAAGGATAATAAATGACCTTCATTAAAAAAGCAAGCAATGTCAACAGACAGTATAGCCCTGTGGAATGGTCTCCGTATTTTCGTCTAGAAAACCACGATTCAAATCCCATGTTTGCTTTATTGTTTTTCAAAGTATTTATTTATTATTTGAAACCATTTATCAAAACAAGCAGAAAACTCTTTTTTGGAACCTATTCAAATAACTTCTGAAATCGGAATGGACTACTCTTACTAAATGGTTCGCTCTATTTTGGAAACTTTGCTCGTCCGACAAACTTTTTTATAATCGTACAAAATTATGGCCCGAAATAACTACGAGACATTTCCATAATGCTTTGCAAGAAATAGGATTTAAAACTTCGCCTCTCTTATGGCAAACACAACAAGATTGCACCAGACAAACATCAAAACAACCAGCTTTCAAATGATGCAATTGTTTTCGTATTCACTTTCAAGCACAGCTTGCTACTAAAACTTTTAGAGTATCCCTCGTACATACTTACATTCTATTGATAGTTTCCATTAGACATCACTAATGTCTCTCTAGATTATCTCTGCCTAAATTAGTAAGTAAACAACGTATCATCAAAAGTGCATTACTATCTATAACTTATTCACTATTTATACTTCCGAATTCTGCAAATTATAAAGAAACTTCTAATAAAACCTCTATTTAGCTTTATTGCCTTTAATTTACCTATAGGTGTAGGAATTAGTAATAACAAATTTCAGAAAAAGAACCGTAGTTAGTGTATGTAAAGGACTAAAGAGGAGAAATAGTTTCAGAATATTGTTGTTTGTACTAATAGCTTTAATTCAATTTTTTGAGTTGATTGAATTAAGTTTGACACCAAAGATATTTTGTAAGAGTTCATCCGCCAATAAGAATAAAGGAAAATGCTATTGCAATTTTAAAGTTCTTAAGTCTGCTGCAAACAAATGTATAATAATACTTTTTGAATACTTTTACTTTTGTGAAAAATCATCAAGTAAAGTCTACGTTGCCGTTACCGCTGTAAGATTCTAAAGATTAATAAGACACCGTACTATGCGCTGCGCGGTACGATAGCACATTTAACATGATTAGGTGCACGCGAATGTTCACCATCAGTGAACGCTTAGGTTTTCTTTTGGTTTAATTCACTAGTAAGTTAGTAAGACTTGAAGTAGCGTGAATAGTATTCTAATATTTACCAGAGAAAGTGAGCTATTAGTAAGCGATGTGCATTTTTTCACTTGAAAATTGTTTTGTGCGGCTCTTAACTTACGTATTGTCACAATGATATTGTGTACATTACTATTTACAAGATATTTTTTATCTACGACGACCATAGAAAGTTACACATTCCCCACAATCTAGTAACCGTGAAAACGACCAATTGCAAACAATCTCCAAACTGAACGGTAAAGACCGTGAGGAAGGAGTTCTCAACAATCAGTAGTTCTATTAAAACGCCATAGATGTCACTACTTGCAATATTTATGATATTAATTATTTGAAATATAAAATGTTATAAATTTTAGATAAAGGTTAATTTATTTTGTTTAATTAATATTTTACATTAAATTATATTTTGAATTGGAAATCTATCTAGAAAAAATACCAAAGTCAAAGCGGGGAATCGAACTCTGGATCGCCTGTCTAGTAGCGGTAGCTTAACCATTGAGCTACGTAGACGCCTTTAAACGACTAGGTTATTTCTTATTATATAAAGTTACAAAGATTGTTATTCAATTAAAACGTAAAATTGATTAATTTTTTACATTATTATATAATTGTTTATTTATTATTATTGCTATATTACAATAAAAACATTGAAAACATTTATAATTTGCTACATAATGCGAGAATATGTTGACATTTCGCAGCAAAGGGGTTAACAACCTTGACAATTGAATTGTGATTGTTTGTATACAATTATCTTTTGCAAACGAGTACTTACGCATTGCCGTTTTCGAAATTCTGGATGTATCATGAGTGAATCCGATGTTGGGAAAATGAGGTGTACACTTGTACACCTCCAAACATCGTGGAAGCGGCTCACACTACATCTCTTAATTTATTGCCAGAGATTTCACGTAAAAAATATGAATGCAAGTATAAATTCTAGGTTAAAAAATTTTCTTAGTTGTTGGTGGTTTATTACTTTTTTTGTTGTCGTAAATAAAGTATAGTGTGTAACGCGTGCAAAAACGGCAATATCACACTCGTGTGATTGCGGCATTCGACTTCGTCTCATGCCGCAACATCTTCACACTCGTGAGCAATCGGCACTTTTCTGCACTTGTAATACAATATACTATTTCTGCACATTTGTTATGGAAAGTATGGCATAAATTTTTGATGCATATCTCCGAAAGCATAAATCATACCAATGAGAATAAAAACAAAACCTAGCTTGTGAGGAATCTTACAAGCAATAAAAAAGCCCCGTTGAATTTTTATGTAAAACCTGCCAAAAAAGTTATTTAGAAATTTTCATAAAAAATAAATCAACAAAGTCGAAGAAATCAACTTGGTTAAATAACAAAAATAGGATCGAAGAACTAAAGATTTAACTAAAGAGTTAACTAGATGACATTTATTAGACAGCAATCTAATATAAATTATATGATTATAAATACTATCTTACATATATATTATGGGAAATTTGCTTTCTCGCTTAGCTGAACAGAAAATGTATTAATGTCCTCTTTTGAGGGCAGTTATGCCTCTTGTTCCTGTCCTCTTACATATTGTCATGTTATTTTGGCATACAAAATAAAGAATGCACCCACTCAATATTTTTCATCAAGTTTTGATTTGAAATTTCAAACGACACGTTACATGGGTTGCTTAACCTTATTTTCTAAATTATAATTTTGAAAAATTTATTTTCTATGAAGCTAGAAATTGGTTTATTATAATTAACATGCACACTAGTACACAATAATCAGATAAAGGATATCTGTAAGGCTGATTTTCCATAGAATTTAGTTAATTTTTCTTATCTAACTAACGCCGTGAGAGTTGATCATCGAATATTGCATTAAATTAAGTTCAGGTCATGGTTAATGTAAAATTTAACCTAAAACAGACAAGATGTGTTATAATGGGGAGGTATACGAGTACTTCTTACCTTACCTGAGTATTTTATAAGAAAGAAATATGTTTCCAAGTTAACGAGATTATTGATTTCATTATATTTCTTCTATTTCAGAATTTTACAGTTCTTGGCTAAATAATTTTGATGGAGGATTGTGAAGTTGTTTCTTTACCACAGATTTGAAACTATCTTGAATGTAGGGGTTGCTTTTTACAAATGATATCAGTAAAACAACATACAAGTATGTGCGGATATGCATCGTACACTGAGGAAATGTAATTGGCTTGAATCTTCATTTGGTTGATATCTAAAATTATGTAAATAATTGTTGTAATCATATAAAGTTTAATTTTGTGAAGATAGGAAGGCGTGAAAAGGAGTTTTTCTGTAACTAAATTAATAAATAGTTGTGTAAAGACGAGATTCTATCGCCATTCAATCCATGCCTTATTTTGTAATGAGAACATGAATGTTATATACCATTAGATAGGGAATTTGATAAGCTATCGGTTTATCTAATTAATTTCAGGATTATTTAAAATTTATAAATATTAATTAGGTTATCTTATAAATTAAATGTCAGAGTTCTTTTGTTTCATCCAAGATTTCCAGTAAAGTTCAGTTGTTTCCCAGAAACGTATAAATACCCGGCCATTTTTTTAACAAACTCTCTTTCAATTTACATTTTTGGAAAAGTGTTCACTGTTGAAGAGCAAGATTTAATTTTAAAGTTGTGTTTTGAGTAAAAACCATGTAATAGAATTATCTACTTTCAGTGTATTAATTCAATTTATTAAAGCCATTAATTATGGAGATATTTGAAAGAGGTGAATGACTTTCTTTCTTCATTTTATTTTTCGACCGAATGAAAGCAGGGAGTAGAGAATTGCAGATTTTATAACAATACAGTTGGCAAACTGATGGCGCCAAACATTATAAATTAAAATATTTAAACGCGATGTACGTATTTAACAATAGTTTTAATTAATTGTAGTACATAAAAATTATGTTGATGCCAGAAGTATTAATCCTCAGATAAAGAGAATTATACTGTTTTGGGATTGATATTTCAAAAAATTTTTTATTATCTAAATTTAAATTTTCTTTTATTTTTATTTTTGTTTGTGTTAAGTTTTTTAAATAAATTTGTGTTGTGTTAAAAAAGAAAAATTCCTTTATATTTTTGTTGCATATTTCTGTATGCCTAGATTTATACAAATAAAATGGTTTTTAGTACCTTAATTCAGTACTAGAATGCACACAGTAATAGTGTGTATTGTACTAATGTACATTTTAAGAATGTAAAAGTTTATGAAATATTTTATAATCCACTGGAGTGTTTTCATATAAGTCTGAAACAATTAAATATGACTTTTACACTTACTAAATTCATCCGAATATTAAAACTGCCTTTTTTCTATGCCTGGAAAAAATTATGTAGAATGTACCCATTAGAAAAACACCTTCAGTATGTAATTACAAGTTTCTTATTATACTTTTTTGTTATTGACTGAGAAAATTCCAGAAAATAACTTTTATATTTTATTACAAAAAAGGTACATCTAGTTGGTAAAGAGAGAAATGCAGTTAAGATATCTGTTACTACTCTTAATAGCTTTCCAAAAAATTACTTCTAATTATTTGACTCTTAAATCATCTAATGCAATAGCAGCTTATGAAGATTGTCTTTCCTATTTGATTAATGGTTTATTTGAGACGCATGAAACTATAATTTTCATATCTGAAAACGAAACAAGTACTTTCGTACCCAAAGAAATTAAAAATCCATTTATGGTGAGCATTTTCAACCAGTCCATGCAATCACCTTTAAAAGCTTTATACTATAATTACATAATTTATGTGAAAGAATTTGCTAATTTAAATTCTACAATGATAAAACTTAAAAATAGTAATATCTGGGATGACAGTAAAAGTCCCAGAGGAAAGTTTGTAGTTGTCACTATGTCCAAGCGATTCAAACAAATCTTCAAACTCTTTTGGTCCAAAGACATTGTAAATGTAATACTGGTCAATTATAAAAACCAAATTGAACCTCCCCAACTGTACACGTATGGTTTATTGAATTGTGGACAAGATGTTGAAATAAATTTTGCTCAAACTTGTAATTACAATCTGAAAATTGCTTATAATTCCAAAATATCAAATTTGAGTGGGTGCAATATGGTAGTGGTAGAACAGTACAAACTAACAAAAGATTTAAAAGTATCTGGTGCATCACCAGGTGTTGCAGCAAATATTGTAAACTTAGTAGGTGAAAGTATAAAATTAAATGTATCTTTCGCTGTCAACAGTGATATAAAAGGGTCTTTAGAGAAAAATAAAGATGTAATTTTATCTCTCGCATTCTCACGTACACTGGAAGTGTTTGAGAAGTTTGATATGAGTGATTTACTTGTAATGGATGAAACACTCTGGATATTTCCTAAATCTCTTCCAATTACCAAAATAAAGATTATAGCAACAACCTTTGAAACAATGGTATGGGTGATAATTATATTAGTAATGATTCTAATCTGCCTAATTTGGAGATTTATTCTATATTTTATAAAGGAGATAAAATATTTCAACAATTTCTCCACATATTGCTTGACAATTTTCCAACTGTCCGTCTGTACTCCAATGGCAGTATTGCCAAAATCGAAAAGCCTCAATATTTTAATTCTTTTTTATTTGTTTTATAGTATAGAGATCACTACATTATTTAAAGCAAAATTAATTACTGTGCTGATAAACCCAGGCAATGAAGCTTCCATCCTTAGCATAGAAGAATTAGCAAAATCTCCATATAGATTATATCGGCTTAATGTAAGTTTTTCAGAAGTTCCTGAAATACTAAAGCATAAACTTATATTAGTACCATATATTAACATGACGAAATATCTGATGGAAGCAGTTTACTACCGAAATTGTGGCACTGTTATTGGCCGTAATGCATTCAACATGTATCCCACGTTTCATAATAAGTTAGATACAATTTATCAAAATTTCCCAAGGCCAGAAATAACCGCAATTATGAGGAAAGGACACTATTTCATGACTACGTTTAATAAGATTGCAAAGAGAGTAATTGAAAGTGGATTTACAGAAAAGGTTCGATCAAGCCAAATAGTTAGGCAACAATTCATAAGAGATGAAGACACTATTCAGATTGTACTTACATTTGACCATTTGAGTGGAATTTTTATTTGGTCGATAATTGGCTTGGGATTTTCATTAATTGTCTTTATTGTAGAGATTCTAATAAAGTCTTTTGAAAGGTAATTCGGTTAGTTATTTATTTTTGCTGCTGTTACTAGGTAGTGATATTGTAATGTTACCTGGCCGACAAATTGAAACTGTTTGGGACATAAATTAAAATTAACCATAAATATTATAATTTTTCGTTATAGTTGAAGTTAAGCTGAGTTTTAGATTTATTTATGACCCCATCTGACAAACAAAAACAAGCATTTCGTAACATTTTTTTTTGTTAAGAGCCAGCATGTTTTATTCTAAGAATTCATTTAAGACAAGATAAAAATATTAAAAGAGCGAGGCAAGTTTTTTTTATTTATCATTAGTGTGCCGAGACATACGCAGAATGTTCCAGAAATCTAAATGGTCTCTCTTTCTTTGTCCAATCTATCCTAAAAGATGTTTATTTTTTTTCTTGTGAAATTCATAATGTGGGGAGATCTAGTGGTTTTTAGGAAGAACGTGACCATGGATTTGTGAACTTTAAGCCAATTCGAATTAAGTGAGGAGTTCACTGATATTTACATTGTTGTACTTTGTACTTTGATATTTTTAAATTCACTCTGCGGCGATTGTTTAAATCTGTTGGAAACTTAAAATAATTGTTAAAAGTTAAACGAATTCTTGCATACTGCGTCTAGGTTATTAATCTAATTCAGTTGTGATCTTTTAAATCGTTTTTTAAAAGTTTAAATAGTGGTTGATTTCGAACATCTTCAAGTGAGGACCACTTTACTAAAATTTTTTTGCCGCACCTAATGAACTTTCTTAATACAATTTAGTGGTGATATTAAATTGAAAGCTTAAAACTTGTTAAATTTAAACCAATTTAAATTATGTGGAGATTCTGATTGATTTACTTCCACCTTTTTCCCAAAGTTTGATTTGAGTCTTAAGATAATTCAGTTATGGCTATTATACAACAAGTTTAGTAGTCTCAATGGTTTTTCTGGTTAGGGAAAATTAAAAAAAGTATTTATCTATCATTTATCCTGGTTTATCAACTTTTTGTAAACGTAAATTAGGTCAAAGATAATGTCAACTGTTGTTACTCTTGTTCAAGCAATTTGTGAATGTGGTCAATGGTTTCCTAATGGTTATTTTTATTGAATTTAATGCATTGAATCCTCTTTTTATTTTCCCTTAAATTACTCTATTAAAACGAACTAATATTGATGCCAAGTCTTTTGTTACAAATGTTTTATGTTTGACTAAATTACCAAAGATTAGTAGAGTTGTAGAGTGCTTTTAAAAAAACATTGTGACGTTTGGGGAACATCAAATTGTTTGCCGAACTTAATAAAAATTCTTGCTCTGATATGAATTTAACATTATTTTAATCACGATCGTTTACATATTGGTGGTTAAGGTCTAAGACATTTTTGTAATAATTACTATTCTTTTTTAAATCTGAAATCAGTAAGCTTTTCAATTAACTCCTACGACATGAAAATAATTCCTTTAACAGTAATAAGAGTCTTTGTTTTCGAAGTATAAGCCGCTTCGGGTAATTACACTTCGTGCATAGTAAGTATTACAGTTTCTTATTTTATACTGAGATTTTGTGTGTTACAATAGCAATGTTGGCATTTTAGGCTTTGCTGTTACGGAGATTGCCAGATATAGAAAAATATGTTTTTACTAAATAAATAGTAATATAATATATTTATTTAATAATAATTACAGGATGTGATTTGTGGCAAAAACAAATTTGCTAAACGAAGATAGTAAAGTATATGACAGGTTACGCAATTTATTTTCCTTTTATACTTATAATCTTCTCCCTTAGAAAATTCCTCCACTCCTACTATCATAAGACCCACCCACTAGACCCGCCCATTGCACTTTTCTGGTCCCTGCTTAGTCCAGTCATACATATTTAGATTCTATAAAGGGTCGAAACATATTTGCAAGAAATATGCCACGCCCACCAACTTGAAGCCACACTCATCAAATGCACCCCTTGCACTTCTTTGGTCCTTGCTCAATCTAACCAAATACATGCAGATGCTATAAAGGAACAAACATACCGACAAACAAATCTATCACGCTCATTGCACTTCTTTGGTTTTTGACTGACCCATTGTACCTCTTTTTTACTAGTTTACGAGTACGCTGAGTTTAACCATCTTGTTAGTTTGTGGTTGAGACTTACAATAGCCGAGTCTATAAAGGGATAAACATACTGACGAACTGTTTTTGGAGTTTAGTACACATAATGTAAATATTTCTAAGTACGCTATAGTAATACTAAGCATACTAAGTATGCTGCACTTTTGGCCGTTTTGGCCGTTTCTTCGTTTTCTTTGAATATCTCAAAAACTATAAAAGATAGAAAAAGTGGTAAATTATTACAAATATTGTTTTTTACAGAAGTAAAGTAGAACATCAATGTATTTTTTAATTTTAGAAAATTTGACCAAAATATACCAGTTAATATAAAAAATTAAATTAAAAGACGTTATTAGAAGATGTAATGTATGATTCCATAGATGTGTGGGGTCGATATAATTTAGAATTTGAGGACCCTCAACAACTTTACGAAGCACAAGTTGTGGAAAATGATATGGATACCTACAAAAATTAAAATATAAAATATTGAACCAAAAACGGAACAGCCAACGTGCACAATAGACGACATTCTTCAAGAAGTGATGCAAAAGGGAATTTAAAATTTACTACTTTTCCAAATATAATCTATAGAAGCCGACCCATTTTTTCCGAAGAGTTACCTTTTCATGCAGCTATTAGGCTACCGGGATAAAAGGAGAATGAATGGCGGTTCGCGTGAATCAACGGTGTCTCTTATCCTGGGGTAAGAGACGCCGCATTTGGACGACTAAGGCTTGGTGAGTCGGCTGCTTCTTGGATCTAGGCTTCCTCGAATTTGGTTCTTCTTAAGAACGCTGTTATAGACTTAATTGCCTCTTTAGCCTTTGGATATAAGGCTCCTTGCTACTATTTAGTTTGCACTGCATTTAGATCACGCAAGTAGCAGTGTATGATGTTGGGCTGTAACAGCAGGGTCCCATAGTGCTTAGCTCTATGTAGCTGTTGGCAGAACGCATCAAAGGACAGTTTAAGAACTAAATCGACGTCATATAACCTTTGCACATACATTTAATGCTAGTAGCTTAATATGTTTCTGTTCCTAGAAGGTAGAAATGCTAAAATAGTAAACTTGATTGATTTTTACTTAACAAATTTATACATGATTCTTAAAACTTTCTTTGAAAATGTTAAAATACAAGATTATTTGATGCTGCACCTATGACGCTGGGTATTCTTTAGATCGTGTCCCTAACGGGGAATAGTCGGCTGGGGACGCGAGATTCGACTCGCCGCATAGAAAACGAGGTCATGCAGTGAAAATCTTCAAAAATGTTTCGAAAAGAGGGGTTTCTGAGAATACTAAATAAAAAATTTACATAGTATTAATTTCCACATAAAAAATTGCTAATATGTTTTTTAACTGCTGCCCTCTTTATTCCATTCTATAGCAGGACGCCTATGACTAAAATCAAATTTCACTAAAACCTCAAAGCATTTACATTTCACATAGGCGAGACCTGATGGTGGGCTCCATGAAAAGTGAAACACGGTGTATACTAACTTTAGCACGTTCTTACTCAACCGTTTGATAGTGCTATTGACTCTCATTGGTCAACAGCTCGCTGCATTATGAAAAGTCGTTTCATTATGAACTTCTTAATTCAATCGCTATCATATCTTACTATAACATTTAATTAAATTACAGTATGGGAATAGGAAAAATACATCGGTAATAGAAGTTAATATGAAATAATTTTCAACTGTTTGATTTTATAGTATACAACAATTTAAGGTGACCAGATTTCTAAATCAATAAAACGAGGCATTAGGAATGCCCCCCCCCACCCCGCCCATAAATAATTTATTAAGCAAGCTTTTCAACTCCGATTTTTATTGATAGTATGAAATTCAAACAGTTCTTCAGCTAACGCTAATTGCTTTTCTTTGTCTTCAAAATTCCAAAATTACTTTTGCGGAAAAAATCTTGTAACTTAGAAGAAGAGGCAGCAAGAGCTGTATGCTCAAGTAGCTCTGGAATAGAAATTCGTATGAAATTACGTGCCTCTAATTCTTTTTGCATGCCACAATTAATATTCCAAAGTGCTGTTCAATGGCATGTAATAATTACGTGTCTCCCGGTATATTTTTGGTGCGTTAAAATTAATGTGTATAAAATACATCTTCTTCGTGTCTTCATCATTGCCAAGAACACCTTAGTTGTGTGGATTTCCCCTATTTTACAGATTTTACTTTTGTTTGATAATAAGTGTGACTGGCAGTATATAGATGCCGCTACGGTTATTTGTTATAATTAATGTTAATTCAGCGTTTATATTTAAACCCAAACAAAGTGTGCGATATTTATAATTGGCACTGTCAAATTAAAATAAGATAATGATATCTAATTTTTGGAAAGAAGTATAATCCATTCGATACCAATATTAAATATAGTTTACTGCAATTTAGAAGAAAAATAATTAAAAAGTTCACATTTAAGTTTATTGTTTCAACCAATAAACGTAATGCAGTAGTTTTACTGTCTATGTTAGTAAAATCGTGATTGTCTGTAAAAAGCGGGACATTTTGAAGATTTTGTGGGCACCGGGATAAGTGAAGCAAAAGCGGGACTGTGGTCACCTTTCAAAAATTTAATATTTGGTCGAAAAAATACTTTTTTCTATTTTGCGTCTATAATAAAGCTGTTTGCTTGGCCGAGGGCAATCATGGTCACCAAGGAACCCGCTGCATGACCTAGGTCATGTAAGGTCACCAAAGGAACCCGCTGTTGCCCGAGGCCATCTATGGTCACCAAAGGAACCCGCTGTTTGACGGAATCTCTAGTGCGGTGACAAGAAGTGAGGTTCATCCCATGTGCTGGGAAACTGCAAGCCGCCAGGTAAATGTGCTTAGGAGCTGTCCTGGCCACCCTTTGATCCGGACTGCAGCTGGGTATGGTGATTGGGAGAAGCTCCGAAAGCCATTACACTTAAGGATAGTTGAAGCGAATATATAGCCTCTCACTATTAAGACAACTTCACCAATATCGGGTACGCACCTGGAGTCTATAACGTGTAGACTTTAAAGAAGCTCTGTCGAGGGCCCACCAAGCCTAAAATTGGTAGATCGGGGTGGCAAAACCGCTTAAAAACCAAGTCCTGCCACAATTGAGGTTGGATTCGATCGGGCAGTGGTCCCACTTTGCAAGAGCGCATAGCTGGGGAATAGTCCTATGCTGGACGAGGTACTTGACCCCGTATGAAAGAGGACGGGAGGGTGCCGGCGGGTGAGCAGCGTGTTAAGCTCAGCTAGTAGAGGGTGGATAGGCAACTTCGCTCCTACCAGTGAGTTAATCTGGGAGCAATTGCACGATTGCCGGTTGTGCAACTTGCGCGCTGATTGGGCGTATCCCAATCACTTCCTCATGGAAGGAACGTGGGGGTATGTTAGCACGGGTACCCCACGTAAAACAATCTTGGATCTTGGATCTATAATAAAGCTGTTAAAGCACCCAAAACAGTGCGTTAATATCTCATTTGAGTGCTTTAATAGCCCAACTTTTTCAAAGTTGGTAGCATTGAAAAAAAAATTGAAAAAACAGAAAATTGACAAAAATTTCACTCTAAAAATTTGAATTTTCAAATGTCACATCAGTGTTGTCAACTACCTCAAAATTCCCTAAATTTTGAAATTGCGATTTTTCTTATTTAAAAAGGAAATAAAAGGCGCAAAATAAAAAAAATTGCATAAAAAACGCGTTTCAAAGTCATTATTGCACTCGTCCTTTAGAAAACTCGCCGCAAGCGACTGGTTTTCTAAATTTGGACTCGTGCAATAAATCTTGTCATATGAAACTCGTTCTTTAATATACTATTTTGTTTTGCGCTTTAGTGTGAACTGATGTAGTTCATCAGCTATTGTTTTTATTATTGTAGCATTAATCATATTTTAAAATATGTATTAGACGACTTCTATATTTCTTATAGATGCGTGAATTACTTAATAATACAATAGAACAACATTACTTGTATAGTGATGTGATAACCTTCACAAATCACAGGTGGGCGAGGTTCCTTAAAGTGTGGCTAAAAGTGCATTTGATTAAATTTGGAAAATTTAATAAAACTTTATTATCATATCATCACCCATCAGTGCCAAATTAATAATACACTAGAATTATATTCTATGTTTTATTGCCTCTAACACAAATACAACTGTTGCAGTCATTACACCAATCAGCCACCAAATAAAAATTCCACCAAAATGACTCAATGTAAGCACAGTGTTTGATGCATTTTCATCACCTCTGGTAAAATTCTGCCAAGATGCATCAGACATTATTTTTTGTACTGAACCACTTTCAGCTATTCTTCTAGCAATCTTATTAAATGTTTCCATGAAATAATGACCTTTTCTCATAATGACTGTGATTTCTGTTCTGGGGAAGCCTTGGTGAATCGTATCGATCATGCCAAGAAATGTAGGATACATTTTAATACTATTATGGTCGATAACAGTTGCACAATTGCGATAAGAGACTGCTTCTATAAGAATTGCTATTACATTAATATTTGGTACAGTTACAAGTTTCTGTCCTAATATGTCATGATATTTAGCAAAGCTAGAATTAAGCCTATATATTTTATATGGAGACTTGGCTAATTCTTCTATGCTACTTATAGGTGTTTCATAACCTGGATCTATTAAAACATTAACTAGTCTTGCTTTAAATAATGTCGTAATCTGGACACAGTAAAATAGATAAAAGAGGATTAAAACATTGAGGCTTTTCGATTTTGGCAAAATTCTCATTGGATTACAGAGGGTAAGTTTGAAAACTGTTAAACAACACATGGAAAAACTTTTCAAGCAATTCGTCTCTTCTACAAAGTATATAATTAGATTCCAAATCAAACCTACAAGAATTATTGTTATTATAATAATCGCCCATATCGTTTTTTCAAAAGTTGTCACTATAATTTTTATGTTGCTAATTGGTAGAGATTTTGGAAATATCCAAAGTGAATCAGACATGACAATCAAATCACTCATATCAAAATTGGCAAAATCGGCCATATAACGTGAAAGAGAAATGGATAGTGTTATATCTTGGCTTTTATTATTTAAAGATTGTTCTGCATTGTTTGTTAAGGCAAAAGATACATTTAGTTGCAAAGTTTCACCTACTAAACTGATGATGCTTGCTGCCATGCCTGGGGAGCCTGCAAATGTTTTGAGGTTTTTTGTTAGATTATATCGTTCTATCACTGTAATATTGCATCTGCTTAGGTATGATATTTTGGAATTATAACTAATCTTCAGATTTGTACGACAAGTTTGAGAAAGTTTTATTTCAATATCTTGCCCACAATTTAATAAACCGTAAGTATACAGTTGAGGAGGTTCATTTTGGTTTTTATAATTGACCAGTATTACATTTATAATGTCGTTGGTCCAAAAGAGTTTAAAGATTTCTTTCAATCGCTTGGACATAGTGACAACAACAAATTTTCCTCTGGGACTTTTACTGTCGTCCCACATATTACTATTTTTAAGTTTTGCCATAGTAGAATTTAAATTAGCAAATTCATTCACATAAACTATGTAATTATAATAATATGATTTTAATGGTGACTGTATTGATTGGTTTATAATGCTCACCATAAATGGATTTTTAATGCCTTTGGGTACGAAGGTACTATTTTGGTTTTCAGAAACAAAAATTACAGTTTCATGTCTTTGAAATAAACTATCAATCAAGTAGGAAAGACAATTTTCATAAGGTTTCATTGAATTAGATAATTTTACTTTTAAATCAATAGAATTAATTTTTTGTAAAACTGTTAAGAGCAGTAACAGTTTTCTTAACAGCATATTTCTGTATATTAACAAGTATTGTAGCATTTTGATGGTTGTTAACAAAATTTGTCTCGATAAAATAGAAAATTATAATTTCTGGAATTTTCTTAGTCAACTACTAAAAGTTTTATAAGTACAAAGTAGGTATGTGGTTAAATGAGTTATTATTTCTAGATGCATTATAAAGTCATTAGTAATATTTTAATAGAATTAATATAAATGTTATACACTTTTCGTGGATTATGGACTATTTCAAAAACTTTTCATGACTTAAAAATGTTCGTTCACTAATACAATATTTATAATGACAGAGTAATTTGGGTTGTCTAATTGATTGCATAGACATAGACAAATTTTAGAGAAATTAAAGTTTTAGCTTAAAAGTTACCATAGCGTAGTTTACGTTTACTACAGCTAGTTTATAAATAGTTAAATTGATTTAAGTACGTCTACATTATAAAGTACCATTTATAACATAGTGCATTCAATTTTTTTGAGAAAACAATATGTTATACAGACATACAGTTAAATTTATTCTTTCTTTGGTGTGTGTTTCGTTTTAGGAAAACTTTGGGAACAGGGGTAAAAAATACTAAGTATGGTAATTACACACAACATGCATCTGGTTCTGGTAAGTTCAGAACAGAATCTTATACCAGATAGTATACAGCGCTATTAAATTAAATTGCAATATGTGCATTTCCTTATGTGGCATTTGGAAATAATCAAGTCAAACCATAATGCACACATAGGCAACCAATTATACAACACGCTCTATTATACGCTTTACATATTGTCATGTTATTTCACATGCATTAGAAAATGTAGGCATCACTTTGTACAAATATGTTAGATGGGTTGCATAACTTCCAGGGGAAGTTATAATTTCCAGTTAATGATTAATTAAAATAATTAAATTTGTTTCATATTCTTAAAGAAACACTTTATAACACACTCAATAGAAAAAGGATAAATCTTAAAGTCCGTTAAATAGCTAACGATGGTATATTGTTACATGATTTTTGTAGATAAATTAGTATTGAAGCCATTTCAAGGCATATTCTGACCTGAAACTGACAAGGTGCATGTTAGTGGAGATGTATGCAAATATTTATTACTGCAGGTTTAATTTATAAATTTTTTTGTGAATTAACGATTTGGTACATTCTTTATAATTTTGTTGTTTTTCAAGAATAAAAAGTCTGTGGGCTTAAATATTTCATTATGTTGTTGTCAAGTAGTTCTTTGGACACAACTGAGACATAAAGATAAATGTGAGGATGGTTTCTTACAGAAGATCTATGGGTTTAAAAACACATTCTGCGTTTTACCTTGATAATCTGAAATTACGTGAGTTAGTTATTATTTTGGAGTTTGGATATCTAAATTTGAGTAAATATTGTTCTATAGGATGTAAGAAAGTATTTTGTAATCATGAAAAGAGGTAAGACAAGGATATTAATTAATTAATTCATATTTTAATTATAATTGAATGCATTTGAAAATTGATTTAGTTGACATTTAATAGTCATCTTATTATTGGGTTTTAGAACAAATGTTTGGTGTTTTTAAAAAGATGAATTTTTTCTAACTAATTATAGAATTTGTTTAAACAATTATTAATAACTATAAAGAATTATGTGGTTATGAAAATTTAGTTTCAAATCGCCATTTGTTTGTAACTAAATAAATTACTAGATTAGTGTTTTGTTTTTGAAACGATATCAATACAACAAGTAATTTGGTGACTCTCTCTGTAAATTAGTGGTTTCAGGCAGTGTACTTATGTCCAGAGCAAAATGTTAAATTTAAAGTTTATGTTGTGACCTCAAAATGTAAACTGAGTCCAAGTTATTTTTTGATGAAACGTCAAAGTGTTTGATATTTGTTAAAGTTCATTGAATTTAGAGTTGTTTTGATATAGTAATTTTGTAATTAAACCTTATGAATGCAAGGGGATTTACAGGTTGTTACTAATTTCAGTTGGTAATTTAAAAGGCGCTAAAAGTTTGATTTTTTGTTAATATTTTAACGTAATTATTTTAATATTAATTTAATATTAGACTGCCTTGGAATTAATCTTTCTTTTATTCAAGAAACATCCAAATTTCATTTTTTTAATTTTTAGTTTTTGAATTTCAATTTTGTTTTTGGTTAAATAAATTTTAGCTGTTAGATCTTTAAAGTAACTTTTGGTTTGTTATTTTGTTTTGTGTGTATAGTTTAATTATGCTTTATAGATCCATATTTATTTATTGCCCTAGTGAAGCGATCCGCCTGGTAGAGAGTCAGTTGTGAGTAGAGTCTAGAGTTCACAACAATTCATTATAGCTTAGAGTATTTTTTTATGGTTAAGGTAGGCAGTTTATATTTTCTATATGTTTTCACTGAGCTTTTACCGAAGTCTGTTTTATATGTGTACTCTAAACAATTAAACAGTTTATCAATTTTCAATCATTATTATAATCAAGTAAGGTTGCTCCATCTTATTTCACCCGAGGAAGGTATATTTATAGCAATATGCATGGTAAATAAATATCATTGTATGTCTGATATGATGTTGTATCTGTAGTTGCAGATACGATACAGGATGTCCCAGCCAATGCACATTGTAACATCGAATACTGACTAAATAAAATAAAATGAAGTTATGCAGTACTTTGTGCTAATTTCTTTCCCAGTGTTTAGTTTTTCTTCATTTTCCTTCTACAGGCTATTATATGTTTCGAAAACTCTTCAATAGAAAAAACGCTGATTTTTGTTTATACTATTTAATGACAACTCTATTATTTTTATTTTTTACATTGCATAGAAACGAGAACATACTCTAGCCTTCATTAGTAATTATATCAAAAAATACGTAACATTACAGCCCACCTTGAAATAAGATGGTATTTCAACAAACTGAAATAAGTATTTTAAATAATAAGATACTATGGTATCACTAATAACAATTTACAGCAAATGATACATTCGCATTGCACATTTGAATGCAAAATAGAATTTTCTGTAAATAAACACAAAATAAGTATTAACACAATTAAGATAATGTTTATAACAACTGATTATAAAAACTGGTCAATTGGCAGTATGCACAAGCGATGCACTGAACGTTTGATGGTGCGATTGCCGGACGGATAACTCCTTCGGATACACGTTGGATTTTCTAAGGCCCAGCATACTGGGGGTTGGTCGTCCTCTTGTATACGGACTAGATAATCTTTCTGCAGTAAGCTGGTATGATTTTTTGACCATTTAACTCGACGTTGAAGTTTTGGGATGACATCAGCGCACTGTCTTTTCCAAAAAATATGGACAGTTTATCGCATCTTTCGGTACAAAGATAGGCGATTTGGGTTAAAATGCTGGAGATCACGTTCTGGGAATGCGTGCAGTGATTGGCCAATAAGGAAGTGTCCATGAGTGACAGGAGAAAGGTCGTTAGGATCGGATGAAAGAGGGCATAGAGGTCGCGAATTTAAAACTGATTCAATCTGAACCAGAATTGTGGTCAAATCTTCAAATGTGAGACTTATGTTGCCAAGAGTTCTTTTTAAATGAAATTTTACGGATTTGACTCCACTTTCCCAAATGCCGCCTTGATGAGGTGCATAGGCTGTTATGAGCTCCCAATCAATTTCAAGATTTGACAAAAAATCTGTAATAGCGTTCTGTGCATTATTTTTGTTAAGAAATTTATATAATTCTTTCAGCTGATTTGCTGCCCCAACAAAGATTTTGGTATTGTCGGAAGAGATTGTACAAGGTTTCCCTCGGCGGGTAATATATATTTTTAATGTATTCAAAAAAGCTTTTGTGGTCAAACTCGAAACTAACTCTATGTGCTCCTGCTGGATGCTCCTATGAGGATGTCTATTTAAGCTGATATGTTAAAGATAGAATCAGCTAAAATTATGTTATCAGATATATTCAGTTGTTCTTTTCAAGACCCGATTAATGGTAAAGTCTGGGTAATCTTTGGAATGACAGCGTGTCATTTCTGTTTGATATTTGTTATGAACTGAAGCGATTTTTATCTGAGTCATTTTTTGCAATTTAGAGGTAATTGAACCAATACCAAATGTTTTATGTTCAAATTAAGTTTACAACATAGATTTTCTGAAATGAAAGTAGATTGAGAACCGCTATTTAGAAGACAGCGTGCTGTAAATCACTTACTATCCTTGGACCTCACTTTTACAACGGCAGTTGAAGGTAGAACTTGATTCGTCTTTAATGGAGTGCAAGACATTGTTTCGTTCTTAGTCTTATCTAATTGAGTTGATTTATTAAAGTTATTATTCTGACTTTCGTTATTAGAATCCTAATCCTGATTTTTTGATGTATCATTTCTAGATTTGGCAAAACATAGAAGTCTATATATGAGGCTTGTGGCAATGTTTGCAAGTTGAAGTAGAAATACATTTGAAGCCACTGCTTCAACATAAATTAAATCTGACCACACTAGACGCTTGCTCGAATGTGATATTTTTGAATGAAAAATGCACGGCACAATAAACTGCAAAATTATGAATTTACCAGTGGCAAAACATAGTTCGACCACAATCAGCTGAATTTATTGATTTTTTAAATGTATGTAATTAAAATAAATCTTAACTGTTTTAAAAAGAATAAAAAAAAGAAAAAGTTAATAAAAAGACCTTTTTTATGACGGATGGATGGACAGAGAGTCATGCCATCTTGTTAATTACGGGTGTTCTGCAGGCCTTCTAAAACTGCAAAGTAATTTGTTATAAATAATCACAATTCAATTGTCAATGTTATTTTTTAAAGCAAAATTTTGAAATTATGGTTGTAAACAGTAGCGGTGGGTGCATACGTCAAACCCGGGGCACTCGTAGTGCAAAACATGATGATATACTACTTTAATGTGTGCGAACGAGCATGATAGCGATATACCAGTTTGTCGTGTGCCCCGAGTTTGACGTATGCACCCACCGCCACTGGTTGTAAATTATTAAATAAAATAGGGCTATATCCAATATAATAGTTAAACAAGAGTGCCATCTTTTCCTGTCACCTACATCTGCATAGCTATATCTTTTATATAACCCCTTTTTCGCGAAATGTAAATATATTCTGACATGCATTGCAGGGGTTGTGGGTGACAAGAAAAGACAGCCTTAAGTGTACCAATCGCGCTTGCACTTGTAAATTATATGAATGAAATGTGGCAAATTATAAAAGTTCTCATTGTCTTTATTTTAATTTAGCAATAATGAATATTATTAATAGATATTAACAATTACATAATGTTAAAAATTTAAATAATTTTAATTCAACAACAATTTTATAATAACTTTATATAGTAAAAATAAATAAATTACGGTAAGTCGCATCGATATCTCAATGATACAGATTTCGCTTAGCAAGCGAGCAGCCCAGGGTTTGATTCCTCACCGGAGTGATAATTCTTCTATATGGATTTGCATTCAAAATATAATTTAATATAAAACATTAATTAAACAAAAATAAATTAACCTTTATCAAAAATTTATAACTTTTATAATTAATAATTAATAATAATGTTGCATGTGCTGACATCTATGGCGTTTTAATAGAACTACTGATCGTACGATATCATTTCACGCGGTCATTTCCGTTCAGTTTAGAGATTGTAAGCAGTGAAACATTTTCATGGTTACTAGACTGTGCGAAATGTGTAATTTTCTATGGTGGTCGTAGATAAAATAAATATCTACATTGCAGTCGCTGTTGGTACGCGTGTGCAAAGTTCAGTTAGTATATTGCAGCTGCCGTTAGGTTTATTATATCACATTATCTATTCGTTGTTATTAGACCTCTGCTACTTTAATAAAAAAATAATATAGAGTTGTATTTCTTAATTATACAACTAGTATAATTAATGAATGAAACAAAATTAATTGACGATTATAAAAATTAAATTTAAACTTATTGAAGAAAATTAAACATTTGTGTACCTTAAACCTTATTTCCTTTCTTACTTTTCATAAAATACCGATTTTGATTTATTAATTTATATTAAATTAAATTACTAAGTGCAACTTAATTAAGTATAAAAGAAATAATGTTGTTTTTATTTAAAAAAAGAAGTCTGAGAGTTTAATTCAAACCAACTCGAAGTTCGACCGTATACCGATAGCAAAGAATAGGTAAGGCGAAATAGTAAAAAGAACGACCGAGCCGTCGCGATATACTAACTGAGCTATGCCGGCTTGCATGCGCGTGCCCACAATAACCGTAACATACAACGTTTGTTTTATTTCTCTATTAGAAAAAGACGCACCCATGCACATTTTTAGGACTTACTGGATTTAAAACTTAGGAACTGCCAGCAATTATAATTGTATAGACTTTTGCGCATTGCATGTTGTAGCATCCTCTTGTGGGTGTTGTTGTAGGGTATTTAGTAAATTGCTCATGAAATAAGTACATACAAAGAGAAAGATCGTTTTAAAAATTACTCATTACTACTATTTTTTGTTATTTACCGTTACTACTCTTGTTTCTAGCCCTTTAACTTGGTGTAGTTTACTTAATTACTATTTTTAGATTTCATTTACAATTTACGCGTTTAAAATTACATTTATTTCATAATATTGCTCAATAGATCTATTTAGGACATTCTTTATACTTTCCAATCCTATTAGTTCTTTTTATCTAACCCGTTTACAACTGCGTACAGGAAGAAAATGAGAGAACTTTAGAGTTTCAATAACGTAATCTGTTGACAGCTGTGACACGTTTATCGAAATTTACATTGCACTTGATAGTAGCGTGTTAAAATTACCATTTTTCGAATCCTATAATATACCGGTTGATACTAAAAGCGAGTCAAGTTATTTTACTTATTTTCATTAAGCCTGCGATACATATATTTATAATTATTTTGTACCACACAAAATGTAAACAATATCCCATATGCCATAGCAATACAATAGTACTAGGCGTCCCTGTCATTCATAGTTCGTCTTTTATAATATAGCATGGTCCTTCGAGCCGGATGTGCTAAGTGATCAGAAACATTTGAATGCATGGCGCTGGAAATTCTGAATCTTTAAAACATTTAAAGCTAGAGAATAAATTTTTACAAATTAAGTACCAATGAATCTACTTAATATTTTAGCATTGTATTTAATCTAAGGGGACAAAAAATAGCATATGCTACACGGATTAAAAGTGACTTTTTTGTTTGACTCGCAGTTTTTGCAGCTGATTTGGCTACGCTACGATCCACCTCGCAAATGCAAATATAAGTGTTCGTTAAACAAAGTGCCACTTCTAATCCTAATAACGCAATATACTATTTTATTTAATGACAGATTATATCTGTCAATATTTAAATAACATCAGCCACTATTCTCTAACTGTAGCAGTGTTGTCAGACTAAACATTTCTGCGTAATCCATAGACACAACAATAATATATTTTTAACAAACAAAGTTTTTATTTAATCTAGCGATATTATAAAAAATAAACTAATACCATATGTATTTATTTATTATTAAAGTCTTCATTATTTATAACAATATCTCCTTTTAATTTACAAGCAACCACGGACATCAGCTCAATGCAAAACGTAACACAGGCGTACTGGAATCTGAAGTTGAGCTTGGGGATTGATTCTGTGTCGAATTAGCTTCTTCATAGTCATTCACTTTATCCAAATTACCAACATCTTCCTGATAAGTAGGCACACTTCTATCGCTACCAATTGGCGTGTAACTTATTTCTGAATTAAATAAAGGAATGTACTCAGGATTCTGATAATGTGCATAGGTAATGTCCTGATTGTAATAGGTAGGGTACGATAGATTCGTTATATTAGTTATGTTTGCTATTGGTGTATGTTGATAAACTTGATGAGTTGGCGATTGATTTGGAGATGTCGGTGTTGAAATTTGATGTGGAGGTGGTGGACTAGATGTAAGAGACCAACAGTTGATGGCTGGACTGATAACTGACGGAGGAGTTTGTTGTTGAACAGCGGTCCAGCCTGTGTAGGAAGACGGCGCTGATGATGTGTATACTGGTGGTTGTTGTATGTGGTCAGGTGGAATGTACACTATAAGAACAAGAAACATATAAAAGTGTTTATAACAATAAAGATAACTATTTACCATGTGGAGGTGGAGATGCACTTTCTGATTTTGATATCTGAACGGTAGAGTATGGAGAAAAACGATTGTTACGTAATGCTGATTTGGAAGGGTATTTCTCACATGTTGCTAGTGGCAATGCAGCTCTTACTGCTGGATAAACCGCTTGATGTGGTAAAAGCCAGGAGCTATCTGAGATCAATGAAAAACAATTTAAATAACATTTTTTTATGAAGTTACAAAAGCTTACATTGAGAATATTGTGCCTGTTGTTGAGCATAGCTAGTAGTATAATCTCTTTGAGTATAATCAGGTCTTTCTTTTGCATCCAAAAATGCCTTTGCAAAAGGATTGTATCTAATTTTCAAAGTTGTAACTTCTTCGTTTTGATAAGCAGTTACGGCAATAAATTGTGTTTCAGGAAATGGAAAAGTTACAATTCTTCTTTGTTCAGTTCCAACTTTAACTAAATGTACTCTTGGTTCGTATTTGTGTAAAGAATTCAGCATAATCTGCCCGTTACCATTGCATTTATTTGTTAATTTTACTTTAGCAAAAGATATAGATTCTTTCATCCAATGAGCACCAAAGTTTGGAGATTCCGGATGAATATAAATTGCATTAGATGGTGGTACTTCGGCTTTACCTCCAGGTATCCATTCTCCATTCACGTATTTCCACCTGTGGTTGTCTATTTGAACAAATTCTAGTAGGACGGTGTACATTGCTTTTGGATCGAAACCGGTTACGGAAACTTTAACCACGGGAAACATTCGTCTGCAAAAAAAATTATTTTAGAGGACGTTGATCAATTGCCTTGCATATAGTTAGTTTTAGTTTTTTCTTGGCTTAAAAACTACAGATGACAATACAAATACACTTTTAAAAATTAAGTCTAGTGAATAAATAAATTTAGTTTTTAATATTCAAAAAGTATCAAAGAATCAGAAATTTAGATTTGAAATATCTAAAGTTTTACGATTTAATGGTTTTAAGGACCTAATTTTCAAGATTTTAAAGTTTTAAGATACCAATAACAAGACAAAGTATTTCAAAGATTCCAAGCTTGTAACTTCAGAGACAGAAGCAAAGAGCCTGTCTCCAGAGGTATACAGTGTGTTTTTTGTAAACGATAATATAGGAAATCCAATGGAATTTTATCATTTTCCTGGTAAGTTTGTACCCTTGCAAATGTAAGTAGAAACTTTGGTATCAATCGAAAGAAGAATTCATTTTACGTCAAAAAAATATTAAACTTTATGAAGAAAACCAAAATCGATTTAGAAAAAGACTTAAAAAGCTTATGGATTTATTGCTTTTTGTAATAAGCTATTTAAAAAAAGCTGGAAGCTGAACGCCGATTGGTGTAGCGGTTAACGCTTCAGATTTCTAATCAAAAATCGCGAGTTCAAACCCAATCATCGTATACTTTTTTTTAAATTGTATTGCTTACTAATTATTATTTTTAGTACTTTATTACAACGATTATTAGTTTTATGCCCTTTTTTCATTTGCCTTTTTGATGGGTAGTTAAAATTGTACAAAAAATAACGGTAAACCCCCGTAGCAAAAATATCTAACAATAAAAAAAATTAATAATCGTTGTAATAAAGTTCTAAAAATAATAATTAGTAAGCAATACAATTAAAAAAAAAGTATACGATGATGGGGTTTGAACTCGCGATTCTTGATTAGGAATCTGAAGCGTTAAACGCTACACCAATCGGCGTTCAGCTTCCAGCTTTTTTAGCAGTAAATCAATAAGCTTTTTAAGTCTTTTTCTAAATTGATTTGGGTTTTCTTCATAAAGTTCTTTCGATTTATACCAAAATTTCTACTTACATTTGCAAGGGTACAAACTTACAAGAAAAATGATAAAATTCCATTGGATTTCCTATATTATCGTTTACAAAAAACACACTGTATACATAATCTCTACAGTTTTAAATTCAGACTTTCGAGGATTAAAAATACTTAACCTTTAAGTCAAAGTTTATAGTTTACAGTTAATAGAGTAGTTTTTAACGTTTTTGATTCTTGGAGTAATTATTTAATGCTTTGGCAGATTAATTTGCTTCAGGGGGTAGCAGGCATTGTAGGGACTTGCCGAATTGAGTACAATAATAATCAATTTTGTTTTATGTCAATGAATTAAAACTGTTATTAATGGCCAGTAACATTTTGGATCAATTTTTTAATTCAATGTTAAGTTTTCTACATCAGAGTGAATTGAGCTTCCTGGTGCTCAACAAATATTCTAATTTGTGGCACTTTATTACACCTTATCGTTTTTCTAGGATCTGATAATGGACCATTTGTTCTGCTTCAATCATGCATTGTCCGATTAGAAATAATTTGTAACTTTTGCTGTTTTGTCTCATTCTTATTATTAAGCTATAATTTAGCAGGATTCTGTACCACGTAATACCAGCATAGTATTAGTCTATTGGGATGCGCCAATAAATATAGATGGTACAGCAACAAAGCTTAGAGTCATCTAGTCACCTACGTCGCGCTGTTCGATCAGAGTACTGCAAAACGCCGCCATATTGGGGCAGAGAAGGGTGATTTTTAATAGTGGACAAATTAAAACCACGTTTTACGTATTTGACATATTAGAGTATTTCAGAATAAGAAAAACTTTTTAGAGTAAAGGTGGATTTGATTAAATGCAATCAGATTCAAATAATGAACAATTTCGTGCTTGTTTTGCCCCAATATGGCGGCGTTTTGCGGTACTCTGATCGACCAGCGCTGCCTAGGTAACTAGATGTAGTGACTCTAACAAAATAACGTCAATCTAACCTCTAACCTTACCTAATCTAACATAGGTTAGGTTAGATTAAGGTTTAATTAGGTTAGGTTAGGTTTTCGCTTATGATTTTTTTTAATTTTTAAATATACAAATTTGAATTTTTTTTTCAAAGAAAATTCTATAGTAGCGCATTTTGTTGCTACAGTGTGTGCTAAATTTAGAGCATGGCGAGCAAATAAATAATGAGTTCAATTAGGAAATTGCATTTATTTTATAATACAAATGTTATGTATAAAAAGTTTAATAGTTCTGTGTGATACTTTAGGAAGCAGTTGGTAAATGCCCAATGTTGTTTAGATGCAGTTCTTTAACATTCCACTTGTGAACAGTGAAGATTCCTCATGAATATGAATTCAAACAAAAGTCTTCAGCTCCTTAGCAATTGTTGCCATAAACCTTGTCGCATTTTGTACTCTATAAAGATTTCGCCATTAACTCAAAAATGTAATTTGTAAAGTACTGGCTAAGAAACATACAGGGCTTTCCAATTTTATAACGTGGCACACTTCTTCTTAATGCCATTTTATGGTCTGTGGAGTTATGTATATATTTTTCAAATTTTCTTCATGAAATTTTCGATTTTTCTGTATGCCTTTGTCAGTAACCAGTAATTATATCCCTTTTGGTGAAAAGATCGATAATACAGCTAGGACTTGATAATACAACTTTGGAGCACTTAGAGATGTTTTGCTATTGTTTCATTTTCTATCTCCTAAATAGTTTAAAAATAAATTTTTATTGCAGATTTATTTGCGTTACAATTACAAACATACCTTCTGATTGCCATGAAACACTTCCTAGCTAAACGACCTAAAACACTTCGCAATATAGAATAATTCATTTCCAATGATGCAACAGATGTGTACACAATACACGTCAGACAGTCAGAAACTGTAAGATTCATTAAATTTTACAATTTGCATCTAGTCCAGTCAAACTGTACGAAAAATGGGCTTAACTTGGAAAATAGAAGTACATAAGATTTTTTTTTTCCAGCATGTAGGGGGGGTCTAGAAAAGCTTAACTTGAAGTTTTCGACCTCAAGTTCATATGAGCTTTTTCCGCCATTTTGAAAAGAAGGGATGAAGTGTTATTTTGAAATTATCTCTGTAACAGTAGGTCCGACAAAAAATTTGTATAAAGCATTTTTGTCGGCAATACGATTGTTTACAACTTTTATTTCAAACTTTTTCGTGTAATTCAAAAACGAAGAAGGTGTGAGGGAAAATCATTGGAAAAAGAAGGGATGAAGTGTTATTTTGAAATTATCTCTGTAACCGTAGGTCAGACAAAAAATTTGTATAAAGCATTTTTGTCGGCAATACGATTGTCTACAACTTTTTCATTTTTTATATTACGCGAAAAAGTTTCAAATAAAAGTTGTAGACAATCGTATTGCCGACAAAAATGCTTCATACAAATTTTTTGTCGGACCTACTGTTACAGAGATAATTTCAAAATAACACTTCACCCTTCTTTTCAAAGGGCGGAAAAAGCTCATATGAATTTGAGGTCGAACACTTCAAGTTAAGCTTTTCTAGACCTGCTGCATGCTGGAAGAAAAAATTCTTTTCAAAGACAATAAATGTAATGTGTTCTCCAGGAAACCGGCGAAAGGTAAATCGGCCACCACAATTTTTATTTTTGTTTTTTTGCCTCACAACTTTTTCATTTTTTATATTACGCGAAAAAGTTTCAAATAAAAGTTGTAGACAATCGTATTGCCGACAAAAATGCTTTATACAAATTTTTTGTCGGACCTACGGTTACAGAGATAATTTCAAAATAACACTTCATCCCTTCTTTTCAAAATGGCGGAAAAAGATCATATCAATTTGAGGTCGAAACCTTCAAGTTAAGCTTTACTAGACCCCCCGGCATGCTGGAAGAAAAAAATCTTATGTACTTCCATTTTCCATTTCAAATGTTTAGTTTGACTGGACTAACCTAGATGTCAGCACGTTTTCGTTTTCAACACGGCCTACTAGATTAATATAAGCTTCGCTTATATACGGCCGTCCCCATTTCCAGTTTTTTCATTGTTGAAATTAGGATCGAAAAATTACAGATTCGTACGTTAAGTACGAATTAAGTACGAATGACACTGTCGGTCATTTTGCAACAAAGATGGTTTGTAGTCAGACTGCAGTAATTAATTTTTAGGTTATACGTAATGTCAGTCGTTGTCATTTCCTTTAGAAAATTTAGAAAATTATACTAAGTTAACGCAATGTTTACTAATGCCCCAATTCTTAGACTAGAAACACTTAATAACTACATGATAGCCACAGTATAAGTAAGTACAATTTCATATTTCGCAAATTACAAATGCTTTTTTAGGTTTTGTAGCACCTGAATTACCACAGCATCACACAGCATATGATGTAAACACATAATGTCAATGCACGATCTACGAACTGAAGCTATGCTTAGAAGTATTAGAAGTAGGTATTCATGGAATAATGAATTGTCACTGTAGCAGTACTGCAGTCATTACTAAAAATAAATATTTTTTAGGCATAAGAGCTGATGAAATCTACTTAAGTTTTAAAACCAATTGTTTCAGTAAAATAAATATAAAACTGACCAAATTTGTCTCGTAAGGCATTACCTTTACATAGAACTTGATTTATATGATATAAATCAAAAGCGATATCGGAGAAAATATTTAGAAATTTTGAAGGGCTTAACCGCCCTTAGGATAACGATAATCTAGGATAACGATAATTAAATAACGATTTTCGTGTCATGTCTTAACTGATTTTATAGTAAGAAGGTAGAGGGAGTGTTCCAGGAAGAAGATGAAGTTTGAGACTTTTCTGAACTGAATGCATGATCTAAACGGTATAGAATCAAGTCAATACTATTAAACTTTTACAGACATTAAAAACAGACGTATAAAGGCTTTTGAGTTGTGGTGCTATAGAAAAATGCTAAGGCGAATGGATTGACCGAATATCGAGCAATGAAATACTGGAAAAAGTGCAAGAAGATAGTTAATGAAGAAGACCACGAGAAGGAGAGATATATTAATATGACATACTTTAAGACATTCAGGTATTATCTAAAATTAATAATAGAAACATGATCGAAGGAAAGAATACCCTAGCTAGACCTAGACTACAATTTATACTCCAAATAAAAGAAGACTTAGGCTGCTTCAGCTATAGAGAATTAACTGTCGAGAAAAGACTGACAGCATACCGGAAAAAATATCATAAAAATAGATGTATTTGTAAAGTGGTTGTTAAAGTATGTTTTTTAGTTTTAATGTAACTTTTTTAATAGTTTACCAATTTTATTTGAGGAATGGCAGCCTTTTTTTATAAAAATAAAGACATCGAAAGAATAATAAAAATAATAAACAAAATTTTAATGTAACGTTTTGTAATGTAATATAATGTATTTACCTATTGTTTTTTAATGCATAATCTAATATTTGATCGTTGTTAACAAATTTCTTATTAGTAATTACTGTTAATATTCGAATAAACGCTCTTTAATCGGAGGGAGTTTGACACAATTGACATAAAGTCTAACCTAAAAATTAACGACTGAGCTCTGACTTCAAATATCTTTGTTGTAAAATTACCGCCAGTGGGCGCCATTTAACGTACGAATCTGTAATAATTTTCAACAATGAAAAAACTGGAAATGAGACGGCCGTATATAAGCGAAGCTTATATGAATCTAGTAGGCCGTGGTTTTCAATAGCATGTAAATAACTAGTATAGATATACAAAATTTAGATCACCATGAACAGATATGTCAAATAGCTTGCAAAGACTTGACTCAATCTCTAATCTAACCTAACCCAACACAAATATTACTTTGGTTAAATTATAGGCTAGCTTAGGTTATATAAACAAATCTAAACTTAGTAATAGATTCTTTTTAAGTAATAGACCAGTGGCGTGCGGTGAGAATTTAGGCTAGGGAAGCAACCACTATTTTAATTTTAATATACCTAGGCACAATAAAAAACAGTGTTATAATTATTAATCTTAAATGTTTTTTAAAGAATAACTTTTACACTTCAGTAGTATTCTTTTACTCTGCAATGATTAATCGGATTGGTAATTTTTTAGCACATCTCGTTCTTTTGAATACTGATTAACCCCCAACCTAGTAAGATATGTTTATCATGATTGGTAATCCCCTTATCCCTTTGAATCGTAGAAATTCTGTGATTGACATGATTGAAGCATAAAAAGTGCTGTGACGAAACTTGTAACTATTGCCAACGTTCTTTTGTGACAAAGCATTTGAAAATTTTATGATTGTTTAGATTTAATCACAATGTGCAAAAGAATACGTCTTTTATACCTATGGAATTTGTTGACTATTATTCTTTATTTAAAAAAAAAGTACTACTATTTATTTGTAATGCAACTCGATTTTCCGGTCTTTTTTTAGCAAAATACCTGGTGCAGGTTTTAATCTTTGTTGTTAAATTTAAAAGTTCTGATTTTGGTCTGCCTTTCTCAACAATTTGTAATTTCCCAGTAACTGTATGAAGAAAACTCTTTATCTAATAATAATAATACTTTACAAATTGAACAACAAAATCATCGGGATTCGGATGTATCGGAAGTACTCGAAGCTTCCACCAAAGCAGCTGAATTTGCAGTCGTGACGATAATGCAAGTTTAAATGTTGCATATAGTACAATTATAATAGCATAAATTATTTGTCTTTAAAAAATCCCAACTTATATAAATTGAAATAATAAAATGTTCCAAAATACAATCTCATTAGCAGATTTACATTGCTTAAGTAACATTTAACAAACACGAAAAATCGAACAAATAACGAATTTATGATAAACATCTCATCACGGAGCACGCTAATAAAAATAACTCGACCTTATACGATGTTAACTATAGCCCACAACACACCCGCGACCCGAGCGCTACTGAAAGCAAGAAGTGCAGTAAGCAACGAAATCAGTGCTTATATGCAGTGTAAGTAACACATTTGAATCGGTATTACCTTTCCGCGCAAGTTTAATGAGCCTAATTTAAAATAGTACTCTAAATAATTATACTATTTGCTGTACGGAATTGATATTGAGCTTTAAGTTGATTAAATATTACAAATGTAAATAAACGATAACCATAATTTTATAAAAATATTTGTTAGCATTGTTTTTTAATTTTAATAAACTCTTAAGGGAAGCATTGCTTCCCTTGCTTCCATGGACCGCACGCCACTGTGTCCCACATACAAGTTTGGCTCGTAGGACTGCTTGGTAATTTAAGCTAAGCTTTTGATTGATGTTCCTCAGGATCCCACATTTCCCGAAAACGAAATTTACGCCTACGGTTAAACTTTGATCTCTCCTTAACTTCTGAGGGCTTCGTATAAATTCCAGAACACTAATCGGCTTCATTTTGTTTTTTATAAACTATCCCTGGCATGGTGAAACTTACTTTCCGTTTAGAATGGCTAATATAGATAATGGAATTAATAGTTTCAGTCGAAAAACAAATTAGAAATATGGTTGATGCAATTATAATTGTAGCAAGATAAAAGTTTTGGGCGATGGATAGACGTTTAGTTTATAGATAAAAGGTAGATTGAATTGACTAAATATATTATGTATATTATAGTGATTTGGTTAAATTTCTTCATCAATTAGATTATTTAGATTGCTCGAACTAGTAACTAATTTAAATTGACTTGCTTTAAAAAAAGTTTACCATATCCCGTTTTGTTGGGAATCAAAGATTTGGCTATTTACTAAATTAGGATACCTTCCTATTCTTGGTTCACATTATCAAATAAATTAAACAGTTGTCAATACCCCTTCTTGTGATATCAGAAGGCATAACGGGGTGGTTCGATAAGACACTTCTTGGTCACCATGAGTTCTCAATCTTCTAATACCTATAACCTACCGCTAGAAGTGTGAGTTTGTATCTCTGCCTGAATCCGAAATCATACAAAGAAATAATAAGAGGCACTTAGTGAGCAAAGACCATAGAAATTCGATTTAAGTTTTGCACCTGTTCTTATATATGGTCCTGGATATATCGAATACCTTCGTGGTTCAGTCCGCGTAGATAGAGAAGGGGTTTTACAATTATAACCTTCCGGAGAGAGGAAACAAGCCCGAAACAGAAACCAGAACAAAGAAAGCCTGTAAACTCTGATCGTTTTAACAAACAGGTAATTTTGTTAGGAGAGATTAATCATTAGAAACTCAATTATTGTAGTGTTATGAAACAGCTGAAAAGATGAGATAAATATAATAAATAATATTTTATCGTAAGATGGTAATCGGCTTCAAGTGCATTTATTACAAGATGGTCTTATTTTAATTTAGAAATTGGGTCTTAAACCATTTAACAATTTTTGTTGATATAAAACGGTTTCCTTCCAGGTCACTAACCCGCAACCAGTTAACCATTGAATTAAGAAGGATAGTTGTAATCTCACACACAATTACCACTATTGAAATTATCCTCTTAACAAAATAAGAAGGTAAGATAATAATGCACACCAAAAAGGAAATAAGATGTGTGAAAAGTTTTTTAACTTCCTGACTTTCGAGAGAGAGAATTCTTCAGTGTAATCTACCGACCAAAAAAAAACTTCGAGGGTGAATGGATAAATCGGAGAGTAGTAGGGTAAGTTGGGGGTGTTTGTTAAATAATTCATTCAGGACGTACTTTAACCGTCAAAAAGGTATACGGTATTTTTAGAATAAATGAGAGGCTCATTAGACCGGATAAGCGATAGGTACTTTCAATCGATAAGGATATAAACTTTAATTTGTATTCTAAACATTAGAAATGTGCGTAGATTTGAGTATACATTATAAATTGTAATTACAATTTCTAAAGAGGCGTTTTTGATCTTCTATAAAGAGCGTCATTAATAACAGATATCTATCGCACTACTTCGTTGAGCGAAGCTCCATGAAGCGCGACACACAATCGACAATTCCTGGATCTGGTTTCTGAGCAGATACGTGCACCTGCACAAGTGTCTTTACAAGTCATATTTATTTTAACGCATAAAATAGAATTATTTTGCTTATCTTTGTTCTTAAGTATTTCAGCTTATATGATAGTTGTTATGAGTGATTAATAATTTTTTCCTCTTTGTTAATATATTTATAAAGGCTTTCTAGAGCCAATTAGGTTAATGTTAATTAAAGGCTTTTATAATCTGTTTCTACCCCAACTATGCCATTTATTGATTATTTTAGTTATATTTATTTTATTTCAGTAGTAAAATTTGTTAAACCTTGAATATTTACGGAAAAATTGTGGACAAATTTTCCTATTTCCGGCATCTTCGTTTGAAGAGATTTTTGAACGTTTTATCTAAAAAAGCTTTTTTGAACTTCCTGATTTCCGGAAAATTTCAAATTCCATTTTGGCTGATTTGATGAGTTACTAGTTTCCCGTTTATGATCGTTTCAGTTCGCTTGTTGTTAAGAATTTTGTTGTATATCATTAGGCTATAAGGAATTCAATCGCGTATTCACTCAGTTGTAACATTTATTTTTTCTTAATTTGTGCATTACTGAAATCGTCCTCGTATGAACTCACCTTTAGATGTATTTATTTTAAATATTTTGTGGGTTTTGAAAATTACTATTTTCTTTCTTTATAATTTTTATATTGATGGATTTTCGTCGTATATATTTAAATGTAGACTCCCTGAGTTTACATTTAATTATTAATAATTTCCTTTTGAATATTATTGTTTAATGGATTTTCTTATTCAAATTTGGATATCGTTATCAATGTTCCTTGGTGGGAATGACGGCCTTGCGCGTTTGATTTTTCGAGAGAAGGATTCGCTCTCTGTTATGCGTGCTGAAAAGACCTCTCTTCGGAGGATTGGTTGTTGGTCACGTTTTTGACCAAGCGTTCTTCATTAGAAACTCTATTAATGAGCATCTTATTGTAAATAAATTTCTCGGTGAAGAATATCCATAACTATTTTGTTTGGACTTTGATTGTTGCTGAGGAATTTTGTTGATGAAGATTTCCCTTATAAAGGGAACCTAGGCTACCCTGTAACATTACGCCTACCCATATGCACCAAATTGTGCAGCCGTTTGTTAAAAGGGATTCCAATCTTCCTGGTGCACGAGCTGTATCACAACTTCATCTCTGAGACGTTATCGTATGCTGAATAGGTCCAGTAGCCAAATTTCGAGGCTGTACTGTATCCGCAGTCGATATCAACCATCGTAGGAATTATCTCCGACCATCCATCAATAGAAGTGGACAGTTTCTTTTGTTGGTATTTTTCTATGATATTTGAATTTGCCTTAATTGATTCTTAGAATCAGGTTAATAATTTCATAAATCTTACATTTATCTAATTATAGTTAAAGATAATAATTTATATTAAGGTTTACGAATTTATAGAGTAATAATAATTTTATACATGGAATTTTTCTGATATCGCTTTCTAGTGATAATTTCAATTTTTATTGCATTTTATTTGTGTCAATTTATAAATGCTACGTTTTGATAAATCGTAAGTATCAATTTTCAAATTTTTATTAAATTTATATTGTTTGAATTAAAGAAAAGGTTTAATTAAATTTTTGCACATTTTTAATAGATTTATTAATTCATTTTAGAAGATTACATTATGTAACAGAAATAGTACTATATCTGAGTAATTAGATTTATTTATATATCTACATTCACATTGATTTTTTTATTTCTTTATTTTGCTCTATATCTATTTTTTTTCTATGTGTGTATATATGTGTTACTATTAATAAATGCATTTAAAATTTGTGCTTCTTATTGTTGAGGAATAACACCACCATACAAAAAAAAAATAAAAGATAATTTATGCTAAATTGTTTTGTAATAGTTGTTTAAAAATAATACTTACCAAGAGTAATAGGTTCTCCCGCTTTCCTATACTGTTTAAGTTTTCTTGCGTATTTAAAAGCTGGATGGCGCCCTTTTTTTTTGCTTCATACTCAGTGGACCCACGTATCCCGCTCACCGATGAAAAGCTGCCGCACGCCAGTGCGTAACCTTTCTTTATCGCAAGTAAAAAAAGGTTACACAGTTACGGTAATTTATGTAGTGCTTTAATTATCGAAGATGTTCAACTTATCCAAATGTTCAAGGATTTAAATTTACAGACTTTAATTGTGTAAATAGCTTATGTAAAGTACTTAAAACAATACTAAATCTTTCCATAGGCACATTAATGAAGAATCGTAGGTAATAACTATAAACACTTTAGCTACGCTTTATGCGTTAGTAACGCTATAACCGGAATTCAGGGATGCGCAAGCAGGGCCAGGGAGACTGAATTTGTTGGTTCACGAAAAAAATAAGATAGGCTATTTGATCTGCTAGTTAAGCGATTAGAGCCTTAATAATAACCGATGAAAAAGATTATAAATCCAAAACTGTATCACCACATTATTGACTTGGTGATAACAATGCCTTTATTAAAAATATTTAACAAACTTTCAAAGTAATTGATACACGTGCTCTCGATTAGATTTAATTTTATTGTTAGTTTAGACTAGATTTGATAATTGTGTAAGTGTGCTTTATATTTTTTATTTTTTAATAAATTATGCATATAAATGTTTAATAAAACACTTAATGCAAGGATGTCTAGGTACAAGTCAGTTCCGTAAAGTTGTGTCTAAAACTGAGTCTATTAACGCTGTTAGCAACTAACCTAACAAGACTTATCGTTGGCTTGTTAATTACTCAACAATAACACCCTATAGTAGGATATGCTTCCTAAATAACGTTAATTCAATATTATTTATACAAATTTGTTAAACAAATATTTTTAACACTTTTACTTTCCTTTGATTTTCCCAGTCTTATAAATAATATCTTTAGCAAATATTAAAATCAATTATAAATTTTCTTACAGTAACTTACCTTCCGTTTTTGGTAACGATCATCTCGTTAGTAAATCGCTCAAATCGCACCCATAGATCACGATCGTCTAATGTAACACACAAATCTCTTTCGGTGGGATCGCCCTTGCCTTTCCCGGATGATATTTCAGATTCCACCACCGATAAAATATGTTGAGCCATTTAGTTTTTATCTGCAAACGTGAAGTGCTAATAACAAACACCCAATTGGAAAGCTCTGAAATATTATGATATAGAATGGAGGTCATTTTGAAACGAGAATAAACAGTAAAAGCCTAAATAATGCAGTTCCTATAGAAATGAATAATTTATTATTTGCTTGAACTTGGAGTAGAAAAAATCTTTTCCTAACTGTAAACAGTATTATCCACCACCTTCCTGCAAACAATTTCGACCAATAAGAAAATGTAGGTGTACAACCATTAATGTTGGTTTATTACCGTGACATGACGTTTAGCAAATATCATTAAAATCGAGATCTCTTCAGCATCCATAATGACTGTCTGTAATTTGTTCGGTAAATATTACATGAGCTGCCGTTGCCGAGAGACAAGATAGTTAGTTACTTACTTTACATTTATACATGCCTAAAACGGTGCGTACCTGGTACTTTGTTATTATGACGATTTTTGCTGACCTTTTTTTCTCATTAAAACTATATACATATTATTATTCCTGTTGATTTTAAATCAGGGTAAATAACTTACGTCATGCACTATTATGTATCTACCTTGGAACTAAATTTGAAAAATGTATTTGTTTAGATATTTGATCCGTAAAAACGAGGAAAGTAAATAGTATCTACAATCAAACAAAATATTTTCCTCGTGACCTATATATGTTACTTGTATGTTACGCAGTACTTTTTACTGTATTGTTAACCATATTTAGAAATAAGTAAAGGCTCATTAGACAATTTTCAAAATGTGGCATACGATTACATACTTTATGAATATAAAAAGATCTACTAGTTTATGGGTTACTGTCAAGATAAATATTACTTCTATAATATTACTTAATAGGACTCTATTTCTAAACTCTCAAGACCATAAAGGTTCTCATGATGCTAATAATATGGAACTCTTGAATATTTTAGATGTTTATTTTATAAAATAAATAAATTAGATTAATAAAAAGTTTCACGAATTCATTTTAATCTAACTAACAATTGTTTCGACAGCTAAGCTGTCATTATTAAATGTAATTTACATATCAATAACAAACACGTCGCTATTATAGTCACTCTGTTCGTTCACAGGTACCCCCAGTTTGGTTCGTTATTACAAAAGTGTAGGCATTTGATGTTATTTTGGGGTGACATTGTGTGATTCTGTTCTAAAAAATGTTCGGAGTAATTTTTCTGGATGTTTATTTGTGTTCTTTATATCTTATGTCAAAAGAGCGGGTGTCTATAAGGCCACTTTCTAGCCTCAAAATGGTCAGAAAATAAAAAAAGTCACATAAATTTTGTAAATAGACTAAAGTATTCTTGAACATGAGTGCTATAAGGTTCTAACAATAATTTTGATGTTTTATAAACGTTAAAGAGTGTATCACATGCATAAGGTAGGGCAGTTTTGGGTTTTTGCTTAAAAATAGTTCATTTATTTATTTAGATATGACAGCAATGAAGTAACACTTCCCAAACAGCATTTTTAGGCATCACTACGTACCACTACCGGTGGAACTAGTCACTAGCACGTAATTGCTACGGTTTTATTACGTGCCTGAAACCAAAATGGGGAACAATTTTTAGGTAATAGATACGTTGCAGTAACCTCTCCGGAACTTGGCCAGCTACGTAGCGGGAACGTGGCGGCGTAGTAATTGCTACTTTCGTGGAACTTATTTTCTCTTTGACACATCGTGTCGCGTGGTTGGTTCGTGCTCTCTTACTCTTGCAACTTAACAAATATTCTATCATTTTCTATACTAATGCTGTGATTGTGGCACAAAATGGATTACTATTTTATTTGTAATATGTACTTCCTAATACAAAGAAATGTTTAATTATTTTGTCATTCCAGTATACCAAAATTATAAACCATTGCAACTTTTCTGTTGAATGTGATGATGATGCTGATAGATTGAAAAATAACAACGCGCAATTCTTTAAATATATTTTTTAATAAAAAATATCTTTAATAAAATATGACAAAAATATTTATAAGTTGATACACATGATAGAAACCACTTTTATATTATTCCTAAGGCACAATTTGTTGGTACATCAGATAGGGTGGCCGCGTTGCTAACGTAGTGGCCTTATATACGGTTGGCCTAACGTTCGATTCTCACTAGCTGCGTTACTTTTTTTAAATCAGTTTTTTTTAGTAAAAATGCACCCTTGTTTACAGTTGGACTTTTCTTATACTTCTAAAAAATTCAATAAAAATTATTACGATTATAAGTCGTGTATTGCCTAGATCCTAGATCGTAATTGTTACTCTCTCTAATTATTATGCAGAAAATTGGAACAATAACCTACGACTAATATATAGTTAGAGTTATCATAAATTTAATAACATGATTTATTTATATATATTCGAATAATTTACATAACGTTTAGTATTTATTTCTTTTTAAATTATTCCTGAAAAATGAATCAAAAACTATAAACCTGCGAATTTACATTTTGAAATCGGCGACACGTCAACTGTAATGTCCCCTTGTAAGTGGCAATACCCTTCCAAATACTTTAAAGGTTATTAAGACGTAATGAAACTAGTTACAATACATAGTAGAAACAACTACATCATTACTAAAATAATTCGAACTGAAGTAATTAAGCCTATAAAGTCATAAGTTTAGTTGTAATTACGTAACAATTACTCAATCAAAGTTCCGATCTCAGTTACTTAGATGCTGCTTGGGTTTCTACTTTGCATACATATATGATAAAGCATGATATGAATAAGTTAAATATATAAGACTAAAGGTTTGCTGCCCTCCGCTGACACTGCAAACTTAATCTAAGTTACTGAATAACAACACACCAAAACCTTGCAATATTAAATACAGTGACTATTTTGAATGCTGCTGCTTGTAATCGACAATACAATTTTATCAATCGTTGTGTGTTTCCGGAATAATTGAATTTGTTATTGAATTGTTAATGGATCTTTCTTTTGTACCCTTATTAAGCTTATATTGAAATAAGATCCTAGAACTCCTTAGGGCCAAAAACAGTCCTTATAGGTACCCATCATTTCGAAGTGTTTGTCCAGTATATATCGAACTACAAAAAGAACAATTTGAACAGTAAATGACCGATTTCATGGTAACGTGTGCTACGTCTTTGATTTTTAACATTTGTTTGTTAGTATTTACCTAAAACAACGATACGTCTTATAGAACAGTAAAACACTATTGATAAACAGTATATTAGTATATAAAGAGTGATAAAGAGTTTTTTTTCTCAAAAATTGTTAATTTAAAAACACAGTTAAAAATAATCTAGGTGTAGGGGAGAGTCTGGAACAGTGGCCATGCAGGAACAGTGGCCACCTTCCCGCCATTTTCTTATTTATAAAGATTAGGTGCTGTCATCTAGCACAGAATGTACCAATAGGACACTGAGTATATTAACAAAGTTTTTCTATTTAAATCTCAAGATTTTTATTTTAAAACAAACTCAACCTGAAATTGTGTACTTGAAGTAAAATACAACAGGCAAGGGAAATAATTGTTAGTGGCTAAATAAATAAACGTCGAAAGGAACTAGCGTTGACCGCGTATACCTACTACATGTAAATATTTATTGGTATAATAATATTTTGATTGTGTTGGGTAGTTTTTGTTTTTTCCTACTTTTTTAAAAACATGTAGTTGATGGTACAATGGCCATGTTAAATGTAGGTACAGTGGCCACTTCTTTGTTATATAGGTCACTGTACTATTATTTAGTACAATATTTTTTTTATTTCAGATATTATTTCCTAGATGTTCTTGATGATTTGTACATTATTTATCTCAACCTGTAAAAATAGGCAGCACTACTAGACCAGCAAATCTGTTTTTTCCATTAATTTATAATACAAATTATTTTTTCCCAAAAAATCATGTAAATGTCTATGTACTTGTTTTTACTATTCCCATCTCCTACACAGTAGTGGCCACAGTACCATACTCTAATGGCCCCTGTACCATCACTATAGGTACAGTGGCCACTTTTATCTTAAATTCTTCCAACTTCAAAATCTTTGTTATAATTTTATTTTTTCAGTTCTAGAATGTAATGGTGTGGAAGTAAAAACAGTGTTTGTTATCTAATGGTAACAGATTCTATAAAAAAGGGTTAATTTTGGTTGTTATTGATGTTATTATAAAAAGGTGGCCACTGTTCCAGACTCTTCCCTATAGGAAATGGGGTAGAAAATTTAAAAGTTTTAAAATCGAAAAGCTGATAAATACTTCGAGAAATATTTATGATATGAGAATAAAAGCTGTGGGTGCAATATCTGGAACTTTTCTAGTAAGTAGCAAAGTGGTTTACAGGGATGAATGTATTTAAAGCTTTTGTTATTTTGAAACTGCAAATGAATTATTGAAATAATACTTGACTAACACTAAACAACTAACACTAAAAAGTGATTTTGAAAAACGAGTTTTTGCAGATTGCTATGTAAAATTACTAACCGAGATTGCCGGGATTCGGGAATTGGAAGATTGCGGGGAGTTTAAAAATAAGTCTCGAGTCTCGTATGCGCCTGGCTCACTTTATGCGATTTTAATCATTTACAATTTATATTCACTAATTTTGGAATTAGTATGAATTGATATCATATACAGGGGTATGCTTATGAATCTGTAAAATGAAGGTTCATGGGTACCCTACTTTTCAAAGGAGCTGCCACGGGCCTAAAATATGCTGTTTAGAGGACCAGAAATATCATAAATGACTTCTTGACCTCGAATTATACGGAAACGACGAATAAGTCTGTACAAAACTCGAAATCTGACATTTTACCATATTCAGGGGCGTTAAAAGTAGCCTTTTAACTTCAACGGGCTCTAAAGCAAAGCCACCGCAGATACTGATGGGGACTTTTAGTATGTGATATAGAACATTGTCCTGAGCTTATATTTAAAAATCCGTCCTATTTTTTTCTGGGTTTTGGTGAAATTTTTACTATTTTGCCTGGGCTACTACATCACAGACTACTTGGATCATATGGCCGACTCGACTAGAAGTCAACCGCATCTAATACAAAAGTAGGGATTTAATTGCTTTCAATAAATCAATTATACTAACAATAGCAAATTTTTCTCCAACCTCGCGAATATGACACTATAATATCAAACTATTTTGTATAAAAGCAGGTCATTTAAGAACTGCCACTGGTCACTATAGTAACTACAAAAAGTAATCATTTATCTACACATTATTTTTCACGGTAAGTAGAACAATACGGTGGAACTACTACTAGAACCACTAAAACGTTTTCTTTTATACCAATAATACGAAATAAATAAATCTTTCCAATTAAATAATAGGTAGGTAATTTTGTAGATTTTCTTTGGTAATATTCAAATATTAAATTATTTACTTAAGACTTAAAAACAAATTTGACGTTTCTATTAAAATTGTAGTTGCTGATCGCAAGGCGTCAATGAATCAAACTCAATCCTAAACTTTTTTTGTTTAATGCGTACCCCGGTGAGTCGCCGACGAAAGTTCTTCGAATTCTCAATGAAAGGGGGATGAAAATTACAGTGTAAGTATTTTTAATTGCATTAATATTATAATTGCCCCTTTTTACCCGGAAACAAGATTCAATAACAAATTGCAGTAAATAAAATGTAGTTTAATGTGTAGTTAAGTGTGTTTTTGGGATTGCCAGACAACACGTTAGCGGAGTTCGGTTTTCTTATGCATCCGCAAAACATTTATGCACCAATTAAATAAATAAGTATTTTTAGTTATTATTGTATTATTTTAATCTCAATTAATATCGAAGCTATAAAACAAGTAATGAAGAAAAAACTGAGGACATAAATTTTTTCACTTGAAGCGTTCGCTTTGCACTTGCATTTCTACCTCCTTCAGTCACTTTAGTCACCTTCTACCTCTTTCATTCAGTCCTGAAGACAAAAATTTTGTCAATAGTTCCTTTACTGATGAAGTTGAGGAAAGAGATTGGGCAGCTATTATATTATGTTAATGTTAAAACCCAATAAACAGAACATGCCTATACGACCAGTTGTATCATACATCAATGCACCAAATCACACCTTGCCCAAGAAACTCCTCTGCCATGAATTCATGAGAATTAGTGGCAAAACTACAGAACATACATCTTCCAAACACATTGTTAGCTTTGACGTATCTAGCATGTTTTCAAGAATTCCACCATAAGATTGTATTCATTTGTTAGATAATTTCCTAGTTAATAGTAACATAGAATTGGTAAAAATATAAAAATTAATTCAGTTATTCGATTTTTGTATCAGTCAAAATTATCTCACTTTTAATAACAAAATTTATATACATTACCTATGGGTAATTTTCTGTATCCTCTGTTAGCTAAGGTATTTATGAATAATTTAGGAGATCAAATATTTAAATTAGATCTCTCTAAACACAATTTTTAATTTCGTTATGTTGGTGACATTTTAGCTTGTTTTAACAGTTCTTTTGAGGTTATCAGTGAGTTTTTAATTCTTATTAATAGTCTTCACACAAACATCACGTTTACACTAGAAACAGAACAAAATAGAGTTATTAATTTTTTGGATTTAACTATTAAAATTAATACAAACATTGCATTCGAATTTTCCATGTACAGAAAACCTGCAAACACAGACATCACTATTCCTAATGTCATGATTCATGGTATCATAAAATGCACAAACTAGCAGCTTATAGGTCTTTAGTACACCGAGTTCTTAATAAACTTGATGATCTTGCGTATCAAAATAAATGTTTTAAATTTATTTATTTAAAAATATAGAACTTAATGAAATACAGATATTAAGTAGTCCCGACTAATATACAAAACGAAAGCTTCAATATAAAAAAAGAATCACACAAATTTTGCCAGGAGAACTCTCAAACGAATTGGAACAAAATTCAGCTTATTTACGAAACTCGCCACCGTACAAAGTGAGATGGCGCCCCCAGTGAATGTCCAATCCGTGCGCAACAAATTAAACATTTTGTATTTATTTAAATTAAAAATATAAACATTAGAAAAGTGTAAAAATGAGATTATGTTGATTGACTTACACGGCGAAAGCTTCAATATAAAAAAAGAATAATATATACACATATAACAAGCGCAAAGATAGCACAGAAGAAGAAAATCTACGATAGGTGTATTCACAAATGAGAAAATATGAAAGTGTCTTAGAAGATACACACGAAAAATTCCTTTTAATGAAAATACAGGAGGCTCCATCGCTCCATCAGTATTTTTTAAAACCGATTGAAAAGGTCCTGAATCTTTAATTACGTCATAATCAACAGGAAATGATTCTATTGAAGTATACTACTTATAATGAATGTGTATTTGCTGAATTGTCGGAAATGAATTTAAGTAATAAAGAAGTCACAGCATAAAATAATCAGCTAAGGTTTTTAATAGATAAGTGAGATTAATATATATTAGGTATAGAGAAAATGATTTTAAAACAAGTTATTCTGAAAATTCTACTAATTTACCTGGATTAAAAGGGGAAATTATCTTATTAACTGAGAGTCTCTGATCAAATTTTAATTCATTGTTGTCTAATTTCAAGCTCTTTTCGGAATCATCTCAAAAGTGATGTTATATTTGCATTTATATATTTCAAATATTTCACCTACATGATTGATTAGTAATGAATCGACATATTCAAAATACTTGAGCAAATCTATTGTGTAATTATGCTTGTATTGAATGTTATTTGTTTTTATATATTAATTACAAAGGTTTTGTACAAAATAATTTAATTCTATTGAGTAAAAACATTGTGAAATGATTCACTAATTTTTCAAGTGAAAAACCATGATTTTATAAACTAAAATTGCCGAGGTGAGTAAAGAGCAGTAAAGAGTAGAATGTAAGTTAAATTTATTTTAATAAAATTACGCCCGATTCACAATTAGCAATAAATATCTTTATTCCTCAATTCCAAGCTTTTTCTGTACAGACAAATACCATAAAAGATGTCTCCTAACCACACATTGTATTTGACTAATTGCCAATACGTATTTCGGAAACAATGTTACCTTTCACTCGGCATAAAGAACCGCTGAAAAGACGGTTTTATGCCATTTTATGAGTATTAGGTTTTTATATTAGAAAAAGGTAACATCGTTACCGAAATACGTATCGGCAATTAGTCAAATACAATGTGTAGTTAGGGGACACCGTTAAATATATGGTGTTGTGATAAACCACAATCTTTACAATCAATTATTACTTTCCACTATCACACTAACTGTAGCATAACATACAGATTACGTAACAGTTTTCATTTTCGTTACATAATAGTGTTGACAATGACACCTTACTTGTCAAGTAAATCGTTTGTACTTGACAACTTACTTATATGGAAGTAGAAAATAGTTATTTACATTACAAGCTGCGAAAGTTTGATGATTGATGATGATTCAGTGATTATAATAAAACAATGTTTGTATATACAACACTATTGTTACCAAGGTAATGTTGACAACAGCCACCTTATAATATTATATTTTAAAAAAATTGACAGTTTTACTTCGTTGTCCAGGGACCGAAAGTTTTTCATACCTAGCAACCACCTCGCATGTTTTACTTTCGCTTTCGGTTGCCTTATCAAGATAGAAAGTTACACTTTCGTAAAGGGGAGAATGAAAAAGTAATTAATGATTTGTAGTAATGAGACCAGCAGTGCCAGGGTTCTTGCGCACCTGGAAAACCTGGAATTGTCAGGGAAAATCTTTGTCTGGAAAAGTGAGGAAAAGTCAGAGAATTTACAATTTTCAAAAGTCATCAGTCATTAATTGAATATAATTGTCCGATAATGTTGAAAATAATTTTATCATTAATGCAAAAATAGAAATCAACGTATTCTACCAGGAAAATTGATGTCCAGCCGTGAAAGTGCCCGGCATATACTGAAAAAGCATAAATACTGAGCCTACAAATACAACTTACATCAAGCCCTTTACGAAGGTGATACTGAATTTTGGTAACTGGTTTATTAATCAGTGTTATTTTTTTCTGATGAATCTCGTTTTACGAATAATGGTTTATTTAATCACCATAACCTTCATTACTAGGCCAAAGAAAATGCTCATCTAGTTCGAGAGGAGATACATCAAGCATGGTATGGCTTTAATATTTGGCTGGGTATATTAGGGCATAGAATTATAGACCCCATTATTTTTAATGGGCCATTAAATGCTGTGCGTTATTTACATTTTTTGCAAAGTGAGATACAAGGTTTTTTTGAACAATATTCCAGAAGTGATTTTTATTTATGAAATTTATTTCCAACAGGACGGTGCGGCGCTCCATCGCATAATGTGAGGTTTGTAAGAGTTTTTTTTTAAATTATACGTACAATAATCGTTGGATTGCCAATAATGGTGCAGTAAGATGTCCTGCCCGCTTGCTTGATTTAACACCGTTAGATTACTGTGTGTGACCATATTTAAAAGAGAAGATATTTGGAGATTTGGAAAATCGCGTTAGAAATTGTATAAACAGTAGTAATACTGTGGCATTTCCGACATGGTGGGAGTAACTCCCACCATGTCGGAAAATGCAATTACGAACCCGTGCAGTGGCGGAACTAGTATACAGCAAAAGGGAGCAGTGTGGGGAGGCAGGCCACTAGGGGGCCCGGAGCCTCCGCCTCATTGCACTCCATCCATTTCACTTGAAGAAATTTTTATTTTCCATAAATAAATAAATAATTGAATAGGTATATTACGTCAAAACAAACTGAAAATAGGAACGTTTTCTACAATTTGTTTTTATAAATTGTCACGTAACATGTCACCGTCGAGCCTTCGCATGTTGATACGGTATGAGCGGTAGGCAGCATAGCCTTTAAAGTGTCGGATTATCAGTTTTATGCCTGCAGTTCTAGGAAACAACTTCAATAATATTATGGCCTTTCAACTATTAGGAACTGATACAGCAGTTCAGGAAGTTCAGCAGTTAGGAACTGATTCAGTTTTGAAAAAAACGGAAAGTTACTCCTGTAGTTCTGCATGTATTTTATACTTGACTTGATTACCACTTTCGAGGCCCAAAGCTAAATTTTTGAGACCACCTCCTCCTCTGCATTGCCAATAATAACATTTTAATTACTACGAGACACGGTTTCGGGGAATAATTAAATTTGCGACTAAAGATTTCATATTTTTATTCCAAATTTAACATTTTTAATAAAAAATAACTTGAGAAAAGAGTAAAATATTTATTATTAAAAATGTCAATAATTGGAACACGTTTTGCTCATTACTAGAGACGTGCATTTTAGTTAAGCATAAAACCACTATGTCAACGGAGCGAAGCAATTTAATCTGCAATAGTGCCATGTAACACAAGCGGGCGCTTCAAGATGGTGGGTTTCGAGTACCCTTGCCGCAAAAATATAAAGTGAAATGGGATCTATGTAAAATAAACAACGTGAACTAAGGAAATTGTTAATGGCGTGACAAGTTTTATATAACAGCTTTTGTATTTGTAACCTGTATGTCCTATAACTTGTAGGGACGGCGCTTATGAAAGATGAGCTAATCAAGGGTGTTTTCAAGCGAGGTCACCTAAAATGTACGTCTCTACTCATTATATAAACATAAAACCATTTTTTCCATTGTAATTTAGCAAATCTGTAATGTCATTTAGTAATGTTTTAGCCCCCCTGGAACCCGAGGCCCCAAGCTGTAGCTTATTTACCTTAATGGTAAATCCGCCCCTGCTGGATAGATCTAATGTTTAATAAACTTTTCGACGATTTTGGTGCAGACTAGTAAAAAAATAAATAAATAACAGTAGGGGCCTTCATGGCCTGTGAAAGGGGACTAAAAAAATAAATAAAAAATAACATTCTCCAATCAATCAATCTTATTTATCTCAATTCAACTGAAATTTGTTAAAGGGGCTCAAATTTAATTTTGCGGGGGGGGGGGCTAAATTTTGAAGTTCTGCCACTGAACCCGTGTCAACTTCTGTTTAGAAGTAAATGAGAGGTAACACTTTTGGTAAACGCTGTGATTCTTGAAGTTGTCCCTTTTCTCTTTATTATTATAATTATTATTTACTTATTTTACATTAAATAATTTTTATTTTTTATCTTGAAAGGTATTGAAATAACGGATACTCTTAATATTCAAATATTAATATTCTATTGATTCGTTGAAAAAAAATAATAATAATAAATCGTCTTTATTTAACAAATGTAATACAAACATAATACAGTAAATACAGTAACAGATACGTAAAAACACAAAGATATAGACTGTAGTTAGAAATATCGCCCCCGTTTATGGAATATATATTACATGACAGGGAATTGAGGAGGGGCTATTTCGCACTGCTTGAGAGAAACTTTTTTAAAAATTGCAGAATCAGCTTTAATATGCCAGTAATAAGACTACTTAGGTGCTGTGTTTTAATTCCCTATGATTTATGTTTATGATGATACCTAAAAAATTCAATATCTGCAACTGCAACTTCAGTTAGTTATAAGAAAGATGATAAGGAGACAATTTACAAACAAAATTGAAGGTACTTAATAATACATCAATACTGTCGACTAACGTTATTAATTTGATTAACAGAAGAATCAGGATAGGTATGGAAGAATGTGGTGGGCACTAGTGCATGTCGTCTAATTTGAGTTTGTGTTATATGTTTGTAACTATTTTTATATAATTATTTAATAAATATCATTTGTTTAAATAAAAAGAGTAAAATTCATTCTTTCGAAACTTTAAAGTTCGAGGATTGTACGAGTAGTTCTATGGTAGTTCTAACGTTCCAAATTTTATCACAGATAGGAGTGACCTTTTTTACTTACTATTAGAGTCACTCTAATTATAGAGGGTCTCTACGTACCATGAAAGTGATTTTTTTTAATCATCTGACATAATCTTGGCATATTTACTTGCAATGACATGGATACAAAATTCATAAAGTTCTAACTCAAATCCTTGGACAGGCTTGAAATGCCAACCATTTGTACCGAAGAGGTTTGACACACTTTTAACAAGTATCAGAGCATGCACACTGAATCCGATCTTATTATTACGTCAACACAATTAAAAAATCCAATGCGTTAATAAACTGCCTAGTTTTAGTTAACTTTAAAGGATTGCTACCCTATGAATCAGTGCCCCAACTTAGAAACTAGATTGGATGAAGGTAAGGTTAGAGGTTAAGATATAGATATAGGTTAGATTAGGTCAGGTTAGAGTTTAGGTTAGAAGTTAGAATAGAAGTTAAATTAAAAGTTAGATTAAAGGTTATGTTAGAGGTAAAGTTAGAGATCAGGTTACCGGTAAAGTTAACGTTTGGTTAACGATTAGGTTATAGGTTAGCTTACAGATTAAATTAGAGGATTGGGCCAGAGGCTAGAAAATGCCAGCCATACGTACCGAAGAGGTTTGACACACTTTTAACAAGTATCAGAGCATCCACACTGAACCCGATCTCGTTATTACGTCAACATAATAAAGAAATCCAATGCGTTAAGAAAATGCATAGTTTTAGTTAACTTTAAAGGACTGCTATCCTATGAATTAGTGCCAGCTCAGAAACTAGATTGGATGAAGTTAAGGTTAGAGCTTAACGTAGGTTGGAGTAGAGGTTAAATTAAAGTTAAATTAAAGTAAGATTTGTTGCAAAACCAAATTTGTTTTGCAGTTCTGAGAGTGCTGGTTAGCTGCATGCAGGAAATGAACGTAGGGTCGTGAGGAAATGTGAAAAAAAAATTGTGAGGAAAAATGAGGATGTTTTATGTGGATGCCGTACACAGGGTTGTTTCAAATTGTCTAAAAGAGTTAATATAAATCAAATAATATTACAACAATGTATGTGCTACCCTAACAATCAAAATCTTGCAAAATGTTTATGAACTATTTGTTTCACATGACAAAGAATATATTTAGTAAATGAGGTATCTTTACATCATTTACTTACCTAAAAGAGTGACCAGGATGCAAATAATTCAACCATTTTAATTATTGGTGTATTTATTATAAAAAACCTTCAGGTTCACAAATTTCACACGATTCGAATGACAGGGCAACTAGGCTTGTTCTGAACTTTTTTTTTCTCACATAGCCTGTGTTGATCAATAACTCAAATAAAAATTTACATTCTTAGGATTGGTTTTGCCACAGATTAGAGGTTAGGTTACAAGTTAGAGATCAGGCTGTCGTTAAAGTTAACGTTTGGTTAGTGGTTAGGTTAGAAATTAAATTAAAGGTTTAGGCTAGAAATTGGATTAGGATTATCGAGGTAAAGTTAGGGTGGAGGCTGGAAGTAAGGTTAAGAGATAAAGTTAGAGTTTTGTTAAATGTTAGGTTAGAAGCTAAATTAGAAGTTTAATTTAGAGGTTAGGTTTTTATGTTAACCCTTCAAAAACTGTTTAAAATAACTAAAATCTTATTGTAGCGTTGTATTTCTTAGATACATGAAGTGGGTTCTCGGGTCAATTCTCTTATCAGTCAGATTACGTGATCGTGATATCTCGGCTGCCGTAGGTGCTGCAGAATGTATTAAACCCGATTGACAGGATTGCTCTGTGTGTGCAGCGAGATAAGGTTATTTCTTTATAATATTCATATTTTAACTGATACTGTTGAAAATTTTCTACTACCAAATCATCATTTCGACATTCAGAAATTGGAAACATTGAATTTTTAAAATTCAAAATTGTATACGCTTTAAAATATCAAATTGTTAAAATGTTGAAGCTTAAAGAAGCGTAATCTTAGAATATTTGAAATTGAAACTTTGACAGTTTTACATATTAACAATTTTAATATTCGAGATTCAGAATTTCAATGGTTCAAGTATTTAGAATTTCATTAGAGTTTTAAACCACTGAATTTAAAATTTGAATGCATCGAATATTAAAATCCCAAAGTTTTTAACTTCCACAACAATTTGCGAGTTTCGTAAGTTGAAGATTAGTATCTTCATAGTTATCTTATATTTAGTATCTGATATAGTTATCAAGGTTAAAGATATTTCGAGTTCCAAAGCTTCAGCTTTTTAAATTATATCACGGCTCCAGAGTTCAGATTTTAAAATTTGAAAAAAATATTTTTTCGTGACGTCTGGAAAACTCGTAGCAACTATTGCTTAATAAGGTAGGTTAGCTTGTATTTTGATAAAAACTGATGAAAAAAATTAAATAAATATTTAATAATACATTCGAAGTAGCAAATTACAAAGTTAAAAGGTTTTAAAAATTCTTCTGTTCAAGATTCCGCAGAATTAAAATCGAAGCACCATGTGTTTCAAACTTTCCCAGCTCTAGATTTTCAAAATTGTAATTAAATTCAGAAGACAGTTGTTAATATAGGGTAATTCCACGTCAAGTGATCAAGTATATATCAGTTGTACCAAATTTAAAAAGTCAAAGAAGGTGATGGTCAAAACTTCCAAACAATTGGATGAGTTGATATGGAATTATCCTGTATCAAAATTTCAGAAAATGAGAGCTCCACCGAAACTCATTTAGCGTTTTGATAGATGTTTCAAATTTCGAATATTGTGTTTGCATCAGAGACAGTAATTTAACGGTTTAATAAATTGAAATTTTATAAAACCTAAAAAGTAAAAGCGAAGTCTTTTCAAACAAACTTTGACATTGTGATCCAGAGCTGATATCGTCTAATGATTTCGAAACTGAAAGAAAATGGTGGATATTAGCTTAATAATATCCAATATTAAAAAAAACTTTATGGCTTATAGCCACAGATGATAAATGACACGTTTAGAATTGCATATTTTGTAACTTCTTGAGAAATAGGTGATATAAAAAATTGTCATAAACATTTTTAAGAATATCTGCATTCTAAAAAGGTTTGGTTTCTAATCTACCGATGAAGTCTCTTCCTTAACTCTCAATATACTAGGTATAAATGCGGTTTTCAATATTATGTCATTTTCTCTAGATTGTAACTAAGCATATCTTAATGATTTTTTTTAAATTTGTATAAAATATAGTTTTAGAAAAACTAATTGGTTTGAGATATTGTGTTAGGAAAAGATATTTCTTTATTATACCCATACAATTTATAAGAATAGAAATAAGTAAAAGCATTTCTTTCTACTTACCGATACTTCATTAACAAATTTCACTAAATTTAACTTTTAATTAATAATAATTTTATTAATTAAATCTTAATTTTCGTATTTCACATGTCAATCAAGTACTGTATGTTTATTTAATAAACACGGTAGTTAGTATTTTGTAAATTAAACGTTTATTATGTATTATTTCACACCAAACCGATAAGTACTTCTTATATTTCACAAATCTTCACATATTACCGCGACATAACTAAAACTTTAAGACTACAAAAATGAAAATCCCACTAACCACACCTACCGTCCGCCATTGGTCAACAGGTATCCGGCTCAGGTGGACCATGGATATTACAAATAATAATCCATTAATAATATTACAACCAAAGTCGTCTTCGTGCATTGATTATGAAAAATATAATAGAATATTACGTATTTTGACACCTTTTTATTGAAATGTAATTATTAGGTACTAGACTGTATGTTTAATAGCGGTCTGCATAATATTATTTATTCAAATATTGTTAAAACATAGCAAGTACTAGCTAAATATTTACTCTTTTTTAGTTTTTAATAAAAAAGAGATTGAGGTAGTAATATTATGACATTTAGTATTTAAATTTTTAAAAATGTGCTTTTAGTCAATTCGGCATTTCCACCTACAGGCTATAAAATCGTCCCTGTATAATAGCACAGCATTGGGGGTTGTTAAGTTTTTTTCGTATTTCCTGTTTGCTTTGTAACTAACCTAAGATAAAGGGTTGCATTGGCCACCCACATCAGTTTTCGGTTTTATGATGAGATTGTAAAATTAAAATATTTTTACTTTTGATTAAGTTGTATGGACGTGAATGATGACTGTAGCTGGACATTTTAGACAGATAGAGTTTAACATGACCTACACAAATGAATTATTATAAAAAGTTCCGGAAAATGCATTTTCGGCTTGAAATAGCTTTTGAGAAGCATTGAGAAATTTCTGTTGATTAGACTAGAACTAGATCAAATTTTTGTTTTAAGAACAAGATATTTATTGAACTGGTCGACACTTATTTTCAATAATTTGTTATAAACATTAGAATTGTTGTCACTTTGGGAATACTAATCGTTTTGTTAATGTGTCACATCTCTTTATCAGTGCAATAACATTTCTGTTGAAACTACTTATTATTACTTTTCATTTAACAATCGTCTTTTCAAACATATTTCACATCCTTCTTATTAAATCATGTAAATAAAAGATCTACTTAATATTAACTTTAAATTCTTTTTTATAACTGCATACTAAACAGTTGACTTTTATACGTCATTATCAAAGTGCAAAGTCTGCTTTTCTTACAGACCTACTTTTTGACATGTTACCGTGGGTAACCGGTCAAAACCAAGTTTATAATTAGTTTTTGCCCGATCGGGCGTTTTGGTTCATTTACAAGCTCTGCTCTCAGGGCGGTAGGTTCAACTTACCGCCCAAGGCTCGGTAATAAAGTACCTCGTCATTTAAGTCGAAAACCCCGCACTATTATTCTAAAATTCGTAAGCATTGAGACAAAAATTGTTTTTGTTTATTCAACTCCATAGCAACCAGTCACATTAACCGACTGAAAATTAATACTTAAATGTATTTTATGCACAGATGCATTATAATTAGACTGTTATTGCTAGACTCATCTAGACATAACCGTCTCCTGATAACCCAAGGGCCTCTTTATGGTTCAGCGGGCAATAAAAAAAAGTTAATTAAATGTCAGAGCTGTTTTTTGTAGAACTTGATTGGTTTTTAATATAATTTGTAAACCTATCACCAATGAAAATAAGCTGAAATTAAATATTTTGGAATAGTAACTATAGGAACGTACTTCGTATAAGCACATAAGTATACGCACAGCGGCTTGATGTACGTAAATACTCATTTAATTATGTTTTTTACACAATAATAAATTTGAGATAAAAACTTGATCTGTGCATAAAATAGTGTATGTAAAGCGGGTATAACTGGCTTTTATGGCCCTACAGCCTTTTCCTTAGAAATAACGCTTCTGACCATAAAAGCTTCTTTATGCCCTTAAATACTAACTATTACGTCAGGTCGGGAGATTAGGACCTGTTAGCGGCCTGTTTTTAAAGCGTAAATTGCTAAATTAGAGCACCCACTTGTACTACCGTTGTTTACGCTGTCTCCATAGTAATAAAAGTAATTATAGACCACTGCACCTACGTACCTACTTGGAGTTTTGCACTTTTTAAATTATTTTTATTTTAAGAGAACCACTCGTTTAGACGATGTGAAGGTTGCATCGAGGACATTCTATGTATTTATTTTCTATATTTTCTTAAAAGTCTTATGACTGCTTTTTCGTTTACAATGACAAAAGGACATGTGGTAAACTGTAGTTTTGGTTGAATGAATATTCAGTGAATATCTATGGATTTTTAATCAATGATCGTGTGCCCAATTTTTCTAGAAAAAGATGATATCGTTCTACTAAAATTCCTTGAACGTAGGTTTACATTTATTTCCGTAATTCCAAGGTAGCCTTGGAAGTGCGCCCATATAAAATAACAGTGCAAAATACAAGGGGAGGTTCATAAATTTGCGGAATGAGCATTAAACCACAGTACAATTTAGAAAATTCTTTTATTATTTTTCAATGTATTCTCTCTTAATACTAATACACTTTTTACTTCTATCTCTTCACTTTTCTAAACCTACGAAAAAATAATCTTTACTTTTTGTTTCAAAATGCGGCTTTTAACTCATTTGTCTTTAAATCGGCACCCTCCAAGGTCATTTTCAAGATTTGGAAATAAATAATCTCTCGGAGCTAAGTTAGGGCTATAAACCTGATGACCAATTTCTTCGAAGCCTCGCGCAGATAAAAGTTCCATTACCAAGGGACTCGTGAACAGCAGCGTTGCCGTGAATGAGCAACACGCCTCTTTTCTATCTTCTATCTTCTTTAAAATCCAAAAGCAGAATTCATTTGGAGTCATAGAATATGGTTACCATAATCTTAATGACAGATTAAGTGGTTTTAATCTTTTTTGGCGGAGCTGTACCTTTTCTATGCCACTCCATGAATTTCTGCTTCAGTTTAGATTCTTGATAAAGAACCTAAGTTTCCTCTCCAGTTACATTTCTGTTGAGAACGTTACCTGGATCATCACCAAGTAACTTGATAAACTCACGAGAATTTGTCCATGTTTAAAAAATACAACTGAAGTGTCACAATTAAATGTAAGTAAACGGCAATTGTTTAACTAAAGCAAATGGTTTTTTGTGCTTTTTTGAAACTGTTTATCAAACTTTATAATTACCGAAAATATTCAAATAGACAAACCTTTTAACATCCTGAACATATTTATAATTACATCAAAGGGCAGCAAACAGCATTCAAATAGTTTATCACCAGCATAATATCAATAAGTTTTTTTTTTTCAGATTACAAATTGAACATTTATAACTACATGTTGCACTAAAATGGTTTCGCATGATTAAGTGTAAGCATCTACTTTTTGAGACAATCCGTTTGTGAAGCATTTATAGCCACATAAATTACATTCAAATCGTTTCTCATCACTAGTCACATTCAGCAGACTTACCACTGATAAACTGATGTTGCTAACTGGTGGATCTTTACTGAATTATGAAGAATAGGTTGCATGGTATTTAAATCTTGACATAACTTGTATATTTTATTAGTATAACAGTTATCTAATGAACAGGTCCACATAAAATCGATAAATGTATTACGATAACTTAAGGAGGTTACAGCGGATCTTTGCGGGGTGAAGGGCAAGGGGATATCTCTTATGCTTTTACATAGGCTCTAACAAGAAATACCAATCGATAAAAAAATAAATTAACATTCTTAAAACTGAACAAAACCAACAAAGTTCCCATACGTGCTTGATAAAGTTTGGGTTATTCGATTACTTAGTGGAAATTTTGTACGTCTCTTCTTTCTCCTTTATTCCGCGAATTTATGGACCTACCTCTCGCGGCAGTCGCGGCAATAGACGACACTATTTTGCACTGTTATTTTATATGGGCGCACTTCCGAGAGTGTATCGCGATGTTTTGTGTTATTGTGAAGCGGGATTATTGGGTCTATATACAGAGGTATCCAGAAATACCGTGAACATTTTCTTTCTTTTTGTCAACTTCATAGAAACAACAACAATGTCAAAGCCTATACCACCCCCACTAACTAACAAGACTAAAGCAAGTGATAAAAGAAAACATATCTTTTATTCTTCTATTGTTTTGTTAAAGTTAAATGCATTTATTGTTTCAAACAAATAAATAGTAAATGAAATAAAAAACGTCCAACAAATCACGTCAAAAAATTTTAAAAACTAGTCGTAAAATCAGACGAAAGACTATCTATACAGTTTTGACAGTTTTTGAACATCTTTGTCTGATTATGGAGCTTGTAAAATTACCCCCTGTACCCGCCCTTTTATCTTTTCAGTATTGTAGAAGCGTAAAGCTCGAAAGACGCAGCACTCTTGCAAAAAAACTTTACCAACAGAAGTTGCCTGGCTGAAGAAGGAGATTACCTCCCGTGTCTTCGTCGACATTTTCATAAAATCAAATTCAAGAATGTTGGTCGCTGTATTATAGGGAAATTGGCTTGACAGTCGAGATTCTTCTTACGCTTCTTGGCTTTTTTCTTCAGTTTTTCGGGCTTTTTTTAGCAGCAGTCTCCAATTTTTTTTTTATTTTGTCGGCCTTTTTGCGCTTTTCTTGCTTTTTTTAAAGTATTCTTTACTTACTATTTTACAATTTTGTACAGTTCTCTGTCGTTTCAATTTCGGTAGTGGTTTAGATCCTTTCTTCAGTATTTCTAACAGCACTTCTACGAATGATTTGCTGTTGGACGTCTCAGTTGTGGTATCATGACTTTTGGTAAACTCAGCGATGGAGGAGGTGGCTAAATGATGCGGCAATGACATTGATTGGATGTCAGTCTCAGCGATAAAGAAGGATGCTAGATGATGCACCAACGGCTTGGTTGGACCAACATCGCGCGGTTCAAGTGGATGAGTGTGTGAGGTGGCAGCTTCATTATCACAACCGAATTTTCTTGAGCTAATTTTATTAATTTAGTTGACACGTGAACGACATGGCTATCAAAGCAATTCGTGTACCTAATTAAATAAAGTACTTTTAAAATGTTTAGTTTATCTTTTGACAATGTTAGTTAATTAATGAAAATATTTTTTAATTTCTCTCTTTTTCGGTCTATACCTTGAACGCTTAGAACGAATTGAATGTTGAATTCGTTAAATTTGTAATTTAATAGAGTATCCAACACAGGGAAAATATACAGGACGTGCTAAAAAAAACTTTGATATATATTTGATATGATTTGAAATATTGACTTCTCAGAACACGAGATATTGACACATACTTTTTGTACACACTGTATAATAGAATCACTACTTCGTCGACATCAGGCACGATTCCGCCCGGATAGGTCCTGTATAAATCATATAAATTCTATTCGAATAATACTAGGTCAAGCGCATGAGATGAATACTCCTGTCTTAGCTTTATTGATTAATTATTACTCATGCGTTTGGTAGTCTGGTACATGATAAGCTTTGGAGTATTTTACCACAATACAGAATACCGCAAGGAGTAACTAGTATTATCAAAACTTTATATATGTGCCTTCCTTACTCAAGATATTGCAATCAACTGTGGAGTTAAGCAAGGGAAGATTTTATTACCACTGCTTTATAAAATAGGTAGTTTTAATAAATCACACTATGAGTTGGATTATAAAAAACGAAAATGGGGTAATGTGGGACTATCTATTAAACATTATATTGGCGAATCTTGAATATGCTGATGATGTTTGCCTGATATCACAATTAACTACTGATATGCAAATGACTCTAGAACTTATTGTGTCAGAAGCTAGGAAGTTGGAGCTACAAATACATTGGTGTAAATAAAACTAAAGTTTTAGCTAATAACTAGTATCGTAAACTCAAGACCTAATCTACGAGAAGATAGACAAACATTGAAAGTAGTCGAAAAATCTTGTGATCTTGGAAGTATTTTGAAACTAGATGGAAGCTCTGAAGCAGACATCATCAACTGAATTCGCAGTACAGACCCGCAACATGTTTTGTGATGTGTGGGTGTGTTAAAATTAATTATTTAACAGCAATTTAAAATAGGTGTTTTTATACGGGTGCGAATCGTGGGTTATAATCGAACATGTAGAAGTGAAGCAAACTATTGGATATATATGGGCCATTATTTAATTTAATTTTGCTCGAAATTGAAACGCTCTAGGTAAAAAACAAAGTGGACAAAATTTATGTATTCTTCGACGAATAATGCGATGCCGTTTAAAAAGTTTTAAAAACTATTTATTTTTTTAATTTTTTCAACTTTTAAAATCTCTTTTTGGAACTGGATACGTGTTTACCCTGTTTTAGAGGTCAAATATAATTTTTTTTTCATATAGGAGACATGTAACATTCGAAAGTAAAGGTTTCAAGCTTCAAAATAAGCCCCCGTTGACCTTTCTAAGTTGTGCCAATTTTTGGATTTAGTCGGTGGTTGAGTTCAGAAAGAATGACCCATATGTAAAATTATATTGCCCAGAAGAATATCAAATAAACTGTTGCTGGAAAAACTAAGCAGAAACTAGTCTATATAAAAATAAAGGAAGAAGGTGAAAGTATATTGGCCACCTTTTAAGATCACGAAAAGATATTCCAAGAAAGGTTCTGGACTGGTCGCATTTTGGAAAAATAAAAAGAGAAAGACTACCTAGAGAACGATCACAAGTAAGAGGTAAAGCCCATGGCTCAAAACAGGCAGAAATGGAAATGCTTCGTCAACACTTTCAACTCCACTTGTGATTATAGGACCTACGAATATTGTTCGGTAACTACGTGGGCTAACAAAGACCTAACAAAGAAAACGCAATTTTTTTTGACAAAAAACATTTTATTTTTCAATATAGTCTCCTGCTCGCTCAACACACTTATTCCAACGATATTCCAAATTAGCAATACCTTCATTGTAGGTCGATGAATTTAAGTCCCCGAAATAGTAATTTACAGCAGCGATTACCTCGGAATTAGACGAAAATCTCTTACCGCCGAGCCATTTTTCAGATTTGGAAACAGATGATAATCGCTGGGAGCCATATCTGGGTAATAGGGCGAATGAGGCACTAATTCAAATCCCAATTCATGAATTTTGGCCATTGCAATCGCAGACTTGTGGGCAGGTGCGTTATCCTGACGGAAAAGCTCTTTCTTCTTTGCCAAATGAGGCCGTTTCTCTTTGATTTTGTCGCTTAATTGTTGCAACAAATTGGCATAATACTCGCCATTTATTGTTTTCCCATTTTATAAGTAGTCGATCAAAATAATTCCATAAGAATCCCAAAACACAGTTGCCATAACCTTTCCTGCTGACAAAACTGTTTTTGTCTTCTTTGGTGGCGCAGAGCCTTTGTGTGTCCATTGCTTGGACTGTTCTTTGGTTTCGGGAGTGTAATGGTGGACCCAGGTTTCATCGACGGCGCAAAAAATTCTTCGGATTGCGGCGAAAATGTCCTAAAAGTTCGCGAGAAACACTCAAACGGTTCAGTTTTTGCTCCGGTGTTGCGTTAGCCAAGTGTGGCAATCTTACGAGTTCAAAAAACGCATTTTTGTATGAATTAAACATACTATTTATTCTCCAACCGTTTCTAACTGGCAAACTAGCAAACCGTGAGATGAGTATTTAGAACAACCGACATGGCTTAAACTACTTTTTATTAATACGGATAAAAAGCTGCAAATTTCATATTAATATCATTGATAAATACTCACAAATGTGAGTAATCTTCACTGCCATTTTATCGAAAATTCGACAAACTTTTGACACGTGTCGAACAGAGATATGCGTTAAATAAAAAGTGTCGAATTTTTTGGTTTTTTGTTTTTTAAGAAATTATTTTAATATTTTAATGTTGTCCATTATTGTTATAAAAGTGTATAAAACACTGCGAAAAATATGTCACGCGTAACCTCAAATTATCTTTTGCACTATAGTAGAAAAATGCCTACTTTTTGTACAGTTGCTATGGTAACCAGAAACAGTTCCTAAATCGCCTACTTTTTATATCAGTAAACCAACTAAATATATTATTAAGATTTGTTATAATAATAGCGTGCATTGGTGTTTTGGTTTAACTCCACAATCTGGGTTTCGCGAAGGTTAAATTCAGGCGAGTTCTGGCCCTCCGGGATACCGGGAGTTTTCCGGTGGGCCTTTATAAAGTTGTCTCGAAGGGCCCTACGACACGACTGAATTTAAATTACCAACAATTAAATTATATTTAAAGTAACAATATACTTCCCTCTGTTTAACTCGACCGCACCTGACGAACAGCGACGATTGAAACTAATCTTCTTCCCCGTTTCTTGCCTTGCGAACCATTCAAGGAGTCGCTAATTTAGACGAATCGAAGTATCCTAATGTTGCGGATGCGTTGCGTAATATTATATTACAATATCATATATTATAATATATTATAATATCATATTTATATTGATGACGTAATTTGGAGATATGATTTTGTAGGTTCTGCACAAAAACTTCAATTGGAGTTAATACAGGTTCTGCGATCCGGAGTATTCGAGTTACGAAAGTGGGCAAGTAACTGTCCGGAACTTCTTGCGACTGTACAATCGACTGATGTCAAAATGTCAGTTCAATTAGACAAAGAAGAATCTATCTTTATTAAGGTTTTAGGTGTTCATTGGGATTCCATGGTGGACGTGTTTTTCTACTTGTGTCATCCTATTGATCGCCCTTGCAAAAAGAAATATCTTATCGGAAGTAGCGAGAATTTACGATCTTTTAAGATTTTTAACCCCAGTGGTTCTATTAGCAAAATGGTTGCTGCAGCAATTATGGATGGCGAAAATAGATTGGGATGACCATGTTTCTGAGGCAGTGATCAATAACCTACCTAACTTGTTCAAGTTGGAACTTCTTAAATGTTCAAATTTAAAATTGTCTAGATGTATTAGTTTAGACTCGGCCGTCAGAAGAAAACTTCATGCATTCTCGGATGCGTCTGGAATTGGTTACAGTGCTGTAGCGTATTTTAAATGTTCAATATTCTGACAGCTGTATCCGAGTTTTCTTGATGTTCGGGAAAACTAGAGTTGTACAGTTGCGGCCGAAAAATTTTCAACGGTCTATTGCGTAATCTCGACTTTTTAATTCTTATAAGATGCTATACAAGCCAGATTGATTCGATGTGAATATCAGAAAAATGTGCTATTTAATAAATTACCGTTGAAAATTTTTCGGCCGCAACTGTACCTCTCTAAACAATCTCCGTCCCACGTTTGGAATTGTGCGGTGCTATTTTAGCAGCAGAATTGATGCAAAGTCTCATTGCTGCTCGTTTGGAAGACTCCCAGACTGCAAGACATTTGTGGCTAACCAAGTAGATTTCATTCAAGATATCATCGCTCCTTCGTCATTACGAATGCCATGGTGTTACATTCCGTTCCAGAGAATCCGGCTCACACCGACTTTTGCCCTAGCAATTGCTAAATTATACTTTGTAGTAGAAGAGAACTCCATGCCTCTCTCATCAACCAGATTCGTGGCCACAACAACCTTCATTCTCTGTAAGTTCTTCAACGCAAGAGGAACGTAAAATTGTTAGTTACTAATGAATCCCATATGAAGGGGGGTGGTGGGGCGTGGGGCCCTATATCTTCCCGGTCCCTAAAATTGACCGAGCACGCGCCTGGTTAAATTTACAACTAAACTTGTGTTACAAAGTGGAAAAATTAAAGATGGGTTATAAAAGACCCTACGTTATAGTAGTATATAATAATATAGTACATCGAGACCTTTTAGTAAAAGAATATGATATGCATAATTTTATAAATTATTTTAAGTTATCTTAAAATAGATCTTAAATATGATGTACTTAGAGCCTAATTAACGGCAAATTCGCCATTGTTTAAAAAACATTTTAAAATTTTAATATTTGCTTTTACCACACTCGCAATGCAAGAAAACAGTTGTTTTTGTCTATTTTAAACCAAATTACGTATGTATAAAAAAAACTCATTGCTTTTGCAGCAGCATTCGTTATGGTTTCAAAGTATATTTTACCAATTAGCACCCATCTACGTCCACCAAGCTATGCAATCGCCTTTCATATTTTTTACGACAGTTTGTGTGTTTTTCATATTACGGAGCAGTTTTTGGTAAAACGAGACCGGTTATTGATTACCTTATATTCCTTTTTTTAAGTTTTTACGTTTAACGAACAATTTTAATACGTTAACAACAAATTAAACATAAGTTCCATTTATGTTATTTTGTGGGCAATTACATACACTTGGATGCAATGGATATTTATTTGAGTAATGCAGCAAATAAAATTTATGCTCCTAAATTTATTTTTAATTACTGAAAGAAAATCAAATATGCACAAACAATAAAAGTATACGTAGGATCTACCTAATGTCATCATATCAATAAAACCTTAAATATCAAATAATATAAAAGAATAGTTTGTCTTAAAAGTTAAGTAAAACACGTATAATCCTCCTTGTGATATAACCCAACAATAAAATAAGAAGATCAAAGGGGCCGCCATTAAATTCGATACCGTAGTCAGCCATAAGACCATAAAGACATTAAAACAAGTGCTTCTGATACCTGTGTTGTCTTATTTTACTGCCATTTGAATTTTATTCCTCAGCCCGTTCCGATGCCATAAAAGCTTGCTGAGCAATTTGCTTGAGCTTGAATAAAAAAAAATAAAGGTATATATTGTGGGTGGCACGGAAATTTTGTCGCTTTAATTCATGAATATATTTTATTATGTGTGTGGTTGTTTATAATTTATGAATTCTTTTAAAGTAACGGGATGTGCCGAGTTGTTATGTGCTGGTTATGTGTTAGCATCGATATTTACAAACCAATTGAAACAATTTTTTTCCCCGGAAACTACAAAGTATGAACTACATTTTCACGTAAGATTTCAACAAAATGTTGAATACTTACTTGAGAAAAAAATGCAAAGTTACCCAAAATAGATGAAATTTAGCAGCGTTTATCTACGTTTGTAGGTGTATTACAGTGGCGTGCGGTGAGAATTTAGGCTAGGGAAGCAACTATGATTTTAAATTTAATATACCTAGGTACAGGCGCGGATTCACGGGGGGGGGGCGAGAATCCCCAAAGTTTTGATATATACTTTAGTATTATAGTTAAATAAATTTTGAATGTAAAAGTAGTTAATGTTTATTAAATATTTTGCAATATATAACATTTATAAATAAATATACATAGGATAACAACCAATATTGTTTGTATAGTAATTATTATTAATTTATTTAAAACAATTATTTTCAAAAAATAATTCTCTGGATCCGCCCCTGCTAGGTACAATAAAAAACAGTGTTACAATTATTAAGCTTAAAAGCTTTTCAAAGAAGAACTTTTAAACTTTATACTTATGGAATTTGTTGACTATTATTCTTTATTTAAAAAAATACTACTATTTATAATGCAACTCGATTTTGCGGTCTTTTTTAGCAAAATACCTAGTGCAGGTTTTAATATTTGTTGTTAAATTTGAAAGTTCTGGTTTTGATCTGCCTTTCTCAACAATTTGTAAATTTATTTTGGTTATTTATATTGGGGATGTGGCTTTATTAATTAAAATTGCTTAGATGTTGAATTATGGTGATAGGAATTACATATTTCCCTCCAAAGCTGTATGCAGAAAATCTAATAATTTACAAACTGAACAACAAAAATCGATCGGTTGTATCGGGAGTACTCGAACCTTCGACCGAAGCAGCTGAATTTGTAGTCATGACGATAATGCAATTTTAAATTTGCATACAGAACAAACTAAATAGAATTATTTGTCTTTAAAAAAATCCAAGTTATATAAATTGAAATAATAAAATGTTTCAAAATATAGTCTCATTCGCAGATTTACATTTAACACACTAAATCGAACAAATAACCCAATTATAATAAATAAACATTTGGGCATGGAGCACACTAAAAATAATGTGACCTTACTACGATGTACAAGGCACCCGCGGACTAACGAAGGCGCGACGCGCGACTGGCTGGCTGGCGGGGAGAAGTGCAATAAGCAACGAAATTAGTGCTTATATGCAGTGTATGTAACACATTTGAATCGGTATTACCTTTCCGCGCAAGTTTAATAAGCTTAATTTAAAATAGTTGTCTAAATAATTATACTTTTTGCTGTACGGAATTGATATTGAGCTTTAAGTTGATTAAATATTACAAATTTAAATAAACGATAACCATAATTTTATAAAAATATTTTTGTTAGCATTGGTTTTTATTTTTAAGAAATTCTTAAGGGAAGCATTGCTTCCATTGCTTCCATGGACCGCACGCCACTGGTGTATTATAATTATAAGCTTACGTGAAAGTGTAGTACGATTCTTCTATTTTAAACTAGTGAAGGTTGTATTTAAAAATATTAAGTAGATTTATAGCTACAGTGACTCCCGATTAACATAATTTTGATAAATTCGCACCCAAAATTTAAACGTGAACTCCCTTCCACTTGTCTGTTATCGCAATGGCGTTTAAGGGGAATACGGTCTCATATTCCCGGCAGATATAAACATTATTTTTGTAGTCAGCATTTGTTTTGATTATTATTATTATGTGCGTTTTTTTTTCATATCATTATTTTATTATAATATTATATTTGTTATAAAAGGCTTTTATTTTCGAATTATTTTATTTATGAAGATGGGAACTGTTTACCATGCAAGATAATATTGCGTAGGCTGAGGCTATAATATTAATTAGGCTGGTTGATGGAATTTTGAATGATTGTATTCACTTCCAGCGCCTCAAAACACATAAGAATGGTGAAGAATATCCAGTTTACAATCCCCAAATGGGGGTCTAATGGTGATAAAATGGGGTGATAGCGTTGAATTGGCTAGTTGAAGGAATTTTTCATCATCATATTCAGCTTGCCATAACATCAAAATACATGAGAATAGGGGGATATTTGAAATTTTTACGATAAATGAATTTTCTACCGCGAAATGGGGGGAAGAATGGGGTGAAAGCGTTGTTTGGCTAGTTAGAGGAATTTCTCATCACTCTATCCGGTTTCAGGGCATCAAAATACATGAGAATAGAGGGACATTTCAAATTTTTACGTTAAATCTTATTTTGCTCATTTTTTGGCCATTTTCGAGGTTATGTACAAAAGTTCAGGTAAATCGGTGATTCTGATACAGATAAATCCGGATTCAAATTCAGCGCTGAAAATTACATGGGAATATACCGGTCAGGTGCTTTGGCCAGAACGCTTTTTTGTGTGGCTATGATTATTAGTCTTTTCAAAGGCAAAAACTAACTTTTGAATGTGTAATCCAAATTTAAGAACGTGGAAAAATGACGAAAAACGATTCTTCTAATCAGGGATTTTATTCAAGTTTACTTTTTTATTAGTAAAAATGAACAAATCTCTCTAGAATATGAATAAATTATACGCTTCTAGAGTAGTGAAAAAGTGATAATGTTGCCTTAAGTTTGTACCAGTATATCGTTTGTTGTTCTGATGAAAACAAATTAATGTAGTAATAGTAAATTGTACAACTAGCTATGAAAGTCATACTTTTTTCAGGAATTTGCACTTTTGATTAACAATGGCGAAGCCTAAATTTATCAAGCATATGAGTGAGAAAGATGGACTTTCATAACGTGTTGTACACGACATTTTTTGCATATTGTAAGTTGAGAAATCGTTCTAAAATGATTTATGCGAATTTAAAAAAAAATCAGAAAAACACAGTATTCTTTGACAATAATCTTCGAGGAGATTGAAGTCTGTTTTTACAAACATAATTAAAAAATAATTAAAAAAATGCTACTTTCATTACGATGAACCAACCAATCGGTGCTTGGTAAATTTAAAGATGAATATATAGGCATTCCCCTAAGAGATTTTTGGGGTGCTAGCGCGAAAACATATTGTTGCGAAACGATAAATGATGTGTGTAAAAAAAGCGAAAGGAATAAAAAAAAATGTTATAGAAAATGTATTAAAGCGCGAAGATTATGAAAATATCGTTGAGAATAAAGTCAGCGTTATTTTCTGTAAAATGTTTATCTTTAAGACAGAACGTCATAACTTATATACGGAAATGAAAAACAAGATTGCACTTTCCGCCGTAGATGATAAACGGTATTTGATTCCTGGCACCACAAAAACCTTAGCTTGGGGGCACGTTGATATTGTTCCAGAAATGGTAAATGAAAATCTACATATGCTTATGGAAATTATTGATGACGATTTACAAAGACAAGATTTAAGTCGCTTGATAGAATTGCTAGAGAATGAATTGTAATTTTGTTTTAATTTAATTTCTATTTAATTTTATTATTATTATTAATAAAATAAATGTAACATGTTAAAAGCGTGTGTCAATGTTTGTCTACTGTATACTCGTATATAAATAATTATGTAAACGTGTGTTGATGTTTGTCTACTGTATATAAATTCAATATAACTAAATGTTGTATTATGTTGTATTAATTTTGTCTGCTGTATATAAATAATTATGTAAACTTCCCTAGTCTATAAAATCCGGGTGGGAATCATCAAAAGTGGTAGGGATGTAGCTTAAAAGCGTTGAACGTAACGTATTGCTCAGTGACAATCGAAATGGGTTCAATCAAAGTGGGCTGGCAACATCATTGGGCACTTGAAACCACAGATAATGGTGAAATTGTGTTTTCTCGTTATAAGACTCACAATACTGGGTTGTTAATCGGAAGAGCTAGACTTCCGGATACTGTGGTTATACGAAGTCAAGATGATTTTCGATACACTTCATGTGCAGGTATAGAAGTCCATTATTTGTTAAAAAATGGTAACCTCATAAATATGAAAAATTATGGATGTACAGAACACGGTTTGTTCCAACATCGTCATACTATTAACTTGTTGCCTGATAAATGTGATTTTGTTCTTTTCAAATGTCAGTGCTTTACATCATATAGTCAATGGCGTGCTGCAACTCAACGTGCACGTGAGAATCTTGCTGCCGGGTTCCCTGCTGGTTTGGTGCATTATCTGACTAGGGAAGTAAATGATAGTAACTGTTATATATTTAATTGTGAGTAATCATATGAGAGAGATAGCTATACTGTGACGTCACGTCTGTCTGCCTCAAGTGTCCCGGTGCGTTATCTGACTAGGGAAGCAAATGATAGTAATTGTTAAATGTAAATAATTGTGTAATGCTAAATTTTGTTTAATTGTGAGTAACCATGTATCAAAGATAAATTAGTTTGTAGTAACAATGAATAAATGCTGTAATTAATATTTTGTTTTTAATAAAAGAATAAAAAAAAACTTTATTCTGAACAATCCATTACATGAGTTTTATGTAAGTAGTATACATTGCTTAATGCACAATAGCAGAGTGAATGACGATGATAAAAGCATGATGGAGGCATAGCTTGGAGAGCTGGTTCCTCTTCTAGCTCAACCACCTGTTGTGACACGAAACGTCGAATGTAGTTGCTCTTTTCAGATCCCTTCACGTAAACGGTGTCCGCCTGCTGAGTTAAGCGTTGAAGAATTATGGAAAACATAAACGGAGGAGTGAATCCTTCATTCCAATCGAGACAATGATGATTATGCATCAACCAAGTAGCTTGTTAACGAAACTTGGGAGGTAAGTTGCGAAAGGTAAACGGAGGTTTGAAGACATAGTGAGACACGTGATGTCCATCAAACACGGCTAATTCCTTGGGTACAAAGTCTGTGTCGGAAGTCTTGAAACTTTGAACATCGACAAACAGCATGGTCGATGCGTGCTGCTATACTAATAAATGTATATAATGATTTCGTTTATAGTTGTCGTACTTGCTTCGTCAATGCGTTATACGTAAATACTCGATCGTGCAAAGTGAGACAGTAAGCAGTAGTGTTCGCTGGAATGCTTTTGTGGGTTTCGAAAGTAACTCGAAGAACGACAGCTTTCCCTAGCAAGGAATCTTTCTGTCGCGAACAGTCGATGACGATTAGAGGTGTAAGTGCCTTAAATCTATCAGGAGCCAGTAGTGGTTCGTTGGGTTTGTCATAGTACGATCGTTGAAAGTTAGCATACATTTCCTATAAAGTAGCAAATCGATTTTCGGCATAATTAATATTTAATTGATCGTAAGGATACCTTTCCGTATTTAAAAATTCCGTCACGTTTTGAATATCGCAGGTGTCAAATGTGCTCATATCTTTCTGCAACTGGCCATCACGATCGGTTTGAAACCCTATGATAACGTAACGGGGAGTTTCCAGAGTGGTCGATGTTTTAATAGACCAACTATGCTTATCCGTTTGCGGTACAGCGGGATAAATATGAGTTTCCCAGCTTCTAAATGCCACTTGAGTGTCAATAATTTTCCCAATATATTTTGTTAATGATAATTCTTCCACCAATCCTGGTTGAATATGTGGAACTTTTCAATATATTTTTTGCAAGTTAACCTTAAGCTTTTCATTAGCATCGGTGGATATTAGAGCATCGACATCCGAATTGCTTCTAATTAATACCATCTGGAAACCAACCAGCGTTTTGTAACTTAACGCTTTCGTTCGAATTGTGGGAAAGGTAAGCTTTCATGGTGGTTGTTAGACCAACTTTTGTTACCGAATCCACTACAACTCCATTCATTTCGTACCGAATCTCACTAAAAAGATGTGCAATACCATTGTTTATAAATTTACCACTCGCTGATGGTTTACCATCTTCTTTCAGTACAGTACCTTCTACATATAGATAACTACGCGAAGGCAAAGTAGACATATCCTCTTGAATAGGTATTCGAATTTCGTCATTATTCTCAAAACGAGTGGTATAAGGTTGGTGAGTGTGAAATTCAGCTCCAACAATCGAGTTATCGACGAGCACTTTTTCGTTTACATTTAGTACATTCATTTTGGGATAATAAAACCTAAGGTTTGCAAGAATAAGCGGTTGCCCCTTGTCAATTGAGTAGTGACCGATGCTTGACTAACCATTTTTCGCTTCGAACACGATCTTTTATAGCTAGATCGATCAGTGCAACATCGAGGAGTGTTATATTTGAGCACCATCATCGACGCTCTTCAAATGAAGTCCTATCGTCACGGTTTCCCCTTGGAAATTAACCAAGTCCCCGTCTTTATCCAATATTTTAAGGGTAATGTTTGAAATAGTGTTGACATTAATTGGTAAATAGGGTGCAGTTTCAGGTGCTTCTATTATTTTGAATCCAGGAGGAACACTGGGAAAGAATTGATGTATCACATGGGCCGGTGTGCCATTAATATAATTCCCTGTTATTATATTACATTCTATCATTAGCGAGTTAACCTTGATAATCTTAACTGGAAAATCAGATATGTGACGTTCCTTAGCTTTTAAGATTCTATTCTTAAACCCTAACAATGTCCCGATAGAGTGTTCAACTGTAAAGTCAATGTCGTGATCGGCTTTTATAATCGATTTTAGGGTGTTATGATTCGGTTCGATGTTAACAGACTCACCGTTTACTTGAGAATTAATGTATTGAGCTATATCAGCAAGCTCATATGACCCTGTAGGTATCTTTATTATTCTTTTACCAATTTTAAACACGTTGTTTTCATCCGTTACGTTCGGAATAGTATTAAACGTCTCGAAATTTGTCAAACGCATAACCCATTGTTTTTTAGCATCCAAATATATGGGAGGGTTATAAGAAGAAGTTAAAACAGAAGTTTTATCGGAGAAGATGAATGTTTGAGACATCTCAACATTCCCAGTAAGACTGCGGAAATGTTAAGGAGTGTTTTCATATAAAAAGTTCAGCGCTAAATGTCCACAATTGTACGAATTTAGCTTCTGAAAAGCATCGTAGTTGTAACGAATTACGTTTAAGCTACCATCACTTTTAAAGTACTGAACGAGTTCTAGTGGGGGTTTTAACTGACCAATACTATCAAAGTATAATATATTTCGACCACGTTTAACATACGATGTCCAATGCGTACCTTCCCCATCTGTATCATCCAAATTCACAATTCCACATTCGTTTTTACGGATACGTTTCGGTAACCCGTTTCGCATAAAAATACCTCTGAAGTGTGGAATTTTTAACTGGTTTACGTACTTTGACAGATCGATATTGGTCAGTGCTCGGTGTGGTAGCTTTAAGGGTAGTTTTTTGGAAGTCGTAAATACAATCCTAATCCTTTTTTGTATGGTTTCAAATATAATCCTTTTCCTACAGGCGCTTGCTCCATCGCTTTATTGTGTCGTTTCGTTTCTTCTAGAGCTGATTTCGCTGCTTTTGCTTCATTCACTGCTTTGGCAACCGCAGCTGCTCCCGTTCCTAAGGAGCCTATAGCTCCGAAAGCGGCAAATAAAGGAATGAGCGGTAGGAAACCACCTTGTTTAGGGATAGGTATAATCCGCCCTTTGGGAGCAATGATACGTTTACGTTTCAAGGCCGCTAGGGCAAGACGAGCAGAACGTTTTAAAGATAGCTTTTTTACTTTACCACCAATACGTTTTCTAGCTAATTTGATGGCGTTGTTGAATGTTAAAATACCCCTTCTTTTCACCTTAGATCGTAGTCGTCGTCGAACACCCACACCCAATTTTCTTTTTCCAGACATAATGCCGGCCACAGTAAGTGCAGCCGCTCTTTCTCCAAAACGAGCGTCCTTAGAACGAAACCTCGTCCACGCCTTCTGTCCTAATATACGATCAGCTTTATGACGTTCACTAAGGTCGTTAGTTTTTGAATAGACTATGTCGTGCTCTTTACAAGCTTCATCCAACGGGTTTATTCCTTTGTCTCCACGAGAAAGCCTTTGATGTAAACGGGTGCCAGGTCCACAGTAGTTATACCCTGGTAAATGTAATTCTAACGGTAACTTATTAATGAGAGTGTTGATCACTCCCTTCCCCTTACGAGTTGATTGACGATTCTCCGATTTTCGCAGAGTACGTTTCATAACACATTACTCCTATCACAGGAGAAGAGTGACTGAAAGCTTGCTCCAACATCTTTATATATTTATACCCTTTACCCATATACGCTCTTTTACAACGTGTCCTACATGGAGCAGTTAAAGTTGGTGCGTCAGAGACAGAGGTTGTCTATTATAAATCGGGATAATTGTTCACCGACGCCGCAAGTTTTTAAACATAGTGTATTGTTGGGGGCAGGATGCAAACGCGGTATAATAGTAGGCAGTTCCGGATGTGGTAAAACCAACCTAATGATAGGTTTACTAGAACATCCAAACGGATTACGCTTCGAAAACGTATATGTCTATAGTAAATCTCTTTATCAACCGAAATACGCATATCTGCGCGAGCTGTTTCGATCATTACCCATCGGTTATTTCGAATACGATTCTTCTGAAACTATATTACCACCTAAGGATGCAAACCAAAACTCAGTTATTATCTTCGACGATGTAGTTTGCGATAGTCAAAGCACCATACGTGATTATTTCTGCTTCGGTAGACATAAACACATTGATTGTTTTTATTTATGTCAGACATACTCTGCAATACCTAAACAACTCGTAAGAGATAATTCAAATCTCATTGTCGTTTTTAAGCAGGATAATACTAACTTAAAACACATATTTAACGATCATGTTAGCGGGGATATGACTTTCGAATCGTTTAAACACTTGTGTTTACACTGTTGGAAGGAGAAATATGGCTTTTTAGTAATCGACAAAGATTACCCACTTAATGGGGGACGTTATCGAAAAGGTTTCGACTGTTACTTCACCATAAATACCGAAGACACGAACTAAACGTTTTAGTAAACATGGACAAGCGTGTAGCAGAAGACTTGGTTAAAGCACGACGTCATGTTAAACAGAAATACAAAAGTCTCAAGTCTGAAATTGCACGGTCAGAAGTGGAACTACAACGCCGCTATCAACCTATCACTCAACCATTGCGTGAGTTTATAACCGGAGTTAAAACGGAATTATTAACTCCGAAAGAAGAACCCTTAAAAACGGAAGTGTCTTCTCCCATACCTACCTCGACTCCAAAAAATTTTTATAAACGACTTCCACCCGCAAGACGAATAGGTATGCCTCGCGAACCATCACCTATTGCCCAAAGAATGCGCACTACTAGCGTTCCCTCACCTGATATCTCGGTTTTTGAAACAGAAGTCCTGGAAGAATCTGGGATCCCAACATTGGATCAATTGAAAGAACAACTTGCTGCTGTTGAGTTCAGCCCGGAATTCCAAACTTACATAGATGAGACCTTTTCTGGTAGAGCTAAAATGTATATGGAAAACATGTTCAAGGATACTAAGAACGAGTTCGATCATCATTATGGAGTACGATTCCATCCGGAATCTCACCAGTACCTAATCGGAGACGCCGTACTCACTTTTGACGAGAACGACTTTATTATTAAAAAACCCTCAGGCACAATTTTTAAATATACAGGCACTTCTGGTTTTTACGAATTAGTATTTAAAACAGCACCTATTGGATACACCCAATAAGACTTGCAGAAGTATAAGGACCTTCTTACACGTACCAATGCTACCAGAAGAGGTTACATCGAGGGTGCACAGCTACACGGAACCGGAAAGAAATATTCAAATATAATTAGACCCCTTCTAACTACTCTTGGGGCAAGATTCCGAAGCGAGTCTACACCTACTACACCGGTCACGCGATCGAAAACTCGCACATTACCAAAACGTGGCGGTGGTGATATGCGCGTTCTCAACTATAATAATAAACAGGTGGAATTTATACCTTGGAAAGATCCTAATAAATTAGTGGACAGATTGAGACTCCTTTTAAGTTCAAAATCGGCTGGTCACACCGGTCACACTAATGAAATCATATATATTATCGATGAATTGAGAGCTGCTAAAATTATCGAATAAATCATCACACGCGTATCGATCCGTTTCATAATATTGCTAACGTTAGTGCAATCATGACGCTCAATAAATTCGTAAACATCTTCACAAAACCCCTGTCCGAGTGAAACTCGACACTCGTTCGAAAGTGTACCTATTAGACGATATACAAAATGTAAGGTACACAACAATGATGTATATATGGGCGGACTCCGAGCCTGGGTGGACTCCGAGCAAATTAACTGGTGTATACACAAGTCCACCGAAATATTACAATTTGAGAGGTAGCAACAGTAAACGGGAATACACAATACCGTTTACAGAAGGGATTGTACAAGCAGTTTGCAGCTCACCAGTAAGCTTTATGTTTGTAAACGATAAACGAGTTAGTGCTGCTACCAACTTAATTGGGAAACGATTGAGAAAAGGCGATAAGATTACGGTGAGAAGTACGTCGATAGATCCGTCTGCAACCGGTCCATTTTACTTCGAAGCTGTTATTAGTCATCCATATCACCATATATCCTCATTACCTCAAGACGATGACTCTAGATAAGTTCGGTAAACATCTTCACAAAACTCCTGTCCGAGTTAAACTCGACGCTCGTGCAAAAGTATTCCTTTTAGAAGACGTGTCGAATGTGCACTACGAGACAATGTTGTATATGATGGGAATATACAACCATGAAAACGGTTATGCACTTTTGAACTCCACCAACTTCGAGTATGTCGTTCCTCTAACAAAAGGTAGCATTAAACAAATCAAATACTATCCCACAGATGCGCAAATCTTTTTAAACGATACGTTATACGATGCCGAATCACTCATCGGAGTGTCATTGAAGAAAGGGGATAAGTTTAAGGCGAAGAAGCCTGGATGAAAGGACATATTTATTTTTGAAGCTGTTATTAGTGTTCCAGCATTTTCTAAATGAGTATAAAACGTCAAATAATTGAAGAATTGCATAAACCTGCTCGTAAACGATTTCGAAGAAGACGCATAATCGTAAAAGGCTTGAATGATTTGTACATGGCGGATTTTGTGGAAATGATTCCCTATGCTAAAATAAATAAAGGTTTTCGATATATTTTAGTATTGTTGAATATGTTTAGCAAGCGTGTTTGGGCGTGTCCACTTAAACGAAAAACCGGTGAAGACGTCACGAAAGCAATGAAAAAATTATTAACATCAACAGGAGGTACTCCGGACAATTTACAAACGGATATGGGGAAGGAATTTTACAACCAGCATTTTCGTAAGCTAATGCAAACTTTCAACATTAATCATTACAGCACGTTCTCTAGTATGAAAGCAAGCCCCGTGGAACGTGTAAATCGAACCCTCAAAAATAAGATGTGGAAAGAATTTTCAATGCAAAGGTCATATAAGTGGTTACAGTTATTACCTCAAGTAGTTGCGAAGTATAACTCAACAGTACATGGAACCACTGGGTTTAAACCTATTGATGTTAGTCGGAAAAACGCTAAGAAAATTTTACAGACAGTCTTTAAATTTCCAAAGACCATAGATCGGCGAAGTCCTAAATTTAAAGTTGGTGATCACGTGCGAATCAGTAAGCACCGGGAAGCTTTCGCAAAAGGCTACACTCTAAGCTGGAGTACAGAAATTTTTAAGATTAAAAAGGTTCGACTAACAAACCCTACAACGTATACTTTGGAAGACGTTAAAGGTGAAGAAATTCGCGGCGGATTCTACACGAAGGAATTACAGATAGCTAAACATCCAGATATATTTTTAGTGGAACAGGTCTTAAAAAAAAGTCGGGATCGCGTTCTGGTCAAGTGGTTGGGCTTTGATAACACCCATAACTCGTATATAGCAGCACGTAATATAGTAAATTAAGTAGTATAGATGCATTACTTTACCTGTGCAAGAACATGCTTCAATTATTCTAAATAACCTTGTATGTTTTATGTTTATTTTTATAATAAGTTATATAATATACGTTTTTTTCTCAATATGTTATTTTATTTATAGTATATAAGATACAAAAACCAGCTTATAATATGCATTACAATCAAACCTTACTAAAGCGATCAATATAAATTATATTTCTATGTTCTATATCTAAAATTCTATTTAACACTACACCACATTTCTCGATACGTCTTTGAAACCGACACCGATCTACAACACTTTCCATCCACAATGATATTCGTGCTTGTCTGTAGGCGTAATTCCACGAAAATAAATAATGTATTTTATTATTCTCCTCCTTGATCGTAACGCGTTTCTTTTGGTTGTTCATTTTTGTTGTCTACAAACTCTTCTATTGTAGACGTAAATGATTCCAAACCTTCCTTATTTAATTTATCCAACAAGCAATCTATACAGATATTTCCTTCTAAATCCGATTCACACAAGTCTACCCCTTTTTGAAACTTTAGAACTCTTTCTTTACACTCTTCATCGGTATAATATTTGCCCAATCCATAGACTGCTTCGTGATCGGCATCAAAGCGTAGATCGTGTAACTCTTCCTGCACTCTCTGTACTGCACTTTTAAGATCAATAGCCTTAGGCCACGATTGTGAACTATAACACATCCACATCTTTATACAAGAACGTTTTGCAAGTCGATGTCACACTGAATTCTTTCCGGGTACAATGCCACCAGTTTCAAAGCACACACAACGTTCTCGGGCGGTGGTAAAGCAGATAACACTTGTTTAACGTTTTCGGTGGAATCACCGCTTAATACACTCGATCCTTTTAATAAAGCTTGATAAAATTGAACAAAATCTTGCTCTACAAGGATTTTCAAACGGATTTCTAGCAGAGGAAGTAGTTCTAGAAGCTGAATGACGCTTTCAAATGCCAACCACACTTCCGACCCATCAATACGTTCGCGAAATCACAACACATTCTTTCCTTCGATATTTTGTACGATAATAGTCTTACACGTTGATACAGTTACTGGATTGGTCGGTATTTCACTGCTGTACAACAAACTTTTTATAAGCGATTGTTGTTGAACTACATCAAGCCATTCCTCGAGCGTAAAAGTAACTAAACCAGTCCTGATTCCGAAGATTCTCACTCGTGGTAAAAGGTCTACGGGACACAATCCAATAGTTACCGCTTTACATTTAGATTTATTCAAATAGTAAAGTCGCCCTTCTAATAAAGGTAGGATCTGTGACAATTTTGCTTTGCTGTCCGGTGATGACGATGAACTTGAAGATGCATTTGATACTCGTCCACTCGCAACGTTCTTGACGACTTCAAACGCTTTAACCAAATTTTCCATTTTACAGAGATAGTAATATAATTTACAATGCACTTACTTATGTAAATAGTGACGCACTTCTTGAATGCTTACTGATAGATTAAGCTTACTTAATGTTGCAATTGGTAAGATCCTATTTTTATATGGATCAATTCATGGTGGGGAGAATTAAAGGGGGGGTTTAAACGTAGTGGGGGAAGTCTATCAAGAGTTCTTTTAGTCTACTTCCTGCTGCGAACATAGGTGCTTTACCTATAAAACTCTTAATAGTGCTAACCGCCGTTTATGATGGTGTTATGTACATCGCACGACCGTCGGAGTCCATTTCCGGGTCAATAGTGTTCTCCCCAAGATCCAACGCGTTACAACTTAAAAAGTGATGTTCTGCATGGACTAAACGTTTACAGTGTTTCATTAAGTAATGTTACACGTGTACCTTCATCATTCAAAGTGAAATTTCATTATCCGTCACATGACATCGAGACCAGCTGGCAAACAATTGGGCATGATCCGCACATTTGCAAACTGCCTGATTCACCAACGCCTGTTAGCTGTATAGTTGTCGTCTCAGTGGCGATCTTTGTATTGGTTATATTTGCCATATTTTTGATTATTTACGTGGTTATTTATTTGCTCAACCTTAAAGTTTAATAATGTGCATAATACAACATATTGTATTAAACTTTGTATTTGTACTGCAACCGTTTTTTAATGAAACCAATTGTTAATAAAAGTCTTTTATTTTTTGTTATAACATTGTATACAATCTAAACATTTATAATAAACCTTTTTGTAATTTGTCAGTAATTTATCAGATTTTTTTTACAGGCTCACGTTTAATATAGTTAAGTACATAACAGATATTCGGATTACAGTCCGCAGAAATATACGTCTCCGGAACTTTAAAATCACTATTATGCACCTCAGGTATATGTGGGTTACGTTCTTTTGAATATCTAGTGAAGTTGAGAGTCCTTTCCTTGTGAAATTCTTCTTCAGTCATTCACTTAAACGGTCTATGTTCACTATTATGCAGCCATGATCTATTAAACCAAATGTTGCGTTCTATATTATCCATCCACACATCAGAAATCTCGCTATCCCACGTGTGGCATACACATTTGAAAAGTACGAACGGACAAGTGTCCCCCAAAAGATATATTTCGTGAATATGTTCTCTGCCCGATTTCGTGCATTCTATTCTTTGTGAATTTATTGGATTACAATCTTCATTTAAGTATAAAATTTCTATATATGAACATACAGTGTGACCTATATCTTCAATGCTTCTTAATTCTACAATATTGGGCAGTTTATATGATTCAATTAACAACCCGGTATTGTGAGTTTTAAAACGAGAAAACTTAATTGCGCCAGTCTTTCGTTCAATCGACCATTGATGTTCCCAACACATTTTATACTAGATAAATAACTAGTGGACACAGATATTGAAGTTATGTAGAGATTGAGGTGCGGTTTGGGGACAAGAATGGCAAGTAGAGAGGGGCGTGGTTGTAACTGTCTAGAGGTAGCTTAACAAGCGGCGGGGGGGGTCTTGAAAACAAGTGAGGCAAGTAAAGAGAGGGAAAGCAGAGGAAGGCGTGGCTTATAAAGGGAGGGGTCTGGAGAGCGGGAAGTGGTTTCTAAATGGGAGGGGCTTAAAAAGTGAAAGGAGGTCAAATGAGAGTTCAAGGTTGTGTGGCTCCACTAAGCCCATTTGTTATCTACTCTTCTAATTTGGTGAGATGGCAATTGCTTTGTTCGTGGATGACCTTTCTTATATAAGGAATTTTGAGATCTGTATGTAAGGTAAGATTTGAAACATACCAAGATGCTTTTGTTATTGTTCGTAAGGCTTTGGATTAAGCTCTTAGTATTTTTTCTGTACGAGATTTGGTTGCGCATCCCCAGAGTTCTACTCCGTAAGTCCATACAGGTTTTCTGGCGGTCTCGACAAAATGAAAAAAAAAACACTTTCTTTGAAGCGTTTATAACGGTGCGCATAAATTTTATAGTTGACACATGTTTGTGGTGTCGATTAAACTTATTAAACAATGAATATTAGGCCAGTAAAATAGAATCCGTTGGTGGAAATAAATGTTGGAAAGCGGGAGATCGTTTCGATCGCTTCATTTGACGTCAAATATAAGTATCCTAAGTTTGTGCGGTCCCTCAACGCGAGCTTACCTGAGGGCATCAAAAGAACCACGAAATCTTCGGACCTTTTTTAGTTTTTCGCTTATAACTTTAAAGCAGTGCTTTCCTACGAAAACTTTACTATTCCAAGAATTAAAGAGCATTAGATTCTGCGTCGGATGAGTATCCAACACTTTAAATTCGGTCCAGTGGTATGGTTGAAATCGACGGTCGAAAAACGACAATTTTACAAATTTTCGATTTTCTGTCAGACCGGACGCCCAGAGGCTTTCCGTTTAAAAAAAACCCGTTGGACTCATTCTGATTGTTATTATAAGTCGAGAAATACCTTAGCTTTGATATTGTAGAGGTTGCCGGATTAAACTAATGGCCATTTCTTTGGCATCCTCCATCACAGCAATTGAGATCAATCCATATGAAGTGCGCAGTACTGGTCGTTCGATCATTTCGAAACAAAAGATTTTTTGTGTGTTATCACATCTAAGTATTGGTAGATCAAAACCGCTGTTATTTCATTTTGATTCCTTTTGATTGAAATATGGCAGCCATATTTGTTTCGTGTTGTACACAGTTTTTTGATGTAAACGTAAATCTTGATATAACGTATCATAACGAGAACTTAAAAAGCCCATAAATACCAATATAGTAAAGTTTCAGATTTAAAATATTTTATACATAAACTACCTCTAACCGCGTACTTTTAAAAAGAAAATCAGCCCTAAGACTTCATCTTCATCTGGATATATGAAATATGCCCCCCTAAAAAGCGGAAATTTTTGTAAAAACGTTGTTAAGCTTCGGGGTTAAATTGCACCCATAAGTAAGCATCCTACGAAAATTATGTTTATATGAAAAGATGTAGTCCGGCATGTGAGAAATACAATGGTTTCTACAGTTTGTCGAAATGATCGAGCGACCAGTACTGCAGCACTTCATATGAATTGATCCCAATTGCTGTGATGGGGGATGACAAAAAAATGGGCATTAATTTAATTCGGCTACCTCTACAATATCAAAGCTTAGGTATTTCTCGACTTATATTAACAATCAGAATGAGTCCAACGGGTTTTTTACGGAAAGCCTCTGTCGAAAATCGAAAATTTGTAAAATTGTCGTTTTTCGACCGTCAATTTAAAGTGTTGGATACTCATCCGACGCAGAATTTAATGCTCTTTAATTCTTGTAATAGTGAAGTTTTCGTTGAAAAGCACTGCTTTAAAGTTATAAGCGAAAAGCTAAAAAAGGTCCGAAGATTTCGTGGTTCTTTTGATGCCCTCAGGTAAGTTCGCGTCGAGGGACCGTGCAAATCTAGGATACTTATACATAACGTCAAATGAAGCGATCGAAGCGATCTCCCGCTTTTCAACATTTATTACCACCAACGGTCCCAATCGAGTCTAATTTGACTAGCCTATATGTGATTAACGCATTATCGCAAATAAATCTAGCCACCTAACCTCGTAGTTTGAAAACACTACGCTGTCAACGCAAGAAATTTACTTCAAGAGTTGAATCAACTTTTCCGGTCGATGGATAAAATGAGCGCACGCTAGATAATAACGAGCTATGATTGGTAAACGTATTACCGGTAACGTATAAATGCACAGTTGCGAACTTCGCCTGGCGCGACGTGGGCCAAACTTCTCTTCTCACAAAATGAACATTTACTTTTAGTACTTCATATCATAAGTGTCCAAAAGAGATTTATTAGATACTATTAGATTTCTCATTAGTTAGAATATCGGCAATAGTAACATTTTATTTTTTAAAGTGGATATCACTAATTTCAGTATTGCCAACTGTCAAAGCAGTTATCAAAGTTTCTTTAACAAATATTTAAAGCTAAGTTATTTTTTAAAATGATTAAAAATAAAAAATAGTATAAAGTAGGTTTTGGTTTTATTTAGAAAACTCGTAAACTTGCACGCGCGGGCTGAAATAGTTATTTATGTATTAAGGGTATAATCAAGCTTTTATGGCCAGAAGCGTTATTTCTAGCCCGAGGCGTCAGACGAGGGCTAGGAAAAGGCTGTAGGGCCATAAAAGCAAGTTATGCCTGCTATACATACACTATTTTATGCACAGATTAAGTTTTTTTCTCAATTATGTTATTGTGTAAAAAATATAATTAAATGAGTACTTAGGTACATCAAGCCTCTGTGCGTATACGAAGTACGTTGCTATAGTTACTATTCCAAAATATTTAATTTCAGCTTATCTTCATTGGTTATAAGTTTACAAATTATATTAAAAACCAATCAAGTTCTACAAAAAACTTCTGACATTTAATTGACGTTTCGTTATTGCCCGTCTGACCATAAACAGGCCCTTGGGCCATAAAGAGACGTTATGTTTAGCTGAGTATAGCAATAATAGTCTAAGGGCCGATCTATTCACCTCCTTTTAAATTTATCTGGAAGTTAGTTGCTATAGTTACAATTGTTCCCACAATTGTATCCATGACAATTAACTAGCAGATAAAGTTACAAGGAGGTGAATAGATCGGCCCTAATTATAATGTATCTGTGCATAAACGTATCTTATGAAACTAATACTTTAACAGCCGTACTTATAGAGAGATTACACGCGTGTTACATAATAATAAATATTATGTTACATGCGAGTAATCTATAAGTACGGCTGTAATAGTTTAATATACACTATACAGTGAGATCCAAATTGGGTGAAGACGGTTTGAATTTCGCGCATTAGGTTTTAGTGTATCTCACGTTGTTAGTGTAGCACTATTGAAATGTATTGTGTCAAATTACAGAGTCAACTCGTCAGTTTCTCGTTTACATCGTTGTACTTTGCTACGTTGTTCGGGTTTTAATTGAATTTTTGCTTTATTTCGCTTGTTTTCTTATTTTACAAACCAGTTATTTTCATAACTACGGTTTGCTACACGATTTTATTATCAAGTAAGCTTATTATTTAAAATTAACGAAGTTTAAAAGCTATATTATTCTCGAGACCCGCTGTAAAATAAAAGAAGCAGAAAAGTATACATGTTGCCAATGTGACAATAATTTACCGTGGCGGTAAATTCAAACCGTCCTCATTCAATTTGGATCACCATGTACTATTTTATGAAATATAAAAAAATGTTGGATACAAGATAGAATGTTGTATGGTACACGTGATATTATCCACTCAGAAAAACTAGAGTTCCTAAATGAAAACTTCAACTGTGTTATTTTAGAGTTAGGACACGGATGTCAAAATCTATCTCTTTCTAGGCCAAAACTAAGCTGTCTGAAACAGAGATACTCTTTTTCTCTCTTTTTACTTTAGTGACAACATTCAGCAGTTGTCAGGTATAAATTTTAGGTTATGGTGTCATGTTTATTTTTATGCATGTAAAATTTTTTAATGTGCGCATGATCATTTATTTATTGTTTGTAGAGAATTTTTAAAACTACTATAGTATATACATAAATTTTACGACAGTTTTTAATAAAGTATTATTTGTACCAAATGTCAGATTTATATAAATGTCATACTGACAGTTTAATTTATTAAACCAATTTTCATGATTGTCAACTTTCTGATAAATATCTTCAAAATATGAAATGTCACTAGGAAAATTTGACAAGCGTGACTTAACTCTAAATAACACACAGCTCAGTTTATATTTAGGAACCCTAAAAAAGACTACGACCCTGCTGGACCAATTTTTCGTTCATGGATAATACCTTACTTAACTCACTAATACTATAAGTAAATAACTATTATGTCCTCTACTACCCCGCCAAACTCGATAAAAATCTGAATTGGTCGGATTGAAAAGTTAATATTATTTTTGTGATGATTTGGCATGACGCTTTAAAGATCTTTGTATTCCCAATTTCGGAACGCACGTTTCATTTCAAAACAAATAATTACTGAACACATCTTTTTATATTATCCAGTTTGCAGCTAACTTCAACGCTTACCTTTTCCAAAGATTTGACAGCTTCTTGTTATTAAGATTTGACGTTTCGTATTAAAAATGGCTAGTGTAGGGTTCCGATGGCTGGATATTTTAGAAAAGGAGTTTGATAAAGCATTTGTTGATTTAGACTTAGCTATAGGTACGTTAAAGAATGTTAATTATGTATTATTTTATCGTATATGTAGAAAATAGCCGAGTTTATTTGGTTAGACAACAGCATGATAATAATTTTTTTTCATTTCTTTTGCATTTACAGTAAATTCTTTACTATTGATATGTAGTTTTGATATTTTATTGGATTCGTTAATAAATTCATTAATATCTAGTTCGCATTTAATTGATGTAAAATTAATTTAAATATTTTTTAATACTTTTAAGAGGTGGTAATATCACTTGACAAATTGTATAATTCTAATAATCTTCTAATATCTCTAATAATCCTAGTTGCTATAATTATTTTATATAAACAATATTTTATTGCAATCGTCAATTAAAAGTGACCACTTCAAATATATTTAATCATGTTTAGATCTTCTTTTGATTTTTTTATTGTTTTTGGGGGGGAAACTTAGGCAGTTTAAAAAGATTAAAAGGACAAATCCAGTTATTAAAGGGGATATGAATTTCATAAATTTTCCTTGGACAGAAGGTAAACGTGAGTTAAGTGTGTAGTGGTTAGGCACTTGAATCACAAAATAGCTATAAATTTCAATAATAAAGGAATTAACGTTAAATAAAGTTATTTAGTATCGAAATTTGAATATTTTAGTAATAAATAGTTAAAATACTATTACTAGTTTTATTTGTTGTAAAACCTAGCCTAATATGTATGTTTTGACATTTTATTGTCAGTAGCCTGGTTGATCCAAGAAAATAAGTTTGTTTATTCAATGTTTTATTCTTATTGCATAAAAGACAATCTCTATATGCTCATCTATTTGATGCTATTATCAATCAATCTCTCTTATCAATCAGGGAATAAACGAACTTAGTTTCTGTTTTGGACAGATTTATGTTTTTGCTTATTTTTTTACTTTTTAAGTTAAATTTGTATTTATATCTATAATATTAATAAATTATGATTTAATAAAGACTAAAGTTTGACTTTTGTATGTTAAGTATTATTTTTTTACAATAGGTGAATTGGATTCGGAAGAACCTGATGTTGTATATAATGTGCGACAGAAATTGTGCACCCTCAGTTCCTGTTTCGCTCAGCTCACACACAAGGCTCAAACGATTTTTCAAAATAGTGCAAAGATTGAGGTAAATAAATAATTTATTAATTTTAAGCAAGCATAACTTAAAATTTTTTATTTATATAACATGTATTTTTGTACACTATTAATCTTTAACTTAATGAAGCATAACATAAATGTTTATAAACATGTGTGATCAACGAGGAAGTTATTATTTTAAAAGCACTCAATAAACAATCATTATTATTTGTCATGTTAAATGTAATAGTTGTTGGAAATTCTCGAAACAATCAGAATAATAATATAAATAATCAAAAAATGTAGCTATACAATCAGGTTGTACATTTTTTGTAATGTTGTGATACGGCAACAAATAACTTAGATATGATTCATTGTGTTAATCGCAATTAACTGCTGAGTTACAAAGATGATCGATTTGACATTTATGAAATATAATATAAATACAAAGATTAGTTAAAGTTTCACAAGTTTTATTAATATCTTAACCTGACAATATTGTTTCGACACTTTGTGTCATTATCAAAGGTAGATAAGATTGATAAACTTTAACTAATCTTTGTATTTATATTATATTTCATGATTATGGAGTTCCACAAAGTAAGGCTGGAGACAGTAAACGATTTGACATTTAATTAATAGGTTATGCTGTAGATATGTACACAACTCCAATATTTATATCCAAATCTTTAAAAGATTTTGAGAAACAATTTCTCAATATTTCTTTATTATTTTTATTTGAAACTTGAGTATAACCATTGAACCTTATCCCCAAGCTACTTTTTCAAGAAATTTTAAAAGAAATAATGTCAAATATGAGGTTCAATGTGCGGTTCTGGAATAAGAATGAGTGAGAAAATGCCAATTTTCCATAACGAACCTTTACTATAATTACAAATTTTGGAAAGATATTTTGCATACTAATAAAGGCCAATTGACAATTTTGATATTATAAGATAGATTCTTTTATTGTTTTTATTTTATGTTTTTAATAAAAGTTTCACCTGGTGCACATAAACAAATCAAAGGTTACTCAGAGATCCTAGGATAGGTTAGAGTTCCTGAATGAAAACTTGAACTGTGTTATTTTAGAGTTGGAACACGGATGTCAAAATCTATCTCTTTCTATGCCAAAACTAGCTGTCTGAAACAGATATTTTTTGTTTCTTTTTACTTTATTAACAAAATTCAGCAGCTGTCAATTATAAATTTTAGGTTATGCTTTATGTCATGTTTATTTTTATACATGTAAATTTTTTAATGTCCACATCATTAATTACTGTTTATAAAGAATTTTTAAAACTAATGTATAGTATATCAATTTTATATCTAATAATTTACAACAGCTTTTAGTAAATTGTTAACTGCTCCCAATTTCAGATTTATATATAATTGTCCTATTGGCAATTTATTAAATCAACGATTTTCATGATTACCAATCCTCTAATAAATAGTTTCAAAATGTGAAATGTCACTTGGAGAGTTTAACATCAGTGACTTAACTCTAAATAATAACACAGACCTAAGTTCATATTTAGGAACTCGGAGCTAAGTTCATATTTAGGAACTCTAGTATAGGTTACTCTGATTATTTATTTGAATCTTTAGTGGAGTAACCTTACGTTTTTATCTCAGAACCGGTCCAAACTACTTCGATTTGAATAATTTTTTTTAAAATCTTGTAAATATAAAATACTAAAACCTTTACAAATCAGAAATTGACGTTCAGAACGGGAAATGTGGTGAAACTCGAATAACCTAAAAACCATAACCAAGTGGTCCCGCACCGGTTGCTCGACCATCTCAGAACAGGATAATTTTTGGTGTGTTATCACATCTATGTATTGGTAGTTCGAAGCTACTATTAATTTATTTTTATTCCTTTTGGTTTAAATACGGCAGCCATATTTGTTTCGTGGTGCACGACGTTTCTGCAGTTTTCTATATAAACGAAAATCTTGATATCTCAAGAACAGTTGGTCGTAGAAAGTCGCGGTAAAAACCATTGCATTGTTCACATTTCGAACTACATTTGTTGTCCTAAACATAAATTTTGTAAGATGCTTTCTTATGGGCGCAAATTAAGTTCGAAGTTTAATGCTTTTTTTGCAAAATTTCGGCTTTTTAGAGTGTCATATTTCCAGACAATGGTGACGTATCAGCGCTCATTCTTTTTAAAAAAGTACACGGTTAAGGATAGTTTATGTTTAAAATATTTCAAATCTGAAACTTCATTATTTTGGTATTTATGGGCTTTTGAAATTCTCGTTTTCTTCATTTTTGAACAACTTTGGACCTCAACATCTCTTATGGTCGTGGATGGATTTTCTTTATATTACGTGCATATAAAGCAGCATATGATGGCAAACTGTGGTAAAAATTTAAACTATTGTTATTGAGGACAGAGTTATGCTCAGTTGAAAACTGTAAATGTATACCATTTCCACAAGTATTTTTCTTCATTTTTGAGCAACTTTGGACCTCAATATTTCTGATGGGCATAAACAGATTTTTTTATATTATGTGGATATGAAGCAGTATATGATGGTAAACTATGGTGAAAATGGTAACTTTGATATTAGCTTGAGAATAGAGTTATGCTCATGTTAGCTGTCATTCAATTTACACGGATTGAGAGGGAAATCGGCCACGGAAGAAAATACAAAGAAAAAGAACCCTTGTTATATTGATAACTTTAGTTATCACCGCAAGGACTTTTATTAATAGCATATAACTATATAATAATAGTAATAATAATAATTTTACTTTCCCACACCAATATTAGCACCAGAATAAAGTACATTTACTCAGTAATACTAATGGAAATGAAATACATTTACAGTTTTCAACTGAGCTTAACTATGTCTTCACGATAATAACAAAGTTAAAATTTTTACCACAGTTTGCCATCATATGCTGCTTCATATGCACGTAATATAAAGAAAATCCATCCATGACCATAAGAGATGTTGAGGTCAAAAGTTGTTCAAAAATGAAGAAAACGAGAATTTCAAAAGCCCATAAATACCAAAATAATAAAGTTTCAGATTTGAAATATTTTAAACATAAACTATCCTTAACTGTGTACTTTTTTAAAAAGAATGAGCGCTGATACTTCACCATTGTCTGGAAATATGACACTCTAAAAGCCTAAATTTTGCAAAAAAAGCGTTAAACTTCGAACTTAATTTGCGCCCATAAGGAAGCATCTTACAAAATTTATGTGTAGAACAACAAATGTAGTTCGAAATGTGAACAATGCAATGGTTTTTACCGTGACTTTCTACGACCAACTGTTCTTGAGATATCAAGATTTTCGTTTACATAGAAAACTACAGAAACGTCGTGCACCACGAAACAAATATGGCTGCCGTATTTTAACCAAAAGGAATAAAAATAAATTAATAGTGGCTTCGAACTACCAATACATAGATGTGATAACACACCAAAAATTATCCTGTTCTGAGATGGTCGAGCAACCGGTGCGGGACCACTTGGTTATGGTTTTAGGTTATTCGAGTTTCACCACAGTTCCCGTTCTGAGCGTCAATTTCTGATTTGTAAAGGTTTTAGTATTTTATATTTACAAGACTTTAAAAAAAAATTATTCAAATCGAAGTAGTTTGGACCGGTTCCGAGATAACGCTCTTTTTTTGCTTAGCGTTACTCCACTACTTACTGCATCACTATTATTTGAAAGAACTAAACCAAATAGATCAGGATATTATTTCTTTGTTTACACAATATTTTTCATTTCAGTTTCGTTCAAAATTCTGTCATGGGTAACAATTTAATCTGACTTACAGTGTACATCCATTAGCCATCTACATACAAAATCCAACAACTAATAACATATGGAAAAAGTGTTTTTCAGTAATTTCCTTAATACCTAGGATACAAAAGACATACTACCAGAAATATTTTTAAAATCACTTGACTTTGCATCTATAGTCCATCTGCGATTGTATAAGGTATACAGGTGCCCTGTGAAAATGTGACTTATGGTCTAAGGGGTCTACAAAAATTATATACTACATCATTTTTATTAAAGAATTCCTGAAAGATGTACAAGTAACAATTAAAAAGCCAATTTAGAATTTTCAGTTTCTCCAAGATAACATAACCAAATCATGGCTTGTTTGGTTGCCTTATAATAAATTGCGAATGAACTATAGACAAATATTATAAATAACACTTATTTTAACCAGTTGTCCCACTGGATTCAATAATTGATGTCTTATTTGAGATATTTAAAATATTATCTTCATCGGGAAGATTTGAATGAGATTCTAATTCTGTTGTAATTTCAGTTTTATCTGTTGTATACACTTCTGTTCTCGAAAGGCTTGTTACTTCAAGGGGTTCTATAGTCGTCAAAAGATCGTACTCTGTTAAACTTTCCAATGTTCCACTTTGCATAGTAGAAGATTCCATGTTCATAATCTCAACAAAATCCTGTTCTATTAGTTGTTGTGGATTCGAAACTTCTCCGTTATTTGCTGTGTAACGAATATATGTTTCATCTGTATGTTCTTCTGCTGCGTTTGTAGTGGTACTTTCTACATTTACATATAGAGTACAATTTGAATTGTTATCGTTTCCATTATTGCTTTGTACATCATTCATATAAATATAATTCGGTAAACTTTTATTTGGATCTTCCAATTCTACTTTAACACTTGTCTTATTGCAGTTAACATTATTGGAATTACTTCTCACATCAATCAAATCAATGTAATTAGACAAAAATTCTTCAGTTGTATTATTCTCAGTTTCATTTTGCTTCAATACAGTGTATTTTGTATTGTTTACGTTATCACACTTACTTTGATCTGTCGTTCCATCACATATCAAAACAATACTTTCAATTTCACTATTAGACTGTCTTGTATTATTTGATTCAATTGTATAAGGATCTGCAGGTTTATCTGTTGGCACTTCACTAAATATCTCCAAAATTAATTCAAGTATTTTTTGGTCCGGCCGATGTTCAGTTTTATTCTTTGATAACTGTACATCATTATTTTCAATGCTTTGTATGTATGAATTCAATCTTTTACCAAAACGGTGTGCTATTGCATCAATATTGTATTTATTTAAAAAATAATCCAAATAAGATTTATTGATTTTCATTTCAATGCTTGTTAAAATATGATAAATATTTTTAATGAATTCAAGCGGTAACTTGGCGTTATTGACTTCTGAATTATTAACATGTGAGGAGTTCAAAAGTTTCATAATGAAATTGTTTGTTATATTAATTTGAGTTAATTGTGCACGAGTGTTATTGGTTGTTGTGTTTAATTGCTGTTGGAAATTCTGTAATTAAAATTAATTATAGATTGAAGAATTTGATTAATAAGATTTGATCCAGAATGCAATGCACAGATTTTATTTGTGGAATTTTAATTAAAATAAGATAATTATCATGCAAAAACAAGTAAATTTCAGTTTTGTTTTTATTAATATAAAATGTATCAACGATGCTTTTGTTCAGTTTTATCAGTCTATCATCTTATGTAATATAGTTTCAGAAACTAAAATGCAATAAGAGTGAACTGAAATGATGCCATTTTGTACAAAAGCATTTCATTAGTATTTGTATAAAACCGTTTTGCATAGAACATCCTACCTCTAACCTAATCCCTGTCATAACCTATAATCTAACCTAACTTTTATCCTATATTGTATGTGCATTTTTACAGTGTTACAAACAAGTACAGAGAAAATATAGTTCCTCAAAAAAATCACCTTTGACGGCCAACAAGTAAAAAGAGCTAAGCTTTGAAAAACTGCAAAGAGTACAGCTTGCATAGTCGTTTGTACTGTGACCACAGTGAGAATTACGTGCATGCTAACTTAATAAAAATAAAAAAGTCTGTGAATTTTTAAATTTTTCACAAAGGTGAGAAGTCACAAAAATCAAAGGACGAATATAAACCAAGCTTTAAAAAGTGTTAATATTCATATATGATAGCAATGAAAACCATGAAAACATTTCAAAATTTATTCATTTGCCCTATATACACAAAATCATAATTATCACCTGCTTATGAATTTTATGCCCTGCCTTACAGATTTATGTCGCCCGGGGACATAAATTACTTTCTGGGCACTGCCTTGGATTTGGCACTGAATACAACACAGCATATTTAGAATAATAAGTTAAAATAATAGTTCTATTGAAGACGGCGGCTAACATGTTAAAGTAAATGGTTTCATAAAAACTTTGTTTTGTTAACTTAAACTGCATATTTTTATATTGAAATTAATATATCTAGTTATATTAATTTTAAAAAAGTTACATTGATGACATTATAATGCTGCTGGCATCAATATTTACAAACGCATGAAAAGAAATTTTTTCAAAAAAATGCTGTAGTATAATAAACATTTTAACCTCAAAACATTAGAATGACATTTTGTATTTTACCTAATTCTTAAATGTAATTGAAATTCATTTTGACATTTCTCTTTTTTCCTAATTTTCAGTAGAGATACACCGAAGCTTCGGTATTCAGCCGATTCGGCCAATTTTTAACAGATGCGATTTTGGCCGTATTAGCATGAAAGATTCGTTATTCGGCCGGCCAAAACGGGTTTTATTAATTTTTTCTGTCACAATCTGACTTATTTGAGTGCATTTTAACTGAAAAGCTCATTATTTAGCATTTATTTAATTTTTAGTATTTCAAGCATTTGTTTTCAAGTCCTGTCTAGACGATGACGCAAAGGGCAATTCAGTTTATTCAACAATAAATTGAAAATCTGGGTCAAAGAAATCACGAGGGTGAAAATGCAAAACAGCAAATCACGCGGCGATCACGTGCTTGACTTAGATTGCTCCCGGAAAATGCCGAAAACCTACTTTTTATCCACCACAATTTTAAATATAATTTTTAATACTGAAATGTTTTTTTGCACCTGGTTAAATTTTCTCTTTCATCTAGATTCATTACTGACTTTCGATATAAACAAATCAAAATTTTTAGCTATGCTTACAAGTAATCTGATCAACTCTTTTGTCCTTAATTATCAGATCACAAATTGTTTTATTGGGTGATCTTCTTTAAGTACTCCGACAAGATACACAAACGCTACCTGTTGGGCTGAAGTGTGTATTTGAACAACTCTATACCAATCAAAATAATTGGATTGAATAACTGTAACCGCCTTAATTCTTATAAAGAAATGTTGATATTACAAAGAGACATACTGACATTTGGAACACTGACAGTTAAAAATGTTAATTAACAATTAAAAATTAATTTGACATTTGTTTTATAGGTTACGTTTTATGTATGTATCATTGAACTATATATAAATAACTGGAAGGGACGCGCAAGCACGCTAAATCAGAAAACGTTGTGTCAGGGGCAACAGACAAGAATGTAGTATTCCCGTTTCTTTCTAACGTATGTTACCTGCATTATAAGGACACGTGGTGAAACTTCTTGCTGATTTTTAAAGTAGATTAAGTTTTATTTTGTGTGCGACCAAATGTTTAATTTGAATCATTGAGTTAGAAAAGGATGAGGATCCTACATTGTGGCGGGTTGCATAAAATTTTATTTGTCTCAGCTATTTACACAAGGCATCTATTCCAGTTATTTATATATAGTTCAATGGTATGTATCAATTAAAGTCAAACATTTATAAACGACTGATTAAATTTTTTTTAGTTTTCATTAAATTTATTGCAGCCTTATTTATTTTAAACAATCGCAGCAAATATATTACTTGACAAACGTTTAAAAGACTTGGGAAGATTAAGCAATTTTATTGTTTTTCTTTAGATAACCTCACTTTTAAAATAGTAAGTAATTTTTTATGGTACATGGTGAAATAAAGTAAAGTAACCGTCCAAAATAAAGAGTGGAGAAATTAAAAAAAAAGATCACATGGGGAAATGACCAAAAAACGAATAGGATCACTGTATTTATTTAGACTTTCACCCAAGCGGCCCGGGTTCGACTCCCGGCGCTGGCAGATCTGGTTAAGGTTTTCTGCAGTTTCCCTTAACTGTAACACAAATGTGGGATTTGCGCTGTTCCATCTATAAGTCGGCTGCAGCCGCACATTGGGCCTACATAATAATAATAATCGCCCCCTCCCTCCCGCACAAGCTTATAGCTTCTGGGGCCTTGGTTAAGGTTATGGGTTGTAGTAATTATTATTATTATTATTATTATTATTTGATGACACCCTGACTTTAATTTTTATTATTTCGATTTTCAAAATCATGAAGGTATTCATTAGACATCTAATGAATACCTGTAATGTTTTTACTTACACTAAAATAATTAAAAATCTTTGAAAATAAATAAACTTTTATAGTTAGTAGTTCATTATCAACATTAAGAACCGGGGGCCCGAGCGCATACGGCGCGCGATAATTTATGAATTATTATAAAATAGGTTATGCGCCGTTAGGATGTGCGCCTGTCATTGACTCCAATATTCGAATCCCAGCCGCGACGATATTTTTTTGCACTTTTAGAAATTCTGTATCTCAGAAACCATAAAAGTAGGAACCATAATTTTGGTGTTATTTTGCTTCTCTCGGTGCCCCTAGCTTATATCTAGGTCGCCGCGTAAATTTGATCTTTCGTTCCCAAGATCACAATAACCAACAGACATTGGCGTTTTAATATAGTAGGATTTAATTAATGGGATTCGACAAAATGTCCCACAAAAAAATACTAAGATGATCAACAAAGTAAAACATCTATAAACAAACTTAAACTATAAACAAAGAATAATATTAAATATTTTATTTGTTAAAAAAACATGTATGAAAAAAAATGGAGTTTCAATATGATTAATCAACATAATTAAAAAAAAACAACCAAACAACAAAAAAATATATAAATTTTATGTAATTATTACAAATCATCATGTAAGTAACTTTCGACATTGTTATTTTAAAAAAAAAAGGCTGCTAATCCTCAATTACAAATTAAATTAAAAAAAACTTATTAGTAACGCCAGCCTACTAAAAAATAAAATTAATTAAAAAAAATGTTTAATAATAAATACCAGTTGAGAATGCGCGTCATTGCCATGACGAACAAAATTTTTTGTCGAATTTTTTTGTTGCTAAAAATGTTTTTTTTTCGTAAATTTTTAAAAAATACAAAATTTTTCATTTTTCAAAAATTTACGGAAATTTTCGGTGGTCATTTTGACCACTTTCCCGAAGTGATACAAAAAAATGTTTCGACCAAAAGTTTCTTAGAATTTGACGTACTATAAGATTCCAAAAAGTAAAATTCAAAAAAGTCAACAGGGAAAAAGGTGACAGACAGACAGACTTCACGAATTCAGAGACGAACTTTTTGTTCGTCGAAAAGTCAATAGTTATAATTAAGGATTAGAAGTATACAGGAACTAGTGCAAAAAATTTCAATTGCAGAATGATAGAATCTTAGCACTCGGAAGACGTTATTGAATTAGACTAACGTGATACAGAGTGCTTCAGCTTGACTATCTCTTACAACAAACAAACGTAGCCTGATTGCTTAGTTTTTTTTTAATTTCATTGCATTTTATTCAACACTGATTGAACACTGATTGAAAAAACACTATTTTAAGCCTGGAAGTCTCGAAATTTGATATCTCTTTGGTAATTTTTGAAGCATTTAGCTCTTAAAAATCTTATACTCGGTTTCACAAAGCTTGATTAAACTCTGATTAACTTAATTATGATTAAATTTGAAATCTAGAAATATAACTGGATAAAATTCAAGGTCTGTTAAAACTCACACAATGAAATTTCTGAATTTTGAATTTAATGACAATTAAGTTAATCAGAGCTTAATCAAGCTTTGTGAAACCTGCCATTAGCTTTTTGGAATTAGAACTTATATACTTGTATATCTAGATATGAATCTGAATGTGAATTGAGATACTCGAAATTCACCACTCTCAGTATACTAGTTACTTTGTCTCAAAATTATAGGTGATTCAAATTATTCCCGCAAAAAAGCGCTGCTGTCATTAGTTCTCGCAAAGCCAAGTTGAAAACCCAGTAAATTTACTACTTTTGTTTACATAAGGATTAGAAATGTATATATTAATTCGAATAATTTTATATTGGCTACACTGAATAAACCAGTGTCACACCATAAACCGTTTTGTGCTTTTCAAATAATCAGTATTTAATGTTTGCATTCAAAATAACGGATTGCATTTTGAGCATTTATTATAATTTAATATTTTGAGATTTATTCTGCAGTTATTTTATTTAAATTTCATGATTTTGTATCCCAAAATGTATCCTTAGTGGCACCAATGAATTTTTATTGGTCACTTTTTAAGGACTGCCGACAACTTTTTATCTCACTGTATGTAGAGCTCTTTAACAGTGAAATTATGGAACCTGAAAAATGTAATATCTCAGAGAACTTATTAAATTTATTAGACTTGAAGATTTTACATCTATAAAAGTATGAAATATTGAATTTTTAATTATGTAAATGAAATCTGAAACTTCATGAAAAAGTTCTAAAACTTTCATTAGCATTAAAGCTAAACCAAAACTTTTGCATCAATGCGTATATATTGTTTTAGGTTTTCTTTTTAGAAACTAAATACTAAATCGACTAAATTTTAACACTATAAATGTCAACAATGATATTGATGTACTTTGAGGTTAGAATGTAGGTAAATAACAAGATTTACATTTATATGGGATTAATGTTTTAAAGCTGTCGACACCAGTGATACTTGAACACTTTGTCTATTGCACATGGACTTTAATGAGTTTCTCATAGATCTCCATGTTAAATTTTTAAAGTCCCATAGCTTTTAACCTAGGTGGTCCTTTCCTAAAATTTAGTCTCATTAGACTCCTCAGGCTTCAAACATTTCTATTATATCACATTAGATGCCAAATTCTTGTTCTGGTAAACGAAAGTCCAACTATGCAAAGAAAAACAAACATCGGACAGGCTAATATTAACAAATCATAAAACAGCTATTCAAGTTAAATAATCTTTTTTTCAAGAATTAACCACATAGGATACAGAGTTATTCAAGAACTACTTTGTTTAGTTGGCTGGCAGCTGGCAACTTTCCAAATTTCACTGAATCTCCTTCTGAATTTCGACAACAATTTAATTTTACCACTCTACGATCAGAACCTTTTTATCACTTTAGTTTTTAGATGGCCTACTGTTTAGTCAAATTATATTAATTCTGTGCATTCATTTCTGGAACTTTTATACTAAATATAATTCATTCTTACCTGTATACTTTCCAAGATGCTGCGAATTTGCTGGGAACTAAAATCAAAATCTTGCAGTAAACTAATTATAATATCAAGATACGATGTCTGATTATTTATATAATCAACAATCTCTATATTCCCATTTGTAGTTGTGTCCATTAATGCCAATAAATTATTCGTTATATGATAAATATTCTTTCTAATACTCGAATCATGCGTTCTTATTAATTGTGATAACTTCTCGATATCTTTTGGCCCTACGGACGTCCTAAAACAGGCATGTTTAATCGTTTCTCTTAATAATTTTAAATAAGTCATACTTGTTTTCAAATATATCGATTAGTTTTTCCAACACCATACTTATTTGTGACTCTAACTGCGCTTCATCCATTTGGACCCTGTGGCAACTCTCAAGGAACAAATTTTGTGCGAGCATGACATTCTCAAAGTTTGCATCAATCTTTTCACTCAATTCCTGAAGTTTTTTATTATCAAAGGAAGCTAAAATGGAAATACTAATTTACAATTTATTTAAAATTTCTTATTCTAACTAACAATCGCTTTGGACTTCTTGCTTTCCAGACTTCTTTCCAACTTGCACCATAAGTGCCCTTAAACCATTCTGTTGTTCGCTTCTTGTTAAATTGGATACCTTTGCTAAATTTAGTAAAGTGTCGCCTATAATTTCAGATTTTTTCCACAACTCTGAATATATGTCCATCATCTATAAAAAGAAAAATAAAGTGAACCACCTTTTTTCAACTTTAATAAAAAATTCTATATCTTCGTTGACCCACGAAAGTGAGCAGAATGTTAATGAGGTAGGTTTTGTTGCAATATTTATCAGCTTCCTGCGTGGTTAAGCTAGGTCTAAACTCGAATATAAATTTTAAATCAAACTCATCAATATCTTAGGGAGTGAAATTTTTCTTAACTAAAGATTTGTGTAATGCAATTTAAATATTATTGTTTATAGGATGATGAGCTAGATTAAATTTTACAATAATGACATGTTGACCTTAATTTGTGTTGCCCTACTATTAATAATACAAAAAACGAGAGCTTAAAGGTTATTTACCTTATTAGCATATGCATTTAAATCTTCATTAAGTCCGTCCTTTGCTTGTTTAATTAAATTCGAGGTATTACTGGTTTGATTTAATAGCATCGTAATATTGTGTTGAAGATGTAGAACACTGTCTATTAGAGTTCTATTTGTATTCTCTAGAAAGTTCATTGTATGACTGTATAATTTCTTGATGGATTTTTCGTTACTCTTTGATAGTACCTATAGAAAAGATTTGAATTGTAAAATAGCATTACATTTAAATAATAAAGAGCAAGAATAATAAAATTGCACCTTTCATGCAGAATTTGTATGTTTAGTGTTGACGAAATATTTGTAATAGAGCAAATTTTATCAGGTTGTCATTGTAATTAATTTTTTGTCTAATGTTAGTTATGTCCTCCTATGCTATATTAATACTAGTAATATTATTATAACTACTACCCATTACCTGGTGAACCGGGCCCCAGAAGCTTTTGTGGGAGGGAGGGACGATTATTACTATTATGCAGTACCTTTGTAAATTTGTTGGAGTGATTGACAACAGCAAATTGCATGATGTGCAACATTCTGCACTATACTTCCATGTGACCTGTAAGGATTATCATTATCAAAAACTGACTGCTTAAGGTAATTTTGTTAATTTTTACTGCTTTAGCTGCATTGGACACATTGTTGAGGAAGTCTACCACTGAACTGTTATTTATTAGAAGAGGCATTATGTATGAAGCAGATGCCGCCAACATAACCTCTAAATTTGACTTATGTTTGTTTACATCTTCCACAGCACCAGTGGCTCCTCGTCAATCACGGCTACATTTATAATTTATAAGACGAATTTAAGCAGGGATTTTGTTGCAGGGGCTTGTAGGGTGCTCTGCTTTAAAAGAAAATGGACCCACCATTACAGGGTGTTCAAAATTAATTTTCAAATTTAGAGAACTTCAAAGTTAAAATTCACAACTTTTTTAAATGGAACACCTTGTATATTATGTACCTTTGTGATGCAGAATTAAATAACGAACATTTTTTGTAGGTACGTCCCTATAGCTATCTGTAACCACTTTTGATTTATTGAGAAAAAACTGCAACAAGTACACAATTAAAAAATTATTTATTTAAAAAATCAAGGTTTTTCAAATAAAACAGAAGAGAAAAACTATAACAAATGCTCCATATGTTGCCCATTTGCATGGACACACATTTCGATGCGCCTTTGGAAGATCTTTGTACGATTCTTAACATTGCCGGCGTGATACTTCTAAAAGCGTGTATTATTCTATCCTTCATATTTTGGATTGTGGTTGGTGTCTCTGTATAAACAATTTCTTTCACATATCCCCATAAAAAGAAATCCATTTTGATCAGGAGATCTCGCAGGCCATTTAGTGGGTTCATTCCTTCCAATCCATTGATGTGGGTAGATATTATTTAGGTGGTCTCTTACTGCATGTAAATAATGCGGTGGAGCACCGTCTTGCTGAAGCCACATCCCATTTCGGATCCTTTGAGGAAGGTTCGCCAATAATTGCGGCAGATAGTTCTCCAAAAAAATGAAGATAAATAGCTCCAGTTAATGTACCATCAAAAAAATGTGGCCCTATTACATGTTCTCCAATAATTCCCCTCCAAACGTTTATGGACCATCTGTGCTGGTTATCAAGTTGTCTGAAAAAGTGGGTATTTTCTGTAGCATAATAATGGAAATTGTGCCTGTTAACAAACCCATTTTTATGAAACGTTGCCTCGTCAGTGAACAAAACATTGTTGAAGAATGTAGCATCGTCTTGCATTTTACCTATGGCCCAATTACAAAACTGTAAACGTTTTAGAAAATCGTCATTAGTTAATTCCTGGTGCATTTGAATGTGATATGCATGAAACTTATTTTTCTTTAAGATTCGACCAACAGAACATCTACTTATTCCTACAGATGAACTCACTTCTCTCTGACTAACATGGGAATTCTCAATCGTTGCCAGCACAACAGATAACTCATTTTCTTCATTCACAACATTGTTAATTCGTTCACCTTTTTCATACTGTACATTGCCGGTCCTCACAAATCTATCGAGCAGGTTTTTGAAAGCTGTGAACTTTAGGGAGCCTCCGTTCAGGATACCGTTGGTGGTAAATTCTGTGGGCAAGCAAACAATTTCTTTCCGACTCGCCCAAAACAAAAGTCATGTCTACAAGTTCTTCATTACTAAAATTCATTTTGAAAAACTAAAACACCTACTAGAACTAAACACTGATGGTCGATAATTGCAAGAAATGTACGTTTTGCATACATGCACAGCAATTGCTAGATGTTTTAATGTTTTGTTGAACAAAAACAACTAACACACTTGACAACTAAATAAATAATTATTTTTAATTGTGTACTTCTTGCAAAATAAAAAACGATGGCGTCCAACCAACAACAAAACAAGACGGAGGCGGAAAGTAATGAACAAATCACATTACGAGACATAATGAATAAATTAAATACAATGGAAAATAAAATAGATAAGGTAAAAGTAGACGTGGACATGAGTACAAACAAGGTGGTAAAATTAGAGACGATAATTAGAAAACAAGAAACAAAAATCGAACACTTAGAAAATGAATTGAGAAAGAAGAACTTAATTATATTTGGAATAAAGGAAGAAGAAAATGAAACAATACAAGCACTAAAAGAGAAATTTACCAAATTAATGGAAAAAATAGACGTGGAAATAATGAACTATGATATAGATTTCATAAACAGACTAGGATTGCAACTACAGTGTAAAACAAGACCAGTAAAGATAGGTCTAACCACAAAAATAAAGAAATGGGAAATCCAAAAGAACCAAAAAAAGCTAAAAGGTACAGAAATCTGGATCAATGAAGACATGGATAAAAACACAAGAGAATCTAGGAAGCGACTGGTACCATACCTTATTAATGCAAGGAAGGAAGGTAACAAAGCTTCCATTAGGGGTGACAAACTAGTCGTAAATGGAAATGAATACAAACTGCAAGATATTGAAATGCAAATGGAAGAGACAGAACAAATAAACAAAGATAGCGAAAACGAAAACAACCCTTCTAAAAGAAGAATGTCAGAATCACCTAACAATGCAGAAGAGAAAATACAACAAAAACAGAAGAAAATAAAGGAACAAAATAAAAACAAGGAAGCGCCTAAAACATTTTGGACACAGAGCCTTTTAATGGGGTTTCGAGAGAAGAAGCTAGAAAGAAAACCCTGGAGCTTGAGCAACCAACAAAAGTAAAAACAACGGACCCAAATGAAGACGACCCCAGCAACGAAAAGGAGCACGAATCAAGTAACAGTACAAACATGGTTAAGAAGATACTGCAAAAAGAATTAATAAAGACAAATGAAAAGAAAATAATAAAAGAGAAGAGGAAGAAGAAAACAAAGAACAAACTAAAATCAAAAACATGGAATCACAACAATACAATTAAAATTGATACATGGAACATAAAAACGTTACTGAGCACTGGTAAAATGAATGAAGTGGCAAATGAAATTAACAGATATAAATTAGACATAGCAGCACTGCAAGAAGTGAGATGGGAAAAACAAGGTGAGATTAATAAAAAAAAACTATAAAAACAAAGCCGCCAAATCAAAACGAGAGGGTTGAAAAATGAAGAGGGCACAACAGAATACGAACCAGACAAGATTAAGAAGATCTGGGATATATTTCCAGAAACTAATGAATACAAATCAAGAAATAGAAGAAGAAGAAGAAGAAAGCAAACAAGAAACAAATACAACTGATAATAATGAAGAAGAACCAACCTATGAAGAAATGATAACTGTAATAAACAAAATAAGAAATGCAAAGAGCCCAGGAAATGATGGAATTAATGGTGAGCTGCTGAAGAATGGAGGAGAAAAGTTTTATGAAGGAATATATGAACTAATAAAACAAATATGGAGAACAGAGACAATACCAAGCAGCTGGAGAGAAGGGACCATAGTGACCATAAAAAAGAAAGGTGACCCAGAAATGTGCTGCAATTATAGAGGAATATCTCTATTGAACACAATGTACAAAGTACTATCTTCATTAATTCACAAATGCCTAATAACATCCACAAGAGAGATAATTGGAAATTACCAATATGGATTCATACCGGGTAAATAAACAACTGACCCATTATTTATAAAAAAGCAAATAATGGAGAAAACACATGAATTCAACATAGATGTTTACTTTCTGTTTATAGACTTTCGTCAAGCCTTTGATAAATTGAACCGCAAAGAACTAATTAAGGCAATGACAGAAATGATGATACCTCAGAAGCTAATCCGACTCATCCAAATGACAATAAGTGGTACAGTAGCATGTGTTAGAACTCAAGCAGGAAATAGCAACTTTTTTGGAGTGAACGTAGGAGTAAGACAGGGTGATACGCTTTCAACTACACTATTCAACCTTGCCATAGAAAAGGTAATGAAAAACATAGATTATAATATAATAATAATAATAATAACTACTACAACCCATAGCCTTAACCAAGGCCCCAGAAGCTATAAGCTTGTGCGGGAGGGAGGGGGTGATTATTATTATTATGTAGGCCCAATGTGCGGCTGCAGCCGACTTACAGATGGAACAGCGCAAATCCCACATTTGTGTCACAACTAAGGAAAACTGCAGTAAACCTTAACCAGATCTCCGGCACCGGGAATCGATTGCGGGCCGCTTGGGTGAAAGTCTGGCACGCCAGACATTACACTACCAAGGCTGTAAGGACACAGTAATAAACAAAGAAATACAGATGCTTGCTTATGCAGATGATATAGTGATTATTTCAAGAACAAAAAAAAAGCTTATAGATTCCTTCATAACCATAGACAAAAAAGCCAAAGAACTGGGACTAAAGATAAACCAAGAAAAAACAAAATTCATGAAGTGTCAAAGAGAAAAAACAAACACCAGAAGCAACCTAGCAATAGAAAACTATACTTTTGAACAAGTCAACAATTTTAAATATCTAGGTATTGAACTGAGCAGGAGTAACATAAAAGATACAAGCAGTCTACAAGGCATACTATGCAAGCAAACACCTGCTGAAAGATAAAGAAATATCAATCAAAACAAAAATGAAAATATACAAAAGCCTAATAAGACCGGTACTCACGCAGCAGAAACCATCTCTATTACAAAAAAAGAAGAAGAAGAACTCAGAACCTTTGAGCGCAGAATACTGAGAATGATCTTAGGACCAATAAGAGAAGATACGGGAGAGTACAGAGCAAGGATGAACCATGAACTCCAAAACGTAATTGAGGGCAGAGACATCGTGAGACATATAAAGGCCCAAAGGTTAAGAAGTTAAAGAAGACAACACGAACAAAATAATGCTATGGAAGCCAGAAGGTAATAGAACTAAAGGGAGACCAAGATCAAGATGGCTAGATGAAGTACTCGCAGACCTACAAGCAATGGACATCACCAACTGGAAGAGGAAAACTGAAGACCGAGAGGAGTGGCAACAAATAGTAAAAAAGGCTGAATCTCACACCAAGCTATAGTGATTAAAGTATAGTGAACAGTGAAGTGCTAGGAATGTTAACATACTACAGAAACATGGGGAGTGATCTACCCCAATAAACAGATCCTTAAGTTTCCTTGTGGAAACAGCTCAATTCCTTCAGGAATGTTATGCTGTGTGTGTGTGTGTGTACTTCTTGCAGTTTTTTCTCAATAAATCAAAGGTGGTTACAGATAGCTATAGGGACGTACATACAAAAAATGTTCGTTATTTAATTCTGCATCACAAAGGTACAAAATATACAGGGTGTTGCATTTGAAAAAGTTGTGAATTTTACCTTTGAAGTTCTGTAAATTTAAAAATTAATTTTGAACACCCTGTACAAGGTGGGTCCATTTTCTTTTAAAGAAGAGCACCCTACAAGCCCCTGCAACAAAATCCCTACTTAAATTCGTCTTCACAGTTGCGGCCATGAAAGCGGTAAACTGTTAAGTGGGATAATGTAAAACTCAATTGTTTTTGAAAAAAAAATTTATAACTTCTAAACCGGTCATTACATGGCGTTAAAATTTTAGATATAATGAATAAACCTGCCAAGAGAGGTGTTAAATATGCAAAAATATTTGGGGCATTCTATTTAAAAAAAATACCTTAAGCGTGCCACACTTTTCTGCAACACCCTGTATATTTGAAAATAATTTCTCTAGATGCGCCTCTATCCACTGTTTACATCTGTATTAGAACGATTTTTCTAGCTGTTACCTTTTAGGAGCTATCGGACTATCGGACCCACCCGGTAGATGCACACAAAAATAAAAAAGAACACAGGACCCTTTTCCTAAAAGTTGATGTCTTAGCTATGCCGGTTACTTTCAAACTTCTTTGGCAGTTTTATAATAAAAATACAATTCTCTGACTTGTATATTTATCTTTTCTTTCCAAAATGCGGCAAAAAAATGGCAAAATTTTAAAAGTTACACTTACCCTCCTTTATTGTTTTCTCATTTCATATGAAATTGTCTAGATTATGACATGTTAAACCGACGTCACCTCCTTTATTGTTTTCTCATTTCATATGAAATTGTCTAGATTATGACATGTTAAACCGACGTCATAATAATCGTAACAGCAACATCTATTTAAAAGAGTCTAGATTACTTTCTCACACTGTAATATGAGTGCATTAGAATCAACCAATTACATCTGAACAGCTTTGGTGGTCGTTTCAAATTCATTGTAAATCTTATTTTTAGTTGCTTTCTTAAGGGTATTTTACTAAGTGCAAAGAAGACTTCGCAGATATTTCAAATAAGCATAAAATGTATACTACATACTTTTTTTATTCAAGAAAATATATTAGTGATTAATTTAATAAAAAACTGTTGTTTTGACAGCAAAGCAAGAGAAATATTTCATTGGTTTCTCTCATGAATTCTCTGAATCGTCAAGAACTTCCAGGCTTGTATCTATCATAGCTTTTAAATGTAACTGGAAAAACGAATCTGCGTAAATGATCTGCTACCTTAAAGATATGTAATGGCCAACACTGAATAATGATCTCCAACTCTGAATAAATCTTTTGGGAACAGAGAAATTATGAAATTTCTCTAACAGTGTTGGCTATCAAAATGAGGTAAACTTTATGGACAGAATCAGACTGCTAAGTATTGAGAAACCCTAAACCTAAACAGTTAAAGAATTCTTTTACATTAACTTAAGAGCAGACACTAAAGAGTAACGGCTCGATTAATTTCATCAACACTAAATTCTTCAGCACTACATTTACGATTTGCTTTTACTTACTTTAGTCGATTCTTTAGTAGTGTTCATAATAGTCTCTTCTATGCTAGTACATGTTGATTTTAAATCATCAATTGCAGCCACCGCATCTGCTAATTCTGCTTCCATATCAGCATCCCTAATAGTAAGGCTCTCTTCCATCTTTTCCAGTTTTGTAATTACCATTTCTCTTCCATTCTGCACATTTAATAAAAATCGAATCAATCCACTTTAAATATCATTAACACATTTTTCTCATATATGTACTTACTTGAGATTTTACAGATGTTAAATCTATTTGCCCTTCAACAGTACTCAATCTATGATTAACCTTTTCGTAGACAGTATCGATCTTTCTAACAATGCGATCTTTAGTGATGTCGTCTTTAAAATTTTTACTGCTAATGTTTTCGGAAATCTTCTCCAATTCCATTCTCATGTATACTTGAAACCTTGATAACTCTCTCTCTATATTATCAATCTTTCTTCCATAATAATCTATCTTCCCGCTTATTGTAGTAGTACATTGCATGTTTAAAGTATTTTCCAAATTTCTTAGTTTATCTTCAATCGCCAATAATGTTAAATATATATTCTATAAAAAGATATTATTAAAAAGAAAATAATCAATTTTGTTGGATAAATACATCAGATCTCTGTAACGGTTTTTCAGCCACATTTATTTGAGTTGGTCCTGCAAGAGCGTTATAGTTTTTATAAAATAAGCACATGGTTATTACAGCACTAATTATTTTAATAGTTGACATTTTAACTTAAATTAATTAATTTATTAGGAATTTAAATTATAACAAGTTTCACGTTGTGGTAGGTTTTGTGTTTTAAAAGATTACTATATTAAGCAGTCTGCTCGGTTTGCATGTTACATCTTAAGTATCTCAGTACTTAATGAACAGGATGACTGGAGTTTATTCTTTCTCATATTTAAATTACAGACAGATATTACGTATTAGCTTGCTTGCTACTGCATGTTGTAATCTGCAGATATCTTTTAGGATTTTGTGTTTTTGCTTTTTTTTTCTCTAACTTTTTTATAATTAATTATTATTGATAATGTAGTTTATAATGTACTGTATTTTCTTTGTTTTTAATTTAAATTGCGCGTATTAACTGACAATTTTCTTAGAAATTCTACTAAAACCTGTTTGCTCTTATATAAGTAAGGAATATGACTGCTTTTAGAGAATAATAATTCTTGCGTTATCTTCCAGTGAGTGGTATTATTATCTGGTTTATAAAAGAGACATTTGGTTTTATTTACTTTTCGATATTTAAGCAAATAGTATGTTATATTAAGAAATATGGATGATGGTAATTATTCCATTCTAGAACATACTCATTAATTAAAGAATAAATACAAATTATTTGTTTACTATATTAATCAATTGATTCATTAAAATGTATGAGTCTTTAGTCTTTTTTTAGTACACCATAACACAGAATATTTTATATCTATTCTAATAACACCAAGGTCTTTTACCAGTTTTGATCAAACCTATTGAAATTGTGTAACTATTCTTAAGTGGAAACTACAAGGTTTTTCACCATTGTAAGTTTTACATGTAATGAAGGTAAATTTAATTAAGTATTAAATGTGATACATAGGCATTAGGGTTCAATCAAAATCGGCCACTTCTATTTTGAAGCTAATGTTTTTTTATTTTGTTTACTTTATATGCACAGGGGATCCAAATTGAATGAGGATGGTTTGAATTTACCGCCACGTTCAATTATTGTCACATTGGCAACATGAGTACTTTTCTGCTTCTTTTATTTTGCAGCGGCGTCTCAAAAATAATATAGCTTTTAAACTTCGTTAGTTTTAAATAATAAACTTAGGGCCGGGTATTATAAAACTTGTTACTTCCTAGATAAAATTTACTTTGAGAGTAAATTCATTTGTTCTGTCGATTTCATATGCAAATTGACAGAATAAATTAATTTACTCTCAAAGTAAATTTTATCTAGGAAGTAAAAAGTTTTATATAACCGGCCCTTACTTGATAATAAAATCCGTAGCAAACCGTAGTTCTGAAAAAGACTGTTTTGTAAAATAAGAAAACAAGCGAAATAAAGCAGAAATTCAATGAAAACTCGAACAAGGTAGCAAAGTACAACAATGTAAACGAGAAACTGACGAGTTAACTCTGTAATTTGACACAACACATTTCAATAGTGCTACACTAACAACGTGAAATACACTAAAACCTAAGGTGCGAAATTCAAACCGTCTTCACTCAATTTGGACCTCACTGTACTTTCATTATAATTCTTTGTGTGCCTTGACTTTTTGTACAATTTCTTTTCTGTTTTCTATTTTCTACATTGCATGCATTTACACTCTAACATTGCTCTTACACCTTGATGTTTCTCTCTTCTAAGTACATGTTCCAAACACCTGATGCGTTGACTCTTTATACATTAAATTATATGTTGTTCCTATATCTCTTGTAACAGTTCGTTATTCATTCTAATTTCATATTTGCTCTGCCTTACCTTCTTTGGACCAGGAATTGTTCTTAATATTCTTCTCTCAAAAAATCTTAATGGTTTCTTATCTTTTGTCATTAGATACATCACTGTAACTGCACATGTAGTTTCTGATGTTATTAAAATTGTACATATATTGATACAATATAATTGGAGGGGGGGTTAATCACGTCCCACGTTGGGCGCCAAGTGGTAACGATATCAATGGGGGGGGGGTAATTTAATTTATTAATAACGACCCAAATATATTTGAATGACCTATTTTCTCTACTTAAATTTTATAGATACCAAAAAAAAAACCCAAATTCTGGTGGTTTAATAATTAGACATTAACCATAGATTTCATTTAAACCCTTTTTATTAATTAACAAATCCCATTTATGGTTGAAATTAAAGAATCATTATTTTAATAATAATAAGAGTGTGGATATTCGTATTTATTTACTTTTAAGTAGATGACTGGCGTTTTCTAAAAAGACCTTGCAGTCATTTAAGGATGTTTGTCAGTGACAGTCACTACTACATGTTGCTGACAAAAAAAAGTTTCGGCAAAAATAATGTTGGTAAAGTACCAACCTATACTCTGTCGAATTGAGGACTGTAATGCATGTATGAAAAGAGACATTGACAACGTTACATAAGTTTTGAATGTGACTGTACTTGTTTTGTCATTTTCTTTTAGGTTAATTAATAGTATTAAACAATTTTAAATTATAGAAAAATGTTACATATTAAAAACAAACATCAACATATAGCGCATTCGGTCAACCAGAAGTCTTACGTCATATAATCTGTTACCAACGTAACTTAGCAACTATTCCAATACTTTCACACTTAATAAATGTATTTTATGTTGGTATTACGATTACTACATTTATTTGCATCTTCCAAATGAAAACAGTTGTCCATTGTTGTATCAATGCAAAGGTTTTGTCATTTTGGCAAGTTGAAATGTCGGAGAGCTTATTACACAGTCAATATTATTGTTTACCTCCTTCTTTTACCATGCCAAAACCATTTAGTTTGCAATCGAAAAACTTGTTAGCCTCTTTCATTAATTATTCTCAGAAAGAGTGTAATAATTCTGGGGCTTTATTACGTTTAACTGCAGTACGAGAAGTGAGTCTTAAAAAATAATATCTTTAAATTTACGATTCGTGTTATGATCTGTTTCTAAAAAGTAATATTTGTGGACAGTAGCTAGTGCTTTACAAGGTATCTGCAACTATACAAAGCAGTAAGTCCTTGGTGACCCGAAAAATTGTGCTAGAAATAGAAAAAGGGCAATTACTTTCTTAGACAATAACCAAAGATTTGCATTACGAGATGCAATATATGACATATTTGACAAAAAAGTCAGTATCATTTATTAATTCTATAAATGTAACAATGAATTACTGACCGTTACCAATTTTTTGGTTCTAGAAATATCAGTTACTTTGGATTCAGTTTTTAATATCGTACCATGTTATGTTATAATAAACACTGAGGAAAACGATTTTGCTTTGATAAAGAAAGTTAGGTTAGTTAGTTAAAAAAATGAGTTTTCTATGGCTGATGTGTATTAAAGTTTGTAAAAGAAAAATTAAACAAATTTCAGTTAAGAATTTTATTTTATTTGCGAGATATCAATTGTAATAGAAAATGTACAGTATTTTTATTAATTACTTATTCGATATACCGACCCTTCTGAACCCAGGTAAACCAATGATACTGAGTTGTAGAGGATAACTAACAATAATCCGAAAAAAATCGCGCCGGTCGCCGGTAATTAATAAGAAAAACAATGCTAAAATCGCTATTTTGAGGTTAGAATGTTATGATGTTAGGTTAAAGTTAGTAAAGAAGTTGGCTGTATTTACGTGAAAATGGCATAAAAATGGCGTTTGTGTCACCTGACAAGAAGATTTTATAATTTTTACCTGTTTTTATGACGTCTTTCCAACGAAAACCCTTGGTATTTCCGTATGTATGCATGTACGGTAGGGGTCGGTATATCGAATAATTACCAACTTTTGATTCGATTTAAATATCCCACATTCATTTAGTGGTAACTACATATCATAAATATACAACATATTACAAACACTCCTACCCTAACCTATTTTGAAAATGAAATGTCAGAAATCATTGGCATTTTCATCTTAACATGTTTACAAAGTAAATCAGGGGACTAATGACGTAAGTCCTCTGGTTGACTGAATGTCTATATGTGTAATCGGTAAACATTGAACTGTTAGAGTATATTTACTGTGAATGTAGTTGTACTACATGTAATAATATGTTGTGGGAAGAAAGATTAAAATAAGGTTATAATGGCCATGTTAAACCAAAAAAAATCTTGTTTTTATAAGATATTAAGGCATGTATTACATATATATTGTTTATAAATAAGAATATCTCGAGTTTTTATAAAGAAATACAAGTTATAAAGGATGATTCAAATTGAGTTTCCATATTACAATTTGAAATATTTTTGAAACGCCACTGGATTTGTCAACGACAACGTGAGATTTCTAACCTCAAAACAAAAACAATAACAATCATGCAGCAATATACGACGGAACAACGTATTAAAATTATCCAAGCCTATTATGAAAACGGCCGATCGATAAACGTGCAATTCGTGCTTTACGTGAAGTTTTTGGCGCACAAAATCGACCTTCTGAGAGGACAATTTGGAATTTGGTCCAAAAATTCGAGCAGACTGGATTCGTAGCTAACATCAAAACCTCTCGGCATGCTCGTAGAGATAGTTCCGAACACAATATTGCGATTGTTCTCGAAAGTGTGGTCGAAAATCCAATAACATCGATCGCAGCAAGTGGGCCTTACGTATTCCACTACACAGCGAATTTTAACAAAAGATTTGCAGTTACACCCATACACACTCCAAATAGCACAGGAATTGAAGCCTAGAGACCATCAACAGCGCCGTGTGTTTGCCGAATGGATACGAGAACAAGGGGTAAATTTTTCAATGCAAATCATCTTTAGCGATGAGGCACATTTTCACGTTGGGGGCTTCGTAAACACGCACAATTGCCGTATTTGTAACAGTATCCAGTAACAGTATCCTCAAAAGGTGATTGGTGTGCCTTTTGGTTTGGAGGCGTAATTGACCCATTTTTTTCGAGGATCATGCGGAGAACGCTATTACGGTTAATGGCGTTCGCTATCGGAACATGATAACAGATTTTTTCTGGGAGCAGTTGGAAGATATGCACATCGAAAATCTCTGGCTTCAACAGGACGGTGCCACCTGCCACACAGCAAGAGAAAGGATACACTTACTGCGCGGTAAGCTTCGGTAAGTAACGGCGACATCAATTCGCCGCCGCGATCCTGTGACTTAAAACTCCCTTAGATTTTTTTTCTTTGGGGGTATCTGAAGAGCAGAGTCTACAAGAATAACCCGAACACCATTGCAGAGCTGAAACAGGAGATCAGACGCGAAATAACCGGCATAGAACCTGATTTGTGTCGCAGAGTAGTCGAAAATTTTTCCAAACGGATTACGTCATGCCACATGAATGGCGGCGGTCATTTACATGAACTAACCTCAAAGGGAAAATAAATATTTTTTATAGTTTTCAATTTCTCCGTGTTCTTTTTAATACCTTTAATGTGGAAATCCAAATTGAATCACCCTTTATTAGAAACTGTAGATTTAGATTTGAATTTTCTGCGCCCATTAATCTATGCAACCTTGCCATTCAGGACAGTTTTCTTTGGGGTTACTTAAAGCATAGGATTTATGTTGAAAAACCAACAATAGTTAACAGACTTAATAGCAGTGTTAAATAATTTCCCAATTTTAGGGATTGTCTGATTTTTAGGATTGAGTCTTTTTAAAATATTTTTTTGGGGTTAGTGATTCAATTGAGGATTGAATTTAAAAAGTTGGATATTAAGAAATTAGGGATTCGAGATTAGATTTCCTAAAATCTTTTGGGATTGGGGATTGAGGATTAGATTAATCAGAATATTTTATGGGATTGAGGATTGAATTTTTAAATACAATTTTGGTATTAGGACTTTTTAGGAGATTTTTCAAAAAAGATATTTTTGAGAAGGGATTAGATCTTTTCAAAATATTTTTTTAATTAAGGATTCGGGGATTAGATTTTTAAAAATATTTGCTGATTAGGGATTGATTTAATCTCTAACCTATCGCAGGTTGGTGGTTACTAATACAGGAATTGGTTACTCAATTCAGCAAAATAGAAGTATTGAGGCAGATCTTTAAGTAATTCCACAGAATTTATTTGTTAAGTTCAGGAAAATCTTTTGAGCTTTTAGGGATTAAAAATCTCCTAATTCTAAAGAACTTATTATATTAATACATTGTTGTAATATTGCACTTTTTTAAAATAAAATTATTGATCTATATAGATAGTACATACAAGTACATGTATACTTTTAACACAATAATTACGTAAAGTTTTATTTTAATCTCAAGTACGATTAGTCCATCTTCTTATCTTTATTTCTGCAAAACATCCTTTCATTATTTCGCTGTTTTAACATTTATTTCTTCTCATAGGGTCATACATAATAATACCCCAGTGAGAGAATTATTATATATAGAAATTTCAGACAATAATACAACTACACAACACAAAAAAGCTTTTATGATGGAAAACACTTAAGTGGTTTTTAATTTGCGTTGGGCAGTCTGTTTCATATTAGTTAAAATAATAATAAATGTCACATATCATTTATTTTTTTTATTCTCTCTCTTCTTAAATGAATAAAAAATATAAATCACAGCAAAAATAATTAAATTTGTTTTTACAACAAAACCGTGTGAAACTGATTTACTTAACACTGTTTTTTTTTCAGGCTGAACTCATTCATATGCGAGCTGAACTAGTAGAATCAAAAGCGAAAAGAGAACTACTAGAACAAGAGCTTCATAATTTATTGCTGCAATTGCATTCATCGCAGCTAGCACAATTGCCTGGCCTCACAGGAAATAGGATACAAAATTCCAAATTTGAACCTGATGTAAATAATATAAAAAAGAAATTTGAAGATGAAATAAAAAGTAGCCCTACGCACAATCTTACTAATGGAAGTAAGTTTGAGACATCATTGATTTTTAATAATCATAAAACAAAAATTTTTGTAGCTGTAAAAGAAACGGATGAATTAAAGTTTAGTCCAACTTTAGTAGAAACATCTCAAATAAGAGCAGAAAATTCACAATTACAATTAGAAAATGCAGCACTAAGGAATTCAATTGTTGCTTTAAATAGTGAAGTTTATGGTGCTAAGCTTGCTGCACAATATTTAGATAAAGAATTAGCTGGAAGAATACAACAACTTCAACTTTTAGGTGAGAAAGAAAAAACTGGAGATTAGAGGAAAAAATAGTTTAATTAATAAAAAATGTTTTATTTTTAAATTGTTGAAAATTGTTTTGTACTAATTGAGAAATATAATTTAATAATATTTCATTTATTTGATTTTTATTGCAAGTTAAAAAAAAGATATGATTGTGTTATCTAGCTTTTCTTTCTTTATTTATCTTCTTGTCTTTATCTCATATTTGTAGTGCAAGTTCGACAGCACTTTAATTGGCTGTACATAAATAATCTAATCTCATTTATATTTTTAATCTCTAAAGTGATTCATTTTTGGCTGTTTAGTTTATCAAAAAAAAAACAAATTATTCATTGATTTATTAAGCATTTTATGTGTTATCTTTTAGGTTGGTATTACTGATGTTGACATTTATTTAAAATTTGTGCAGGTAGAGAAATGCAAGGAGATGTAAGAGATAAATTATGGAGGCAGCTGGAATCTGAAATACTTTTACAGAGACATAAGACTGTGGTACGTGCATGCCGAAGGAATAGCATTTTAAGTAATCATTCTGAAATCACCACTGCAAAACCAAACATTCCTGTTATTAATGAAGAAAATACACAGAACTTTGGTGATGTCCGTACTGTTATAGTTAAAAGGAAAACCGGTCAAGGTTTAGGTATAAGCATTACTGTGAGTATTGTTTGTTGTCTAGTAATTAAGTTTTAACAAAATGGAAAAAATCTCTAATTTTAGTTATATTTTATTACTAATCATTTTTTTGGTATATATTATTGATATTTTACATGAAGTTAATTTTTATTAAGTTGATTAATCATTTACATTAAATTATATTTTTGAATGCAAATTCATATAGAAAAACTTTTCGTCTCAGCTGGGACTCAACCCTAGGATCCTCCACTGTCTAGGTGGTATCTCTACCAACTGATGTTTGTATGTTTGCTAATTATCTAATTTATATGGAGGATTTCTCGCCATGCTGATAGTCGTTCTCGGTAGCTCAGTTGGTAGAGATACTACCTGGACAGTGGAGGGTCCTGGGTTCGAGTATCAGCCGAGACGAAAAATTTTTCTATATGAATTTGCATTCAAAAATGTAATATATTATTGATATACTCATTCTGTTGTATACCTGTTAAATCTTTTGTGTGTACATGTATATTTTGTTATGTTAAATATTTTGGATGTACGTGTATATTTTGTACAAAGAGAATAACGTTACAATGTAAGACATGCGCTGTGCGCATCTTCGAGGGTTGCTACCCTTGCTCAACCTATGAGTCTGGCATTGCCATTAGTAGCAAAAGCACTTTGCCTTTAATAGAAATAAAATTGTTTTCCTACATTAAAGGAGTATTTATTTACACCGGTTGTGTACTTGTGCACGAACAGTACCATTATCGAGCAAAATAGAAAATAATATCCAGAATTTAACATGGGCTCTTATGGGGACCATCTAACCTCTTCCAGTTTTCACTATACATTCTGATGAAAAAATGTAGAGAATCTTATAAAGAACTAAAAAAGACATACTTTCATATTCGTAGAGCAATGTTGCCCAATACTTTTGAAATTGTGTGTATAGTTAATAGTTTGAAGTAAACAAAACAAGAATTTTTCACGACATATGTGGAAAGACAGTAGAGATGTGGCAACACTGCATAGTGGGCGAATTCAAATAACAGAACAGAAAAATTTGTAATATGTCATAATGTATGAGCTTAAAATATCAGTATTTATGAACATGAAATAGTTATTTGTTTAATTACTAGTACAAAAAATTCATGTTTTTGGGACAAATAAGAAAGTTGCCGTACGACGCGTTAGCGGAGTCTGGCAACCTTATGAGTTCCAAAAACGCTTTTTGTACGAATTAGACATACTATTTTTTCTTCAACTGCTTATTTTTAACTAGCAAACTCCGTGAGAGGACTGTTTAGAATAAACTACATGCAGGGTTGCCAGACGTTCCAGATTCTGCGGGATTGTCCCGCGTTTAAAGCTTCTCGTCCAGGTAAAGTCATACACAGGTGCAGTGATACGATAGAAAATCAGTTAGCCAACGTCCACTTGGAAATATATTTTTTGTAATTCGACATTAGATATTTATACTTTTAATTTTCGATTGTCTGTTCTCTCTTTTATGATATAAAAAAATAAGTTTATAAAAATCAACGGGTGGGTCATTTAAAAAGCCTTCGTGGGTCAGTGTCTGACCCGCAGGTCATAGGTTCACCACCACTGCCCTAAGGTATTAAAACACAAAGGTGTAAGTAATTTTGTTTTTTTTTTCCAATATAGCCCCCTTGAACATCAATGCAACATTGACAGCAATTCTAACCCATGCAAAAAGTAGTCAGAGTATTTGCAAAATGTTCTTCTACTGCTGCTTTCATCTCATTTTTATCTTCAAATCCCCTACCACGTAACTCCTTTTTAAAATTGGGGCAAGTTCTGTATGGTGGTTGGTGGGTTTCCTCAAACCCTACATCGTTCACAGCAAGCTTCGAAACGCCAGCCGTGTAGGATGGCGCATTATCATGAAGCAGCAACACCCACCGCGTCTTAATTTTCCTCTTCTTTTTTCTTTTAGTGCCGCTGGTAATTGAACTATTAAACTTGCATAATATTTACCAATAAGTAACATGTCATTGCAGGCTCAGAAGATGGTTGTTATAAGCTTAGCGAACGTTCGTTGCACCTTGAATTTGCGAGGAGGCTTTTCATCCTTTTTTCGCCACTGCATAGACTCCTGCTTTGATTCTGGGTCGTACTGTTAAATCCAGGTTGCATCGAATGTTACGATGTGGCGATAAATTAAATCCCAAGCACCCTCTCACATTTCTAGAAATTGGCATGAACATTCCACTTATCGAAGTGGGTCAAACACTGTTAACATTCTGGGAACCCAGCGAGCGATTACCTTGTTTATAGATTAATGGTTGTGTAAAATCTCTCCAACACATTCTTTGCTCATACTCAACTCCTCCGGTATCTGACGAATTCCAATTCTCCGATCCTCCAACACCATTTTTTCGATTTTCCTGATGGTCTGTTCAGTAACAGTAACATATTCTCGCATGAGTACTCAAGTTGAGTAGACGTGTTAACCGGCTGGTGTATTATATTTTAAACTATAACTAAATTACAACGCCACTCATTCCTCAAAATATAATAGTATCCTAATCATATTAGTTATCAATCCTAAGTAATAATAAATAAACATGGTTTTAACTAAATCCGAGTTGAAAGACATTAAAGATATCGCATTGAATGCCTTAACAACAGACGCAGAAATAGTTGATAAGATAGCCGACAAGATCTCTGAAAAGGTCCTCGAAAAACTTGAAACGAAGATAGAAAAGTTAGTGGAAAAACTAGAAGCAAGCGAGAAAATAGTAGTGGAATTACAAGGAGAACTACAGATGGTCCGAGAAGAAAAGGCTGTACTGGAAGATAAGATAGACGCTCTAGAACAGTATACACGCAGGAATAGTGTACGAATATTTGGAATCGCAGAAAATGCAAGAGAAGATGTTTGTAACGAGGTCCTACATCTTTTCAAAAACAAATTGGAGGTTCTCATCATAAAAGAACACATTGACAGATGTCACCGTGTGGGTGCTTTTAAGGTAGGCATTAAAAGACCTATAATTGTTAAATTTACCGGTTATGGGTACCGTTCACAAGTCTTTAACTCTAAGCGCAAATTAAAAGGGTCTGGTATTACTGTGCGTGAAGATCTAACTAAAGTTCGAGTAACTATATTAAAAAAATGCGTAGAGATTTTCGGTATGAAGAATGTATGGTCACAAGACGGAACTATTATGGTCAACAATAATAACAAAAAGATACGTATAAAAACAGAAAAAGAACTAGAGGAGGCATGTAAAAAGAAGTAGTATCTAGTAAATAAAACCAGTTAGGTTTTCATAATGTATCTTAATTTTATTTTTCTTTTACATTTCTACTTTAATTAAATATAGTAAATTATAAAAATTCATACATTTATTTAAATTGGTATAGAAAGGGGATAAACATTTGTTGGTTTCCTATTGATAAATATATAAATTTAAAGTTTAACTAGTATCTTATGAAAAATAAAACATTTCAAATCTACTACCAGAACGTACGAGGGCTGCGCACAAAGCTTAATTTATTTCAAACCAATCTTGCAAGTACTAATTATGGCGCAATTATTCTGACAGAAACATGGCTGGACTCTGATATATATAATAATGAACTATTTGATTCTCGCTATACTGTCTACAGAGTTGATCGTAATCAAATTATTGCTGGATCTAAGCGAGGCGGGGTTGTCTTGATGCGGTTCATAAAAAATATAAATCTGAAATTCTAAATTTAAATATTGCTTTAGAAACAGTATTTGTTAAAATATACTTACCTGGCAAAAATATTATTATCAACGGTGCATATTTTCCTCCTAAAACTGATTATAAAACTTATGAAGAATATTTTAATGTTATAGAAAACACGGAGTTGTTTTTAAATAATGATGTTATTTTTGCGGGAGACTACAATTTGTCTTGCATCAGTGGAACAGGGTATGATCTTACAAATGGTAATGCAAATACAAGACGATTACAACAATTTCTCAATATTTTAAATCTTAATTTGCTAAATAATATAAAAAATTTTCAAGGACGGACGCTGGATCTGATAATTAGTAATCTCGAGGCAGGGGTACATGAGAATGATGATCCGATTGTACCTTTGGATGAATATCATCCAGTCTTAACAGTAACATACAGTTTTACATGTAAACACAAACATGCATCCGGAGATACAGCGGATTGCTATAATTTTAAAAAAGCAGATTTTCCACTCTTGTATGTTTTGCTAAGAGATGCTGATTGGCATGATCTAGAAAGTTACAATGATATAAATGAAGCGGTAAATAAATTTTATTCATTATTTTACAGTGCACTTGACCAATCAGTTCCAAAAGCGTATCGTCAACAATTTTATCGTTTTCCTTCGTGGTATACGAAAGAAATTATTAATAATATTAAATTAAAAAAAAGATATCATAAAAACAAAAATATCTCGGATTACCATTTGCAAGAATATTGTAGGTTACGTTGAAAAAATTACGTGAAGGGTTAAAAGGTATATAAAGACAGCTTACACTGAATACGTCACATCTATAGAACAAGGCATCATGCACGATACAAACGAGTTTTGGAATTTTGTAAATAAAAAACGTCGTGGCAACTTTGAATTAGGTAACTTTCAATTTGAAGAAAAAGTGACGAACAATTCAACTGAAATTTCAAATTTATTTGCAGAATATTTTAAATCCGTGTATAGTAACGACTCGACGTATAACGTTAATCGAATAATATCGGAGCCCAACCTAAATACAACCATAAATAGTAATACTGATAGCATTACATTCTATTCTGTAAATGTCCAAGAGGTTGAGGCGGTAATGCAAAAACTTAAGCCCAAAAAATCTGTAGGCCCAGATTTAATACCTCCGTATATATTTAAAGCGTGTCGGCATTTCCTTAGTTATCCTTTAACAGTATTATATAATCTTGCTCTAAAAACAAATACCTTTCCGGATAAATGGAAAATAACCAAAGTTATACCAGTACATAAGTCAGGTGATAAATGTAAAGTTACGAATTATCGACCTATATCTATACTGTCCGCGCCAGAGAAAATATTTGAACAATTAATACATATTAAATTATATAATAACCTTAAAAAATGACATAACAGAGCTTCAGCATGGATTTATAAATAAAAGATCTATTGAAACAAATCTTAAACTTATATAGAGTTTATCAGTAGTATAATTGATAGAGGAGGACAAGTGGATGTAATTTACACGGATTTTTCTAAAGCTTTTGATTCTGTTAACCACGATATATTATTACGTAAATTGTATCAGTATGGTTTTTCTATAGATTTGTTACAGTTTTTTAGATCTTACTTACATAGTAGATTTCAATTTGTTCAAGTACAAGGGATTCAGTCGTCAAAGTTCTTGGTATATTCGGGTGTGCCACAGGGCAGTAATTTGGGGCCTCTGCTTTTTCTGTTATTTATTAATGATCTCCCGTCCTGTATTCGGAAATGTGACTGTCTTATATTTGCAGATGATGTCAAGATATATAAAGAAATTGCTAGTATATATGATCATCAAACACTACAAAACAATGTTAATTCATTAATGCATTGGAATAATATGAATAAATTAAATCTAAATATAAATAAATGTAAAACTATGACATTCACATTAAAAAAGCATCCAAGTCAATATCAATATACCATCAATGGCAACTATTTAGAACGAATCTCTAGTATCCGGGACTTAGGAGTTTACCTTAAGAGTGATTTAAAATGGGACGATCACGTCAATGACATAGTAAACGCGGCGACATAAAATCTTGGTTTCTTAATAAGAGCTACGAAAGATTTTAAAAATACAACAACGATACATTTATTGTACAATTCCTTGGTAAGATCGAAACTAGAGTTTGCATCGGTAGTATGGAATTCTGGCATAAATACATATCAAAATAAAATTGAAACTGTTCAAAATAAGTTTTTGAAATATTTGCACTTTAAAGCTCATGGCAGATATCCTCATTATAATGAATATCAGGAAGTTAGGAATGAATTTAATATAATCAAGTTACATAAAAGATGGGAATTGGGAGACATCTGCTTTATTTATAAGCTTATAAATAATAGAATAGACTGTCCCAAATTGTTGCCTTTGGTGCAATTATATGTACCAGCACACAGGTCCCGACCTCGAAGCCTCTTGTACATTTCAAGGTATAGAACAATTGCAAGATTTTCTTCTCCAATAACACGAATGGCCACAACCATCAACTACATCAGTTTTGAGATTAATTTTGATTTATTTAATCCATCCCTCGTATCGTTCAGGAATTCAGTATTCAATATACTTAATAACGGTTAGTTACCAGATATACCTACACATCTCGTTTCATTCCAATTTTCAATAAATAATTTTTTGTTTATTTTCCATTGTTTTGTATTATATAATATGTATTTTTTTTTCTATATGTATTTAATTATAATTGTAATGCAGGAACTCCCCCACAATGTAACTGGGCAATGCCCGTTTTGTTGGGAGTAATTAAATAAATAAATAACTATCGTCAAAGCTGGTTCAGTGCGGTCTCCATCTTCAATAGACTCTTGTCCATCTTGAAACAGTCATCTCCATCTTTTTTATGGTGCAGACTCGGGATAGGTTATGATCAACTCCTCATAAATATTTTACACTTTTCCATTTTCTAACGAGGTGACTAATGAGTTAACTAAGATATCGTACGGTACTCCAATTTCCACATTAAAACGATTTGACGTGACATTAAGTGATAACGTTGCTTACTCACAAACGAAAAATATGATTAAATTGCAACTTTAAAGCAAGCCTACTGAGATTCTTACAAATGCACTACAACGCAAGCGGTTTCTATAAAACAATTGCATGTGTTGAAAGCTCACTTTCCGCCAGACACCCTTCATATATATATATATTTGTTGGTTGTATAAATGCTCACTGGAGAAAATGAAAAGTAAAAAACTGTACACACCTTTGAAACAATTTCAATTTTAGGTTATGTTTACAGATACATTTCTATGTTAACCGACTAGAGATCTCGATCTACGAATTATGAATCCGGTAGACAAAGCAGGTACACTGGCTAATTTCCGAATGCCAATAGATCAGCAGTGATACAATTTTCGGACGTTTTCGGTACATCAGTATTTATCCGATACAACTTTCGGAAACACCTATTGATTGAAGCATTACGAAGTGAATTCAAGCGAAAAACTATGAATTTTATTATTAAGTTTTTAAGTGTCCCGCAAAATGCGAAAACAAATCTGGCAACCCTGACTAACTACATGATGTTAGACTACTTTTTATTTACTGCAATTCTAATATGTGTAAAAAGTAAAAAGCAATTTGAATATTAAGAATTAATATCATTAAGCAATACTCACAAATGTATAATCTTACTCCCATTTCGTCGAGAATTCGAAGAAATTTCCACAGGCTTTGTCTAAGATATGTGTTTACCGTTAAATAATTAGAGGTTAGGACTGGTTTTTGTTTTTGCAACGTCGTTTCGAGCAGCTACTAAAATTTTAATAGAAACGTCGAATTTGTTTTTGTTTATTTTATGTCTTCAAATTAATTCAATATTTTAGTTTTGTCATAGAAAAGATAAATGATTATTATTTAAATGAAAATTTCTACTTATTACTTCGCATTATTGCTATAAAAGAACATTTTTTAGAGCACCGTGGAAAATAGTTCATACATAACCTCAGACTACTTTTTGTACAATTGCTATGATAACGAGTAATAGTTCCTAAATGATCTACTTTTTATACAAAATAATTTGATATTATAGTGTCATATAGTTGGAGAAAAAAAATATTTTTAATTAAATGACTATTATAATCTATTTTTTTTGTATTAACTAATAATTAGGTATAGGATTTCTATGCATTTGCATGTTTTCTCTGCTTATAGCAATCATATGCAGAGTTATATTTCTACATGTTTAAGCCACATATGAATCACATATGTCAATTTGAAAGTGCATATAAATGCATATTTAGGTGTTTTTTATAAATGCATGCATATTTTAGCATTTTTGAACGAGTGTGCATATTTTACCACTTTTTGAGCATTTTACATGCTTTAATTATGAAATTTCTAATATTTTTAAAATAATTTTAGCATTTTAGACAACCAACCAAGGGCGGCTTAGTTGAGTCTAGGGGAAACCCATAATTTAAGCTTATTGTTAAATACTAGGCTTTAAAATATTTTACTGCCTTAACCATCTGTGTACTTGTTAATATTTTAAAGAAATAGTTTCAACTAAAATTTAAATACTTACATCCTACGGTATTGTGATAAATAGTTATTAGGAAATTCCAAAGACCCTTTGACAGTTCAGAAATTGCAAACTGCATTTCAGTTTGAAATTTTAGAGTGTAAAGATGGGTAAAGAAAAACGGTCTGTGTCTGTTACACTTCGAAGTTATGTTAAGGAATTCAGTGTTCTTACAACTGACGATAAGGTGTTGTATTGTACAGTGTGCGACGATAAAGTGACTGCAATGAAACGCTTTCAAGTTACACAACATCTGAACATGGTTCGACATCAAAAGTGTGTTGCCCTGAAATCAAAAAAACAAACATTGTTATTATTAAGGTACCCCGGACCTTAATAATTCGCGCGGTGAGTCCAGCAAATCGATCGAATTTAATAAAAAACTGCATTAGTGGCTGCAGATATCCCGTTAAGTAAAATTAATCACTCAGCATTTCGTAATTTTCTGGAAGAAATTTAAAAAATGCCAATACCCGACGAGTCTACACTCGTTTATATCAAAATTATTTACCTCGTTTATATCCAATACTAAACAAATGTGGTCGGAATTGAAGAGGTTGAATATAAACACGAGCCGGGTTAATTGTGACGATTCTATTATTCAGGATGTTGACCAAATTAATAATTTTTTTTTGAATAGCACACCTCTTACAACAATAGATTTAGATACTCAAAGTTTTTATAAAAATAACACTTTGGTTAACGACCCACTTAGTTTCAGGCTAGTTAAATATGAAGATATAGCTAAAATAGTTACCACCTTGAGAAGTAATGCTACGGGACCCGATGGTTTGAATGCAAGAATGATTAAACTTTGCTGTCCTCACATAATACCGTTCATTTTACATATTGTCAACAGCTGTATTTTGGAGGATAAGTTTCCCAATGTATGGAAACAGGCTCTTGTTTTACCGTTGCCAAAAGTTGCACAGCCACAATCCTCAAGTGATTTTCGCCCAATTAGTATCTTGCCCGTATTGTCCAAAATCTTGGAAAAAATTATCAACTCTCAGTTACATGAACATTTGGAAGTTAATAAATTGTTACCTGAAATACAATCTGGTTTTCGTCCTTTGCATAGCTGTGCAACTGCACTACTACACATAACAGATGATATTTTTAGAGCATCTGATATGGGTCATTGCACTATTTTAACTCTGCTGGATTTTAGCAAAGCCTTTGATACTATTGACCACAGTTTGCTTTTAGCTATATTACACTACATGGGACTTGGTCAGCATTCACTTGCCCTCATGCAAAGCTATTTAAGTAACAGGCTCCAGAGAGTTAAAGTTGGGCATAGAGTGTCTGAGGTGGCGAATATTACAAGAGGCGTTCCTCAAGGGTCAATACTTGGTTCGCTATTATTTACATTATACACTTGTAATTTCTGTGAACACTTAAAGACCTGTCGTATGCACATGTATGCTGATGACACACAAATATATCATTCATTTGCTCCTACAGACATTAATCAAGCAGTAAATAGGGTAAATAGCGACTTAGATATTATATATGATCTTTCTACTAAACATGCATTGCATTTAAATCCATCTAAGTCTTGCGTTATACTCTTTAATAATAATTTATCAAATGTACAAGTACCACCTATTAAAATAAATAATACCCCAATTCCAATTCAAGCCAAATCGAAAAATCTTGGACTTGTTTTGGAGAAAACCCTTAGATTTAAGGATCATGTATGCAAATGCGTACAAAAAGCTTTTATGAATTTGAAACTGCTATATCCTCATAAACTATATCTCAGCATCATATAGCAAAGAAATAAAAATCATCTTGTGTAATTCGCGCTAGTCTTGTCACAGTTTACTTTCTGCGCTCCTGTTTATAATTTTTGCCTGGATTACGAAACATCACAACGTATTCAAAGAGTTCAAAATACCTGCTTAAGGTTCATTTATGGATTACAAAAAAATGAACACGTCTCACCTAAATTAAAGGAAGCACATTGGCTGTCCATGAAAAATAGGAGATTTTTGTTGTCGGCAACGCTATTTCATAAAGTAATAATTACAAAGCAGCCACCGTACTTATATAATAAGATTAGGTTCAGGACTGACATTCACAACTTAAACCTGCGACTCAGAGGTTTAATTACCATACCTAAACACAAAACTTCTTTTTTTGAACGTTCATATAGTTACAATATAGCATCAGTTTATAACAATATTCCTAGCCCATTAAAAGAATTGTCGCTATCACAATTTAAAAAGAAATTGCATAATTATTTGTTTAGCAAGCAAAAATAAATAAAATTAGCCAATTTATTCTCTTTACTTAGTTTACTCTTTTTGGTACTACAAATCTGTATTTGTTAAACTTGCCGAAAAACTTTTCTTTTTCTTTTTTATTTTTTTTGATTTAATTTTGACTCTTCGACATCTTCACATCACTTTTGTTTTATGATAATATGTTTTATATGTTTCACTTTCATATGCCACAGCATATAATTCAACGCCTTTTCCTTTATATAGTAACACTGCCTATCCAATAATAATTAATTAATTATATTAATCAACAAAATACTTAAGTCACTTTAATTTTTTATATTGAATGGAATTAACAAGGTACAAGTGGAAGATCAGCGATGGCTGAACTTGCACCTTGAGGTTCTATACATTTGGTAAAATATGTATTGATTTTTACTGTATGTGTATATGTATATTATAATATTTCATTTATAATTCATTATAATCAATACTAATAATTATGTATTATAAAACTTTCTGTATGCCAGATGTGTGGAATAGACGTATTATTATTATTATCTGAAGAGACCATAAAATCAATTAGAAAACATGTAGCGAATAACTACATATGGGTTTCCATTGACGAATCTACTGACACCACTGGAAGGTGTGTAGAAACTTCATTTCCTTCGTTTTGTTAGTAAAATTTAACTAATTAAAGACAGCAGAGCAATTTACGGATGTTTTATTTTCTATTTTGTTAGTTACATATTTAATCACAACAATATTTTCGCTTGATTAAAATATAATTTTTTTTAAATACAGTCGAACTTCTATATAACAAAGTCGGTAAATCCCGAAAAAAAATTCGCTATAGGGAAATTTCGTTATAAAGAAATATTACCTTCTGTAAATATTATATTAATGCTTTAATATTAATTTGAGTGATTCCGCAATCTGTATAACGCCTTGTATTTAATTAATTATCTTGATAATGGTGCATTTTTGTCACCAATTAAATGCACCCACTTTAAAACTGCTTCATCTACGTCGCGAAATAGTCGTCGTTGTAAACATAAGTTCTAACACGTTTTGCTGTAAATTCACCAACTGATTTTAAAATTGATTCGCGATTTTTTATTATAGTCGCTGAACTACTGGCAGAAACTTTGCCGCGAGTCGCGATGTCTTTCTTTTTTGTATACAGTTATAATTGTTATCAATTTCCCGCAACACGTTGATTTTCTCAGTAATGCTTTGAACACTTTTGCTTTGACTTTTTTTGTACTACAGTGCAGTTCACTCACAAAACTAAAGTTACAATAATAATTTGCAATGCAAGTTTTTAACTTTATGTAAATCCTAATTGAATTTTAATCTTTCTTAGACGGGTGGAATCTCCATTTAGACAAATAACATTGTGTATAATGCATTGAAGTTTAATCTTTCCTAAAACTCTCATTCAGGTAAATTTTCGGAAGTCCCCTGATAATGTAAGAAAGTATAGATAAACCAGTTGTAGGAAGCCTTTTAATGACAAATTTAACCATTCTTAGAACTTCTATTTAAACAAATTTACAAAATCCTTTTGCGAGGTTTACAGGTTTTTAAAAATGTGTGCAGGCTTCTTGGAAGATGGGTAAATTTATAATCTTTTACTGCTGCTAATAAGAAAAAAAGATTGATACATAATAAACACATTTACCTGGAAAAATTATTTTAGTTTGGCCTAAAAAATTCGTTATATAGAAATTTTACTTCGTTATTTAGAGACAGTTTTATATGTATTTTTTCTAAAAGGGCAGTGTACAGCACAAAAATTCGTTATATAGATAAATTCGCTATATAGAAGTTCGTAATATGGAAGTTTGACTGTAACTGTTTTGCGCTAATTGTTTGTAACCGACTAATTATGTAGTTCGATAAAACAAAAATCAAATTTTTGTTTTCAGATACGTGGCTAACGTTATAATTGGCGTTTTAAATTCGGAGAACAATCCCAAATCCTATCTATTAGCAATGGACGTTTTCTAGAGCACCAATCATTGTTCTGTGACAAAATTGTTTAATGATTCGATGGCTATTTTGTGACCGGACGGCATACAGTACAACAATGTACTCCTGTTCGTCACCGACGCGGCACTGTACATGATCACGGCTGGAGCAGGCTTACAAGTTCTGTACTAAAAAATGATCCACTTAACTTGTCTTGCCCATGCAATGCATAGAGTTGCGGGAAATATATCCTAATGTAAACTCTATAATTTCAGATGTAAAAAAAATTGTTTGTAAAGCTCCATATCGCATACAAATATTTAGGGAAACTGCTCAAGAAGTGCCTCTCCCACCTGAGCCTGTAATAACAAGGTGGGGTACTTGGCCTTCTGCGCACAGGATGCTTTTAATACTAAGGAGGTGAAGGTAGAATTATTGTTTGTTTTGACAAATTTTGTGTGTTTAGCTAAAGTAATTCAGAAATTAGAAAGTCAGGGAAATTCATTAGATGAATCTCTTGAGCATGTAGAATTGTTAGGTGTTTCTTTGAATAAAGTAAAAGGGCCAAAGGGTTTGACTATAAAACAAAAATTTAAATCCGTTAGAGACAAAAATCCTGGTTTTCACTTAATTAAAAGCATAAACGATGCATTATCTGGCCAAGACATTTTAGACGAGCTAAAACATTATTCGCTTGTAGAATTAAACAATTTTAAGTATGCCCCAATTACGTCTTGTGATGTGGAACGGAGTTTCTCAAAATATAAAACAATATCTAGGGATAATAGGCATATGTTTACTTTTGAAAATTTAAAAATGTTCGTCATTGTGAACTGTAACGCTCTATGTTTAGAAAATATAATTAATTAAATTATTGCATAGGATGTCTAATTAAAATAATTTCTGTAAATAAAATGTAAATAACGCTTAACAGGTGTTTTTTAATAATGAAAGTGCATATATTTATTAAAAATTTCTAATAAATGCATATTTCATGATTTTTAAGTGCATATTTCACATTTTTATAGTGCATAAGTGCATGCATATTTCAGCATTTTTAAGTGCATACAAATCCTATACCTACTAATAATTATATATTTTATCAATCAAATTATATTGAACAATTCAGTCTTCTGTGTTAATAAAAACAATACAAATGTTAATTCTGCGATAATAATGCAAAATTTAAAAGTACATTTTGCAATGTGATGAATATAATTTATCATCACAATCAGAATTTTCATGAAATCAGTAATACAAAGAATACTGGAATGGAGGTTCGCGTACCCATGGATGCGCAGTATACTGAATTTTCTAAACCAAATTTAACTCAAAGTGAAAGCAAAAACACATTCACAATAGCCATGTTCGGTATTTTAATAGTAAATCTATTTACCCGAAGAGCTTGGTTTCCATAGTATACATTGTTGTAAGTAATTGTAACTATAGCAATAGTGCTTTCAGAGCAAAAAAGAGGCCGAACGCAGCAAATGTTGATGTTTTTGTGAAAAGTTTTAACCTCTAAACGGTTGCGTATATTCGTAATTATTTTTGTTAAAAGACATTTCTGAATTTAATTGACATATTGTATTTATTAACTATCAGTTATCACTTAATTTATAAATTAAAAATACATTTTTATTGCTTTACATACATTTATTATTTTTATTCTTTCATATTCCCTTTTAAAAGATCTCAAAATTTTGATGACTTCGCGCCTTGCACTATAGGTCAATTTTTATTGGTTCGCGGATTCTGGCTTGCTCTACAATCGCTATTATTTATTGATAAACTACAATATTACAGCCTAAGAATATACAGCATACCCACTTGATTGTCGGAACTTTGAAGTTGATAAGACGCTTTGCATATCGCCAGGGTTGGCATGTTTAAAACTCTTGTTTAGATTAGTTTAAACCATCAAGTTTTAAACGATCTCTTTTTAAACATGTTTTTTGTAATTGTTTTAAAATGGCTTTATGAAAGCTTGAAAGAGAAAAAAATAATTTTAGATTTTTTTACTGCATTTTTACTCGTCCTTTGAAATAAGTTCCCGGTGGCGGAATGTAGCCACAACCTAGTTTGGCCGTGTTTGCGCGTTGACCGGTTTGTGCTTTGTCAAAACTGCTGAACACGTGACACATGACGTTGTGGCCATTGTGCATATGAACAAAGAATTTCTGTTTTTGTTACTGTTCTATCGTTAAGATTTTTAATGTCATGTGTTTTTTTTTATATATATGTTGTTTTTGATAAAAACATGTTTAATTTAAAACACGACTGTTTTTGTTTTTTGCCCACCTTGCATATCCCACACAACAGTGAGAATCCATTACCCGTTTGCCGAGGCTTGCTGGTTGATTATCATTGTATTGCATGCTGCTAATAATGAAGATCGTATATCATAACATATTTGTTGTTCTGTAGACCGCAGCCTGTTGTTTAGCAGCCCGAGAATTCACCAGGTCTCACTCAATAGCTTTCAATATTTGTGAAAGTGCACCTGCTGATTATAACTATACTGTGACAATACATTGCCTGTCATTATGAATGAATACAGTGTTCTCTAATAATATTACATTGGGTGTCAATTAGGAAAGGGGATATCAAGTGGTCTAGAGAAAAAAAAGAAAAAGAAAATAGTATATTATACACCAAGGTGGTGAAGACTGTTATTATTGACCGAGCACCAAGATTATTTCGCGAGGGGCTTTGCCCCGAGCGGAATAAGGTGCGAGGCCTATTAATGTCTTCACCACCGTGGTGTATATACTATTTTTTCCACTACTAGCCAAATTTAAGGCAAAAATTAAAATTTTTCTTGTAAAAATCAAGTAGCACAGGAATGCAAATTCGCCTTTCCACTAATAAAAAAAATAATCAAGTAGTCTGATGCAGATTGACATTTCCACTAATAACTAATGGCATTTTTATTCAAATAATTTTATCGTGTTAGGTAATTTCAAGCAGCAAATACGTTAAAGACAATCTCCTGGGTATACAAAATTATGTTGCACAAGTTTTTGTTGGATTAATTTGTAAAGATTAATTTATCAGCATTAAAAACGGTTTTAAAAATAATCAGAAGTAGATATTAGTGAAAATACACGAAACTTAGGAACATTTGTTCGACAGCGCCCCTAGTGTTCATATTAGGCAAAAATATACCTCAGATTCGCAATCCTCGAACCCAAAAACCCCCAGGGAGACCTTTTCCCAGTAAAAATATTTGAATTTAAACGAAATTTAATTTTTCATAGCGCTTCTCTCACCATACGTGGCAATACAAACTTCAAAATCAAAAATCTCCCTTAAAATCGCTAACCTACAGAAACTAAGGAATTACTTTTCTATTAACGACCCAAATATTCGAAAAAACTTGAAATCTCCTCATACCCAGACGGCTGCTGTTGAGTGTAATCTTTCCAGAAGAGCAGAACTTTGTATGAACTCCTAAGAAAGAAGACAAGATGGAAATGGGATGAGAAGAGAAGTGAAGTTTTTGAGAATCTTAACAAGAAGGATGATAAAGAAAACTTAATTGTTTTGTTATTATGTTGAAAAGTTGATTATAATTTTTATATTTTGTTGTGATATTATGTTAGAAGTGTTAATATTGTTATGAGTATTTTTATTATTATTTGTTTACTATATTGGATAAATTCTAAAATTTGTAAAACGCGTAAAATTTCCAAATTTATAAAATTTAAATGGGCGAATTTATGCATTGGGTGTCAATTACGAAAGGGGGAATCAAGTGGCCTAGAAAAGAAAATAAAAAATAAGTTCTGTCAGAGATGTATGATGTGTTTTTGAGAACAAAAAATAAATGTTTATGAAAAAGCTGATATAATTTATTACTGTTCAGAAGAATATAGTGGTAAATAAACGAAAGTGAAACAATCTTGTTAAATAAAATTTTTTAGGCAAGATCCATAACACTGATAGTCTGCATATATAGCATACCGACCGAGTAAACCATAGCAATATATATCTCTGTCTCATCCAAATTAGGCAATGCAACTATCTGTCAAATGTTGTTATTGTGACGCCAATGGGAACCTGGGTTCCCTGTAGCGACCACTTTGGTTTGGATTGAATAGACCAATTAGGTAATCCAATAGTCTGTCAAATGAGTGTCTCTTGAGTACCGAAACGCTCGAGAATGGCGGCTTACCCTGCTATACCCCAATGGGCCTGAGAAGGGGACTATTATTATAATAGTCTGTCAAATAGTGATTTTATGGTGCCGGGAATGTAATTGTGTTTGCTCACAGCGACCACATTGATTTGGATTGCCTAATTGGGCCAATAAGTTTTTAGGTTACATTATGATTAGTATGGTTAATTATTTTATTTGGTTAGGTTATTTTATTTCAGTTTATATTGAATTAGTGCATAATCTATTAGTTTGCGGGAAGAGTAACGATAACCCAACTAAAATAAATCAAACATAATATTGATAGTAAACTAAAGTAACCAGATTTAATGAACAGTATGAGGAACATGCTAAATGTTGTAGTGTGAATTGCTCCAACACCTACTTTACAATTATAGGTTATCAGAAATAATATCTAGGTTATGTTGGTCTCTGTCAATTAGTGGAAAGCTTCAACTAATTACATTGTTCTTTACCTTTAGATACTGGTCTGCACTTATTAACTATCCATTTCTAATATGTGTAAAATATTCATACGTTTTTGATGATTAAGTATTTGTTTTTTATCTAGATTGGCCCCTTATCGTGCAGTTTACAAACACGTGCCTTGTTTTATATATTTTGGGGAGGAAAGGAAAAGGATACACTGGGCAAGACGCGAGACAAAGAACTCACACTAGCGGATATCATGAAACAACTGGTCAATATGGAAAAGAAAATAGACGAATCAAGCAAGAATGCTAACCAACAAACAGAAAAAATAAAGAACCTGGAAGAAACTATAAACCAACAAGCAGAGAGAATCAAGAGAAGAAACAAGAAAAAGGAACATAGTAATCTTTGGAATTCCAGAGGAAGATGGAGAAGACACTAAAGCCCTAAAAGAAAAGGTCCTAACCGAAGTAGTAAGAAAAATAGGAGTACCAATAGCAGACGAGGAAATCGACTTTATAAACAGATTGGGAAGGGGCACAGCAGGGGGAAAATAGGCCAATCAAAGTGGGGCTTACAACAAAGCTGAAAAAACTGGAAATTCTACGTAATGTAAAAGGGCTAAAAGGAACAAAAATAGGAGTAAGCGAAGATCAGGATAAGAAAACTAGAGAAATCAGGAAACGACTAATACCACACATGATAGAAGCCAGGAACAGGGGAATGAGGGCAACGATTATAAGAGATAAGTTGATAATAAATGGAGAGGAATGGAGTGAGGAAGAACTAGAGGAAAGTGATTGCGAAGTAAAGGAAACGGGAAAAGATGAGGAATCAGGGGGCAGCAAGGAGGGAACGAGGAAAAGAGACAGGTCCACCGATGAAGAAGAGGGGAAATCCCCCAAGAGAACAACACCAAAAAAGAAAATCTGGGCGCAAACTATACTAGTGCACCACAGGAAAGTAAAGCCAACGATCGAGGAGGAAGAACCGAGTAGAACATCACGAAAACAACACAGCATCAAAATAACTCTAAAAACTAAAAAAAAATAAAAACCGGAAGGAACAAACAACAACGAAGGGCAATGGAAATGGACAGACGGGAAGCAAAATAACAAGAAATAAAAGACAAGGAAGAAGAAAGTTAGGTAAAAATAGCTACATGGAACATAACAACAATAAAGGGGAAGGAAGAGGAACTAATAGAAGAATTGAAGACGAGGAAAATACAAATACTAAGAGTAAATGAAACCAATAAGAACGGACAAGGATACAAACAACTCAATGAAGGGTACACACTATACTACTCGGGAAATGAAGAAGGACAGAAAACCAAAGAAGGTGTCGGAATAATAGTAACAGAAGAAATTAACCAAAGAATAAGGAGTTGGAACCCAATAAACTCAAGAATAATAGTAGCGGAAATAGGAAGCAAAATAATAATAATAATACAAACATACGCTCCAATACAAGGAACAGAGGAAAGAATGAACTACAAGAAATGTTAGACAATTATAGAGAAACGAATGAAAATATAATATTAATGGGCGAAGACAATGCAAGAGTTGGAAACGACAAAAATAGGGGACTAGGAAGTATAGGAGGAGAGGTGGAAAGAAATAGCAATGGAGAGAAACTATTACAATTTACTATAGATGACCTCAAAATAGGCAAGTCTAGGCATGTCAAGGCACGTCTAGCACCGGTTGCACTAAAGATCTACAGCAAGATATTAGAAGATAGATTAACAGCAGAGATAGGGGGAAAGATAGGAGATGAGCAAGGAGGATTTAGACCAGCAAGGCAAACCACAGATCATATAAGTGTACTAAGAAAAATAATAGAAGACAAAATCTCATCAAACACAAGCTTATATATGACATTTATAGACTTAAAAGCAGCATTTGACCACAGTCAACAGAGATAAAATATGGGACTGCCTAAAACAAACTCAAACAACACCGGAACTAATAAGCAGAATGCCAGCCTCGGTGGATTAGTGGTTTGCATGTTTGCTTTATAATCAAAGGGTTGCAGGTTCGATCCCCAGCCGAGCTGGTAATTTTTCATAGCGGAGAAAAAATTAAAAAACGCCTTCTCGGATAGGAAGTAAAACGGTAGGTCCCGTGTCAATGCGATGTTTGGCACGTTAAAAATCCCTACTAGCCCCAGATTCGGCTAAATTCTAGTAGGGTTGGCCAAATAATCATAGCAGTCGGTGCCATGAGGTACGAAGGATGCTCCACCATCCTGATTCCTCGCCCAAAAATAAATAATAAGCAGAATAAAAAGCATATACACGGTGATTCAGTACCTAATGATCGGAATTTGAGGATAAGCTTCTTTGGTCATTACAAATATAAAACCTTAGTAACGTTTTTTGATTAAATGAACTTGAAAATTTCGAAAATTTTGCCTGACGTTTTCAGAAAAGTACATATAATTGATGCAGGTCAGTGTTGTTAAGTCGAATAGCAATAAATGCAAGATCTTTAGAAATTAACACCATCATAAAAACGTGACATCTGTTTAAAGAAGCACAACAAGGATGCAAACGACGCACATTCCATTTTGGATATTGTTAAAACAAAACGTTTTATTAATCCGGGGGATTTCCCTGTATTCTAATATGAAAAGGCAGACAGAAATGACATCATTTTAATACTGACCCATTTAATGATATCATTAAATTGTGTGATGTGTTATGCGTTAATCAACAGATATTAGTTTTAATTAAGTAAAGACATGTTTAGCTAATTTGGTCTATCCTTCAATAGGTATTGTTATTTTTTATTGGAATTCTCTTCTCTTCTCGAAAGAAGAAGTTTTTTATCTAGACGATGTTCCTAAGCAGGAAGATTACAAACAACACCAAGGTAATGACAGAAATTATGAAAAGTTACAAAACTTAAAAATATTACAAATCAAAAGACCGTAACAGTTACTCTTCCCATGAGCGAATGTAATATATGTTCAACTGGATTAGGTTATGATATGATATGGTGTCGTATCATGGGTTAGGTAAAAGACATTTGACACTTGTTTTCTGGTTTTGATTACACAGTGCAAACTTTGTATGCGGTTGATTGTAAATTATATTATCTTATAAGTTATTAATTAAAACTGCTTAAAACTACTTACCGTAAATAAAGCTAGGTACCTATAAACCTACCAATAAAGTACCTAACTTCACCGTCTTCAACCAACTTTACTGGTAGATAGATAGAATGAGAGTATGAAATATAATCAAATTAAAAGATTAATTTAAAGTTTCACAAGTTTTATTAGTTTATCTTAACCTGACAATATTGTTTCAACATTAAAATGTCGTTATCAAAGGTAGATAAGATTGATAAACTTGCTAAGGATAAATACATACAGAAAATAGGTAACTAGATATAATACATACAAAAACTAAACATCTAACACTTCTAATAAAGGAGAATTACTAAGCTCAGTTTGTTCATTCATTAAAGGTACTGTGTGTTTATGCTTGTATATTTCAAAAGCTTCTAAAATGTCTAATTTGTGTTTGTTGTTGCAAAAATGTAAGAATTTAATGTTGTTTTGAGGTGTCATTGGGTGGTTCTGTTCCAAAATGTGTTTGGCATAATTCGATTTTTCTGGATGTTTAAGTCTATAAGAGCGTACCTGTTCTTTGTATCTTATGTCGAAATTTCTAAGTGTCCAATATAAACCTAGTTACAAAAAGAACAATTCAAACGGTAAATGCCGGATTTCATGATATCTTGTGTTTTGTCTTTAGCATTGAATAAAAATGAAAAAGTGTTGGTGTTAGTTTTATAGGTTATTTTGTAACTGGTGGTTTTTCGTATTATAGTTGCAATTTGTTCTGATATCTTGCCACAGTATGGTATTGATATGTAGTGTGTGTCTTGTATATGAGTGTCAATTGGAAATATTCTTTTGATAGCTAACCTATAATCTTTTTGTTGAATTAAAGTGTCATCATGTTATGGTTATAATGGTTTGCATGTGCTAATTGTTTGATGATTGAAATTTCTTTATCAAAATGTGATCGTTTCATAGGAGTAGTTAAAGCTCGGTGTACTAAAGATCTATAAGCCGCTAGTTTATGCATTTTATGATGACATGAATCGTTAGGAATAGTGACGTCTGTGCTTGTGGGTTTTCTGTATATGGAAAAATCAAATTCATTGTTTGTATTGATTGTAATAGTTAAATCCAAAAAATTAATAGTTCTATTTTGTTCTGTTTCTAGTGTAAACGTGATGTTTAGGTGAAGACTGTTAATAAGAATTAAAAATTCATTGATAACCTCAAAAGAACTGTTAAAACAAGCTAAAATGTCATCAACATAACGAAACCAACATAACGTGTTTAGAAAGATCTAATTCAAATATCTGATCTTCGAAATTATCCATAAATATGTTAGCTAATAGAGGACTCAGAGAATTACCCATAGGTAAACCATCTTTTTGTAAATAAATTATATTATTAAAAGTGAAATAATTTTGACTGATACAAAGATCAAATAATTGAATTAACTCCAATCTTTTTACTAATTCTACATTACTATTAACTAGGAAATTATCTAACAAAGGAATCTAACATAGGTCTTGTGGTGGAATCTTTGAAAACATGTTACAAATGTCAAAGCTTACAAGTTTTGAATGTGCTGGAAGATATATGTTTTGTAGTTTCTCTACTAATTCTAATGAATTTTTGACCGAATATTTTGATTTGTATCCTATGATGTTAATAATATGGTTGAGTTTCTTGGACAAGGTGTGATTAGGTGCGTTGATATATGATACTACTGGTCGTATAGGCATGTTGTGTTTATGTGTTTTAATCAGTCCATATAGTCTTGGTGGTTGTGGGTTTTTATGTATGATTTGTTGTTTTTCTAATTCGTTAAAGCAGATATTGCAGTTTGCTAAAGCTTGTTTTATTTCTTTTTGAAATTTTGTGGTAGGATCTTTGTTTAAAACATCTAAATTTTCTTTATCAATAAAATCATTAACCTTTTGTGTGTAAACATCTTTTGAAAGGATTACCAAAGTGTTACCCTTATCTGCTTTAACAGAAATTAAATTGTTTTCTGTAATTTTATGTCTGATAGATTGAAGTAGTGATATTTCTTTTATCAGATTCAAGATTTGGAATTTTGCATAATTGTTGTGATCTTTTCTGAGTATAGTTTCACATTGAACAGCCAAGATTTCTTTAATTTTGTTAGTGAATTTTGGAAAAGGACAAAATTTGAAACCTTTGTTAAGAAATTGTGTTTCTCTGTCATTGAATTGTGTATCTGATAGGTTTATAAAGCGTGGATAGAAGTTTATGGTATTCGGGGTATTATAATTACTTTGTATTGAGCGTTTTTGTTGGGTAAGGTTTTGTAGTTTCTTTTTCTGAGTATTGTATTTTTAAAATTTAATATGACTGACAGTTTCTCTAACATCAAAATCTAAAATGTCAAATTGATTATTATGTAATTTATGTGCAAGTTCTGTGTGGAGTACCTTTATATAAATGTGCAAATTGTCTCTAATTCTAAACCATTTCTTTGCTTCTTCTTTAACCCATCTTCTTTTTGCATTTTTGATAAGCTTTTCAGTAATGTAATTACTAGTCTTGGTTGTGATGTTGACATATCAGGGAATGACTTGACGTTTAATACATTCTTGATTGAACCAAACATTTTGGCTAGCAATTCCGTGTTTAATCATCAGTTTCTTATATAGCTTGGCTTGTTCTTCCAACGAAGATGAAATGATAGCGTTTTACTGTCTCCAGCCTTACTGTGTGGAACTCCATAATCATGAAATATAATCAAATTAAAAGATTAATTTAAAGTTTCACAAGTTTTATTAGTTTATCTAATCATTCATGTCATCATAAAATGCATAAACTAGCGGCTTATAGATCTTTAGTACACCGAGCTTTAACTACTCCTATGAAACGATCACATTTTGATAAAGAAATTTCAATCATCAAACAATTAGCACATGCAAACCATTATAACCATAACATAATTGACACTTTAATTCAACAAAAAGATTATAGGTTAGCTATCAAAAGAATATTTCCAATTGACACTCATATACAAGACACACACTACATATCAATACCATACTTTGGCAAGATATCAGAACAAATTGCAACTATAATACGAAAAACCACCAATTACAAAATAACCTGTAAAACTAACACCAACACTTTTTCATTTTTATTCAATGCTAAAGACAAAACACAAGATATCATGAAATCCGGCATTTACCGTTTGAATTGTTCTTTTTGTAACTCGGTTTATATTGGACAAACACCTAGAAATTTCGACATAAGATACAAAGAACACGTACGCTCTTATAGACTTAAACATCCAGAAAAATCGAATTATGCCAAACACATTTTGGAACAGAACCACCCAATGACACCTCAAAACAACATTAAATTCTTACATTTTTGCAACAACAAACACAAATTAGACATTTTAGAAGCTTTTGAAATATACAAGCATAAACACACACTACCTTTAATGAATGAACAAACTGAGCTTAGTAATTCTCCTTTATTAGAAGTGTTAGATGTTTAGTTTTTGTATGTATTATATCTAGTTACCTATTTTCTGTATGTATTTATCCTTAGCAACGTGTTTGTTTATTAATCTTATCTACCTTTGATAATGACATTTTAATGTTGAAACAATATTGTCAGGTTAAGATAAACTAATAAAACTTGTGAAACTTTAAATTAATCTTTTAATTTGATTATATTTCATGATTATGGAGTTCCACACAGTAAGGCTGGAGACAGTAAACGCTAGAATGAGAGTAAATTAGATAATAATGACCTGTGATTGCTAAAGCTTGCTACTGGAAACGTATATATGCACAACTGTGAACTTATCTTCACTAAATTCTCTGTACATTCTTTATAAAACTCTCGTTAAAAGTACAGTCTGCAAATTTTTCAGATATTTTAACCTTGAAAAATCTATAAATTAATGGATAATATAAGGGTTTAACACTGAGAGCTTAGTAATTTGTAACACCAGTTTGATTATAGGCTTTTCCTCAAGATCTTCCATTTTGTTAAAAATTTTCTGGTGTTTGTTTATGCCCTTTTCAGTTTAATAATCTGCCAATGATTTATTCTAGGGTGGAAGGGAACACGGTGTACCAATCTTAATATCCGAATTGGAGCCCAATGGTCCTGCAGCCTTATCAGGACAGCTGTATATAGGTGATGCAATTTTATTTGTTAACGATAGAGATTTACGCCAAGCTTGCCATCGTGAAGCCGTCGATATTTTACAACAACAGACCGGCGATTGCCGTCTGCAAGTACAATATATCGCTGCCGATGACAGTGATAATTCTTTAGAAGAAGATGGATTGAATTTCCGGTAATATTTTTAGTTGTTGATTGCTTTAGCATTGAAGTTTTCATTTTTGTTTTATTATTATTAAAGGTTCTTCGATAATGAAGTGTGTGATCCCAATGATTCTATTAGTTTGCACCCCTTACATTCCTCAGGAATAATGAATACTCCTACAGCCCCAAGAACACCAGAATCCACATCCCATAGCCGGTAAGTGTATATAATGTAATTAATTATATTATGTACTTTTTATCATCGAAAGCATGATTATTGTGATATAGATTTTATTTTCTAATTTTTTATTTTTTTTATTTTATAAAATAAAATAAAAGCTTTATAATGGTGTTATTAAAAAGAGTATAGTCTTAGAAAAAGAATAACAAAACAATTTTATCAGTATTATCTTATTAATTTTAATTTTAAAGACAGTAATCCCCCTGATATATCAAACAGAAAAGAAGAATGTGCATTTGGTAGAAAATAATGTTCCTATATAAATTAATTTATTTGTTTTTGTAATTGTATTTTAAGGTAAGCGTGAAATGTATTATGTACAAATAATGCCATTATAATGCGATACTATTACAATATATAATTAGATGAAATATAATGTGTTATATGTTGTATAAATTATTGTTTATTGTTAGGCAATTGTTTTTGTTATAAATGTTGTTGTATATTCAAGCACAGAAGGCATGTTTGCATGTATCAATTTTACAAATCTTTGTGTGTATTACACCGACTTTATTATTTGTAATAGAGATATTTTAAATTTTGTCCAAGTATTTTTATTCTTTTTTATACCTTCCTACACTATCACATATATTTGCATGTACTGCAGCTTAAGCTTCACGTTTACTTTTTTGAGTGCAGTATGATTTAATAAAGCGCTATAACAGTCAGCTAACAGTCTTACTATTAATATTTATTTAAAAACAAAAACATAAAAGAGAGGAGTTTTATCAGAACACCTTGCGCCGAACTCTGCAACTTTTCTGAGTGTCATGCAAAAATCGGGAATTTATGCAAAAAGGTTACACACAAATCAAGGAATTGAACTGAACTCAGTACTGGTTAAGGACCAATTATTTGCTGGGTCATGTGTGTGCAGCTCTTAATGTAAGACTTTTATCACAAACTACAGTTCCAAAAAAAAGTCAATTGGAAGCATGCATACAGCATAAGCAAATATAAATCGAACTTCACACTAAAATTTTACATATTCTTAGTCAGCCTGTAGTAGGATTGCCTCTGTGTAAAAACAGCTGGTCTACCTAGCAGTCCTCACTAATTTTGCAAGCCAAAAATTTCCTATATACCGGGTGGGGCAATAGTGGGGGGAAGTCCGATAGCTCCTAAACGGTAACAGCTAGCAAAATCGTACTAATACGGATGTAAACAGTGGATAGAGGCGCATCTAGAGAAATTATTTTCAAGTATACAGGGTGTTGCAGAAAAGTGTGGCACGCTTAAGGTAATCTTTATTTTTTTAAAAATATTTTTGCATATTTAACACCTCTCTTGGCAGGTTTATTCATATCTAAGATTTTAGCACCATCTAATGACCGGATTAGAAGTTATAAATTTTTTTTTCAAAAAAATTGAGTTTGACATTATCCCACTTAACAGTTTACCGCTTTCACGGCCGCAACTGTGAAAACGAATTTAAGTAGGGATTTTATTGCAAGGGCTTGTAGGGTGCTCTTCTTTAAAAGAAAATGGACCCACCATGTACAGGGTGTTCAAAATTAATTTTTAAATTTAGAGAACTTCAAAGCTAAAATTCACAACTTTTTCAAATAGAACACCCTGTATATTTTGTACCTTTGTGATGCAGAATTAATTAACGAACATTTTTTGTAGGTATGTCGCTATAGCTATCTGTAACCACTTTTGATTTATTGAGAAAAAACTGCAAGTACACAATTAAAAAATTATTTATTTAAAAAATCAAGGTTTTTGAAATAAAACAAGAGAAGAAATCTATTACAAATACTCCATATGTTGCCCATTTGCATGGACACAAATTTCGATGCGCCTTTGGAACAATCTTTGTACGTTTCTTAACATTGCCGGCGTGATACTTCTAAAAGCATGTATTATTCTATCCTTCATATTTTGGATTGTGGTTGGTGTCTGTATAAATAATTTCTTTCACATATCCCCATAAAAAGAAATCCATTTTTGTACGATCAGGAGATCTTGCAGGCCATTTAGTGGGTCCATTCCTTCCAATCCATTGATGTGGGTAGATATTACTTAGGTGGTCTCTTACTGCATGTAAATAATGCGGTGGACCACCGTCTTGCTGAAGCCACATCCCATTTCGGATCCTTTGAGGAAGGTTCGCCAATAATTGTGGCAGATAGTTTTCCAAAAAATGAAGATAAATAGCTCCAGTTAATGTAGCATCAAAAAAATGTGGCCCTACTACATGTTCTCCAATAATTCCCCCCAAACGTTTATGAACCATCTGTGCTGGTTATCAAGTTGTCTGAAAAAGTGGGGATTTTCTGTAGCATAATAATGGAAATTGTGCCTGTTAACAAATCCATTTTTATGAAACGTTGCCTCATCAGTGAACAAAACATTGTTGAAGAATGTGTTTTAGAAAATCGTCATCAGTTAATTCCTGATGCATTTGAATGTGATATGCATGAAACTTATTTTTCTTTAAGATTCGACCAACAGAACGTCTAATTATTCCTACAGATGAACTCACTTTTCTCTGACCAACATGGAGATTCTCAATCGTTGCCAGCACAACAGATAACACATTTTCTTCGTTCACAACATTGTTAATTCGTTAACTTTTTTCATACTGTACATTGCCGATCCTCACAAATCTATCGAGCAGGTTTTGAAAGCTGTGAACTTTAGGGAGCCTCCGTTCAGGATACCGTTGGTGGTAAATTCTGCGGGTAAGCAAACAATTTCTTTCCGACTCGCCCAAAACAAAAGTCATGTGTACAAGTTCTTCATTACTAAAATTCATTTTGAAATACTAAAACACCTACAAGAATGGTCGATAACTACGTACGACCACGTCGACGTACATACAAAAACTGTTCGTTATTTAATTCTGCATCACAAAGGTACAAAATATACAGGGTGTTCCATTTGAAAAAGGTGTGAATTTTAGCTTTGAAGTTCTCTAAATCTAAGTAATTTCTTTAATTTTTTGCAACAAAATCCCTACTTAAATTCGTCTTCACAGTTGCGGCCGTGAAAGCGGTAAACTGTTAAGTGGGATAATGTAAAACTCAATTTTTTTGAAAAAAAATTTATAACTTCTAAACCGGTTCTTAGATGGCGCTAGAATCTTAGATATGAATAAACCTGCCAAGAGAGGTGTTAAATATGTAAAAATATTAGGGGCATTCTATTTAGAAAAAAAATTACCTTAAGCGTGCCACACTTTTCTGAAACACTCTGTATATTTGAAAATAATTTCTCTAGATGCGCCTCTATCCACTGTTTATATCCGTTTTAGAACGATTTTTCTAGCTGTTACCGTTCAGGAGCTACAGTCGTAAGTATTCTAAATTCATTTCACATAATTTAATTTTTATCACGTTTGGTTCTTGTACAATACTTAAAATTCCATGGAAACGAATAATAAATAAAACTGGAGACGAAAAATTACTTTTTTTCTGTCACAAGTGAATATTTATTGATAAAACTGATTTGGAAAATATTTCTTTACTGGGAATAGGGAGAAGAAGTGCATACGTCATACCGTGCCTGACGTCATAATTCTTTCCTTGCAACGCGCATGTTCGCATCGCTCTACTTCGCTGTAAACCGTTTGTTTGACAGTTTTGACACTGTTGACAGTTGGAAGAGAAAACGTGACGCTACTTTGTGAGGTTAAAATAATAGATAGGTACTATCACAAATAAAATATTGAAACAACAATGGGTGAAAGCCATTGGGTAAGTGTTTTTATAGCTTGTAAACATCCTTTTTAACACTATCAATAATCAGAAATGAAAATATAATGTGCCTTATTGAAGTACATGCGCGTTGCGAGGAAAGAATTATGACGTCAGGCACGGTATGACGTATGCACTTCTTCTCCCTATTGAAATATCAATACCATTATCAAGCTTTCAAGTAGTGTTCATCCATCAGTAAGATTGAATAGAATATTGATGATCCTGATATAATATTTATCGCCGGACCATTTATACAAGGCCAAGATTATACACCTGAAGATAATCTCTCTGTTCATGTAACTGGGTTTAAAAGCAGGAAAAAAACATTACATTGGTATAAAGTTGTCCCTCGAACTATTACCAATCGTTCAAGAGAGGATTTGAAGGTAAGCTACAAGAACTCCTTTAATACAGTCTACTTTTCCCTTTCTTCTTTTAATTCACGCATTCAATAACAGCGGACTTATTGCCAGAAAAATCGAAAAAGAGGTATGAAGAAATCTATGCAAAATTCATGTAATGGAGGACTGATAATCGCATAAATTCATATTCGGAAACTGTGCTGCTTGCATATTTTGCAAAATTGTTCGAAAATTTGAAAACATCGACCTTAGGGTCTATATATTCTATGTTAAGAACAACACTATCAAGAAAATACTACAGTAACTAACAAAAAGTTTTATTAAATGCCATACACTTACTATCACAATAATTCCATATATTACATATTTTCATTTCTATAGGATTTTTATAGTATGACCAAAAATCACTCCATCAAAGGTGCCTTTGGAATTTTGAACTCATGTATATTATAATAGCAGAGAATTATACAAAATAATCAGAGTCCTTTGACAGTGACAGTTATTAATTTTCTGGTATTATAATACGTATAAGTTTAAAATTTGCACCTGCTAGAAATTAGGCACCTTTGATGGAGTTACTTTTTGCTCATAATATACCGAGTGTACCAAAATGCTCTTTACACGCAATATCTCCCTTATTTGAAAAAATAAAGAAATCAATCAAAAACTATTGTGAATGACGCAAAGTGGTCCTTCAGAAAACATCCTTAAATGCTGGTAGCATAGCAACGTTTAAGAGATCATGCCAAGTTGATACATTTTTCAAATTGCACTCTCCATTTTTTTTACGGAAATGTATCCTCTACTTCATTTTGCATACGGTTAGTATGCCGTACCCAATTATCTAATGTGTATTTAGGGGTTTAAAAAGTATTTTGTTATAAATTGTATATTTTTTAGGTCCGCCTTATATTCGATATTTTTCTTTTGTTTTTCAAATATACATGAATAATAAGTGCTAAAATTATTGATCTCTATGAGATATCTTCTGTAAACAGAACAATTAAAACGAAAATTCATTACAAAAGGGATATAAAGGAATATCCCAGCTTTCCAATGATACCAAATCTACACTGATTCCATAAAAATTACTTGAGATTTTATACTAATTTCTGGTATTGGCAAATGGAAATATTTCCATAAGGAAATAATCCGAAAAGGAAACGTTAGTACATTTTCGCCTTAACCTTGAATTAATGTACACTTGCCTGTTTTAATTTTTGTAGTTTAACTTCATTTTTAAACGTTTTACAATTTTTTCTGCAATTTTTAATTTTTAGATAAAACACCAAAATTATTAAAATTAAAAATTAATAAAATAAAACTTTTATCATCATTCATCCATCATCAGTGATAAAGGTAAATTTCATGAGGATCGTTAGTGTGCCAGATAAACTTTTATTAGTATATTGTGTTACAAGTGCAGAAAAGTGCCAATTTCTCACGAGTGTGAAGATTTTGCGGCATGAGACGTAGGAGAATGCCGCAATCACACGAGTGAGAAATTGGTGTTTTTGCACGCGTTACACACTATACTTGATCTACGACAACAAAAAAAGTAATAAACAATCAACAGCTAAGAAAGTTTCTTAACCTAGAATTTACACTCGCATTCATATTTTTTACGTGAAATATTTGGCAATAAATTAAGAGATGTAATGTGAGCCGCTTCCACGATGTTTGGAGGTGTACGAGTGTACACCCCAATTTTCCTTCATCGGATTCACTCATGATACATATAGAATTTTAAAAACGACAAAAGTAAACATTAAATTTGTAAAGACAATAGTAATAATATGTTTACAATTTGTATAATTTCAGTCAATCTACTATTTAGTACTTACAGCTAAATAATTATGTACTCGTTTTAAAAAAATAATATATGTACAAAAATCACCATTCAATTGTCAAGGTTATTAACCTCTGCGCAAAATGTCAAATATTCTCGCATTATGCAGCAAATTATAAATGTTTTCAATGTTTTTATTGTAATTTAGCAATAATAATAAATAAAATTACATTAAAAATTATATAATAATGTAAAACATTAATTAATTTTACGTTTTAATTGAATAACAATCATTGTAACTTTATATAATGAGAAAAAAAATATCATTGAAAGGCATCTCGATAGCTCAATGCTTACGCTCTAGCTACTAACCGAGCGATCCGGGTTCAATTCCCCGGGTCTGACCTTAGTTGTTTTTTCTAGATGGATTTCCATTCAAAATATAATTTAATGTAAAATATTAATTAAACAAAATAAATTAACAAGTGGTGACATCTATGGCGTTTTAATACAACTACTGATCATGAGAAATCATTCCTCACGGTCTTTACCGTTGAGTTTGGAGATTGTTTGCAATTGGTCGTTTTCACGGTTACTAGATTGTGCGGAATGTGTAACTTTCTATGGTGGTCGTAGATAAAATTATTTATTATTTGTTTTTTTCATTTTTCCTTGGAATGGATTTTTTTTTGTTTTTTATAAATAAAAAATCTTCCAATTTTCAAACATGTATTGATTCACCTAGATAACTCTTAAACTGTGTTTGAATTTTAGTAACTTTTTTTTAATTTGTCATTTGAATAAGTTTCCGGAAATATTTCCATGGAAAGTTTCCAAAAAATAAATTACTGGAAATTTGCCAACACTACTAATTTCTAAATATCTTTGAGGACTTTCGACATAACTTGTATGCACGTGACCCTCGAGTGCTTCTTGAGCTGTGTGGCATAAACAGACTCTTATTGCAACATCCATTCATAAACCAAGTTCAACAGAGTCTCACCACATCAACTTCAAAACTGTTATGTGAACAGTTGTAAGTATTAGCAGAAATTGCATGTCAATTTATTGATATAACTTTTGACATTAGAATACACAATTTTATTAAATTTAGCAATCTACCTTTGACAGCGTAAAAGAGCAGATTCTCTCGAAGTAGAATGCAACTCATTTTTATTCTTCATGGTTATTATCTTTTAAAACAAAATATTTTATACTAACTTAGAGGGGGTGTAGCGCAAAAATCTTTTTTTTTAATTATCATTTGAAAATAAAAATTCTAAGAATTAAAATGAAAACCACACTTTTCTAGTGATAGTAGCTTCGTAGATATCAGTTCCTTAAGAATATGGAGTTGTGACATCATACCGACACGACTACCTCGACTTCAAGTTAAAGAAGCGATGCATACCGTGGATTCAGATGGTATTTACCGCACAGAATTTTGTAACATTGCATTATTAATATCGACACTCTTACATTATAATGATAGTTTACGTTTTTAGCATAATTTATTGTTAAAATGTTTAACTGTTGCGTTGTTGGTTGTAATAACATTTAAAAAATCCATCAATGTCTCTTCGTAATTTCTATAGAAAAGAAAAAGAACGAAAGCGTTATAAAGTATGGAAAGATAGAATTAATCGTGCAAATATTGTTCAAAACCATAACCATGTGCAGCATACTTTTAAAAATAATTACCTAAAATTTCAAATTTGTACATGCATACATTCTTTGAAAATGTAGTTGTTTGTAACCGCCCGCAGCTGTCAATTTTTTTGAAAAAATGAAAATACATCAGAATCAACAAATTTTAGAGGCATAGTTTATTAAACAAATTAATTTTAAAATTCCCTCAGGAAGAAATGTCAATAATAAAAATTGGTGTGTTTCACTTAAAATAAAGAAGTTGACATCCATTTCGGAATATAACCGGAAGTAACAGAAACGTGCAATTATTTTAAAATAAAAGCACGTAACCCAAAACCATTTCCTGCAAAATTTCAAATCATTACCCCTATTGGTTTCCCATATTCTTCTAACGAATACTTGTCGTGACACGCCCTGTATTGTTTAAGCTTGTAATATTCGACTGATTTTCATCTTCTCTTTTTTCTGTCTTCCTTTATTTGCCTTAATTGAGCCTGTGCATATTTTGGTTCAAACCTAAACGCCATTGTTAAAGAAATACGATCAACACCAAGAGCGCACTGCATCTAAAATGCATGTAATACTTATTGAGGTTTCACGACTCCGTGTTGGTATGATGTCACAAGCGAACTCTGACAAACTTTTAGTGGCTGTATCTCGGTTATTAGTTACCTTAAAAATGTGCGGTTTTCAGGATTGTTCTTAGATTTTTTTATTCTAAAATTTATTTTTTTAAATAAATTAATGTTTTGATGAATATTTTAAATTCATATTTGTAAAAATTAAAATTTTTCGGTTATCAAAAAATGTATAATCTCTAGACTAAACTGAGAACGATTAAACCTGCCCTTGTGCTTTTTGAACATATTATATTTTTTGAGACCGCCTGCAACCAAAGTTGTTTAAATTATATCTAAAATTAATTGCTGATTATTTTTTACTCTTTCAGGTAATATTGCTGCAGTGTTATTTTTTCTCAATGGTCGTCTCTGAAAACAACCAAAAGCAGCAGTTCTGTACACTATGAAATATAAAATAACTAACTATTAAAAAAACTAATACAAATATATTTGCTATACTATAAAATAAAAGTTGATACACATGTAATGTGAATTTAATACCTTATGCATGCACATTCCCTTAAAATTATTCTTTATGTACTTAATTGCTTGTTATGCAACCGCACAAACATATTTCCTACCTATTCATATCACAGTTACTGTAAAACACAAATCCAGCTGCATGCTTATGTGTACTTATAATATGTCCATGATTATTAGATATCCGAGTAACTCATGAATATGCAATTTATGATCTCGGAAGGCTATGACATTTTGACACATATTTTTTTATATTTTATACAGGTTAAGTAAATATAAATATGAGCTAAGCGCCATAAATTCTCGGCCCTACAGGTGCCAACATGTTCAAACTCGGTTGCGTCATAGTTGAACATGTAAGAGACCTACACTATATATGTTACGGCTAGAAGCTTAATAGATTTTAGTAGCCACTCAAGCATTGTGACGAGTGCATAAAAATGTCGCAGCTAACGAAAATTGAGTACTGCGCGGTCATTAAATTTTTAAAGTAGTACCGTAGCTACCACGATAGTCAAGCATATACAATCTCGTTTGATTCGGTGAGTAGGTAGAAGTCGCGTCGCGGCTCGCGATAGTGTGTATCGGGAGGCTTGCTTGACTCCGCCGTCTCGTGTAGCAAACTGCAATATTAATAAATGCATTCATATGTAATCTTTGAAATTGTTATTATATATATATAAATAATTAACACTATTTATCATTAAGTATAAACTATTTCTTTGCTTTTCTCTAATTACGCAAAACCTTCAATACGCAGCACATGCAATATCAAACAAAGCGCGCACCTAACCTCTTTTGCGGCGTTGACACATCTACGAAGCCATGTCCGATTACCGCTGCTAAATGTTAATTTTTTACATTTAATCGCTCAATTCTTTTCTCGCATGTACCTAATCAATGCATTCAAGAGCCCAAAATTTTCGGCGGATAACCAATTTATATTTCCGCTTTTTCTTTATAAATCTGATCGGTAGTTTTTATAGGATTTGAGGATAAATGTGCTGGAAAACGATATTCCCATAAGACTACATGTTAAATGGTCATATTTCAAATGCTTATAACTTTTCTCTCACGTACCCTGGACTTACAAAAAATTTTTTGGGTCACCTTTAGACCAAAATGAATCGATATATTCAATTTCATCAATATCTGAACGGCAGTTCTAAAACGACGGTACTACCTTAACAAAAGAAGGGCACACGCCTAATCAAATCAAACAACGTTTAGACGGCGTTTATGGTGATTTATCTCCTTCATATTCCACTGTAAGAAAGTGGTCAAAATGTTTCCGTTTAGGGAAAGAATCTCTTGAAGATTATGAACGCACCCGGTCGGCCAATTGAAGCGGTAACGCCTCAAAAAGTTGCAATCATTGAAGAAATGGTATTGGAAGATCGCCGTTTGAAAGTTAAGGAGTTAGCAGTGATGTCTGACGTTTCGGAAACAAGTGTTCGCCGAATTCTTCATGACCATTTGGGTATGAATAAAATTACTGCAAGATGGATACCGCGCCTTCTTTCACTGTAGATTAAACAATGGTTCTGTATTATGATCCTCTATCCAAAAGGGAATCGATGGAATGGCGGCGACCTGATGAACCTCGTCCCAAAAAGTCGAAAGACGTTCAATCGACAAAGAAAGTTATGGCAACAATATTCTGGGATTGTGACGGCATTTTACTGATTGATATTAAAGAATGCAATACAACTGTTAACAGTTCATATTATGCGTCTTTATTGCATAAATTGAGAAACAATATTCATGAAAAACGTCGAGGAAAATTGACAAGAGGGGTTTGATTATTACACGCCAATGCAACCGTTCATACTGCCGCAATTTCACAAGCTGCTATTTTCGAATGCGGCTTTGAAGCATTAGATCATCCACCGTACACTCCGGATATGGCTCCTAGTGACTATTATTTACTTTCCAATTTAAAGAAAGACCTTAGGGGACGTCGTTTTAAGGACGAGAACGAGTTGCAAGCAGCTGTAATTGAACATTTTGAAGGAAAAACTTCCGATTATTTTTACAAGGTCATTGAATTATTAATTCCACGTTGTAATAAGTGTATTGACATTAGGGGAGATTATATTGAAAAATAAAAATTATTATATTTTACCAAGTTTATTTTTTCTATATCAGGTCGAGAATTTATGGCGCTTACCTCGTATATGTTTTAGATTATACATAGTTTTTGTCATACATAGGAAAGCTAATAACTTTATTTTTTTATTAAAGATTTTGTAAAATACTGTACAATTAACAATATGACTTATAAAAGTTTGACAACCTAAAAAACAAATTTGAATTTTTGCAGTGGTACGAACTTAACATAAATAAATTATGGGTTGTTTGGATACTAATAATTGTGGACAGAATCTATAATCTTTTTATCTTCATATGTAATACATTCGAACAAAACTTGTTTCAGCACGGAGTCAAGAAACTATAGCGGCACCGAAAGCCCTTTATTTAAACCACAAGGTTCTCTCGTGCTAACTGAGCCGGAACCCCAAAATCATAACAACAATTGTTCCCATAATAATTTACAAGTTTCTAACAACAATGTAGAGCTTGTAAATTTTCGTGACGATCTTATAAGTATAGATAATCCTGATACTAAAAAATCAAATGCAAATGACAATATTATACTTAGTGATAAGCAGCGTATATGTGAAATCAATAGTAACAATATACCAGAGACGACAAACGATTATCCGATTGTTAACTCTGAAAACTTAATACTACCCGATAATTATGTTCACAAAGCTCTTCAATGTCCTGAAAATTTATTAAATGATAACAGTTTGGAGAATGCAAACAATAAAATATTAATGGGACGTGTTAAAAAGCCTGAAACATCATCGTATATTATTGAAGAAAATTTGAATTGCTCAACAAATTCTTTAGTTTCTGATAATTTGTCTTCACCTATGCAAACTAGTACGGATGTATTTTTAGATTCAGAGATTTTTTCTACTGATGCGGCCTCGAATGATTCCCATTCCCCTAAAAACATACATCAGAGTGTTGATGTAGATAATAATAAAAAGACAGGATTTAATAGAGCTGCACACAATCTGCTTGAAGTTAAACGATTTAATGAATTTTGTTTAAATTATAGTAGCAAACCTGTTCTGTATGCATCAAATGATAATTTTTCCAATCCAAAAAGCGACCAGAGTTTACTAGATTCTGCTGAATCGTGCGACAGTTCACCTGTTCATAAAATTAATCGAGAGTACAAAAAAATCCCAAAAAAGCATAAGTCAAAAAAACATTTTGGGGTGAAGACTTTGCAAAGTATATTTAGTAGACGTGATGGATATTCCGATATATCAAGTACGGCTTCCGAAATTGGTGATGATGTAGTGATAAATAAAAATTTATATTCTTCAAAAAGCGATTCTCCCCCTCCACATCACGTTATGGAAACAAAATCAGAATCAAACGATAATATTCAAGATAATGATAGTGATACTGCCATTTATAAACAACATACTAGTAGTTCACTTACAGAAACAAGTCCCCAATTTGAAGAAAACATACACAATTTTTTATCGGAGACTTTTTCAAAAAACTTCTCACCAACAGAACAAAATATTTCTAGCATTACCATTAGTAAAAGTACAGGTAACAAGAAATATTTTAAACTGAATGGTCAGAATTTACGTATAGGTAAAGCATTACGTCTATGCCCAAACGATGACTTTTCAGATCACACTTTAAGTCCTGATACTGACCAGAAGAAAGAAAAATTGTTGGCTAGGTATGTTTATAATTCAAATTTGTTTAGTGTTGACGGCATTGGGGATCCTGATTTTGGTACGCCTGTGTGAAGTTAAGCCATTGTTTTCAGTTTGTATGTATTTGTTGTTTGATTTTTGTTAGATGTTTCAGCATCCTGAAGTCAAAATAACAGTTGCAGGCTGATTTGTAAGGTAGGTTTTTAATGCAGTTTTTTAATAAATAAGGTTTTAAAGTCATAAGAACTATTTTTGCATCACGCAATTTTATTAGCTAGCAAATTATAGTTACACATTTTACTTCTGGATCACTGAAACATCTTTTTATTAGTTCTTAGTTTTTATTACTTTTTGTTAGTACAGTTAATTCAACTGCCTTATGTTACGTAAGAAACGCTGGAATTTCAATAAAAAGAAATAATTAAAGACAATAGTAGTAGAAATAGAATAGTAATAATCAAATGAAGTGATATCTTGAACACAAAAATAATTTTCATTAATGTTTGCAGTAGCATAACCAAATTTGAATTAAGGGGGGGGGATTGAATTAAATAAATATAAATGTATATGCATTTCTGGTAGATTCCTATCTACTGACTATTGATCTCGGTTTACAAATCACGGATCTGGGTATATACCGCCTAATTTCCAAACGCCGGTAGAGCACCAGTGATACAATTTCCGAACGCTTTCGGTACATTGGTACATATATATCTGATACAATTTTCATAAATGCCATGTGAATTTTTGTATTTAAGAGTTCAATTGTCAGGATGACGATCAAAAATATTTTTTATATTTGCGTGTCCTAATGAAATTTATTTGAATACTGGAAACAGTAACATTTTATTTTTTAAAGTTGATGTCACTGTTAAACAGCTGCTCTGAGAATGTCAAACTTATCTTATTTACGCGGTGAACTCTTATAACTGGAATGTAATGCTTGCAAAACTAGTATTGCAGGCCGCATAAATGCGCCGAATAAATAGCCCTGTTACGGGCGTAACAGTTTTTACTTTATTATTAACGAAATTGTAGATTTTGATACGTTCATCATGGGATGCACTGTGTTGTGTATAAATGCAATGTGCTCACAATGAAGATGAACGTAACGTAATAAAATTTAGTTTCGTAAAATTTTATATTTTTACTTTATAAATTATCCAAAAGGTCAATGAATAACTATTTTTGTTAACAAAAATCATTCTTTGTTGAAACTACTATTGCATTTATATCTCATTAATTTCTTTAACAAATAAGGTATTTATTCTATGAAATGAAATATAATTATTCTTATTTCATCCAGTTTTTTAAATCATTAAGTAGCAATTATCATTTATGTCATAAGGGGCCATTCATTAATTACGTAAGGGTCCCGAGGGGGAGGGGGGTTCTCAAATCTCGACATGCCCTTATCTCAGGGGGAGGGGGGTCAAAGCCATTCTTACGTAAGATTGTATAAGTCGAAATAAGCAATTTTTAACATAGTTTGATCAATATTTGAGAGCAAAACTTTTGGGAAAACAAATATGAGAACTTTTTTTTTAAATGTACAATTCTATTTATACATACGTATTTTTATTTTAAAATTTTTTATTGCTGATTAAGTTTTTAAAATCTTTGATGTGTCTATTTTAACACATTTTGGAGCTTAAAAATAAAAATTATATTACGTTCTTTTTGTATATTAATCTTACTTTTATTATTTGAAAAAAAAACCCATATTATCACGCAATAACAGCATTGAATGATTTAAATAATATAATGGTATAACCAAAATTATCTTCTAAAAAATAAAAATCTTTGATTTACTTCAAATTATGAGTTTTAGTGCAATGGATCCATTTCTAAAACCAGATAAAATCTTACGTAAGAAGGGGGAGGGGGAGTCCGAGAAATCTTACGTACCCTTACATGGGGGTAGGGGGGTCAAAAATGGCCAAAATCATCCTTACGTAATTAATGAATGGCCCCTAAATATATCGGCATACATTCTACTTTAAATTTATAATCATTTTCAACAGATTATTATAATTTGTTTTACGTGGGGTACCCGTATCAACATACCCCCACGTTCCTTCCAGGAGGAAGTGATTGGGATACGCCCAATCAGCGCGCAATTGCGTAGCAATTGCTCCCAGTCTGCTCACTGGTCGGAGCGAGGTTGCCTATCCACCCTCTACTAGCTATCCAGGCTAGTACCGGAGCGATTGACTTAACACGTGCTCACCCGCCGGCACCCTCCCGTCCTATTTCATACGGGGCTAAGTACCTCGTCCAGCAATAGGACTATTCCCCAACTTAACTCAGTTGAATAGAGAGAGCCCTCCAGTCCTCTTTCATACCTTCATAAGCTCCTCCCCGAGGCAGGGGTTGGGGCCACTGCCCGATCGAATCCAACCTCAATTGTGGCGGGACTTGGTTTTTAAATGGTTTTGCCACCCCGATCTACCAAATTATAGGCTTGGTGGGCCCTCGACAGAGCTTCGTTTAAGTCTACACGTTATAGACTCCCAGTGTGTACCCGTTAAGGTGAAGTTGTCTTGATTGTGAGAGGCTATGTATTCGCTTCAACTCTCCTTAAGTGTAATGGCTTTCAGAGCTTCTCCCAACCGCTGTACCCGGCTGCATTCCGGATCATAGGGTGGTCGGGATAGCTTCTAAGCACATTTACCTGGCGGCATGCAGTTTCCCATCTGCCCGGGATAAACCTCACTTCGATTCTCCTCACTTAGGATTCAGTCAAACAGCGGGTTCCTTTGGTGACCATAAATGACCTCGGTCAAACAGCGGGTTCCGTTGGAGACCATAAATGACCTCGGTCAAACAGCGGGTTTCATTGGTGACCATAAATGACCTTATCCAAGGCGAGATTCGAATCCGCCCACACCGGTATCATATACCAGGGCTCCCCCTGATCGGTATGAGTAACCGTCGAGAATTCTCACGAATTTCTCTACCACACACTTGACCTGACAGCTTCATCCATTACCCAGTTTCCAAGGAAACAAGGATAGGGTAGAAGACAGCCAGTTTTATGGGTGAACGTCGTGTGGTCTCCCGAACACCCCAGATCATTTTCAACAGTACAAATAATACACCTGGAAAATTTGAGTGCGGTTTACTGCTTAACGGGCTTTGTGTGTATCAGACAAGGATGGGGATTTCTACATCGCGCAGATTGAAATAACGCAGATAGAAAAAATAGTATAAAGTATTCGTTTCATTAGTCGTTTTAGCGCACTTGTCCCCGCTACGCGGGTCGTTTTCTAAATTCGGACGCGTGCGCTAAAAACGTGTCTTATGAAACTAATACTTTAATATACTACTGGAAAATTTTGCAATCAAGCCATTTTGTCATGCAAAGAATAGCATATATACCTTGGAATTAAATTCTTTTTAACTATTCACTCATTTATGAAAAAGGTACTTTTCAGAAAATTAAAAACTTTAGAAAAAACGGTACTTTTTCTATTTGTATATGCATGTCCAAAAGAGATTTATTTAAATACCGGAAACAGTAACATTTTATTTGACACTGAGAACCAACAATAATTCTCCCAGTATACATTAACTAACATAAGGGCTCAGTCACGACAGACTTTAGTATATTAGGCAGGAGCTGTAAAAAAGCAACACTAAAACCTAAAGTAAGGATATTTTAGAGCCAACCTTATGGCAAAAAAGGTTTAAATCATGAATAAAGAGCGTAGCGGGTTATTCATGCTGCAACAGCTACAGGTTACCATGACAAGGAAATAAACGTAACTCAGATTTACAGGGAATAGTGGGAGAACAAGAAGATTTCACTAAGTGTATTATTATGTTTTAAAATTATTAACCTTCAGCATGAAAGAAAGCTGTCTCATGGTAAGGAAGTTCGTTTGGGACCTTGAGTCTTATAGTTCAAGAGCCAGCGACGGATTCCTTACAGTATTTTTAACAAGCGTATAACTGCTATGGAAGGTCCCTTTGAATATACTGAGAAGGGAACTCGACGTCTGGCAACTCTGCAGTGGTGGTTTTAGCGCCCCCGCGCTTCTGAAAGGTGTAAAAAAAAGGACTAAAAATATAGTATAATAACAAGTCTGACGCTTTGCTATGTTAAAGATAATCATCTGTTACATAAATAAAGAAATTTACAAACGTGTTTGTGAGTGGTAAGTTTACGGCAGATTCTTGTAATAACTAATAATAATAATAATAATGAATAACTAATGCGTATCGACGATCACTCCCCGTACGCGCGCTTATATCCAGTGCCCGCATAAGGCTGTCTCGCTCGCACTCACGCGTTTGCATAAGGCTATCTCTCCGAGTTGACTTATGTCAAACGTGTTTTATGGTCTGTCGCTTTGTTTCCACTGCTTTGTTATTTTACTTTAAATGGTTATTTTTATTATGAAAATCTGGCGGAAACCTACCACCCGCAAACACGTCTGTATTTATCGTTTTTATTTATATAGCAAATGATTTTCTTTAACATAGCAAAGCGGCAGACTTGTTATACTGTTTTTTTAATACTTTTTTACCCTTCAGAAGCGCGAGGATGCTAAAACCACCACCGCAAAGTTGCCAGACGTCGTGTTCTCTTCTCAGTATATTCAAAGGGATCTTCCATAGCAGTTAACCAGTTATACGCTTGTTAAAAATACTGTAAGCAAACCCGTTGCTGGCTCTTGGACTATCTGTAGATAAAACAGAAAAGATTTCTAGTCTCGTACAATCAGGCATGCCTTGTGCATATGAAATATTGTCGCAGACGTCCTGAAACACATGTTGCTATGTGACCGTTATGTTATAAATACAAGTATTGGCTGTACTTTGCATTTGCTTATGCACCAGCCGCTGCTGTAAACAATAATGTTTTTTCTATGAACAAATGAAACGTAAGTCAGTTGAATGCAACTATTAAAACTATATTTTGTATAAAGTTTTAATTATTATTCTCGTTGGTATTTCTAAGATAGTATCTCTTATTTTGTTATTTCTTAATAAGAAAAATGTTTTAAAAGTTTTATCGAATATTTATGTTTATATATTTTCTTTTTATAATTTTTACATTTACTTGAAAATCATCTAAGGGCCTTGATTGCCTTAAACCGATATGCTGTGTGAAGGAAAGATTTTTAAATAAGTATTTTTAATTTTTACATTCATTATTAATATGTATATCGTGGAAATGGCTTAATTAATTGAATATAGTATAAAATATTGTATATAAGGTGTTAATTTTAAGTCAGTAGGTAGGATTATAGTAAGTACCTAAATATTTATAAGACTTTTATAATTAGAAAGAGAGAAAAAGAGAAATTATTGTATTAGGGTTTTGTTATGGAATTTTAAATGTGTATTGTAAATTTAAAATGAACACCTTATATATATGTAATGAGATTGCATGGAACAAAAGTATGGAGAGGAGGGAACGTTGTGCCTCAGTCATATTTCAAACATTGATTAATTTTGTATTTGTATTTTTTATTTTGTTATTTGAGTTGACTATTAGTTTTTGAAGTGTCTGGTGTCACTGTTAAAGTGTTGAATAAATTATTGTATGGAATACAACTAGATATGCTATCAAATAACTGAAAGTATTTATAAAAGAGTGTATCACTAATAATAATCTGAGCAATCTAATACAATAATAGTTATTTTTCTGAAATCGTCAAGAAAGCTTGTCATGACAGAACTCAGGTTGGTCATGAAAGTGTCACTTTAAAGACTAGTCACTTTCATGATTTTTACAAGACTCCTGTCACTTTACAAGACTCATCTGTCATTTTTAGACTGCAATTGAATTAGAAATCGTCACTTATCTTATGAAACGTTTATTTAATATAATTAAAAACACTAACAATCAAATACAACAAAATATTTTTGATTTGTTGTTGATTCATTGTCATGGATATTAACTTCTCATACGACTCTGATATTGATATATTTTTTCAGTTTAAATCTATTTTTAGTTTTGAAAAACGATTTCAGAAAAAATATAATACATCACTGGTCATGAAAGTGTCTCTGCTTGACTCGGAGGCTTTAAAGAGATACTCGGATGCTACGCATCCTCGTACTCTTCAATAAGCCTCCTCTTCTGCAAAGTTTCACTTTCATGACTTGTAATGTAATACACTATTGTATACCATGGCCATGAAATTTATCTTTAACGTACCGAGAGAATAATCCTCGCAAAGACCGTTTACTCCCGAGGCAGGACAATGTCAAGGGCGGTAAAGAATTTTGCATAAGGTATACCACAAAATTTTTTTGTGCAACCGTAAAAACTATGTAATTACAAATTATATTGCTTTTAAAAAACCACAGTATAATTCATTGTATAGTGCTTTCACTTTAGATAGCAAGCTGTTAAGTTAGTTACCCTTATAAAATTTTAGAAGTGAATGTCAATTTTTAATATTGGAAGATTCAGGTATTCATATGCTTTTTAAATGTTCCAAATTATGAATTAAAATAAAATACAGATTTATGTACTTGTATTTGGTTTTTCATTTTTTTAAATGTTTTATACATTTATTTATTACAAATATATAGAAATTACAAAAATTAACAATATCAACACGTAAAATTATAAAATATTACAGATATATGCAAATACTGACCAACGCATCTTATATTTTTGACAATTTAACCTAAAAACATCTTGACTATTGAGTTTATTTATGACATTTAGTTTAACAATCGTTACTAAAGGTAACACTAATGTTACTAAGGAATTTCACATCCTCTATAGCGTATGTGATATGTCCACTTTACATATGGTTGCACAAAAAATAAATTTGAAAATCAAAATAGTTATTTATGTATTAAGGGCATAATGAAGCTTTTATGGCCACAAGCGTTATTTCTAGCCCGAGGCGTCAATTGAGGGCCCTAAAAGCAAGTTATGCCCGCTAAACATACACTATTTTATGCACAGATTAAGTTTTAATGTCAAATCTATTATTGTGTAAAAATATAATTAAATGAGTACGTAGGTACATCAAGTAGCTGTGCGTATATTTATGTGCTTATATGAAGTACGTTACTATAGTTACTATTCCAAAATATTTAATTTCAGCTTATTTTCACTGGCAAGAAGTTTACAAATTATATTAATAACCAATCAAGTTCTACAAAAAAACTACTGACATTTAATTGACGTTTCGTTATTGCCCGTCTGACCATACAGAGACCCTTGGGCCATAAAAAAGACTTTTATGTTTAGATGAGTCTTGCAATAATAATCTAATTATAATGCATCTGTGCATAAATATAATTAAATGAGTACGTAGGTATATTAAGTCGCTGTGCGTATACTTATGTGCTTATACGAAGTACGTTACTATAGTTACTATTCCAAAATATTTAATTTCAGCTTATTTTCATTGGTGAGAAGTTTACAAATTATATTAAGAACCAATCAAGTCCTACAAAAAAACTTCTAACGTTTAATTAACGTTTCGTTATTGCCCGTCTGACCATAAAAAGACCCTTGGTCCATAAAAAGACGTTTATGTTTAGATGAGTCTTGCAATAGTAGTCTAATTATAATGCATCTGTGCATAAAATACTTTATGTTGACAAAGTCTACTGAACAGTGCATTTGACTATGCACCATGGGGAACTAGCATATATTTATGAATTTATTTAAATTTCTACTTACCAGGATTTCTTCAACGTTAATTTTGTTAATGTAACGGTAAAAAACTATTTCAAAAAATTATTAAACAATGCAAGAGTTTAATAAAATAATGAAGTTCCTCAGTCGGTATTTTTGAGCCAACTTCTTTATTGTTTTTGCATCTTCTACTGAACCAGATACAATACATTTTTTAACTTATTTTTTGTTTAAATTTTACAAACAATTCAGGATTATACACTCGAAAAAAACGCACCAAAAATACCAAAATTTCAAACAGTCATAACTCGGCGGATTTTAGACGAAAATGGATGAACCTTTGAGTACTAAAAAGTTTAAAGTGTCTAGTTTAAGGGCGTGCGAGCGAATTCCCCCCCCCCGCGACCGCCCGCAGAAAATAAAAATGTTCTTGATTAAAAAAATGTCAAACTTTAACAGCTTGTATGGCGTACCAAAAAAATCGTGGACCCTATCGACCGCCAAGGCAATAAAATTCAGTTCTTTTTCTGTCAAGTTTTTGAAACTTCGAGTGCCTTCGATTTTTTGGCGCAAAGTTATGAATTTTTGAAATGTATCCTGCATTTTGTCGGGTGTTTTTCCTCTTCTGCCAGCGACATTATTATCGGTTGAGTTTGAATCTTTTCTTTTCCAAATTCAAAAAAATTTGAAAAATGTTTAATTAATAAAAACATTTTTTTATTAACGTTCATTTTTTTTAACGTGTAACCGCCGACAACGTTACCCGATGTGCAAGGGCCTAAATTAATGTTTTGATTTTTATTTTACTAATGTTGAAATTAATCAATATCAGAAAGTTATTCGAAGCGTTACAATGCCATAATTAACGGGCATTCAACGTGCACGAATTGCTGCTTTCTGGAGGTAGGAGTTAGCATGCGACACACACACACACACGATGTGTAAAATCCGACCGACAACCTCCTCATGGTGCACATCGGGTAACGCTGCTGTCGGCGGTTACACGTTAAAAAAATTAATTTATTAATCAAAAACATTTTTAAAAAATTTTTAATTCGGGAAAAAATGTTCAAACTCAACCGGTAATAATGTCGCTGGCAGAAGACGAAAGACTCCCGACAAAATGCAGGGTAAACTTCAAAAATTCATAACTTCGCCAAGTCATCGTAGGCACTCGAAGTTTTGAGAACTTTACAGAAAAATGGCTGAACTTTATTGCCCTGGCGGTCGATTGGGTCCACGATTTCTTTGGTACACCGTACAAGCTGTTAAAGTTTGACATTTTTTGAATCAAAAACATTTTTTATTCTTCGGGGGATGGCGGGGAGCGGAAAAGCTTAAACGTAACATTCGCTCACTCGCCCTTAAACTAGACACTTTAAACTTTTTAGCACTCAAAGGTTCATCCATTTTCGTCCAAAATCCGCCGAGTTATGACAGTTTGAAATTTTGGTATTTTTGGTGCGTTTTCAAGTGGTGCGTGTTTTTCCTCGAGTGTATGTACCTACTTTGAATAGATAGGAAAAGTTTGTGTATGTGTATAAAGCTGTTTATGGTTTTATTTTGCCGGAAAAACAATGTTTAGCTATACAGGATGTAGAATCGCTTCACGCACAATACAGTTTTACGTACATTTTGTTTCAAACCCTAATATTATCTCTCCTAATTATTTTACAGTTAAGATATTAAGCAATGCTATAAATAAAGAAGTTACAAATTGAACGATGCCGTTGGTTATGGATTACATTTGATTGTAACCGGAAAAAGTAAAGAAAATAAAACTTTCGTTTATGCAAAAAATTGCTATTCCTTGGAAACATTGGAACAATCAGAAATCAATTGAAGGGTTAGCGATAACAAAGTTGTATGTAACATTTTGTTGAAATGAAATATTGCTGTTAAAAAAACGTTAGTATATCCTTGTTAGAAGGTGTTGGCATCCTAGAGATATAAAATATTCTTAAACAGATTCCCGTAATGCTAGTTTTTAAAGCTTGAAAGTGTAGTATGCCATTTAGTAACGCTGTATGTCTGTTATCAGTTCATGTTGCTGTTGAATTCCTTTGTTACATACAACATTGTTACGGCCGACTCTTCAATTATGTAAGATAGAACAAACTGTATTCCATACTGGAGAAGGTGCAAATTATTTAATCTTTGGTATAATAAAAAAATGTTATATGTTATCTAGTTCGTAATCTACTTTGTTTATAATGTTTATTTGTTCTAATAAAATTATTCTTTGCTTATCCTTTAAGAATCTTACAATTTCTTCCCTAAACTATCAATCATAAATACATCTTGAGTACCATCCTATCTAATGCCAAATGTATTCTTGAAATATATAGAGAAAAAAAATAAATTTGTAGAGTTTATACGGAATTTTTAATTTTTTTTATTTTATTAATCAAATTCTACATCACTACAAAAGTGTTGGTAGGCCTAGCTAGGCCTACTTTTAAATTATGTGAAAATCAAACTGCAACAGTTTTAATGCACTGTTGAAAAATACAAAATAGGTATATAAAAAAAACAATTTACTAAATTTTAATTTATTTAATAATAAGTTTTTACATCAACTACAAGAACTACATAAATCAATTTTGCATCTTAAATATTCTTTTCAGCAGTATATGTTCGGAATATAAAGATATTTTTCTCGGTTGTTAAATGACGATGTCAACTGCATTTTGTTAAAAGCATACCATAACTAGTTAATTCATACATACATTAACTTAATCATCTGCACTTTAACCGTAACATTAATTTGAAATTCAAACACACAAATAAATGCCTTTTCTGTAGGAAATAAAAAATGCTTTAGCTTTTTTACAATATTTGTAGTCTGTCAACTAAAATATATAACAACTGCATTTTTGTTAAATTTCTCATATATGTAATTTTTAAGAAGGAACTTAAAAACAATAGGAAAGAGTATGAATACATACACAATAATTACAGTTGTTAGAGATTTAAATATTAGTTAACTTATATCATTTCTATAGTGTCGCTCAACAAAGTGACACTATTACTTAATTGATTTCTCATTAATCTGTGTTCACTTAACAAAAAAAAGAATAAATTGTAAGTAGTCAGATAACATGTCATAAGGTTTAAGTAAGCAGCTGCTATACGGAATCTGACAAGCGCTTATAAAAAAATTTATTAAAAGCTCGATAATGTAATTTAATGCTCAAAACTTATTAAGAAAAAAGAATGTTTAGTAATTTTTAGTAGTTCAGCATTATTTAACAAACTATTATTTAGTGTTAATTATATCTTCAAAAACAAAAACTGTTTATGTACTATAACTTCTATTTGGCATTGCTATAATGCCTGCAAATATTTTAAATTAGGCACGTACAATTTATTATTAAAACTAAATTGTGGCTAAAAAACTTTCTTCTCTGCATGATAATTGCTATAAGTATGAAAAGTAAAAAAATATTGGTAGGTATTGGAATAGTTTGTAGTTATAATTTGTAATGCAGTATTAATTATAAGGATTGTAAAACTGTTATCGTTTTAAAACATATCTGTACTCAAAATAAAATATGCTGCTGCAACACTTACTTGTTTTATTATTGTCTGAAAATTATCTGGTATAACAACAAATGAACATAACATCTCAAATAAAATCCAAGAACTTTGTTAAGCAGCTGATGTAATGAAGTACTCTTTACTATTAGAAACCAGATTGGTTCATAAATCATTTAAGATAAAAATTATGTCTTCCTATCATGTCGATCGCTGGATGAGAAATTGCTGCTTGGTTATGGATAAAGTAGGACAATGCTTCTGGAGACAAATTGTCAAAAAAAGTTGACGACAAATGGATATTTATCTTTAAATTCAGAAATAATTTCAGAGGGAAAGCATGTTCAGAAGATGTTCTACTACAGATAACTGTTTTGCTGTAGCTTAAAATTTGTTGTTGTATTCATGATCCACAAATTGGTAATACTCTCTCAGACTTTCAATGCTAATATTGTACAAATAAGAATATTGGAAAACGATAGTACCTACCTGTAGATCTAAATGATGAAGCTTTAGCTATGGACTATATAACCTACATATAAATAATATAAATTGTCTAAATTTAAGTTTTACTTATCAAATAACGAGGCTCATTTTACTATGAATACTAAAAATTGAGGATTACCTGGAATTGATTGAAAATTGACAGAGTATAGTGTATCGCAAGAGTCTGAAAAAAAATATTCAAAACTCATTAATTTCTCTTTCCTTTATCATCCACCTTAGTATTGGCGTAGCTTAGTATGGCTAATGTATAGGCAATTGCATTAATAAACCTAGTGGAGTTTATACATGGCTTTTCCAATTAGGCAAAAAAATGTTTATTTTGACAGTCTTCCTACTAGAGTCATCTTGCTGATATAAATAAAATCAATTTGATTAGATGTCAGAATTTAGAGGTTATCAATGGCAAATGGACAGAAAAATAATGTTCAAGTTTTTAATGTATATATGAATGAGCATTATCATTCTTCTAGATATATTTTGCAAATAAACAAATACTTTAATATTATTAATACCGAAAACTCCATATACTCTTACCATAACAAAATAGGTGCTTTTTAAAGCGCCATCTTCGCAGATGGGTGTGCAACTACTAAATGTTTATTTAGTGAGAAACATGCATCTAATTAAACAATAATATTAATTTTGATAAGCAGTTTCATATTTGTATAGGGGAAGAGGGGGAACAGTGTTACACAAAAAATATTTTTTGATATAATTCAGTACCAAATAAAAATTTTAAAATTTATTCTCTTCCTAGTTTAAGAGTTACGAATCTTGTTTCAACTTTTACATTTAACTTGCCTTGATTATTTCAACTTTTAGAGAAATTAAGATTTATTCAACTTGGTGCTCTGTGTAACACTGTATCCTAATAGTGGGGTACACTGTTACAAGGAAAGGTTAACAATGTTAATGTTAATAAAACAACTTAAAATTCTTATATTCTTGTGTTGTACGTACGAATTTATAAGTTGGATTAACTTCTGTATTCGTTTTACGTGTAATTGACAAAATTCTGTGTTTTATTTTAGCCTCGTCTTGTATTACCACAAAGTTTCCAACATCGATATCATTTGAATGGAATAATGTATCTTTGTCACTTAGATGCAACTTGGACTGATCACTGTCTGCACAAGTGTTACATAAATAATGTTACACTGAAATAAATTGTATTTCACTCTAAATAATTACTTTTGATATTAAAAAGTATACATACCTTAATTTCTTGAGAACCCATCAGTGAATATTAACCAAAATTCACCTACACTTGGTTAACACCAAAGTACTTCTAACATGAAAATATAAACAATGTTTAATATAAAGCAATCCTAAAACCCTTAAGTGTAACACTATAGTACGTGTAACATTGTTCCCCCTCTTCCCCTACCAGCTTACAACATATCTAAACTATTCAGTCTTTCATTAAAATGGCTATTTTTTAATTACATACTTTCCAAATGTTTTAGAAATGTCAGGTTTAGTTGCACACCACACTGCAAGAGGCACTATAGCCCGTTCCACGGGCACGTCCCATTATATGTCATTTATTAGTCATATGATGTCGTCGACCTATAATGACTTAAAAATAACGTCATTATAATCTCAGTGTGCTGGCTGGGTAATAGTATTAAAACAAAGTTGTTTTAATTATAGTCTAAGAACTAGCGAACACGACCGCTTCACAACTCCGTAATGGATAAAATCCCTTTTATTATCTGTATTCATAGTATATGAGTAGGAAAACCCTTGTCTGGCAGGGCCAAAATTTAAAAAAACATTACATTATGTAATGTTTTTTTAAATTTTTATATGAATCAAAATACTGAAAAAGAACGATAGCAAACTTGCCAGACAAATATTCCTCTGGTTAGTGCCAGATCAACACTAATTAATTAATTATTTAAAGATTTTAACTATAAGTGTAATGTCTGTCTTTTTTACTAAGTATAGTTGATCCTTGTATAATGTGATTGCAAAATGACAGATCAAGATTCCATTGATTTCATCCCTGAAAAGTTAATAAACTTATGCTATTTTATGTATAACTGGTTGCCTATGTGTGCACAATGCTCTTATACTTGAAATCTTTTAATATGTAATTAATTAATTAGTACTGATCTTGCACTAATTAATCAGAGAAATATTTGTCTGGCAAGTTTACTATCTTATTTTTTTAGTATTTTGATTCATATAAAAATTAGAAAAACCATTACATATGTGTTTCAAATGTAACATTTTTTAACCACACTATTGGATCTCTTCCTCCATAAGTCAGAGGGGTTGCCCTGCCAGACAAGGGTTTTCCTACTCATGTACTATGAATACAGATAATAAAAGGGATTTTATCCATCACGGAGTTGTGAAGCGGTCGTGTTCACTAGCTCTCCGACTATTAATCCTATGGGAGAAAAATAAATTTCATGGAGGTATATACAAAAAGAAGCCTACTATATAGTATCGATTCCAATAAAGTAGCGATATTACATGAAAATGTCATTGAGTATTGCTTTGGTATCTTAATTGTAGCCATAGGCGTAACTAGTGGGGGGCCAGGTGTGCCCGGCCCCCCCTAGAATGGCCATGGACCATTTAATACAAGCTAGACGTAAATAATTCTAATATCAGTTTAAACGATTGTAGTCATCATTTTGTGTAGATATAGCTCAGTATAAGTAGTTAAAGTGTATAATTAACTATTTTAGAAAAAATAGTTAAGTGTACATAGTAAGCTCATCTGTGCAGACAAAAAAAAAACAAAGTTTCTTTCTTAAGGTTTAGTTTATTACACTAGTTAGATTATAATTATTAACAAAAAGATTTAAATAATGTTGTAAAGAAATAGTATATTACATTTCGAGGGTTGTAAGTAGCAAATTAGACTTTGAAATTTCATGCGTACATAATTTGTCTTACAACTAGAGCGATATCTTTTCTCCGACCACACATTAAATTGATTGCCAAAGTGTGACATTTTTTAAATAACAGTTTGGATTTTTGTACTTGTCAAATATTTTTACAAAATAACTAGCAATGCCGCCAACACAAATATGTGATAAACAAAAATGTTCCCACTAACTGTAGCATAATATACATATTACATAACAGTTTTCCTTTTCATTACATAATAGTGTTCACAATGACACCTTACTTGTCAAGTAAATCGTTGTACTTGACAACTTACGTATATGGAAGTAGAAAAGTAATTCATGATTTGTAGTAATGAAACCAATAAGACCAGCAGTGCCAGGGTTCTTGTGCACCTGAAGAACCTGGAATTGTCAGGGAAGATTCTTTGTCTGGAAAACTCAGGAAATTTACAAATTTTAAAAGCGCAAGGGTGCTGTCATCAGTCATTAATAATTGAATATATAATATAGGTACATAAACAGATTTAAATTTCTACCGAAGTCAACTTGATTTGCTTTTTTCGAGGTTTTTGCAGAAAACCAAAGAACAAATTGTGCCCTTTTTCTCAGAGGCGCTCACATTTGGTACTGCTTTCAGTACGAACGCAATAAATACGTTCCTGTAATATACTTTTTTTGTTACAGTAGGTACTATATTCTTTACGGAAAGCAGCTGACTTCCCTTTCTGGTTAATTTTTTTTATGGATTGATTTAATCCTTCGTACAAAGTCACCACTAGTCTGGTAGGTTTATTTTATTGGAAATGTGTACAAATAAATTGTCATATCCTTCACATTTTGAAGTAGAGTACCAAACTTCAAAATACTCCATGCGGGAAATGCAAAACTTACTCCATGAAAATTAAAAAATAGGTGTCATGCAAATCCGTGCGAAATCAACCGACTACAGTATTGGAAAGAAGACACTTCAAACTTTCAGTTAAGCTATATATGATCGTGACATATTGCAGCATACATACTTAGATTCTCCAAAATATTTCATCAACATGCATTTTATAAACACTGAGATATAGCTTGAGTTTGGATTTTTTTAAAACAATATTACAGAAGATACAAATTTTTCATTAAGCCAATAAAATAATACACACATATAGGACCATATTCACCTATATAGGACATTTTTCTCAAACACTTAAGAAGACTGTAAATTTCTAAAACACATATTCTTTGAGAGCGCGTCAAATGCAAGTTCATAAAGTCGTCTGTTGCACTTTTCTTGTAAAACAACTTTGGGGTGTAATTACTCGATTGCAATTCGGGATACAGGATTGGTAAATGCATTTTTGAGGTCAGTGGTTATCTGTGATCGATTTGAAAATGGGGCTGGTAATGAAATTAAACTTCGACTTCTTTACGTCTAGCTTGTATTAAACGGTCCAGCGTGCGCTCTATGGGGCCGTCCATTAACCTGGGGCCTGGCCCCCCTAGAGAAATTTTCTAGTTACGCCCATGATTGTAGCGTGCAAAAAGAAAGGGAAGCACGTAATTTTCATATGAATTTCTATTCCAGCACTACTTGGGATATGATTAAAATTTTAAACTAATAATGACATTATCAAAATGTCAAAATAAAATGTACACTTCTAAAGAACGCAATATGTATAATTAGATTAATATTACACTAAAGAATATTTTGAGGTTTAAGCTATAAAATATCCAGTAAGTAATTAATGTAAGAATTGTAAAAATAAAGATTATTGTTATTACATTTACTCACGTAACCGATATTATACATTGATTACTTATGATAAAACATGTTTTGATACCTTGAAACCTTTATTAATAATTTTTATTTATGTAACTCTTGCACAAATTCTCAATTAAATTTCGAATTTTATTTTGTAATTTAATTTAATCCCTAATTTATTATTTAATATTTATATTTTCAACAACCTAAAATACTGGCATTAATCAATAGGCGTTCGAATTTCCCGCTGAGAAAGCGCGGGGATTCTACAGAAAACTGCATAATACAAATTATGGAAACGTCAAAATCTTCTGCACCAAGTGAAAGGTTAAGTTTTTCCGACAAGAGAGTTGACGTTTTCTCTAATGTTTGTAAACAAAATAACAGTATATTAAATGTGATGACTTCTTCAAGAGTTGTTAGGGGCACGAAAGGCCGAATAACTCTTTGCGTGTGTGCAATATTAATTATAACCGGTATTATTGTCTGTTACAATAACACACTTTCACAACTTGATGATGTACGAAGAGCCAACGATCAGTGCCATCAGCAACAAGAAAATTTATCAACACAATTACAGGGTAAATATAGCTGATTTTAAGAATATAAATTAGAAACTAATGGTTTGTGTTATTTTAGTGATATTTGATTATAAACAAAGGCTAGAAAAATCACTCAAGACTGAGAAGGCTGAGCATCAACAAACCAAGAAAGATTTTGGAAATAAATTAGATGAAGAGAAATTAAAGAATGAAAAGACTTCTAATGAAGCTAATTTAAAATTATCATCAGTACAACAGCAGTATAATATGTTACAGGTGAATATTCTTAGAGATTTCATCACAGAAAAATGAGGGTCAATACTTTCTAAGTAGTCACGATTATTATTAATATTTTATGTTAATGATGAATAGATGGATGGTACATGTTAAGCATATCTAACCTTGGATTTATATCAAAATTATCTTTTAATCACAGATTGGATTTTAAAAGTTTTATTAATAATTTTTCCTATTTGTAATTTCCCAGACTGAATATGACGATTACAAAGAAGAAAGTAGTAAAATGCAACAACAACAGCTAAATGAAATTAATGATTTACAATCAAAATTAAAGGAAATCCAGAGTCAGTTAAAACAAGCCATTAGTGAAAAAGATAATACTTTCGAGCATTTAAAAGTAAGTACTTTTTAAGGAATTGCTTTTATCTTCTAATAATTAAAAGGATTATTATAGATAAACACTTTTTAATTAAAGGTAAGTATAATTTGAATGCAGAATTGCATAATAATTGTCGTTTGTAATGTGTACAAATATTTTACAAAATCTGTGATGCAATTCTTAATTGTTTGCACTATGTTTATAAAATTGTTTTAAAATTTCATTATTAACTTTTGCTCCAAGATTAAAATAGAAGTAGTCATATTGTTGTAGACAGTTCTGATTATTTTATGTAAAATTAATGTCTACATTTTAATATGTCAGCGTGTACAGTACGTGATTATCTCTGTTTATTTTACAATTTTTATGTAAAGGCATAAGCAAACATAGTAATTGTTTAATTAAATATTATGTACACTTGATAACATTTTGTATGTGTAAAAATTATATTGAAGGTACAATCTAAAAGAAAAAATTTATCTAAAAGCTAATTGATGCATCTTAATTGAATGAAAGTAACGAATTAGACTCTTATTTATTTTTTCATAAGAATATTCAAGTAAAATTATTAGAACAGTAGTAGTAGAAAATATAAAGAATTCACTAGGTACTCCAATATTACTGTTCTTTGTAAAACTAAAAAAGCATTGAAAACTTTAAGTTATCGTAGTATGGAAAATTATATTACAATTTTTTGCAATATTAAATTATTAACGTTGCAATGTTAAAATAAAAGTCGAGATTTTTCCGGCTATTTAGCAACACCAATGGTTTCAAACTCTTTGCCTTCAGGATTTGTTTTCTAGGTTGGGTGCTTGTTCGCCCTTCACCATTGTGCGTGTATGACTTAACTAAGCTTATCAGACACAACAGTAAGTATAAAGGCAACTTAAAACAGCTTAAAGCAACTAGAGGACCGACTGACAGTCCAAAAAGTTTTTCGATCTGGCTCTATTAACATGCAGGTTGATGTGGATTTGAGATTAGAATGTAGACAAATTAAAAATTTTGCATTTACATTTGGAGATAATATGCTTATTCCAAGCGATATTTAATCAGAGATAAATATTTTTTTATCTACTTATATAAGAGATTAGCGAGAGATGCCAAATGCTTTTAAGGTCAGGCAAACTCCTTATCTTATCTATTGCTCTGTGATCTCCTACCCCAAGGGGCCCGAGATAACCAATAAAGTTGAGAGTAGCAGATCTATCATTTTGACTATATTGGCCAACTATTTGGCAATACAGACTTCCATAGCTCAGTAGTCAGGGCGGCACTGGCCGGGATAGACCTAGCTAGAGTTCCTGAATGAAAGCTTTAACTGTGTTATTTTAGAGTTAGGACACGAATGTCAAAATCTATCTCTTTCTAGGCCAAAACTAAGTTGTTCGAAACAGATACTTTTTTTCTCTCTTTTTACCAAAGATTAGAGAGAGTTAAGATAGGAAACTGGCATAAGAGCACTATGTAAAAAACGACTAAGCTTTTTGTGGTCCAATTTCCCCTGAGGCATTAGATGTCGCAATATTCGCTACAATATCATGGCCATTCATATTCACTGACGGCGGACATGAATGAAGTTGGTCATGATAATACGACTGGCGTCGAATTTAGAACTGTAGATTCGCAACAATCGCTACAGTATCATGCAATATGGATGGCTCCAAATTCAGGAAAAAAGTATATACTAAAAATAGTTCCTCCTTTTTAATTTTCAAGATTATCTAAAAGAAATAAATCTACTGGTTTGTTTAATGATGACTGTATAATACAGATTATACACAGAAATAATGCTGTTTCGCCTTTAATAATATGCATGGATGACAAGTTTTAAACTGTTCCGATAAAAGAAATGCTCGCTACATATCCTGAAATCCTTTTTCGTGCTGCTACTTTCTACATATTTTAATAAATCATCTCGTGCAGCGAACTTAATCCATTTCTTTGCACTGAAAAAAACAGGAAAAGTAGTCCTAAAGAGCAATAATGAACAGAACCAAAAGATACTTACATATTTACGTTCTTTGGCAACGTTAAATAAGTATGTTGAGGATGATTATCTTTATTATTGCGGGAATTTCCTACTACACAACACGAGACCATTTTTTTCTTTCAATTTAGAGAGCAAATCTTTCCAAAACAAAAAAAATTACTCAAAATCGTGCTTTGAAGATGATTTTTTTCACAGTACAAGTTTTTATTTGGTGTTTATAGGTAGTGTTACCAATGGTTACCAAAAAATGATAAACAAATATACATCAATTACTTTTTTACCGACCAACTTGCTTTCCTCTGAGACTATCGATGGCAATACCTACAACATCGTCGCTTCGTTTCCTATCTTAACCCTTTCTAATCTTTGCTTTTTACTTTAATGACAACATTCAGCAGCTGTCAGTTATAAATTTTAGGTTATGCTGTCATGTTTAGTATTGTAATGAAAGCATGTAAAAACTTTTAATGTTGCATATTATCATTTATTTACTATTTGTAGAGAATTTTTAAAACTACTATAGTACATATATCAATTTTATATCTAATAATTTACGACAGCTTTTAATAAAGTATTAATTATATTGAATTTCAGATTTATATAATTGTGATATTGACACTTTAATTTATTAAACCAATTTTCATGATTACCAACCTTCTAATAAATAATTTCTAAATATGAAATGACACTAAGAAAATCTGACATGCATGACTTAACTCTAAGGTTAGGGCCATACTGAAAGCGATTTGCTTAGAGGGTAAAATGTAGCGGTTTACTTAGATGGAAGCGGTAAGCGACGCGGTGTCCATCTAGAAATCAATTAATTGTTTCTTTTGCAGTCTGCAATTCACCGAGACATCTTCAGTACTGTGTTAACTTTTGTTCTGTCAATAATGCCGTTGTCAAAGTTCTCAAAAAATATGTTATTGTTAGAAAACATATCTTTGAGATTTGGTTGTAACAAGATCATACTGGATTCATGACTGCAACAAGCTCCACGATAAACGTGGATTGTCATAACGCTCCTATTTGATAGACGGCATTAATAGTTTTCTCACTGCTCATTATTAAATGCAAATGAAAAGAATAAATGCAAAATTTAATCGTCTTCTTCCCTACAGGACGGCTTCCCTCTAGGTAAAATGCGCGATTTTAACCAACATGTTGAATTACTAAGTGGCAATGTTCGCGGTTTAGAAATATAGCAACCCTCTAAGCACAGGCGATATGGCCGCTTCGATAAGTTGTACCGTGTATTTTGTAATCGCTTACCCGCCAAGAAAACCTCTTAACTCTACTCTCTAAGCAAAATGCATTCAGTGTGGCCCTAACCTAAGGGCAGGTTGTATAAACACAGCTTAACTTTTAAGGTAGAAAGTCACCCAAATTTAAAGTCAAGCTCACTGCTGTATATGAATAAATCAACAAATTTTAAATCCCATATGAACATTATAGAAAATTAAAAAATTATTTATTGGTTGTTTAGCACACAAAAATTGTCATTTTATATCAGAAAACAAATTAATAATGATAACATCGTTGTTCGCTTTACTAATGTAGTATACATTGATGCGTAAGGTTTGACAACGCAATGTACGATCAGTATTTGACGTAAAACCAAAGTGAGGTTAGAGTTTGGTAAAAATTATTGACTGCTGCACGTTAAATAGATATATGCTGTGTTATGAATATGATTGTGACCAAAAATTATTTTTTTGGTAACATCGTAAAAGAACAAGTGTGTGGTATAGCTTCAATTTGGTCGATTCGCTGTCCTTCTTGCAAAGTTGTCAAATACGTTCACACATCAGAAACAATCACGAATCAAAACGTCATGTTTTGAATATAAAACTTGCAGCAGGTAGAAGATTCTTAATACTATTTCTTATTATCATTATCATTTTTTGTGTATAACATTAATTAATTAAAAATTGATCTTCAACGATGATCAATGCCGGTATTGGGTCAAGTCAAATCAACGCGATTTTCACATCACTTGACATGCCTGCTGTGAGCAAAACAAAGTTGTAGCAAGCAGGGGATATTATAGAAAGTCTAGTAGTGAGAAAAAGTTGCGAGAAAGATTTGCTTCAAGAGCGGGAACTAACAATAAAAAGGCTGTTGTAAGATTATCACTGTTTTTCAATATTGCAGTACAGAACTTCAATCCTTTTTATACACATATAAACGGTTACTAATGAACTTCATATTTACTCACTTATTAATCAAAAATTAGACTGATTTGGCCACTCAAAGTGTCTCTTTAATATAGAGCACACACTCAGTAGTCCGCGACCACTTCGCCGAACCACACTGGGATCACATACAAGTAATGAGAAAAATCAGTGTTAATACAATTTTCATTTTATTACATTCAATTTTATTTATTATATTTGATTTCATCTATTTAATTGATTTACATATATCATTCTTTTCAAGTAATATAAAAAATACCAACATACAATTCATCTAACATATCAAATTTGAATTTTATTTAAACTTATAGAGTATTTTTTTAATATCAAATACTCTGCAGCAATTAATTGTTTTACTCTTAAATATTTTCGAATATAATATGTCTGAAGAATTTGTGTTTTTAGGTTATATTCTACATAAACCGTTTAACTCTACAACTAAACAAGTTTACACAGATTTTAATCTGTCCAGTTACAGTAACAGTCAAATTGCTTTCATGAACACAGATATATTTTGATGATTACATTTTCATTTATCTGTTATTTAGAGGCTTGAACATTTTGGGAGTAAAATCTCCAATAAGGGTACACTGACAGTTCCACACTTTTTGTTCATTTATTGAGGGCATCTAGTTAAAACAAACTAGTCGTTTAGCATGTCTTAATAATACCAAGATGTTTGTTCTACTACAGAATTTATTCGGTTGCAAGAAGTGTCATCATGAAGGGAGTGTCTGTTATGGGATGTTGTATGTAATTCAATAAAAAAATCATTAATCTGCTTTCAGGTTGTAACTGTTTTTAATTATAAACTAATTTTTATATGACAATTAAACAATTAAAAAATCTGAAATTAAATTAATATAATAAACATATTTATTGAGAATTAATGAACAATTCACTATTGTTGGGCTTTGTGTCCACACTAATTGGAGTAGTTTGTTATTATATCCCAGGCACTTGGGCAGAATCAGAACTGGAGCCTGAAAATCTCAAGTATTAGTATTTTGTGTCGTGCCAAAACCTGAACTGAATCTTTTCAAGGCGAGTGTCGGAATCGGAACTGGAACCAAAAGATTACCGGATTTTCTTGTTTTTTTTCTTAGGTTCTTGACACATTTCTCAAAATTTAATATTTAAAAGCAATGCACTAAGCATTCTAGACATTCTCTTGAAATATTTTAAAGATGGCCTTGTCTTTAAACTATTTGCCTGCTTTTGTCGTTGTGACCATGAAGGTTTGTAATGTCTATTAACGTCATATGATCTTAGCATGTTAATATTACGATTATTCTTTACTGTATTTTTATTAAAGTATATGTACATGTAATGTATGTGTCATCTTTATATTTATGTACTATTACGAGATAAATAATTGGTATGGTTGAATTAGGCAAATTTTTAAAAATAATATTTTTCATGTATGTTGAAAATAATCAGAATTTCTTCAACAATGGCAATGTCGCCCTGAATCTTATGCTGGCTTGAATAAATCCTTCACGGTTTTCATATCCACAAATAGCTATGCCTCACTGCCTCTGAAACAAGACGTGTTTTATCGTTTAACTGCTTAAGTGTTACAGGGAAAACGTGAAAAAATGCAAGGGCATATTTACCATTTTTGAGGCCTCCTCCCGTACTATCAATAATATTTTAATTATGTGATACGGTTTCAGAGAATACTTATTTTTTGATTATTTATTTATTTAAGATTATTGAAAAAATTAAAAAAATAATAATTTTATTCTTATTACATAAATATATAACCATTTGTTCATTGTAATTTAGCAAACCTGTAATGTCATTTAGTAATTTTTCAGGCTCCAAGCTGTAGCTTATTTAGCTTAATGGTAAATCCGACGCTGGTCGGTAGCCATATGTAAGCTAATTTTCATATTTTTAGTCATTGGTGGCTCAAAACCATTTACGTCCATTGCAATAATTAATTCGGATTAATGTATTGGGTTCGATTTTATAGGAGGTACAGATATTAACGGACTTCTGTTGTCCTTTTGGTCTGACCCTTTAAGATTCATTTGAATACCATCAGCAGCAAAGAAACCATTACATTCTAAATCTATTGCGTTTATGAACCGAATGAATCAGTTTAAGTATGATTGGATTGTATGTATGGTTGTAAGGATGTTAGCAGTGAAACGTTCATTGTGGACATACCGCAAAATATACTAACCTTACTTTTGTAATGTCAAACTTTAAGCATTAGCTGTCACTAAATTACAAAAGTAAGGTTAGGTATGTCTTGCTGTATGTTCACAATTAATGCTATTTTATTCATTTTATACTCATTTATTTTCACAACAGCACCCAGACACACTCAACAACACTGCTGGTGTAAATTTTACTGTATTGCATATCGATGACATTGTGTACTTCTCATTAAGAGCCTTCAACAAGAGGCTTGGTCAGAATTTGATCTCATATTTTTTCAATATAAGCGAGTATCGAAATCAGAATCCGAACCTTTATATTTCTATAAATATAGTTTACAATATTAGGCTGGTAGTAAAGCATTTATGGCTGATATAATACATTATGAGTCGAGCTGCTAGGGCAAGACACGTGAACTAGCAAGGTCATAAATGCGGTTACCAGTCATGTGTCAGTATACTTATCAAGAACCTTTTTAAAACAAATAATTTAGGTTAATTTTTTACAATACTACAATAGTACTTTACAATAATACATAGGGTGTTAATTTTAAATTAAAAAAAAAGACATGGTTATTATACAGGGTGATGGTTTTGAATGATTCATTTTGAAAATGAATACTGAATGTTATTGAAGAACTACGAAAAAAGATATGTTTTTAACAGCATTACCCCCTAGGAGTTAAGTGGAAGCTATGACAACTTTGTAAAGCGAACAAATAAATGTATTCAGGTTGATGGACGTCATTTTAAATATCTTTTATAACTATGTTTAGCGATTTGTTTATTTCTTAATTGTTTAATGGTTAATAAGTATCCTGTTACCCTTTATTAGATCGAGTTTCATATAAGTACATTTTGAATATTAGCAATTAAGTAACATGTAATTGTCAATAAACTAATTTGACCGGGATCCAATTTCCATAAAAAACGTGCAGAGTCCTTTGCAAATACCACCTCTAGGTTTGTTTTTAAATTTCTAAAGTACACAAATATGATTTGACAATTGGATGTTGGATGACATTTAAAATTTAACTAAACATTTGCACAACTGGTCAATATCAAGGCCAACTCCAAGTAATGTTGAAAGTGAATACTACCATATATACTAGAGTTTCTAAATAAAAATTTTAACTGTGTTATTTTAGAGTTAGGACACGGATGTCAAAATCTATCTCTTTCTAAACCAAAACTAAGCTGTTTGAAACGGAGATACTTTTTTCTCTCTTTACTTTAGTGACAACATTCAGCAGCTGTCAGTTATACATTTTAGGTTATGCTGTCATGTTTATTTTTATGGATGTGCACATTATCATTTATTTACTGTTTTTAGCGAATTTTTAAAACTACTATAGTCTATAGTACATATATCAATTTTACCACAGCATTTAATACAGTATTAATTGTACCGAATCTCAGATTTATATAATTGTCATACTGACAGTTTAATTTATTAAACCAATTTTCATGATTACCAACCTTCTAATAAATAGTTTTGAAAGTATGAAATGTGGCTAGGAAAATTTGACATGCGTGACTTAACTCTAAATAACACACAGCTCAGTTCATATTTAGGAACTCGACCATATACTACATAAATTAAAAGCAGTTTGATTTATGGGTGTTTGTGATTAATTTTATTTTATTTGGTACACTCGTTTAATCTTTATGAATTACATTTAATTTTAATCAGTAATTTACTTTAAATGACATGTTCTGAATGTATGTAATTAATACAAACTATTGTCTTTGCTGTTGACCTTAATAGCTCATTGCGCTACAGTAATTATTCAGTCCAGTCGCTTATGCACAACAATTATTTAATTATAAAAATTCTAATTATAAATTTTTAATATATTAATATTTACGTACTTACTTATCTGTTAATCTTTAAATATTTACCAATAACATTAATAAAAATTATATGGACTTGAATTTTAACATGAAACTTGTTAGGTCAAGCTGTTTAACAGCGATTTAAAGCAGAAAATTGAACACAATTAAGTAATTTTAAAATGTTTATATTTGTAAATTTCAATGCCTACGAGCCTCATCCCATATTAGTTGGCCCACTTCTATTTTACTTAAAGGACTTCTTGCAGTTTTACCCCGAATCTTTTTTAGTTCATAAAGTAGCTATTTCTTGTTGCTTGAGGTGAATTATTTTATTTTCTTTATCTGGTCAGCTGTATGAATTTATATTTTACTTTTTTAAAAGAAATATACATTCTTGCAGATACGAGGGCGGGTTGAAAACTTCTCGGCCTGACCCAGAGTGCATAAATTTTTTGTGCAGAGTGCAGAGTCTGAGTGCATAAATTTTTTGACAGCCGTAAAGTTCTAACCTTCATAAAGTCGAATCTGCAATGTTAAAACGACTGATTCATAACTTCATATGTATCTGCCTGCTAAAGTTTTTGTTGCAAGTTATTTGTGAAGAATGGAAAAACACGAACATCGTGTTGTTATAAAATATTTTGTTTTAAAAGGCTTAATTGCCACAGAAATTAAAAAAGAGCTGGATTCTACTCGGAGAGAATTTGCTCTTTCATTTTCCACTGTAAAAAGTGTACTGCTGAATTTAAACGAGGTGGGAAAAGCTGCGATGATGCACCGCATTCGGGAAGACCCAAATCAGCTACCACTGAAGAAATGGTTGAAAAAGTGCACGCTATTGTTTTAAACGACCGTTGATTAAAATTGCAGAAAATAGCTGATACTGTAGGCATATCTAAAGAACGCGTGCATTCAATTTTACACGAGAATTTGGAGATGAAAAAAATTTGTGCAAGGTGGGTGCCGCGACTGCTCACAATTGATCAAAAACAACAACGAGTCACTGTTTCAAAAGAGTGTTTGCAGCGTTTTCGGCGTGATCCAAAAGACTTTATGCGACGATTTATTACCGTTGATGAGACATGGGTCCATCACTATACCCCTGAAACGAAGCAACAATCCAAACAGTGGAAACATGGTGATTCTCCACCACCAAGAAAGGCTAAGACTGTTCCATCGGCCGACAAGGTGATGGCCACGGTATTTTGGGATTCCCGGTGCATACTTTTTATTGATTACCCTGAAAAGGGAAGAAGTATCACAGGTGAATACTACGCTAACTTACTAGATCGTTTAAAAGAAGAAATCGCTAAAAAACGTCCACACATGTTGAGGAAAAAGGTGCTGTTTCATCAAGACAATGCTACCCCTCACCGGTCGGCAATTGCAATCGCGAAAATCCATGAATTTGGTTTCGAATTGTTAAATCAAGCACCGTACTCGCCTGATCTAGCTTCCAGCGATTTTTTCTTGTTTCCAAATTTGAAAAAATGGTTTGGATGGCGCAAATTTTCGTCTAATCTTGAAATCATTGATGCTGTAAACGTATGAAGACCTTAACGTTTCCTTTTATGCGGATGGTTTGAATCGCTTAGAGTATCGCTGGACCAAGTGCATCGAGCTCAAAGGAGATTTTATTGAGAAATAAAATCAAAATCAACCCTTAAAAATACTGTTTTCCACATCAGGCCGAGAAGTTTTCAACTCATCCTCATATTTAATAGATTTATTCAAGCATTAGTAGTGGTTGTGTGCACATCAAGATTAATATGTCTGTTATGTTAAATTTCAATGTCGTTTTTTCATTTAATATCCGATAATGATAAATGTCTCTAAAATATGCAAATGAGAGCTTAGGCAATCCTACGAATTTGAGGTTAGGTCAATACAGGTTCCTGTAATATCTCATCATAAATAGTTCAACTACCAACCAAATCTTGAAGGTAGAAACTTGCATGTAAAGTAAGGAGGATTTTACACAAAAAGAACCCTTTTTTATACTTAGTTGCTACAGTAAAACAGTATAAAAAAAAACAATAAATATTTCCGTAATCTTTTATTGAATTAAATTGCAATTTCAACTAAACCCTGAGATATTCCATAAAGAAATTAAACATAATTTTCAATAACATAGTTGCTGAGTCTTTTAAAAATTTTGGGAGTTCATGTTATTCATCACATAAACACGTCTTCTCATGCATTGTTATCAATAAATAGTAATATTGCTAGCAAAGATGGGCAACTAATAATATTAATTGACCATATAACATTGCATTACATATGTAGAGGATAGATTAGATATTATACTTCAGACTGACAACATAGTATAGGACAACAAACAAACAGGAGTGTTGTATATCATAATCTATATATATATAAAAGGGAAAGATTGTATATATGTATGCGATTTTCTCCGCAACCACTGGACCGATTTGGATGAAATTGGTATCATTGGAAAGGTCTTGGCCCAGAATAGAAAATAAGACCAAATTGGACTCTGTCGGCCATCGTGGTCTCGATTTATACCAACAGCAACTTAAATAGATAACAATAGATATGGCGTTCTGTTCATCTCTTGCACTTAATGTTAATGTGTGCGACCACACCTCTTATAGATCAATGATAGCAGTAGCGAGAAAGCGCGGCATAGGAGACACCCTATGTAGGTGGATCAACAACATGCTGCAAGGTCGTAAGATCCTATCTATCCTATCAGGGGAAACAATGGAGATTGAGGCTGTCAAAGGGTGTCCACAGGGGGGAGTTCTATCACCCCTATTGTGGAACATGGTAGTGGATGAGCTCCTTGTTGACCTGAATAGGCAAGGATATTATACCCAGGGATATGCGGATGATGTGGTCATTCTTATCTCTGGGAAATTTGACAATACGATCTCAGAGCTTATGCAAAATGCTTTAAGCGCTGTGGAAAGATGGTGTGCCAAGGAGAACCTTAGTGTAAATCCCCAAAAAACGGCACTAGTTCCATTTACCAGAAGGAGAGACCTGGGCAGGATTAAACTGCCAAACTTCTTCAACAAGAAACTTGAATTGAGCCAGGAAGCAAAATATTTAGGTATCATCCTAGATTCGAAGCTAACCTGGAACCCGCAAATCAGAAATGCCATTAAAAAGGGCAAAAGAACCCTCATGGCAACAAAGCGAGCCCTGGGCAAAACCTGGGGACTTCGACCACGCTTAGTACACTGGCTGTACACGGCTGTGGTTAGACCTAGAATAACCTATGGATCGCTGGTTTGGTGGACAAAAGTAGAACAGAGGCTAGCCAAGAAGGAGCTATCAAAACTTCAGAGACTGGCCTGCCTGTGTATTACGGGGGTGATGAGAAGTACCCCGACAGCAGCTCTGGAAATACTTCTAAACCTGCCACCGTTAAACATTTATATTACGGCAGAGGCAAGAATGGCGGCTTTCAGACTGAACTACAATGGAAATTGGAAACCCAGTCATCTTGATGGGCACACCAAAATCACTTCCATTGTAACCAGCTCACTGCTAGACATGAACAGTGATACTATGCCTGCTAGGCAAAACCACACTAAACCCTTCACCACTCTCCTTGAGTGGAACGAAGGGCTATTACAACAAAGTCGTCAGGCAAACAAGCTAATCTGGTATACGGATGGCTCCAAAACTGACAGTGGCACAGGTGCAGGAATATTTGGGGAATCACCTCAGTTTGCTGCCTATGCATCGCTGGGGAGGTTCGCCACTATCTTCCAAGCCGAAACTCATGCCATAGACATCTGTGTACATGAGAATTTAAAAAGGAACTACCAAGGTAAAGAAATCCTTATCCTTACAGATAGCCAGGCCGCCATAAAAGCCATAGCTAGCAATCGTACTAACTCAAAATTAGTATGGGAATGCCGACAAAACCTAATAACCCTTTCAACCCACAATAGAGTAACCCTGATGTGGGTCCCGGGGCATAAGGGGATTAGTGGCAACGAGAAAGCTGACTCCTTGGCTAAGAAAGGAGCAGAATTACCATTTATGGGGCCAGAACCCGTCTTTGGAATTACCAACAACTTTGCTCGAAACTGGTTGAAAAGCTGGACAAAAAGACAGCACCACAACCACTGGAATGCAATTGAGGGGCAAAGACATAGCAAACTGATGCTAAAAACAACATCTGACAAATTGACTGATGACATACTGCAATTAAGCAGACAACAGATTAGGCTGGTGACAGGCCTTATAACTGGACACTGCAACCTAAGGAAGCATATGCATAGAATGGGGATTGGTAATGAAGATCCCATCTGCAGACTCTGCAATGAAGCGGACGAAACAGCCTCACATGTTATTTTCGATTGTGAAGCCCTGTACCGATGGAGGTTTGCACTCCTCGAAGGAGCTTTCTCTCGTGAGACTCTCATAAGGGAGGACCTGGTAAAGAGGTTACTAAGCCTAATCAGGATCACTAAACTCTTTACCGACTAAGTGACAAGATGAGAGTACAATAAGCCTAAGGGCCGCGGTGCTGGGTTCTTAACCCCTTCATATGTCACATATAAACAAACAAACAAACAAACATGTGTGCGACTATAATATGTGTGCGACTATTGAAATCATTTCCAAATTTAATTAAAAGCGCAGCAAAGCGCGCCGGGTATTTGCTAGTCAGATATAAAGCAAGGAACAAGAATTATTTATCTAGAGGAAGAAGATTTATTTATCCACATTTCCCAATCCATATTTTGGGAATACTTCATCCAGATACTATCTGGTAGGAATTGCACGATGTGGTAGCTTACCATTTTATTGAAACCAAATACCAGTAATTTTGTTTTTTCAATGTTATCCTTTATCCGAAAACCATCACATATTAAATATTTGTGTATAAAAGGTGCAAGAAACCAAAAGTCGTTTTTTTTTGACATGCAGACCTCAATATTTGGTGGACTGCTTTTTTCATACCTTCCTCGTGAGGTATTGTGGAACATGGAAAAAGAGTTACATTTTTCTGGTAAAAAAAAAATTTATAGCCTAAAAAATAGGAGAGGTACCATTGATTTCATAATGATCTAGGACAGCAAGGCTAACATGATGCTATTTTATTTGTTATAATAAGCACACATACTTTACACATAATGGGAACTCATCTCAGTAGAAAGGAGAGCTAAACGTAAATGGCAAAGGAGACAAGATCCTGCAGATAGATATGACTTTAACAGACTAATAACACAATTGCTCAGCATTACAAGAGCTTAGAAACTATATTTGAATCCTACATAACCACGTTATCAAAAGAGGATCATTCTATCTGGAAAGCTATAGGAAAAAGTTGAGGATGATGGAAGAAGTTAGAAGTAAACTTAGATTAATGGAAGAAAAAGCCCCCTTTGACAGGGAAACATTAATTTACTTCCTTATAGAAGTTGTAATTTGTTAAATAAATATTTTAGTTTTTAATTAACATTTTTGTTTCTTATTAATTTTAGTTTAAAGTTTGTGTAGCTGCTTTCTGGACATACAGTTTGATGGATCCATGTTTCGTCTACGGTAACGAAACGCCGCAAAAACTGGTTCGGATTGCGGCTGAACATCTCCAAACACTCTTTTGAAGTGGTTAAACGGTTGCGCTTATGGTTGAGTGTGGACAATCGCGGCGCCCATCGCGCGGATAGCTTTTTCATGTCCAAATATTCATGTAAAATGTGATGTACCCTCTCAGTTGAGATGCCTACAGCCTCAGCCACCTCACGCACTTTCATTCTCCGATCGTCCAATATCATTCCATGGATTTTATCGACGATTTCTGGCGTGACGACCTCTTTTGGGCGACCTGAACGTTCGGCGTCACTTGTTAGAGTTAGATACTTTATTTCCATCATATGATGTTATTTTAGATACATTTGGTTGCTTACATGCTAAAAATACTAATTACTACCTACCGCTATATTTAATCTGTTAAGTACAGGTATAAATCAATTTAGTTTACATCTATATATATATAAAAGGGAAAGATTGTATATATGTATGCGATTTTCTCCGCAACCACTGGACCGATTTGGATGAAATTGGTATCATTGGAAAGGTCTTGGCCCAGAATAGAAAATAAGACCAAATTGGACTCTGTCGGCCATCGTGGTCTCGATTTATACTAACAGCAACTTAAATAGATAACAATAGATGGCGTTCTGTTCATCTCTTGCACTTAATGTTAATGTGTGCGACTATAATATGTGTGCGACTATTGAAATCATTTCCAAATTTAATTAAAAGCGCAGCAAAGCGCGCCGGGTATTTGCTAGTTCTTCTGTTACAACTCAGAATAATCCTCATAGCTCTGTTTTGTAATTTTTAAAGTCTTTGCATGTCAGTTTCCTTTATTAGGAATAGAATCGAGGCACAATACTCAAAATGTGGAGCAATAATACATAATATATATTATATACTAATATTCTAGACCATATGTTTAATTTATTGCTTAATCTACCTAAGAAACCTATCTTTTTAGCTGTCTTCTTTACAACATAATCTACATGTTTGCTAAATTTTAGTCTATTATCTATTATAATTCTTAAATATTTCATTTCATCAACAATTTCTATATTTTCTCCATCAATGTTTACCCCATCCGTTAAATTAGAGCATACCTTGTTTAATATTATCATAGCTTTAGTTTTTGATGTATTAAGTTTTAGTTTATTGAGTTTTAACCAACTTGTTATATTTGTCATGTCTGAATTTACCTTTTGTATCGCTAGTTTAACATCTATGTCCGATGCTGTTATTAAGGTATCATCTGCAAACAGATTTATATCACAGGCATTGAGTTGCGTGTCTATATCATTGATATAAAGTATAAATAGTAATGGACCTAAGATTGACCCTTGCGGTACCCCCAGATTGCATTGTCTTTTGGATGAATTGACTTCATTAAACCTGATAATTTGATGTCTATTAGTTAAATAACTTCTAAACCATCTATTGGCTGAACCTTTAATCCCGTATCTTTCCATTTTTCTTAATAAGATATCCCTATCAATTGTTTCAAATGCTCTTTTTAAGTCCAAAAAGACTGCAACTATTTTCTTATTTTTATCCATTTGTTCCTTCCATTTTGCTATGATCATATTTAATGATGTTTCACAAGAGTGATGTTTTCTGAAACCTGATTGGTATTCCAAAAGCAATTTATTATTTTCAAGATAATCTACTAATTGAATTTTAACAATTCGCTCCATAATTTTTTCTAATGTGGGTAACATATTTATGGGTTTATACTCATCGCATTTATTAGTCCCTGCAATTTTCGGCACCGGAATAACTGTAGCCGTTTTCCAATTTTGCGGAAATTTTGAAGTTTCAAATGATCTATTGATTATGTTTACCAACACGTCTCCTATAATAGGCATCAAATCTTTAATTATGCATTATTATGATCCCGTCCGTCGAACTTTTCTTTTTTATACCGCTAATGACTTTTTGAAGATCTTGAACTGAAATTGGAGAAAAGTTAAAAATTGCCTCACAGTTTCTTCCTATATTATTGAAATTTATTAAATTATTGCTGCTAATACTTGAATGAATTCGTTCAATGCTGCTAATAAAATAATCATTAAAATTTTTAGCAATTTCTTCCGGATCATCAATTTGTTTTTCATTAAATTCATCTTGTGCTGGTACGACCACAACGGAACTCAGGAAACCACTTCTTAACCATTGAAAATGGTGCAGAGTCCCCATAGTATTTATCAAGCCTTTCCTTGGTTTTGGTGATGGTTTTTTTTACGCAAAAAATAATGCTTAATCAGCACATGAAATTCACTTTTTTCCATTTTCGTTAAAATTCACGAGGTTGTTTGCTTTCAATGACTGTCAAACACAAACTAAATGGCACAGCCTTCTCAAAATTTTACAGTGTTCTGTTCATTGATTGCAGTTGACGGGATCAGTGTTGCATTTAAAGTTACTGCGTGGGAAATTCAAAAAGTCACTGACTTATTAAACCACCCTCGTATACATCCATTCTGCTATTGAACACTTTATCTTGTCAAAAACTTGGAAACCTGTATGTTTATTATGAAAAACATGAGAAAACTTTTTTATTAAGAATTTTCTAGAATAATGTACAATTGACAAAACAAGTTATGACAAAAACAAATTAGAATTTTCACAGTGTCTTCTACTTAAATCATGACTTGTTTGGATGTTTTATAATCAAAGACGGACTATTATACCTCGTCTAATTTTATATATTGTGTAATCAAGATCAATTTAATCTTGTTTTCTTTAATAATAAAAGCAGTAGCCTATTTGTGTTGACATCACACCCGCTATTAAAATTCAAAATTTTTGTTACTTGTAAAAGTGATCATCAATAAAATTGGGGGGGGGGGGATTTATTTTGAGCATTTATGATACTGTTCTTTCATATTTAATAAACTCTTTACATACAAGTACTTGTACATTATTATTCTCAGGGCCGGCATAAGCTTTTGCGGGGCCGGGTTCAAAGATTGGGCGGGGCCAGAAAAAAAACACTTCTAAATAAATTATTATTTATTATAAACACATTATTACATATTATATAGAATCATAGAGTATTACTACTATTAAATAATTTTTCTGGCCTTTTTCGTTGCAAAGTCTTTAATTACTTCATCAAAATTTACAGAATTTGCTATCTCGCTTTCGATAGACAAAATAGCCAGAGATGTAAAACGTTCTTGGCTTACTGCAGATCGAAGGTAATTCTTAATTAATTTTAATCGTGAAAAACTACGCTCAGCTGATGCAACGGTTACCGGCGTTGTCATCATTATTTGCAAGGCAATTAATAAATTGGGGTATGCTTCTGAAAGATTGTTTTTTATAATGTATTTCATTGCGTTAAGGCTAGTAGAACAATTTTCTGGTATAATCGTCCGGAACATCTTGATTTCTTCAAATACATCTGCTCCGTCTATGTCCCCTTCTAAATACAGATTCAAATCTTGACAACATTTGAATAAATATTGCTCATCCGTATTTACGATTTCCCTCATATATAAAAAACCAAACATTTTTTCATGGTTTTCATATAATTCAAACCTATTTTGAAATGATACTAATGCAGTATCTATTATGGTCAGAAAATAATTCACTCGGAAATTCTCTTCATCACTGATTGTTGACGGCTCATCCTCTCCTTCGTAATCAAAAAATTTTCTTTTTTTGCCTCTGTATGTAGACTTAAAATTAGGTGTTATGTTTAATTCTTTTGCAGTTTCTTTTGCTGTGGAAATGGCATTTACGAATCCTTCGTTTCTATATTTTTCAAAAAATGCATTCAGTTCTTTTAAATGCTTTGTGGCCACATCTATATGCATGTTTTGGTTCTGCAAAACTTTACTAACGATATTGACCTTAGATAATATATCGTACCAAATGATGAGACTAACTACAAATTCAAATTCATTTATTTTTCGGACAATGGACAAAATTTCACTTTTTAATTTACAGTCAGATGTGTTTGTAGCAACTTCGTTTAGAGCATTTCGAAATTGGGGAAGTTGAAAGCGAACAGCTCTTACACTATTAAAACGACATTCCCATCTAGTATCTGATAATGGCTTAGGAGTCATTTTTTGAACATGTTTTTTTAAAACATCCCAACGTAACGTTGATGCTGCAAATGTCGTATATATCTTTTGTAAAATACCAAAAAAGTTTAGAGCTTGGGGTGAAGATTTTGCTATGTCTCCCAGTAACAAATTCAAATTATGACTTCCGCATGGTACATAAAACGCTTTTGAGTTTTCACGCAGTATATTTGCTTGTACCCCCTGATATATTCCCCTCATATTGGCGCCGTTGTCATATCCTTGACCACGACAATCAAATAAATTTAATCCCATATTGCCCAAAATAATCTTGATTGTTTCGGAGAGTCCTTTTCCTGTTGTATCGTGGACTACTTGAAATTTAATAAACCGTTCTTTTATTTCAACATCATCATTTGTTATACTGACATACCGAAGAACAACTGACAGCTGTTCTTGGTGGCTCACATCTGGAGTACAATCCAATAAAATCGAATAATATTTCGCTCTCTTTACTGCGTCTATAATTACTGTTTGCACTTTACTTGCCATTGCACTTATTAATTCATTTTGAATTGAATGAGATAAATAATGGTGTCCTTTTATGGCAGTTCTATTTAAATGATCATTTAAAACTGGATCAAATTTCGCAATTAATTCAATTAAACCTAAGAAATTACCATTGTGTGGCGTGTACAAAGTATCGGAAGTACCTCGGAAAGCTAAATTATGTTGCGCCAAATATAAAATAGATGAAACTATTCTTCGAAGAACTTGTTTCCACCATTCAGTTTCCAGTTTTAAACAATTTTCGAAGTCTTTATCGATTAGGTTGTTAGTCCGGAATTTTTGCTCTGTTTGAAGCCATTTGTTTATAGCTTGTAAATGTATTGAAGATCGTTCGTGCATTGTGATTCGCTGAGTTAAATGAGACCAATCACAAAATCCATCTGTCCCCAATGAAACATCACTTACAGAAAATAATTTGCAAGCGAAACAGTATATCTTATCTTTAGACTTAGAATAAATTAACCATCTTCGTGTTTTTCTTTCTCCATTCACTAATATTCTTGTAAAATATGTTGTAGAAAAACTTCTTTTGTGTTCATTTTTAGGGAAGTTAAATTGACTGACTTGTACAGGACCATGTTCAACTATTAAACTTACTATTTTATTTGTTCTTTCAGTTGGCCACGTACCAGGATCGTCAATGTCAAAATTCCCGCCTTTTTCTTCCTCAGGACGGTTTCTAGTGTTTTCACAATTTTTGGTAGTAAGTTCGATTGTTTCCCTATTACCGATGTATTCCATTTCTTCTTCAGAATGGTTCCTGTTTTCTCCTTCCTCCACACTGTTTTCAGTGTTTTCACAATTATTGTTGGTGGGAAATGCGACTATTTCTCTATTATCGATGTCTTCAATTTTATCTTCGGGGTGGTTAACACAATCGTTCATAGGAAATTGTGTTGTGTTTCTGTTGTTTTCAAACTCACCTGTTTGATCTGTATACAAGTGATTTTCAACATCATTTGGTCGTCTAGTTTCAGTGACGTATTTCATAATACTGTTTGCTTGATGCTTAATATAATTAGCTCGCTTCTTCTTTCTTTTCAATTTTTCAGTTCCACCCATGTATTTTCTTCCACGATCTCTATTTCTGCTAGCCATAATGAAATTGAATACTAAAAAAAATGATAAAGTAATTTCAAATTTAGTTAATAAAATAAAAATGGAATTTACCGTATAAATTTATAAGTAGCAGCTATCAGCAATAAATCTCTGATAAAGTCACAAGTCACAACACAACAAAACTAATTAACAAAATGAATAAATAATCATAAATGCAACAGCGTCTAATTTTTCCGAAATATTGAAAATTTGTAATATATGCTTCCTTTAACTCGGACAGTACTCCCGTCAGGCAGATATATACATTCTCTGCAGAAACGCATTTAAATATCAATAACTATTCTTAGTAACAACATTAAACTTAAGACGTCTTTTTTCGGCAAATTCTTTAGAATCTATATTTAAATCTATTTAACCTCAATTGTAACAGGAAGTACATAATATAAGGGATTTACTAAAAACAGCCTAAAATGCAACAATATGATAAATAAATACTTAAGTGCAGTAAACCTGTAAACCACACAATAAATTCTGACAAAAATTGCCCTAAAATAATATAGTCTGGTTGAATGTCCAATTTTCTTTTATTTAAAACATTCCTTTTTTATCACTACAAAAGCGGTTATTGGGAACATATAATTTATGACATTTTATAGTTTTCTTGTATTTATTAGGGTAGCTTTTAAAACCATTAAAAGTAAAAGTTCTTAGAAGTATTAAATATTGTTAAAATGAGAGGATTATTTCCAGGCAAATTACAATCTCTACTCACCGGTGTGAGTACAGCATAAAAAAAGCGCGTGTATTTATAAATTGTAATGCGACATCCTATAAATCGCGGGGCCGTCTAAAGCGCGGGGCCGGGTTCCGGGGAACGCGCTGAACCCGCCTCGCGCCGGCCCTGATTTATTCTTACCTAAGACTTAAAATTAGTTGTTAGTTGCACAGTTGTTAGTCCTTGATTGAGATAGCTATTTTATAAACAATTGGACACAAATTATGTAGTAGTATACTACACAATTAAAAGTTTATATTCTATTAATGAACTTGCAGAATATACAATCTTCTGGAGAAATTCTACAATCAATGAAACAATTTTTGAACAATGATGAATGAACAATGCCATCTCTTATCTATTTCAGTGTTTATTTGTTGTTAAAAATAGATTTACAATTTAGTACAATAGACTGCAACAATAGATTTAGTAGGAAGCGGAAAAAAAGTCCTAAACAGCATTTGTACCTCTAATAGGTGATGTTCATAAGAATTCTATGCAAACCAGGTGCATGCTGCATTAATGGTATTTGAGAAGATTCCTGATGTGCTACAGTCATTAAAGAATTAGGAAATTAGTTTAAAATTGAAATACCATAAAAATTAATATGAGCTTTGTCCACATGGACATTTGACAATAGATTATTTTAAAATGTGTTTGAAACAAATTTAGGCAACAGCGAGTAAGAACATGTCTTGCATGTTTTGTAAATAAGTTATTCTCGGCCGTAGATTCATCTGTGAATTAAATCACATTCACTTTATTGGTTCAAATCTCACTGCAAAGAATATTTACAAATGCAAATAATTAAATTTTTCAACTGCACTTTGCCAAAATGTATTTACAAAAATGTAAGAATTATGAATTTATTACAACAGTTATTTACCATAACACTGTATTCAAAATTGTACCTACACATTATACATTTGTATTTAACTTCATAGCAATATGTACTTCGATAACGAAGTTATCTTGATTATCATTTTCGATATATTTAGCCAATTGATTCAATAACATATTACTCTACATATAGTCCATTTACAATTTTTATGATTTGAAGTAGGCTATGTATTTTTTGGCTGTGTATAAAATCTTACTTACAAAATATCATGTGTTCTTTTATTGATTATTTTGATCGTGAGAGTAAAATAATTGATTTACATTGGCAACAGTTGTTGTTAAGAAAAGCATACGTGTGCAGAGCAACACTCTTGTTCAAAATTATCTTTTTTAACTAACAATATTTTGCTCAAGAAATTGAAACAAATAAAATCTTAATTTTAAAGTAAGAATTTTAATTGAACACCTTGTATACAAAAGTCCTGTGTCTCGAATGATTTTTCGCGGGACTCGAGACAAGAAGAAATTTCCCGAGTCAAAAACCCTAGTAAATAGGCATGGGTAATCGCTCTGTAATGGATCCAACCTTAATCCCCAACCACCCGTGAGATAAGAGCACTAGACCAGTCCAGATAAACGAGAGATATTATTTTATCTATCGTTGTGTCGAGTCGGGTTACACTACTTACTATACAATAGTAGTCAAGCAGTATACAAATAATAGGAAAGGGACCCCACACGTTTCTTATGGAACTTAGATCCTGGTCAAATTGTCTGAAATTTTTATATGTTGTAGTTCATATCATCCTGATCAAAAGTATCCAGAGCCACGAAGCTCTAAAATTAATACAGTTCTTCCACTGGATCTTTACCCACACGTCATAGATTTTATGCGTACGAACTAATGAACAAGAATTTCTAATAAAATCAACGACTAGTTTCATATTTTTGACATTTTAGCCAAGTTCACAACCATTAACAGTCGTAAACTTTCGGATAACCTACAATTTTTAATAAGTTGCTCCAAAAAATGGTTTTATTTTTTACTTTTTCTAATTACAGAAAATGTGTGATGATCTTCAAACTACATATTTAGTAAAGCTGTTTTAAGAGTGAATAAAATAAAAATGACAGCTACCACACAAAAATTATTAAATGAATCACGCAGTTCTCACTCCTTCCCGCACTTTTTAGTTTTTTAAAAAGCAGAACTAAAATGAAATTTTTCGTAAATCTTAAATTATCTCTCTCACTTCATATTGCTTTTTGTGCGACCTTTCAATTTTTAGAACTGTTAAACAGCAAAATTTTATAGAATAAATTTGTAATTACAAATAAAAATTATTTCGGTTTTAAAATATTCATCATGCTTTTAGCGCCATCTCTCGAGAAAGCATTGCATTACCACTTAAAAAATGTACTTTATCCTTTATTCTTTATTATCTCACGTAAGTAATAAGGATGTGAACATATGAATTGTCTTTACTAGCTACACATAATTGATGACGTGTGGGTAAAGATCGAGTGGAAGAACTGTAGTTTCGGAGTTACAGAGCACGAAAGGCAAGAAATTTAATACTTCGGTTTAAAGATTTTTAACACGTACAGCCTCGGTAACGTCATTTTTTGTGTATATTTTTGCTTTTGTTTTAATTAACAATTATGTTGTCTTGCATCGTGTGAATCATATGAAATTATACGGGTGTCCTATTATATATTTTGACTCTTTATAAACCTATATAACTTTTGAACGAATTGAGGTAATGAAATGCGGGTTTACCAGTCTTCTTCTTAGTTTTTAAAGTTTTTATTTTCTGGGTATCCATCTTTTTTTAACCAATTCTGGTTTATCCGGAAATGACCTAGCGTATTTTCGGGGGATAGGGCAACTTTGTTAAGGGCAATTAAGTCAAAATTATTTCACTTTTAATAACATAATTTATTTACAAAAGGATGGTTTACCTATGGGTAATTCTCTAAGTCCTCTATTAGCTAACATATTTATGGACAAGTTTGAAGATCAAATATTTGAATTAAATCTCTCTAAACACATTATCTTCTGGTTTCGTTATGTTGATGACATTTTAGCTTGTTTTGACAGTTCTTTTGAGGTTATCAATGAATCTTTAATTCTTATTAACAGTATCCACCCTAATATAAAATTTACACTAGAAACAGAACAAAACAGGGCTATAAATTTTCTAGACTTAAATATCAAGATTAACGCAGACAATCTATTTGAATTTTCCATATACAGAAAACCAACACAAACAGACATAACAATACCAAATGAATCTTGTCACCATAATACACATAAAATAGCAGCCTACAGATCATTAGTACACAGAGTTTTAACTATTCCACTAACAAAATCAGATTTTAGCAAAGAGATATCAACCATTAAACAACTAGCACATGCAAATCATTACAATCCGAACATGATTGACACTTTAATTAAACAAAAAGATTATAGGTTAGCTATCAAAAGAATATATCCCATTGACAAACAAACAGAAGACACAAATTACATATCTATACCATATTTTGGCAAAATATCAGAAAAAATTGCACATATACTAAGAAGAACCAACAATTATAAAATAATATTTAAAACCAACACTAACACTTTTTCATTTTTATTTAATGCTAAAGACAGAACACATGATATCATGAAATCGGGCATTTACCGTTTAAATTGTTCTTTTTGTAGTTCGGTATATATTGGACAAACACTTCAAAATTTTGACATAAGATATAAAGAACACGTACGTCATTACAAAAATAAACATCCTGAAAAATCGAATTATGCCAAACACCTTTTAGAACAAAATCACACAATGACTCCTCAAAATAATATTAAATTCCTACATTTTTGTAATAACAAACGCAAATTAGACATTTTAGAAGCCTTTGAGATATACAACACAAACTCAGGGTACCTGAAACTTTTAATAATCTTTATTTATTTTAAGAACTAAACAAATCACTAAACATTAGTTAGTTATAAAAGATGTTCAAAATGCCGTCCATCAACTTGGATACATTTATTTATTCGCTTTACCAAGTTGCCATATCTTTTTTCGTATCATTTCAATAACATACAGTATTCATTTTAAAAGTTTATAAAACCATCACCCTGTGTAATAGCCATGACAGGTAAGGAACTTTCGGAAAGGGGAAACAATGGGTTTTTCAAGTGAGAAAAGATATACAAGGTGTTCCATTTGAAATCACAAAATTGCCCGATCCCCGAAAATACGCTATGTCATTTCCGATTAAACCGGAACCTGTACGTGTTAAAAATCCATAAACCGAAGTATGATTTTTCCTGCCTTTCGTGCTCTGTAACTCCGAAACTATTAATTTTAGAGTTTCGTGGCCCTGGGTCAGGGTGATATAAACTACAACATATCAACATTTCAGCCAATTTAACCGGGATCCAATTTTTATAAGAAACGTGCGGTGCCCTTTACATACCAAGCGCCAAAACTATCAATCCTGTTGATGTGTTGTATGCATGCTATTCTTCTATTGGTGTTTTGCATTCGTGAGGTAGAAATCACTTTCTGAAAAAACCGGTTTGAGTTAAGACTCATGAGGCAGGTATATGTTGGCTGCATAAAATGTGAAGGCATAGAAATAACAATATTTGACCTGACCTGAAAAAAAACAATAGCAGATTCGTGATTTTCATACTAAAAAGTTCTACAAAAAAACTATATGAAACCCTGGGAATTTTTTGTTTTGTACCTTGTACTTACTATGTTACATACAAACAAATAATAGGGTTGTTGTATGGAATTTAAATTTTGACAGAACTTGTATATTTTATTAGTATAACAGTTATCTAATGAACAGGTCCACATAAAATCGATAAATGTATTACGATAACTTAGTTATAGGAATTTAAAGTTTAAATATTTTCCGTCCTCTACACCGCTGACGTCATCGTACTATTCAAGATGAAACGCTATTTGCATTCGTAACATTGGCAATACTGGAAATCTTTGCCAGCGACGAGCAGATAAACCGTACGTGAGACGCGATTGAACCCGATCAAATCAGCTGCTGTACGTTAAACAAAGCGTACGTGTTCCACGTTTTCTCTTAAAAGAAAAAAGGATAATGAAGACCGTATTTAGTTAAACTACAAGCAAAAACATGCACGAAATAAATTATATAAGCATTTAGATATTATACTGTACTGGAAGGCCGTGCCCAGGGGGGGGTTAGGGGGTTGAAACCCCGAAATCTGTAAAACATATCTGGAATAAGGTGGAAGTCAGGTAGTTTTATGTACATCCCATACACTAATTCACATTTTTCAATTTTGTTTAAACACCCTTAGTTTTTCCAAAATATAAACTATTCACAGTAGCCCTGGACTGGAATGTACTAAATAATAAAATATATACAGCTGTATTTTATATAAAAAACAAGTTACAACAAACATTAACTTAATTTACCAACTTTAGTAAAACAGGCCAAGGGAAATTGGATTTTGTATTGTGAATGACATATAAACGAAGTTTAGATATTCTACTGTGATGCAAATAGCATATACAGTGAAGTCTCGTTGATCCGAATCTACGTTAATCCGAATATCACTATAATCCAGACCAGCAAGTTATTTACATTGGTTTCATTGTAATCCGGATTTAAGGTTCTGATAATTCGAACTTTAGAATTAATTGTTTTTATTCATCAAGTTTTGTTTATAGTAACTAATGCAATGGGTATTCAAATGTGTAATTTGATACAAAACTACCGTTGTAGATAAGACAAATAAGATTTTATTTTATTTATGTTTACATCTGACAAATTCTTATTATAAAAAGTAACGTATTTTTTAAAAGTGGTTACATTGCAACTTCACAGTTCATATTAGTTACAAAGGTTTAAGTTAAAAAAGAATTGATACTTCTTTTACGAATTACAACTTTATGTATCTGTGGCATACATAAAAAGATTTTGTGCTAAATTTAAAAATTGTTAAATGTAAAAAGACCGCATTGTAACTTAAAATATTATACATTTCCAGATTTGTTACAAAATCTGAAGGATCATATTGCGGTGATATCAAATCACCGTATTGAAAATTTTGTCAACAACTGAACGGAAACGTTAACACAAATATTTTTATATCAGATTTAAATTAAAAGAGGGACATGCTATGTCATGGGCATAATTAATATAAAGGTTATACATAGGACCATAGTTAGGTTCATTAATACTTAAATTAAAAAAATTAAGATTAAAGATTTCATGCAAACATAACCTAACTTTCTTATGCATAAATAAATAGGTTTCATTTTAGAAAAAAGGATATAAATTATTTAGATTCCTTGACCATAATTCTGTTTATGCAACCCAAGTTACACTTTGGGACGGGTTTCCCACTTGTTAGGAGGAAGTAATTTCCATATTAAAATTTACACATTACGATGTTTAACGTTAGATAGATTGTTCTATATTCCAGGAGACCAGCTCAGTTTCACATTGCTAATTAGCTGAAAATAGATTAATTAGGTCAATCTTATTATGACTTATACAATACAATTAATTTTTGAACTTGTTTATAAGATTTCTAATCACTTCAATTAATGAAGGTATTAAATCCTGTCGTTCATGTTGATATGACTCTTATAGACTCTTATCCTGTTTTTCCTCATCATTGTTTTGATGTAAGTGCTTAGAGCATTGTATGCTGGACATTTTGAGCATAAATTGATAAACATTGACTTAATATTTAAACTGGCACTTGTATATGCATTAATTGGTGTTCGTACTCTAAAAAAATTATGTTTATAGTAAATTGTAAAGATGTTTCTATGGAGAAATTATTTGTATTACCTGTGTCATGTATTCATGTAATTAGTTTGTAAAGGATGAACCTTGATTTGTTGAACTTTATATGTAATTAAGATCATAACGAGATATGTACATTGACAATCGTTTTTCTTGAATATCTTCGTTACGATACATTTTGGGACAATGAATGTATTATACTTTTTTGATCTTCGTTTCAAGGGCTACAATTCTGTAATATTAGATTTAGGATTAGTGATGATCCAGAACAGCTGTGCCGGATTAGTGACGTCACAAGCTTACTCGATGTTCCGTTGTTTTGAAAAAATGTCATAGTTTTCTTTTGTTCTGGCATAAACTATATAAGCTGGGGCAAATTGTAACAAAGTCAGTCGATAAAACGTAGAAGGTAGAACCTATGCCCGGCTCCGGATAAAATTTGTAATTAATTTGAGGTTAGATATTTAACCATATGTTTTTGACGCTAATGTCATATATGAAACAAAGTTAAAATAAATTAAAGTGTTACCTGAACATTTTTGAAAATTGAAAGAAGATATTAGTGTTGTTTAACAATTATATAAAGTGAACGTGATTGTTTAAATAAATTCAAGTGGATTTATTTTCATCATCGATCTCTGCATCGATAATTCATAAACAAGAAGTCAGCTGATTGGTTTCGTCGCTGTGCTACCAATAAGGATTAATTTTTAAAAAGGGGAAAATATATCGTAATATACAAGGTTGGTTATAATGAATGATTCTTGTTAATTTCATGAATAATAATTAACTTGTAATGTTCATCCTCAAATATAAAACTATTTGGTTTAGTTCATTAAGTTCTTTTGAGAATTTATTTGATTTGAAGTAAATAAAACAACTAAATTTCTTTTATATAAAATTTATTTTCATTTGATGAATATTTTTATTTACAACACAAATTTCATTTAATTTATGTTAATACAAGCATCCAGCGTTCTTTTCTTTTGAATTCAGAGTTTAGTAGCAGTTGTCCAGCTTGCAGGAGCTTTAGTGCTTATGATATAAGTTTTTCTTCCTTTCCAGGCATAAAAGTAAATAAGAGTCTCGTAATTCAAATAATTTATGCTTTACTGAGCACGCTGCAAACCTGAGCTAGCTGAGAGGAATAAAGAAAATATCTGTGGTGTATTCTCATTTCAATCCACCGTATATAATTTATGTTTATATTTGGAACGGTGGACATATTGTATTTTATTTTATCTTCAAAGATCACCGCAATATAAAAAAGTTAAAAAAGAATGTTAAAACCTGCGGAATATCCGGAGATGGAAGAAAAGTTGTTTGCATGGTTTTAGATACGATTTGTCACTGATATCCTCTTTTTTGTGCTATATCTATTCGGCAGCCCCAGTATAATACTTTTTAATTAAACTTAGGTAGAATGAATTTACTTTAACTGGAAGATCATATTTTTCTAAAACAAAATACAGTAGAACTTCTATTTAGCGAAGTCGCTAAATCCAAGAAAAAAGTTTGTAAAACGGAAATTTCGTAAAAAGAAAACATTTAAAAATATAAAATTAGGATGTTTTTAAAATAAAAACAAATTAAAACAAAACGTTATCTACATCAGTAATTTATAGCCCTACATAATTTACGTAACTAATACTTGAAATTGATTTATGATTTAAAAATTTTATATTTTGCATTCACATAAATTTTATTTATATTTTCATTTTTTTTTTTCGAAAATGCTTAAGAATTTTCACTTTCTGGATTGGAATCTAATAACAAAAGATATTACACCCTCTTCAATTTTGAGAACTAGACAATGACAAAGATCTCCAGTGTCTTCTTTCAAAATGCGTAAATAAAGGATTATTCTTTGAAAGCTAAATAGAATTTTACTTCATAAAATAGGGTAAAACTCATATAGTAAACTACAAACAGCAGAATCCTATTAAAAAATTTGTTAAACAGAGAATTTAGTAAAATGGAAGTTTAGTAAATGAGCGAAATTGAGCCAGTGGGAGAGCATATTTATGGAGTAGCAATATTAAAAAAATCTTAGCACCCATACTTTATATGTAACAGACTTTAAAATTTAACCAAAGATTATTAATATTATTTGCAATAAAATACAGATTGAGGTTATAAATGAACAAAATTAAACAATGATTTTTAGTGTTGAAATATTAAGAAATTTAATGCATTTTGACTAATCACAATTAAAAAATCAGAAACTGCTATTAAATGTAAATGAAGCACCACTCTACAAATTATCCGGAAAAACCTAATATATATTTACATAACGATCTTTGAAAGTATCTCTTTCCTAGGCGAGTCTACAGATTTCAGGGCAATGCCAAAGATAGAGGCTTAAAAGTGGAAACTTCCAAACTGAAACTGAAAATTTTAGTATTTTGCATTATTACAATAGTATATTATGTTACAAGTGCAGAAAACTCGTGTGATTGAAAACTTCTTCACACTCATGAGAAATTAGCATTTTTGCATGTGTTACAGACTATACTTTATCGTTTATATTTCAAATAATTAAAAATATTATATTGCATGTCCTGACATCTATGGCGTTTTAATAGAACTACTGATCATGGGAAATTATTTCCCACGGTCATTACCGCTCAGTTTAGAGATTGTGAACAATGAGTCATTTTCACGGTTACTAGATTATGCGAAATGTGTAACTTTCTATAGTGGTCGTAAATTTTAAAAGTTTATTACAATATTACCACAAAAAAATCAAGACTAAGTAAATTAAAAGACAAATATTCTTTTACAGACTCAATTCTTACATCTACAAGTAGAAAAAGAAAACTTAGAAAAACAAGTAAAAGCCACCCAAGGTAGTCATCTTCAGTCCGAGAGTGAAATTAACCACCTAACAAAAATAAACCACGAATTACAAAGAGAACTAGAAGAAGTAAAGGTATGTAATTTTTTTTTATTACAGTTTTCTTAGCTGTAAATCCTTGAAATCTAATTAACTTATAGTTAGCAATAGCAATCTTTTTTAATGCAACCTTGAAATAATGATGATTATAAAATTAATTTGCATAAAATGAGACGTAGTTTTGTGCATTATCAATTATTGCTATGAAAGCAACCCCATTCAATCTCTAACATGACTAAAACATAAATTGTGCATGAAGCTTTTTATTTAGGATAATTGTATTTAATCGGAAGTTAGTAAATACGGAAACAAATTGCTTAAATGAGCTACATGTGATTAATGAAAACAATACATAATATTCCAATAGTGTTAATAAAACAATTAAAAAGTGTTCCATGCATTTATAATTCGTCACTGATAGACATATGACTCATCGGCGGAACCGATAAGGCACCGTAGGCGTTTTGTATTGTTTCTGAATTAACAATTACTGAAAAAAATTGAATTCAAATCTTTATGTTTTATTGTGTTCTCTTGTAACGGCCGCAATATTATGATAATTAAACATTTTTTCTTTTTAATTTGCCTTTAGTATGGTCACTAATAGATAAAACATTTTTGAAATTTAATAATCGGTTATCTGTAAAATATTTGCGATTCGTTGTATAGAAAATGCTTTATTGGTTTAATCGGTTATTATAAATTAAAATCGTAATTGGAAATTGCTGTGGCTAAAAGGTGATTAATTTGATTTAAGATTTGTAGGAATTGAAGTAGGAACTATTAACATTACTTTCAATAAACTAATGTTTTGTTTAATGAAACACAAGATATCTCATACTTATAAAATTAAATGTAGGTTAGTAATGTATTTTGATAAATTCGGTTACAGGAATTATTTACAAAGTTATTTCATTGTAATTAGAGAATTACGTGCCTTTAAGTTGTCAGCTATCTAAACCAAATAGTTTTTGAATAACTTTACCCTCTGGCAGCGGCAGATACAGAATTTTTCAAAGGGGAGGGCTAAAGTTTTCTCAGAATTTCTGGTTAACAATAGAAGAGTAATTAATTTATACATTTGTTAGTATTATGAACAAATTTTGTACTAAAAATATAAATATGCATTGATAAAACATACACCGAAGCTCCCTTTTTGTAGTCTAAATTACATGCTCACTTTTGAAGCCAGATACAATTGAAACAACAACTAACGAAAAAATCGTTTATTTATAAAAAGAAGCAGTTTCCATTTCAAAATAAGGTGACATGTATTATATACTATACATCTTTAAATTTTTTTCTATTTAATTTGTGCTATTCATTTAATTTGTATGACGTGCAAGTATAATATGAATTGTGTAAATTATTTAGCAAGTTCATTTTTATTTTTTAAACAATCTTCATTTTATCCAGTGTAAGTTTGGAACCAAAGGGGGGTAACTTTAGCCCCCTTAGCCCCTCTCTGGATCATCCACAGCCTTCTGGTATTAGTCTGTACAATAATTCTTTATTTAAATTTAATAACTTTTTTTTAAATTGATTTTAGTTAAATCAGAGAAGTTGCATTAATTAGTCCAATCAAATATAACTCATAACCCAGTCCATAAGTCCAGTTTGGATTAAGTCGCAGTTGTGACATATGAAACGCAATGTTGAACCTAGATTCCAAAACTCAACGTCCTAGGTGAACCTAACACTTGTATTCAGAAAATTGTTTTCAGTTTGCATGATAGGTCCTTTTTAATATAATTAGTCATTGGAAATGTTGTTTTTTAAACCACTTTTTATTAGCGCCATTAATTGTCACGTATGGTACCTGATTAACCCGCAAAAATAAGTAGATAGAATTTGAGATGTACGTGGCCCTAAACAATTTTGTTATAAGCTTGGCGAATCCATCTATGCTTTCGTTTTGGGTTTATAAAGAAAGATACCAAAATGTGGCATTTTCCGATGCTTTTCCACAAATCTTCATACTTTTAAACCAGCTGTAATTGCAATTGCAATTTGTAAACATCGTGCCGGGCAATTTTGCATATAGGGTCTTTTCTATATAGCTTCACCTGCACATCTAGTTCCTTTAATAAACGCAATCAATTATAACTGGCGGTCTGGTTTATGTAAAATTGATTATTTTATTGTTGCTAAAGTTTAGTAAATTTAGTTTCTCACTATCAACTTTTTTATTTGGAACACTCTGTATATTTTTACTGTATATATTTTTAAGTTTTAGATGAAATTAATTTTTATTAAGTTGATTAATCATTTACATTAAATTATATTTTGAATGCAAATTCATATAGAAAAATTTTTCGTCTCGGCTGGGAATCGAACCCAGGACTCTCCACTGTCTAGGTGGTATTTTTAAGTTTATTTGCCTAATGTATATATCGAGAATCTTCACAGTTTCTGACCAAATTCAGTTTTTCTCTTATTTTTTGAAAATCTAAGTTTTAAAAAAATAAATTAACATATTGCAAGTTATATTTGAACGATTATAATAATACACAACGCTTATACAGTGTCTCCCATAAAGTTGGATCCATATGGGAAATTTTTTTAATATTCTGCTTGGAAAAATACTTTGTGGGGCAATCACTTCTGCTTTCAAAAATACTTGAAATAAGCCATGTCAAAGTTGATAGGTGACATTGGGTATTTGTCAAATTCGCCATTGTTTTTTAAAATCGGCGAAAAATTACCTTATTTGATAAGAGTTGGAAAATTCTTACTAAGAAAAAATGTTTCTAATGGCATTTTAGGTTCAGAGACCCAGTTTGAACGAGATATTCCGACATAAGGAAAATTTAGTTTTTTAACATTTTTTGATACACTCCGGTATCTGAATATTTTGAAATCAATAAGAATGCCTTAAAAGAGTTTTTCTAATAATATTGGATGGTGTAGGTATTTTTGACGAATATTAAAATTATCAAAAAACAAATTAATGAAAAAAAATTATGATTACAACAATTCTTGTATTATTCAAACGTGGCTTAATAAAAAAAGATTAATAAGATTATGAGTTATTTTCTTGGAAATTGGAAAATATCCATCCACCCTTCCATTGTTTTCTTGATAATTTTAATATTTATCAAAAATACCTACACCATTCGATATTATTAGCAAAATATGCTATGCAGTTGTTGCCTTTCCACTCATTTAAAGCGTTTTTAATGATTTCAAAATAATCAGTTACCGGGTAGTAGGGGGGGGTAGTATCAAAAAATGCTAAAAAACAAAATTTTCCTTATGTCGGAATATCTCGTTCAAACTCGAAATATGAACGTAACGTAACATCAGAAACATTTTTTCTTTGTAAGTTTTTGTCATACGTTAACAAATAAGGTCATTTTCCGCCGATTTAAAAAAAAATGGCGAATTTGACAGGTTCCTAATCAACCTATCAACTTTGACATGGCGTATTTTTGGAAGCAGAAGTGATTGCCCCACAAAGTTCTTTTCCAAGCAGTATATTAAAAAAATTTCCCATATGGATCCAACTTTATAGATATACAGGGTGGGATTAAAGTATGGAATATTAAAAAACAAGCGAACTCAACCGGTTTTTTTAAACGCTGAAACACGCCGATTTTGTTTTTTTAAAATACACATTAATATGTGCGATTCACCTCCCGACTTTCATTTGTTTCTAAGTTATGACGTCATCACAAAAAATTTTAAATGACAATATACATTTTTTTATAGTGGAATCCGATAGTGGTTTTTCTTCTCTTTATGATCATGCAAATGAATCATAAGGTTGCATAACAAAAATTCTGAGAAAAATCAATCTAAACATTTAATGTTATTGATATTATGGTATCAATATATCAGATCGATTTTTCTCAGAATTTTTGTTGCCTGATCATAGTAAATAGATTAAAACCAGTTGACTCAATTTTAAAAAAATGTTTCTTATAATATAAATATAAGGATTAGTTAAAGTTTCACAAGTTTTATTAATATCTTAACCTGACAATATTGTTTCGACACTTTGTGTCATTATCAAAGGTAGATAAGATTGATAAACAAACACGTTGCTAAGGATAAATACATACAGAAAATAGGTAACTAGATACAATACATAACAAAAACTAAATATCTAACACTTCTAATAAAGGAGAATTACTAAGCTCAGTTTGTTCATTCATTAAAGGTACTGTACGTTTATGTCTGTATATTTCAAAAGCTTCTAAAATGTCTAATTTGTGTTTGTTGTTGCAAAAATGTAAGAATTTAATGTTGTTTTGAGGTGTCATTGGGTGGTTCTGTTCCAAAATGTGTTTGGCATAATTCGATTATTATTTGATTATTTGATCTTTGTATCAGTCAAAATTATTTCACTTTTAATAATATAATTTATTTACAGAAAGATGGTTTACCTATGGGTAATTCTCTAAGTCCTCTATTAGCTAACATATTTATGGATAATTTGGAAGATCGAATATTTGAATTAAATCTTTCTAAACACATTATTTTTTGGTTTCGTTACGTTGATGACATTTTAGCTTGTTTTGGCAGTTCTTTTGAGGTTATCAATGAGTTTTTAATTCTTATTAAGTCTTCACACAAACATCACGTTTACACTAGAAACAGAACAAAATAGAGCTATTAATTTTTTGGATTTAACTATTACAATTAATACAAACAATGAATTTGATTTTTCCATATACAGAAAACCCACAAGCACAGACGTCACTATACCTAACGATTCATGTCATCATAAAATGCATAAACTAGCGGCTTATAGATCTGTAGTACACCGAGCTTTAACTACTCCAATGAAACGATCACATTTTGATAAAGAAATTTCAATCATCAAACAATTAGCATATGCAAACCATTATAACCATAACATGATTGACACTTTAATTCAACAAAAAGATTATAGGTTAGCTATCAAAAGAATATTTCCAATTGACACACAAATACAAGACACAAACTACATATCAATACCATACTTTGGCAAGATATCAGAACAAATTGCAACTATACTAAGAAAAACCACCAGTTACAAAATAACCTATAAAACTAACACCAACACCTTTTCATTTTTATTCAATGCTAAAGACAAAATACAAGATATCATGAAATCCGGCATTTACCGTTTGAATTGTTCTTTTTGTAACTCGGTTTATATTGGGCAAACACTTAGAAACTTCGACATAAGATACAAAGAACACGTACGCTCTTATAGACTTAAACATCCAGAAAAATCGAATTATGCCAAACACATTTTGGAACAGAACCACCCAATGACACCTCAAAACAACATTAAATTCTTACATTTTTGCAACAACAAACACAAATTAGACATTTTAGAAGCTTTTGAAATATACAGACATAAACGTACAGTACCTTTAATGAATGAACAAACTGAGCTTAGTAATTCTCCTTTATTAGAAGTGTTAGATATTTAGTTTTTGTTATGTATTGTATCTAGTTACCTATTTTCTGTATGTATTTATCCTTAGCAACGTGTTTGTTTATCAATCTTATCTACCTTTGATAATGATACAAAGTGTCGAAACAATATTGTCAGGTTAAGATATTAATAAAACTTGTGAAACTTTAACTAATCTTTATATTTATATTATATTTCATAATTAAGTATTGTTTTTTTTTACTTTTTAAATAGTAGGCATTGGAACAATTGCAATATTTCTATTTGATCTGTCACATTATTGTTAAAAACGTTCTAACGTATTTTGAAGTTGTTTGTTTTGTTTATAAGAAGTTAAAGTGTTTTAATTTATATGTGTTACGATGGAAAGAGGAAATTTCACAAACGAAGAAAACTTTGATATGTTGACATGTTACATCTTGTGCCACAAAAATTGTGTAGCTGCTGAGCAGATGTATTCTGATAATTATCCTGAACGAAGACAACCTGAGAAATCCATGTTTAGACGTTTGGTATCTAATTTAAAGGAATTTGGTTCATTCAAAAAACCACTTTCATCTCGTAAAAAACAATCCAACGAAGAAAAAGCGAATACTGTTGTACTAGCCGTTGTTGAAAATCCTGAAATATCCACAAGACTAATTGAACGTCAGACTGGGGTAGCTAGATCTACAGCCCACTTCATTTTACAAAAGAATAAATTTCATCCATATAAATTTAGAATTTGTCGGGGTCTTAGACCTGGTGACGAGAGAAGGCGAGCAAGTTTTTGTGAATGGTATACCAGAAAATGTCAAGAAAATCAAACTTTTGCTTTTCAAGTAATTTGGTCTAATGAGAGCATGATAACCAACAATGGCATTTTCAACCGGTGTAACAAACATTATTGGGCAACAGACAATCCTCATTTAAAAAAAGATGCAAGGCATCAACACCGATTTGGATTTAATATGTGGATAGGTATTTTAGGTAGCAGAATAATAGAACCCTTTATTTATCACAACAATTTAAATTCCGAGCGGTATCTTGACCTGCTGCAGACTGATTTGGAAGACGCCTTGGATGGATTACCTCTAGCAATAATTAACAACTGCTGGTTTCAGAAAGATGGTGCCCCAGCACATAACTCAAGAAATGTTTGGGAGTATTTGTCGCAGAGGTTTCCTTAAAAATGGATTGGAACTCACAGTGAAGTAGCTTGGCCAGCCCAATCAGCAGATTTGAGCCTGTTAGACTTTTTCCTGTGGGGTTATGTAAAAAATACTTTTGTGGCCATATAAAAAAATTAAGTTGATGATGATTTCTCGAAGATGAAACATCGTATAAAAAATTTGAAGACGCCATTTTGTAGAGCTTAAAAAGTAACAATGACAAAGTGTCATTAGTTTTTTAATATCTTTTAAAATAAATACAAAAATTGGAAAAATCGAAAATCCGAAAAATGCATTTTTTGGAAAATTTCGAAAACGATAAACAATCATGGATTTCTGCGATCGGCATGTAAACACTCTAAATAGTGCAACTTTTTCCTAATTTAAGCCAACCTGTATCTTTTACCGTTTTCAAGATCCCCATGCTGTGCATTCTTATCTTGGACACGGTGTATACATTAGGCAAACATACTTAAAATAAAATGTAGAATCGAAAACAGTAAAAATATACAGGGTGTTCCATTGAAAATAAAAAAGTTGATAGTAGCCATAGCAATATGACACACCCTGTACATACAAAACTATTATAACATTGAAATTTGGTTTACACCAACCAACTTTGATACTTAGCTTTTTTCGTAACTCTTACAGTTTGTAAGATAAGGTACTTAGCTTTTTTCGTAACTCTTACAGTTTGCAAGATAAGGTACAGTTGCGATCATTCGCTAAGGAACGATGTAAAAATCATAACCGCCGATTTTCCCGGTTTTTGTACAATGCAAATGTAAGTTTATTATATGGTATGCAAGAACATTTCATTTTTGAATATTATAATTGCCCAGTTCATAAATCAGGTTGAGTTACAGCGTACACTGTACAAAAAACTGAAAAACCGGCGATCACTATTTTTTCATCGTTTCCTTAGCGAATGATCGCAACTGTACATGGTCATCTTGTATGGGCCACCCTGTACACATTGCTGGTTTAGATTTAAATTTGTGGCAGATTTGGTACAAAAAAAATATTTTTAATTATTATTATTAAAAGTAATATTAATAACTGTAATAATAGAAATTAATTGCGCACCTAATGAATTTTCTTGATGACTTATGATGTTGCAACACAATCAGAACTGTTTAAATGTTTTATTTTTTAATGACAAAGTTAATTGAATTGCATGTGCCATAAAATCATTTGAATACTAGAACGAAAAAAATAAACTTTGTAAAGTATTTAGTTCCTATTTTATAGTCATATACCTTTGTTCAGGTAGTTTGGGAATTAATTTACTGATTAATGACAATAATGTGATAGGAAGGTAGAAGGCTTAATTGTCAACATTATTTTGTTATCAACACTTAATGGCAATAAAAATGATTTTTTATGGTTTAAGCATAATATACGAGCATACTTTGAATTTTTGTTGATAATATAATTTAATTTTCAAAATATTCTTAATTAGTACTGATTAATTAGCATGGTTATTTAAAATAATAAGTAACGTTAGCAGATATAAAGAAGGAAGTTATAAAAATCTATATAAACATGTAATAACTTCGTGGACAACTAATAAAATTGCTTAGTTGTTGATTGTTTCCGTAATGGACCTTGAAATAATGAAGAAGCACCTTTCAATATGTAAACTAAAATATTCTTCAAGGTAGTGTAAACTAAGAGTTCCTATATATTTTTTAAAGTAAAATTAAGATGTTTGAAGTTTTCTTAAAGTTGGGTGGAAATAGAAAATACACATACAAGGTGTTTATTTCTGAATCAGGATGTACAAGAGTGTAAATAACTTTCTTATGTATTGAGGGCTGGTGGTAGACGAGTGGTGTGAGGGTACTACTCATATGCCGAAGATTATGTTGCCCGTGATTGTGGTGCATTTCAGATGGGGGACATATGACATTAAATTTTGATTCCTCTGTAGTGTAGGTGTAAAATTAAAAAAAAATTTCTTATTTGCTATAAAATATTTTTATACATCTATATTTAAATATATTTTTACTAAACAATTATGTATTTTTACTATTACAATTTACAATTTAATTATGAGTGTTACAATTAGGCATTGTAATACGAGTTTTTCATGCTATTTTTTTATTATGCATTAATTCACTTTTATTTGTTATTAGAAATGTAATATTTTATTAGTAAATAAAATCTTAAATGCAAGGTTGGTAACATTGACAGATTCAATAAATAAACAAAATTTGAAATTAATTTTTTTTAATATTCATAAAATTATTAATTTAATGCAATTACAACTTTACAAATAAAAATGTCCTTGAAACTTTTCAAATATCGTTAGTTGACATTAGCAGTTTTTGAGGTTAGAATGGGTAATTATTTTTTTTTATGTTGGATCATTTAGAAAACAGCTGATTTGCAGCCAAGTAATTAAATAACACAAGGCTGCGAAATAGAATGTGTAAAACCTTCCTAGCCAAATTAGTATGTGAATTAAGTGTATTTTCAAAAATTATATCTCAGCAACCGCTTGTCTGATTTTAATGATATTGGGGTCTATTTAAAGATAAGAGTGAATTCTAGATGCGTGTATAAAAATGTTTCTGAAAAAAGTTCTAGAATTTGGTTCTAAGATTTTTAGAACTTTTTGAAAAATCTTAGAACAAAGTTCTATAGTACAACCAAAAAATGACGAAAATAAACCGGAGTGAATTTAGTAACTGCAGACTAGCACTCGGAGTTGATTGTGAACCAGCCTTGCTCCCAAATTGTCATATTTAGACAGTTTGAAATAAAAAACTAGTCATTGCAATCTGTCAGTTTATTATTAATTATTTATTGTTAATTATTAAACTGCTATTAATAAATAACCTTCTGAGTAGTGTTGGGTTCGCGATACCACCCGCGTATCACGACACTTGCGAATCGAAACCATTAGCCGTGTGAAGTGTCGACTCCTTCACGACTCTTTAACGATACTTCGCATTTACACATCATGCATGCGCTAGTTCATATAATATAATTGAAACGAGCAGTCAAGATTCATAGCTAATACGTAAATCATAAACTAGGGATTAAAAAACAATTAGGTTTATGAGTAAATTCTGTTATGGTTATATATTTATGCATTAAGTACATTAAAAGACATTAAATTATTTATACACCGCATTCGTTCTAACATTTGCTATAGAAAATTAGTATGGGAAATCTGAAATATGCCAAATAGTTCGTTCTCGAATAAAAGTCGGTGAGATTAATAGTTGCAAAACAATTTAAATAATTTGTTATTATTCTTTTATTCGAAAAACGTACAAGTAATAATACATTACAAATAAAAAATAAAGATACCCAATTAATAAGACAATGTCTTATTAATTGGGTATCTTTATTTTTTATTTGTAATGTATTATTTCTTGTACGTTTTTCGAATAAAAGAATAACAAATAAAATTTAAAAAAAAGTTATGCTTGTAACGGGGTTCGATCGTGCATTCCACCAGCCCGTATAGTTTAGCAAGCCACGGTTTGCCATCGAACCACGGAGGCGTTGCGTCAACTTTTCAGGTTTCGGCTTTTAAATTAATGTTTTGCAAATAATTCATGAATTTATAATTTTAACTAAAAAATCTACAACAAAATAGTTTTATATGTACGTCTTATTCAATGATTGTTGGCCAGTTCAACAAATCTGCCTTTAATTTCTTTGTAAGAATGATCAAGCAACTTCGAATTACACTCTAATAAGAGCGATACTGTTCGACACGAAGTGTCGCGACACTTCAAGTGTCACGACCACGAACAGTATCACGACACTCGACACCCAAGTTCCCATCACTACTTCTGAGAGAAAAAGTGTGCACGACATTAGTTGCTGCTTAAAAGATTTTTCACAACTCCAATTAATATTTATTAATTGTAGTTTAATAATTTTAATAATAATTGGAGTGATGAAAAACTTTTTAAATTTAACAATTTGGTAGTAAGGCTTGTTCACAATCAACTCCGACTGCTAGTCTGCGGCTGCTAGATTCACTCCGTTTTATTTTCTTCATTTTTTGGTTGTACTATAGAACTTCCTTTATGAAGATGCCCGCTTTGAAAAGCATATTCGTTTTAGCAAAATACCGAAAAAATGAGACAAATCGGACAAGTAGTTTTTGAGAAAGAAATTTTTGAAATTTGAAATTGAAATCTTGAAGTCTTTATTTTTTCAATTCAGCTTTTATGGATAAAATCTGACACAATGTCAAATTTATGTGCAATGTATAGTTTATTTTTTTTTTTTTTTCGATTTCCCATTCAAGGTCACAGTCACAGCATCTAGGAGAATTACTATTGCATTACTAAGTTTGACCCCAGCAAAACAATGGTGGTATAACAATCTGGTTACAAAATTGTCACCAAATCAAAGTGACATTGTAAACAATAATGTGAAAGGTTCAAAATTTCAGTTTAATGTGGAACAAATTATAAATAAACGTAATGTAATAATACTATTCATGTGGAAATAAACTGAAATATTAAGAATAACTTATTAAATTGTAGGTATTATGTATTTTTAACTGCAGTAGCTAGAAAAAGTACTCATCCAGCAACTAACCTTCAAATTTGTTGTTTTTATTTCTACCAATATGGAAAATGAAACATTTCAAGAAATTCACATTTAAATCTTGTACCAACTCCATGGCAAAAAATATGACCAATGAATTGGCAATTACAAAAAAAAAACAACCTTATGTCAAATTTCTGGACTAATTCTGTTTACCTTCGAAAAAATACTGCAAATATACAAGTGATGTTTGTTGCATTTGTTATTAAAAATAAACAAACTAAATAGGTTTAGAAAGTCAATTATTGAGGCCAACAGTTGGTAAAGTTGTGTACTATGTCAAATCAATGAACATTGGCCTGTCAAAATTACGTCAACAAATTACTTATATCTGTCAAAATTATGTTCAGTGATGCACCTAGGTTTTTTTATTATAAACCACAGACAGATATTGACGTCAATTTGATATGACTAAAGATTAGATATTTCTCATTTTTTGAAACCTGGTAAAGTGAAAATTGCAAATAATATAACACATCAAAGTCAGAATCTTCCTTAACATGTCAGAATTTTTGACATTTACCTTTCTTTACAAAAGTCATATAATTTGTTATTTAATAGCGTTTTCAATTGACTGCTCTGGAGTGCTCTTAGATAGCTCTGAGAGCAAATTCCGTATTGGATTGGTTCACATTCCGGTCATCGAGATTTGCGTGTTCGCTTGCGGCAACCGCTCTGTTTAAAAGCACACCGAGAGTGCTCTTCATTGATCTGCCCTACGAGACAGATCAATTCAGAACAAAACAAAAACCTAACTTATAATTCATTCGTATCTGCGTTACTTTAACTGGAAAAAGGCATTCAAAGTATTATTATGGATGATGAAAGGTGTCGTTCGGCTGTATTAAAAATTTTTGTCATCAGATTTGTCTATGGATAAGGAAATTGAAGCTATTATAGGTACACAATACAATATTTTATTAATAGTTTTTGCTCATTTTTGCGACCCACGTTTAATAAATAAATTCCTGATCATGTTTCAAAACAGTTCGTATTGCCAGGTGTTATTATTAAATAGTTATAATAATTTATATAATAATAGTCACACAAACATACGGCTATCGAAATGATTTTATTCGGTTGTGTATTGTGAATCACTCTTCGATCAGTCTAAGGTCAATCTACATAAGAGCAATGACGTCATACTCGTTTTGCGAGCAACCACAGAGCAATCTGCAATTGAGCAATCCGGGCTCCAATTGAAAACGCTATAAGAGTTGACTATTCTTATTTATTTATTTAAGCAAAATATACGCAAACAGTTCAATATTTAATTGTCAAATATTTATTAATAACAAGTATTTTATAATATTTATTAATAAGTATTTTATACATATTAAAGATTGTTAGAGTTATTAAGTGAAAAACTATCTAAAAATAGAAAACAATATAATATGTTCAAGTTTTCCACTAATTTTCGAAATTATTATCTGTTTTTTCACTTACTAGTTATTTTAAATAAACCATTCTAAACGTGATATTTCTGTAGATATTCTAACTTTAGTCTTGATGTTGTGCAGAATATAAATATAGAATAAGTTTTTCAATACTTAAACATCAAGCAAAAATTGCACAATAACTAACATAACCTAGATATTATTTCTGATAACCTAATTGTAAAGTAGGTGTTGATCGCATTCACAGTATAATAATTTTGCTAGTTCCGAGTACTATTATTAGTACTATTACACATCAAAAGTCATTAAGTTTGGTTGCTTTAGTTACATTTCCTGTAAACAGGTAGACTATACGTTTTAACGTCCATGGCCGCCTACCACCAAAGGAATTTTTGATCACATGATACTTCCTATAAAAACTTTTATGGGTAGACTGGCAGATTTATCAAAATATTCTACTACAAAAGTTAATTAAAATTCTTAATTGGTTTGCTAAACAAACTAATAAAACTCAGTGAAGTTAGTAATAAACAATTTAATAAGAGATAATGAAAAATATTTAACAATAGATAATAGGTACGTATGTGCAGTAGAAAGAGATTTAACGAAATATTAATTAATAAAGTAATCAATAAAGAAATCGTCAATTAAATTCTAAGTTTTAACAAATTAAGATGTAAATAGTATTTATCATAAGTAGAACAGTCCTTAAAAATAAAAATTATTTATGTGTAGGAGAAAAATGAATTTTGTAGGTGTAAGAAGCATTTGAATATCGTGCTTGTAGCACAAAAGAATAAGTAAGGAAAGCACAATCATTTGAAAAAAAACTTTATGTCGAATTTTACTAATTTCAATTTTTTTAAAATATGCATATACATCTTTTGTTTTGGATGCTTATCTTGGAAAAATGTCACACTTAAATGATACCAAATGTTATAAACAGGATGATAACAAAAACATGAGGACGGTAGTTTAGAACAAAGCCATTAATCTGCTAATTCTACGGCAAGTTACTTCAGAATTTGAGCGATCTCTTAACAAAATGTTTTGTTTTTTTATGCGAGCATATTTTTCATTCTAAAAAAAATAAAATTACACTCGAGGAAAAAAAAACGCACTACTTGAAAACGCACCAAAAATACCAAAATTTCAAATCGTCATAACTCGGCAGATTTTGCACGAAAATGAATGAACCTTTGAGTGCTAAACAGTTTAAAGTGTCTAGTTTAAGGGCGTGCAAGCGAATGTTACGGTCCTTTCCGCACCCCGCGACCGACCGTAGAAAAAAAAGTTTTTGGTTAAGAAAATGTCAAACTTTAACAGCTTGTACTGCGTACCAAAAAAATCGTGGACCCTATCGACCGCCAAGGCAATAAAGTTCAGTCCTTTTTCTGTCAAGTTTTCAAAACTTCGAGTGCCTACGATATTTTGGTGCAAAGTTATGAATTTTTGAAATTTACCCTGCATTTTGTCGAGTGTTTTCCTCTTCTGCCAGCGACATTATTATCGGTTGAGTTTGAATATTTTCTTTTCCAAATTCAAAAATTTTGAAAATTGTTTAATTAATAAAAACATTTTTTTATTAACGTTCATTTCTTTTAACGTGTAACCGCCGACAACGTTACCCGATGTGCAAATGTCTAAATTAATGTTTTGATTTTTATTTTACTAATGTTTTGAAATTAATCAGTATCAGAAAGTTATTCGAAGCGTTACAATGCCGCAATTAACGGACATTTAACGTGCACGAATTGTTGCTCTTTTGGAGGTAGGAGTTAGTATGCGACACACACACAAGATGTGCAAATTCCAACCGACAACCTGCTCATGGTGCACATCGGGTAACGCTGGTGTCGGCGGTTACACGTTAAAAAATTAAAGTTAATAAAAAGATGTTTTTATTAATTAAAAATATTTTTCAAAATTTTTGAATTTGGGAAAAAATATTCAAACGCAACCGGTAATAATGTCGCTGGCAGAAGACGAAAGACTCCCGACAAAACGCAGGGTAAATTTCAAAAATTCATAACTTCGCGCCAAGTCATCATAGGCACTCGGAATTTTGAGAACTTTACAGAAAAAGGGCTGAACTTTATTGCTCTGATGGTCGATTGGGTCCACGATTTTTCTACACCGTAGAAGCTGTTTTGAAGTTTGACATTGACACAAAAAAAATCCCAAAAATAACCATAAATAAACATATATGTGTTATAGAATAATGAAAATCTTTCTAAAACTCAGCTTTTGTTGTAACAAGATGAAGCTTTCCCTCATTTATTTTTCATGGAATGACTACCTAGGTCACCAGATTTAAACCCTTCTGACAGAAGGTTCTGGTTATTTGAATCGCTGGTTATTTGCATCAACCGCTTAAATGAATCAAACTATGAAACCGTCATCCCTTTCCCGATTATTAAATGCAAATTTTCCCATTTATTGGAATCACTAAATTTTATCTCCAGTGGATTCTTGCATCATTAACCAAAAAAGTAATACTCCTGACATACAAGACTTCCTTTGTACATACTTACATACTTACCGGTTTTTTACTATCTATTGTAATTTTTGGGGTTGGGTTTTTCCATTTGTCTACATTACCTGAACGTGCCGCTTTTAATGGTTATGAAATTATATCAGATCTTTCTTCCTTTTCATTTCTTCCCAGAAGAATACTGTCTCTAAGAATCTGCTTAAACTAAGGAAACTTGAGTTACGAAACGGTAAACAGGTTGTTTGTGAATATCAATTTCAGTTGTCTTTTTATGCATATCTACTATAAATACATATTACCTACTATTATGACTCTCAAGATTCCTTTTAAATCCCATAAGTATATATTTTATACAGGGGCCGCTTAATTGATTTAAAAACGCCGTGTACGAATGTGATTCTAATAAGCGGCACATACTGTACTGCATTTGACATATAAAAAAGCTATTGTTGTTAGTAGAACATGACATTAATGTTTTCAATTAGGAAATTGCGTTATTGCATAATTAAGTCTTGATTAAGAAAGGAAAATTGGAAAAGGCAAATAAATAAAACAAATTAATTATATAATAAGGACAACTTCAGGAAGTAATTAAAAGTTAGGCTATGTTCAATTACAGATTATATTTCATGATGAAACTTTTCGGAACCACTTTTGGAGTCAAATGAATTAGTCATTGACATATTGAATAACTGAACGAATGATCTCCTTGTAATTTAACTTGAAAAACATTTAAATTTTATTTTTATTCTTTATTTACTAAACATACATAAATAGAACTTTTATTATTATGAAATCCCACTGTTTGTATATCGTTCATTTTCGTAAGGTTTGATAATTTTTTTAATTATCTAATAGTGGATTTTTGTTTGCTAATGGTAAGAAATTCTTTTAATGACGAAAGTATTATAAAAATTACCATTTTGGCATTTTTGGATATTGATTACAATCACTTAGACTCGTCTGCACCGACTAATTTATCATAATGAGATTTTTCTTATTGTTGCTACACAATGTATACTTTGGAATGTACCATATTTATACCGAATAGTACTGATGTTCTTGTTTCCCACATACAAACATAAATGTCACAATCTTTGCATTCTTTTACAGTTTTTTGCTTTGTTCAATTTTCTATTAATTTTATAATTACCTCTAATTGCATTCTTTAAGTCGTGTTTTTCTGTAAGATTTATTGTTATTAGTATAAAATGCAATGTTTTCAATGCTTTTCACACGGACTTTTTTTTTTGATATTGTTTGACAAACAAACTGATTGCTTTTCTTTAGTAAATGATGGTTTGACATTGATCTTTTTTTTATAGTTGCAAATTAAATTAAAACTATAAATACATTAAAGCACTTCGATCTGTTAATATTTATTTGTTGAGTATCCAGCCAAAAGATGAAATGTCATATTTTGTTTGGCAATATCCCGAATATAAGACAGATTTTTGGAGGTATTAAATTAGGAGAAAGCTGAAGAAGACGAATAAACCAGGAATTGGAGGATATCTATAAGGAACCCAATATCATGAGCATAATAAGACGAGGACGTTTGAGATGGCTGGGACATATTGGGCGAATGATGGAGTCAAGAATGCGAAAGAAGGTCATGATGGAAGAACATGGTATACAGATTGCAGGGGTCGTTCGAGGAAGTCTTGGTTGAGCTGTGTTCAAAAGGATCTAATCAGTTTAGGAGTGGCAAAAGCTGACTGTCAATAGGAGGGAATGGAAGATTACTTAGAAGGCCTTGAGCTTATAAAGCCTGTTGAGGAGCTTCTCCCAGAATAATTTCTATTGTTTGTTTACTTAACACGAAAACTGTATTTAGGCCAGTAAGCGGGTAATTTATTTCTGCAATCTTCTACAGAATTGATTTTCTTGTTGGAAAATGTTCGGGGGTGTCCCCTAAATGTAACGACAAGTTGGCGGGACGGGGGCGGTTGAGCGTTAGCCGCCACCTTGGAAAACACGTTTTATCAAATATCTCGTGAACCCTGCATTGTACGACAAAAATACTACAGATCGTTCTCGTATATAATAACATTTTCTACAATTTTTATTCAAAACTTTTTTCTGTATAGTGCATAGGTTTATATTTATAGCGCGCCAAACTTTTTCCAACATGGTTATTGCTAAATATATAGTTAACGGTTGATGATACATTAAAAATGGTAATAACCAAATTTGTAGAAGACAAAATTTCCAATAGAACTTATTTGAAGTTTTTTTTCTATAAAATTAATACTTTAAGAGCTATAATGCTGTAAATGCCGAGTTGACGCACAATAACCACGAGATTATAATGCTATATATTAAATCATGCGCCATATACACAGCCTTTGATAGTGTAATCTCTAGCACTAATGTCTGTGAAACAAATGTGAGATTTGCGCTGTTCCATCTGTAAGTCGCTGCAGCCACACGTAGGGCCTACGTAATAACAATAATCGTCGCCTCCCACCCGCACAAGCTTATAACTTCTGGGACCTGGTTTCAGGTTATGGGTTGTAGCAATTTTTATTATTATTATTATATAGTTTACTATATATTTTACACCAAACTAAACCTCTCACTTCTACCTCCAACCCAAGATACGGCACGTTACCATTCTTTTAGAACCTACCACCAGGTTCAAACTTGGCTTGGATTTTACCATGATCCTGAAGAATGGAGTTGGAAGTGGACTACAAATGAACTCAATCAATTCGCACTACTATGGCTCCCGCACCATCAAGTTTGCTGCAAATAATATCTTTCAAATGCACAAAAAATTGCGGGGCTGCCTATGGATGCCGAAAAGCTAGCTTAAAATGTTCCATTATTTGTTCGAATTGTAGTGGACACACATACGACAATGTGCCAGATACATTGGATGCCATCGAAGACGAAATCGATGACGATGAAATTTTCGATTCATCTCCTACGGATTAGCGGAGGCAGAAGACAGAGATGTGGAAGGCGATGAGTGTCTTCCTTCATCATCGAAACAGATGAGGCTTATGACGTAAAATAACGTGCCACTTTTTGTATAAATAAATGTTTTAATCCGTTTTTTATTTCAAAAAATTAATTTGCATTCATTGAACTCTGTTATCCTTTTCTCCACCTTTCCCATGATTATTATTATTATCATCATCATCATTTATTATTATTAATTTTTATGATGTACGTGATGTACAAACAATTGTATCTTGCTACATTGACAATTTTTTATGATATGTTCTACCCATGCAAGTAACAAAGATCTATAAATTATGAGTACTTCTTCACACTATTTATAATATTAATAGATTCACTACACAAGTATTGTCATTTTTCTGAACACTTTTCGCCGTTTTATGTGTTATAAAATGTTTTTCGTGTACTACGAGCAACATTTCCACTGATAATTCACGCGGTGCAATAGTTTACCAAGCTATAGCTCTTAAAGGATCAATTTTATAGAAAAAGACTTCAAATAAATCTTATTGGAAATTTTGTGTTCTACAAATTTGGTTATTACCATTTTTAATGTATCATCAACCGTTAACTATATATTTAGCAATAACCATGTTGAAAATAAGCTATAAATATAAATATAAACCTATGCACTATACAGAAAAAAGTTTCGAACAAAAGTTGTAGAAAATGTTATTATCTACGAAAACGATTTATACTATTTTTGTCGTACGATGCACGGTTCACGAGATATTTGATAAAACGTGTTTTCCAAGATGGCGGCTAACGCTCAACCGCCCCCGTCCCGCCAACTTGACGTTACATTCAGGGAACACCCCCGAACATTTTCCAACAAGAAAATCAATTCTGTAGAAGATTGCATTATGAACCTACGTTTTTTGCTCTGGTTATTGGACTAATTGCCATGTTGGCAACACACAGAGATAATTTTTGTGCTCTTTCATTTGTTTTTGACTTTTTATCTTGGTAATTGAAAACTTTTAATTTTTGCTTTATAACGCAAAAAATGAAAAATAACTACAATAAATAATAAACATAATAATAATAACATAATAACATAATAAATACAAATACTTATAACTAAAAAACAAATCTGCAAAAGAGCATCTAAAGATATTTTCAATAAATAGCACATTTTAATTTTCTACGAAGCTAAACGTTATCTTTAACAAGGCAATTTAATTTTGATCTCTTATAAGTAGTAGTTATATGCATACCAACGCTGTGAAATCTCTTTCTAACATACCAAGAGAATAATCGTCGTTGAGACCGCTTGTGACAAAGGCAGGATAATCTCTAGGTCGTTCTAAAGAATTTTGCCGACAAGGTATACACAACATTTTTTGTGCAACCGTAAAAAATATGTAATTACAAATTCCATTGTTTTTAAAATAACCAACAGTAGTCATTGTAAATAGAAAGGCGTCTTTCATGTTACAGCCTTTCTATGAAAATGGCATAAATAAAACAATAATTACTTTTGTAAAAGATCATAAAAACGGCTGGAGATATGGCACTAAGCCGTTACCTTCTGCTCAAAAAAAGTGCCTCAAGAACATATCAGTAACTTTTCTCTAGCTTCACAAATTACCGAGATATCTCCAATTACTGGTTAAAATTTAATTCGAAAACAAAACACAATAGCAAATTCTGGTTTTAAGCATTGAGTTTGTTTCGGACAAAAACTATTGAATGTACAATCCATTTTCTTCTCATGACTTTTCTACTGTCTCTCATAGTAACCGAGTTTCCCTATAGTAACGAGCAAATTCGGCCTCCCTGTACTACAGGTAGACAAAAAAAAAATAAATCATCAAATATTTAGAAATTTAGTATATTTTGTTAGTTTGTCTACTTGAATTTATGATACACTATAAAAATAATGACCTGATGTGAAATCATGGTCGACTCTGTATTTTTAATTTTGACGCAGAGTATAATACAGTCTGCAAATTTTGTTCTGCATTAAGTGAATTAAGATAATTCATTCACATAATTAAAAAAAGGCTTAGGTTAGAATTAAGAGCTTTTAGTATAGAGTTTTTACAATAGTTGTGAAGTGACGTCGGTGCGAAAGTATGCAACATTATCAGATTGTCAACATAGAAATTATTTTATAACCTCACAAAATATCAGTATATCTAAAAAAATGTTAGATGTTTATCTCATTTTTGAAAAAATATTTATTAATGATTTGTTAATATTGTGATTGTTTATTAGTTTTAGACCTTAAACTAATTATTTGTATCAAATAGTTTTTAACTTTTAGCACAAGAAATATTAGAAATTTTGAAAATTTGGAGAAAACAGAAATTTTCCAGATAAACTGGCAAAATTATATCCGCAACGACATTGTCAATATTAAATATATTATTTAACTGAAATCCCATCGAAAGAGCACACAAAGATTTGTTTTGATGTCACTTCACAGCTAATGTAAAAATGTATAGAAAGATGAACTGATAGTGTTTTCGGTTGGTTGCTCCAGTGCTGCACTGGAGCACACTAAAAATGTGTGGCATGTTCGATTGGAGATTACAGTGCCGCATGTTCGATTGATAATTGAGTGCATAGACTTGCAATTGTGCAAGTCTATGGAACTTTAAAATTATGGCGCTTCAAAAGGTTATAACAATTTTTAATATTGTTGATGAATTGTTTTCATCAAGTGAGGATGATAATGATAATAATATCAATTCTAGTTATTAGATTGTTATTAGCAAATATAATATTAAAAAAAATTGATTAAAATGATAAACAGGATTATTGTTTATTGAGATTGAGGTTAGCATTATATTTGAACGTCAGCTAACATGTACGTCGGCACACTGCTCTGAAATAAAGCTTCATGCTAGGTTGCTTCATGAATAACTATTGCTCTACAGTCAACTGAGTGAGGGTAATGTTATTAAGGCTGTTTTCCCAAGCGTATGAACTTTGTGTAGATTTTTCTCGGCTGCTATACGACCAATATTTTTTAAATTTTCAGTGTAAGTAGTTCTAGCAAGTATATACGTCATTTGTCAGTAATAGATAGAATGATTTTGACCACTAAACAGTGGTACACCCATGTTATCTACGGATTCTTGCAAAGCGGTAAAACAGCCTTAAGGAGTGACATAAACTTATTCTGTGCTGCCCGGTGCTGTCCAACCGAAAACGCTATAGATTTGCTAAACTTTGAGAATAAGTAATGTCATTAATGACATTGATGTACTTTAAGGTTAGAATGCAGGTAAATTAAAATATCTGTAGTTACATTCAATTGCAGTAATGTTTATTTTAAAGGTGGTTATTTGTTTATTCGCATTATAGTTAAATCATCATATCTACACATTTAAATAGTACTTTTTTTTCTTTACAAATATTTTCCTAGCAATATTTTTTGTCAATAATTTTACTGTTATACACAAGTAATAATTACAAATACAGGGAAAGTTAAAAGCAAATAATATGACAACACAACTTTAGTTGTATTCTTTTTACCATAGGTTGTCTTAGTACTAAGATATACTACACTAAGACAAAGTAAAATTAACTAAGATCACTGAAAAGTAAAAAAAACATACAATTCATGTAGGTGTTTTGTGTAAACAAGCAGAAGCACACAACATAACCACAAATTTGTAATCGTTTGCGGTTTTTACAAGGATAATGGAAATTAATAAAATAAATAATAATGTAATCATTATTTTCCTGCAATATAATATTATAACTGCTGCAGCTACTAGAAGTATTCATTTTCAATAAACTATGATATAGTTACATAATTATTATATTTTTTATGATTAAACATTTGTTTATATTTGACATAATAACCTCAAAAATTCCGTCTTGCTTCATACTTTCAAGTAAGCTAAATAACAAGCACAGGCTCAGTTGGGGCAAGGGGGGAATAAGTTACCTCAGTACCAACTCACTTGTGACAAGTAAATAGAACACACCACTTTCCTAAGATAATGAGAATAAGTAAGAATCTTACTTAATTTTACTTAAATTTCCGTAGTTTTCTTGCTGTTTTTTCGTTGGCTTTAGTAATGACAAGCTTTAGCAGAAAAAAGAATTCCTGCAGCATTGCAACGTGTAATAGTACTGACCTCTACAATATCATTTCACGAACTTCGTTCAAATCTTACCTTACGAGAAAAATGGTTTCAAATTTTATGTTGGGGTTATGGTACAGCAACAGCAAAAACAATCATATTCATCATATATTTCCTTATTTTGACAGATCAACAACTACATTTACCTGAAAGAGCGTTTATTTGTAGCCTGCACTTTCAAACAAATTGCCATAAAAGAATATTTGGTAATTATTCGATATACCGACCCCTATCGTACATGCATACATACGGAAATACCAAGCGTTACCGGTTTTCGTTGGAAAGACGTCGTAAAAACAGGTAAAAATTATAAAATCTTCTTGTCAGATGACACAAACACCATTTTTACGGCATTTTCACGTAAATACAGACAATTTTTTTACTAACTGTAACCTAACCTAACCAGTATCATTGGTTTACCTGGTCCCGGAGGGTCGGTATATCGAATAATTAGTGAATATTTTCTAGTCAGTCAGTGCTAAACTATGATGTTGTACCTCTACTGGTACGTTTTTATTAGTGGTTGAATAAATAACATATTTTAATAGTTTTAGTTATTATGTACTTATCTTACAAATTACAACTTCGACTAACACAACAGTAAATTTCAACGTCGAACTTTCTAAAAATATAACAAAATTAATAAAAGAACTTCAAATCTTATCTATGCTTCTCGATTACGAAATCTTTTCAGCATTTGTAACCTTTCTGGCACGATAAATCCCAAAAAACACTGAAGAAAGGATTGAATGTCAAGTCTGTTTAGAATCTCTGTTAACTGCCTCGTGTTCAAATCCACTGCTGCGACTTCAAATAAATCTTCAAGACAGAGGTGCATTAAAATCCCCACTAGAAGGTTTACAGTTTAAGCAACCAAATAATCAAACTTGTAATACAGATTGTAGACATTTACCTGGAGAATGTAACCCATGTAACATTCTAACCTCACTAGGTACTCTAACTTAGCTCACGGAAAGTTTTAAAATTGTAATTTCAATAATGTTATTAAAATTGTAAATTGATTTTAATGACATAATTAATTTAATTATCTTAGGGCCGGTATTATAAAACTTTTTACTTCCTAGATAAAATTTACTTTGAGAGTAAATTAATTTATTCTGTCAATTTGCATATGAAATTGACAGAACAAATGAATTTACTCTCAAAGTAAATTTTATCTAGGAAGTAAAAAGTCTTGTACCCGCGTGTATATTTTCCCATTTCTTTAAAGTAAATTGTAAATTAAGGCGAAATAGACAAAGTAGTATGTAAAACACGTGTTACAATTCCTTTTTGTAATACTCGTATATTGCTTAACTCGCCGCCTCGCGGCTCGTTAAGCAAACTTATACTCATATTACAAACATCGTCATTGTAACACTAGTTGTACAATATACTATTATAATACCGGCCCTTATTCTTTTATGATAAAAATTATTATAAATTAATTCCCAAAATACTTTTGTACATTTGTAAGTCATATCTAACCTATATATTATCAAATGTCAAAAAATGTAAAGAGCGCCAGCTAGCGCCAAAACGGCGGAATTTCCAGAAACGAATATTATGGGAAATTGTAAATTTGCCCAGGCATTTGAAATTCTCCCTGTTCGTCTTCTCATTTATTTTCCACCTCCTTCCTCAATCTTCATATATAATTTATAAGCTGTTTCATATTGTTTGGGAATTGTCACATCCTTTTTTTTTACCCCACTGATATGATGTTTTCTTCCCACTTTTTCGGGCATTCTATTTTCTTTCCTTACTTGGTTTATTATGTTGTATATCCCTTTTAATACTTGTAATCTTCTCCATTTTATCATTTCATCTAAGACTTCATTTGGTGTCATCACTAGCTTTTTGTATGCGTGCTTCTTTTACTGCTTTTACTAACACTCATGCTTATATTGTGTTTTATTAGTATTTCATGGACATCCTGTTTGTTATTTTAATTCAGCTTGCTCTTGCCAGTATCACTGTTGATTTTTTAATTAATATTGTTTATTAAACAGTTTTGGAAATTGGACACACTACTTTGTCATATAAAAAGCCATATAACCGTTAAATAACTTAGTAATTTTAATTCAAGCAGTTTTATTAATATATTTTAATTAAATACATCAGTGTTATGTCTAACTGAAATTATTAATGTTATTATTACATAAATAAAAGTACCACCACTGCAGGGGCATATACAGAGTCAATGAATTTAATACAGACCTTACACGGAAAGGTGTGTTCAAAGTTAATAAGTATCTGATAAATTATAATATGCGTTTCAAAATCATTTTTAATTAATTTCCATGTTTGTATAACACCTTCCTACTTACAATTAATACTGTTTTCTCTATACATTTGTTCCCAAGCGAGTATGTACATGATAAATAAACAAATCTATTTGGTATTATAGAAGAAATATTTATTAACAAAACTGATTTATATAAATACATATCGATCAATTAAATTGAAGGTTATATTGCGCAAATTAATCAGCCTCCTGAATTATAAACAGGTGGATTTTATGATTGTATTTTTTGAATTTAGTACGACTTATTACAACAATTGATAATCATTTTTAATCGATCTGTCTTTTTAATAACAAACCATCGAAACTTATTTAACAAAACATGAGTAATACGGATGGAATTTATGTCTATATTGTTTTTTACTTGAAAACATTCTTTTACTTAATTTTCTTGAACTCTAAGAAATTACGGTGACACATGAAAATAACCCATTGACAAATTAACAATAAACTTTGAATAAAATAACCCTGGTATTAAAATAACTCTTAGTAGAAGAATTTTTAAGTTACATTGAATTGGGTTAGGTTAGATTGGGTTAGGTTAGGTTCGGTTCTATCCTTCTGATTTATAGTAGTTGTATATAAATCTTGGCTTTTTCCTTGATAATTATATAATTTTTTGCTTAGGTTATTTTGTCAACCAGTTTCTGTTAAGGATTTTTTTGCTGTTAAGTTATTTTTACATGGAACCTAAATTACACTATAAATAATTAAAATAATAGTAATAGTTTCCAATTTCTAGAAGTTAATTCATCTCTATAAGATTTACGACCGTACATGACATTATTCTATTATATTGAATAACTTCGACCAATTTAATTAATGATTTCAAGTTGATTGATATCTAATAAAAATGACCTTTTTTCATTTCTTGAATGAATTTACAGGCACTCTTTTCTAATTTTAGTAGTAGTAATTAAAATAAAATGATCAAATGCTTTTAGGACAGTTTAATTTAGAATATACTATATAACGTTATTTGACCTTTAAAACGTGAACGTTATATTTCATATTTTGTATTTATTACTTGGAACTAAATAAAACTGATTTCAGACTGAGAATTATTTATTCAAGTTGTTTATATTCATCTCTTGGCAACCTTCTGATACATTGAATGCCTCCGTGACCATTATATGTAGTGGTGGATTATTACAATACAATGATGTTAAAAGAAAACTTAATTCTTTATAACTAGAACCCATTTACAGAGTGTAAAATTATAAAAGCATTAACTTGATTGATACTGGTGTCTCCATTTCTTTGGCCTTCAATGTACATATCATCTAATCAATGCAATATGATGTGAGCTGTAGATCTTCACACAAAGATGCCTTAGATTTAGAAACACATTGACAGGCATACATATGTATTTTTTGCGCGTTATTGTATACAAATTTAAACAGTTCTTTTCCTGATTTAATAAGTTGGTGATATTAACGTTCACATGTATTAACTATAGATAAATCTTAACAATCATGTTGTTTATTAATCTTATCACAAATATAATTGAATCTAGCAAGCCAAACACAAGCATAAACATCAAGGTTGCATAAGAATTTAATGAGTGGCATAAAGATTCTGACCACACGGCACACGGCAATAAAATCTTAGCATTGATGAGACTTACAGGAGGGTGACCGAAGGGTTGAAGTTGCAAAGCCACATAAATGAAGTTGTTCTCTAATATTCAACTTTCTGTTGTAATTTGATTTTTACGTGATTAAAGAATAAGTTTATTGCCAACACTGTTGTTTTGATTTGGCAGCATAAAATCTTGTTAGAAGCTATAATAATATTAAAAATTAACTCAAATGAGAAATGTCATTAACTGACATTGGCACATTTTGAGGTTAGAATTATAGGTTATGATTATTTGAATACTTAACACAGAGACCATATCAGTTTTATTAGGTTGGCAACACAGTGGGGTAATTTTCCTAGTAATTTCCAAGCTGTAGTTTTGGTTTGGTACTTGTTTTTACACCCTTTCATTTGTTTTTAATTTTCTTATCTTGACAATTGGGACATTTGTATTTCTGCTTTTCAAAATAAAGCCAAGAAATGGGAAATAATTTTAAAATGCAAAGTAAATACTAATTAGAAGGGAGAAGCAGACAGTAAATTACTTCAACGCATCTGAGGAAATAAATCCAAACACATACCTAAAAAAGCGTTTATGCACAGATGCATTATAATTAGACTATTATTGCAAGACTCATCTAAACACAAAACGTCTTTTTATGGCCCAAGGGCCTCTTTATGGACAGACGGGCAATAACGAAACGTCAATTAAATGTCAGAAGTTTCTTGTAGAACTTGATTGGTTTTTAATAAAATTTGTAAACTTTCACCAATGAAAATAAGCTAAAATTAAATATTTCGGAATAGTAACTATAGTAACGTACTTCATATAAGCACATAAGTATACGTTTTTTAACATTATAATCATAAATAAAACACTTTAGATAAGTAAGTACTGTATTACCAACACTGGATAGTCACTGCATCTAGTTACCTAGGCCAGCTTGTCGGTCAGAGTACCGCAAACCGCCGCCATATTGGGGCAAACGAAGCACAAAATTGTTCATTATTTGTTCTGTATTGAATTTAATCAAATCCACGTTTACTTTAAAAGGTTTTTCTTATTCTGAAAGATCAAACCTCTAATATGTCAAACACGTAAAAAGTGGTTTTAATTTGCCCATTATTAAAAATCACCCGTCTCTGCCCCAATATGGCGGCGGTTTGCGGTACTCTGATCGACCAGCTGGCCTAGGTGACTAGAATGCCGTTTACTGTAATGATCTTCACAACCAGGTACCCAACATTTATTTTTATATATCATGTGGGTATCCATGTTTTCCTGCAAGCATGTATATACACAGTGAAGGAAAAGCATTAAACTAATATATTTTTGTTAAACTTACCACTTAAATCTATTCACTAAATTCAGACTTCACAAATTAATAACAAAACTATTTGTTTGCACCATTTCAGAATTAATTACTGAACACAATAACGCCTAATCTGCAAATTTAACACAAGCACATCATGTGCGAATGGCGACAGTTCGAAATTTTCAAATTTCCTTCGATTGCTTCATGGCCATCTGCTTTAGCTAACCTATGACTGATGCAGTTGGTAATGATTGTTTTGAAGGGTGGCGCCTCTCGACGGTTGCGGGGAAAAGCTTTAGCAAATACGTAAACCTCCAAATTATAGTCCAAAGTTGGTACATTTAACTTTCAGTTCTAAAGTACGTGTTCTGTGATTATAATTCCCCAGTTCATAAATCAGGCCGAGTTACAGCGTACAAAAAATTGTACAAAAAACTGAAAAATCGGCGATCACTATTTTTTCATCGTTCCTTAGCGAATGATCGCAACTGTACCTACGTACTCATTTAAGGATATTTGGGAGGTACAATCGGAGGCAAAAGTACTGAAAATTAGAAATTCATGAATATCTTCGTTTTACAGCACATTACGAAGTAAATTAATAGTTACAATGCTAAAAAAGAATATATTATTTAAGAAAAAGAAGATTTTTTACTAATAATGTTGAATGAAATAGAAAATAACGAATAATATGGAAAAATTTTAAATAACTCCTATGTAAATACATAATGAAAATTAGCATTACAATACAATATACAGCAGATTCCGAAGAAATTAAAGTACTTGTTGGATCTAGTATTAGCTAATGTGTTGCTGTGGATTTATGTTCAGGTCTAGAATGAACATTAATATAGTATGTTCATTAAAGCAAATCTCAAGTCATATATGACTATAGTTGTTCCAATGTTTTTTAAGTGACAAAAGCAAGCGTTAAAGGAGACTCAATACTTTTTTAAATAATAATAATTGTTACCCATTACCTGACGAACCAGGACCCAGAAGCCATGAAGCTTGTGCGGGAGGGAGGGGCGATTAAACACCAAAGGTCTGTTTGGTTATAGATGGAGTATTCTGGGAATGCTGCTTGTTAATGATATAAGGTCTTGGAGTTTACAGGCCATTTGGCATTTTTAGGGTAAAATTACATACGTTTTTTAGGTTAATCTTACTTCAACAGTCCACATTTGTAGGTTAGTTTATAGCATTTTACTTTTTTAAGTTAATTTATGTCAGTATTGGCCTTTTAAGAATAAAATAATTTTCCCCGAAAGAATAAATAAAAATACGCTGTTGTAATACAATATTCCTGTATTCTCGCGCTTGTAAGCTTGAGCATGTTAGACTCGCGGCCGATGACGTCGCACATAAGCGCTGTGACTTCGTTACTGGGATAGTGTTGCTATAATAAAGTATAACAAAAATTTAATGTATCTATGCTTGTTTTCTGTAGACAACATCTGTATAAATATATAAATAATTAGAGTTTTTAAATACGTCATTATGACTTAAAACATTTTCATTCCCATGTGAATTTTACATTTTCACACAAGTTTTGGATGGCTATAAAAATGTGTATCCGACTTGTTGAATATCTATGTCTTTGTCAGCCTAGAAGACTAAATATCTTTTTATCTGCCTAGATAGTCAAATAGCCACTGCGATTATTTATTCATAATTGTGTGAATAAACAGAATAGTAAAAATTAAAATTAAAACATCCTCCATAACTAATAGTTGGAATCAAGTGAACTATTATAATACAGTATGCGCGGTTTATTAGAATCACGTTGGTACTGCCGTTTTTGAGTCAATCAGGCACCCATGCATTGAAGCGGCTCATGCATAAAATGTATACTTATGGGATTTAAGGAGGTTACAGCGGATCTTTGCGGGGTGAAGGGCAAGGGGATATCTCCTATGCTTTTACATAGGCTCTAACAAGAAATACCAATCGATAAAAAAATAAATTAACATTCTTAAAACTGAACAAAATCATTTTATTATGAATGCCTATAATGCATTTATTAATTATTTGTATATATTAAAATAATTTAAGTCGATTAGAGTGCATTTGTTTAATTGTTGAAAGTGTAAATATAAATGTAAATAGGTTAAGAATCGTGGCAACACCTCAAAGAAATCAATCGATTTTGTTGGTAGCAGTATTCGTTTTCAGCTTTCGATTGAGATGACATCCTAACCTCCAAATGTCAATCCCAAAATATAAGTGGAAACATGTTGAATGTTTTGTAATTTTGTATGCAATTACAGATGGGAATATTCTATTTTTTAACTTTTGTATAGTCTAAAGATTACAATCTGCTAAGCAGATACAAGAAATATATAAAAAGTTGTTGAGGTTTAATAAATATATTTTTAAAATTAGTGTGTTTGTATTACTGATTTCGTGGATATTCTGATTGTGATGATAAATTGTATTCATCACATTGCAAAAGGTAATTTTACATTTTGCAATATTTCCGTCGAATTAACATTTGTATTCTGATATTATTAACGCAGAAGACTGAATTGTTCAACATAATTTGATTAATAAAATATATGATTATTAGTTAATACAATAAAATATAGATTATTATAACAGTCATTATATGTCATCTTTCTGTTCTGTTATTTGAATTCGCGCGCTATGAGGTGTTGTCACATCTCTGCTGTCTTTCCACATATGTCGTGAAAAATTCTTGTTTTGTTTACTTTAAATTATTATTGTGCATTAACTAGACACAAGTTTTGGATGGCTATAAAAATGTGTATCCGACTTGTTGAATATCTATGTCTTTGTCAGCCTAGAAGACTAAATATCTTTTTATCTGCCTAGATAGTCAAATAGCCACTGCGATTATTTATTCATAATTGTGTGAATAAACAGAATAGTAAAAATTAAAATTAAAACATCCTCCATAACTAATAGTTGGAATCAAGTGAAGTTTGAGTGAATTATTATAATACAGTATGCGCGGTTTATTAGAATCACGTTGGTACTGCCGTTTTTGAGTCAATCAGGCACCCATGCATTGAAGCGGCTCATGCATAAAATGTATACTTATGGGATTTAAGGAGGTTACAGCGGATCTTTGCCGGGTGAAGGGCAAGGGGGATATCTCCTATGCTTTTACATAGGCTCTAACAAGAAATACCAATCGATAAAAAAATAAATTAACATTCTTAAAACTGAACAAAATCATTTTATTATGAATGCCTATAATGCATTTATTAATTATTTGTATATATTAAAATAATTTAAGTCGATTAGAGTGCATTTGTTTAATTGTTGAAAGTGTAAATATAAATGTAAATAGGTTAAGAATCGTGGCAACACCTCAAAGAAATCAATCGATTTTGTTGGTAGCAGTATTCGTTTTCAGCTTTCGATTGAGATGACATCCTAACCTCCAAATGTCAATCCCAAAATATAAGTGGAAACATATTGAATGTTTTGTAATTTTGTATGCAATTACAGATGGGAATATTCTATTTTTTAACTTTTGTATAGTCTAAAGATTACAATCTGCTAAGCAGATACAAGAAATATATAAAAAGTTGTTGAGGTTTAATAAATATATTTTTAAAATTAGTGTGTTTGTATTACTGATTTCGTAGATATTCTGATTGTGATGATAAATTGTATTCATCACATTGCAAAAGGTAATTTTACATTTTGCAATATTTCCGTCGAATTAACATTTGTATTCTGATATTATTAACGCAGAAGACTGAATTGTTCAACATAATTTGATTAATAAAATATATGATTATTAGTTAATACAATAAAATATAGATTATTATAACAGTCATTATATGTCATCTTTCTGTTCTGTTATTTGAATTCGCGCGCTATGAGGTGTTGTCACATCTCTGCTGTCTTTCCACATATGTCGTGAAAAATTCTTGTTTTGTTTACTTTAAATTATTATTGTGCATTAACTAGACACAAGATTTCAAAAATATTGGGCAGCATTGTTCTTCGAATATGAGAGTATGTCATTTTAGTTTTTTATCAGATTCCCTACATTTCTTCATCATAATTTTTCGTTAAAACTGCTAAAGGTTAGATGGTCTCCATAAGAGCCCATGTTAAATTCTGGATTTTATTTTCCATTTTTCTCGGTAATGGTACACAAGAAGATTATAAAAAAAGTTACCGAATAGAATAAGTGTCACAGAACTCGAGGTTTAAATTTCACGTCATTCTCTACATTTTTACATTTCGCTGTATCCTCCTTAAAAGGAATCTGAGAGTCATAATAGTAGGTAGTATGTATTTATGGGCAATATGTACAAAGAGGCAACTGAAACTGATATTCACGAACAACCCATTCACCATTTCGTAACTTAAATTTCCTTAGTTTAAGCAGATTCTTAGGAACAAGATTCTTCCAAAAAGAAATAAAAAGGAAAAAAGATCCATTATAATCCTATATTCGTTAAAAGCGTGTTTTCAAAAATGTTTAATTGTTTTTTGCTTGTTTAGTATTTTTAATGTAATGTAAATATTAGGGGTGTACTTAAAATTTGAAATGCGATTTTCTCGAAAACTAGCAGGAAGCGATTACATGTTGATAAGGAAAATATGTGTTAAATAATTTCGGCTAACCCCCATTACAAGGTTTGTACTTATTAGGGTGGCCGTTATTTTGCAAAAGTTAAAATTTTTCAGGTCCCCCTAAATGTCTTTAAAATGTCAAAAAAATGAGCTGTGCAAAATCTCAGCCTATTTGGTCAATAATAACCCGTGCCACTGAGAGGTTAAAGTTTAAATGGGATTTAACATGGATTTGGTGTTAAGCAACTTCAACCACATAAGTACACAATATTTCACATTAAGACATAGAAAGATAAAAAAGTTATGACACAAAGTCTCTAGAAGAGTGTCATTTAAACTTTAACCTCTCGTGGCACGGGTTAATATTGACCAAATGAGCTGAAATACTGCACAGCACATTTTCTTGGCATTTTAAAGAGATCTAGTGGGGGGGGAGCTACAAAATTTTAACTTTTGCAAAATAACGGCCACCCTGGTACTTATATTAGTTACACCCTGTATTTCATTTTCTAGTTAAAACGTTTCACTTTAGTATAAGTAACTTTTAATATACTTATGGTAGTAACGACCCCACCAGTAACTCAGTACTAATAAGTAAATCAGCAAAACACGTTCATTTAGAAGACCAAAAAGGGCAGAATAAATGGTAATTGTTAATTGCAGTAAATGATAGGTGGAAATATTTATATTATAACGTTAAAGATTTAAAGGGGATTTTTAGTGGACATACCCGAATGCAATGACTACCAAGAAATAATTATAGATGAGATTGCTACCATACCAATCTATTTATTAATTCAGCTGAGATAAACAAGTAAAACAAATGTTAAATTTCTTAAATACCAGAAAATACCACTAAAATTACTGATATTCTTTATATTACAATATTTTTCTCAAGACTGATTAACATCAAACTGATTAACTTAAGATTTATTAGGCTAATATCCAGTAATCCAGAAAGTAGAATAGTATCCAGTAATTTCAGCCCATTTGCTATGACTAATTTAATCTTTTTTTTTCAGGCAAAACACTTTTCATTAAATAATGAAGCATTTCAAGACCAAAAACAACCAGAAACAGCCTCCATCAAACATTCTCCATCCACAAATTTTTCAAGGCAAGTAAATATTAGAGATTCCGTGTATCAAATTAGAGATTCCCAAAACAATCCAGTACAACCGCGACAAGAGACTAATGTTGCCGATTTACCATCAAATGCTGATCAACACATGCAACCAGATCAATCAAACATTCCTAAGACTGAAGACAAACAGTTAAATTATAATCAACAATTGAATAACAACGAAGCATTTAATAACAACGAAAATGTCCTGGCAGCTCCTAATAATGGACTTCTACAAGAACCGAACCAGAAATCTAGTAGCACGACTAGCAAGACTAGTCTAAATAATAAAGCCGTATCCAAAGCCAGTTTAGATGCAGTGCAACCACTGAATCTTCCTACTGTAACACCTGAGAGTGTAAAGAACAAACCATCTCAGGAAAGTCGGATACTAAATCAGGATCCTCATGTGTTACCATTGCCATTTGCTCATAAGAAATTACCAATTGGTGTTGTACCTGTACCTAAAACTCCTCTAGAAGCAGGAGATGAATCAAAAAATGGTGTAGTAGTACATAAACCAGAAGAATCAGAAAAGGATATACGTGAAGAGGTTAACAATGCGTTTCCTAATCGATATCGTGCAAATTTAATTTTAAATGAATTAGTAAATGAAGATAAAGCCATAGAAGCTGATAAGCAGGAACAAATAAACGAAGTGAACAAAGAAGGAAAGAATAGTGTATTAAAGTCTGATGTGGGTGATAAAGAGAATAATGCTTTGGAAGTGTTTGATCCTCCCATAAATGATAAAGAGAAAGCGTTAGAAGGTGACCCTTTCGGGCTTGATGATAATGCCCATGGTGGTGATAAAGTGAATAGTAAACAGACACAGCAAAAGTTGCTTAAACAAGTGAACGGGTTAGGTCTGAATGGGGGAGGTAAGTTAAATGAAGGACATAAAGTGTATGACGGTCAGGATGGTGTCGACTATGAGAAGGATGTTCAGAATGATATGCAATTGGAAGAAAACGATCCTGAAGGGGAAGATGGTGAGTTGGCTTTGTAAAGTTTTTGTTGCGGTTAATCAAAAGTAAATTTATCAAGGGTGTCTTTGAATTTTGAAAAAAAAAACAAAAACAGTTTCCTGATTAGTTGACACAGTTATAATTAATTCTATTGTTTGACAACTGTCAAATTCTGAGATTAGATTGAGGTAAGAAATCTAACCTCAAAATTTGACAATTGTCAAAAGGAGTAGAATTCATTAAGGTGGGTTCGCCGAGACCTGCCGCAAGATGTAAATACACTTGAAGTTAGCATTAAACAAACTATATGTTGCATGTGGCGTGCATGTGGTCTCATTAACGCTTAAACTACTTTACATAAATGCAGAAACACGTATAATGCAATCACTTTCCATTCCATATTATGCTGCAACCGTAAAAGCGAATTAAGCACACACGGTACGCAAACGCGCATCATCGTAAATGAAGCTTCAAGGGTCAGCTAACTTCAAGTGTGTTTACGTCTTGCGACAGCTCTCAGTGAACGGACTTTAGTACATACAACTAAATAGTCGTTTACGAAAATTGGATCAGCTCGGCCAGATCACTATTTCTATCTTTTTCTTTTTAATGTAAATAATAATGACAGAAATAGTAATCTGATCAACCCGATCCAATTTTAATAAATGCCTAATATGAACTAACCAGAAAGCTTGCTTTTGTTTTTTTTTAAATTCTATACATAGCCATACTTGATGAATTTACTTTTTGGTTATACTAACTATGTTTTGATGTTTTATATTTTGTAATTTATGTTATTGTTATTTATTATTCTTTTATAAGTATTGAATTTATCTTGAGATTTTTATACATAGATAAGATTAGAATTATGGTTATTTTTTTCTTTGATAAAATTTTAATTGATAATAAAGATATAACAATTTACTATAAGTCCGTGAAACATTCATGAAACATGAATCACTTTATTTATATTTTGCAAATTAGATACAGAGATTATTGCGTTATGCTTATTATGGATGTTGCTTGTTTATAATATGCATCTTATATCGTGTAACTGTTTCTTTTTCTTTTGATATTTATTCACGCTATGATATATCTAATCATGTTTAATACAATACCGCTAAATGTAATTTAATTACATTCATTTTAACAAAGCATAAACATATCCACCCATGGCTTATAGAAATTGTAAGCGTTTAGAACTGTTATATACAATAGCTCCACCATTAAGCAGAACGTATTATGTGGGTGCTTATAGCATCAAATGAATTTTAAATACTGCGCTCATTTAGGTACACTTCTGCCATGGTGCATGGATAAAAATGTTAAGGGAAGCAAACACGATTTTATTAAACTCTATTTAAAGCTATAAATGAACTCCATAACAAACCTTAAAGATTTATGAGTGGTAGACGATTCTTTATAAGATTGTGTTAAATCTTCAATACACTGAATTAAAATGGTTTTATCGTCATTTTTATTACCACCACATGAACTGTTGTTGCTAAATGGAACGAAGTGCACCATTGTATTAAACTTCATATATTGTCTCAAATTATAACCTATACAGACTCATGTGTAGTTAGCACCCTTAATTTCTTGAAACCAAAAATTCTTAGAGTTCTGAATAAATAAAGTAGAGTTCTGGAGTTTCTTACAATATTAATAATAGTTCTGGTATTTTAAGTACGGAAATCGAAAAAATAATTTTAGGGTGCTAACTTCAAACAGCACCCGTATTTTCGCAAAAAAGAGTTCTGATGGCATTTTTCGGCATAATTGTAAGAGTTCTAGAATTCCTTATAATATTAACGATAGTTCTGGTATTTTAAGCCTAGATGAATTTTAGGGTGCTAACTTCACGCGGCACCCATATTTTCGCAAAAAAGAGTTCTAATGGCGTTTTATAACTGTAAGAGATCTAGAGTTTCTGATAAAAGATTTGAAAATAGTTCCGCTTAACTAACAAATATATAAACAATTAAAAAATTTACTATAAAATTAAATTTGCCAAAATGACGATTCTGAGCAGAGTTCTGAGTAGCCCCCGAAGAAATTCTGTACAGAACTCCTAATTAAACAATATTTTTAATTGTTATAAACAAACTAAAAGTGCTACTTCAGAAATTGTTTCGGAACGGTGGAAATGTAATTTTGACCAGCTCCACGGTAGTTTTGAGCAGAGTTCTGAGTAGCCCTCGAAGAGTTCTGTAGAGAACTGTTAACAGAACTCCATAATTAACAATATTCTTAATTGTTATAAACAATTTAAACTTCGTACTTCTTCGAGAGCTACTCAGCACTCTGCTCAGAACTATTGTGGAGCTGGCCAAATTACATTTCCACAGGTCTTGAACAATTTTTCTTAAGTAGCACTTTTAATTTGTTTATAACAATCGTAAAGATTGTTTAAGTAGGAGTTCTAATAATAGTTTTGTACAGAACTCTTCCAGGGCTACTCAGAACTCTGCTCAGAACTATTGTTTGAGTTCAATAAATTACGTGTTTCATAATTACAAAATTTAAATTATTTATAACAATTCAAAATATTGTTTAATATGGAGTTCTGTTACCATTTCTGTACAGAACTCGTCGAGGGCTACTCAGAACTATTGTTCGTGTTCAATAAATCACGTATTTCTTAATTATGGAGTTCTGTTAACAGTTCTGTACAGAACTCTTTGAGGGCTACTCAGAACTCTGCTCAGAACTATTGTTCGAGTTCAAGAAATTACGTGTATCATAATTTCGAGAGCTACCCAGAACTCTGCTCAGAACTATTGTTCGAGTTCAATAAATTACGTGTTTCATAATTACAAACTTTAAATTATTTATAACAATTAAAAATATTGTTTAATATGGAGTTCTGTTAACAGTTCTGAACAGAACTCTTCGAGGGCTACTCAGAACTCTGCTCAGAACTATTATTCGAGTTCAATAAATCACGCGTTTCTTAATTACGAAGTTTAAATTGTTTATAACAATTAAAAATATTGTTAATTATAGAGTTCTGTTAACAGTTCTTCGAGGGCTACTCAGAACTATTGTTCGGGTTCAATAAATTACGTGTTTCATAATTACAATCTTTAAATGGTTTATAACAATTAAAAGTATTGTTAATTATGACATGACATTTTGACAAATTTATTTTTATAGTAAATTTTTTAATTGTTTATATATTTGTTAATTATGTGGAACTATTCAGATTTTTTATCGGGAACTCTAGAACTCACAGTTATGCCGAAAGATGCCATCAGAACTCTTTTTTGTGAAAATATGGGTGCCGCATGAAGTTAGCACCCTAAAATAATTTTTTCGATTTCCGTGCTTAAAATACCAGAACTATTGTTAATATTTAGTATTTATTTCAGCCAATATAATACATCAATAAACAGTATAAAAAAATATATACGCATAAATAATGTCCTATAGAGACCCACAGTGGAGTGTGTACATAGGTTGGCTATATTAAATGCTAAGGCATGATAATAATAATTAAAGAAATAAATTAAAAAGTAACAATATATAAGTAACATCATAATAGTAACAAAAGATAAAATTTAAAACATAAACATTTTCTTAAACGTTTTATCAATAGTGCGTGTGTAAACTCATTTGCCTAGTCAAATTTCTCTTTAATGTAGTACGCTTTAAGTGAATTTGGCAGAGTATTAAAATGTTTTATTGCAACTATCTCACTATTTTTATCGCTTACTTTTTTACATATCTTTGGTAAAATAATACTTTTTGAACGAGTTGTACTTCTTGATTGTAAAACTAGCTCTCTGAGTTTTGAGTAGTGATGAAGTAAACATTGAATGCTGAAGGCTTGCGATAGGCTTAATGGATGAGTAATATGCGTGTTATCTTTTCTTGAAACTTTTAACAGTCGGTCTTGCAAAGATTGTAATGAAGATATCACATTCTTGTACATATTGTAAGGAACTCTAGAACTCTACTTTATATATTCAGAACCCTAAGAATCTTTTGGTTTCAAGAAATTAAGGGTGCTAACTACACACGAGTCCCATACAAAATTAGTAAACATTCATTATTATTTTTTATATAATAGAATCTTGGAAACTATAAAGAGTTATGAATTCATCTATATTATCCATTTGCTTTGTAAAAAATGAGGGTAGCCGTGTTTAATTTTTGTAAACATGTTACCACTGACAATAACTTTTATTGTTTTATGGTGATGTAGAAGCTGATGTGATCAGTCAAAAGGAATGGCAAAATTCTCAGTCGTCCTATAGGACCAAATAGCAGCATTATTTCTGCCTTTCAAAAATACTGTCAAGTGGTACAGAAAATTGGCTGTGGAGTTGCCAGAATGTACTGAGAAGATAAGATCATGGGCTTCTGTAATACAAGTGGTTTGATAGTTGACTTTGGCTAGGGAAGAAAGTCGAGAACAAGAACGAGCAAGAGACGAATGATGGCGAGGAAACACTGTAAAGGCTGCTGAATAAGCAGTGTGAGAAAAAAGAAAAGCAGAAAAACACATCTTGTTAAAGATGAGGTACCCAGAAAGCATTCATGTACAAAATTGAAAATGAGATTTTTTATGCAACAACTTTTCATCATTATAATAAAATGATATTTTTGTTTCTTTGTACCATCTTTGAATTCTGACACCTGAAAAGGTATAAGGAAAGTTCATTCTGCAATCAAAAATTACCTTCAATAAAGTGACTGAAAGTAATTCCTGTATTAGCCATTTGATATCCATGATAATTTCTAATGCTGCTTTCTTTAGCAACAAAATCAATCCCTAAATCATCCGAAAGCAACTCCTAATACCGTATTTTTGCTGATCAATTGAAAACCTTTCTATAAATAAAGAAATTTTATTAGTGAACAGAACATGTGCAAGAAACAGCTGCGATATTTTAGTTATACAAGATCGTAATCCTCGTAATTGTAATTGTAATCCTGGAAGTAAAACCATCGTAATGTTTTTATATTTATTTAATATAATATTGTTTAAAATTATTTTTTGAATCCATTTTCTGAAAAATAAAAAAATAATATAGGGTTAACACATACCTGATTCACCCCATACAATTAAACTGTACCGTTAGTTGTAATCTGTCTACAAATCGCCAAATGTGAATTTCATATTTGACTAACCAGTCATCTTTCAATCCCATAGTTAAACAAGACTTGAACTCAGATTGAACAAACAACATGTTTATCAGCAATGCAAAAGCCCAACAAGCTGTGAAATATGTCGAAGATCCTTTGCCAAGAACTCAGAGCCATCACCAGACCTATCAACTTTAAGGGCACATTTCACTCAAAACTTGAATGGAGAAATTTCTTAAACTTGTGACATGAAGTAGAAGCCTACAAAACGTTTGCAGAACTGATGAAGAGAATATACTGATAACACATTCCAAGAGGATACCACACCAACTACATTGTTGGACTGTTGTTTGCAAGGTACCTAAATGAACGAAACAAGCAAAGAACTTCTAAATACCATATCAAAGTCAAGAAAGGAGAGATAGTCTAACCTACTCGAACAGCTGGACATGAAGCAGAATAGCCGACAAACTTGAAAACTCTTTAAGAACCTCAGTAACTATCCAACAAGTCACAGTTCACTTCAGAGCTATGTCACGTCAGACCAATTGTTATTAAATGACAGGGTATTAGAAGTAAACAGATAGTCTAGAGCCCCATGCCATTCCCTTTTCCTTATCTCTTCATTCATTCTTCTTCTTCATTTATTCATTGTGGGCTTATCTCTGTGTAATTAAACCCTTTTATTGATATTTAATTATTGTTTAATTTTTTTACCTCTTACACACAACTTTTAACCTTTTCGATCTTTAAATAAAAACAGTGTTATTATTTTGATTTTAAATGTTTATTACATAAAATAAAGTAACTGAATTAGTACAAGAAAATTATTATTACAACGCAATGATTTTCGTTTTAGATTTTGTATAGTACTGTCTTTATGTTCACAATGTAACCACTTTTATTGAAACTATGAGTAAACATCTACAATATGACAAAACAAGTTATTAGAAATTGACTTATAATATTCTAAATAAAGTGATTAATATCCTGTTTACAATCATGACTCGATGGACATAGAAAATTCCATATTCTGTTTGTATACAACAAAGTCCATTGATAAACACATTAACAATCATTTGTCTAATAATTGCTTAATAAATATAACAATCGTCTTATTCTAATATGAACTTAAGATTAATGAAATGAGTAAATCCTGTGCTATTTTATGAAGATTAATTAAATAAAGAAAAGATTTTATTGAAGTTTATTACATCTGCATTGATGGCTAGGGTTACAAACTATCGATACGGTACTCCTGATAATTTGCTATAATGAAGTTTAAATATCTAATTATTTGAATAAATCAACGAATAAATGTACATACATAAAAGAATATTTAATAGTACATTCGCATTTAATAGAATGAAATCTTACTGCTTACATAATATACACTACAAATTAGCAAAAAGTTTACTTTTAACAAATCTTACTGTTTACATAATACAAGCAAATCAACTTTTCACAAACTTTTTTTGAATTTTTGTTGTTGGAGTTATAGCGAACAGATTCAGATGTCTTCAGTTTGTTGTGGTAATTAATTCTTATTTTGATTCGAGTCTTAACGTACTCTTCAACAATTGACATAGGGATTGTTTCGTGTGTATTTATAATAGATTTCGCAATTACACCAGATATTCTTGGCACGTTTTTTTAGTTTGTCCAATGGAAATTTGGAAGTAAACCCTGTTTCACAATTACTATCCATCCGCCGAAAGATGAGCTGTGCGTCATCTTTGCAAGAGATTATCACAGAAAGCGTTTTGTTGTGCTTTACTCTCATTATCTATGAGTATGACGAAGATAGCATTACATTAGCACTTCTCTGGGTCGTTGGAAGTTGATTTGACTAGCCCTGTAGAGTGTAGAATACGGAGTGGCCAACCTTACAAATAAATTCCTAGATCAAATTAACATATTGCCACAAAAAACAAAAAAAATAACTACATTTATTGGCAAAATTATCGTGGAAAAATTGAATGTCACCACTACAGATAAAGTTGATGAATTTAAGAATTCTTTAAGGTATTTCACATATTTCTGGAAGAAAATGCCAAAATTATAGGCAATGCTGTATGCGGTTATGAACATGTGACCTTATTGTTAAACATGTCACAGGTATCTCTGATACCTGTAGACTGTAGATTTGATTGGCACATGTGACATTTGCTGAGTTATTTCTTATTTACATGTTTTTCGCTAGTGTTATAGTATTGCAATAATAATAAGCAACAGATCTTCTCAGAACTGGTAGAAAATCGCAATTTTACCTAATATAATACATATTAATATTATGTCGGTATAAAAGAAGACACTGCATTCGCAGCCTCATCAATTATTGCTGAATTTACTAAACTATAGTTCGAGAAGGAAAAAGGAAACCGTGGAAATTTACTTCCTTTATTTTGTGTACAAGAGGTAAGAAACATTAATTATTATTTATGATCATATTGCACTACAATTATTTGTTTATGGCAGCGAGCAGCTGAAGCTTTAGAAATTAGTACTTCAACTGTTAAAAGGGGGCCCGTAGTAGAAACCAGCCAGTTTTATCTAGTACTGGTAAAAAAAGACAACGCAAGATGTTGAAAACTGCAGACCTAGCAGATTCTTCTAAAATGGTCGCCAGAGAAACTATACATAAGTGAAAGTAAGACGTTTGATAAATTTTGATTTTATAAAGTCTATGTTTTGTGTAGTTTCAGAAAAAACGAACATATAGAATGACAGACAAGATAGATGCTGCGTTTTATGTACTTAATATATGTATAATAAATAAACAAGCGAAGTAAACAGTACTAATAGGTATTCGCGAAAACCTAATTCTTAGTTTGTAGTATTCCTACTGAAAATGTTTTAAAACTTTCCAAAACAACAAGTATCAATGTTAAAATTTAAAAGAAGGTTACAAACGTCCAAAATTCCTTATCCCTAACGTCAAAAAATCACCGGCTATGACATTTTCGTAAACATGGTAAAAATCAATAATTGTCAAACTATGGATGCTGATTTGACTAGGAGTTTTTTAATCTTATACCACACAGCAAGCATCGATGACCAGTGCTCATCTTTAGCTGGACGGATAATATACACGCATTCTTGAATAAATTCATTGGGATACATCAGACCCCCACGAGATAATTCGTGGATCCACAATTCAGATATGTTTGACATAGATAGACATTCCGGCTTCTCAATTGGTGTCCGACAAGTAATGTCACCGTAGATCTCATTATACTTTCGTTTTAGCACACATGCCAAATATCCAGATAAGTACTTCAGTGACGCAACAGAAACAGGAGTCCCATCAGTGATAGCATCCTCAATGAGTGACAGTTCTTCTTCAATCTCCGGCTCTATCTCTGGTTAGGTAGGACTGTCCATCTCAATGTCATCTTCATTTTCTTTAAATGTGGTAACTGGATTATCTTTTTTAACATCTGAGAGTTTTTTTGTCAAAATAGATTGATTTAGCAATCTTGAGCTTAGAAAAAACACCGAGTCATAATCACATTTCACATTTGAATTTGGAGTACGCATTTGGGTGCCCAGCAATACTAGCTTCATCCTGTGCTTGAATTCTGTGGGCGTAGGGTTGTCGTTTGTTCTTCCTAGAGCTCGAATAACTGAAAATAGACTTTCCAACGGATCTTGATTAAGTCTGCGCGTTATTATGTATTTGACATTGTATTCTCGATTTAGTTCCGTGAATAATCCTTTCAGCGAACTTATTGAATACAGTATACCCTTTTGACAAGGGAGTAAGCACTTTTTGGGGACAACTTTTTGGAACTTTTTGGAATAAAACATCGCTCTTATATTCTTTGTGAACTCGTAGGCTTCATCTAATCTCATGTTTTGGTCGTCAAGTGCCAAGCCATACGCACTGTGAATTGTGTTGCCTCCGTCATACGTACGAATTAAAAATGGTGTAGTAATTTGTAATGACAGAAAAAAACCTGGAATATGGCTTTTCGGGATATTCAAACTTACAAAGGGCTTCAGTTTCTGCTGAAAATATTTTTGTTGCCGGACTAACCTTCATTCTTTCAGCTCCACTTAAATTAATAATGCTAAATTGAAACAATATTTCTCAATAAATTTCACAACTTCGAGTCCGTTGTGGCACAGTTTTAAGCTTAAAAAAAGCGTTAAAATGAATTTGCAGCTTCTTTTTTCATCATTTGGGATCGTTTCCACCTGTTTGTAGAAAAAAGCTTTTTTTAAGGCCACCCTAGTATTTATATACAGTGCGATTCGAAAGTATGGAATAAATTTGATAAAAGGGAAAGTATTGATTTTTGGGAAAAGTCCGCGCTTTTTGACATATCGGATATACAGGGTGATGTGTTTAAGTGTGGTGACTATAGCACTTTCCCGTTTTCATAATTTTTTTTTTCAAAAATTTTTTTATGTAAGTTAACAAACTTATTACATTACCATGTTGGTATTGGATGGAGCGTCAGAATATGGAATAAAAATAAAAGTTGCTATTTAAACAAAATGCCGATGACGTCACCACACTTAAACGCATCACCCTGTATATTCGAATATTATGTCAAAAAATGCAGACTTTAAAACAAAATCGACGTGTTTTTGGAATTTTTACAAAAATTAATACTTTCCCTTTTATCGAATTTATTCCATACTTTAGAATCGCACTGTATATACTTTTTATGATCAAACATTTGTTTACATATGAAGGGTACAGGGGAAGAAGGCGGTTTGTCAAAAACCTGTAATTTTGCAGGAGAGCGTTTTTAAAGGTTTAATATCATGTCATTTGCTTTCTGATCCCTTCTGCTATGTGAACTTTTCAAGTATGATTTTCTACTGTTTTATAAATGGTTATATTAATTTAAAAGCCTTGTCTGTCGTCATATTTTTGAGAAAATACTGGATTTTCAGGCTTATCTCAAAATAATACAGGCAAGAAGGGGTATGTCAGCGAAATTATTATTCGGAAGAATTATACAAACTTAGAGAAAAATGTTTTTAATGTAAATTTTAACTAGTAGATAATACATAAATGAAGTAAAAACATTATTATATCCACAATAACTTAAATATTTTCTTAAAGTTACTGTAATAATTAACACAACTTAATTTAGGACTAATATTATTAACATAAAAAAAATTATTCTATTTTCCTTGCTTTGGAATTTTTTTTTGGAGTGGACTTTTTGACTTTCTTCGCAATAGTATTCTTTGGTTTCTCTGCTGAATCCAGTACTCTCCTTTTGTTTGCCATTGGCATCTTTCTTCCTTTTTCATGGACATTCTGCCTTCTTCCCCTGTACTGGGCAATTTTAAACTCCTATAACTTCTGACTTAACGCATTCTTGCCCAAAAAGATTATACCACCAAGAGAATTCGGCTTTGGCTACAAAATGGCGTAAAAGCCTTAATTTTCAAGTTTTACTGACACCGCCTTCTTCCCCTGTACCCTTCATATGACATAATAACCTCAAAAAAACTCTGTTTCACTTCATACTTTGAAGTAAGCTAAATGACAAGCACAGGCTCGGTTGGGGCAAGGGGGAACAAGATATCTCAGTACCAACTCACTTGTGACAAGTAAATAGAACACAACAATTTACTAAGATAATGAGAATAAGTAAGAATCTCACTTAAAAATAGTAAAAAGAATACAACTATTAATTATGATAATTATTAAAGTGATGTTTACAGTACGTTATTATGACAAATACCATTGACAGGTGGCTAACGATCTTAATTTGAAGCTATTTTATGCTTAATGAGAGTTACTAAACTTTGGAAATCGGCGAAATATAATTATAGTAGCCCATGGACACTGACTTAAATCTTAATTGTCAAGTATTGGTTTACCTTGTCCTTTGCTGCGGTTTTTCAGTCTTGCGGTACGTTCACTAGATCCTATACTCGCATTACGAAGTGTAAGTGATAGATGTAACGTTGGGATCGAACCTTTTTGTAATTTGTTGCACTCGTTAAGTCCGAGGGTACGATTGACTTTGTCAACTATTATGCCCTTTTTGGTGAAATGTATTGAGCAAACACGAGCTAATTTAATATTAACTTTGTCATTGCGTTTGCACTTCTCAAGCCACAATGCGGCGAGTTTTTTATCTTTTGGAAAGCAGTGGTAACTGATTAGTTTGTCTTTTTTAACTGATTTCTCATAGTTCTTACAGGTTGCCATTGCACATGACGGCATCTTGTCACTAAATACTGACACGACACTGATACAGTACAGAAACTTGCACTTAATAATTACAATAATAGAGATGACAATGACACTAACTGAGTCGAGCTTTGGAATGATGAGAAATGAGAGAGTGTGTATTCAGAATGTATAATTCACACCGCACCGCTAAAGTGTGTTTGTACAGCATGCGGATGCGAGTGTGCTTCACACGTCACACACCACGTGGGTTTTGGTTTCTGTTTCTCTGTACTACCCGTTTACTTCTAATACCCTGATTAAATGATATAAAACCATCGGAGGCATGAAGAACGAAAATGATTCACTAAGCCCAACTTTCACAGTTGATGAACTGGAGACTGACATCCAACAAATAAAGAATAACAAGGCAGCGGGAATTCCCGCTTGATTGGATTGATTTCCTAAAGTCAGTCATCAAAATGGTGACATGATTGGATTGGCTTTGAACTTGCTGTCTTGTGCGAAATTCTTGACACCTAACATGCCCAGTTTAGAAGAACATCCAGCATGTCAGGTTTGTATTACCAGATCAACATTGCACCTAAAACGTTAGGTTAAAGTGCCCATGACAATCCCGTTTCATCATGTGCTGAACCCAAATGCATATGACATATAATGGCTCTATTTTATTGGCTGGTAAAGCTTTCAAAGCGTCTTCCAATGAACCCAAAAAATGGGTGGGTCATCACCAATTTCTTTTACAACCGGTCTTTTATTTATTATTTTAGTCTAGTTTACTTTGCTAGAAATTTAAAATTATCAAAAATGATTTGTCATGCTTCCCACACAGACAAAGTACTGTCATTACAGTTTGCTTAGTTGAATTAATTAATAAATTACGTATTTTTTAAACAATAGTAATTTGCGCTGCATGAAGTTTAACGCTCTTTATCCAAATATAACAATGCTCCTTAATCCAAATAAAAACACTTGACTGTTTACCATAATTTTAATTAATAATAAATCTGTCATCAGTGCCTTACGATAGTGATTTGTGTATCTATAGTGGAGAGCCGATGATTGCTGAAGTACAATTATCAATATCTTGATGGACCAGTTGTAATGTAAAAAGAATGTTTTAAAAAGCTTCAGTTTTAGGTCTAATTCAAACATGGTGTGCTGATAGAGCTTAAAGAATACTCTCGCTGGCACTGCAAAACTGGCTGGCAAACTCAGTATTTAGATACTATTGACGATTCTAAACAATGTTCAAATCAAATGGACACTAAAGTAGAATATTGGATTTCTTGACTTCTTCCTCTAGCATCTAGAGATTATCAATGGTCAAGTATTTTAGCATCGTGAAATGTCATCAGCGTAAACAAATAGACATTAATCTCAATTCTCAATTAGCTTATTATTAAATCAAACTATTGTGTTTGGCACAATTTTAAAATAATGGCTCGAAATGTTCACCATGCTGTCATATGCCAAATTGGAATTTGATGATAATGGGGCGTTATCCTTTCCAGATAATTTATTCTTCTTTATATCACAGTTAGACAGCACAGGGTGTGGGTGATTGTGTGTGAGGTGAAGGCAGATGTGCTCTGTAAAAATCTGCTTATTAAAGGAAGTAAAGGTTTTTAAATAGTGCTGTATTGTGAAAGAGATAAAGAAAGGGACAAGGAATCATTTGGGATAAATAACAGAAGAAGCAATCACATAATAAGTAAGAACAGTTAAGTTTTAGGTTTAATACATAATGCAATAAAACTACAATAAAAATTGAATAAAAGTCAGAAACACAGATAAAAGCCAAGGTTCGACGGGTCGACCGGCCTGTGGCTTTTTACGCACTATGGTCAGATAAGAATAAAATTGATATAAAATAAACACATCTTTGTTTATATTTTGTTTTCTTTTTTGTTTTGTTTATTTTGATTGTTTACATGCTAGAATATTAATACTTACAAATAGATTTAATAATAAAATAATACTAACAAACAGCACAGATAAATAGACACTACAATATGAGCTCAACAGAGGAGGGGAAAAGGAAACGAAACGATTTCACAAAGTCTTGACTTTTCGTAGTTTAGAATTTTTTTCATCATCTTCATCTATAACCTTTACATCTTTTGTAGATTTTTTTTAAAATTTTGTTTAGCTGAGACGAATCACACTGTACACTATACGATTCCCATCTATTATGTTGAACAGCTTTGTAGAATGCCATGGATAAGCAGCAGCAGCAACACAGTCGAATCGCGACTAAATAAGTAGGCTTGCTGCTTCTGCTATTTATTAGCTTCTGAGGAGGGAGGGAGGAAATCATTAAAACGTCCATAATACAACGACTCAACAGGTTTCTACTTGTCTCAACTTGTTGGATCCTGTTTGCATAGTATTCGTAGTCGGCGTAATTACCCGTAGGCATGGAATCATACGTAGCGTCCTGCATAATATAATTATTCTGTTAAGATGTCGTAGGGAGCATAACATAAACCGATTGTACCTACTCCTGTCTCTCCGATTGTATAATATAAATTATAATCCATTAGGATCATGTACCCCATATTTCCATGAATATTTGCGTTTACACCATATAGGATTAATTTTTATCTCTAATTTTATATATATGGCGTTTTGTATAGATCTCTCACGCTAATTTATTGTCATATACTGTCTTTGAATATTCTAAAAAAGAGAAAGCTATCTGTTATAAGCTATGTTAGGAATTTTTTTTAAATAACGAAATTTTTATTGAATCAGCTAAGTGGTGAAGTGAAGCTCGCTAGCAAAGCTCAGCAATATACATTTCATTAAGGTTTTCCCCTTCTCTGTAAATTTATTTATCAGGTAGTATATTATTTTTCATACTTCATAATGTCACCCTATAACGTCATAGGGATAACAGATGGTCGAATCAATGAGAGCGTTCTTCAAAGATGTTTGCTATCCAACAACGTAACTCTGATTTCTTGTCTAACCATATAACAGGGTGGACTCTGCCATTTTTGTTTCAAGACTGTTTTTAGCCTAAGGATGTATAGCCCCAGGGTTAATTAATTAATAATTAAATAACTGGAATAACTGGAACATCTTTTGCGTAAAAATACTTCTATTAAAAAAAAGAGCTCTATGCATTTTCAACATTATAATTATATTTTATACAGTTACGTATTTCATCGGTAATGTGATCTGCATCCTGTTGCTATTTACTAACGCTAGGGGTAGGGATAAAAGATGGCCGAACCAACCAGAACGTATTCCAAGATGATCGCATATGGTAGGGAAAAAGATGGCCGAACCATTCAGAACGTTTTTCAAGATGACCGACCGACCATCTGGGTATGGATAAAAGCTATCGATCAATCAGATCACGAATGGGCGTGTCTACGAGGTATTCATACTAACGCTACATCTATTAGCAAATATCCGTAAATTGTTAGGCGATAATACAGATTTCTTCTTTGAGAGAAAGAGAGATAGCAAGGTACGCAGGACAGCGAGAAGGAGAGAGAGTTTCCGTCTAGTGAAAGGGATCAAAGATGGTCGATCCAATCCCAGAGCTAAAAGTTCAAGGGTGGGAAATCTAAGATGTCGACTTCAAAATGGCGCGAAAAAGATGGCCGAACCATTCAGAACGTTTTTCAAGATGACCGACCGACCATCTGGGTATGGATAAAAGCTATCGATCAATCAGATCACGAATGGGCGTGTCTACGAGGTATTCATACTAACGCTACATCTATTAGCAAATATCCGTAAATTGTTAGGCGATAATACAGATTTCTTCTTTGAGAGAAAGAGAGATAGCAAGGTACGCAGGACAGCGAGAAGGAGAGAGAGTTTCCGTCTAGTGAAAGGGATCAAAGATGGTCGATCCAATCCCAGAGCTAAAAGTTCAAGGGTGGGAAATCTAAGATGTCGACTTCAAAATGACAAATTTCAAAATGAAATACCACTGTATGTAAAATTATATTAGGGTTGTAAGGGATACCAAGAAATACGCACTGCAAATGTTTCATTGATCGGTTGTGAAAGAGAAAAATGTAGTTAATTAATATATCAACTATATGATCAATCAATCTCTCGATGTAAATATTATATTAGAAATTTTAAAAAGGTATACAATTTATATAATGGTAGAGATAGATAGAAAACTGACGGGTCGTCCGCGATTTGCGTTTAAAGCTGAATTTCAAATTTTTAATGCTGGATCAGTTATCTTAAATAATTATTACTATATGTCTATATCTACTATATATCTATATATATGTCTATATATTACTATATCTTATTAATGACGATAATTATTTGAGAAATCGGTGAAATTTATTAATATAAAGTGATAAACCTCGAAACGCCCTCTATCACCCAGTACATACGTAATCGATAATACAGATTTCTTCATGACGACCTCTAGTAGTAGTAGTAGTACATAGTTTGTCGGTATTCTTTCATAGCGCCATCTCTTAGATGTATGCATGTTGTCGGTAATACAGTTTCCCGTCATGGATTCATAGGGTGTGGTAAAATGGCGCGCGAAGTTCCAAAATGGCCGTCATCCAATCAGAGAATAGTAGGCGTTTTAAAAATGGCCGCCTTCAGCCAATCAGAGAATAGTAGGCGTGTCATTCAAGATGGCGTCGATCAATCAGATGCAAGGGGAGGAGCTACAGGAGTGGGGATAGCCAATCAGAAGCAAGGGGAGGAGCCATGCCATTGGCATGCCAAATGGCATGTCAATTTCCGTCTGGGCCAGGTGTCGCAATACCTACTGACTAAATGGAGCAAAACATGAAATTGATTTTGTTCTCACTAATAGAAAAAAGAACTGCATAAAGAAGACAAACCATTGGTTTGATACGGAATGTGAAGAAATAACTGAAAAGAAAAACGAAGCATATGGAAAAATGATACAAAAGGAAGAGGAAGCATCAACAGAAAGATTAAAATGAAACTATTTTGAATGCCTATTACAGAATATAGAACAACTACATAATGTGACTAGAAAGTTTTACCAGAAAGTAAATAATATTAAAAAGGACTTCAACCCACGAACAACAATTCTTATATCTTAAGAAAATATCTTATTAGACTAACAAAACCAACCATGGGGAAAGTGACAGGCCAAGTAGGAATTCAACAGGAACTATCTAATGTATTCTCTTCAAATAAACGACTCAGGCCAGGAGATACTTTGTCTTGCTTACTTTTTAACATTGCACTTGAAGCAGTAACTAATCAGAAAATCAGGTTTACAAACCACCGGAACCATCTTTAATAAATCATCTCAAATAGTGGCATATGCCAATGACCTCGACGTTATTGGCAGAACAAAACAGAATGTCAAAGAAATCTATGGCACTTGAAAGAGCAGCCAAAGGAATGGGCTGAACAATAAACCAAGCAAAGACAAAGTACATGCTCATAAACAAACAAAACAGGCAAATCCTACCTAACCAAATCCTAGAAATAAACAACTATAAATTTAAACAAATTACTGAATTTGTCTAGCTGGTGTTCTAATTACTAATAGTGTGGAAGTGAAAAGACGGATAACCTTAGCTAATAAGGCATTCTACGTGCTTAAAACACAATTACAATCAAACTACAGTGAAGTCTCGCTAATTCGGACTAATTAAAACGGGCAATCCGAATCATCGCGGTTTTCGGATTACTGCGTCTGTAGAGTTACAATGTTTTATTTGTAAATAAATGCGATTAAAGCATTCTGCAAAAACATTTAAAAATAAATAAAACTACAAAAATATTTACGCAAAAACTGTTTTCAAAACGCAAGAAATAATATACCGCACTAATATGTCGTTAACCAAAAAAGACGGTGATTTTTACTTGTTTACTGTTTTTTTAAACTTAATACGCTAGATATGATTTTTCTTTTAAATATTCCGGCATCGCAATTCTTTCAAGTTTTCTACCGCCCATTGCAAAGCCACCGCTTTGCAACTGTTTCTTAAAGGGATTCACTGCGTCCGAATCATTGAACAGCTTTTCTCCCGCGATTTTTAACACACGCAAGTTGTCTTTTCAAAATTAAGTATCCAATCTTTACTTGCCCTGTCGTCATCGTTTTGAAAACATTTTTAATAAAATCACAGCAGCGTGCAGAGTGTACGAATCAGTGAAACCGTAGCGTACGTCGTATTGCGACTGCCTCCACTGTTTCGGATGCATCGCACGCTGCTGGATAGTGATGCTTTGCCTTTTTGTCCAAAATTCGGAGGATATCGGTGACATATCAAAAACCATGCAAATAACTTTTCTTCCATATCCGAATATTTCGCGGTTTTAAAGTTTTTTTTAACGTTCTTATATGATCTTTCAGATTTTGTAACAAACTTGGAAATGTATAATATTTTAAGTTACAATGCGGTCTTTTTACATTTAACAATTTTTAAATTTAGCACAAAATATTTTTATGTATGGCGGAGATACATAAAGTCGTAATTCGTAAAAGTAGTATCAATTCTTTTTTTTTACTTATAAACCTCTGTAACTAATACGAATTTTGAAGTTGAAGTTTATTTATCTTATCTCCAACGGTGGTTTTGTATCAAATTACGCATCTGAATATCTGTTCCATTTGTTACTATAAACAAAACTTGAGAAATAAAAACAATAAATTCTAAAGTTCGGATTATCAAAACCCTTAAATCCGAAGTACAATGAAACAATGTAAATAAATTGCTGGTCCGGATTATAGTGGTATTCGGATTAACGTAAATTCCGATTAACGAGTCTTCACTGTACTTATCAAAAAAACCCAAATGTAGCCCTATTTAAAACACTACTCCGTCCAGTGCTAACATACGCTGCCAAAATAAAAAAGAAATAAGTAACCTTAGCTGTTTTGAGAGGACGATTCTCAGACGCATACTTGAATCAATTAGAGAAATCAATGAATGACGCTCTCGTTACAATTTACATACAAGGCTGTGTAGCACCGTGGATGTGTGTATGAATAGAAAAAACATATACATAGCTTAGAAATACATAATAATTTATGAGTTTTATTCAGCAAATGGCAGGACTGGCAGTTGAAATAGAAAAAGTTAGAGAAAGACAAAAGCTTTTCAGAAACAATAAAAATAAAGATTTTGCAGGAAACATTTACAAACATTCAGCCAGAAAAAGAGAAGCTAAAGAAATACTTAGTAGAAAGGGCTTAGTAGAAGTCGTAAGAAGTGTACAGTGCAACATGAATAGATTACACATACAACTAAATAAATGATTGAAAAGAGAAGAACTCAATCAAAAACTAATGCAACCAAAAGTCTATGAGCTAAAATTGAATATTGGGAGAAGCAATCAAAAGAGCTATAAGAAGAGATGAGAAAAACCCTGAAGCAAAAATTACGTTTTAAAAGGCAGTGATTCAACTAAAAACAAATACTGCAACAATAATACTGCAACAATCGGAAAAATCGGTGTATACTCATATATCGCATATCCATGTAGCAAGATTCATTAATATATGCATAGACATCAGGAATATAGCGATATATATACAGGGTGTCCTGTTTAACAGTCTACACTCAATCATTCGGACTGGCTTCTGGCTACAGCAATGAAATTAAAAGAACTTTGCATAATTTGACCTCTAGTTTATGAAATCAGTGTTAGAACCCATCTTGGAACTTTTGCTGGCACCAGATATGACGTCATCGAGATTTTTTTACATGGTACCATTAGGTTTTAAATATGAAAATCGATAGCAAATGTGATTCTGAATACAAAAGTATGAAGGTAATAAAAGTCTAAAATGCATAATAACGGAGCTAGAGCCCCTTAACGGGATGTCCTGTTTAACAGTCTACACTCAATCATTTGAACTGGCTTCTGGCTAAAGCAATGAAATTAAAAAACTTTGCATAATTCGACCTCTAGTTTACGAAATCAGTGTTAGAACCCATCTTGGAACTTTTGCTGGTACCGGATATGACGTCATCGGGATTTTATAAAATGGAATCGGTATGTTTTAAAACATACAAACAAACAGGAAAACAGTGTTAGAAAACTTTTTAGTGCTTATGAGATATCACAAGTATTCTGTGGTCAATGATTAAATATCAGCAACTCTATATTTTTATACGTTGCGGTCTAGATGGTAATAACCGTTCTTGTTGCTGTACATGCTATGGTGTTAAAAAATTAGATAAGGAAATAAAGGTTTTTTGGTATTGGGTCTGCTGTTACCTATTGAATAAGTACCATTTTTGTATCTAATACAGGTAAGTCGAACATCTCCTCTACTGGAAATCTAAATCTCAACATTAGGATATTAAAGAGATTAGTTTGGTTATTATCATTTTGATTCTAAAGTTAAAACATTTGTTTGATGAATGCTATAACATAAGCGATTGAGTTAAGTGGTAGTGGCAGATATTATCTGGTGACATAAGGTGGAATCGTACATGAGAAAGTTCAATTTATTAAAAGTCGTGATAACGGTTTGGTAACAATGTTCCATTATTCGCTAATAGTCCAGTCAAATCCAGTCAACAAATAGCGGAAAGTTGAGGGTAAGTCCTTCCTTGTGGGTTGTCAGATAACCCCCTGAAAGTCAACAAAATGTAGGTCTCGAAGAGATAATAAACCACGCTCCTTAACGGTTTTTGTCGTTTTTTTTCGAAACTATCAGAAGGAATTTAGGTAAAATAAAGTTTATTTAAATCCCTACCAAAAATTCTCAAATGCTTTTACGTGCCTCGCCTTCTTTTTGTGTTATCGCAGAAAGAAAATATGTCATACATGGACCCCATAAGCACTAAAAAGTTTTCTAACAGTTTTCCTAAGCTCTAGATGTAACTACACTACTCCTGTCAACTCCATTGCTATAGCTAGAAGCCAATTCAACTGATTGAGTGTAGACTGTTAAACAGGACATCCCGTTAAGGGGCTCTAGTTCCGTTATAATGCATTTTAGACTTTTATTACCTTCATACTTTTGTATTCAGAATCACATTTGCTATCGATTTTCATATTTAAAACCTACTGGTACCATTTAAAAAAATCTCGATGACGTCATATTCGGTACCAGCATAAGTTCCAAAATAGGTTCTAACACTGATTTCGTAAACTAGAGGTCGAATTATGCAAAGTTTTTTAATTTCATTGCTTTAGCCAGAAGCCAGTTCAAATGATTGAGTGTAGACTGTTAAACAGGACAGAACCCGTTAAGTGGTTCTAGCTCCGTTATTCTGCATTTTAGGCCTGTATTACCTCAATACTCTTATATTCAGAATCACATTTGCTATCGATTTTCATATTTAAAACCTAATGGTACCATTAAAAAAAATCCCGATGACGTCATATCCCGTACCAGCAAAAGTACCAAGATGGGTTCTAGCACTGATTTCGTAAACTAGAGGTCGAATTATGCAAAGTTCTTTTAATTTCATTGCTTTAGCCAGAAGCCAGTCCGAATGATTGAGTGTAGACTGTTAAACAGGACACCCTGTATATATATCGCTATATTCCTGATGTCTATGCATATATTAATGAATCTTGCTACATGGATATGCGATATATGAGTATACACCGATTTTTCCGATTGTTGCAGTATTAGGCACAGAACAGCTTTTTGCGCGAGATTTTGAAATCCTCGGCTATTGCGACCATGGGGACTTTTGATCGGCATGACACAGGGTATATTTTCCCGTTGGTTTCAGCGAGATTGACTGAAAGCCATTTCCCTATCAAAAACTGCGGGGTCCTTTAAAACGTATTATAAGAATGATACTAATATAAGAAAAAACATTTTAATCTTATTATGGGGTTACATCATTTATATTATTTAACGATTATAGTAATTTAACAAAGTTAAACAACAAACAATAAAAAAAAGCAAAAACGAGAATCAATTTATAAAATATGTTTATAATACAAAAGCATGACAACCTCTATATGATTTTTGAGATTAATCTGACAACTATTGTTATGACTAATAAGATTTTATAAAAAATACATTTTATTTCTTGTCACCTTTGCACGCCAATTTAAGGAAGACCAAGCTAACTTTTACCTTGTTAAGATATTATGCTTATAAGTGGACTATTCTTTATAAGCTAGCCAGTTTTCATGAGGAGGAGAGAATGAGTAGAAACAATATGAAATTTTGCACCAGACCAAAGTGTAGTATATTATAAGAGGCGAAACATCGCGCGGCGTCTTTGATCTCTCGTCATCAGTTTCAATGCCCTTGGAACGCTTGGCCCTTTAACTTGGATCAGCAGAAATGCGCGCCAAATTTCAATATTTTCCACGCCTGAACTCAACCAGCTAACGTCCAGGGTTGTTAATTTCGTATCTATACTAGTTGGACAGTATATAAGGGATGATTTTAATAAAACTATACACTAATTAATTGTTGTCTTTATTATTTTAATTCAAATCTTTATTGTATATAGTTTTACAAACATAAAAAGCTTATTACAAGTGATTGGTAGATACATATATGATATTCTCTCTCAACAATATAAAATATTGAATAATCAACTAATGATAACATTTCGCATGAATTGCAGTTCATTATAGCATGATATTTAGTATGTATTTAGTATACAAACTATAAATTACTTATTCAATGGCTTTTTACCAGTGTTAGTTAACATGTCTTTTAAACAGTAAACATTAGTAAACATTTATAATCACATAGATTACACTCAAATGGTTCTCACCAACACATGTGTGTTTTAAGACTGACACTTTGAGTAACTTTTGAAAACATTTGTAGTCACACAAATTACACTCAAATGGTTTCTCGCCACTATGAGTTAGCAGGTGTGTTTTAAGATTAGATTACATCTATTTTTGAGGTTAAAGAATTAAGAAAAATAATCTTAAACTAATACGGTACTTAAATAACACAATACTTCGTCTTTTAGAAATCGAAAGAAGGGAATGTCGTTATTATCCAAATAAAATGTATTCTTACAGTTCTTGTAAACACCCGCGGTGTTTACGTTTTTCTCCATTCATGTTTTGGTTCAACTATAAATGTTCAATTGTTTGTTTGTTTATTTAACTCTCATAATCACCAAAAAACACACTACACATTAACTGTTTATCGCAATATGGGTACACTTTCATGGAATAACGAATTGACTTGACAGGTTAAAAGAATGAAAATAAGCATCCATCTTTTGCATTTCTGTGCTCCCGTCCAATGGCATCGCAACAAATTAAAAGCGAGCCGAAAGTAACCGAGAATCGGCGATGGCCTTTTAAAGTGGTTTTGCTATTCTATCTCTCTCGGAATTGAGGTTTCTCTACTAACTTTCGCCTCTTATAATATCTACTCTTTTACCAGACCCTGGTTTGATACTTAAATAATGGTTAAATTAAAAAGTAGTGCAAAGTAAAAACAGTTCTAGAATAGTATATTCCGTAACGAGGTTAGAAGAATTTCGATGCGAGTGGAAGATTCCGAACGCGAGCTGAAAGCGAGCTTGAGGAACCACGAGCATCGGATTTCGATTCTAACCCAGTAACAGACCGTGCTTTCTCCAAGACCACAAGAAAATTTTAACTTAGCAGTATTTACAATTTGAAAACAAGCACAATAACCTTAAAAAGTATGACATTTAATGTAAACAATGAAAGCGAGGCTAACCGTTTTTTTATTATACTGTTACAGAATATTCATTCCATATCTAGTGATGGAATGAAATACATGCAAAACACATAAGTAGGATAGTGTTTTAGAATATTTATTCTAAAACAAGAGTTAGAATATTAAGTTTTTATTATCAAAATTAATTTCAGAATATACAAATTCCATAGTGGTCGTGGAGAAAATGTCATTCACAAATTGGTCACTTGTGTCTTGATAACTCATGCAACAATAACACTCCTTGTTCTCTGTATTCCATCACACACACTTAGCTAATGATTTTTCCACAACTTCTTCGCTAAGATGATACGTGTGGCTATGCTAAGCTAATAGCACAGTTAACATAAATATTTATCAGTTTCAAGAAACACAAGATGAAAATGTATGTATTAGAAATTGTACTTTGAGTACATCCATAAAACATATTTACACGATTAACTTCTAACATGTGGGAAGACAACGTCGCACATTGTCAAAAGTTGATTTGTGATGACTGACGTATAAACTACATGCACAATCGATTATTATTTATTTAATGGAATTTGATTTTGAATTGGATGTGGAACTCATTTCTAATGATGAAAATGGTTAGTTTAATTTAGTTTATTTGTTTTCACTTGTTTAGAATGTTTATTAGCCAAACATTATTTTCTAACTTAAATTTACTTACTCATTATAATTAGAAACTATTCTGTCATCATTGTGACTATATAGAGAAGTCCTAATCTGTTTATTTTGAATGCATATATGTAATATGAATGAGTTATTGGAGTAATTCCATTAAATGACGGAAGCACAAAAAATACAAATTGATAACACGGTTTGTCAAAGTTTACAAACAAGAAGTTATGAAATTGAAACTTTTTGCAGTGTAGCCAACTCGAAATAAACAAAATCATGGTTTACTCTGATGTTTTATAATTGTAAACAATTACAAGTGTACATATGTGTGTTTAGTAATGAACATGTTTACGTTTTTGAATAGTATTTTTTGCCATTTTTAATTGCTTTACTCGCACTGCAGCTATTGTTCAGCTATTTTTTGTCAGAGAAGAACTTTAAATATTAATTAATAACTATACTACTTCAATAATGAATCAAATAACTTCAATTAATTCTTAAATGTTTTCTTAGATGATCCAGATTATGCCGATCACATTGCCCAACATAAAGATCCAGCTGTTAGAAACTAGACTTCAACAACATCAGCAGTACATTTAATAAAGTCTATTATTTGCATTTATTTAATGATAAAGAACAGCAAACTTAATAGGGTGGTATTTTTAGTATTTTATAAAAACTTAAACGATATTTATTTATAAGTTCCTTGTATAGTAGCTACTTGCAGTATTAGGACTCTATAAAATTACTTCTTTTAGGTTTAAAAAGAAAATGAAGAAATGATTAAATACTAATGCGATAAATTTTTTTACAAAAATATAGTTTAGTAAATGGTTTACGAAGAATAATTATAACTATAATAAATTTGCCATTATTGTGATTTTTTTATTAATTGAATTTTAATCAATACTTATTGTTAGTATTTAATATAAATGTAGAATAACTTTTGGAAGATAACACATAATTGGTTTTCATTATTGTATTTTCAAAATTAGACCAGATAACAGACAATATTAAAATTATTTTGAAAAAAAAAGAAAACTATTAGACTAAGCTTTATTATTATATGTATGTATTATTTTTGTGTTATTTTTATTTAATACTTTATATAATTATTATTTTTATTGTATGTACATAAATTAAATTGTACAGTTTATTCTTTTCATGTCTCTTATTTAATATTATAAGTATTACCACAGATCAGTGGTATCCAAAGTGGGGTCCGCGGATCCCTTGGGCACCACGACATGCTCTAAGGGGGTTCACGAATAACACAAAAATTTTTGTTATAGCTAATGGTTTTGTTAAATACTGTTTTTTATGCGTTCTATACTAGTATAGACAGCCTATTGGCGAGGCTTCTGTGTCTGTCTGTCTGTGACATTCAGCTCAAAAATTGTGGCAGATGAAAAAAACTGACAACTGCTGTATATGTAATCAACTCTAGAAAGTTCAACTTTATTTTCAGTGTGACACATGTGTATAGGGATTATTTGGAGCGACAAGAACAGTAACAGTGTCTATATGATCATGTGACCTACCTCAATATCACTAATTGGGGTCAAAGGTCAAGTATCTGTACTTTTACATTCTAGTATAGGACGCCTGTTTCCAGATATTTAGTGAAAATGTATTAAAGAAAAAAGACTTGAGAGAGAAAAAATACTAATTCAGCTCTTTTATGTATGTTTATAAATCGACCAATCTAAGGTATGTTGCAATCTTAACAACCTTGAGACAGGTAAATTAATTATGAAATGTTTTTCTTTCTTAAAATTTACGACTGTATACAATTTGAAAAGTTTTAAGTAAAACAAGAGTTAATTTGACAGAGATGATGTACCATAATTAACGCCTCCTGCCTCATAAAAAAGGAATTTAAAGATTATTTAAAAACATAAATTTTGCTAATTTGAGAAGCATTTTAGTAAATATATATCTGCTTTTGTCTGTATAATGACAACCTATGAAATGGACTTTTCTATCATTAATCGTTCTAATGTGGGTTGTTTTCCAAATGGATAACTAGCAGATTTTATTGATGTCATTTCCTTAAACTTAATTTGTTTTGTAGATTGATAAACGACATTCAGGTGAGATTAAATTGAAGTTATGTAATACATTGAATGACGCACTGACGTTCAACTGATATGCTTTTCCAATTAAATAATACTAGGATATATTGGAGTGAGTAAACGATTGTCAACAAGGAACAGGGCAGTGTGGGATATCAAGTGATAGTTTTTGATGAGAGGAAGTCACAGAACAAGTATCAGGATTATCATGGATTAACCTAACGATTCCTGAGTTGTAGCGATTTGATTACCGAACTTCTATAGAAATATATTACACATTAACTACTATACTTCCCATTGCACCAATAAAGTGATACTTTTCTATTGAGGTTATGCTACAAGGATAAATCTAGAGTTCATAAACGAAGGTTAGTTGGCGTTGTTTTGAGACAACGTATATATCTTTCTTTCTCCAGTTTTTTACCTTTTGGTCAGTTATGCGACGGTATATTGCATTTGGTTTTTTTTCTATTTAGTAACATTGTAACAAATTTGTCAAATTGAAAATTTAAGGTTATAAATTCTGCTATATTATCAGTGCATGGACAAACATTATCTTATCTCAAATGCCATTTAACATGTTAGCTGCCACCTGTACTATCATCTTTCGGTTCCTACCACGCCATGTGACATGCGGGTAACCCACAGACTATTATTTACAGGGCGCATCGTGGTCTGCAAGTAGCACACGTTTTAGTGTGATTTCAATGTGAAATATCTTTGAATGGCCTGGTGTGAATACTTTTGTTCATGTACAGTTGGTCTGGTGATAATAAAACCTTTAAAAAAATGATAACTTCGCTATCTTTAACAATGAGTGGCACACTGGGAACCGTTAGGTGTGGGTCGATGGCGTATCACGTGGCAGATTAAGTGTGCTGACTATGTTACTTTCAGAAATGCTTATTTAGGAACTCTAGATCAACTTAACCAGCCAAATATCTTAAGAATTATTTGGAATATTTAGAGATAGTTGAAATGCCATCAAATTTGTAATCAGCTTGAAATTCTACGTTGCATTCATATAACACTTGTTTCATTATATAAACAGGGATGACACGCACAGCTACATTTTAGAATAAATTTTTTTGAGGTTCGTTAATTAATATCAAATACTTTAATATTATTAATACTTGAAAATCTGTGTAAATTGTACAAAATTACCAATACTATGTTGGTAACATTGAATATTACTAGATTTGCAATAAATCTTAAGTTGAATAAAAATTGATTTTTCTGTAAAAACAATCATAGTAATATCAAATATATCCATGAAATTGTAGTTTTTAAACAATTTTTGTATTAAATTGCCGTAACAACATGCATGTAGTTATTTTTCTACATTAAGATTTTTGTCAGATTTGCTCCAGGATGTCGCTACTATTTGAAATAGAGGGGCTATATATACAACATTTTTAGAGATGTGTGCTATTCTGCCGTGCTTAGCAAGAACGCCGTATCTGCAAAACAGCAACTTAAGAAATATACCATATATTTTTATAGCATTCATTAAGATTCCACATAGTATATTTCTAGACAGCAGTTTTTGCAGATACGGCGTTCTTGCTAATGTAAGTATTACTGGATATTTTTTAGCAAAAATCTGCAAAATGGGTTTCTTGTCAGATACAGATTTGAAAAAACCCTGTCATTTTAAAGATACAACAATCATGTAATGAATTATAACTATATTTACTTTGATCTCAGATTTGTCAAAAAAAAACTTGCCTCCCACACTGCAAGTGGCACTTTTTAATTTGTTCCCTATTTTTCAAAAATAGTTTCCATATAAAATATTCTGTTTATCATTTTAGTAGTATTTTTATCATTAATTTATTATCACAGTGACTAAGTTTTCTCAATTTGTTATTTACAATAAATTTACAAATTCATTTCAGAAAAATAATTTAAATAAAATTAGTTAAAAGAAAAGTTCGGAAAGCTCATCACTATAATTATGGAGATGGGGAGACGTTCTATACTTATGTCAATCAGAGAACTCTATATGAAGGTAAGGAATTCTGAATTTAGGCGATCTGGGTTATTTAAATACTGAGGTTATAAGAATTTACTGAATCTGGATGCGCTTGGAATCAAATGTTGTATACTTGTTAAAATTTAATTTAAAATACCTATTGTTAAGTACTATGTGGAAAATTTCGCAACTTTTGACTTATTAATTATGATATCCTGACCCTTCTGAAGCCAAGTAAACGATTGATACTACTTTTGTATAATAGAATACCTAAAAATAATATTTGAAGTCCTAGAAAGCGATTTATGAGTTTTAATATAGTTTGATATAAAGAAGTCTTTTAAGATATTGCCAAGATATACATAAGTATATTGCCATATACAGGGTGTCTCAAAAATAACGAACAATAACGCAGAGGGTTAAAAAGCGTCCGAGGTAGAATCTAAAACTAAAGAAAAAAAAACTCTACCTTCAAAAAATTTTTTTTGTAAATTTGTTAAAAATTGTTTGCAATACTTTTTGCTAATACGGTACTGTTATATTTTGCATCAATTTGATAATAAATAATAAGTCATCCAGCATTGGGATAGTCAAAACATTGTAAAGCGATATGTGTAGAGTTAAGCAAAAATTCGGAGAAGTCGATTTAAAAACACGTATATTGGTCAAGGTTACGTCTTTATAAACACCATGACATATCACCGTAATAAGCGTTTTTGTTCTAAACTGCATAGTTGCAAAAAAGCCCCAAACGTTTGATGATAGTTCATCAAACTAATAATTTTTATTATCAAGAGTTTATTTGAAGGTGTTTTCCGTTTTAAATAAAATAGATTAATGGTAAAAATTGCTCTTATTTAATAAATTGCGACCCTTGTAGTTTTTTGAGTAAACCACAATCGGGCCGCAAATTCAACCTGGCGGCTCCCTAATTATGAAAATGTTCTTTTTAAAAGGTTAATTTATCTTCTGTTTATTTTCGAATGTTATTACAGAACGTAAAAATATATTTATGTTTTGTATCCTTTGTTTAAATTGCGTTTTGTTTATTTTACATAGATCAAATTTCACTATGTGTATTTTTGCGGAATGTTTAGTCCAAAATTTTATTTACAAGCACAGAATACGAAAGAAAGAATTGCTATAAATAAGGAAAGTCTGCGAAAGGGGATGTTTATAACAAAGAGAGTTTTTGATTATTGACTTACGTTCATTGAGAAATTTCTAGCCCAAGATCATTTTTGTAAAATTTTATTTCAGTTTTAATGAAAAGGTTTACTATTAGTTTTAAATATTAATGCTTCAGATTCTAGTAAAATGTATTAGCATCGCATTTTTTAAATTACGTTCAACGCCGCCACACATAAAGAATTCCCTTATTGAAATATGATATCAGATGCTCTCTTTAAAGTAAGATGTTTTAAGCTGTTATTAGACCTTGAATTTATTTTAAAATAAACAAACCATAACATGGCAAAACGGAACGTGTCTTATTTACGAGTGTTTTCAAGATCAACTCTGAAAGTAAATATTTTAGAAAAAAAAGTTATGAGAAAAACTTTCTCTACACATCATCAACTATCTCGTATTCACGTATTGTCCGTTATTTTTGAGACATGCTGTATACATAAGTATATTGCCATATATATAACTGTTAATTAGTTAAACCTAACCTAAAACATGTAAATGTCATTAATGACATTTCTCATTTTTAAAGTTGTCTCAAACAATATTTATTTGTTTTGTGTAGCTAGTGCGCGAAATGCTACTTTGGTGGTCAAAAATGAAAATCTTATGACGAGGCTAAGATGAGTCAAAAACTCATACGAGACCATCAAAATCATTTCGAGCACAAATTACATACAACGTTTTTTCTACAGCGTTATTGAAATAATCGAAAAAGTAGAAAGAAAATCATAAAAAATAACATGAGAAGATGTTTATTTTAGCAGAAAGTGGACAGTTTTGTTTGTTGTTGCTACGGAAATGAAATTGCTCAAATATGCATAAATCGCATCATGATTTTTGCTTTACAGCGAAAAATATTTCGTGCACATTGTCAAGTAAACAAAACCAATGTTGCATTTTGCATACCGATATTAATGAAAAAATGTCATCATTCTTCAGGGTTAGCATAAAACCAGGTTTTTAAAAAAACCAGAAAACCCGATTTTTTGGTTTAAACCACTTATTAAATTTAAATTATTTTTTAGAATCTCTACTTAGCTAAATTAATAGTAAAACACCTACTTTTTGTTTTAGAAATTATAATTTGGGATAAAACTGAACAAATCATAAAATACAAATATAAAAACATAAAACTGAACTATAAATTTTACACTTTGCCCTATGCCCTTTTCTGTCAGTCACATCTTTGAGCTCATTAAAATACAACCAAAGTAGATCTCGTTTTCTTCCAATCATTGTAATGCACGAGTTAACTTCCTGCTTATAAATGAATATTAAATTTTCACTCCCTATCATCACAAATGAGGCGACTCCCCTAAGCCTAAGCCTAAGGCATTGTGTATGTGGAACACAAAACGGGGATTCCCACACTATTTGCCGGTGTTGCCATCAAAGTATTCATTTCATCAAAATAAGTCTATAAATATGTATGTATTTACATACCAAAAAATTAATAAAGGTCACATTGGTTTTTTTCTTAAAAACCAATTGGTAAACCTTGGTTTAAACCATTGATGTAAACCAAGTGGTTTAAGCCTGCCAACCCTGTCATTTTTTGACAGCTGTGGAAAATAATACATTATGATGTCTGTCTCATATTTTTTTCATAAAAAATGCTAAGTTAACCATTTTGCTTATATCGTCGTTTTTTTTTAAGTACTTTATCTAAAAGCCCCTGATCTGATGTACTTTTTAGCATGGCGTTCCTAACTATGGTATCCCTCCACAATGCAAATCTAAACCGTTTTGGAAATCCAAATTCAAAAGTTTTGGGATTTAAGAAATTATTGAAAGCTTTGGTTTTGAAATATTCTGAATCTAAGAAGGCTTGAGACTGAATCTATTGAAATTTTTAATCTCTAATAATGTCTGAGACTCATGAATTTAGAAATTTTCAAATCTCCATATTTAAAACACATGAAAATTTTAGAATTTTAAATTATGAGCATTTGAGTATTTCAAGTTTTCAAGATCTTTTTCAATCAATACTTAAAGACTTAAAACTTTGAAATTCTGGATCTTTAAAATTCCAAATGTGACTGTAACTTATAAATATTCTAAATGTCAAACTCAAGACTCATGCTGATCAATCAAATACTAAAGTCAAAAACCACTTTTACATGTGATATTGTCTCAGTTTTTGGCACAAAATGACAGTTCATATATGAACTATCCAAAGGACCCCACACGTTTCTTATGGAAAATGGATCCCGGTCAAATTGGCTGAAATCTTGATATGTTGTAGTTTATATCATCCTGATCAAAAGTCTCCATGGCCACAAAAGCTCTAAGATTAATAGTTTCGGAGTTACAGAGCATGAAAGGCAAGAAAGATTCATACTTCGGTTTATGGATTTTTAACACATAAGGACTATCGAAAAGAAAGTTGACACCTTCAGACTCATATACCTTTTATAATTATGCAATACTTTTAATAATTTTATAATAAAACAACACTTTAATATCTAGAAAATTTAATAATTTACAGAAATATAAAAAATTATTATTATTTTGCCAGTTATCTTACTTTATTTTTTAGGTTGCGTATTAAGCTTTGGACGGCTTCCTTTGTGACTGCTTTGGCGAGCTTATTCAATTTTTTTTTAAATCTTTTAGGCTAGTTGTAGCTTCATCGTTTTTCTGAAGATGTCCTTTAATAATAGTCCAATATCTTCAATAGAACGCGCTTCAGGGTACTTTGGGGGATTAGGCTTTTTCTCATCAGAATTGACTTTATGCTGTTTACACCATTCCCTAGTGGCCGCTGCATAATGAGATGCAGCTAGGTCTGACCAAAATAAAGTAAGCACTGTATGCTTTTTAATCATTTGCGATGGTCTTTCTGGAAACATTCTTTTCGGTATAAATCTGCATTCAAATATTCTTGAGTAAATAAGGGACTAAATTTCATGCCGCATTTCATATGGCTTGCCATACTAGACCTTTTTACCATATTTTTCCATGAAAATCGACTTGTCCTTCTTGCTCACATATGCATTTTTCTCAATAGTGTAAAATTGGGGCATTGGCAATGTTTTATAATCAAATTTGCAGTAAGTCTTATCGTCCACTATAACACACTGGTTTTTCCTTGTTAAGACGTTGTCATACAGGTTTCTTGTCTGTTTTCTTACATCTACAGATTGGTTTTCGTTCCTTTCAGATTTTTTGTTTTTTATAAGATTTCAAATTATACTTTTTCTTTATTCGCTGAATCATTCCTATTGATGTTTCTGCTTTTTTCAGAGTGTTGCGTACTGACAACATTGATTTACGTTTAAAAATCTTCAACACCTAACTATCTCATCCTGGATTAGAGGATCCATTTTTAGGACCAGATTTCGACAGCTTTTCAAACTACAAGCCTCGCCAAACTTTTCAATATATTTATGACACTTTCATGGCCAACATTGCGATTTTTAGCCAACTGTCTTTTCAAAATTCCTTTTATTCTGCACTACTCGTCCAAAATTACTTTTCTTTCATTTATATTAATTCGCGTCATTGCTGTATATTGTACTCAAACTTGAATTTTTTTTTCATATGAAGCGGTTGTCGATATACAAATAAACAAATTATTATCGAAATTATTTTAAAAATATTTCACAGCTTGCTTTTGCGATTGTTTAAAAATGTCAACTTTCTTTTCGATACAGTCCTTACAGCCTCGGTAACATCATTTAGTGTGTATATTTTTTATTTTTGTTTTGATTAGCACAGGTAATTATGTTGTTTTGCTTTTTTGTGAATTATGTGAAATTATATATAGAGTATCTGTCTTTTTTTCTAACTTCCTGTTTAATCGGAAATGACATAGCGTATTTTCAGGGGTCGGGCAACTTTGTGATTTCAAATGGAACACACTATATATTTTTTCACAGTTTGAAAGCCCATTGTTTCCCCTTTCCGAAAGTGCAATGCTCGCCATGGTGATTGCACAGGGTGATAGTTTTATATGCTCTTAAAATGAATACTACATGTTATTGAAATGCTACGAAAAAAAAAGTCTTTAACAGCATTACCCCCGAAGTGTTAAGTAGAAGCTATGGCATTTTGGTAAAGCGAATAAATAAATGTACCCAAATTGATGGACTGAATTTTGAACATCTTTTATAACTAACTAATGTTTAATAATTTATTTCTTAACTGATTAATGTTTAATAAGTATCCTGTTACCAATTATTAGATCGAGTTTCATATGTACATTTTGAATATCAGCAATAGAAGTAACATGTAATTGTCAATAAACTAATTTGACATTTACATTAATGTTTTCTTTTATTTCCATAGTCTACCTTCTGAATCATTATATTTTTTCGTAGCATTTCAATAACATGCGGTATTCACTTTAAGAGCTTATAAAACCATCACCCTGTATAATAACCACGACAAGTCTGGTAATTTTGGAAAGGGGGGGCAATGGGCTTTTCCAGTGTGAAAAAATGTACAGGGTGTTCTATTTGACATCACAAAGTTAAAATACGCTACGTCATTTCCGGATAAACCAGAAATGGGTAAAAAACGGATATTCAGAAAAACTAAGAAGAAGACTGGTAAACACCGCATTTCATTATCTGAAATAGTTCAAAAGTTATATAGGTTTATAAAGAGTCAAAATACTATAATAGGACACCTGGTATAATTTCACATGATTCACACGATGCAAAACAACATAATTACCTGTGTTAAATAAAACAAAAGCAAAAGATATACACAAAAAATTACAGTATCAAAGCTGTACATGTTAAAAATCCATAAACCAAAGTATGAGTTTTTCCTGCCTTTTGTGCTCTGTAACTCCGAAACTATTAATTTTAGAGCTTCGTGGCCATGGAGACTTTTGATCAGGATGATATAAACTACAACATATAAAAATTTCAGCCAATTTGACCGGGATCCAATTTCCATAAGAAACGTGCGGGGTGCTTTGAGAAACCATTTTTAATAAAGCTGCCATCTATAGTTAATGATAGTTATTTCTTAGCGAGTTGTATAAACCTATCTGAGTAAACACCATCTTTTGATTCTCAGCTGTTTAGTGATAGTGATAATTTCTTAGTTGTTAATGACTGCATAAACCAGTCATTACCTGCATGTAAATAAAACAAGATGACCAAAAAGTGCGGTTAGAAGAACCAGTGTTTAACATAATAATAAAGAAAAGTTTGCGAGATTACTTTTCTTGAGGTTGATTTTACAAATCCATTGGTTTTTTTACTCACATAAAGTGAGTACATAACAACTGCTGGATAGCAATTGATATGACTCTTCAATTTATTGGTAGAGCCGATGTTTCCTGGTAAACAAATTAAGTGAGAACACGCTCACAGTCAAGTCTATGGAAATAAGAATAATTGTTATAACACAGCAATCAATTGATACATAAAGTGCACAGGATCGCTTGTTATGGTTGTTCCATAACAATCACTTGGAGTGTAACAATTGATAAGATTGCTTACAAAATAGTCCTGCTTAATGTCTCTGCCTTGAAGCTAACACTAATTCCTTGGTCAACAATGTAAGTAGAATGATATAATACATCTGATTTGATATGTCTCTGCTTTTGGTACAAGATGACAGTTCGTACAAGTTACACTTCCAATTGCGTTCTCTTTTGTGTATAATTTACTCATTTACTTTAACGACAAGGTAGCACTATACCTAAGCCATAAATACAAGAAATGAGTCATCGCAAATCACCTAGGCGACAGCGGGTTGCTTCCAACGCATTATTCTATTCTATCACTCTCTATTGCGTAACGAATATATGAAACGAAAAAAGTAAACAATAAAGAGAGATAAATGGAATGCACTAAAGTGTTGGGAGTCCCCATATGTTGCTCAGGTGATTTGTGATGACTCATTTCTTGTATTTATGGTTTAGGTATAACAAAACAGTTTACATTCTTCGGCGAATGCAGTCGGCATTTTGGTTGTAACAGCTATTACTTTTCAAGACATTTCTCTGAATGTCTAAAATTCCGACTCCCAATGTGCCCTTATGGACTTTTACAAATGACCAAAATGCTGACATTGGATTGTGGCCGGAGTGTTAGACAAACCGCATAGGTGGCGCTTGTAGACATTTCACCAACAAGGTCCGTAAATCTCTAAGCATGCTTAGAAAGATAGGTCATCTCATACGCTTCCACTATGCAGCTAGCGCGAAAATGGCGGAACATGTTGATTAACAGGAAGCAGGAATAATCGACAACTCGACTTCGATAGCAGCCGTATTTCAACTGTTACTGAGCGCGAAAATGGCCGCATTTCGATAACCTATATTTCTAATCTTGCTTTGCATCTACGGATCTTGTTTCATCGAATGTCCAAAATGTCGAGTCGGTTTGTGGCTGGCGTTTTGGACAAAGCTCGTAAGTGCGTTCGTAGACATTTTGCCGAATGGTCAAAACTCCAAATCAATATGCAGTCGGCGTTTTGGGTTAAATACAAATTTAGATTCTTATTCGGCTCGGAGGCCATGTCCACGAACGATGTTACATCGTTTACCGCCGTTCGGCGTTTTGGGCAGTCCTCTATCAGAAATCAAAACAGTTTTTAAGATAACGATGTCACTGTATTTGTCAGCGAACGTTAATCCTTATACGAGGGTCACTGCTAAAATTCGCGGAAAATGTGAAACAAAACACATTACGTTATATAAATTGCTTTGTTGTTTCTCAAAATATTCGCCTTTCACGTCTAAACCCTTTTGCGTTCGATGAAACCAATCTTCAAAACACTTTCCACTCTGAACGACGTACCTACAAAACAAGCGAATTAAATGCTTCAACGGCCTCTTCAGGTGATGAAAAACGATGGCCACGCATTTTATTTTGCATGTATCGGAATAAGAAGAAGTCATTGGGTGATAAATGCGGCGAATATGGGCAATGAGTTATTACTTCGATGTTGTTACTGGTCAAAAACTCGACATTTCGTTGTGCTGTGTACGCGCTTCCATTGTCATGATGAACAATGATTCGCCAGTTTACGTTGTTTCTTTTGATTTCAGCGATAACTTCCGGTAAACAAATTGAAGTAAGTATACCACTCCGCAGTAAGTGTCCTTCGATCTTCTAATGCAACAGTTGCAACATCTTTTTTTCGAAGCGCTTCGTGAACGCACCACTTTTGTTGGTTTAAGTTCACTTTGAAACACCCATACAGTAAATTACTGTTTAGTTTCAGGATCATATGAATAAATCCATGATTCGTCACCTGTTACGATGTTATATAGAGAATTTGAACGAGCACTATTGAATTTTTTTAACATTTCCTTGCACCACTGGACACGTGCCTGTTTTGCGGGTCTTTCAAATTGTGAGGGATCCATCGACTACAAAGCTTCCTGACATGCAATTGAAATTGCAAAATCGTATGTATTTGTTTCGCCGCAATGCCTGAGGATATCTCTTATCTCCGTATATGTCACATGCCGATCTGCTAAAATCATTTCACGCACAGCATTGATATACTTCGCAACAACAGAGGTACATGGACGACCTTCGTGAACATCGTCATCAAACGTTGGTCTTCCACGCTTGAATTCTGCGAACCATTTGTAAACCATAGTTTTGGATTGTGCTTCATACCCAAATAACGAACTAAGTTTTTCCACACATTGCTGTGGTGCTAAACTATATCGAAAATCATAAAAAATCATCACTCGAAAATCACGATTCGAAATTTCCATTTTTTCACACAATTATCACTTTGTTAAATTTTGTTGAAACGAAACTTCTAGGTTTAAATCGAATTTCCGGCTACCAATAAATGTTTGTTACCTTTTATAATTCACAGGACTATTTTCCTTTAGTAGGGGGGATTCTAAATTTACCACATCAAAAATAATTTCTCGGCACAGTCAACTGAATTATAGATGAAAAATGTCAAATTTTACGAATATGACAATTGAAGAACGTTGACAATACTAGGAGTTCTAAGATTCCGTGAATTTTAGCAGTGATTCCCGTCCAAAAGTCCAAAACAATCTAATAGCGTTTTCAATAGGGAGAAGAAGTGCATACGTCATACCGTGCCTGACGTCATAATTCTTTCCTCGCAACGCGCATGTACTTCAATAAGGCACATTATATTTTCATTTCTGATTATTGATAGTGTTAAAAAGGATGTTTACAAGCTATAAAAACACTTACCCAATGGCTTTCACCCATTGTTGTTTCAATATTTCATTTGTGATAGTACCTATCTATTATTTTAACCTCACAAAGTAGCGTCACGTTTTCTCTTCCAACTGTCAACAGTGTCAAAACTGTCAAACAAACGGTTTACAGCGAAGTAGAGCGATGCGAACATGCGCGTTGCGAGGAAAGAATTATGACGTCAGGCACGGTATGACGTATGCACTTCTTCTCCCTATTGGAGCCCGGATTGCTCAATTGCAGATTGTTCTGCGGTTGCTCGGAAAACGGGTATGACGTCATTGCTCTTATGTAGATTGAGTAATTCACAATACACAACCGAATAAAATTGTTTAGATCGTCGTATGTTTGTGTGACCATTATAATATAAATTATTATAACTAATAATAATAAAACGGCTGTCAATACCAACTGTTTTGAAACATGGTTAGGAATCTATTTATGAAACGTGTGTCGCAAAAATGAGCAAAAACGATTAATACGAGGGTCAATCAAATATAAACAAGCCTTTTGTATAAACAAAATTTATTTTACAAGAAACGGCTACATTTCTACAAATTATTTTTCTACATAATTTCCTTCTTTTATTATACATTTTTCCCAACGTTGTGGTAATTTTTTCATTCCGTTCTCGTAGAATGAAGTTGGACGGGTATCTAACCAGTTGCGCACGAATGTTTCCACTTGATCGTTGGTCTCAAATCGCTTGCCTCCAAGTGCTTCTTTGAGAGGTCCAAACATGTGAAAATCGCATGGCGATAAGTCTGGACTGTAAGGTGGATGATCAAGTGTTTTCCAGTTCATCTCCACCAGTTTCTGCTGCGTTGCAGCTGCTGTGTGGGGCCTGGCGTTGTCGTGGAGCAGCAACACCTCGCGGATGGGACAATCTCGTTTTTTGCGTCGATACTGAAGCTTAATTTGATCCAAGAGACCGCAGTAGTAGATTGCGTTGATGGTCTGACATCCATGTAAGAAATCTACCAGTAGGACACCCCTCCAGTCTCAAAAAACCGTGGCCAACACTTTCCTCGCAGACAATCGAGTTTTGACTTTCACACGGTTTTCTTCGCCTTTCTTTCTCCACTCCATGCTTGCACGCTTTGATTCGGGGGTGTAATGATGCACCCATGTCTCGTCACAGGTGACAATTTTATGCAAAAAAGCTTCCCCTTCTTCTTCAAAACGAGTTCGAAGCAATTGAGAAATGCGAACTCGTGCGGCTTTTTGATCATCATTCAGCAACCTTGGAACCCAACGTGCTGAGATTTTTCTGAAGCCCAACTGCTTTCTGATGATTGATTGGACACTTCCATAGCTGACACCAAGTTCTTCCGAAATTTGAAGCACTGTGAAGCGTCGATCCCGTTCGATAAGCTCACGAACACGTGCAATGTTTTCATTAGTTACACTGGTGCGAGGATGACGGGGATGCGTTTGATTCGTAACACGCTCACGGCCTTGCTTGAATTCGTTACACCAAACACTCTTGACCATGAAAGGGTAGCTTCCCCGAACTGGGCATGCAGTCTGCGGTAAATTTCGGCTGGTTTCACGTTTTCACAGACGAGGAACTTTATAATTATGCGTTGCTCAACACTGACGGGCACACTCCTCTCACTCATCGTAAGGGCTACTAACTTAAGCACTGGACAAGCCGGCTGATGTGGTTTCCCTACTCTAAGTATCCCCACCTAACGACTACAAATTCCCAATCACACACAAATACCCTTCCCCACTCTCAGAAACTAAAGGCTCGTTTATATTTGATTCCCCCTCGTAAAATATTGTATTGCGTACCTATTATTATAGCAAACCTACCGATTCATTAGAAAATGAATTTATCGTCTCCAGGAAATTACAAACTTTGCATAATGGTTGTTTCTCATTTAAATATTCAATAATAGCTTCAATTTCTTTATCCTTAGACGAGTCTGATGATAAAAATTTCTAATAAAGCCAAACGACACCTTTCCTCATCCATAATAATATGTACTTCGAATGCCTTTTTCCAGTTGAAGTAACGTAGATACGAATGCATTCGAGGTTAGGTTTTGGTATTGATCTGTCTCGTGGACGGATCAATAAAGAGCACTCTCGGTGTGATTTTATACAGAGGACTTGCCGCAATCGAACACGCAAATCTCGATGACCGGAATGTCAGGTGAACCAATCGAATACGGAATTTGCTCTCAGGGCAATCTAAGAGCACTCCAGAGCAGTCAATTGAAAACGCTATAACATTTGGAGAATATGCTAATGTCTAGTCTAGTACCTCGTCTTGGAAAATGAAGACAAAAGAAGAATAATTTCCGTATTAGCTATTCCAAATTTGAAAAATTGTTGATATTTGTTGGGAAATATTAATCTAAAAGAGGAGCCAAAAACACTTATACTCGTTTTGATCACGAAAGCGTGTTATATCTACTATATCGACTATCCGAAGTTGAAGAATATTCTTACAGAGAACGCTTAATCCTATATAGGTATATCTTCAGAAGTCGAAAGCAGCTTTTAATTCTTATACTATTAGCCACTCGATGTCGAAGATCTTTATTAGCGCCGCCTTTGATAATAATTCTTCAATGTCATGACCTTTAGCAGGACAATCTACGTATAGGACAGCCGTAAGAGTCTCAAATGATTCATAAACGAAGTAAAAAAAAAGAGTAGGATAAGTATGACGGACTTTTTCGAAAGGTAAATTCCATATCCAGCTTTTCATTCAAAGTCTTGAAAACACCAGATAAATACCGCCATCTTCGATGGCGAACGATAATGCAAGTAATGCACGCCAACAGAAGTCGAAGAGATCTGCTTCGATGTCCAGAAAAGTCTTAATTTTCCTGCAATTGGTGACGAAATATAATTTCCGTTTAGCTTCAAATAATGATCGTTATACAAGCCAACAGAAATCAAACAATCTTTTATTTTCCTTTATTAGAAGACGAAATACATATACCCAATCCCTGTTTCGGAGATTCAAAGTCTAAGACAGCTGGAGGAATCTCTTTGGCGATGAACGATACTAACCCGAGATAGCTCTTAATTTTTGATAGCTGAGATAATGAGATCTAATCCGAAACACAAAAAATATATACGTTTGTAACCTCAAACTTAATTAGCTTTCAAACATCGAGTTCCGAGAAACAAATTAAAAGTTTTCCATCCAAAGGCGTTGCGGGTTGTCATAAACGACTTTTGAAAGGAAAGAGGGCGTGTGATACATATGTATCGAGTCGCTACGTTCTGTGAAAACAAAACAAATAAATAAGCTATCGTAAATCTAAAGATTTTGTATTAGCACCGCCTTTTTTGCTATAAAAAAACAAGCAGGGCCTTCTAATATTTCTCACATTAAACAATAGAAGATTAGAACGATCACTAATAGCGATCGGCGTTAATTCTTCTGAGTTCTCTTCCAGTGAACTCTTCTTAGTTTCTGCTGAAGAAACTCTTTATAATCGATAGCAAAACGTAAAAAGTTGCAACTTCTAATAAAAATAATTCGTGATTCTCAGAAGGTTCATTTCTGAAAATTATAGAGCGGGAGCTCGTTCCGGACAGAATATTAATAACAAAAACAGTAGCAACTCTCTTCTATTTTACCTAGAATCTTTATATACTGATTAGGCATCTCAGAAAGAACAGAATTAATTAAATTATCAATGAGAGGCGTTAGTTATGCGTATATCGTTTCGTTTTTTAACTTGTAGACAAAACAAGTTAATCATTCTGTTAAGACGCTTAAGTAAGAACTTTTTGCCTGATTCAGATTTCAATTTTTCCGTTAAATCATTTACGCGTTTATTTAGAATATTAAAATTAAAAGGAAAAATATCAAATTCATTTTAAATGTGCATGTAACTATAAATTATTATTGTAAAATAATTTGCCAGCTGAGAAATATTTTAATTTCGAACAGCTCAATTGAACAAATATTTTTAATAAGTGTAAGATAAATGCAATAAAAATTGTATTGTATTATTTGTTATTGATGTGGTCCATTAATTTGTAATTATCCTCAAGTAAAGCGTGTTATTAAGATTTGGGATTATGCGCTCACGTGATACAAAGTCTTAAATAAGAGAGGCAGAAATGATTTTGTAAGCAACACATTATTCTCTTACGTCGTGCACGGATGTGTTAGTACCTTTTCGTCGTTTGCCAAGTTTAAACAGTTATTACAACATTATGAGTAATCAACAAATTAAGATTTTTTCTAGTGTTTCCCTAGTGCTTTTGTTAAACGTGCAGGTTTGTAATTTATTAAATACCTTATTATATATTTTTTTATCCAATTAATTAATTTTCGTGTAGGGAGTCTGATTTTCTTTTTGAAAGATCAGAACTCTATTTGAACTTTAGTTACAAATCATCAATGTCAAATAAACCATTTTTAGGTTAATAAATGACATTTGAAAAGTAAATTTAGTAAATTTTTTAAACTCAAGTTTTCAAATTAAATTTTAAATTAATCTTTAATAATTTTGGAATTCTTCAGATCTTAACATCCTTCCCAACAGGACCTGCAGCAGCAGGACCACTGCTATCACAACCAGCTTTGTCATTAAATGTTAGTGATGCAAGTGATGCAATCGGAAGTCGAAGTTTAAATGAAAGTAGTACAGGTATAAGAACTGGCCTAGATTTAGGTGTTGCTGCTGCACCTAGTTCAAATGTTAGTGCACGTTCAGCATTTTCATCTTTAGCTGATAATCCAGTTCCAGTCGCTTTAAATCCTGCAGTACCTGATCAAATTGCTGTACGAACTGGATTAACTACAGATATAAAATCTGAAAGCAGTGAAGCCAAGAATTCTGTGCCATCTCTGTTACCAGCACCAGCTAGTCCCGTGGAACGTTCTGATTTCATCTTAAGGGAACTAGCACCATCTCCCAGCAATGTCAGTGCAGCAGTCGATGATGCATCATCACAATTAAGAAGCGGACTATCAGGTCTTGCCGCTAGCAACATTACCAGCCCAATTGAGCAGCGATCTATAAATGTCGACAGTCCAGTTGCACCATCAAACGTTAGTTCAATTGAAACTAGAAGCGGACTTAATTCTGATGCAAACACTCCAGTAAGTAATAACAATGGCCCTGCTAGTGCTTTTGTACCATCATTTTTGAAAAGCTTTGGTATAAGAGAAAAGCGAGGTGAGATTTCTGAAGGTTTTGTACCAGTTCCAGATTTAACTTTGAGAAGTGGTTTAGAGCAGCCTGTTAAAGAAGAAGATTCTCTAGCCCCAGATGTAGCAGTTAGAAGTAATTTAGAGGAAACGGCCTCGTTAAATGATAAGTTGGATATTGTAGCGCCACCACAATTAGGTGCAAGTTTAGTAGAGGGAGCAAACCTATTTGGTGGTGGTGGTCTGGGATATCCTTCTTATTATAAATCACCGGTTCATCCTTATGCACATGTTTTCCCATTAGGCGGCTATGCTTATTAAACAGTAAATCGTAAACAATTGAAATCTTTTTCCCATAAACGAAATTACAAAGAAAATTAAAAATATTTATAGGTAATAACGTTTTCTCCTTTGCAATAATCGCATTGTTTTCATAAGAGTGTTGTGGGCGTGTATATATAATATACATTAATTATGTTATTTTTTATTATCATTATTAATATAGATTATATCTTTTGTTTTTAATGATGAAATATCAGTAGTTTTATGCTCATGTTGAGTAGATTTATACATAATGTAGGTGTTATTTTTACAAATGATGGTAGGTATTTATTTTTATGGTTAAACGTACCATTAGTAGCATCGTTCAATTTTTATTAGATTAAGTCGAATACTCTATTAGATCTTTTTTACAGAGAAAATTCCTTTAAATCTCATTTTATTTCTAGTTTCGACATCAATAATAATAATAATTCTATAATTACATATTTGTTGTTGTAGAGTTTCATATAAACCAATAATAAAAGAGATTTATTCATTATTTCTTGGTTTGTCAGTATTTACTAGTGTACTTTCCGTAATAATAATAATATTCTATTTAAGCAGCTCAACGTTAAAGAGGAACAGACATTGAGATGAATAGGTTTTATTCATCCTCAATCAACAGCTAGAGTGGAAAAATGTTCCATAAATAAACTTGTAAACTTTATGTTAATATAATGTTTGACATATTAGAAATAACACGATTCTAATTGGATCAGCCATATGTTAATATTAATTGATGTATGAGAAATATTCTGCAACCTTGAAGAATACATATGTATTGATAGAGGTGTAAATTGTAACTCTTAAGTTATGTATTGTCACATTCTTAACATAAAAGCTCCAAATTAGACCACTTGACTAACCTAAACCTATTCTAACCTAAGAATTATAATTTTCTTGATTATAGGTATGTTGCAAAAGCCAGAAAAAGGTAAGTTGTAAAAATTTAAAAAAAATAGGAAACGAACTTATGTAAGTGGCAAGTTCTTTTTGCTTTTGATGACATACTATTGGTTTCATAATGATCTAGGACAGCAAGGCTAATATGATTCTATTTTTTTATTATTTTATCCTATGCAGTTACACTGAGAAAAAAAGAATAACATAGCATCATATTAGCCTTGCTGTCCTAGATCATTATGAAATCAATGTACATCGCAACATAAAAGGTTCTGGTACATACTTACATGTTGCGCTTTAATAATAATATTTATTTATGATTAAATATTCTATTTCCTAGAAATTACAGTCACAGTGATGCTCTTCATATGAATTTAAAAATTTCAAATAGCTTCATTTTTATTTAAATAAAATTATAATTATTGTGTACGTAGGTAAGAGAAAAAATAGCAATTATTAAATGTAAAAAGCATTTTTGTCCTTTTCTAGCAACAGCAGTAGCAGATCAAGGAATAAGGCACATTGAAATATTAGAAGTTTCTAACCTAATAGTTTTATGATTTTTGAATATTTGGTAATATGCATACATAACCTACAAATTGTTTTCTATTTGTACATCTTTAATATTATTACATTTTATCTTTGAATTCCAAGCTCAACAATGACACTTGTATGATCATTCTAACATTAAAACTACCAAATTACAAAAAATAAATAAAGTATGTTATTAGCATAGTCAATTATCCTATATATCCTATCTAGTAAACATATACATCTCTGTGACTAAGGCAAAATTGATTGGCAACATAAAAAACCTTAGGTAAGATTTGATAGTGATAAAACTTTTGAAATTCGGAACGTCATTTTAGACTCAAAAAAGTGTAAATTTGTTTCTTCGTACAAGAGTTTATTTCCTAATAAAAACAACAAACAAACAAATTGTAACAAGAAATGTATGTATATAATAGTTGTTCAATAAGTAAAAGAAATATACATACAACTTATCTTGTTTTAGTTTCATTTATCTGAAGATGGAAATGAAATTTTAAAATGCCCGCCAACAATAATCTTATTTGGGAACTTTTTGTATTTTGTGGTTTTTGACAAGTTTGCCCTCAGTTGTCAGTACTATTGGGATGCGCCAAGATTGACCTGCATTCTAGCGGCTTTTATTAAATCAATGATGCGGTAGAATAATTGTCATATTTGAAGATTTCAAATTCGGCTAAAGATTGCATTTTATTGGTTACATGCAGTTTCACCTACCGCATATCAATGTTATGTTGTTTAGTTTTGTTGTACAACGCTATCTATATTTATTGATGCGTCCTAATATGTTTACTAGAGGGGCTCTACCATATCCAAGATTTACCTGCACCTTACTGAATTTTATTAAAACTAGTTATACTGTAGAATAAATTGTTATATTGCAAGGTTTGGAGGTTATATTATTCCAGCTAAAATGTTCATCTCATTGGTTGCTTTCATAATCACTTACCATTTTGTTGTTATGCAATGGCATCTATATATACTTATAGATACATCCAAATTACAAATAGTGGCTACATCTTGGAGTAAACCTGACACAAACTTTAATAAAGAAAAATCACTATGCTGTTTTGGCAATTTACTGAAAAGTTCATTAAAAATTACAACTTTTGTAGCTGTACATTATGTTAATACACTGCCTTTTCACAGAATCTGAACATCTTAACATATTTTTTTTGTAAGACGTAATATCAAATCTGGTAACTCTTAATGTCGCTAACTTAGCTACATTTGGTGCTTTTGCTTCAGTGGTGAGATCATTCGTGGACACTACTGTTTTTAAATACGAGGACCTTTGCTATAGTGTTAACTATAGTTACTAGAAATGTTTTCTTCCGTTTACTAGGAAAGTCTGTTAGAATAGACTAGATTTATAAATATCAGAACCATTTGAAAGATACTGCAAAGAATTTGTTTTCTGAAAATTTAGTTGGTGTGTGTAAGAAGAAGAAGTCGGGGTTGCCAGATTTGACTTAGCACTTCGCGGGACACTTTTTTTTGTCATCCTGCATTGTTTGCAATCACAATACAATGTACATTTAGTAAATGCAGAGGCGTAGCTGGAGTTTGTGGCGCCCTTGTGCAAGGCAACTCAAGGTCGCCTTTCATATGAAAAAAAAAACCGATTAAAAATATAAGCTATATTTTATTAGTAAACTTCATTCCAACTTTGCAGAAATCGTATTTAATTTATATTATATTTTACTGTCAAGGGGCTAGCGCCCCCTAATTGCGGCGGCCCTGTGCCGCGCACAGGCGCTAGCTACGCCTCTGAGTAAATGGTATGGCAAACTAAAAGCATAATAATAAAATTAATATTTTTTCTATGAAAACCCGTTTATTTTTTTAATAACAAATCATGTCAGATATTTTAAAATAAACACCTAAAATAGCTATTTACACTCGAATGCGGTAAGTCGAACTTTACAGGGCGACAACTTTGTTTAAGGCACGAGCCCGTAGGGCGAGTGCCTTATTAGTTGGAGCCCTGTAAAATGACTTGACGCATGAGATTTGTATAAGATTTTTTGGCCGACAAGTTTTATAGAAAATAAAAAAAAATAATTCAAAACATGCACATAATAGTGTGCTCTTGGATGACATTTGTAGTTTCCAAACGTACAATAGATGGCGCTGCGGCGATTTAAATTAATTAAATTTTAATTTTTTCTATTAAAACCCGAAATATTTTTAATAATAACTTAGGTAACATGTATTTTATTACATAAACTTAATTATTACAAGAACAGTTGGTTTCTTAAATATCTCTAATTGCCCAGTGTTTTTTAGTATTTTTACCACATTTGCTTGTCATTTTACGACATCATGCGTAAATATGAAGCTACAGTTGACGTAAACAAAACTGAAACAAACGTTTTAAAATACAGGAGGCCAAAAAATATTTTTATTCGGAATCATATGGTAATATGTGCATTCCTAACCGCCTCAGAGGGTGGGAAATTAACCATTCCTAACTTACTTTTAATTCCCTCTCTTGGTCAGGAATGTAATCATTCCCTACCTGTTATCCCTCTCTTGGTCAGGAATGTGATCATTCCCGACCTGTTGTAAGTTCGTAGTTTGCTCGGTAGAGGGCGGGTGCATTATTAGGTCAAGTTTGTCACTTCAGTTGTCAGTTGTAAATAATTATTTATTTGTTAAAAAATATGATGATTCCGAATAAAATAGTATACAAACCTCGGCGGGACGTTTCCTCCTGTCTCGAGCATTAGCTCACCTCGGGCCTGGGCCCTCGGTGAGCTATCTTAGCTCTCGACAGGAATGAAACACTTCCCGCCTCGGTATGTAATCTACTATTTCTACATTAAAGATTACTTTACGTACTTTAGATTGGATTTGATTTTTTTTCAAATATCAGCACCTTTCGTTTTGAGAAACAATTTGAAAAATTTACTAGTAAATATTTTGTAAGAGGTCTGTACTTTTCTATGACTACAAACTATAAAATATTTATTAAAGAGGAGGGATATGGGTTGCGGTGGGGCAAAGTCGGTAGGGGGAGTTGGGAGGGAGGGGGATAAGTTGGAGGGTGCAGCTAAGGGTATGCTTTACAGATATATTGTTTATAAATGAAGAATTTCTAAGGTTTTATAATGAAATGCAAGTCACATTAGAAACTTTAGATTTAAATTTGAATTTTCCGATAGTTAATCTGTGCAACGTTGCCATTTAATAAGGTTAGAATATACACGGTACGTCAGTGAAGCGGGAAAATTTAAAATTCTTTTTATTTAAAAAAGTTTATTTTAGCATGAATCTTTTTACAATTTTACAGTTAAGTAAGAGATGCCATTTTAGTTTTTAAAAATAACGCTTAGCAGGTGGGCACCATTACGATCTACGAGCTTTTGCAGTCTTAATCGAAATTTTTCCATTACTCGCCCTAACATGGCCGGTGTAATGCGTACAACTTCTTTTTGAATTTTTAATTTTAGTTCCGCTAACGTATGCGGTCGCTCGACATACAGCTTGTTCTTGACCCAGCAAACCCCAAAGAAAAAAGTCACATAATGAGAAATCAGGAGATCTAGCTAGCCAAACAATGTCTCCGTTTTTGGATATGACATGATTCGGAAAGAGTTCTCTTACAGCAGTAATAGACACACGAGCAGTATAACTTGTAGCACCGTCTTGCTGGAACCACGTAATTTGTGGAAATCGAACCAATTCTTTCCTCAAAAATGTTGTGACCATGCTTGTGTAACGTGCTGCAGTAACGGTTGTAGCGTTTCCTCGATCGTCTTGAAAAAAGAACGGTCCAACAATGCCAGCTGACAAAAGTGCACACCACACTGTGATCTTCGGACTGTGCAATGGTTTCTCATGTAACTGAAGTGGGTTTTCAGCGCTCCAATATCGACTATTCTGCTTATTTACGTAGCCGTTCAGGTGAAAATGGGCTTCATCTGACATAAACATATGGTGGATTAAGTTGTCATCGCCATCCAAACGCTGCAACATTTCTTGACAAAAATTCATGCGAGCAACAAAATCAGCATCTTTTAATTCCTGAACAATTTGAATTTTATAGGGGTGAAAACTTAAATCCTTATGCAAGATTCGACGTATCGATGGTTCGCTGATATCCAATGCTAATGCATGTTTAATCGCAGAACGTTTTGGACTGCTTGTTATGGCAGTTCGAACTCTATCAATGTTGTCTGGCGTTCTAACACTTTTTGCTGCTCCTTTATGTTTTAAATTTATTGTGGACCCAGTTTCTCAAACTTTTTAAGCCATAAGTTAATTGCATGAACAGACGGTACCTGCCCATGACGTGGAATATTGAATTGATTGCGAAAAAACCTTCGTACAGTTGTCGCGGATCACCATTTTTATAAAATGATTTAACACAGAAAGCACGATGTGCACCTGACCACTGTTCCATGTTTACTAAATGGCAATAAATGACTGATAATATATCATCAAGTTCAGCGCCCTCACCCAAATATCAAATGAATTACCAAGCTTTTACATTTTCCCGCTACACTGACGTTCCCTGTATGTCTACTGTTCATCGACCGCATATATCTTCATTTTGGATAATATACGTTTTAGTGAATGATCAAAATAACTATACTAAACGAAAGCTAAATGTTTTATCTTTGCAAGTACAGAAATTGGAAAAAGTTTCATTATTTTCTTTATAGATATTCTGAAATTTATTCTATGGTATGAATGCTTTCCATTTAACTGCACACCAAAAACATTAATAAACGTCTTAATATGGCTTGGTCATCAACATCCTTGAGTATTTTTTAAATCAATATTTCATATAATGCCATCGGCATGTCGTGAAATGTCTGTGATAATTGCATGCGGTTTTCAAGCTGTAAATAGTAAGTATTTGCCGAAAAAAAGGTTTATCGAAGGGTTAAATGTTGGTTAAAGCCCCTCTGAAGTCGTGAAGCAGCTAATTAGAATATGATATAGTTAGTCATCAGTTTGTTTTGGGTGCCCTCCCCGCATAAGTTTGTAATAACAGTCAATTCTTATAAGATATGTCTTCGACAACATCCATTAATAGAGAAGACGAGAAAAAACTATTTTCATAGCTATGAAGGACTATCGGGAGATCGAACCTACGACCCTTGGGTTAGGAAGAAATCATGCAAACTATTAATCTATCGAGACTGGCTAAACAATTGGGACGCACAAATAAATTCTCATTAAAAACCGCACTTTTCATCATGCAAAATAAGAAAGATATGAGCGTTTAAAAAATCTGCATAACGTTGTTTCTACCAATACAACCGGGGCGTCGGAGTGTCTATGCTCTGTCTAATGCATTGCTGGCCGGTAGTAACTACGTCATCACCCCACATGGCAACAGGTTTACAAGTATTTTTCTCGTAACGATATGTATTTTAAATAAACCGTTTTTTTCAACAAACTAATTTCTTTTATTCCTGACTATTTTTATTTATTTGACGCCTACACTACGGGGGTACCAACATCTAAGGTCATCTGTCCCCCATACAACACGAATACACACATCCATATTTGAGGTGGCGGAATTTTCCAATTAGAAAAATCCCGCCGCCCCAAGTGGGATTCGAACCCACGACCCTTGGAACACGAGTGATGCACTGACACCACTCGTCCACCGCCGTTGAGGTATGTTAATGAGATATTTTGTAATGTTGATAAATTAAAAATGAGCGTAAAAATATTGCAGTAATATTGCACTTTTTTTTAACATTGCATAAATATAGAAATATTGTGGAAATATTGGTTTTAATTCTCACATAAATATTGAAAAATATTACACATAGCTCAGTCAAATTAAAAAAATAGCGGAAAGTTGGGGTAAAAGTTCTTGGATTTTTGCATGGGCCTTTCTTGTGAGCTGTTAAATAACCCCCTACGCCACCGGTTGTAGGTGGTGAGCCCGAAGAAATAATGAGGGTAAACCACGCGCCCTAACAGTTTTTGACTTTTTTCTCGGAAAAAAGTCAAAAGCGGGACGCGATTGAGCTCCAGTCATCTTTTACCTTAGCATCTCTTCGGCAAAATCTATCAGCCGATATTATTGTTATTCTTGGTGCCAGTCGGATGAAAGTTTCGTATTGGCAACTTAATTCTTGGGAGAGTACAGTGTACTGGTTGTTATCGTTCCAGATCTTCTCGATAGAGAAATATTTTTTACTTTTAAGTTTGTTTTGCTTAATTATTATTATGTCCGCAATCCCTATTGACGAAGGTAGTTATAGAAATGACAGAGCATGATTTGAAATTCAATGAAATCTCACTATTGATATTTGGTAAAATATCAAGTAAATAACTATTCGATTTCGGCCCAAACTTCGTAATGAAAATTTGTTCGATTACCATCTCTTTATCTGCCACTTAACGGTTAACTTTTATATCTGGGTCACCTTTATACAGGGTGGGGCAAAAGTCCCGCAACGGCCAAATATCTCCCGAGGGGAAGGTTTTTTAAAAAAATGTTTCAGGCAAAAGTTGTATGGCTTTGAAAGAGGAATCATTTGCATACAAAACCATCTCCCACCCCTTCACCCCCTCCTGAGGGGTGGGGGTAACTTTTAAATTTTAAATGGCCAACCCTATTTTTTTTTGCTGATTAATATTCTCTAAGAAAAAACAAGAACTTTTGTCCGAAAAATTTTTTTTAAAAAGACGAATTTTGCGATTGACCCAACGAACAAACTTTGGATATTCCAAAATATTCCGACTCTTTTACGCGAAAATGACGGGGTTTTCAGAAAAATTACAAGAGGTAAAAAAGGCTTAGAATTTTGCAAAAAATCTAGGAAAAAAAAATAAACAAAAAAATTTTTGAACAATTTTTGAAAAAAAACATGATTTTTGAAAATGTGCACACGTTTACATTTTACCTCCTGGATTAGCGATGCACACTCAACTCAAGTGGTAATGTGTGTGGGTCTTGTAAGTCGAGGAGAACATCCAGTGATATTGCAGGTTTTCTTAGTCCGGATCTCGACTGATCTTCAACGGAAGCTGCTTGATGAACTCTTAGTGAACGAGGAATCCACAAAACCACAGAAGAGACTGACCTGTCTCCTCATATCGGTTAGCTGCTCGCATCACGGTAGTTTTGTTGAGCGGGCGAGGACGAGTCGGATGCAGCTGGTTACAGAGATTTGCAGTTTCCTGGTAAGAGCGTTGTCTATCTCCGTACCCACGCAATATCAATTAATGATATTAATTTTATTAATTAATTTTTAATTAATTAATTAATTAATTCTCGTTTAATGAGACCCATGCTTTTGCAATACGATTTTGCAAAACAATTTCTTGTGAATTTGAGTTGCAAGAAATTGTTAATTTAAAAGGAGTTGCAAGACTGAGTTAATATCCAGTCGTTGATACGTGGTGATTTTCTCGCAATTCAAACTGCCAGGAAATTGTTTTGCAAAATTGTATTGCAAAACCATGGCTCTCACTAAAAGAGAAAGAATTGAAGTATTGATATTGCGTGGGTACGGAGATAGACAACGCTCTTACCAGGAAACTGCAAATCTCTTTAACCAGCTGCATCCGAATCGTCCTAGCCCGGTAAACAAAACTACCGTGATGCGAACAGCTAACCGATATGAGGATACAGGTCAGTTTTTTCTGTAGTTTTATGAATTCCTTGTTTTCTAAAGATTATTTCTTGTGTTCATCAAACAGGTTCCGTCGAAGATAGGCCGAGAACGGGACGACCAAGAACAGCGACAGATCCCGGAACATCATTGAATGTTCTCCTCGAATTCCAAGAAGATCCACACACATCAAGACGTCGGGTGGCTCAGGCAGAGGATATCAGCATCAGGTCTGTGGGTAGGATTTTGAAGACACACAAATACCACCCATACAAGATACACTTGGTGCAAGAGTTGACGGAGTTTGACTTCGATTTAAGAGTGGAGTTTTGTGAGTTGATAATGCAGCGATACGATGATAACCCAATGACATTTTTCTGGACGTGTTTTTCGGATGAAGCGAAATTTGAATTGGACGGCAACGTGAATCGTCATAACAGCAGATATTGGTCCGATGCAAATCCACACTGGATGAGAGATTCTCACACTCAGTGGAAGCAAAAAATCAATGTTTGGGCTGGCATTTTCCGACATCAGATTGTGGGCCCGTTCTTCTTTGATGAGAATCTGACAGCTGAGCGATATTTGAGGCTGCTTCAAGAAGAAATCGTTCCTGCTCTTCGTGGGATCGTTGGAAATCAATTCAATTTGGTCAATTTTCAGCAAGACGGAGCACCAGGTCATTTTGGGCGGCAAGTACGTGCCTATCTGGATGCAACATTCCCTGGGAGATGGATTGGTCGGAGAGGAGAAATTGAATGGCCGCCACGATCACCAGACCTGACACCCCTTGATTTCTTCTATTGGGGTTATTTAAAAGATCGCGTGTACCAGACGAAACCTGATAGCATAGACGATCTGCGAGGTAGGATATTGGAAACCTCAAATGCCATTACGCCAGAAATGATAGCAGATGTTCTGGAGACTTTCTATCAGCGACTGGCTCATTGTCAAACAGTGGAAGGTGCTCAGTTTGAGCATCTGATCAAATAATTAGCAGGGCAGCGGAGGTTTGGAGTCGATAAATACCGGGGGAGTGACGAACCTCGGGGTCCTTCAATGCTTCCTGATTAAGAAAAACGGCCCTTTTCAGGGCCACTATGATGTGTGAAATCCTCCCTGGAACCTCCACGTGGTACACATTGGGTAACGCTAATCCAGGAGGTGAAATATGAACGTGTGCACATTTTCAAAAATCATGTTTTTTTTTTCAAAAATTGTTCAAAAATTTTTTTGTTTATTTTTTTTTCCTAGATTTTTTGCAAAATTCTAAGCCTTTTTTACCTCTTGTAATTTTTCTGAAAACCCCGTCATTTTCGCGTAAAAGAGTCGGAATATTTTGGAATATCCAAAGTTTGTTCGTTGGGTCAATCGCGAAATTCGTCTTTTTAAAAAAAAATTTTTCGGACAAAAGTTCTTGTTTTTTCTTAGAGAATATTAATCAGCAAAAAAAAATAGGGTTGGCCATTTAAAATTTAAAAGTTACCCCCACCCCTCAGGAGGGGGTGAAGGGGTGGGAGATGGTTTTGTATGCAAATGATTCCTCTTTCAAAGCCATACAACTTTTGCCTGAAACATTTTTTTAAAAAACCTTCCCCTCGGGAGATATTTGGCCGTTGCGGGACTTTTGCCCCACCCTGTATATAGTTACTATATATAATGTCGATATTCAATACCTAAATATTAAAGAAGAAAAATGTTTTTAGCAAACCTTGTGTTCTTTTCCCCTAAGAGCGACATTCGAAAGGAACCAATTATAACTTACGTTTCCGTCTTTCCCCTTGGTCAAATAACCAGCTGAATGTTTTGGCGAAGCCAAAGACCGAATACATTTATGCTCATGTACGTATGTCTACTTTAAATAATACAGAACTGGAAAAGCCTAGACTTGACAACAGTTTGAAAAGGCTTAACTGAAATTGTACTAGTTACTCTGAAGGTCGGTAACTTAACTGAAGTCTTTACTTTTAAAAAGTCTTATGAACCTTTAAAAGTCTAAATGCCTTCAAACTGTCTCAAGATCCAAGAAATCTTTAGTAGGTAATTTAGGCGGGGGAGGATTGACTTTTTAACATTTTTTGATTTGTCAGTTTACAAGTATTCTAAACCCCATAACTATATTAAATTTCAAGTTTATATGTCATTTAGAAGTTATACCAACCACCAATGGAAATGGGAGAGTTGACATAATTATAAAAAACATAACATAACAAACACAATTATTATTTTTCTCTTTTCGAGAATGCTAAACTCTATAAATGTACTAAATCTCAAGTTTGTACGTCATCTAGAAGTTTTGTAACTCAAAAGGGGGTGGGAGGGTTGACATTTTAATATTTTTCATTTTTCTCATTAGGAAAATTTTAAACACTATAACTATACCAAATTTCAAGTTTATATATCATATAGAAGTTTTACAAACCCTAAATGGGGTTGCGGGAGTTGACTTAATAATTTTTTTTATTTTTCTTTACGAGAGTTTTAAGTCCTATCACTATACCAAATTTCAAGTTTGTATGTCATATAGAAATTTTACAACCCCTAATGTGGCTGGGGACTTGAAATTTTACCATTATTTATTTTTCTTTTGACGAGAATTCTAAACTCTATAACTATGTCGAAACCTCAAGTTTGTACCTCATCTAGAAGTTTTAAAACTCAAAAGGAAGTTGGAGGGTTGACATTTTTTATTTTTCTCTTTAGAAGTTTTAAACACTTTAACTATATCAAATTTCAAGTTTGCATGTCATATAGACGTTTTACAAACCCCAATGTGGGTGGGGGGTTGAAATTTTACCATTTTTTATTTTTCTTGCCAAATTTCAAGTTTGTATTTCATCTAGAAGTTTTACAACCCTAATGTAGGTGGGGGGGTAGAAATTTTACCATTGTTTATTTTTCTTTTGACAAGAATTTTAAACTCTATAACTATGTCAAAATCTCAAGTTTGTACGTCATCTAGAAGTTTTATAACTCAAAAGGCGGGGAGGGTTGACATTTTAATATTTTTGATTTTTCTCTTTAGGAAAATTTTAAACACTATAACTGTACCAAATTTCAAGTTTCTATGTCACATAGAAGTTTTACAACCCCCAATGTGGATGGGGGGTAGAAATTTTACCATTGTTTTTATTTTTCTTTTAACAAGAATTTTAAACTCTATAACTATGTCAAAATCTCAAGTTTGTACTTCATCTAGAAGTATTATAACTCAAAAGGCGGGGAGGGTTGACATTTTAATATTTTTGATTTTTCTCTTTAGGAAAGTTTTAAATACTATAACTATACCAAGTTTCAAGTTTGTATATCATATAGAAGTTTTACAACCCCCAATGTGGGTGGGGGGTAGAAATTTTACCATTGTTTATTTTTCTTTTGACAAGAATTCTAAACTCTATAACTATGTCAAATTTCAAGTTTGTATGTCATCTAGAAGTTTTACAACCCCCAAATGGAGTGCGGGGGTTGATCTAATAATTCTCTTTACGAGAGTCCTAAATCCTATCACTATCTCAAATTTCAAGTTTGTATGTCATTCAGAATTTTTACAACCCCCAAATAAAGTGCGGGGGTTGACTTAATAAAAAAAATTATATTTTCTTTACGACAGTCTTAAACCGTATAACTATATCAAATTTCAAGTTCCTGTGTCATCTGCAAGTTTTACAATCCCATAAGAGGATGCGGGGGATGATATAACAACATTTTTTTATATATTTTTTTCACAATAATCTTAAACTATAACTGTACCAAATTTCAAGTTTGTGTGTCATCGAGAAGCTTTACAAACCCTAAAGGGGTTGCGGAGAGTTAACATAATAACATTTTTCTATATCATTCCTTACGCGAACCCTAAACCCAATAACTAAACCAAATTTCAAGTTTTTATGTCATCTAGAAGTCTTACAACCCCCGAACGGGATGCAGAGGTTGACATAATAACATTTTTTAAATATTTTTCTTTACAAGAATCTTAAATCCTATAATTACACCAAATTTCAAGTTTCTAAGTCATCTAAAAGCTTTACAACCCCTAAAAGGGGGTACGGGGGTTGACATAATAACATTGTTTTATTTTTTCTTTACAAGAATCCTAATTCCTATAACTGTGCCAAATCTCAAGTATAATCGTCATATTGTAAATCTTAACGTCGAATTCGATATCAGCGACCTTAGATTTGTACAAAATCTCATACAAATCCAATAAAATTTCTAATTTTATGACATTTTTATGTTTATGGTACCTTAAAACTTATTTAAAACATTTTAAATAAAATTCAGACACCAATGAATGGAAGTAAAAGTTTTATTAAGTAGCTGTAATAAAACATAATTATTTTTGTCACTTTAAATGACGCAATCCTTACTGAGAAATACACATAGTACTTTGATAACGCAGAGAGCTATATCATATCCGCTATTTCGAATATACTCCCAGATGTTCAGTTTTATCCAAATAAATCAAATTTTAAATTGTTATGGCCGCCATATTTCATCCATCCTTTAAAATTTGCAAACGTTGACATTAAATTTGAAATCAGCGACCTGAAAAACCCCTTTGTAGAAAATTTCATACAAATCCAATAATATTTCGAGTTTTATGAAAGCCTTTTAAATAAAATTCATACACAAAGCATTTATTAAATAGCTTTATTAAAATAGAAATATGTAAGAATTTTTGTCACCTTAAATGACGCAATCTTTACTCAAAAATACAATGCATAAAGTGAAGTCCCGTTGAAATGACGTCACTGTCTAGCCACAAAGCTACCAGTGTTACCAACACAATTCTTGTTAAATATGCGGACGCAGGGTAAACCTATGCCATAAATTTGTATACAAATGTATACAAATCCCACGCTATTAGCGCTGCGTGTGGCAAACGCTTGAACTACGATTTTATACACGAATCAGGAATGGGTGTCAAACTGCGCACAGCTAATTTTTACATTTTCGTCATCTAGACACTTTAAGCTTCATGTGGTGCAATTTTGAGGCACAAGTCACTCGGCGTCCGGATATACGGACGCAGGGTGACTTGTGCATATAGTATATATATGCATAAGCATATTTAGCATATATATGCATCCAGCTATCTTGTAAGTGTCCATACATTGACCAATTACTATCTTGTTAGCGTCCGTCTGCAACAAAGCGTCCGTATACGGACGCCGAGTTGCTCTCCCGTGTTAAATCAATTAGAAACCTCAGATTTATCCCCCTACCAATTTTTAGTTGGACGCCTTCTGAATAGCCGACTATGCCTTTTCCGTATATTTTCGTATAATATTAGTTCAACCAATCGACCACAAGAGGCATGACGCTCTTCTCCCGTATATTCAGCAGCATACTTCATTTTTCAGATAACCGATTTGCCGGCGTCTACTGTATATTCTATAGCTTTCAGACAGCCGATTTGTAGGCGTCCTAGATTTGGCAACATGCGACTAATCTTGATAATAGGTTGGTGGTAATACAATCGTTCACATATACATTTGCATGAAGCGCGGTAACTTTTAAAACTTAAAAATTTTATGCTTCACGTAAAGTAATGTACATTTATTAAAAAACTACTAAAACTGAACTATTGTACTTAAAGGTCAAGTATTCTATAATTAATTATAAATTATTTATATAGTTTTTATATATAAAAATAATTTTGTAAATAATAATTAGTAAATTAAATATTTTTAATGCAAAAGATATAGTCAAAAGAATGATAGATGCTATAATGGAAGCCGTGGGCCACAAATCCCATAAGATTCATAATAAGCGTATAGATTTCTCTCGATCCGATATTGGGTCACATTTTCTGTATAGAGCTAGTGAAATCGAGTAACAACGGGTTAAAGCAAGTGACAGCGGGTGAGATCGAGTGATAGCGAATGAGATCAATTAAGAACGAGTGAAAGAGAGGGAGATAACGAGACAACGAGTGAGATCGATTCACAGCGAGTACGAGCTAGCGAAGGCGAGTGAGATTGAGTGACAGCGGGTGAGAGCGAGCAATAGCGAGTAACAGCGAAATAGATCGAGTGAAACCGAGTTACAAATGGTGATAGCGAGTGACAGTAGGTCACAGCGAGTGAGAGCGAAGGAGATCGCGTGACAGTTAGTAAGATAACTGACAGCGAGTTAGATCGAGTGACAGAAGGTGACGGAATAGGAGATCGAATGACAACGCGTGGGCTCGAGTGAGATGGAGAGACAGCAAGTGTGATTGAATGAGGGCAAGTGACAGCTGGTGAAATGGAGTGGCAGCGAGTGAAATCGAGTAACAGCGGGTGAGAGTGAGTAACAGCGGCTGTCAGCGAGTGAAAAAGAGTAAGATCAAGTGAGATGAAGAGACAGCAAGTGAGATTGAGTGATAACGAGTGATGGCAAGTGACAACGGGTGAGAGCGGGTAACAACGAGTGAGATCGAAAGAGTAAGGGCGAATGAGAACGGGTGAAAACAGCAAGTGAGATCGAGTAAGAGCGAGTGAAATCCAGTGAGATTGAGTGAGAGCGAGTGAGATCGAATGACAGAAAGTAAGAGCGATTTACAGTGAGTGCGGGTAAAAGTGAGTGAAATTGAGTAACACCAAGTGAGAACGAGTGACAAGCGAGTGAGATCGAGTGACAAAGAGCGAGGGCGATTGACAGTGAGTGAGAGAGGGTAAACATCGAGTGAGATCGAGTCAGATTGAGCGACAGCGATTGGGATGTAGTCAGATTGAGTGTCAGCGAGTGAGATCGAGTGAATGCGGGTGAAAGCGATTGATAGTGAGTGAGAGCTGGTAAAATCGAGTGCGATCGAGTTGCAGCGATTGGGAGCGAGTAACAGCAAATGCGATCTAGTGAGAAAGAGTGACAAGCGAATGAGATCGAGTGACAGAGGGTGAGGGCGATTGACAGTAAGTGAGAGCGGGTAAACATCGAGGTAGATCGAATCAGATTGTGGGACAGCGATTGAAATGTAGTCAGATTGAGCGACAGTGAGTGAGATCGAATGAGAGCGATTAATAGTGAGAGTGAGCTGGTAAAAGCGAGCGAGATCGAGTGAGATCGAGAAAAAGCGAGTGAGATCAAGTGAGAGCGAGTGAGATCGAATGACAGAAAGTAAGAGCGATTGACAGCGAATGCGGGTAAAAGTGAGTGAAATCTAGTAACAGCAAGTGCGATCTAGTGAGAACTAGTGACAAGCAAGTGAGATCGATTGACAGAGAGAGAGGGCGATTGACAGTGAGTGGGAGCGGGTAAACATCGATTGAGTTGTAAAAGGTAAACGTCAGATTGAGCGACAGCGATTCGGATGTAGTCAAATTGAGCGATAGCGAGTGAGACCAAGTGACAGTGGGTGATAGCGAGTGAAATCGAATGACTTACTTAAGAGCGATTGAGTGCGGGTAAAAGTGCGTGAAATCGAGTAACAACGAGTGAGATCGAAAGAGTAAGGGCGAATGAAAACGGGTGAAAACAGCAAGTGAGAACGAGTGAGAGCGAGTGAGATCGACTGAGAGTGAGAGCAGGTGAGATCAAGTGACATCAAATGAGGCCGACTGATATCGAGTGAGAGCAAGTAACAGCGAGTGAGCGAAAGTGACAGCGAGTGAGTACGGGTGAGATAGTGACAGTGGATATTAGCGAGTGACAGCGGGTGGGAGCCAGTGAGGGTGTGAGAGATCGATTGAGAGCGAGAGGGACCGAATGACAGCGGGTGTGAGCGAGCGATAGCGAGTACAATCAAGTGAGATCGAGTGAAAACAAATGAGCGACAGCAAATGATCGAGTGACAGCGACTGTGGTTGTGTTACAATGAATTACATCGAGTGACAGCGAGTAAGATGAGGTAAGAGCAAGTGAGACCGAGTGAGATCAAGTGACATCGAGAAATATGACGAGACAACTACTGAGATCGGTTCACAACGAATTAGAGCGAGTGAGATCGAGTAACAGCGTGTGAGAGCGAGTGACTACGAGTGAGATCGAGTGAAAGCGAATTAGATCGAGTGAAACTGAGTTACAATTTGTGATAACGAGTGACAGTGGGTGAGAGCGAGTGACAGCAAACGAGATCGATGACAGTAGTTAAGAGCCAATGAAAGAAAGTAAAAGCGAATGGGATCGAGTTACTGCGAGTGAGGGCTAGGGAGATCCAATGAGATCGAGTCAGCGAGTGCGATTGAGTAAAGGCGAGTGAGAACCGGTAAGATCAAGTGACAGCGAGTGACACCTCCTGATATCGAGCGAGCTCAAGTGAGAAAAAGTAACAGCGAGTGAGAGAGCGCATTACCGGATGTTAGTGAGTGACAGTGGGTGAAAATGTGTAATAGCGAGTGAGATGTAGTCAGATTGAGCAACAGCGAATGAGATCGAGTGAGAGCGATTAACAGTGAGCAAGAGCGGGTAAAAGCGAGTGAGATCGAGTGCAACGGGTGAGAGCGAGTAACAGCGAGTGAGATCGAATGACAGACTTAAGAGCGATTGAGTGCGGGTAAAAGCGCGTGAAAACAAGTAACAACGAGTGAGATCAAAAGAGTAAGGGCGACTGAGAACAGGTGAAAACAGCAAGTGAAGAGTGAAAGTGAGAGTGAGTGAGAGCGAGTGAGATTGAATGAGAACGAGTGAGAGTGAGTGAGAGTGAGAGCAGGTGAGATCAAGTGACATCAAATGAGGCCGACTGATATCGAGCGAGATCGAGTGAGAGCAAGTAACAGCGAGTGAGCGAAAGTGACAGTGAGTGAGTACGGATGAGATAGTAACAGCGGATATTAGCGAGTGACATGACAGAGTGGGGGTGAGTGAGATCGATTGAGAACGAGAGAGATCGAGTGACAGCGTGTGGGAGCGAGCGATAGCGACTGCAATCGAGTGAAAGCAAATAAGCCAGTGTGGTTGTGTTACAATGAATTACATCGAGTAACTGCGAGTAAGATCAAGTAAGAGCAAGTGAGAGCGAGTGAGATCTAGTGACATCGAGAAATATGGCGAGACAACTGATGAAATCGGTTCACAACGAGTAAGATCGAGTGAGATCGAGTAACAGCGTGTGAGCGCGAGTGACCATGAGTGAGATCGAGTGAAACCGAGTTACAATTTGTGATAGCGAGTGACAGTGGGTGAGAGCGAGTGAGAGCAAACGAGATCGATGACAGTAGTTAAGAGTAGGTGAGAGAAAGTGAAAGCGAATGGGAACGAGTTACTACGAGTGAGAGCTAGGGAGATTCAATGAGATCGAGAGTCAGCGAGTGCGATTGAGTAAAGGCGAGTGAGAACGGGTAATATCAAGTGACAGCGAGTGACACCTCCTGATATTGAGCGAGTGAGAGAGCACAATACTGGATGTTAGTGAGTGCCAGTGGGTGAGAATGAGATCGTACGCTAGCAAGTTTAAACTAAGTAAGATTTTTTGAACTTATGAACTAACCCAACCTAAACTAAATATTATATTTGAACTAAAAAAAGTACATTAGAGCTAAAGTGCATTTGAACTAAAAGTGTATTTAAACTAATAAGTTCATTCGGACTAAAAGTTAAATAAAAATAAATACTACATTTGAACTAACCTAACCTAAGCTAATCTAACCTAAACTAATTTGAACTAAACTTCTAAACTTACCTGAGCTAACCTAAACTAAAAAGTACATTTGAACTAAAACGTACATTTGAACTAAAATACATTAAACTTTAGAACTAATCTAACCTAACCTAAACCAAATATTACATTTGAACCACAAAATTATATTTGAGTTATAAGTACATTTGAACTAAAACGCGCATTTGAACTAAAATATGCAATTGATTTAAAATGTGTAAGGGAACTAAAAAGTGCATTTAAACTAAAAAGTACATTTGAACTAGAAAGTGCATTTTAGCTAATATTAACAGTGGAACTAAAAAGTGCATTTGAATTAAAATGTGCAATTGAACTAAAAAGCGCATTTGAACCAGAAAGTTAGTTTCTTTATTTCCATCATATATGATATTTTTAGTGCATTTGGACTAAAAACATGCTTTTGAACTAGAGTACATTTTAACTAACCTAATCTAAAATAAATACTACATTTGAATTAAGAAATTATATTTGAACTAGAAAATACAATTAGCTAAAAAGTATATGAACTAGAAAGTGCATTTAAACTAAAAAGTGCAATTGAACTAAAATGTGGATTTGAACCAAAAAGTACAGTTAAAAATGTACATTGAATTAAGATGTGTGCAATTTGTATTAGAACTAAAATTTAGCCCTTCTCTTCTCCTTCCATCCTTTACCGCCTCCGCCCCGTTTTTCTCACACTCTCGCCCTCCCACATTCTCTCCCTCCGTCTTTTCTTACCTTTTTCCCATCGCCCCCTTGCCCATTTCTTTTCTTTCCCCCTCATCACTTTCCTTTCTCACTCCCTTTCCCTACGCCCCTTTTTTCCTCCCTCTGTCCCTCGCTCTCTCACTCTGATACCCGTTTCATCGCTGCGGTTCGATTTTTTCTCCTATCACATCTATCTCCTACACTCCTCCCTGCCTACAGCCCGGACCTGGACTAATGAAGAAAGGGTGACCGGGGCCGGAACCTGGCCGACTTAAAATGCGGAGTAAATTAGAATGCTACTGTTGTGATATTAACGTACAAGTGATTTGTCCAACTCTTGAACTCCCTCGCATGAATAAATTCTGCTTCTTGCTTTGATAACTCTGAAAAAAACCATAAATTTAATCATGTCTTTAATAATATTCCAATTAAGTGCATCTAGACCTGATGCTATTCTTGGCATGGCTATAATGTGATCTTTCAGTTTTAGTGCCTGATGCTTTAAATCAACTAAAGCTTCCCATACCTTTTGGTATGTTGGCTTATGATGGAATTTATGTTTTGTGATTATATAGTAGATATTGCGTTTGGGAAAGCATAAGAAAGCTGTTTCTCCAACTTTATTTCGTTGTGCACGAAGTTGCGTAACTGAACCAAATTTCTTTCTGAAATCCACTGCAATTCCTTTTCCCATTCTGAAATCTGAAGAAACACAGTGTGCTAAGGCATATGCTTCTTTGGAATCCCATAAGCTTCCTTCCGTTTCGGTAACATTACTATTTTCAACTTCTTCGATTCTTTTTAACTCAAAAAACTCTTCACATGTTATTGGTTCTGTGTTCTTTTGTATATCTTCTTCAAACATTCTGCTTAGTACATCTGCATTGGTGTGTTTTGAACCACTACGATGCACTATGTCAAACGTAAATTCAGAAAGCTTGAGGCTCCAGCGAGCCAACCGTGATGTGGGATCTGAGATTGAAAATAACCACAATAGACTTCTGTGATCAGTAATCACTGTAAATTTTCTACGATAGAGATAACATTTAAATTGATTAATGGCAAAAACAACACTAAGACATTCTTTTTCGGATACACTGTAATTTAACTGTGCTCTGTTGAATTTTTTTGATGCAAATGCAATAGGCTTTAGAGTTCCTTCGTGTTCCTGACTTAAGATGGCACCCATTCCAGTATTTGATGCGTCACACTCTACTATAAACTCTTTGGAAAAATCAGGATACATTAAAATGCTATTTGTGGTAATGGAGTCTTTAAGTGTATTAAATGCTTCTAAACCTTCCTGTGTGATTTCAAATTTAACATCTTTTCTTATTAAGTTGGTGAGAGGCTCTGCAATGTCTGAGAAATTCTTGATGTACTTTCTGTACCAACTGGCGAGTCCTAAGAATTCTCATACCTTTTTGACATTGGTTGGAACTGGGAATAACTTTAAAGCTAGAACCTTATCTGAATCTGGTTGTATTCCATTCTCTGAAATGACATTTCCCAGATACTTGACAGATTTTTTTAAAAACGAGCATTTGGATGGCTTCAATTTTAAATTTGCTTCTCGAAGTCTATCGAATACCTTTCTTAGTCTTTGTAGGTGATCGCTGACTCCACTTCCATTGAAAACAATGATGTCGTCCAGATACACCATGCACATTTTCTCCGTCAGGCCATTCAACGTGATGTTCATAAAGCGTTGAAATGTTCTGGGAGCATTTACTAATCCGAAAGGCATTTTTAGATAGTGGTAGTGATTGTTGAGTGCAGTGAATGCTGTTTTTGGAATTGAATCAGTGTCCATGTCTATCTGATGGTACGCGTTCGTAACGTCCAATGTGGTAAATAGATTGGATGCCCCTAAACTGTCTAGTGCTTCTGATAATCTTGGAATAGGGAAGCATTCTTTTTGCGTGATTTTGTTTAATTCGCGATAGTCGATGCATAGTCTATATTTGATTTGACCATCGGGAAGAGTTTTTGATATTAGAACAGTGCGAGCATTCCATTCTGATGTTGATGGTTCTATGACTTTTGCCTCTAATAGTTTATTAATCTTTTTCTGCATAACTTCTCTTTGGCTATAGGGAATCTTGTACTGTTGTTTGCAGATGGAAGCTGCGTTACCTGTATTAATAATATGCTTGATGTTGCTAGCACTAGAAATTGTACCTTCCCCTTCGTGAAAGATATCTTGATATTCTTCTAATAAAGCTAGTAGCAAAGTTTTTGCATTATTATCAAGATGTGCTAAATCGACATCGTTAATGTAATTTGGAGTTTTTCGCTGGTTTAAAAAGTTTACGGTTTTTACTTGTACATTTTTGGTAGGTAGATTTTGAAGGTCCTCAGCAGCTGCTATCTGTTGAGTTTTAAGTATTTTGCAGTTATAGTCATTGAGATTGATCAGTCTTATTGGCACTTGTTTATTTTTTCTTACAGTGTTCGTGCTGCATAGACTCCATTTGTAGAAAATTTCATACAAATCCAATAATATTTCGAGTTTTATGAAAGCCTTTTAAATAAAATTCATACACAAAGCATTTATTAAATAGCTTTATTAAAATAGAAATATGTAAGAATTTTTGTCACCTTAAATGACGCAATCTTTACTCAAAAATACAATGCATAAAGTGAAGTCCCGTTGAAATGACGTCACTGTCTAGCCACAAAGCTACCAGTGTTACCAACACAATTCTTGTTAAATATGCGGACGCAGGGTAAACCTATGCCATAAATTTGTATACAAATGTATACAAATCCCACGCTATTAGCGCTGCGTGTGGCAAACGCTTGAACTACGATTTTATACACGAATCAGGAATGGGTGTCAAACTGCGCACAGCTAATTTTTACATTTTCGTCATCTAGACACTTTAAGCTTCATGTGGTGCAATTTTGAGGCACAAGTCACTCGGCGTCCGGATATCCGGACGCCGAGTGACTTATGCATATAGTATATATATGCATAAGCATATTTAGCATATATATGCATCCAGCTATCTTGTAAGTGTCCATACATTGACCAATTACTATCTTGTTAGCGTCCGTCTGCAACAAAGCGTCCGTATACGGACGCCGAGTTGCTCTCCCGTGTTAAATCAATTAGAAACCTCAGATTTATCCCCCTACCAATTTTTAGTTGGACGCCTTCTGAATAGCCGACTATGCCTTTTCCGTATATTTTCGTATAATATTAGTTCAACCAATCGACCACAAGAGGCATGACGCTCTTCTCCCGTATATTCAGCAGCATACTTCATTTTTCAGATAACCGATTTGCCGGCGTCTACTGTATATTCTATAGCTTTCAGACAGCCGATTTGTAGGCGTCCTAGATTTGGCAACATGCGACTAATCTTGATAATAGGTTGGTGGTAATACAATCGTTCACATATACATTTGCATGAAGCGCGGTAACTTTTAAAACTTTTAAAATTTTATGCTTCACGTAAAGTAATGTACATTTATTAAAAAACTACTAAAACTGAACTATTGTACTTAAAGGTCAAGTATTCTATAATTAATTATAAATTATTTATATAGTTTTTATATATAAAAATAATTTTGTAAATAATAATTAGTAAATTAAATATTTTTAATGCAAAAGATATAGTCAAAAGAATGATAGATGCTATAATGGAAGCCGTGGGCCACAAATCCCATAAGATTCATAATAAGCGTATAGATTTCTCTCGATCCGATATTGGGTCACATTTTCTGTATAGAGCTAGTGAAATCGAGTAACAACGGGTTAAAGCAAGTGACAGCGGGTGAGATCGAGTGATAGCGAATGAGATCAATTAAGAACGAGTGAAAGAGAGGGAGATAACGAGACAACGAGTGAGATCGATTCACAGCGAGTACGAGCTAGCGAAGGCGAGTGAGATTGAGTGACAGCGGGTGAGAGCGAGCAATAGCGAGTAACAGCGAAATAGATCGAGTGAAACCGAGTTACAAATGGTGATAGCGAGTGACAGTAGGTCACAGCGAGTGAGAGCGAAGGAGATCGCGTGACAGTTAGTAAGATAACTGACAGCGAGTTAGATCGAGTGACAGAAGGTGACGGAATAGGAGATCGAATGACAACGCGTGGGCTCGAGTGAGATGGAGAGACAGCAAGTGTGATTGAATGAGGGCAAGTGACAGCTGGTGAAATGGAGTGGCAGCGAGTGAAATCGAGTAACAGCGGGTGAGAGTGAGTAACAGCGGCTGCCAGCGAGTGAAAAAGAGTAAGATCAAGTGAGATGAAGAGACAGCAAGTGAGATTGAGTGATAACGAGTGATGGCAAGTGACAACGGGTGAGAGCGGGTAACAACGAGTGAGATCGAAAGAGTAAGGGCGAATGAGAACGGGTGAAAACAGCAAGTGAGATCGAGTAAGAGCGAGTGAAATCCAGTGAGATTGAGTGAGAGCGAGTGAGATCGAATGACAGAAAGTAAGAGCGATTTACAGTGAGTGCGGGTAAAAGTGAGTGAAATTGAGTAACACCAAGTGAGAACGAGTGACAAGCGAGTGAGATCGAGTGACAAAGAGCGAGGGCGATTGACAGTGAGTGAGAGAGGGTAAACATCGAGTGAGATCGAGTCAGATTGAGCGACAGCGATTGGGATGTAGTCAGATTGAGTGTCAGCGAGTGAGATCGAGTGAATGCGGGTGAAAGCGATTGATAGTGAGTGAGAGCTGGTAAAATCGAGTGCGATCGAGTTGCAGCGATTGGGAGCGAGTAACAGCAAATGCGATCTAGTGAGAAAGAGTGACAAGCGAATGAGATCGAGTGACAGAGGGTGAGGGCGATTGACAGTAAGTGAGAGCGGGTAAACATCGAGGTAGATCGAATCAGATTGTGGGACAGCGATTGAAATGTAGTCAGATTGAGCGACAGTGAGTGAGATCGAATGAGAGCGATTAATAGTGAGAGTGAGCTGGTAAAAGCGAGCGAGATCGAGTGAGATCGAGAAAAAGCGAGTGAGATCAAGTGAGAGCGAGTGAGATCGAATGACAGAAAGTAAGAGCGATTGACAGCGAATGCGGGTAAAAGTGAGTGAAATCTAGTAACAGCAAGTGCGATCTAGTGAGAACTAGTGACAAGCAAGTGAGATCGATTGACAGAGAGAGAGGGCGATTGACAGTGAGTGGGAGCGGGTAAACATCGATTGAGTTGTAAAAGGTAAACGTCAGATTGAGCGACAGCGATTCGGATGTAGTCAAATTGAGCGATAGCGAGTGAGACCAAGTGACAGTGGGTGATAGCGAGTGAAATCGAATGACTTACTTAAGAGCGATTGAGTGCGGGTAAAAGTGCGTGAAATCGAGTAACAACGAGTGAGATCGAAAGAGTAAGGGCGAATGAAAACGGGTGAAAACAGCAAGTGAGAACGAGTGAGAGCGAGTGAGATCGACTGAGAGTGAGAGCAGGTGAGATCAAGTGACATCAAATGAGGCCGACTGATATCGAGTGAGAGCAAGTAACAGCGAGTGAGCGAAAGTGACAGCGAGTGAGTACGGGTGAGATAGTGACAGTGGATATTAGCGAGTGACAGCGGGTGGGAGCCAGTGAGGGTGTGAGAGATCGATTGAGAGCGAGAGGGACCGAATGACAGCGGGTGTGAGCGAGCGATAGCGAGTACAATCAAGTGAGATCGAGTGAAAACAAATGAGCGACAGCAAATGATCGAGTGACAGCGACTGTGGTTGTGTTACAATGAATTACATCGAGTGACAGCGAGTAAGATGAGGTAAGAGCAAGTGAGACCGAGTGAGATCAAGTGACATCGAGAAATATGACGAGACAACTACTGAGATCGGTTCACAACGAATTAGAGCGAGTGAGATCGAGTAACAGCGTGTGAGAGCGAGTGACTACGAGTGAGATCGAGTGAAAGCGAATTAGATCGAGTGAAACTGAGTTACAATTTGTGATAACGAGTGACAGTGGGTGAGAGCGAGTGACAGCAAACGAGATCGATGACAGTAGTTAAGAGCCAATGAAAGAAAGTAAAAGCGAATGGGATCGAGTTACTGCGAGTGAGGGCTAGGGAGATCCAATGAGATCGAGTCAGCGAGTGCGATTGAGTAAAGGCGAGTGAGAACCGGTAAGATCAAGTGACAGCGAGTGACACCTCCTGATATCGAGCGAGCTCAAGTGAGAAAAAGTAACAGCGAGTGAGAGAGCGCATTACCGGATGTTAGTGAGTGACAGTGGGTGAAAATGTGTAATAGCGAGTGAGATGTAGTCAGATTGAGCAACAGCGAATGAGATCGAGTGAGAGCGATTAACAGTGAGCAAGAGCGAGTAAAAGCGAGTGAGATCGAGTGCAACGGGTGAGAGCGAGTAACAGCGAGTGAGATCGAATGACAGACTTAAGAGCGATTGAGTGCGGGTAAAAGCGCGTGAAAACAAGTAACAACGAGTGAGATCAAAAGAGTAAGGGCGACTGAGAACAGGTGAAAACAGCAAGTGAAGAGTGAAAGTGAGAGTGAGTGAGAGCGAGTGAGATTGAATGAGAACGAGTGAGAGTGAGTGAGAGTGAGAGCAGGTGAGATCAAGTGACATCAAATGAGGCCGACTGATATCGAGCGAGATCGAGTGAGAGCAAGTAACAGCGAGTGAGCGAAAGTGACAGTGAGTGAGTACGGATGAGATAGTAACAGCGGATATTAGCGAGTGACATGACAGAGTGGGGGTGAGTGAGATCGATTGAGAACGAGAGAGATCGAGTGACAGCGTGTGGGAGCGAGCGATAGCGACTGCAATCGAGTGAAAGCAAATAAGCCAGTGTGGTTGTGTTACAATGAATTACATCGAGTAACTGCGAGTAAGATCAAGTAAGAGCAAGTGAGAGCGAGTGAGATCTAGTGACATCGAGAAATATGGCGAGACAACTGATGAAATCGGTTCACAACGAGTAAGATCGAGTGAGATCGAGTAACAGCGTGTGAGCGCGAGTGACCATGAGTGAGATCGAGTGAAACCGAGTTACAATTTGTGATAGCGAGTGACAGTGGGTGAGAGCGAGTGAGAGCAAACGAGATCGATGACAGTAGTTAAGAGTAGGTGAGAGAAAGTGAAAGCGAATGGGAACGAGTTACTACGAGTGAGAGCTAGGGAGATTCAATGAGATCGAGAGTCAGCGAGTGCGATTGAGTAAAGGCGAGTGAGAACGGGTAATATCAAGTGACAGCGAGTGACACCTCCTGATATTGAGCGAGTGAGAGAGCACAATACTGGATGTTAGTGAGTGCCAGTGGGTGAGAATGAGATCGTACGCTAGCAAGTTTAAACTAAGTAAGATTTTTTGAACTTATGAACTAACCCAACCTAAACTAAATATTATATTTGAACTAAAAAAAGTACATTAGAGCTAAAGTGCATTTGAACTAAAAGTGTATTTAAACTAATAAGTTCATTCGGACTAAAAGTTAAATAAAAATAAATACTACATTTGAACTAACCTAACCTAAGCTAATCTAACCTAAACTAATTTGAACTAAACTTCTAAACTTACCTGAGCTAACCTAAACTAAAAAGTACATTTGAACTAAAACGTACATTTGAACTAAAATACATTAAACTTTAGAACTAATCTAACCTAACCTAAACCAAATATTACATTTGAACCACAAAATTATATTTGAGTTATAAGTACATTTGAACTAAAACGCGCATTTGAACTAAAATATGCAATTGATTTAAAATGTGTAAGGGAACTAAAAAGTGCATTTAAACTAAAAAGTACATTTGAACTAGAAAGTGCATTTTAGCTAATATTAACAGTGGAACTAAAAAGTGCATTTGAATTAAAATGTGCAATTGAACTAAAAAGCGCATTTGAACCAGAAAGTTAGTTTCTTTATTTCCATCATATATGATATTTTTAGTGCATTTGGACTAAAAACATGCTTTTGAACTAGAGTACATTTTAACTAACCTAATCTAAAATAAATACTACATTTGAATTAAGAAATTATATTTGAACTAGAAAATACAATTAGCTAAAAAGTATATGAACTAGAAAGTGCATTTAAACTAAAAAGTGCAATTGAACTAAAATGTGGATTTGAACCAAAAAGTACAGTTAAAAATGTACATTGAATTAAGATGTGTGCAATTTGTATTAGAACTAAAATTTAGCCCTTCTCTTCTCCTTCCATCCTTTACCGCCTCCGCCCCGTTTTTCTCACACTCTCGCCCTCCCACATTCTCTCCCTCCGTCTTTTCTTACCTTTTTCCCATCGCCCCCTTGCCCATTTCTTTTCTTTCCCCCTCATCACTTTCCTTTCTCACTCCCTTTCCCTACGCCCCTTTTTTCCTCCCTCTGTCCCTCGCTCTCTCACTCTGATACCCGTTTCATCGCTGCGGTTCGATTTTTTCTCCTATCACATCTATCTCCTACACTCCTCCCTGCCTACAGCCCGGACCTGGACTAATGAAGAAAGGGTGACCGGGGCCGGAACCTGGCCGACTTAAAATGCGGAGTAAATTAGAATGCTACTGTTGTGATATTAACGTACAAGTGATTTGTCCAACTCTTGAACTCCCTCGCATGAATAAATTCTGCTTCTTGCTTTGATAACTCTGAAAAAAACCATAAATTTAATCATGTCTTTAATAATATTCCAATTAAGTGCATCTAGACCTGATGCTATTCTTGGCATGGCTATAATGTGATCTTTCAGTTTTAGTGCCTGATGCTTTAAATCAACTAAAGCTTCCCATACCTTTTGGTATGTTGGCTTATGATGGAATTTATGTTTTGTGATTATATAGTAGATATTGCGTTTGGGAAAGCATAAGAAAGCTGTTTCTCCAACTTTATTTCGTTGTGCACGAAGTTGCGTAACTGAACCAAATTTCTTTCTGAAATCCACTGCAATTCCTTTTCCCATTCTGAAATCTGAAGAAACACAGTGTGCTAAGGCATATGCTTCTTTGGAATCCCATAAGCTTCCTTCCGTTTCGGTAACATTACTATTTTCAACTTCTTCGATTCTTTTTAACTCAAAAAACTCTTCACATGTTATTGGTTCTGTGTTCTTTTGTATATCTTCTTCAAACATTCTGCTTAGTACATCTGCATTGGTGTGTTTTGAACCACTACGATGCACTATGTCAAACGTAAATTCAGAAAGCTTGAGGCTCCAGCGAGCCAACCGTGATGTGGGATCTGAGATTGAAAATAACCACAATAGACTTCTGTGATCAGTAATCACTGTAAATTTTCTACGATAGAGATAACATTTAAATTGATTAATGGCAAAAACAACACTAAGACATTCTTTTTCGGATACACTGTAATTTAACTGTGCTCTGTTGAATTTTTTTGATGCAAATGCAATAGGCTTTAGAGTTCCTTCGTGTTCCTGACTTAAGATGGCACCCATTCCAGTATTTGATGCGTCACACTCTACTATAAACTCTTTGGAAAAATCAGGATACATTAAAATGCTATTTGTGGTAATGGAGTCTTTAAGTGTATTAAATGCTTCTAAACCTTCCTGTGTGATTTCAAATTTAACATCTTTTCTTATTAAGTTGGTGAGAGGCTCTGCAATGTCTGAGAAATTCTTGATGTACTTTCTGTACCAACTGGCGAGTCCTAAGAATTCTCATACCTTTTTGACATTGGTTGGAACTGGGAATAACTTTAAAGCTAGAACCTTATCTGAATCTGGTTGTATTCCATTCTCTGAAATGACATTTCCCAGATACTTGACAGATTTTTTTAAAAACGAGCATTTGGATGGCTTCAATTTTAAATTTGCTTCTCGAAGTCTATCGAATACCTTTCTTAGTCTTTGTAGGTGATCGCTGACTCCACTTCCATTGAAAACAATGATGTCGTCCAGATACACCATGCACATTTTCTCCGTCAGGCCATTCAACGTGATGTTCATAAAGCGTTGAAATGTTCTGGGAGCATTTACTAATCCGAAAGGCATTTTTAGATAGTGGTAGTGATTGTTGAGTGCAGTGAATGCTGTTTTTGGAATTGAATCAGTGTCCATGTCTATCTGATGGTACGCGTTCGTAACGTCCAATGTGGTAAATAGATTGGATGCCCCTAAACTGTCTAGTGCTTCTGATAATCTTGGAATAGGGAAGCATTCTTTTTGCGTGATTTTGTTTAATTCGCGATAGTCGATGCATAGTCTATATTTGATTTGACCATCGGGAAGAGTTTTTGATATTAGAACAGTGCGAGCATTCCATTCTGATGTTGATGGTTCTATGACTTTTGCCTCTAATAGTTTATTAATCTTTTTCTGCATAACTTCTCTTTGGCTATAGGGAATCTTGTACTGTTGTTTGCAGATGGAAGCTGCGTTACCTGTATTAATAATATGCTTGATGTTGCTAGCACTAGAAATTGTACCTTCCCCTTCGTGAAAGATATCTTGATATTCTTCTAATAAAGCTAGTAGCAAAGTTTTTGCATTATTATCAAGATGTGCTAAATCGACATCGTTAATGTAATTTGGAGTTTTTCGCTGGTTTAAAAAGTTTACGGTTTTTACTTGTACATTTTTGGTAGGTAGATTTTGAAGGTCCTCAGCAGCTGCTATCTGTTGAGTTTTAAGTATTTTGCAGTTATAGTCATTGAGATTGATCAGTCTTATTGGCACTTGTTTATTTTTTCTTACAGTGTTCGTGCTGCATAGACTCCATTAAAAATAGGACCTTCTGGTTCAAGTACAAATAAACCATCATTGTTAAAGTTAATTTTTAATTAATTATAGCTTCATTAATTCATTAATTCAGAACGTGCTGGAATGGTCACTGCTTCTGACGTTCTAGCTTGTATACTCTTGGTAGTATTCTGGTAGTTACTCTCGCAAGGAATCTCTTTAATTCTGCTTATACTTTTTTTTACCACCCTGGGCTGCCTTGATTTTAACGATGGATAATACGGTTGTTCCTCATCATCATCACTTAGGCACCCATATTCATTTACAATGACCTGGGGGATAACTTCTTGAATTATTTTCTTATTCTTTTTATTCACACTTGCAGTACCTTCTTTAGGCTTTTTTTCATTCCCCACATTGGTCTTGTATTGTTGAAGTGTTTCTATTTTATTTAACGAACCCTTTTCTTTGCAATCACAGCAGTAGTCAATTGTGTCGTACATATAGTACACATCAATTTTATAATTCCACATTTCGATTGTGTTTGTGCAGAAGTTGTGTATCGCTTTATTTGTGGAAAGAAAATCCCTTCCAATAATTCCATCAGCCTCAACTCTTAGGTTGTCGTCGCAAACAACGAAGTTGTACACACACTCGGTTTGGTCCTTATGAGCGCCCACATCCGCTTGAATTCTTTCAAGTACTTTTAATAGATTTCCTGACGCATCCACTAATTCCATATCACTGCAAGTTGTTATATGTCCGAGGATGACACTTAACTTCAGTGTAGATACGGCAGCCCCTGAGTCAACTAGCAACTTTCTGGGGCGATGTTGGATGTAGAGGTAAATAACAGCGGTAAATAAATTGTTCCCTGTTGTGAAACTTTGTAGTTCTATTTGGTTGATGCATATATGAGTTCTTGCCAGGTTGTTGCTGTGATTGGTACGTAGTAGCTCCTTTTCTGTAATTCCCGCTATTATTTCTTGGTTGTCATTTATTGAATCTTCCCTGTGGGTAAGGAGGTTGCTTGTTGTATTTTTGTGGTGTGGTTCGATTCTGTTTAAGTTTTCTACAATTTGCGTTTGAATGGTTAGCCATTTTGCAAAAAATACACCACTGTGAATTATTCAGAGACATCGTTGCCATTTTACTTGTACTACTATTTAGCCTTTCTTCGCATAGTTCGCATTGTCTTGCGATTTCTTCTGCTTTTTCCAGTGTCAGCTGTTTTTCTCCAATTAGTTTTGGAATTATTAGTCTTTTTAGGTCTCTTCTTAGACCGTTTTGAAATTGTTGCAGTATGATGTCCTGATTTTTACGCTTTAGCCCTGGTTTTTCTTCTTCAGTTGCAGTACTTAGGTCCTCTTTGAGGATTTTCTTACCTAGTACTTTTAACCAAATACTCTGATACACCTTCATTCGCACTCTGGAAGCATCTTGATAGGTGTATTGCAGCTTCTCCGGGAATTTTTGATGGGGAGAATTTCTTTATAAATTTTTCTTTAAATATTTGCCACGTTACAATAGCACTTTGTTCTTCTAATTCGGTTTCATAAAAGTGCTTAGCCTCTCCTTCCAATCTGTATCTCGTAATTCGTAGTTTTGTGTCGTCGTTCCAACCATCTAGTGCTGCTGTGTCTTCTATACTTTTAAAGTATTGGTCTACTGGTGTTTTTCCAGTGTACCCTGGTACTGTACAGGCGATCATTCCCAGTGTTATGTATGGCTGAGGTAGAAATACTTGTGGTGTTGTTTGTTGTGTTTGTTGCGTTTGTGGAGGAGGTCCAGTAGTTGGGATACTCATTGTAAAGTTGTTCTTCAGCTGTTAATTTATTACTATTTATAAAAAAAAGATGTTTGGCACAGATTGACACTAACACAATTCTTATAACTTTAATGCTGAAAGAGAAACACCACTTACACAATATTTAATTTCTTGATAATCACAAAATTTAATGCTTAAAAACAAATGTAAACACTAGCTTTAAAAAAACAATTCAAAACAAAATGTAAAAGATAAAATAATACATAAAGAAAAATTTTTTCTTTTTATTGTAGGTCCGCTGCCACCAATTTGTAACCCCAGGCCGTACGTTAGTAGGGAGGCGTTTCCTGGATCACTAAAATTTGAATACAATTGATCCTGAAATTTAAATATTACACCAGAATAGGGATGAACTTCAGATCCAAGCTCCTTAGATTCCAAAGAAGATGCTATAATTGGAAACAGCTGCTCCAGGAGATGATAGCTAGAGAAATTTTAAGTTCCACTTACCTTTGTTGGCTACTCTTATAGTAACGTCCCGATGCTTGGTTGGCTACTCTTGTCGTAGCGTCGAGATGCTTATAGACAATGGAGAGGAAGATGAAGAGATACCACAATAATTTACGTATATTAACAATGAATTTATTAATTTGTAAAACAATTTAAAACTTTTAAAACAAATAAAAAAATTACACACACTTGATCACTATACTAATTTAACAAAATATATAATTTAATAATGAATTTATTTAATGTTACAAAAAAAACTATTTAATTTTCTCGGAGGGCTTTGTTCGAAATCAAATCACGGCAAGAACTGACTTAATGAAAGATTCTTACTCAAAAAGAAAACTTCATGGAAATAGTTTTGATGAGTAGTGGGAATGGACTGATAAAATTGTTTAGTAAAAAAGAATATAAAAAATGAAATAGAAATCAAAACTTTCTTTCACAATAAATTTGGAAAATCAGCATTTCTTTATTCCCATAGCATGGTCAATTTTGAAGACTTGCATTCTGATCTGTATTTTCAAAATGAGATTTTACAGTGTTCAATTACTAATAAACCAGAGATGAATTTTGATGCTTTTACAGGAAATAAAGTGATAACTTGCTAGATGTGCTATAGTCAATGCCCCTTACTCTGTGAGAACTTTAGCTTTCCCAGGCTAAGAATTTTTAAAAAAGTTGAAATTAAATTAATAAAATAAATTCTTGAAAAGGATTGATAAATTTAAAAAAATTGAATTAAATTAATAGGTCTTGGCGATTGGTTACACCGTAATGGAATTTTTAAAATTGCAACGTTCATAAACACGAATCAAAATGGAAATATCTCTTAATGTTAGGAACAACAATTACTGTTTTGTCCCAAAAAGATTAAGAAAGAATAATTTCACACAGAATACGAGCAGATATATTGCGATGTTATGCAGCTATGCAAATAGAATGCCTTCATATTTTAATTTTATTATGAACTGCACTCGCTGTATTAAAGTTATCTCTCAGGGTCGCCTTTATTTTTTTTATTTGCCTTTACTAGATTTTTCTTTACAATGAGATTAAAATAAGTATAATCGAATTTCCAAGTATGGGTTCCTTTCCTTGGAAAATTCAAAGTTTATTTAAAAATATTATAGTACAATGGAATTTCAAGTAACCTTTAACTATTGAGAAATTTCTTTAATGGGAAACTTTGCTTAACCTTGAAACTAATATTTTGACGTGTTGTCCATAACCACACATATGAATTTCAACAATTTTATAAAATGAGGTAAGTTTGATCAGTATTTTAGTTCTAAATAAATTAATTAAATTCTTTATTATTTTTAGGTTATGTGCATCATCTGCTTGAAACTCTTTGCAATAATAATGGTACGTTGATTTAACCTTTAAATTAACTTATTGCACTTTAACCTTCTGGTAGGACACTAATGCTCTGCTTTTTAATAACACTTTCACAAACCTTTTTAGTTATTTAATTGATAATGCTTCTCCCTTCTTGTAGCACGTTCTCAGGAACCTGTATGTCGCCTGCGCTCTTGAACTGCCCTGGATTTATGAATCTGGTGTAACTCAGGATACGAAGAATTGCCAGACAGCTAAAAATATCGTAGGTCAAGAGTACCTGTTTGTCTTTACCTTTATTATTAAAGTAACTATTCTCTTCTTCTAGGATCAAATGAAACTTTGAAGATCCGAAGATTGTATCAGATTCGAACCTCTTTTTGGTAGTGAGTATGTTTCCATATTTTAAAACTTCTTCTTCTGTAAACTCTTTATTTTATTTGTTGGTTGAAATAAATAACACCTTTTACTATATTTTAAACTGCTTTTTATTTTTATTTTCTCATTCTAAAGAATTATTGTATCCATTATCCAAAATTTTTCTAACAACCTCCCCTAGAAACCCCCATTCTTATCACCTTCATATTTTTTCTTTCTTTTTTGTTTTATGATTTACAATACAAAATTAACTTTTTTTAGATGATTATTTATTGTTTCTCATTATTAGATATTTCTATTATAACCATGCATTATTATTGATGGATGGTTGTTATGGATAAATTTTGATTGATATTTCAAATGGAATGTTATGTTTTGACTATTGTTAAACATGAAAACTATTTTACAACTTTTCCTTAAGTCTAATAACAATTTTCTTTTCAGGTTTGAGCTTCAGATGTAATAACCTATTAACCCAAATACTTCTTTTATGTAACAACAATAAACTAAATATATAAATCAAACTTGAACTCTGTTTTCATGAATTATTTTATATGAACGTCAGATATATGTTATGAACGTCCAACATCACATCTACCTCTTCTCTGTTCATCAAGCAATTTTAAAACAATAATGAACTTTTATTAACTTGAACAACATCGACTTGAGTAAATAATTAAACTCGATCGAAATATCATTACAATATCTTAATCAACTCAATGGTCATGAATAAAGATTCTTATTCTTTATCTTACCTGTTGGTTTTTGTTTGCAACATTAGGAAACAATAAAATGCTTGGTAAGTATGAACATATTCTGTCTATAGAGTATGTAATATAGATGAATTTGGTGACCTGAACGATAGCACCACAGAAAGAGATGGAAAATTGTTATTTATAAATTTTTATTTGTAGAAGTATATATATATATATATATATATATATATATATATATATATATATATATATATATAAAACCTCCGTAAAGGTTAACTTTTGCATCATAAAACAAAAAAATTAAAAATTAAATATTCAAATATGACCAAAAAAACTATAACAAACAGATTGAGGCTTCTACCAAACTTTACATTTTGTTTCTGGATTCATTTTAGAACCCAAATGGCATTCATAATCTTTTGCAAAATATTCAGAGTTTGCAAAAGGAATGTTAACTCTAAATACAGTAGGTGAATGAAATCCTGTAGTGACTGCCAGTTTAAGAACTTCCTTTCGTTGTTTGTTACACCATATTTGCGCTGCCGCTATCCAAAACAATTGATTGGGGCTGTACTTCAGACCGGGAAGCTTCCGTTCAGGACTGCTTCGTTCTACCCATCCTTGGTACGCTAAGTAAGCTTCCTTTATACCACCATTATCGGCTATATTTTCTCCTTGAGTGTTTATACCATTCAGCTAAAACAATATATTTAATCATAAATTATAAGAAAAGACATTTGCATTACCTCTTGGTTAATTTCTCGAACGGTATGATTGCCGTATTGGTGAATAATACATTGAGCTTTCTCAATGAAGGTGTCTTTTGTTTCTTCTTCCCACCAATCATTGAGATTCCCGTCTTTATCGAATTGTCTTACTTGGTCATCAAACCCATGTGTAATCTCATGTCCTATTATGTACCCTATACTTCCATAGTTCATGTAACGTGGCCGATCATCATCAAAGAATATTCCTTGTAATATTCCAGCAGGGAATTCTTTACATTTGGTTATTTTTGCTAGTGATTTATTTTTCTAACTTACATATAATACCTTACCTATGCTATTTTGAGTAGCTGAATAGAAACCATTAACAATTGTAGGATATGCATGTTTGACCCATTCAGTTTTATTGACTGGCTCTCTCAGTTTTTTGTTGTAGTTATTAGCGAAGAATAATGATACGGATTTTATAGCAATCATATAATTATCCGTTGTAATATCCAACTAGAATATAATACAAGATAATATAAAACAAGAAAAAAGCTTATTTGAAATTATTACATCAGTGTAATAGTCTTCTATTTTCTTTTCATCAAGCAGTTCGTCTGGATAAGCAATATACGCAGTTATTGAAGCAGCTTTCTGTAATGCGTTTTGTTTAGTAACCTTATCCATCCAATCGACACTTTTTAATATCTTCACAAACTCTGCTCTGATGTCAGCTACCATTTCTTCGACGTGTTTCTTAGCGCTCTCTTTGAAATATTTTCTTACGTAAGAGGCACCTGAAGCCAGCCATAACCTGCAATATAATTAGAAATTAAAGACGACTTATCTGTAAGTTAAAACATTTATGTTTGTTGTTAAATATTAAACCTAATAACAGGAAGCTTGGCAAGAAGTAGTAAAACTAAAGTATCCCTAAATAGGATAAATACTGAAAAGTATCAGTACAGGTACCCGATTGATGTCATCTACTGAGCCCAGCTATTGTTAATAAGTGTTAAGTAATAGAACTGGTTTCTGGGCCATTTGGTTTTGTCACGTTTTCCAATATCACAGGAGAAGCTCAAAGTTGTTTTTTTGCTAAATTTACCTAACTTTGCATTGACCTACCGAAGGTAATATTTCGACAGATTCTTTGTCACACGTAATTGGCTATTTACTAACCATTGTTAACCACACTTTCTTCAATTTCTTTGTCAGTTTAGCTCTTCCTCCGTATTTCTTCTATTTCTCTTACGGTGACGAACAATATCTTAAAGTATGGTAAACATACACTGAACAATGACACCAATTTTCTATGGACGCTCCACTCCGCGCCAGTCATTGATTCTTGCTCCACTGCTATTAAAAACGCATGCTACTAAATACTGACTTCTGAAGTATAAAACTTCGAAAGTTTGAATCCCCGATACTTTAAAACCTTTAGAACTGGGAAATATAAGTACTTACTTTTCTTTTTTTTCTAGAGTCCTCCTGAAAGCGGATTGTTCGTTAAGTACTGAACCAAATTAAATATTTTAAAAACGAGCAAGTAGTAAATTTATTTCTACATACAACAGTAAAATATTCTATTTCTAAATCGTATACTTTTGTTTTTATCGGACAATACGTAATAAAAGGTACCCATTTTTAGGGACAATTTTATTAAAAGTAAGTTAAATATTTTTTTTCTCAGAAAGTATATGCCATATAACTATAAAAATCTTGTAGAGGTTAGAAAGAAACCGTGTGGTTCTTATGCTATTAATTTTCAGGCAGAAAAGTGCTTTATTTAAGATTTATATCAAAAAATAAGCGAACTATGTTTTCTTGTGAATATTTCTATATATACGTATATTTTTTGAATATATAGTTCTTGTGAGATAGTGTCAAAATTCTAGCGCTAAATTAACACTTTTCATGTGTAGACATTATTTTCTTTAAAGAAATGTTTCTAATTTTAACAATAAGAATGCTGTAACAAAAAAATGATTTTTAGTGACAAGCGGTTTGGACAAAAAATGGGTTTATGTTATTACACTTTTATTGTTAAAATTAGAAACAATTTTTTGAAAAAATAATATCTACATATGAAAAGTGTTAATTTAACGAAAAGAAATTGACGCTATCTCTATTAATAAACAAGAAAACATAGTTCGCTATTTTTTCATGCAAATCTTAAATCAAACATTTTTTTCTCTGAAAATTAATAGCATAAGAATCACAAGGTTTCTTTCTAACCCCTCCAAAAATCGCATAAATATATGGAATATACTTTCTAAGAAAAAAGATATCCAACTTTCATAGTTATAATGAAATTGTCACACTGCTTTTTTACTTCTACACCATTACATTCTAGAACTGATAAAATAAAACTATAACGAAGATTTTGTAGTTGGATGAATTTAAGATAAAAGTGGCCACTGTAACTACAGTGATGGTACAGTGGCCATAAGAATATGGTACTGTGGCCACTACTGTGTAGGAGATGGGAATAGTAAAAATAAGTACATAGACATGTACAGAATAATGATTTATTTTGTAAAAAATAATTTGTATTAAAAAAAGGCAACTTAAATTTAAAAACCAGCCAAAAGCTAACAAACATTATGCATAGATAAATTAATGGAAAAAACAGATTTGCTGTTCTAGTAGTGCAGTATATTTTTACAGGTTGAGATAAATAATGTACAAATCATCAGGAACATCTAGGAAATAATATCTTAAATAAATAAAATATTGTACTAAATAATAGTACAGTGACCTATATAACAAAGAAGTGGTAACTGTACCTACATTTAACATGGCCACTGTACCATCAACTACATGCTTTTTAAAAAAGTAGGAAAAAACTACTACCCAAACAATCAAAATATTATTATACCAATAAATATTTACATGTAGTAGGTATAAGCGGTCAACGCTAGTTTTCGACGTTTATTTATTTAGCCACCAACAATTATTTCACTTGCCTGTTGTATTTTACTTCAAGTATACAATTTCAGGTTAAGTTTGTTTTAAAATAAAAATCTGGAGATTTAAATGGAAAAACTTTGTTAATATACTCAGTGTCCTATTGGTATATTCTGTGCTAGATGAGAGCACCTAATCTTTATAAATAAGAAAATGTCGGGAAGGTGGCCACTGTTCCTGCATGGCCCCTGTTCCAAACTCTCCCCTACCTAAATATTTTCATGATTTTATTAAGAAATAATTTTAAATCTAAGACGTGATTTTTTTATTTTGCTTTCTCTTAGTTAACATGTTTAACTTATTACATACAGATTTTCTGTGGTTACATACAAACTAGTGCTGTAATATAGTTGTAGCTTACTAATTGTAAGTATGTAAAACCACAGATGATATCCTAGGAAAGCTTTTAGTTATTGATGAATATATTTGCTTCTATGAATTTAAGAAAGAAATTATAATTAAATATGCCACTGTGTATGGTATGCAATGTGTTAAACGCATAAGAACATATATTTTGTTTACAGTGGGTAGACAAAACTTCATTATGCATTATTACCCTGGTAAAACCTCTTTTCCTTAATCAACAGCAAAAATGAGGCGCGTCCTGCAACGAATAACACAAAAATTCTATTTCACCCCTTTTTTACTAAAACCCCCTATCCCGACCCCCCGCACTGTTATTTTTTGACGACAACTAAATTCTGCTTCACTTGGGGATGGGCTACAACATGAGCTAGGTTGTTACTTTTTACAAGGTATGCCCAACGAAAACAAAAACTAATGCACTTTCTGGCTAAATAAAACTCTACTATAAGGGGTATTTCAATTCTAAAAGCAACGGCGCTCTTGCTCGGGGCAAGACATTTTTGCCAAGTTTAAAGCAAAATATTGCTGAATTTTATAAACATGTGTGGGAAACAGGTGTACTAATATACAAAAAAATACATTTATTAAAGATAGCTATAGAACATAGAACCTACCAATTGAATTATAAATTAGACGATAAATGTTCCAAGAACCAGGCGGAACAGCTAGATTGAAAGCATTATAGAAAAATTACAAGAAATTGCTAATATTTAGAATAACAACTTAACATCAAGAATTTGAGATATCCTTGGACTCTATAAAAAATAGGATAATTCTGGGTGAACGGACATTGTGGAATAAAGGGAAATGAATTAGCTAAAATTTAAAAAAAGAAGCAGTAGAAAATGAAGATATGGGAATTGTCTAAAGAAAATACTCCAAAAGTTTAATAATAATTTATGAAGCTAGAAAACCAAGTATGAATAAATGGAAAAATGAATAATACACAACACGTAACGGATCACAGACAAAATAATTTTTCCAGTTGTAAGTAGAATAAAGAAGAAATTACCAATTAGTCCAATCTTAAAAAATTTACTGACTACACATGAACGAAGATCCTACGTGCATTTGTGAACAGAACGACCATATTGTAGATCATATAATTTCCCATTGTTAAAAATTGCATAGTGCAAGAAGAAAACTTATTAAAGAGGTTATTTTAAGTAGTAATGGATGGCCAATGACGAAAGGAGATATTTGGGCTTTATAAACTTTAAACTTCGAGAAATTATGCAATATATATAATACAGGTTGTAAACGCATGCGCTTGGTATAGCAATATAAAGGCGTTCATAAAAAACGAGAGTGGGATAGTGAAATGTTTGCGGTAAAGGAGCAGTCTCGACTATTCTCTCTACCAGCAACACACCTATTATTAACTAAGTATTTAGCGACATACGACACATACTAGTTAGCCGATACGGCCGGACGCTATCACGTCGGGTGATAAATCTAAAGTAATATTTTCTTCGGATTCACAATAACGCCAATAGTTGCTAAACTTAAAATCACAAGCTACTTCACCAGTAAGCACTAAAATTAAAGACGTTTGTAGAAGATACTGAAAATTAACTTCATGATAAAAAAGAGGTACTAATTCTTAAATAAAAGCAAAGAGATTAATTTTACATTTTGGTTAAGATAGAGCATGTATTATTTTTAAAACAAGAATATTATGGTTGTTATAATCGTAAGGTATCACATTTTAAGATATCTAAATGTGAAGTATCTTTTAAACATGCAGTATCAGTAAATATAATAATAAGAATAATTGCTACAACTCATTACCTGGCCAACCAGTAACCAGACCCTATAAGCTAAAAGCTAAAGCTTGTGCGGGAGGGAGGGGGCGATTAATATTATTACACAGCTCCATAGTGCGGCTGCAGCCGACATACAGGTGGTATAGCCCAAATCCCACAATTGTGCTACAGATAAGGAAGACTACAAAAAACCAGATTTGCCGGTCCCGGAAGTCGAACCGGGCCGCTAAGGTGAGATTCGAACATACTAGACTATTATTATTTTTATTAAATTATTTTTATATTAAGATTATAATTTTGAAAATACTGTAAAATAAATTCAATTTCCATCAGACGGGCGAGAGTAAACTATTTGCTTCTGTCCTCAAATTTATTTTGTTACAATAGGTGTAGAGAAGAGCTTAGCGAACAGTAAGTCAAATAATTCTAAGTTGTTTCGCTAAACGCTATTTACCATCAATTGGCAATGTCATTTAAATCCTGTTATTGCTTTGATACTTGGCTCAATTGGATTACCAAATACTATACACGGTTAATGCAAAGTAAGGAGACGGCGATTTATTGTTGTTAATATTCATTTAAGGAAATAATGTTCAATACAAAAGTTTTTTTAGAAATTTTTATCTAATTTGAGAATACTTGAATTTCTTTTTCTTCAATTGTTTTTGAGTTACGTTTTCCTGAAATTTTTTTTGAAATGGGAACCTATTAATTTTACGCTACCATTTGATAGAAAATTTTTTTTCTTTACAATAGGATTAATTTTTTTAAATTTTATTTCATTTTATTAACATTGTTCCCAGAAAACGTCGGTTCATGTATTTACAAATAGTAGGTACATCTAAAATTAAACTCGCCGTTGCTAATATTAACTGCAACAAATTGCATACAATAATAATAAAGCTTCATAAATACTAGTTTTGTTATTGGAGTTGTCTATAAACCCCCCTCACTTAATTATAAACTTTTTACTGATGAGCTGGAACAATCTCTTTCGCATAGCTCTGTTATCTCTGACAAAATAATTTGCTTAGGAGATATGAATATTAATTTATTGCAACCATTTAACCCTGATTCTTCTTACTTTAACAACATGCTTGAATCTTTAAATTTTCAACAAATTATTAATGAACCAACGCGTGATCATTCCCTTTTAGATTTAATATTAAGTTCAGATGGAGACATTGTTACTGATTCAGGCACTGTTGATTTGCAACTCGCGGATCATTATATGGTCTATTGTGAGTAGAGGGAGATGGCGGGTTCTGGGACCACATCTCCACACCTCGGGTAGGCAACCATATATACATGCGAGCATATGCGTTAATGTATAGTTATCTCCATAGAGGGGATGCGATTATTTACGATATAATGCATAACATTTTATATTAATTACATAAATCTAATTACCCTAATTAAATTTATTAAATTATTTGTTCTAATTAAAAACGCTTAACGTTATTATCAAAGATTGAAATTAAAAATAACAAAATCAAAGAATTTCGGGTAGTCAACCATATATACATATGAGCTTAATATATAGCTATCATTCGAAATCAGCTACCATTCTCATACAGGGGCGTACAAGAGAAAAATATGAAAGAGGGTTAGAATTAAATGCTATAAATCACGTCAGGGGTAAATATATCTTAATACTCACCCTGCTTCTACGTTTATGAATCATTTTCGTTCCCTTTCTTTATTATTAACATATTACTTTTGATTAACATACGCGGAGCAGCGTATACCACGAATACGGATCAAATCTACATATCACATTATGATTGATGCAGTCGTCCGGGGGATCATAACGATTTTATATTGATCTAATTAATTAAATTAATTTAATTCACGGTATCATTTGTATATCTCATCTCTCATACTAAGATCCTTCTTAAATGATGTATGCTTTCCTATTTTAAGCAGTAACACTACGCGAAACTGAAGAATGTAATCGTATGGTTATAAACATAGCTTCTAGTGTAGCTTTCAGTGGTGAAATACTTTTAGAGCATGAGTGTTCAGTACTACCCTCCCTTCATAAAATCATCGAGAAATATGAATTAACCTTAAAATGCTTAGTTTTCTTATGCATTTAATTATTAAACAGTGGATGCTGCTATACCCTAGGGTGTAGAGGTATCGTTTAATTATAATATTCTTGTTAATATTTATAATAATTTTTTTAAGTGAAGGTTTATAGTAAGGATTTTGGTTTTTCTTCTAATGTTAATGGTAATAACCGTACTGAGGTCAAGCTTTCACTAGATGAATCAACATTTTTTATGAGAATACAAAATACAGTGATCTTTTTATAATATTGTTTATTGTTTCCAGCCTTATTTTGTGGAACTCCATAATCATGAAATAAATAAAGATTATTAAAAGTTTCACAGTTTTATTAAAATATACCTGACAATATTGTTTCGACAGCTATGCTGTCATTATCATGCTATGATAATGACAGCATAGCTGTCGAAACAATATTGTCAGGTATATTTTAATAAAACTGTGAAACTTTTAATAATCTTTATTTATTTCATTTTTATAATATAGCAATAGAATTTTTCTAAATTTTATTCTTTAAGTTTTATTTAAATAAATTTTAGGATTCAAAAGCATTTTCCTATTATTATTAATGTACATAGACCGTAGCTACATCGAAATGGCATGAGTTGTTACCGGCTCTTTAACAAGCGTATGCTACAATTCTCTAATTTTCTAGTTTCTAGACATAATGTAGTTTTGAACAGATTTTAGCCTTTTCGTTATATCTACTACCTTGTAAACTGTTTCTACATATGTGTTCTTATTGTTTATGCATCATATAGACATTTGTCGCCATATTTAAACGTTATTTTACAATATATCATACATTTTCAATAGCTTCGAAATACGCAAATATGTAATAATATACTATACTCTTGTAGGATATTCATCGTATCTATAGTAAACTCATATGATTAATAATAATCTGTAACCATTTTCGATACCTTCAAAATATAAGTCTATAACATATGTTTGCAATACGTCTTTATAACTTTGAAACACAGGGTAGTTACCTCTTGCAATATCTACAGTTATGAGAACCCGGAAGACTTAACCTGGAGAAATTATTCTTATTCTTTTTACAATGAAATGTGTTTTTATTTAAAAATTCCTAACATGGATAGCTTTATCTGTTTTAGAATATTCAAAGGCAGTATATGACAATAAATTATCGTGAGACTACTGATCTATACAAAACGCCTTATATAAAATTAGAGATTAAAAATTAAACCTAAAATTTTTCTACTTTTCTAGACGTAATGTAATTTTGAACTGATTTTTAACCTTTTTCGTTATATCTACTACTTGTAAACGATTTCTACATATGTCTTCTTACCGTGTATAATTTTGCCCCATGTAGATATTCTTCGTATTCCTGTATATTACCTCTAAATTTTACTTTAACAATACATGTAGTCAGGTTTGGCGTAAATAACAATTAGGGATATCAAAGCCATACTAACTGAACTCTAACATAATATGCTCTACAGGTCAAACTCAATTAATTAACCCTGGGGCTATACATCCTTAGGCTAGAAACAGTCTTGAAACAAAAAATGGCTGAGTCCACCCTGTTAGACAAGAAATCAGAGTATGGGCGTGATAAATAAAACATATAAAGTTATTTTACAAACATTTATTTAGTATACATAACATAATACAAGAATATTGATCATAAGTTGTTTTCTATGACGACTGTTGTAGTTCTACGGGTCTCTGAGTCTAATACGTATAAAGTCCGACGACTGACTCATTGGAACTGTACCGGTAGCCCTTTCCTTGTTCAACTCTTCGTTACTATCATAGTTGGTAAACGAGGAACCACATTCATCAATACCCAAATGCATGGCTGAAGTCATATCTTCTTCTTCTTCTTCTGTCTCAACGATATCAGTAGGTCCATTTGCTTCCTTTACCAGAGCTGTCTTTACAACATTTGCGTTATTATGTACGTTTTTTAAATGCCTTTTATAGCTGAGCATAAACCCTATACTACAGATTTTTATCCTTTTTCATTATATCTACTACAGACGAGGTGAAGAATAGGTACATTTAACAGTCTACGAATATATTTTAGGTTAGATTTAGGTCGCGCGCGACCTAAATCTAACCTAAAATATATTCGTAGACTGTAACCATACTAATATTATATGTAAGTTTTTCGAATGTTAATGACGATTTTGTAAGTAACTACAATGGTCTAACCTAATAAATGTTTTATGAACTAATCTTAATAGAGATTCTTGAATCTTTGCAACATCCGGAGTCTAAAATCTATAACCTTAATATAATTTTTGGGGTCTAACCTATATTGCTTCATTTAATTTAATCATTTATATTAATATTATATTCATTTATCATGCAATTTTGGGTTTTAAATTAAAGTAAAGAAGAATTAATGTTTTTTATCACAGAATTTTGAAATAAACTTCTAAACTTTGAATTTATCGTTTTGTTCCGAGCTATCTCAATTTCAAAATCAAGACTACAGCTATGTTGTTTTTCTTTACGGCGCCAATCTTACAAAACAAATAGTTTCTAAAAACGATTTTATTATAACACCCTCTATTAATCTGACCTGACTCCTAAAAACTTCTAACTTTAGATGTTTTAAAGATTACATCTTCAGTTTCTACAATTGAATTTCTGTAATAATTAGATTCAGCCACTAATTTTAAAATATCAAGTAAGCTCTATTATATTACAGGTGGTATAATTGTTCATGATTTTACCGTCTATCATCAATAGTCTAGTCTAGTCTGCTCTGGTATGGTCTGGTCTGGTCAGGTCTGATCTGGTCTGGTCTGGTCTGGTCTGGTCTGGTCTGGTCTGGTCTGGTCTGGTCTGGTCTGGTCTGGTATGGTCTGGTCTGGTCTGGTCTTGTCTGGTCTGGTCTGGTCTAGTATAGTCTGGTCTGGTCTGGTCTGGTCTGGTCTGGTCTGGTCTAGTCTGGTCTGGTCTGGTCTGGTCTGGTCTGGTCTAGTCTAGTGAACCCTCTAGAGGTCGAATACAGGCGTATATATTCTGTATATAACCTCTTAGTTAACATAGTATTTTATAAAATAATTAGATATAGTTATATTTACTATCTATTCTTTTAAACTGCTGTTATACTTACCATGTTTACTTTATAGTCGGGTATGTAGTACCATTATTAGTGTATACGAAATGTACTATTTTAATAGATATTATATTTATAAGTTATGTATTATGTTTTAACTAGCGTCGAAACTACTCGTATCAATAAACGTTCTTGTATGAAAGTATGTTGTTTTGTACTTACTCTGCTCCCTACGTTCTACCCTAAAAATGTATTCGTAGGCTCTAACCTAATCTAACCTAAATTATATTCGTATGCTCTAACCTGTGATGTAATAAAAAACAATAAGGTTACAGATTATTATTAATCATAAGAGTTTACTATAGATACGTTGAATAACCTCCAAGAGTATATAGTATATTATTACATATCTGCGTATTTCGAAGCTATTGAAAATGTATGGTGTATTGTAAAATAACGTTTAAATATGGCGACGAACTTATTTCTTTTAAACTGACGGCAACTCATCATACAAAACATACTGTATTTATGTATTCCCTTTCTCTGCTGATATGTTTTCTACAGTGTGTTGTTAAATATTATACCCCGTTCTCTCAAGAATGCATAGAATTTTCGAAATATCTGTTTATTATTTTACTTAGCACATATAACCTACTAAGTATGTCCTAATGGTAAAACTGTAATCGACAAGATCTAATATCATAGTAATATTATAACAGATTAGGTTACCTAACAAACTCTTTAAAGAAATGTTTATTTACATGTATGAGATAGTATTTAACTTAATGTCCTTACACACTGGGTTACGATAGAGACGGATAATCATACGAGCTGCAGAAATGTATGATATATTGTAAAATAACGTTTAAATAAGAGTTTACTTTAGATGCTACGAATATCTATATGGTGTATAAACAATAAGAACGTATATGTAGAAATCGCTTACAAGGGTAGTAGATATAACGAAAAGGGTTAAAATCTGTTCAAAATTACATTACGTCTAGAAAACTAGAAATTAGATAATGGTAGCATACGCATGTTAAATGTACCTATTCTTCACCTCGTCTGTAGTAGATATAATGAAAAAGGATAAAAATCTGTAGTATAGGGTTTATGCTTATACTCAGGCTCGCAATCATATGTAGCGTATCTATGCTTACATAGTATAATTATTTTCTCAACGTAGGATAGAACAACCGATTGCTCTGGTCGATCAGTATAAATAGACGGGTAGTGTTCCTGTTCCTTCATTAGTCGAGATGGAGCAGCGTAAGAAGAAGAATGGCTCTGGTCGACAGGATTGCAAAATACAGTGTCCGGTTTGCTTCAAGTCTTTCGCGAGGCCATTCACCTGCAAGAGACACGTAAAATACATACACGATTCAAACAGAATCTGCTGTTCTAGCTGTGTCAAAACTTTTTCAAGCTCTGACAACTTAAAAAGACATACGAAAAGCGTTCACGAATCAATCAAAGTCCGGTGTTCTAATTGCTTCAAATATCTTTCACGCATCGACAGCTATAAAAGGCATTTAAAAAACGTACATAATAACGCAAATGTTGTAAAGACAGCTCTGGTAAAGGAAGCAAATGGCCCTACTGATATCGTTGAGACAGAAGAAGAAGAAGAAGATATGACTTCAGCCATGCATTTGGGTATTGATGAATGTGGTTCCTCGTTTACCAACTATGATAGTAACGAAGAGTTGAACAAGGAAAGGGCTACCGGTACAGTTCCAATGAGTCAGTCGTCGGACTTTATACGTATTAGACTCAGAGACCCGTAGAACTACAACAGTCGTCATAGAAAACAACTTATGATCTATATTCTTGTATTATGTTATGTATACTAAATAAATGTTTGTAAAATAACTTTATATGTTTTATTTATCACGCCCATACTCTGATTTCTTGTCTAACAGGGTGGACTCAGCCATTTTTTGTTTCAAGACTGTTTCTAGCCTAAGGATGTATAGCCCCAGGGTTAATTAATTGAGTTTGACCTGTAGAGCATATTATGTTAGAGTTCAGTTAGTATGGCTTTGATATCCCTAATTGTTATTTACGCCAAACCTGACTACATGTATTGTTAAAGTAAAATTTAGAGGTAATATACAGGAATACGAAGAATATCTACATGGGGCAAAATTATACACGGTAAGAAGACATATGTAGAAATCGTTTACAAGGGTAGTAGATATAACGAAAAAGGTTAAAAATCAGTTCAAAATTACATTACGTCTAGAAAAGTAGAAAAATTTTAGGTTTAATTTTTTTATCTCTAATTTTATATAAGGCGTTTTGTATAGATCAGTAGTCTCACGATAATTTATTGTCATATACTGCCTTTGAATATTCTAAAACAGATAAAGCTATCCATGTTAGGAATTTTTAAATAAAAACACATTTCATTGTAAAAAGAATAAGAATAATTTCTCCAGGTTAAGTCTTCCGGGTTCTCATAACTGTAGATATTGCAAGAGGTAACTACCCTGTGTTTCAAAGTTATAAAGACGTATTGCAAACATATGTTATAGACTTATATTTTGAAGGTATCGAAAATGGTTACAGATTATTATTAATCATATGAGTTTACTATAGATACGATGAATATCCTACAAGAGTATAGTATATTATTACATATTTGCGTATTTCGAAGCTATTGAAAATGTATGATATATTGTAAAATAACGTTTAAATATGGCGACAAATGTCTATATGATGCATAAACAATAAGAACACATATGTAGAAACAGTTTACAAGGTAGTAGATATAACGAAAAGGCTAAAATCTGTTCAAAACTACATTATGTCTAGAAACTAGAAAATTAGAGAATTGTAGCATACGCTTGTTAAAGAGCCGGTAACAACTCATGCCATTTCGATGTAGCTACGGTCTATGTACATTAATAATAATAGGAAAATGCTTTTGAATCCTAAAATTTATTTAAATAAAACTTAAAGAATAAAATTTAGAAAAATTCTATTGCTATATTATAAGGTATATAATCTCAGTAAACCTTTATTGTCTAGTTAGAGTACTTGTACAGGATTTAGTTGATAGCTCTGTATGACATTCTGAGTTAGATGCTAACTCTATCAAGTTTTTCAGTTTGCTGATCTGAAGCTATTGAAGCCTTTCACTTCTGCGGGGTAGGAGCATTCTAGGTCTTGCTACCGTACGTGCTTTCATATACGATGAATACGTTTAACATAGAAATAGCTGAAAAACTATAATTTTGTTTTATCGTTTTATTTATAAAATTTTAATAATAATATGGAATGTTTGTATTGTACGATATGATGATGATAGGGTAAGTGAATTGGGAGTATTTAGCAGGCTTGAGTTTCTAACTGCAGATCTATAGGTAAGAAAAATCATAAAAGTATTAGCATTGTTCATTGAATAGACTCCCTGCTTCATTTCATAACTTATTTGTTTTAATAAATAGACATTAGTCAAACGATGGATATCCTCATGTCTTTACTCTACCTTCGATATATAATTTATTTATTTAAGATATCTAGTTAATTATATATGTTGCGATCCTGATTGAATGTAATCTTTTTTCCTGTAAGATGCTATAAAAGCCGTAATTAATATTTCTTAATATATAGTTTAGTTTAATCCGTGTATGATAGCAATTAGATGATAACCGTTTCTTGTAAAACGCTAAACTTGATATTAATTTCAATATGGCTACTATCTTTTTGATGGTTTTCATTAGATCAATTAAACATTCGCATATAAATATTTATAAACACTTTTACATTATTATTTCAGTACACGTATCAAGCTAGCAATGTTGTAAGAAATCTGCTGCTTAAAATTCCTTTGCTGTAAATTTTAAATAAATTTTTAAATAAACATGTGACTATATTGAAAGTAATTATATTTGCTTTCATAATGATCATGTCGGGCTAATAGCTTCTCGAGAATTAATATAGATGCTTAAATAATTCACTATAGATTTTTTTATACCGCATCATCCTACTACATATAACCATATAAGGTTTCCATTAAATCGATTAAACAATCGCATATAAATATTTATAAACACTTTTTACATTATTATTCCAGTACACGTATCAAGCTAGCAATGTTTTAAGAAATCTACTGCTTAAAATTCCTTTGCTGTAAATTTTAAATAAATTTTTAACTAAACATGTGACTATATTGAAAGTAATTATATTTGCTTTCATAATGATCATGTCGGGTTAATAGCTTCTCGAGAATTAATATAAATGCTTAAATAATTCACTATAGATTTTTCTTATACCGCATCATCCTACTACATATAACCATATAAGGTTTTCATTAAATCAATTAAACAATCGCGTATAAATATTCATAATCACGTTTACACTATTATTCTAGTACACGTATCAAGCTAGCAAATACGTTTTTAATTTAAACATTAATGATAAATATATGTTTTCATCGAAGTTGAAACTGACTCAGGGTTAATTCGTGTAGAACCTAACGATGCAGAATAATTGTTATCGTAATAAACGTGAAACGCGAGACAATTTTAAAATATCAATATTTAAACGTTATAATTCTATAAAACCGAAGTTAGATGTTGACTATTACAAGTTAATAATAATAGATATTTATAATTGATAAGTACGTAATTCAAACATTAATAATAATACTGAGGGTTGAAGTAAACTGTTTAATGTATCTATAGCAATTCTAAATATTTACTGAAATATGTTTTGAATTTACAAAAGCATTACGCAATATTCCTTTTTCTATAAATAAATAAATTATAGTTGTTTTAAACATAATGGACACCTTTCAAGAAATTTCAAAAGGAAGCTAATCGGGTAATAAATGTTTGTCGGTCGTTGTATGAAGCAATACATTTGAGAGATGTCTAATTAGGGAAAATCTGCAAGCTGAATAATAAGATAGGATTTTTATATTACATAACAGGTTTTAATATGGAATATATTCATTTATGATATCTAGTTAACAGTTTAATATGTTGCGTTAAAGAGATAATGAGATAAGGATGTAATCCGCATTCATTCCGAAGAAATATGTAATACTAAACAAGTGACTATATTGAAAGTAATTATATTTACATTGCTTTGAACATAATGGTATGTTATGATAAGAAATATTTGACGGGCATAGGATGAAACAATACATTTTACTCGAGGTTTCTTGTTGGCGTGGAGATAATCTTTATAGATTCGGTTCTGAGAACTGAAGTGAAATCAATAATGAGAAATGACAACTTTCTACATGTTAATTATGTTACACATTTTAAATGTTATGACTAATAGATTTATATTTTAGGAATGTCTGTAGTTGAAAGATATTACAAAAGTTAGAGTGTACGACATGTAGTTAAACCTAAAAAGCGAAACAATAGCGGTTAAATGCGGGCCTTGTTAGTCGTATTCTATTTAGAGTGTCTTCAGGAATTTATTCGAATTCATTATCAATATAAACGTTAATTAATTATTATTGGGATGAGATATGCATATGATACCGTGAATTAATTTAATTAGCAAAAATGATATGTACAAATGAGAGATGAGTTATGTAAACAATCATAATGTAATATGTAGAGTTGATCTGTATATGTGGTAATATCCCATGATGATCCGCGCTAATCCGATAGGTGATTGACAGTAACCTTTCGATGAAATCACGTTTAACGATGTCTGGGGCATCCTTGAAAGCATACATCATTTAAGAAGGATCTTAGTATGAGAGATGAGATATGCAAATGATACCGTGAATTAAATTAATTTAATTAATTAGATCAATATAAAATCGTTATGATCCCCCGGACGACTGCATCAATCATAATGTGATATGTAGATTTGATCCGTATTCGTGGTATACGCTGGTCCGCGTATGTTAATCAAAAGTAATATGTTAATAATAAAGAAAGGGAATGAAAATGATTCATAAACGTAGAAGCAGGGTGAGTATTAAGATATATTTACCCCTGACGTGATTTATAGCATTTAATTCAAACCCTCTTTCATATTTTTCTCTTGTACGCCCCTGTATGAGAATGGTAGCTGATTTCGAATGATAGCTATATATTAAGCTCATATGTATATATGGTTGACTACCCGAAATTCTTTGATTTTGTTATTTTTAATTTCAATCTTTGATAATAACGTTAAGCGTTTTTAATTAGAACAAATAATTTAATAAATTTAATTAGGGTAATTAGATTTATGTAATTAATATAAAATGTTATGCATTATATCGTAAATAATCGCATCCCCTCTATGGAGATAACTATACATTAACGCATATGCTCGCATGTATATATGGTTGCCTACCCGAGGTGTGGAGATGTGGTCCCAGAACCCGTCATCTCCCTCTACTATTGTGAACTATCTCTTCCTAATCTTAGTAATCAATCTCATTTAATTCAATTTTAACCTATTTTATAACGATCTCAACCAACTCCCGCTCCATCTTATTTACGATATGGTTGATGTTGATGATAAAGTTAATTTTTTAAATTCTTGCTTATTATCTGTGATAAATCTTCACGCTCCTTTTAAAACTGCTAGAATAACCAAAAGCAGAGCACCCCATGTAGGAACTGCCAGTCTTGACAATAGACCCCAGCTTGGCTGAATATTGGATAACCAAATGTCGTTCTTTCAACATTGGCCCAAGCCTAGGCCAACCTTCAGATCCCACGCCTCGGCTGCTATGTCGTGGCCCAAGGGTCAACCAACACCTAGGTACCAATTCTGGGTTCTCTAATCTCTGCCCAAGTCAGAGCCAACCTTCAGCGCCCTAGTCTCGGTTTCTTACTATTTGCCCAAGCCTCAACCAATTTTAGTGTTTTTAGACTTGGTTTCTTATCCTTGAACCAAGTTTGGGCCAATCTTCACATATTCTTACTTACATATGCTCAATATTTTTACGCGCTTCATTTCTTGGAAACAAGAACAGACATGAAAAGTAAGTAACCCGGCAGCTGCAAGGGGAAGCCTTTTAACGGCTTATTAGTCAGTGTTCATCCGCCTACCATGAGTGATAACCGTTTTGTAATATTATTAATAAAATAATTTTTATGAAATAGAACGCGTTTATTTAAAAAAAAGCTACGCTAATAAGAATAAATACAATTTTTAGTAGTAAAAATTAAACTTGTATTAATTTTTTAAACCACTTTTCATTAAAATTTATTTGTTTAACACTTAAAATATTATTAATTTCATATAAAATCAGTCTTATGTTTGTTCTTGTGTCACAAAATTTTTAAGTTACCATGTTATGTTACTAATAATTGAATGAATTAAAATAATTGTTAACAATTTAGAATTTTCGTATTAATTTGTTTTCTTCATACAAGTATTAATAAGCTATATTACAGTATTAAATATTAGGTTGGTCTCATACTCAAAGGTCAGTAATAACCCTGGGCTTCCGTTGGATTCCGAACCTATAATATCACTGATTGTCAGCCTTGATACCATATTAATATTAAGAGTGGTCCAATGTTGGTTTTTTACCTTGCGCCAAGACTCAGTATTAGCGTCGACACTGTATTGGTTTTCACTATTGGGCCAAGATGTATCACCAATCTAGGGCCATGACTGAGTACCAAGCTTGGCACGAAGTTATCATCCCGATTTTAGACCAGCAATGGACCAGTCTTGGATTTCAGGCTTGTACCAGAGTTGTTAAGCATCGTCCAAGCCTGCGCCAACCGCGGGCCCTTTGTTATTTCCTATATGGGACCCTGGCTTACTACTAATGTCAAATTGATAATGTCCCTTAGAGATAAAGCTAAACAGAAATTTAAAAAAACTAAAAAGTCCTCACATCGGGACTATTATAAAACATTGCGGAACTTTACAACCTCAGCAATTAAAAATGAGAAAAAAGCATTTTTTGAATTCACTTTAAACAATAAGAGCTCTAAGGCTATTTGACGTGAATTAAAATCCTTAAATATTTCTAAAAATAATAATCATGTACTGCCTAACAATCTTCTTAACTCTAATGAAATTAATAATTATTTCTTAGATTCAATTCAGGCACAGCTTACTTTTAAAGTGTAAAACGGAAGAAGAAAGACAACGATACTATAATTGTTGCGGCATTTAGCTAGTCGCAATTTTGTCTGTTGCAGCCAAATTTTAACAAACGCTTTTCTTTTGGTTAATTGGTTTAGTTGAATTTCAGTTGTACGATTTATTTTCATATTTGTTTTTGAAATGACAAACGTCATTTATCACTGAAAATGTTCCTAATTTTAATAATAAAAATGCGGAAACAAAAAAACGATTTTTGATGACAAGCGATTTCGACAAAAAACGGTTTTTTTGTTATTGCACTTTTATTCTTAAAATTCGGAACATTTTTTTGAAGAAAGTAATGTCTACATACGAAAAGTGTTAATTTAACGAAAAAAATTTAACGCTATCTCCATTAATAAACAAGAACGCATAGAACAAACAAGACGCATATCTTTTCATATAAATCTTAAATAAAACGGATAACAACCGTAAGGCTTCTTCCTAACCCCTACAAAAATCTCATAGATATATGAGATATACTTTCTGAGAAAAAAATATTTAAATTTCAGTGAAATTTAAAAAAGGTACCTTTTATTATGTATCGTCCGATAAAAATAAAAGTATATCAGTTAGAAATATGATATTTTATTGTTGCATGTAGAACTAAATTAACTATTTGGTCGTTTTTAAAATATTTAATTTGGTTCAGTGGTTCTAGAGCAATAAGGTATCAAAGTCAGAGGACTCGAGCAAAAAATGGATAGCAGTCGTGCCGGTGTGACGTCACACACTAAACTCGCTATACTTTAGAAGCCGATATCTACGAAACTACTATCACTAGAAAAGTGCGGTTTTCATTTTCATTCTTAGAATTTTTTATTCTAGATGATATTAAAAAATAATTTTTTGCGCTACACCCCCTTTAAGACCTATTAGCATTATTCCTACTTTGTCAAAAATACTTGAAAAGGTGATTGATAATCAGCTGAGACAGCATTTGGAGAAATACAATATTTTACCTGTTAATCAGTCTGGCTTTCGACCTAATCATAGTTGCACTACAGGTTTGGCACACGTCTTAGATGATATCTTAACTTCTTATGATCAAGGTAAAACGTCTGCACTAGTGTTATTACATTTCAGTAAAGCGTTTGATACGATCAATCATGAACTACTTTGTGCTATACTACATTATATTGGACTATCTGATAATTCTGTATCCCTCTTGCAAAGTTATTTAACCGATAGAACTCAATTTGTAAAATTACCCAATGGTACATCTGACTTGAAAAACCTCTTGCGCGGTGTTCCTCAAGGCTCCATATTAGGACATCTCCTCTATATTATCTATACTTCTACCTTTCACAAATGTCTAAACACCTGTAATGCTCATATGTATGCTGATGATACTCAGTTATATCATTCGTTCTTGGGCGGTGATTATGAGCATGATTCACTTAAAATCAATGAAGATCTGAACAGTATTTCAAATTTTTCTAAGGAACACTGTCTCAAGCTCATTCCACTTAAATTCGTAGCACTACTATTTGATAACAATACTCAGCTATCATTATTAGAACATAATTTCAAATTATCTGTTGATAGTTCTGACTTGCCTTTAGTCAAAGAAACCCGTAATGTGGGACTTATTGTAGATAATAGCTTCAGGTTTAATTCGCATGTAACTAATTGTATAAAGAAAGCATATATTAACTTAAAGTTAATTTATCCTCACAGACAATCTTTATCTACTAAAATGAAGTCCAATTTATGTGAGGCCTTAGTTCTATCTCAATTTGCACATTGCTGCCAAGTATATGGTCCATCTTTGACATACGATCGAGCACAACGAATTCAGAGAGTCCAAAATTCTGCTTTGAGACTCATCTTTGGTGTAAGAAAGTATGACCATATCTCACATACATTCTCCAGATCTAAATGGCTCTCCATGTCTAATAGAAGGAAATTATTAAGTGTATGTTTTTATCATAAAAATTTGATACTGAGAAAACCTTATTTGTATCGTAAAATCAGATTTAGAAGCGATGTTCACAATATCGACATTCATTTTAAGGGCACAATTACGCCACCACACCATAGAACGGCTCTTTTTGAAAGGAGTTTTAGCTATCAAATTTCCAAACTTTATAACTCTCTAACTTTAGATTTTTTTTTAGAATTATCTGCTCAAAGCTTTAAAAAACAATACAAACAACCTCTTCTGAGTCAACAGTTGCAGCTTCAGCTCCAATAACTAAAACTGTAATGCAACTAATTATCACCATTTTGCGAACCACTTCGAATGGGATTTCACACCTCATATATTTTTTTTATATTTTTAATATATTTTTATACTTTGTTTTTTACTTTCAGAGTATGATTAGTAAGATTATTATGTTTGAATTTGCACCGAGCTTTACTTTACTTTTTTCCCCTAAATTTCTATTCTTTATTTTTCAAGGTTTTAGTGGAAGAGCAAGCTCTCAGCTTGAACTACGCCTTGTGGTTTCTGCAAACAATGTATTTTATTTATTTTTCTTTTACGTTTTTTTTTTTACTTTTGTATAGTTTGTATATTGTTTGTATGAAATAAAGACGTTTATTATTATTATTATTATTATTATTATTATTATTATTATTATTATTATTAATTGTATGCAATAATTGTATGCATTTTACTGCTGTTAAAGTTAGCAATGGCAAGTTTAATCTTAGATATACATACTATTCGTAAATACTTGAACCGGCGTTTTTTTTTTAAAATGTTATTAAAATAAAATAAAATAAAAATTTCTTAACACTATTGTAACGAGAAAAAATGTTCTATCGAATGGTAGCGTAAAATTAACAGGTTCGATTAAAAGAATTGCGAAAAGTCGTAACTCAAAAACAACTGAAGAAAAAAATTTCAATTATTCTCTAATGTAGATAAGAATTTCCTAAGAAACTTTTGTATTAAACATTATTTTCTAGAATGAATATTTATTAACGACAATAAATCGCCGATTCCATACTTTTAACTAACCCTGTATATATGTTATAAATTCATGGATATTAAACATACATATATCATAAACTCGGTTTTACACACACAATGCTTAGTGTAACTATTAATATGGCCACCCACTGTAGTTACGCATATAATGTTACATAATAGTTACTTTGTAACGGAGCATGCTGTAAATTAATCTTAATTTAAAAAAACTGAATGTAAAATTCAAAAACAAAAATAAGTATTACCATCCAGTAGCAATACTTGTGCATTCTTTCCATCTTGGTTGTCTTTCTGACTGTCCTGTGACTACCTTCCAAAACTTCAACTGTCTGCTTCTGAATTCATCTGTTAGAAACGAAACGGCAGAAAGAGCTGTTTTTAGAAAAATATAATTAGCTTGGACACTACAAAAGCAATCTTTAACAACGCAACCTATAACAACGAAAAGATGATTAAACCAACCGTTTCGGTGTATCACGAAGTACTTCCTCTATCTTATTTAAAAAGTCTGGTACCATTACAATAACCTCTTCTTCACTGGTAATTGTAATATTAGGAATAAGTAGAATATTATTAATGTATTCCACCCAAGGTATAAATGGATATTTTGACATCAGATTTTTTACTTTCATAGGGTTATAGAAAGCAGTTGCATTTCTCCATTTTTCCCTTGGGAGTGTAATCTAAAAATAACACAGCTCTGTTATTGAATACTGCTATAATAACCTTGAACAGCTTACATTAGCTATTCTCATTTCTAATTCTAGTGTTTCTTTCAATTCTTTCAAAGCAGCATTTTTGTTTGCACCATACAAGACAGATATATCGACCATATAGTCATAAAACGCCTTTACAATAGGTTCATTCAAACCTTTGATAAGGAATTCCCTGCTTAAACCTAATTGACTTTCACCTATCTGAAATGATTTTAAAGAAGAAGTTAGTCAGAGTATGGTAAGTTTAAGAACGTGGACTTGCTTGGAGTATACGACGAGTAGAATGTTTGTTATCAATACCAACGTGCACAGAAACAAAGTAACCAGTGCCACCTCCAATTTTACGTGATTTATAAACCAACTGCTTCCAATCAAATTTACTTTCATCCCATTTATTCCCTTCTAATAAAGGCCATCCACCTAAATCTTTTAAAACTTTCTTAAAAGTAGGTAAACCGTCTATTTCTATAGCTGTGATATTCATGCACATAGCATAGACTTTCTTCATCAAATGGTATGGCTTTATAGATTTCGATGAAAGGGGTTCTTCAATGATCAATTTTAACTGATCTTGGATAGTATCTGTTATAGTATTGAAAGATACAACCGAAGATTTATCTTCAGGTATAGTCGTATTTGCCAAGAAACTTCCACAGGCAAATTCATAAAAATTACTACAAGGATCCACAGTTTCATCCATGTATTTTAGAACGGTTGATGCTGCATGGATGCAACCAGGCGTAGTACATATTTTCCTGGAATGTAAAAAAAGGGTTCTTTAATACTCTTGATGTGGCTTAACATAAGGCAACTCACTCATCATCTTCATCTTTTTGATGCGTAGTCACACAAAGAGCTATTAAAAGTCCCAAAGAAATTAAAAATATTATTAATGAAAGGAGCAATAGATAGCGCTCCATGTTTGTTCTTCTTCGATACCATGCTGACTTACTAGAAATAAAAAGATAACCATTTAGTTTCGAGACATAGTTATTAATTTATTTTAAATTTAAAATAATTTCATTTAAAGTATATTTTGCTTTTACAACAATTAACATTGTAATTTTGAATAATTTAGATAATTAGCTATTATTAATACAGTAGGTAGGAGACATCTATACTCTCAATGATTCATTTTCGAAGGTCGTATACGAAAAACTTCTCGACGTCTGCTTTAGGGAAGACGTTTAAAAGATAAAACACTTCTTTGTTAAAACGTTTAATAATTTTATTTGAACTAATGATTTTTGTTGGACTGTAACTTGTACAGGACAGCAACTTATATACAAGTGAGTAAATAATGTACTGTACTACCCCTCACGACAAGTAACCCTTGCGCAATGCGCCCCAAACATGCTTAAGTCGACGATAGGCGAACATAGCCGAATGAATGTACTTAACAACAAATTTGTACAATAACATGATTATTAACCTAAATCTATAACGTAATTAAGAGAATACATTGATACAATAAATATGTAACCTAAAACCTAACATACACCCCCACCTTGAAAGGCTCTTCTTTGAATAGATTTATTTCTACTATTAACTATTACAAAGATTTATTAAATAATGCGTAAAATTGTAATGAGAAAAAGTTTAATTCGCTTCACTACTTCTATACTAATTGTCTATTGGAAAGACGCACACTTTAGATATGGCACGTTTTATTATTCCGTTGCTGCTACAAAATCCGCCCAAGATGCCACGTAAGCGGTGGAATGTTATCTTCTCGAATGACAACCATTTTACCTGGTTGAATCAATCCTGAGCTGCTTGTTTTCCATTTCACCCTAGTTTGTAGTTCGCTGACATATTCTTTCGACCATCACTTCCAGAAGTTTTGCATAACTCTTTGAATTCTTATATGCGTAACGTCCTGGTCTGGAACGGTAACAAGGCTCCTTCCAATTAAGAAATGGGCTGGAGTCAGAGGATTAAGATCGGTGGGATCGCTAGACAAGGGAGAGAGAGGACGTGAATTTGCTACTGCTTCTATTTGAGTTAATAAGGTAATTAATTCCTCATATGTGAACAAAGTAGTACCTAATACTCGTTTTAAATGGAACCTTATTGTGTTGAGTCCGGCCTCCCAAAGGCCACCGAAGTGAAGGTTGCGAGGAGGTATGAAATTCCAAATAATTCCTTCAGAGGCTAATGAATTTTGAAAATCATTATTTTTGGCAGAAGAATTTAGACTCGTTAGGAATTGCTTTAGGCAATTATCTGCACCAACAAAGTTGGAGCCATTGTCGGAGTATATTGAGTTCAGAGACTAGTTCAGTATGAATTGCCTTGGTAGCAATGCAAATGAATATACAAATATAAACCTTCACACTCTTGCAGCCTCGACCCTTTTTGTTTTGTTTCATTAAGATGGGGCCACAATAATCAACCCAACAAATTTCAAAAGGAAAATGAGGTTCCAGGCGTTCTTTAGGCAAAGGTCCCATCAATGTCTCAACAGTTCGAGGATTGGCTCGAAAACATCGTACACACGTGTGGACAATCTTTTTAACTTGATTACGACCCGAGACTGGCCAATATGTTTCTCTTAAATATGCCAGAAGGGCTTGCGGATCAGAGTGTAAAGTAGCCTCGTGCATATTTCCGATAATAAGCAATGTCAACTTATGATTTTTAGGCAGCAAAATAGGATGTTTTTTGTTGTCTGAAAAGTGGGAATTAGCTAACCTACCACCAACTCTTAAAAGTCCTTTAGGATCGATAAAGGGATTTAAAGCTTGTAAATTGCTTTGTAACGATATTTTTTTGTCAGCCTTGAATTAATGTAATTTTATACGCATATTTACTGAAAAATCTGAATCCCGGCCCTGCAAATTTACGTTCTCCTTGCAATTTGAACTCACGTCGGTATCTGGTACAAATAAACCTATAAAATATCTTAAAGGTTGTTCTTCAAATCTTTTCAGACTAAGCGAAGTCACCTCATGTAATAAATTATCGCTCCTGTCGCTGTATTTATCCACGTGTGTGCCTGTTGCAGCTTCGTTGCTAAAATTTTGAAAGCAAACAAAGAAGGCTGGTGTGTGAATTCAAATCCGTATATTTTCTCATATATATATATATATATATATATATATATATATATATATATATATATATATATATATATATATATATATATATATATATATAAATATTTCGAAGTTTCTTGGTTATAAGGTTCTAAATTAATTTTGAAAAAATTAATTTCAAATAAAAATTAATATGAGAGAGATGTAGGCATTCTAAGCAAATACTCTCAGACAATTGTTTCGTCTTTAACCTAAGACTCATCAGTGAGAGAGGCAATGCTTAAACTACCCACATCTCTCTCTCCTACAATTTCCGCTAATATATGAAGCTGGAAATAACATTAGTCTCGAGAAATACCGGTGGTGACACCTATGGAATTGTAATAACAAAAAGATGTAAAAATTATAGCAGTTTTCAACCTTGCTAAACAATATAAAATATAATTCTTTTTCTTGAACCTATTTAATACATAAATATTTCGAAGTTTCTTGGTTATAAGGTTCTAAATTAATTTTGAAAAAATTAATTTCAAATAAAAATTAATATGAGAGAGATGTAGGCATTCTAAGCAAATACTCTCAGACAATTGTTTCGTCTTTAACCTAAGACTCATCAGTGAGAGAGGCAATGCTTAAACTACCCACATCTCTCTCTCCTACAATTTCCGCTAATATATGAAGCTGGAAATAACATTAGTCTCGAGAAATACCGGTGGTGACACCTATGGTATTGTAATAACAAAAAGATGTAAAAATTATAGCAGTTTTCAACCTTGCTAAACAATATAAAATATAATTCAAGAAAAAGAATTATATTTTATATTGTTTAGCAAGGTTGAAAACTGCTATAATTTTTACATCTTTTTGTTATTACAATACCATAGGTGTCACCACCGGTATTTCTCGAGACTAATGTTATTTCCAGCTTCATATATTAGCGGAAATTGTAGGAGAGAGAGATGTGGGTAGTTTAAGCATTGCCTCTCTCACTGATGAGTCTTAGGTTAAAGACGAAACAATTGTCTGAGAGTATTTGCTTAGAATGCCTACATCTCTCTCATATTAATTTTTATTTGAAATTAATTTTTTCAAAATTAATTTAGAACCTTATAACCAAGAAACTTCGAAATATTTATGTATTAAATAGGTTCAAGAAAAAGAATTATATTTTATATATATATATATATATATATATATATATATATATATATATATATATATATATATATATATATATATATATTGTAGTTTTCTGTCCTCTAAAATACTATAAAAAATTCTATACTATAAATACTATAAAAATACTATAAAAAACCTATTCTGTTTAATAAATAATACCTAGTACGTGTCAAATGACATATTTCGACTATTTATATTTGAACTTAAAATATCATATGTCTGCAAAATGCGCTACAAAATATTATTGCGTTTCTATTTTTTCCTTTGTAAAAACAAGACTATTTAATTTTCGAGTCTATTAGGACTAAAATCTAATATTGAAGTTAATAAAAATCTCCTTCTCGTCAGCACGTGGACTGTAAATTTCTGATTCGTTTAAAACTAAATAACGTGATCTTCTGATTGGTCCATTTGTATCTCCTAAAAAGCATTCCAGTATAGCAGAATAACCCTGCGTTTTTAAGGCAGTTCTCAGCTAAGTTTTGAGACGAAACAAAGAATAAAAGTTAACGTCAAGTCCTCAGACAGTACAGTCAATAGAGACGTCCTTACCTTTGGGTAGCGGCCGGTGTCGGATGCCCCGTGCCCAGTTAATTAAGAACTTGCAGTTAATAAAAGTACCGTTGTGTAATTAGTTTTCCGGACGTTAATTAAGAATTTGTGGTTAGCAAAAGTACCGTTGTGCATTTAAATATTTTTCCGGATGAATTTGTGAATAAGTAGTTCACCTTATACAGTCATTACGAGGGTTAATTCATTGCATATTTTAATTATGTGAATGCAGAATTCTACGTTCCAACTAACATTCCAGTTTCTATTCGTCCAGCAGCAATTGTTTTGTGTGTGTGCAAAAGTCATTATTGTGCAACTTAGCGTTAATTTGGCTTGCAAATCACCGATAATTACATGTATTCTGGATTACGAATTCCTTTTTTTGAATGTTGAATATTTATGCGAATTTCTTCGGATCTTTGTAACATTTCTGTAGTTTGTATACATTTTTATACATAAACATCTTTAATAGTCAAGAACTCTTAGGTAGGGAATTATTACCTGAACTTTTGAGTTCAATATTTGTACATTTTTATATTTTTTCTTTTGTGTTTTTTAAATAAATATGATTTTAAATCTAATTAAAATCAGTAAGATGAACCATATAATTATGAAAGTTTTTATTCATATCATTATTAAACTAAATTTTGACTTTGTTGAAATAACCAATATTTTACACTAATTTATATTGATCTGATTTCGTTTTCTGATTAGTGAATTCAGACAGATTTATTAGATTTATTTGATCTATTTGATTTATTTAATCATTCTCATTAAACTTCATAATCAGATGGCGCCCAGTTAATGTATATTATTGTGTTTTGAAACCTTTATCCATCCTTTTAATAATTAGACAACTGCAGAATCAATACCTACGACCTGAAATTCAAATTTGTAAAAAGAGCAAGATCTCAAGCCGGCAACTTCTCAAGTCTGAGATTTCTTGCTTAAATTCAGCTTGTTGGGCTATCTTTATTAATAATTGTAGAGCATTCTTTGGTAGTAGAGTCAATGTTTACAAAAAACATGCCTATGTTCTTATTTTTTACTATCTAAAGATAGAGACTTGAAATCTTTTGTAATGCCTTCAGTACTGGACCAATATAAAATGTTATATGTTTAAAATGGGGGAACGCCACTTCGGGGGGTTAAAACCCCCATTTTACACTCCCAATTTAATAACTCGGGAAGTTTTCCATCAACTTGAGCGAAATTTATATTGGGGGAGCTTTCGGGGTTCCTGATTATGAATTCAATGAGAAAATTAAGAAATACAAAATGGCGGACCCAAAATGGCGGTCTTTGAGATTGGAAATGCGATTTACGCCGTTTCTATTGATTTTAGAGAAAAATACAAAGAGCCAGAAAGTGTCTAGAATGTTATTCTGCATAGGAATACGTAATTCTGGTTACCTTATTATGCAACCCCTTTACTGCGAAGCCAACTAGGGGAGAGTGAAGGGGTTTACATAATAAGGTAACCAAAATAATGTATTCCTATGCAAGATCACATTCTCAACACTTTTCGACTTTCTGAATTTTTCTCTAAAATCAATAAAAACGGCGTAAATCGCATTTCCAATCTTAAAGACCGCCATTTTGGGTCCGCCATTTTGTATTTCTCAATTTTCTCATTGAGTTCATAATCAGGAACCCCAAAGATATCCCAACATGAATTTGCCTCAAGTTGATGGAAAACTTCCCGAGTTATTAAATTGGGAGTGTAAAATGAGGGTTTCAACCCCCCGAGGGGGCGTTTCCCCATTTTAAACATATTACATTTTATATTAGTCCAGTACTGAAGGCATTACAAAATATTTAAAGTCTCTATCTTTAGATAGTAAAAAATAAGACCTCAATGCAAAAATTGACTCTACTACTAGGGCAGAGCGAAGGGGTTCATAATATGGTAATCAAAATAGTGGATTCCTTTGCAAAATTACATTCTAAGCACTTTTTGACTCTTTGAGTTTTTATCTAAAATCAATAGAAACGGCGTAAATTGCATTCTCAATCTCAAATGCCGTTATTTTAGGACCGCCATTTTGGGTCCGCCATTTTGAATTTTTTAATTTTCTCATTGGATTCATAATCAGCGACTCCAAGAACTCCCCTAATATAAATTTCGCTCAATTTGGCTGCGTTATTAAATTAGGGGTACAAAATGGGTGTTTCAACACCCCGAGGGGGCGTGCCCCCATTTTAAACATATAACATTTTATATTGGTCCAGTACTGAAGGCATTACAAATGATTTCAAGTCTCTATCTTTAGATAGTAAAAAATAAGAACTTAATGCAAAACTTTACTCTACTATGGTTCTTGAACGATTAGATTACCTATAACTCTCAGATTTTTTGGGTTGACTGCATTGTTTTTAAATTTGTCGAAAAGCATGTGAGGTTTAGTCTTGACTGTCAATACAGTAATCTGACGTCGCCGTTCTGTTAAATAATCAGGAGAATTTTCGACATTCTTATAATCTTCGGGATGGATATATCGAGAAAAGTTTGCTAGCCATACCGGGCTATGCCACCAAAGTTCGGCATTGATTAAATTAAGCCGCCTGACGCCACGCGATAGTAAGTCGGCAGGGTTTTGCTTCGAATCAACATGTCTCCATACATATTGTGAAGTAAGATCTTGAATTTCCGCGACGCGGTTACCTACAAATGTTTTTAATAAGTTTGGAACCGTTTTTACCCAAGCCATGGTGATTGTTGAATCGCACCAACAGTTAACCGTGTTTACATCTAAGACCAGAGCAGCACGAGTTTTTTCAATAAGCCTGGCAAGTAAAAGGGCTGCGCAAAGTTCTAATCGCGGGATCGACGTCTGTTTCAGGGGTGCGACCTTAGATTTCGCGGAAACCAATTGGATTACGGAGTCTCCCGATGCATTGATGCTGCGGATGTAAACACACGCCCCATAAGCGGCCTCAGAGGCATCTGAGAAGCCAAATTCATAGGAACGGATTCGCCCCAAGTTAAATTACATTGCCACAGTTTTTGCAGCAGAGTTTTTGAAATAATAGTGTCAGGAGCTACTAAGCCTAATGGGTCGAATATTTTTGACGCGGTTGACAAAATGTGTCGCTTTGTTACAGGCGACCGAGACTGTTCAAGTTTTATACTAAAGCCCAACGTATCTAACTTAGGAAGCCATAAGAGTCCCAATGCCTTGGTACTGTGGTAGGGACATAATTGAATAATGTTCGTATTGGATAAGTCAAGTAATCCTTCAAGAATTCTTCTGTCGTTAGAGACCCATTTTCGGAGTTCAAAACAGCCTTGTTTGAGAATTTGTGTTACTTGTTCTTTGATAGTAATAGCCTCTTCGATGGAATCTGCTCCGCTGAGCAGATCATCGACATAAAAGTCACGCGAAATTATCTCCGATGCTTGTGGGTACTGATTTATATTATCGTATGCTAATTGACGGAGCGACCTAATTGCCAAAAACGATGCCGCTGAGGTTCCATAGGTGACAGTGTTCAACTTGTAATGTGATAATGGTTCTGAGGGACCTGCCCTCCATACGATGCGTTGTAAATCTCTTTGCTCTGGATGAATAAACACCAGTTGGTACATTTTCGCGACATCGGCTGTTAAAGCGTATTTATGTTGGCGAAACCTAACTAAAATTGTAAAAAGATCATCTTAAACCGTGGGGCCTATCATTTTAAGATCGTTTATAGAAATACCCGTGCTTGATTTAGCAGATCTGTCAAAAACAACACGTAGCTTGGTGGTGATACTCTCTTGTTTAAAAACACCATGGTGAGGCAAATAATATGTAATAGCAGGTTTGTTTGGAACTTCAATTTTATCCATGTAGCCTAATCGCTCGTATTCGTCCATAAAAGCTATATACGATTCCCTTAGCTGGGCATTTTTTCGAAGTTTATGTTCAAGTAAATTAAACCGTTTTATTTCTAATTCTTTTGAGTCGTTTAAATTTCAACGGGTTCCTTTAGAGGAATTGAAACGTAAAATCGTCCGTCTTTACCGCGGGACGTTGTGATTATAAAGTTCTCCTCGCAATAATTTTCTTCGCGTGACAAGCCTGATGCCTTTATAGATCGGCATTCCTCCAATTCCCAAAATTTGACTAGCTGGTTCTGAACCTCAATGTTGTCATTAGCAGTACTAAGATTACACTGAGGATTATTGATATGATTAACCTGATAATTGAGAGGACCTGATAGCACCCAACCAAATCTGGTTTTCTGAAGTGTTAATTGACCAACCCCTAGCTCTAACTGACCGACACATATTAATAATAATAATAATAATAATAATAATAATAATAATAATGGTAATGGTAATGGTAATGGCAATGGCAATGGCAATGGCAATGGCAATGGTAATGGTAATAATAATAATAATAATAATAATAATAATAATAAACAAATGATAAACAAATACAAAATATAAGAGAATACTTTTATAAGAAAGGACAAACTTCTAGAATGCATGCAGCAATAACACAGGCAGACAACAGGTATACACCGCTAAATATGGGAGAAGTGAATAGAAAAAACGAAACCAACACAGGTCATCAAGAGAAAATCAGAAGTTGGAAACAAAAATCAATCCATGGAAGATACCCTAACGAAATGAGCCAACCAGATGTAGACCAACATGCGACGCACAGTTGGTTAACGACAGCCGACTTATACCCAGAAACCGAGGGTTTTATGATAGCTCTACAGGACCATACAAACTACCATACAGACTAGGAAACCATACAACATATTACGGGAGCATGTACAAAGCTAGCTGCAACAGATTACAAGCAGCGACATGACAACGTCGGCAAAATAATCCACGCCAAGATAGCACAAATGCACAACCTTATAACAACACCGGAACCTTATTATAAATATAAACCAGACAGCGTCTTAGAAAACAGAACTCACAAGCTGTATTGGGATAGATCGATATTGACGACAGAACTGTGCAACATAACAGACCGGATATCACATTAATTGATAAGGAAACCAAAACAGTGCAACTTATAGATATAGATATCCCTAACTCCCATAACATGCAAACAACCTATATGGAAAAGATACGAAAGTATAGAGACTTGGGCACTCAGATACAGCAACAATGGCACATGGAGACTGTGCATATCATACCCATAATATTATCGAGTACCGGTGTGATACATAGAGAACTAACCGGTAACTTAAAAATAATACAAATGCCGAAAAGAACACATATCCAACTTCAGAAAGCTGTTATTCTAGACACAACTAGAATCGTAAGAAAGTTCTTAGGAAATCAAGAAACATAAGAGGGAAAAAATTACATCATCCAGTCAAACACTATTAAAGCATGGACAGGATTCAGCTTAATGGGAAGAAACCAGGAAAACCTGCGAAAAAAATAAAGAAAAATAATAATAATAATAATAATATAATAATAATAATAATAATAATAATAATAATAATAAATGACTTTATTGCTCTTATGTATGTACATCAGTAATGAGAAACAAAAATTAATTAAATATTTAATCATAAGGTCAATCCCAAGGCGAGGTTCAGTTTAGTTACTGTTCTTCCACCTGAACCTTGATCTGATAAGAAAAAAAACATGACAATGTTAATGCCTAAACAACAAACTTAAACCTAAATTCGGTGATGATATGGTTACCATACTACTTTTCTATTTATAACAGCTAATTGAGAATAAAACATAATTAAGAATAAAACACAAGATGCACAACTTACTGCCTTTGCTGATTCCATAAATAATTACGTAAATTTGACTTAAACTTTCTAATAGTATAAATCTTCAAATTATCTGACAATTTATTGTACTCATGATAAACTTCATATGAAAAACTTCTCTGAAATTATTAAGTTCCAAAATACTTGAGCCCCTATTAATAGGGGCTATCAATCTTGTTTGAGATATTGAATGTTTCATCCGCTAGCTGGATATTTTCTGGTATGCAAGATGTATTCAAGATGCACAACTTACTGCCTTTGCTGATTCCATAAATAATTACGTAAATTTGACTTAAACTTTCTAATAGTATAAATCTTAAAATTATCTGACAATTTATTGTACTCATGATAAACTTCATATGAAAAACTTCTCTGAAATTATTAAGTTCCAAAATACTTGAGCCCCTATTAATAGGGGCTATCAATCTTGTTTGAGATATTGAATGTTTCATCCGCTAGCTGGATATTTTCTGGTATGCAAGATGTATTCAAGATGCACAACTTACTGCCTTTGCTGATTCCATAAATAATTACGTAAATTTGACTTAAACTTTCTAATAGTATAAATCTTAAAATTATCTGACAATTTATTGTACTCATGATAAACTTCATATGAAAAACTTCTCTGAAATTATTAAGTTCCAAAATACTTGAGCCCCTATTAATAGGGGCTATCAATCTTGTTTGAGATATTGAATGTTTCATCCGCTAGCTGGATATTTTCTGGTATTTCCAGGGACCTTGCGTTAAATGAATGATTGGGAAGATTTCCCGTGATTTGTGGAACAATTATACACGATAAGAAAGATTCGTAACTGTTGAATCTGGATTTAATTGCTACCTCCGTTTTATGAGCCTTTTGTGTTGAAATTTGGCCAATGCCAGTAACAGCTAAGCTAATTTTGGTTTTCTGCAAGCCTAAAATATTACACATGTCTTGAGTTATAAAATTTGACTGGCTGCCGCTATCCAGAAGAGTCCTACATTTATAATACGATCCAGAACTACTTACAACTATTAAAATTGCAGTGGACAATAGCACTTGTTGATGGTAATCGTTTAATACGTGATTAATATTGGTGGATGGAACTTGATTAGCTTCAGTAAGAATTGCACTGTTATCTGTTAAACAGCCTTGGTAGTGTAATGACTGGCGTGCCGGACTTTCACCCAAGCGGCCCGGGTTCGACTCCCGGCGCTGGCAGATCTGGTTAAGGTTTTCTGCAGTTTCCCTTAGCTGTAACACAAATGTGGGATTTGCGCTGTTCCATCTATAAGTCGGCTGCAGCCGCACATTGGGCCTACATAATAATAATAATCGCCCCCTCCCTCCCGCACAAGCTTATAGCTTCTGGGGCCTTGGTTTAGGTTATGGGTTGTAGTAATTATTATTATTATTATCTGTTGTTAATGAAATGTTTTGGGCTGCCGTGCTTGGAAGATTTCCGGCAACTGGGTTGTTATTAATATGTAGGAGTGAGTGATGCTTTCTCCTACAGGATCTGCATCCAGCAGATCTACAATTAGTGGAGTAACGCTAAGCAAAAAAAGAGCGTTATCTCGGAACCGGTCCAAACTACTTCGATTTGAATAATTTTTTTTTAAAGTCTTGTAAATATAAAATACTAAAACCTTTACAAATTAGAAATTGACGCTCAGAACGGGAAATGTGGTGAAACTCGAATAACCTAAAACCATAACCAAGTGGTCCCGCACCGGTTGTTCGACCATCTCAGAACAGGATAATTTTTGGTGTGTTATCACATCTATGTATTGGTAGTTCGAAGCCACTATTAATTTATTTTTATTCCTTTTGGTTTAAATACGGCAGCCATATTTGTTTCGTGGTGCACGACGTTTCTTGCACTTTTCTATGTAAACGAAAATCTTGATATCTCAAGAACAGTTGGTCGTAGAAAGTCGCGGTAAAAGCCATTGCATTCTTCACATGTCGAGCTACATTTGTTGTCCTAAACATAAATTTTGTAACATGCTTCCTTATGGGCGCAAATTAAGTCCGGAGTTTAACACTTTTTTTGCAAAATTTCGGCTTTTAGAGTGTCATATTTCCAGATAATGGTGAAGTATCAGCGCTCATTTTTTTAAAAAAGTGCACAGTTAAGGATAGTTTATGTTCAAAATATTTCAAATCTGAAACTTCATTATTTGGTATTTATGGGCTTTTGAAATTCTCGTTTTCTTTATTTTTGAGCAACTTTGGACCTCAACATCTCTTATGGTCATGGATGGATTTTTTTATATTACTTGCATGTGAAGTAGCATATGATGGCAAACTATGGTAAAAATTTTAACTTTGTTATTATCGTGAGGACAGAGTTATGCTCAGTAGAAAATTGTAAATGTATACCCATTTCCATTAGTATTAGTATTACTGAGTAAATGTACTTTATTCTGGTGCTAATATTGGTTTGGGAAAGTAAAATTATTATTATTACTATTATTATATATGTAGTTATATGCTATTGATAAAAGTCCTTGCAGTGATAACTAAAGTAATTAACATAACAAGGGTGCTTTTTCTTTGTATTTTCTTCCGTGGCCGATTTCCCTCTCAATCCGTGTAAATTGAATGACAACTAACATGAGCATAACTCTGTTCTCAAGCTAATATCAAAGTTGCCATTTTCACCATAGTTTACCATCATATACTGCTTCATATCCACATAATATAAAAAAATCCATTTATGCCCATTAGAGATATTGATGTCCAAAGTTGCTCAAAAATGAAGAAAACGAGAATTTCAAAAGCCCATAAATACCAAAATAATGAAGTTTCAGATTTGAAATATTTTGAACATAAACTAAACATAAATTTTGCAAAAAAGCTGCAAAAAAAAGCAAAAAGACTTCGAACTTAATTTGCATCTTACAAAATTTATGTTCAGAATAGCAAATGTAGTTCGAAATGTGAACAATGCAATGGTTTTTGCCGCCACTTTCTACGACCAACTGTTCTTGAGATATCAAGATTTTCATTTACATAGAAAACTACAAGAAACGTCGCGCACCACGAAACAAATATGGCTGTCGTATTTAAACCAAAAGGAATAAAAATAAATTAATAGTGGCTTCGAACTACCAATACATAGGTGTGATAACACACCAAAAATTATCCTGTTCTGAGATGGTTGAGCAACCGGCGCGGGACCACTTGGAAAATTTTTAGGTTATTCGAGTTTCATCACATTTCCCGTTCTGAGCGTCAATTTCTAATTTGTAAAGGTTTTAGTATTTTATATTTACAAGACTTTAAAAGAAATTATTCAAATCGAAGTAGTTTGGACCGGTTCCGAGATAAAAACGTAAGGTTACTCCACTGATAGAGTGTGGAGTGCGAATTTCTTAAACAATTGTAGCATAATTTATGCGTTTTTACTTGAGCTATTCTTGACTGAACAGGCAGTGATTTGAATTCTTCGCAGTTGTAAATACTATGGCTATTTTTGCAAAATACGCAGATGGGTTGTTTGTTTGCATTTGACTCGTTGGTGCAGTATGGGTTTGAAATTTAAATGGTTTAAGTTTATTATTAAACTTTACTTCATTGCCCTGGCTCATGTTTAATGTTTCTAATAATGCACATCTACCTTTCTTTAATTCAGCAATAGTAGGAAATTCCCCGCTTATTTTATATGATTCCCATTCACGCATTGTAGTAATGTCTAATGTTAAGACTATAAGATAGATTAATAGCCCATCCCATTGATCAACTGGTTGGTCTAAAATGTTTAATGATCGTAAATGCTGAAACCCCATCGAGAAGTTGGCGCAATAAAACATGTGAATCTTTGGACAAAGTCGGCAAATTGAGTAACGATTTAATATGATTATTAACTATCAAGCGCTTATTGTTATATCTATCTAATAATGCGTTCCATGCTACTACATAATTAGCATCGCAAAGCTGCAAGGAATGTATAATCTGACTGGCTTCACCCTTCAATGATGCTTTTAAATAGTGAAATTTTTGTACATTGCTAGTGCTGTTATTGTTGTGAATAAGTGAATCAAAGGTGTCACGGAATTTGAGCCAATTCTCGTAGTTCCCTTCAAATGTGGGAAGACTAATTGTAGGTAGCTTCACTTGATTTAAAAGATTTGAAGGATCGAAGCTGCTGTTGGAATTAGTATGAGGCACTGAATGTGTAGATGTATTAGAATTGTTCTTCTTTAAAAGAGTTTGAGCTAATGCTATGTTAATGAAATATGAATTTTCAAAATTTTCTCTTTCTTTTTCGTTTGCGTTTATTTCTTCTGCTTTTGTTTGAAGGGATTCAATATCAAACTGAATATCGTTAAAATCATTTAAAATAGGTTGTACTGCCTCCAAACAAATGCTGAGTTGTGATAATGATAGTTCATCAGGATTCGGAACCTTTTTTATAGCATCTACTAGATTTTGGAATCTAGTAATATGGCCTTTGAGAATGCCGCGTTTTCTTGTTAAACTGTTTAAATCTACTTGCTCCCTTATATAATGCGAATAAGAATTTGAATAAGTATGACGTTTCTAACTCAAATAAAAGCAACAGGTTTTGGACAATGGGTATTGAGGTACAAGGAAAAGCGCACTTACGTTAATCCTTCCTAGAAAGCTGGTGTTGTTGTCCTAGCAGTGGACTAAGCGCTGGGTATTCCTGGTAGGATGAATCACCGGTGTAAGCAAGTACCAAAGGGTATGCTTGCGATGCTAGCTTGTTGAAACTCTAAGTAACGGTTTTTTGTGCGTCGTTCTTTATCTTCGAATTTTTTAGCAGCTTGATAACTTCAAGCGATGTTTTGATATTAATGATAATGTCTTTCGTTTTTGGTATCGACAACGGTACACGATATACCACTGGGTACACTTTAACTATTTCACGTTGGATTTTACCACTGGGTACACTTAACTATTTCACGTTGGATTTTACAGTATCGACAACGGAATATGATACCACGATATAACACCGGGTAATTATTTATTTCACGTGGTTCACATAAATATCCACTTCGAAGGACCAATATTTAAAAGATAAAAAACACTTCTTTGTTAAAACGTTTAATAATTTTATTTGAACTAATGATTTTTGTTGGACTGTAACTTGTACAGGACAGCAACTTATATACAAGAGAGTAAAAAATGTACTGTACTGTAATGATATCTTGCTATTTATATATCAAATACACATCATTACATACATATCCATCAGAGAAGCATTGAATGATGGAGATTGCCATAGCAACAATAATCAATAAAAAGAATAAATAAATATCTCAGAGAAGTTACATGTCTTTTATTGCCTTCTAGAAGAGATAACTCATAAGATTGTGTACAAGACCCCTATAAACGTCTTCTAAATACAACAGTACTACCCCTCACGACAAGTAACCCTTGCGCAATGCGCCCCAAACATGCTTAAGTCGACGATAGGCGAACATAGCCGAATAAATGTACTTAACAACAAATTTGTACAATAACATAATTATTAACCTAAATTTATAACGTAATTAAGAGAATACATTGATACAATAAATATGTAACCTAAAACCTAACAGAAGAGCCTATCAAAATATTACGGGTCATATACGGCTTATCTACTTTTGCTTCTCCTGGAAGTCTGTGTATCGTATTTTATTTATAAGATAATTAGGAGTATTATTTCTCGGTTTTTGTTGTCCTTTTGGTTTTCCTTTTGATTATATTTAAAATAAATATTCATCAAATCGCCAGATCTACTGGTTTTTGTTCCCTTGGATTTTTTTTTTGTTATAACGTGAGATTTCTGTCAATTGATTGTGGTAGCGATTTCACGGAGTTATAATTTGGATTTTCATTACTTTAAAAAAAGGGATATATGTATCTGTAAAATTGTTAATTAGCGAGTTTTTACTGAATCTCGTTCATATACCATTTGTGCTCGCTAATTTCTTAAAGAGGATTTACAGTAAATCACACCAGTCACAGCCTACCTTGACTGCAGCGTTAAGTGAAATATTCTTTCACTCAACGTCTGAAGCTTAATAATCTCCCAATGTCATAAACCAAGCCGTTTACCGTTTCCAATTCGATTGTTTCTATATAGCCGTAAAACCCTCATAGTTAGTTCTTTTTTGCGTTAACTATCGTTGTTGTTGAGACCTACTGAGGTACTCCTCAATTCCGTTTCTCAATTCGAACGCCATTCGTTCGATAGCAGCTGTAAAACGTATGTAGTACCTCTAGTGGAGACGTCGCGTCGCGTCCTGGATTGTGATTCGGATGCTTTCCAGATAAGTGCCGAGAAAGATAAGATGGCGGTGCGTCCATCAATTTAAAATATGAAAAATAAATACATGACAAAATACATAAACAAACGAATATATTTTGCAATATACGATAATTCTTAACCTAACATCACATTTTAGTATAGATATACAATCATTTAATGTATACGTAAACCATGTTTCAACATTTTCAAATTTAATAAAACGTTAGTAATCCAAGATTTTTAAAATCAATGACTTTTTAAAGTTGAAATTTTGAAACGCGAAAGAGGTTGTAATTAGTAGAATTATTGTAGGAAGTAAATTCACCAATAGCATGGAAAAACTAACATTTTTTTTTGATCTTTTATAACATGATTAGGCACTAGAATAGTTGTATAAGAAAAAAGTCTTATTAATGAATTATTTTTGTACTTTTTATAAAAATAGTATGCACAGAAAATAGTTCTATTACTCACTTCCTGGACTCGAGGGATATCTCGCCATCCATTTTCTCAGCACAAAGGAACGTTTCGCAACTAATTCATCTTTTCTAATTTTAGTTGGAATAAATATAGGTTCTTCGGGTTACTGTTTTAACTTTAACTTTATTATTAAATCGTTCTGAATCCACAAACGAAAATGTTTATTGGTGTAATGAAGCGTAGGAACGTTAATAAGCTTAACCAACAATTTCCTTAATCTCTTAAATCCAACAAAAAACCCAAATTAAATATAATTAAATGGAATCCAGAAGCAAATTGGGTAGCTGTCTTGTAAACATTAAATTAGACAACTGTTTATAAGTACCACTTACTGTACTTTTTTTACAGTCTATTAAAAGTAATCCTATGGAAGATACTATTAAATGCTTTACATAAATCAACTGGTCTTTAAGTCGAAATAGTTTTTATTAGTCCATTAAATTTTCAAAGAGTACAATTGGGACACGCAGACTATTATTTTATTTATTCTGGTCAAGCATGCTCAAGATGATGCTGACGTTTCCGTCAATTAAACAGCCATCGAACAATCATATAATTCATATATAAATATAATTAATACTTCTGTGCCTCATTTTCAAAGAAAGCGTATTTTTAATACAGAAAATTTACGAAATTTGTATTAAACTATTATGCAAAAATTGAGAGTATGGCAATATTGATGTTAATCAGATTTATAACATGTTTTATAATAATATAGTGGAAGTAGTTAATTCAGTAGTACAAGAGAAGGAATTTAAAGAGATATTGTTATGGTATAATAAGACCCTTCCTTGTTAACTTTTGTTCGAGTTCACAGCATTAATTTCTAGTTGGAGGTTAGAATGTTAAAGTCATTGTCATTTTATTAGTTTGTCAGTTATAGGTTAGAACTTCAATATCATGTAGTTTGTCAATGTTGTTAGCTATAAAGTTGTTATCTAGTCACATGTAATAAAAAAAAGGAAAGTAGAAATTCAATGGTTAATTGTAAATTATATTGGATAAAATTGAAATAAAAGGATATAAAGATTGAAGTTTCTCTTTTATTGGAAGAAATAATAAAATAAAATTCAATAAAATCTATAAATAATAATTTAATAAAATATAAAAATATACTAATAAAAAGAAGAAGGATAGAAAAATAATAAGAAGGAGAATAAGGTTCAGTATTGATTAAGAAGAATAAAGTATAGAGCAATATAAAGAAAGAGATAGTTAAAATTTAAATCATCAAGGAAGTTGATTACAAAGATATAAAAATAAGAAGGAAAATAAGGTCCCGTATTGGATTAGAAGAAATATATAAGAAGATATAATTAAAATCTAAATCACCAAAGAAGTTGATTACAAGATAGAAGATTAAGAAGAAGGTTCCATATTATGATATAAATGAATATTGACGCAGTGACGAGGTGTTAAATATAAGATACGTGTAGTTATATAGCTTGAACTCGCATAATATAAATATTTCCCTGGGAGTATTCATGTTCTAGGTTATAATAGTGGACAGTTCCAATATATAGAAGATTAATGTTGCCAACTATATTGAATGGAACAGAAGGTTATCTTGTCATACATGTCCACAACAATATATTATATAAATTGTTGGTATAATCAATCTATTTTAATGTTACAGAGAAAAGGTGATTTAGAATATAAATTATTTAAAAACTACACAGAAAAAAATATGTTGTTAATATAACTACAAATGCAGTGCAATCTATCACAATGAGTTGTAAATATAGTGACAACACCAAAGGTAAGTCAGATTTACTGGTCATTTGCAGTAAATTGGTTTTAGTAAAGTTCACTATAATTGTTGCAAATTTTTAACAGGACTGTGATATAATCATATAATCTACTTCGCGTGTTGTTGTTGTTGAAACTTGTCCATATGAAAATAGATAGTACTAATGGATGTTGTGGTTGTAACACCTAAGCTTTAGTTGACTTTACAGTTACTGTGTAGTAAAATCTACTACTATTAAGTATGATTCACTTTTCACACGGTTGTTATCTTTACAAAATTTTTAAGTAATGCTAGGAAGCTGTAAAGTTAATTGTACTACACCATTGTTGTCACAATTACATATTTATGTTGCTACTTTTACATTAGAAATTAGTTGGAACTACTAAAATTATTATGTAGCTTTTACAACAGTTGTAATATATTTTACTATAGTTTCTTAACAATGCTGAATTTACAATTAATTTGTTAAAGAATTTGTAAAATCTTTTTATTTTCACAAAAATTGTGTACTCTGTATTTCAACTGCCAAACAGTTATCACTACGTTTCTGCTGTCATGATCAATACAAAAACAACAAATTTTACTTACTGATATTGATTTACTTTTTTTACTGGTAATTATAAGTAAAAAAAAGTAAATAAATATCAGTAAGTAAACATTTTGAATTTGTACTTATCATGGCAGCTTCACAATAGAAACACACATTTGCAATGGTTGGACTAAGCCACCATCAAATTTTATCTCAGGGTTCGTTTATTTTGATGCAGGATCGGGAGACTGCAGTAACACTGGTATTTCTTCTTTATTAAATTTAAATAATAAGAATAAAAATAAACATATACACTGGTACACACATAGAACATAACAAGTCAAATAGTGCGGTGTTCATATACGCGACCACCCAAGACAGAGGCTTCGTCTTGAGTCCGAACAACCCCTCGAGCGTTCTTCTACACACACCTCTGCGCACGCTCGACTGACGCTACACTTCTTCAGGCACTTAACAGATGTAGGCGCGCACTTATTTAAAAAAAATAAAAACTCGAACCACTTCATCCCCCCCCCCTACTTAAATATAGTTACAAAGGGTAACGGTATTTAAGTATAGAAAAACAAATGAAAGATGCATTTGTACTATAATATAAAAGAATAAACTAAAATGTTAAAGCGACAGATCATAAATCATCATCACGCAGTTGCGAAGTCTTATATAACTTCAAATTTATGACATTTTGTTTCGAGATGTCATTTCCGTCACTGTCCGAAATTATGTATGAATTAGGTCCGGCTTGCCGCTGAACATAGAATGGCCCTTCGTATAGTAGAAAGAATTTCTTTATGATGCGGTCTTCTGTTTTGGGATCAAGTTGATATAAACAACCCCCCCACTCCATAGCCTGAACTATCGCACTGTATATAAAAAAACATCATCCAAGTTAGGATGAGACAACATAACTGCATTTAAATAACACCGTTTTATTTCTAAAAACGCATTTTCTTCTTCCACCCCCCTAGTTCAATTTAGTTCCCTTTTTCAGCAACTTTAGCAGCGGCACCGTTAAATCAGCATGACCTTTGCAAAAGCGCTGTTCATAATTCACAAGCCCCAAAAAAGCTCTGAGACCCTTTATATTTCTTGGACGTGCAAATTTTTCAAGATACTCGACACGTTTTGTATCCATAGTAATTCCCTCTGAAGAAATCACATGGCCCAAAAATGAAACATTTTCGCGGAAAAATTGAGATTTTCTTAACCTTATTGTTAACCCAGCGCTGCTTAATTTATTTAAAACAACGTCTAGATGTTTAAAGTGGTTATCTGCTTCATCGGAGAAAATCAATAAATCGTCGACGTAACAAAGCGTAAACGAAGAACACTCCGGCCCCAACACCCTGTATAAGCATCGAATTAAACTCGCCATCGACGTGGATAACCCGAACGGTAGTACATTAAAAATAAAAGACTGACCCTCGTGTACAAATCCTAGATATTTCCTATCTTCTTTCCTAATCGGTATCTGCCAGTATGAGGATGTTAAATCTAACGAACTAAGTATTTGCCCACTTGTGAAAATAATTAATAACTCGTTGGCGTTAGGTGGTGGTACAAAATCTTTATTCATACGGCTATTTAACAGACGCGCATCTAGGCAAACTCTTACTGATTTGTCCTTTTTAGTAACAGTAACTAATTGTGAAATAGATTCAGTTTTTTCAGCGCTTATGATCCCCCAATCAATCATTTCTTTAATTTGTTTATTAACCTCAGCACGATGCGTAAACGGAATCGGATATGACCGAACGTAAAATGGACTATCGTCTCGTATCGATATTTCATGTTTATAATTATTTACAACTCCGGGACACTCTGAAAATAAATCCTTATAATTTTCCAAAAGAGCTACCAATTTATTTTTATCACTTTCCTTTAGAATTGTATTATTTGCAGCTTTTTGCAGATCGTCTTTACTGTAACTATGTTTTTCAACAACTTTATTTTCGTTTAATTTGGATTCAGCAATTTTCTCTTCCTCGCAAATGTTTAAGGTAACCGATCTATTTACATTTACTCGAGAATAAAAATTTGCACTGCAGATTTTATCATTTACCAGGTAAGTCATCGTTAAATTTTTAAAATTTAATTGAACCTTGTGACGACATAAAGACGCATCCTAAAATAACGTCTCTATTTAAATTCGGGATAATTAAATAAGTAAAATCAATACGTTGATCGTTTACAATAGTCGGTAACGAGGTTTGGTGTTTAACCCTTTGTACTATTGATTTCATAATTATCTAGGACAGCAAGGCTAATATGACCTTGCTGTCCTAGATCATTATGAAACCAATAGTACTTTTCCTCCGACTGCAACGCGAATCGTGACGCCAGCGACGGGTTACACCGGAGCGTTTAATTCATTTTTAATTTTATCGAAGAACCTATCTGAGATCGCCGAAATTTCACTACCGCTATCTACAAGAATATCTACGATTTGATTGTCAATTTCACCTTGGACAACAGGTACAATAACGTTCTTACCTTCCGATCGCTCAGGTTTATCTTCTATTTCGCTTAGTAAATTCTCTTTGCTTTCGTTAAAATGCGTTATAAGATTAATATTTTTAATTGTTCCTGGTCTTCAAATATATTTCATTATGGGTATTGACTTCATTGAAAAATATGGTGTAAGTATAAATGGACAAAATAAATGTATAGAATTAAAAGAAAAAAGTAAAAAATGGATTGTACCCAATGATAATGTTGATAAAAATGTAAGTTTGTCTGACGAAGGGCGTAGATCTCTTCGAGCAGAATATGATGAGGACGAATTGATAGTGAAGGAAGAGGATATAGTATTGTACACCGTTTTACAAAGAATTATAAATGAAGAACAAATAGGAACACAGAATGAAGAAATAAAACAAAGATTAGAGAATTTTATATTGGAACATGCAACATTATTAAATGAAGAGCCAAGATGTGCGTCAGAATACGAACATCAATTGGAAATCACAAATGCAGATGGATTTCAAACTAAGAATTATCCTATTCCTTTTTCTTATAGAAGGTCAAGGAAGAAATTTCAAAAATGTTAAAAGATGGTATAATCGAGTCCTCAAAGACTAATTTCATTAACCCTATTGTTGTTGTACCTAAGCAAGATAAATCTCAACTACGACTATGTTTGGACGCGATAAAACTTAACGCCATCACTAAACCACAATATGAACAACCACAATCTTTTTGAGGAATTTTGAGATAAAACATAAAGCAGGAAAACTGAATGTAACTGCAGATTACCTTTCAAGAAAAGACAATCAAAGCTGTGATAAACCTAACCAAATTTTAATAGCTCTAAATGAATTTGTTAAATCGGGAGAATGGATGAAAAAGACATTTTTAGATATACAAAACGATCAAAACATAATAAACATCAGAAGAAAATTAGAAGATGAAGACATAGAAGAATTAAAAGGTTATAGTATAAAAGAGAATTTATTAATTAAGAAGATTGGTAAAAATGAATTGACAGTAATTACAAATAATTTAGCTGAAAAAATCATAAAAACGATTCATGAAAATTATGCTCATATTGGGATAAGAAAAACGTTTTTAGTTTTTAGGGAAACCTTCTATGTTAAGAATGATATTAAGTTAATAAAAAATTTCATAAATAATTGTGAAGTATGTTTGTTTAGTAAAGAAAAAAATTATAAGAATGTTCATAGTACTTTAAGCATCAGGGTAGATAATCCTTGACAATTAGTAACAGTTGATTATATAAATAATTTTGGTTTTCATTTAATCATGTTTTAAGATCATTAAGAACATTTGAGAATGAGGTAGGAAAATTGCAGATAATGCTACTTATTTTAATAACAACCGTTTGGTGGATAGTTTAAAACAAAAAGATATTAAAGTTGTTTTTTGTAGCGTCAGACACCCGCAGGGTACACAGTAAAAAATGGAGTGTTACATCTTACACTCAAATAACACACAGAGTGGTTCCTATTTATCCACACTAACGAGTGTAAATAACATTGGTCTTAAAAGTGGTAATAGTAGATTACTTACCGAGGCGGGAAGTAGAACATTACGCGGAGAGCAATGCTGCTGCCCGAGGCGCGAAGCGCCAAGGGCAGCAATTGCTCGACGCGTAATGTCTTCCCGCCGAGGTATGTATACTATTTTATTCACAATCGTACATAATTATGTTCTTACATTGGTACCTTATACTTGATATATGAAGACACAACACCAGCGTTTTTATTCAGGTGGCGATAAATTACAATTGCTGCAACAATTGTCAAAGTAAATTCGTGTCACTACTAAACCAAATTTAATTACATTGCTCCTAATTGCAATTTACACGATTTAAAATGCCTGATAGTGAAACTGATGTAAGTTGCACACCACCGGAATAGCGAGAAGTTGCTAAAACAGTGACTGACTGTTTGTTACCTGCTAAAAGTAAAGATAGATACGAAAACTTCTGCCATCTGTTGAGAATATTTAGAACGAGCAAAAGGTAAGTAATGGATATTACTAACCAAGAGAACTCATTACTAACCAAGAGAACTTATTATTGACTATGATGTATAATAAACTACTTTCTAACTTTTTAAACGTCAGTAATGAACACATTATGTATCGATTGTGAATAAAATATATAACAACTTTAACCTTCAATGCAGGTTAAAGTCATGGACACTGAGTGTAAAAATGACAACCATATTGTTGAGAAAACATTTGTTGAGTGTAAAGTATGCACGAACTGAGTGTTAATTTCCCATTCTTTTAGTGTAAAAATTATTACTTATAATGGTAAGGAACATTTTTTTTATGGAAAAGGAACCAACTATAGTGATTACAATCATTTATTGGAGTGCAAATAACTATTTTGTTTGTGTAATTATATACTTCTATTTTTTGGTTCAGATATTTTTTTATAATTTAGGATAAAACAGAAAAAGGTAAAAAAATACTGCACACAAATATTAGTTTTATTTTAAAATATAAATACATTCTAAATCTAAATAAACCAATGTAAATACATATTGTGATGATTTTCCTTCATTATTTGAAAATCATGAATTCTTAATTTTGTTACCCAATGTAAAAAAGTTCAAAGTTGACTGTTTGTGTTTATCATTTGTAATTATGAATTGAATTTTTAAAAGGATTTATTGTTAAAACTATTCAAGTTTGAGTTAATTTATTTATTGGATACATGTATATAGTAACAAAATTTAATCAGGAAAACAATTTTGGGTCTACAGGATCTTCACTTCCAGTTAAATCTGAAAAAGAAAATGTATTAGTTACAAAGGTTTATAAAACAGTACAAACATTATTAACAGCAATAAAAAAATAGTCTTGACGACCATATATAGTTAGTAGGGTACATAATACAATTGCTTTATCGACAATAATCAAATTACTGAAATAATGATCAAGGTCAAGATATTTTTTGAATAAAATTATAAACTATCAAAATATATGGAAAATAATTGCAAGAAAAACAATATTAAGTTACCAAGGGGTAGTGATGTAAATAAAAGGGGGAGATGAATTTAATAAAATGATAAAAATGGTTGTAAATGAATTTACAAGTGAGCAACAAGTGAAGAAGAAGTTAGCAATAATCTTTCTTGAATAGTAATCAAGAAATGCTATTTAAGAAAGGTAAATAAATAAAAAGAAAATTGATCTCACCGTTTCAGTATTGACAGCTATCCAGCCCAGAGAACGGTTTTGGGAGTACCACAGCAGCAGAATCTTGAAGGGCATAACACCAAGCAGCATGCAGCTACGAAAGAAAATAAAGTGAATCACAGAATAAGGTTTGTGGAAATAGAAACAAGTGTATATAAAGCATATCTAGTGTTTCTCATAGAAAGAAAAGTAAATCCAATTAAAAGAAAATTATGGCCTAAAAAAGATAAATGGTTAAATTATAAATACAGAATTAATAAATAAAAATATGTACAATATAATAGGTACAATATTTAAATATTATAGAATACCTTATAGACAAAATGTTATAATTTGTATATTATATTATTTACATATTATTATTTACAGCCGTACTATAGATAAATTACACGCTTGTAACACAATGTTTATTAATGTTGCACGCGTGTAAATCTTTCTATAAGTACGGCTGATAATATTAAAATAATAAAAAAGTGAATCTTTACTACTAGGAAATCAACATTAGTTTTGAACAATTACCTATGAGCTCCTTTGTATGATTAGGGTAAATGACCCAGTCATCACCATCATGACCACCAGTTTCTGTAATTAAAGTTTTATTAAATTTATTATTGACACATTCTAATTTACATTACAAACTTTACCTGTAATTATAGAAACGACGTTTAATGTCACTAATCACAATGTCAGTTCTTAAGAATCACACGTGAATTTTATAAACACATGTGCGCCATCGCCGCCATCTTTGTAAGCTGAGTTCGGCCGTCAATACCTACTATACCAATGCGTAGAGCGCGGCAATAATTAAACTATGGAAGTATAATTTCATTACATACATACTTAGGGTTAGGTACTACATAGCAGGAACCAGAAACGGTTTTGCATTTAAATTGTTCCTTGTAAACCAAAAATCTGAAAATAATTTTATCTATTATTTATCCACAATTCACGTAAAAATAATTATTTTTATTTATGCATAATGATGACTTAAATTACAATGGATCAACATGGCAGCTAAAACTTTTACATAAGAAAAAGCTGAATAGACACAACCAGGACTGGAAATTATAGTTTTAAAATCTTACTTACATAATTGCACAAGATCGTAGAAAGATGCATCCTCTTCTATTTTAGCATATTTACTTTTATTGGCTAGTTGAATCTTAAAAATCATTGTTGTCACTTTCAAAGAGAACCAACTGCATTCAAACACAAACAGTAAATAAAAGTGCTCTCGTCCAATCGTGATTATTCGCGTTGGATGTGGATGTTCGGTGGATGACACTCGCGAGGGTTAAATCGGTTTTGTTGGATCTTATTAACACTCTTTAATGTTGTTAACATGCTAGAATAGTGAAATATATTTTTTGAAAGATTACTCTTACACTAACGAGAGTATCTTTACTAAATTCAAATGATTTTTGTACACCAAAAACATTATTCTTACCCATTTTTTAAATTAAGATAATACTCATAAGAAACATGGTGCTGCGTGTTAATTTTAGTTGTTAATTTCATTCACATGAGTGTAGAGATTTACACTCAGATATTTCACCACACGAAATATGTTTTTCACCACCACTGCATTTTTTACTGTGTAACCCCACTGAAAGGTATATAAAAGAAATCATTAAATATTTTCGAATATTAACACACCAACATCATAATAGTTGGGTATTTTATTTGCAACAACTGGAAGATTTTATTAACCAGGTTCCTAATACAGTAACGGAAATCAGTCCAATAACATTAATAAATAATAAATAATAAAAGTTTTTCCAGAACAACCTTGGAGATCTTCACAAGAGGTTGTTAGTATAAATGAATTATTAGAGGAAGCCAAAAATAGGATATATAAAATGCAAATCAAATATCAAAATAGACAAAATAAAAAGATTAAAAAAAACTATATTCAAAATAGGGAATCTAGTAATTGTTAAAAGGTTACGGGTCGCGAATAGGCCTCAAAACATATGTTCTAAACTATTAATACCTTTTGAAGGTCCGTATAGAATACCAAAATATTTAGTCAAGGAAATACCTTCCAATTGAATTATTTAAATGATGAAAGTAGGGGAAAATTTCATATATCGTTGATATACCCTTATCTAAACCAAAATACATGAAATTAAAAGAGGAAAGAAGAATAAATTGTGTTAAAACAAAATACTGTATATAATTGTAAATAAAAGGGAAAACAATGTTTAGTTTTGTTCATGTAGAATTAGAATAGAGAAATGGGGTTATGTAATTTAATGTTTATGACATAACTTTTTAAACCTTAACCTAAAAATTTTGCAAAAGTCAAATAAACCTTGACATTTGTCAAAAAAATTAAAATGTTGTCAAATTGACGTAAAAAAATATAAAATAATACATTATGCCAACCTTGTTGGTGAGAAAAAAAAATAGTTACAAAATATTAAATTTGGAAATAGATAGTAAAGTGTATATATAGTGTATTCAAGATAACGAACAACTAAACAAATGAACATTTCTGATGTTTCTATGGTTATATAAAGACGTTATTACACTAAAAAATATAAATATTTTATACCGTGATTCGCAACCTGCTTTATCGACATGTCAATTCACGCCGATAAAGAAGGTTGTACCATGGGTAGGAAAGTCTTATGATCAAGGCCGTGCAAACCATTTGCGCGCGAATTACAAATTATGATTCATCACTAGACGCAAGAGATGGTGCTGTTGTTTCTATTGGCGATAAAAACATGTAGTTGAGATCTACTATACCTTAAAACAATTGCTGACCGCGAAAAAACTTTGTTTTTGGCAATGTCACTATTATTACATTTTTTTATTGTATGGACATTTTAGTAGTGTTAGCCGAAGGAATAAGATAAAAAAAGTAAAATAAAAAAACTAATATAGAAAAATTGTTAAAAATGGTGTTTTCCTGTTGTGTGCCTTCATGCAAAAATACAAATAAAGTACAAAAAATGCATATGTTTCCAAGAGATGAAAGGGTATGTATAAGATATGAATACCTATTATATTGCTTATAATATTATCTATACTACATATTAATTTATCTGAAGCTGTTTGGAGATTTTATAATTTAAATCATAATTTATAATATGTGTACCTAATCCTAATAGCTACTACATATAAATTCTGAAGTGAAATACTGGGTGATTTTTTAAATTTCTGATCTAGAAAGCCATGACATAATTTTAAAACAAAAGATGCGGAAAACGTAGGGCGTAGTTTGAATCGTTCGATTTGTCACAACTGTCAGATTTCAAAAATGTTGACATAAACATAACCTACTCCAGTGTTGTTCTCGCTTCTCGCGAATAGCAGTGTGATCAACGCTACGCCCTACGTTTCGGTGACCTTCGATACGGCGTAAAAATCACGACTTACTAGATCAGAAATTTAAAAAATCACCCGGTATATACTTCTAGATATATAAATTATGGCTGAAGCAAGTGTGAAACTCTAAACTTTCCCTATTAGAAAATGTGACTGTACGAAACAATTATCGAGTATGTGATAAACATTTTTCTGAAAGCGATAGACTTGTTGGTCGAAGTGGAGCAAATTTTAGAATTGGTAGTGTCCCATCATTGAACCTACCACCTCAAACAGAAGGTAGCAGTATTTTGTATTTTATTTGTTAATATGTTTTTGTTACTGTAATATTTATTTACATAAGTAGATATTACATATTATAGCTGTTAAAACCAATTTCAATTTTCTGTTTTTTATATTTTCCTCATCTTATAGATCAACAAGTGACTACACCTGAAGTTAAGGAATGAACCTGCAGTTTATGATGAACCTGCAGAACCTCTGGCTAATTTTATAATGGAAACTGGCCAAGAACCTTCATCTAGAGGAAATTTTACGATGGAAGAAGAAGAAACACTAACAGAAATTAGTGAACCTTTTCCTAGTATTGTGGGATTGGATATTGATAGAGAGGTTCCTAAATTAATAGCCACCGCTACAGTGATATCAGTAGAAGGTATTTTTTTTCATAAATGTATTTATGCTAATACATCCTTATTTGAAATTATACTACAGGTTTATGTACAGCAAACAATTAATAGAAGAAAAAAATAAATAAATCAGTTTACTCTGTATTTACTCTAGCTAACAGGTACTCTTTTGCAGGTAGTTCCACAGTTCACACAAACATGAAATATGTCGATAAGTCACATCCTTTTAGTTTAAAAATCTCTCGGAGACGCGAAGGTAATTTTATTAAATTAATGTATATATAGTTTTTTCTGCAACTCAATAAAATGATTCATGATTATTAGTAAATATCGGTTACTTATTTCAGATTTATCAAAACGTAGCAACATCCTTCATTCCTTAGGAGTGAGAACAAAGAACCAGTTAAGTCCAAAAGCAAGGAGACTTCACAAAGTAGTAGGGCAGTTGAGGAACACTGCAAAACGTTTATTTGTACAACGAGTAAACCTCAAAGAACGTTTAAGAACAGCAGAAGAATTTTTAACTTCACCACATTATCTAAGCTTGAGGCTTAATGCTGTAGCATACAATTTTGTGCGCATGCAATTACGTTTACAAACAGTACCTGCTAAAGGTAGAAGATTTTCTGTTGAAGATAAATTATTTGCATTGACCTTAATGAAAAACAGCCCGAAGGGATATCGATTATTATGCAATTATTTTGCTCTACCTTCCACAACAACTTTAAATAATTTGTTAAAAAATGTCCCTTTAGAGAGTGGTGTAAATAGAGCAATTATGAATAGTTTAAAAGTGCAAGTAGACAAAATGAAAATACAAGATAGATACTGCACAATTGTATTTGACGAAATTGCTCTGGAACCTGCATTGATTTATAACAAAAGTAAAGATATCTTTATTGATTTTCAAGATAATGGTTCTAATGACAGATCACCAATATTTGCAGACAAAGCCATGGTATTCATGGCAAGAGGGATACATAAAAAATGGAAACAACCTTTATGTTATTTCTTTAATGGCAGAGGCATGAAGGCTGATAATATCTCAAAATATATCAGGATTGTTACTTACTATGTTAATAATTAGTTTATTGAAATCATGAAATAAATAAAGATTATTAAAAGTTTCACAGTTTTATTAAAATATACCTGACAATATTGTTTCGACAGCTATGCTGTCATTATCAAAGGTAATATAATTATAAACAAACACGTCGCTAAGGTAGATACAAAATAGGTAACTAGATAAAATAATAATAATAATAATAATAAAAATTAATAATAAAAATCATAATTAAACATCTAATACTTCCAGTAACGGAGAATTACTGAGCTCAAGTTGTTCATTCATTAAAGGTACCCTGAGTTTGTGTTTGTATATCTCAAAGGCTTCTAAAATGTCTAATTTGCGTTTGTTATTACAAAAATGTAGGAATTTAATATTATTTTGAGGAGTCATTGTGTGATTTTGTTCTAAAAGGTGTTTAGCGTAATTTGATTTTTCAGGATGTTTATTTTTGTAATGACGTACGTGTTCTTTATATCTTATGTCAAAATTTCGAAGTGTTTGTCCAATATATACCGAACTACAAAAAGAACAATTTAAACGGTAAATGCCCGATTTCATGATATCATGTGTTCTGTCTTTAGCATTAAATAAAAATGAAAAAGTGTTAGTGTTGGTTTTAAATGTTATTTTATAATTGTTGGTTTTTCTTAGTATATGTGCAATTTTTTCTGATATTTTGCCAAAATATGGTATAGATATGTAATTTGTGTCTTCTGTTTGATTGTCAATGGGATATATTTTTCATTTTTATTTAATGCTAAAGACAGAACACATGATATCATGAAATCGGGCATTTACCGTTTAAATTGTTCTTTTTGTAGTTCGGTATATATTGGACAAACACTTCGAAATTTTGACATAAGATATAAAGAACACGTACGTCATTACAAAAATAAACATCCTGAAAAATCGAATTACGCCAAACACCTTTTAGAACAAAATCACACAATGACTCCTCAAAATAATATTAAATTCCTACATTTTTGTACTAACAAACGCAAATTAGACATTTTAGAAGCCTTTGAGATATACAAACACAAACTCAGGGTACCTTTAATGAATGAACAACTTGAGCTCAGTAATTCTCCGATACTGGAAGTATTAGATGTTTAATTATGATTTTTATTATTAATTTTTATTATTATTATTATTATTTTATCTAGTTACCTATTTTGTATCTAACTTAGCGACGTGTTTGTTTATAATTATATTACCTTTGATAATGACAGCATAGCTGTCGAAACAATATTGTCAGGTATATTTTAATAAAACTGTGAAACTATTAATAATCTTAATTTATTTCATGATTATGGAGTTCCACAAAATAAGGCTGGAAACAATAAACAAGTACTGCTAAGAGCTTATATGTATCGAGTGTTTTTTAAATTTGACGTCAACGTAGGCTGTGAATAGTCGATTGTGAATTATTGGACAGATTTTGGATGCGAGATTTCTAAACCTAATGGACTTTCTTACGGACGTGTATTGTGGCGCCGTGATTGGTCAGCTTCTGTGGCGCACAAATATGAAATGAAAACTATCATAACAACTGACGTGTTTAGATAAATTCAATGTTGTTTTATAGTAGAGTGCATATTAATCCTGTTTGTGACTTAATAATAGTTTAATTAATAAGTCGTTTTAATTAATTAGAATTAATTAAAACGATAGATGTTTAAAGGTTTAACTATTAAAAGAAGCTTTGATATTTTAAATAAATAATATAATCGATTTCGTGCTGTCGAATACTGTGTCACAATAATTTAAACAGCAGGGTCGACTAAACTTTTTGCAAGAATTATCAGAACCCATCATCTCTGTTATATTATAAGTAAAATATTTTATAGAAAACGACCAATATGTAAAGTAGCAATAGTTGACAGATTCTGTATGTCATGCGCATTAGAAATTATGTCATGTCAATATTATTATGTTTATAATAGCGTTGTTCTAGAAAGATTATTTATTAATATTGTATTGAGTTGTGTTTGGATTATAATAAATATTTGAAATCAATATTAAAGATCATTATTATAACATGGTGTCATGGTGAAAACACAGGCATTCTTCATGTAAATAGAATGTTAGTAAGAGATATTAATCATTGAACTTTTAGCTCCAGTTCTTCATACAAATAGAACAGAATAGTGATAAACAAAGTTCTTCCTATAAGTTGAAAATAACAGCACTATGGAATTATCTAATGAACAATTAGCAAATCTAATTCAGCAACAAGCCACAGCTTTAGCATTATTAAATGAACAATTGTCAGCACGCACCAGTACAGTTCAAGAAAACATAGCAAATGTACCTTGGCCTGCAAGTTTAGAAATCGACAAAGGAGATATATATCAGAATTTTGAGAATTTTGTGTTAAGCTGGAAAGATTATGAAATAGCAAGTGGAATAGATAAGTGGTCACAAGCAGATGAACCACGAAAGGTAAAACTATTTATGACCATGATAGGAAGCAAAGCTTTAATCAAATATAATCGCTTTCAATTATCGCCAAATGATGAAGTAAATGTACAAACAGTAATCGAAACGATTCGAAAGAGGTTAGGTTCGCAAAAGAATGTAATCTATGATCGGGCAATTTTTAATAGTTGTAACCAACTTGAAAACGAAAGTTTTGATGAGTATCTTTTGAAATTACAAAAATTAATAAAAAACTGTGACTTTAAGGATTTTGAAAATGATTTATTACGAGATCGAATTGTGTTAGGCATTCTAAATAAAGAACTAAAAAAGAAACTGATGTCCAAAGCCGATCTAACACTGAAACATGCTATAGATATGTGCAAAATAGAGGAATTAACAGCACAGCGACTTGATGATATACAAGCAGAAAGTTCAGTAAAGAAACTTCAAGAAAACGTAAGTCATTCAAAAACTTGTTTGTTTTGTGGAAACATTCATCCGTTTAAGAAAGGGGCATGTCCTGCGTTCGGAAAAAAATGTACATTTTGTAAAGGTAGCAATCATTTTGCAAAGGTATGCAAAAAGAAGAAAGATAAAAGAGATTATAAGAAGGCAAAATATAAGCATAAAGTAAAAGAACTTACCGAAGATAGCCACACCGATGGAGATTCTAGTAGCGAGCAAGAACAAGAGACTAATAATCTATATGTAATTAATAAGATTATAGATAAATCACTACAAGGAGGAAATGTAGTAGTTGAATTAGACTTTTTGATAAATAAGACTTGGTTACCGATAAAATGTGAACTCGATACAGGAGCAAGCATATGCATCATTGGTTATAAGAATTTATGCAAAATGCTGAATACTAATATAGTCAAGTTAGCAAAATCAGAGCATAAACTTCAGAGTTTTGGAGGTAATAATGTTCCAATCAAAGGCGACATTTATTTACGATGTAAACGATACAACAAACTGTATGATATTAAATTTGTAGTAGTTGATGTTGTACATGGACCTTTATTGTCAGCTAAAGCATGCAAAATACTAAAATTAGTAAAATATTGTAATTTAATAGAAAATGTTGAGAAAGGCGCAGATTATCATAAGAAAGAAGCAGAAAAGTTGGTAGAGAAATATAACGATATTTTCAAGGGTTATGGAGCCTTACCAGGAGAAGTTGATTTGGAGGTAAATTCAGAAGTTAAACCAGTTATCCAAAGGGCGAGAAGAATACCCATGTCACTCAGAAGCAAATTAAAGAGAGAACTAATTGAGTTAGAAAAGAATGGCATTATTATAAAAGAAGATAAACATACCGATTGGGTGAGTAATATTCTAGTTGTAGAAAGAAATAATTCTTTTAGAATTTGTTTAGACCCAATTCCTTTAAATACTGCTTTGAAAAGATCAAATTTTCAATTTACCACCATAGATGAAATTTTACCTGAGTTGGGTAAAGCAAATGTCTTTAGTACAATGGATATTCGAAAAGGGTTTTGGCATATTAAGTTATCAGAAGAAAGCAGCAAATTAACCACATTTTGGACGCCATATGGCAGATACCGTTGGAAGAGACTACCATTTGGAGTATCGCCAGCCCCAGAAATCTTTCAAATTAGAATGCAAGAAGTAATATCGAATTTAAAAGGTGTAGAAATGTTAGCTGATGATCTAATTGTATATGGATGTGGAGACACTGAAGCAGAAGCATTAAAAGATCATAACATCAATTTAGAAAATTTATTCAAAAGGTTACAAGAGAATAATTGTAAACTAAACAAAAGCAAATTAACTCTTTGTAAGAAAGAAATAAAATTTTTTGGGCATAAGTTAACAGATAAAGGTATTCAACCTGATGAATCAAAAATCCAAGCTATTAAATCATTTCCCAGTCCTGAAAACAAACAGTCACTTCTAAGATTTATTGGTATGGTAACATATTTAAGTAGATATATAAAGAATCTAAGTTTACATATGGAAATTTTAAGAAAACTAACTCATGATAATGTACAGTGGAAATGGACACACGTCGAAGAAGAAGAATTTCAAAGAATAAAGAATATTGTATCAGACATACAAACATTGAAATATTACAATACCAAAGAACCAGTAATCCTTGAATGCGATTCAAGCAATTATGGATTAGGAGTTGCAGCTTTCCAAAGTGAAGGTATTATAGGATATGCATCAAGATCATTAAATAAAACCGAGCAGCAGTACTCTCAAATTGAGAAAGAATTGTTATCAATTGTTTTTGGTTGTGTAAGGTTTGATCAAATTTTAGTTGGAAACAAAGTCATCGTTAAGACAGATCACAAACCGTTATTAAGTATTTTTAGAAAACCTCTACTCAAAGCACCAAAACGACTACAGAAAATGTTAATGCTTCTTCAAAGATACAATATAGAATTGAATTTTATAAAAGGAAAAGAAAATACAGTAGCAGATGCTCTGTCTAGAGCTCCTATGGTTTATTCAAATCAGACGGAACAAGAGAAGAAAGACACGCACATATTCAAGATAATTGAAAATACTGATTTTGTACAGTATTTAGAAGTTACAAGCAAAAGGTTAAATAATCTAAAAGAAGAAACAGCAAAAGATCCTGTCTTGCAGAAAATTATTAAATATATTACAGAAGGATGGCCTAAAACAATAAGTATGGTTCCCGATGAAGTTAGAATATACTTTCAATATAGACATGAATACAGTCTTCTTGATGGAATAGTGTATAGAAATGATAGAATTCTAGTACCATTCAATTTAAGAAAAATTATGACCGAAAATGTACATGTAAGCCATAACGGTATTGAAGCAACTTTGAAGTTAGCAAAGAATAATTTATATTGGCCAGGAATGACGACTCAAATTAAAAATAAAATTCAAGAATGTCAAATATGTGCAAAATTTATGTATAGCCAACAAAGACCTACTATGACGTCACACGATATACCTATCTACCCATTTCAATACATTTCAATGGATGTTGTTATTACAGAATATGAAGGAAAACAACAAAAAATTTTAGTAACTGTAGATCACTATTCCGACTATTTTGAATTGGATATTTTGAAAGATATGACTCCTCATACATTAATAAGTTGTTGCAAACGAAATTTTAGTAGACACGGTATACCAGCCCGAATATGTACAGACAATGGTACAAATTTTAATAGCCAAGCATTTAAGCAATATTGTGAAAATTGGGATATAGAACAAGTATTCTCATCACCTTATCATCAACAAGGGAATGGAAAGGCAGAAGCAAGTGTTAAAATTGCCAAGATGTTAATAAAGAAAGCTAATGAAGGCAAAGAAGATTTATGGTACTCCTTATTACATTGGAGAAATACGCCAAATAAAATAGGTTCAAGTCCAGTTCAAAGATTATTTTCCAGAAATACCAGAACCGGAATACCCTGTTCGATAAGCAAATTTATACCAAAAGTAGTGGAACGTGTACTTGAAACCATCGAGTTAAACAAGAGAAACAGCAAATTTTACTACGACAAGAAAAGCAAATATTTACCTGAACTGAAAATAGGACAACCAATTGTAGCTCAATTGAATCCCAATACTTCGAGAATATGGACCCAAGGATTTGTTCAAGATAAATTAGACGATTCATCATATTTAGTTAATGTTAATGGAACGAACTATCGAAGAAACATCATAAACATCAAACCCTGTCAGATTTCAGAAGAAGAAGATAGAAGCGAAAGTAACAAGACCAGTATGAAAGAAACAGAATGGAAAAGAAAAGAAGAAGTTCCAGAGAGACCTACAACAATGGAAACGTCAGAAGAAATACCACAGAATCAGATGAAAATTCCTAGTAATCGTATTCATCAAGAAAACCAAATTGAAGTACCAAAGTCCGAGGTAGATGGAAGACGACCTACAAGACAACACAAGATGCCAACAAAGTTTAAAGACTATGTGACATTTTAAAGAAGGGAAGATGTTATATTATAAGTAAAATATTTTATAGAAAACGACCAATATGTAAAGTAGCAATAGTTGACAGATTCTGTATGTCATGCGCATTAGAAATTATGTCATGTCAATATTATTATGTTTATAATAGCGTTGTTCTAGAAAGATTATTTATTAATATTGTATTGAGTTGTGTTTGGATTATAATAAATATTTGAAATCAATATTAAAGATCATTATTATAACAATCTCTTTCAAATGATTATGAAGATTGTGGTCATTCACATTTTTAGAAATTTATTATGTAAATAGGACTAATTTTAATATTAAATGTGACATAAATATCAATATTTTAAATAATTTTCGAAGTTAATCACCACTGCTTGCAAGGAAAAAGCCTTTAAACTTGCAGAATATATCAAAAAATATAAATGTCATCAGTACATTATTAAGGATTTTAAATTAAAAAAGAAGGAAATCTAATGTAAAGCTCTTTAAAATAAATTATAGTTCGTGTGTGAGATAATATGTACAGGAAACTATTAAATCTATCGAATTGTTTCAAACTAGTAACAAGTTTCTTAATTCAAATCTGACGATTAATTAAGTTGAATAAAAAATTAAATTAAAAAGAAATCATGATACATATTTTCGGAGAATTGGAGAAAAACCATTTAAATGCATCTACAGATAAAGTAGTCCTCTAATTACTCAATAAATACCCATTTAATCCAAAAAACTAATTATAATCCACAGAAATATATAAAGCACAAGCACTTGTTATAAAAAATATTAATAAGGGGTAGCATCTAGCAAAGCATAAAACTGGAAATCACGTACCATTATTATTACGTACGATTAACACTATCATTAACACACAACAATCATAGCGCAACAACACGACAGTATTTAATAAATACTAGACACCAATTATTGTGACTTTTATATTGTAAAGATGAAGGCAAGCCGGTTATGAAACTTCTCAAAGCGCCGAAGGCCGTCCACTAGTGGGAACGTAAACAGCCAATCACGGCGCTACAATGTAGATCCATAAGAAAGTCCATTAGGTTTAGAAATCTCGCAGGTTGGATTTGAACGTTTTGACAATGACATTTAGGTAGGAATCACACTGCTCGATCGACCAGCATCGACCGTCCACCATCGGCTTAAAAAAATCGGTCAACCGCTGATCATTAAAATATTCAAATCACACTGGCCGACCTCGAGCGGTTTTTTCTTCCTAACCTCACTTTTATTAATTTTCTAATAAAATTTTCAAAATGAGTAGCAGTGGTGATAGCGATTCCGAAAATGTAATTGTTAATTATATGATTTTTGAGGAGATTAAGCAGAGGAGAAAGAAAAATATGAGCCCGAGAAATGTATTTAAAGCGGGAACAAGGAGAATTTTTTGTATTGTATCCGCTATTCATCAATGTTTTAGTGCAGCTTATAAGACCAAATTTCATCATGGGCTATTATACTAACTGCGGAAAAACAAAATCGCAATATTTTACATCCATGCCTATAAACTTTATACATAAGTTATGTTCTGATACACAAACTTTGCAAACACGCCCACGTGTTTGGAAATGCAAAGTAATAACGCGCATGCGATCGTCGACCTCAATCGGTCAAAATTCCAAGATTCCAACCCGTTTGAATTTCAGGCTGGACGATCGAGCATGGTCGACGGTGGACGGCCGATGGTCTAACAGTGTGACGTTGCGCATACAGTTATATGTGTTCGAAATTTAGGCCGGTCTCGGACGATCGACGTGGTCGAGCAGTGTGATTCCTGCCTTATTAATACGATCAAGATCCGTTCACAATCAACTACCCATAGCCGCCTTCGACGTCAAATTTAAAAAAACACTCGATACTATGTATCATAAAGCTTTTTTTACGGTGTCTGTTTATTCTAAAAAGATATTAAGTATTTACTACTGGTCTAATAGTTGTTTTGATTATTTGTTTTGTAACAAGGTAATAAGGTAACATTCAGCCATATGACATAGCAATAGAACCGAAGCCTCAACGTTCCATGTTTTCTATCGCCGGATAGAAAGATTCTGAAGAAGTAACAGTTAGAGAGAACGTAAAGGCGAAAGAAAAGCATGTTCAATGTAGATTCTGATTGAAATCCTGCCACTTAGAAGTTAAAAAGCCTAGTATTGGATGAAAAACTATCTGTTATCAATATCAAGTAACTAAACTCACACTCGGTTAAAAGCTGCAATACCTGCATTGTTAACGAGTGGAAAACATCTCGAGTTATTAAAGACGTATGAAAGAAACATCGTACTAATGACGGGGTTTTCTCCAACAGTACCAGATCCACAAGTATCAAGTCCAATAAATACGATATCCAGTAAAGCTGCTTGATTTTTGAATTTTGACGGTATATAAAAAAAATCTAAGCTTGAAAATGTATCGACCGGGGGCGCCACGGTCCGGACCGTTTGAGATGGCCATAATGTTTACATTTAATAGTAGTTGGTCATGGTACAGGATATACTCAGTGCAGAGACGCCACTGGTCACCTGTTGCATGGCCAACTGCATCGAGTAGAAGTAGGCCAGGGTAGAGTTCCTAAATGAAAACTTTAACTGTGTTATTTTAGAGTTAGGACACGGATGTCAAAATCTATCTCTTTCTAGGCCAAAACTAAGCTGTCTGAAACAGAGATACTTTTTTTCTCTCTTTTTACTTTAGTGACAACATTCAGCAGCTGTCAGGTATACATTTTAGGTTATGCTGTCATGTTTATTTTTATGAATGTAAAATTTCTTAATGTGCACATTATCATTTATTTATTGTTTGTAGAGAATTTTTAAAACTACTATAGTATATACATCAATTTTACGACAGTTTTTAATAAAGTATTAATTGTATCAAATTTCAGATTTATATAATTGTCATACTGACAGTTTAATTTATTAAACCAATTTTCATGATTACCAACCTTCTAATAAATAGTTTCAAAACATGAAATGTCACTAGGAAAATTGGACATGTGTGACTTAACTCTAAATAACACACAGCTCAGTTCATATTTAGGAACCCTAATTCATACTAATTAAAAATCATATCCTGTTTCTTTTATTTACTAATAATAGTAAAAACATTTACTATACGGCCGTGTTGTATGTAGTGTAATGATTATTATGTTAATATAGTTAACATACTACTAAAAACGTCTCTAGCGTTATTTTCATTTTCATTCATTCCCACTAACATATGCCTATTTAATTTACTAATAAGTTACGTTACTGTTTAACTTTTGGAATTCTTTTTTAAACTTTCAAACAGGTAGGCGAAAAACTGTTGCATGTCACTCGGACCGAAAAGCATTTGTAGCCCTAAGTTGTCCGCTGCCCTCGCTATGCTTCGCTTCGCTCGGGCATCACACAACTGCGGGCTACAAATGCTAATTTTCTGCCCTTGAGACACAATAGTATATTAAGTATCAAGAACAGTAAGGACAGTTTACCGATCGACGAAAATGTTTGGCGACTGAGAGAAGCGAAGTCGCCAATATTGGAGGAGATCGGTAAACTCCTTACTGTTTGAGATGCTTATACTATTTTTTGTACGACCATTATGAATACAAAGGTATTAACTAGGAAATATCCCCGAAAAAAATAGATTTAAGATAATTTATTTTTGCCCTGTATATCCACCAAACATTAAGTAGGTTTTGTCGTTACCATGGAGACGTTTGTAATTACTATTATTTTTGAATGTCACGATATTTGTCAAACTCGTGAGAATGAGTGAATCTGAAAACGAATATAATTTGGATATTGAAGAGGCCTGAGCAAATTTAAATAAACAACATGGATTTTTTTAAATAGTCCAATTATTTAGGAAATAAATGATTTCTCGCGAAAGAGACATCTAAAGATCATGCATTTTTTTTATAAATTACATATAATTTACTTACCGTTCTGTTTTTGACAGAACTGAACGGTAAGTAATTACTTACCGACGCGTTTTTGCTTAGCAACCAGTAAATATAACCTACTGTTCTAAAACCAAGTATGGTAAACAATCCGAAATAGCATGGTCGTACAAAAATGTATATGACTTACTTACGCCGCCATCCAGCAGATGGCGCGAGCGTCACGCAAATCAGATGTGTCAATTTAGGTTTGTTTGTCTGCTCTAACGTCTTCTTAAAACTTTTTGTTATTTGTTTGTAACTAGAGTAAGATAGAACACGTTTCAAAGTTGTTTGTTGGTAGAAAAGAAGTTGTTCTAGATGCAGTTAGAACATGCTCTTTCTGCTCCAACATAAACGTCCGAGCAAGTTAGAGGGCAAATAAACCAAACGTAAACATAACCAATACATCACTACATAACCTCAGAATAAATGTAAACCGTTATGTCAACTCGTGAGTACCGTGATCGTGATTTTTGTTGTACTTTTAAAAAATGTTAGAATCCATATGATGGTTGTTGAGAATCTAAAGATGATTTTTACCACAAAACCGTTTGATTGTAAAATCGTTCTCAACTGTCAATGCCATCTAATATTTAGATGGCAATGACAATGCGTTCAATTTAGATGTGAATTTTTTTTATAGAATTCTGGGACTGTACAATAACAAACATACTTTTTGTAGTGAGTATACCAGATATCTAGTTTTCTAGTGACAACAAGTTGCTAATGTTTTTAGGTTAAGTTGTCTAAAATATAAGAAGCGTTGGTCAGTATTTGCATGTATCTGTAATATTTTATAACATTACGTGCTGATATTGTTAACTTTTGTAATTTCTGTGTGTTATTTATAAAAATAAATGTATAAAACAGTTTAAAAACCGAATAAGAGGACATAAATCTGTATTTTATTTTCTCATAGTTTTGTGACATTTACAAAAACTCCAGATATGCCAATATCAAGAATTGACATTCACTTCCAAAATTTTATAATAATAACCAACTTAACAACAATTTGACAGTTGTATTCTAAGGTTGTATCTAAAGTGAACCATTTCGGTACTGGAGCTACACGAACATTAATGTTTTAATGGAATTTATGCTTCCACTGTAAAGGTCCATGCTCAATCTACGATTCTAGACCTGAGTAAACGATTAGTCTACAGCCCTCGATTTTCTGTCTGTAATTATCAATATATAGAACAGTTTACAGCTTACAATGTCCAGTATACAATGCACCGAGTTCTTTAGTTGCAGCTTATAGTCCAGATCTCAGGTCTTATATATGGCTTCCTGACTACTGTCTTCGACCAATAACTATACATCTACAAATTATTAATAGATCTGCGAGATCTGATTATAATATCCCATTGTTAAATCGACAACGTATAGACTTTAGCCAACAGTCCTCAAATTACACTTCAATTGTATCTTAAAGGTTTATTACGTTTTCTACCAAATTTAAAATGTTTATATGGATCAGTTCACTTTTAACTATTACATCCAATGTTGGAACAGACTTGTGCCCGGAAGACAGTAAATACGTTGGAGTAAACGATTATGCCACAACTTGCCCTGACTCTCGCCGTCCTTATTCTGCTGCCATTGCCAGATTCTTCTAAGTGTCCAGAAGAGCAGTCTTATAACGTCTGATCCCACAAGTGCTTAACTGTCTCATTTTTAATATACTCGAATTTTTCGTTTTTTTAACCTTTGCTTAGTGTCCCTGAAAAGATATGAGAATGCCTTCAGGATATGAAGACCCCCTTTGTGCCTTTTATAAATATTGTAGGAGACAAAGGCTGAAGGTCATTGGGTTTTCTGTAACAGTTCTAAGTGAACGCTCGTTGATGGTTGAGGCGACGAATATTAGGCAGGTTCGCAACTCATCATAAGCAAGTGTGGACTTTTGCAACATGCGATGAAGCAAATCTTTCGCCAACCTAATGGGTGCGTCCAACACACCGCTGGAAATACAGCGCTGCAGCAGCTTTCACAGCCGTCTTAGATTTAAAACCACGGAAGCAATAAACTCGTTTGAAATACATCATCGCTTTATACATATAATTTTTTAGTATATTATGGGACAAGTGGTTGAAATAAAATTTCAACGTTGAGAGTGGTTTTTTTCAACGAGCGATAGCGAGTTGAAAAAAGTAACTCGAGACGTTGAAATTTTATCAGCCACGCGTTCCATATACTATTTTTTCTTCGAATTTTTAGTATATGAATGCACTTTAGAAAAAAATATTACATTTAAGTGACAAAATATGACATTAAAGTGACATTTCTCTTGTCAGCAATTGAATATCGAACAGTTTGAAATTCAAAATCGCGGTAGTCCGATTATTTCAACCTCTAGAGGTTGAAATGCGATTTCAACCATTGTTATCGATTGCAAAATGAGTGATTTCAATGTCATTAGTAGAAAATAGTATATTATATACCCAGGCACTTTAGACCAGTAGTATATACGCTCTTTCACGTCCTTAAGGACATAATCGCAAAAATTCAAAATTTCAAAAGTTTTTTCCGATAATTTCGTTACATGTCATTCTGACAATTAAACTCTGTAAACGCCAAAATAACATAGTCTTAGGATAATAAATACTAACATTAACCGCGATTACTTTTTTTGTTATTTACCTGTTGTTGTTGTTATGGAAACACTTTACTCCCTCAGGCAGTAAAAGTGCTACTTTACTCCCTCTTTTGGGGGCTAAAGTAGAGCCTTATATATAGGACGTGCAAAAAATGCTTAAAGCGTTGACAAGTAACACTAGACGACTGATTTACTAAATGTCAATCATTAAAATGTCAGAGCATTTCGACAGTAGATAAAAGATATAATAAAAAGCTAAAAATTTTAAACGTTGGTTTTCAAATCTAAGACGGTTGTGAAAGTTGCAGAAGCGCACTCATTGGATGCGTCCAACACACCGCTGGAAATGCAGCGTTGCAGGAGCTTTAACAGCCGTCTTTTAACCATTTAAAATTTCTATTTTTTTATTATGTTTCTTCTCAAGCAGCATTTTAGTCATCGCTACGTACCAGTAACTACCGGTGGAACTATTATGTTTTTGCCACTAGTAGCAAGCACGTAATTGCTACGGTTTTGGTACGTGCCTCGAACCAAAATGGGGAACAATTTTTAGCTAGCAGATACGTTGCAGTAACCTCTCTGGAACTTGTCCAGCTACGTAGCTGAAACGTGGCGGCGTAGTAATTGCTACTTTCGTGGAACTTCTTTTCTCTTTGACACATCGTGCCGCGTGGTCGCTCTCTTACTCTTGTAACTTAGCAAATATTGTATGAATTTCTATACTAATGCTGCGATCGTCTCACAAAATGGATTACTATTTTATTTGTAATACGTACCTGATAATACAAAAGGCGATGAAATTTTTAATTATTTTGTCAATCCAGTATATCAAAATTATAAACCATTGCAACTTTTCTGTTAAACGTGATAATGATAGATCGAAAAGTAACAACGTGCCTTCTTTAATTATATTTTTTTAATAAAAAATGTCTAATAAAATATGACAAAAATATTTATAAGTTGATACACATGATAGAAACCATTTTTATATTATTCCCAAGGCACAATTTGGCACCAATTTGTTATTTTTATTGAAGGTTATATAGTAAAACATCTATTAACAATCATAACAAATTGCAAATTGATTAAGGTAGAAAGTCACCCAAACCTTACAACTCAAGAATTACATAATTTAAGTATATTTGGTAAATTCAATGTTGTTCTTTCGATTGATACCCGAAAAACGGAATTTCACCACGTATATACCGAGAAAACGATTAACAAAGTTGCACTCAAATACATTGATGTATATGGGTTTACACAGTATAATCAAGAACAACTTGAAAGTTTTATATTCAAACAACTCACCATATATATGAAAAACTATGTAACAATAGTTTAAAAATTGCGTTTTATATTGACGTTGAAAAAACTGCAGTTTACCTCTTATTTATTGAGATATTTCGATTATAAACTTGTATTCCAGCTGTAACCGGATGCATGACTGAAATCCCTGCACCTGCAAAATCCTAAATTGTATGATCGGCAACGTTGCTTCGCGCGGAAATTCAAATTTGACATGTTAGATGAGTTGTATGTTGGTATTTTTTATATTACTTGAAAATAATAAATAATTTACTAAATTTACTAAATAAATGAAATCAAATATAATAAATGAAATTGAATGAAATAAAATGAAAATTGTATGAATATTGATTTTTCTCATAACTTGTACGTCCTTCTTGTTATGAAATCATTTAACTATTTCTTTTTTAACAATAAATCTATTCTTTTCTAACATAAATAAGTTAATACTCTAACGTTCTTTTTAAATAATACTAAAAATGCTGTTTAATCGTCTATTAACCAAAGAAATATTATTAATAAGACTAATTACAAACACTATAATTATAAACTGTTAACGAGCTTAAAAGTACACTATTTACAATACAACATTTATTTACTACACATTTATATATGACTAGTAATTAACGACGCTCGTATCCAATTCACTCGTTGAGCAATGCTCTTCCTCGCGCGGCGGCCCTTATATATACCTATAGATACGGAAGTGTAGAGAATGTACTAGAATGTTCTCGCGGGTGTATTACGCTGTCGCTCTGGAATATTCTGTCGCCCGTATCGATGCGACCATTCTCTCATAGTTCCTCCGTTCATTACAATACATAATATATTATCTTTAACCCCTTTTATTTATCCATTTATTTATGGAATGAGAACTATTCGCTCGAACCTGCGCTATGCCCGCATTGTCTCCGTCGCCAATAAAAACTGTTACTTTCACATTAGCTTCGTTCAAACTCTGATTTCTGTCAGACATCAAGTCAACCGCTGCCGCAGATTCCATGGATTTGGCCGTGCCATCATAAACTCCTCTGCAATCATGTGTTTTTGGATCATGATCTCGCTCACAGAGGAAACACTTTCGCGTTTTTGTATCAAAACCGATGAGTTTTTTGCTCCTAAATCCAAATAGTGAGGCATGACCAGTTAAGCTGTCATAAGTTCTTCCTGCTCCGCGAGTTCCGTAGCCCATATCATAGCTAGCAGCTATATTAACACATGCTGTGGATGTGTTACTCAAATCTGGAGGGGAGTGCATATTCAGTGGAGGATGGGTCTCAGTTTCAGGAATCACCGATTCTTCATATCTAAGTGAAAATGAAAACAGGATATGAGAGTTAAAAACAGAGGATGTTAGAATTAAAAATACATGACGTGGTCTGGATAATGATGTTTACATTTGCTGTAATTTATTGGTCGCGGACGACCGTGTGTGCTCTACATTAAAGAGACACTTTGAGTGGACAAATCAGTCTAATTTTTGATTAATAAGTGAGTAAATATGAAGTTCATTAGTAGTCGTTTGTATGTGTATAAAAACGAATCGAAGTTCTGTACTGCAATATTGAAAAACAGTGATAAACTTACAACGGCCTTTTTAATGTTAGTTCCCGCTCTTCAAGCAAAGCTTCGTCGCAATTTTTTCTCGCTACTGTCTCCATTGACTTCCCTATAATATCTTCTGCTTGTTTCAACGTTGTTTTACTCACAGCAGGAATGTCAAGTGCTGTGAGGATCGTGTTGATTTGACTTGCCCCAATACCAGCATCGATCATCGCTGGAGATCAATTTTTGATGTTATACATAAAAAATGATAATGATAATAGAAAATAGTATTAAGAAACTCCTACCTGCTGCAAGTTTTATATTCAAAACATGACGTTTTGTAGAATCATCATTAGGGCAGTATATTTCTGATGTGTGGACGTATTTGACAACTTGGCATGAAGGACAGCGAATCGACCAAATCGAAGCTATACCACACACTTGTTCCTTTACAATGTCATCAAAAAATAATTTTTGGTCACAATCATAACACCGCATATATTTATTTAACGTGCAGCAGTCAATAATTCGCGGTCCTTTAACCACACAGTCACAATTGTCATACACTTCCTTTAACGCACGTGAAGCTTGCAACTTGCGATGATCAGCAGCTTTTATTTGTTTCATAAAGACATTCTGCTTAATAAAACGTCTTTTTTTGCGAAGACGCGGTCGCTGCGGTTGGTTTCCGTCCATTTTTACCAAACTCTAACCTCACTTTGGTTTACACGCCAAATACTGATTGTACGTTGCCAAATCTTACACATCAATGTATACTACGTTAATAAAGCGAACAACCATATTATCATTGTTAATTTGTCTTCTGATATAAAGTGACAATTTTGTGTGTCCAAACAACAAATAAATAATTTTTTAATTTTCTATAATGTTTATATGCGAATTAAAGTTTGTTTATTTTATTCATATACAGCAGCTAGTTTGACTTTAGATTTGGGTGGCTTTCTACCTTAATGGCTTCCAACATTTTACAAGTAAATATGGAGATAGAGTAGTTTACGAAAAATCACTTTCAAGTGATTCTCCTGTGTAGCAAAAAGGGCTAAGCAATGGTTTTAGACTGGTGGTAGGAACTTTCAGTACTACTTTAAAGTAGTACTTTAAATGATTTAGATGATTGTCACTTTAGTTGAACAAAAATATATACTTTAAAGTTATTATACTAACAATGGAAGCTTACAGCTGACGTGTCGGTCGTATCAAAAATTCTTTTTTTAAATAAAAGTAAATCATAAGTAAATCCATAGTTAATCAAAAGTAAAGAAAAAATAAGGAAATACGTGTTTCTGCATTTAATCTCATACGGCTTATTTAAAAAAATAACAAATTAACACAAGCAAGACGCAACGTATTTACTTGGAATAAAAACGTTATTTTTATACGATTTTATTGTTTCAGTAATTTTTTAAATTTAAGACGGTTGTGAAAGTTGCTGCAGCGATGCATTTCCAGCGGTGTGTTGGACGCATCCAATGGTATTACATCTATTGTTCCAAATCATGCCAAGGCTTTTGCTGGCGTCTTTGTTTTTTTAGTTCCTATTCGCACTTTTCGTTTATAGACAGTCTGACTCCAGATCGGTTTCCAAGAGACTTCTCCCACTGCCTCAAGTCCATCCTTACTTTGTGCATAATTCGAATAGCTTTAGTCTTAAAATCTTCAAATTCGCATTTTTATTGATTGAAGTAACACGATTGCGACGAAAGACTAGTATATTTTGGTATTTCTTCTTCCACCATAAGCACTTCAGGTAGTTTTTATCCCCTTGCTTTACTCCCATCATCTAGAAAGTTTTGCGAATGTTCACAAAAACTCCAACCTGTCCTCTGTCCCCAAATGTCATTATCGTTGAGGAAAGCAATTAAATATAAGTTAAGCCCCTTGTTTAATAAATCGTTTAGTAAGAGATGCCTGCCTGTCGTATAATAGTCGTCAAAGACCAGTTTAATAGGAGTGCTCACTATTCTTAAAGATAGCTACTGGGGAAGATCGTAACAATTAGTATGGTCCTCTGATACTTTTACGATGAATCTCCTTTGTCCATTCAGTCATAACAAATCTTGCTGTAGGTTTCGTAGTGACCTTTTGTTCGAGTCTTCAGTTGGTGGGATAAAGTCTCTTTTCTGCTATAAATCAATTTGTTGGGCGATTTTGAGGTGTATCGATCAATGAAAGCCTAACTGAGTAACGTCCATCAACGTTGCTTCAAATAACAACTAATAACTAATAACTAATGCATTCGGTTCCTCTTCTTTCTCTGTTAGTATGATGTAATTGAATCGTTAATGCCTATCGCTTCCAGCTTCTATTAGATAGGCTCACCCTCATAAGTTTGTATATCTGGAACTAGACCGCCAAATGACCAACCAAAAACTGTTCGTGTTGCATCCATTCCATTTTATAATTTCTAAATGACACCAGTATTCCGATAATCACTTTCAATACGTATATCTACATATGTCTCTTAGTTTCGATTTCCTTTGTTCGACATCAGTCATATATGTACCTTGACACTGAAGGTGGACTACCCATGGACTAACTGGAACTCCTGGAGATTCCATCGCCAGATGGAGTCTTTCTCGTAGAATAAGATTGATCTACTTATGCAAACTGAAGAGGAAAACTCGAAGCTTGTAGATCTTATATATTAAATATACCCATCAAATCGCACAATTGCTTGCCACTCACTAGAGATCAGAACACAGTGAACTTACAGTTCTATATTTAGACCTATCAATATTATTTAATTCACTATAATTGTTGTCAATATCTCCAGTACACTTGGTATTGAACTGAGTTGCTGTTGCTGTACACTGAAGAATCTTGTGAAGGTGTAGTGTATAACGCTGTGTGTAGTTGCAGTACTGTTACATCTGTTTCTCTTGAGAATTCCTGAGCCTTCTATGAAAACCTATCTTCATACAGAGGTACTCACTATAGTCACGAAGTCACGTGACACTTTTGGCACAGTAAATACAAAATAAAACCTCTACATCGCAGGTTTTTATGTTAACTCTTAAGCACACTTAGGTGTAAGCACACTTAAGTACACAAGGCAGCAAAAGCTTACTTTCTTCTCTGTTGTAATCACCATATGCTATTCTTTTGGTTTCTCCACATTGGTCACTGTCATGTTTCCTGTCACAGAAGACGATGTACTCAGTTGATTGAATCACAAATAGACTGGTATTAGTAGGTAAGTTTGGTTCTCCTGTTCGACTTCTTTTTTGTTACCTTCTGTTCATGAAAACCAGATTAGTATTTCCCCTTAAGTGTTATTTTGTACAATGTCTGAGCACATAGAAATTAGGAAGAAACTAGGAACGTAATATTTTCTTTAGTTGTGTCATCTGTCTTTATGGATTCCGTTTACTTCATTTAATTAATGGATAAATTTATTCTGCTCATCAAAATTTTCCTCGAAAGAATTTATCATAGTATATAAACCAAACGGCTACGGTTTTTCCCTTTACCGAATGTATTTCTTTTGTAAATCCAGATTATTAAAATTATGGTTTATCAAAAAAAAAAATACAAATTATTTGAAAGAAACTTGAATTTCTAAAGAGAGCTTCAAAAATCCAGATTACAAGAAAAATTATTCAGAAACTGGATAACTGAACCTGTAATAAATTAGGCTTGAAATAGGTTTCAGTTAATTAGCACATTTTTCGACGAACAAGTTATAAGAGTAAATTCAAGACAAGGAGTCAATTCAAAGAGGAGTTTTCAGGTAGCGATTTACCTTTTTTTTGTATTCGATTCAGGTGATTTAAACTACAAGAAAAAAAGTGGAAAAGGAAAGTTTAAAGATGAAAAGTAATTCAAACAACTGCAAAATTACCTAATTGTTAGTTAGCTATAGACAATTTAATTTTAATCAAAAAATTCAAATCAGATTTAATTTAACAATGAATAATTTGTCAGGTTAATATTTTTTTATTGATATATTCTGATGTGGTACCTGTAGTAGTACATAAATCCATTACCTCTGTTTAAAAGCTGCAACATACTACATGCTTTAAGCTTTATTACTATTTACCAAGCAACAAGAATTCCTTCTTGAAATTAGTACTTAAAAGAATTTGTTGAAGTTGAAAATTTGTATTTTAATATTTCAAGAGATATTATGGTCTAGCTATAACACTCTAATCACAATAATATATTTATTTTATACTTACCTACAGACTTGCCGAAAATCCATTTAATAGTCTTGATATATTTTGTGTTATAGTATGGTGGGTACATTATGAAAAATAAAAAAATCACAAGGTAAGCTTATAAACTTTATAGACATTTTAAATATTCTAATCAAATAATCAAATAAAACATAAAAAGAGTTATTTACTAACTGTTTATTTATTCGATACATTACCTTTACTTATTTATTTTGCAAAAAATATTACATTTTTTTACCTTAAGAAATATTCTATGAATGTAATACTTGTACGTACAAAATTATTTATTTTATAGCTGCTTTTGAGGCATAATTATTGTAATAGGTAAACTTGTTTAGAAAAGGTTAAGAAGGTTTCACAGTTCCTATAATGAAGTCCAATACATATTAACAGCAACCTGAAGAATTTTAATTATTGGATATACTTAATTGCAATTTTTTAAAAGGTAATTTGTAACATAAATCTATTTGAAATGCAATAATTCAAGAAAATTATATTATTTGATAATAATGTGTAGGCAACCTATTCTACATTTGTACATAAAATGTGCCTAACATGCCTAACAAAAATATAATAATTCAAGATGCAGTGATTTTAAATTTTAAATGTAAATTATGGAATAAAACTATGTACTAGAAAAATGCTGGGAAACTAAACAAAAATATAATGACGTTCTTTTCTATGCCTATAACTTCGCCTTATTATGCCGTTTTATAAAAAAATAATGTTTTACAATAACTTGCTCAATCAATTTTAGCCGTGGGATCATAATATATGTTCTTTTATCTAATAAAATTAATAGAAAATTGTGATTACATTAAGTACATTAATACTACAATTTTCCTTAAATTTGTGTGTTAATCTCAGCGCATTTTTATATATTTTATTTTTTACAAATACTGATGTAGTTGAATTATGACCCTGCGATTCCCAATAAGAAATCTTTATATGATGGTGGTTGCAAAATCTTGAGCTCTGGTGCCTGGGCTACGTTAATTTTAACGTCCCTGCACAGCTTGTTATTATTTATCAAAAATAGAAGTATTTTGAAAACTATAACATAAAAGATTGAAATCCTAGCGAAAATTTTTTAAAAGTTAAAAAAATCACATTAAAGAAATATTCAAAAACAAGTTGCGATATTTCCGAGACAACAACTCTTTGCTAACAGGATCACATAAGCTGCTGAAGGTTTAAACTACTAGAAATCATTTTTATTAAATAAAGCTTTGATTTTGCAATACGGTCGCCATCTGCTGCTTGTTAAATAAATTTATACATGGAAATGTAGGGGGGTTTGTATCTACAATTATTCTAGTTCACAGTTGCAGTTGGAGATGACGCAGATGCAATTTATTTAAAAATTACTTTTTTAAAAGTTAAATCACATTAGAGCGAATACAAAAATACGTTGCGCTATGTTGGAGACAGAACAATATTTTCGTAACAGAAACACATAAGCTACGGAAGATTTAAACTACAGAAATAATTTTTAATAAAAAAAACTTTGATTTTCGATACGGTGGCCATCTGCTGTTAACTAGCCAAACTAATACAAATAAATGTAGGGGGGTTTGGATCCACAATCATCTTAGTTTCACAGTTGCAGTAGATGAAGTATGATTTTATATAGTGAACAGCAGATGGCGAACGTATTGCAATATCGACGTTTTTTTAATTAAAAATGATTTCTAGTAGTTTAAACCTTCAGCAGCGTATGTGATCCTGTTACCAAAGTGTTGTTGTCTCGGAAATATCGCAACGTGTTTTTTTGAATTTTCTTTAATGTGATTCTTTTAAACATTTTTCGAAAGTGATTTAAATTTTTTATTTTATAGTTTTAAAAATATTTCTATTTTTGATAAATAATAAGCTCTGCAGTTAATCTTATATATAAGAAATGCGTTGAGATTAAAACACAAATTGAAGGAAAATTGTACTATTAATGTACTTTGTAATCAATTTACTAGTAATTTTATTAAATAAAAGAACATGATGTTGATTATGATGAGCATGTTATTACAAGAAATTTAAAAATTAATATTTTTATACAAAAGGCATAAATAAGGCGAGATTATAGGAAAAGAAAAGAAAGTCATTCTATTTTTACTTTGATTGCATTTAAAAAAAGATCTTACGCAGATGCTGCGTGAAGGAATTCACCGAATAATTCTTGAAGGTATCAATCAGGCAGACATGAGTTTGAGTATAGTTTATATATAAATGTTAAAAGAAAATGCACGTTCAAAAAGTGCAGTGCGATGAGCAGGTGGGGTTATGCTTACTCTATATCTTAAATTAAAATGGTGCACAGCAGTTCTAAAGGTTATTTTATTATATTAGTCAGGTCAAACTATGAAAAAATAGAGCTAACCTTGAAAAAATTGTAACAGAAGCAAATTCTTCGTGGTTAGTCTCAATAATATGTGCTACAATATCTATCGAAAATCCGCCAGAATTCATCTACGGGAAATTACTTAAAATTTACTTTAATTATTCAACAAGTAAATGAACGTGACACATATGTTTCTAGTCTACTTTTCCATGCTAACGACAAATCTCCTGTAATAGTGAACTTTTATTTATATTTTCCAAAATGACAAAAAGGACAAAATGAAGTAAAATGAGCAACAAAGAATTGTGTTAAGTCTGTAATATGAACACTCATCCATCAATATCGGAGTCTTCTGAATCAAGATATTGGTCGTGTATGAAGTTAACGTAGCTAGATTCCTGACACTGTCCACAAGCATCTCTAGAAGGTAGACCATTTTTTCTGCAGCTACATCGTATTGTTCCACATTCCTTTGTACACTTGCAGCGGATAATAGTTAGGAGATCCCATGGAGCTGGAGGAAAATCACTTAATTTTGGAAAATACTCATTGTTCCGCACAAACCATCCCCAAGAGCAGGCATCAACCATTTCTTGCTTTCCTATCCACTTCATGACACGTAGCACATGTAATGTTTCATCTTTCTTGTCTCCATAAAGTAATGACATGGATTTCTCCCAGTTTCTTCAATTTCGTCCTTAGGTTTGTTCTCTGAGCAGAAGAGCTCTGCTAGTAGTTTTAGGTCATTACTACAAGAAGTTTTTTAAATGCAGTGGTCTTGCCGGTTCCATGTATGTGTGATGTGCTATCACAGCCCATAAAATCATGCAGGAAAAGCAAATACTTGCACATATCAACTCCCGAAGAATGGAACAACAGCAGAATGAGTAAGTTAGCATTTTCTCCCAACACAACTGTATCCATACACTTAGACGATGTAACACCTTGTCCTAGCACATTGTCAAGCATAAATAATATGGCATCCTTGTCTACCGAGGAGATTACCAATGAGATGTATCATCCTGGTCTTGTTCACGGCATTATGCAAAAGTTATTTGTTCTTGCCAATAAAAATAGTGTCTGGAGAGAAGTTCACTGTGGGTGATAGTTTTGAGTTCATACCTCGTCTCCTATGTGCGCATTCTTTGATGGTTGGGATATTCACACTGTATCCATCAAAAACAACTGTGACTGAGTCATTCTTTTTCACTGTGATGTCTGCATAAGATCTTTCGATAAAGTCGAATGTGATTCCAATCTTCCAAGGCATTCGATGAAGTAATGATCCTCCATCTAAGACATACTTAGTTGGCCCTTGCGATACTTCTGTAGATACACTTGACGTCTGCTAACTCTGTGATCCATCAGTCATGTTCTTAATGTGTTTGTTGATGCAATGTGCGAGTTTCGACTTTCGCCCTTTCTGAGAATTGCTGGGGACTCGAAAAGAGATGTTGGATATGCACAAAGTTCATATTGCAATGCGTCTTTAATTCAAGTTCGGCATAACGTGTTGCTAAACGTGTGTGTGTTAACGTCTAAAACGACTAATCAATTTCAAAATAGATTTTGGCGTTACTTTTGGGTGTAAAATAATACTAATAATAATTTTACTGAAAATAGCAATTAAAGTGGCCTGAACGTAAAGCTTTTTCCTGGCCAGGTCTGATATACCCAGGACGCCATTGTTTTCTTCTATATTAAAAACTGCTACAGATAATAAATTAATTTATAAAATGATAAATAAACTACTAAACTAAAAGTTACGAAGCTTTAAGTTTTTGAGTCTAAAACTATGACAGCATCAAAAGTTTTATAATCTAAGGTGAATGTATAATATCTCAACTTGGAAATAATTATGACAATTCCTAAAAGATTTAAAACTGAAACTATGGCGTATTGGTAACTGTATGTAGAATATCGCATATCTGCACTTTTTAGCCTCTGAATCTGAAGCCTTAATTAGCGTTTATTAAATAGTGTAAAATATAAAAATACTTTATACAAGGCGAATTATAAATTTCGTTATAATAATTGAAAAGATGTGTGTAAATATATGGATTTATAAATTTTTAGAATATATGCAGCATCTCTTTTAACATCACGTGCTTAAAAAATATGCAACAAGATTAAAATTTAATACTTCCAGGCAATATCTCTTATTTGCTTTTGCTAATATTGTTGCTTTTATATAAACAGAACGACTTCATATAATGACAAACCTCTGGCAAAACAAAATCATTCTCATAAACTAAAAGATAGTTGGTTGAAATTGTTAAGGCTTTACAGTCTAGATTTTACAGTACAGATTTTTAAAAACATTATTTAAGGATTAGGCTTCGCTTTAAAACAAACGTCGATAGATAAAACGGTTCTCGATAATATTCTTTAGTTCGGAATCGTGTTCAAATAACTAAAATACGAAGGAATTTGCTCTAATTAAATAAAAACCTGCAAACGTTTATGCCATATTATATTGTTGCTTTTATGTTTAAAAACAAAAGGTATTATGCAACTGTTAGACAATTTAATGCTCTAACACTGTATCGTTTTGAAATTTTTTCCTCATCAATATCTTCGCGAGTAAATGAGATTTATTATTTAAAGTATAGGCAACCAACACTTCATCATACTGTTATTTGAAAGTAGGAAATACGAACAGTGAATAGGTATAGGGAACAATAGAAGTAGCAGGTAGTCCTTTACTTAACTTTTCGGACAATAACAAGATAATCCCTATTTGTCATTTCAGTTTGTGGTTTTTACAATAAGGAAATGTAAATACTACTCAATGAATTTGACCGAAGAATTAGTAGTATCCGAAATATAATTTTTTGGTACAGCTACGAACAAACTCGTCAGCTGATATTATACTATGCTTTTTCTAGAAAATAAGGTAACACAAATAGCTGCAGATATCAAACAGAAAGTGAAGAAATAAGAATGCATCCAGCACAAACTAGGGTACCAGTCACGGCAGATCTACAGTTTGTAGATTAGAAACGAATAATCGTGTTTGAAATCAAGTCAATAGGGTCGTTGCATGGAATTTAGATTTTGACATAATTTGTAGATTTTGTTAGTATAGTATCGTTATCTAATGAACAGGTCCACATATAATCGATAAATGCATTACGATAACTTAATAATACGAAGTTTATATATTTTCCGTTCTTTTCTACACCGCTGACGTCATCATACTATTCAAGATGCAACGCGATTAAATACAATGCATGCAAGAACGATGACGTTGTTGTACTAGAAAAGGACAGAAAAATTTAAAATTGTTAATTGAATATCTCGTTAACGGCTGCGCTAAAAATTTTGAAAAAATTACGTAGTTATTATTATTAGTTAAAAAATTATTACTAGTTCTGTAGAATATACAAACGTTAGGTTTCAAAATTGTGAAACGACCCTATTTCAAACACATACTTACATCATATTGCGTATTATGGCGGTATAGTTATTTTGTAAAAATCAAAGTAATAAATGAAACCTATAATTTGAAATTTAAAAATTTTACTCAAAGATTCAAAGTCAGTAATACACGTATATAGGTATTAATTATAATTAATATACATATGGCGTGGTCCGTTGATGAAATCCGTTTTCAGATCTGCTATTTTCTGTGTCAACGAGGTATTTTGTTTTTTTCTGTATTTTACAGCACCCACAATGGCGGTTCTGAATCTTAGTGTATTTTGTTTTAATAAAGATTTTATACGCGGATTTATTCTTGATCGGATGCTTAATTCTTTTATTCGATGGCAAAAATTGCGTAAAATGTGGTTTCGACATTCCACCTTTTCAATGAAAATTTGCGGTCCGTAGGGTCTAGCTTCTCTTATTTTTTTAGCAACACTGCTATCACCATCTCCAATGAATCGCGTGTACCTTAAATTATGCATCTCCATTGATTTTCGAAATCCATCTAATATAATAGCCGCTTCCATAGACGTTGAAGTACCAGACCAATTCTTATAACATTTGTGTTCTGGTATTCCTTCCGAATTTTGTTTATGTTTTACACAAAAAGAACAATACTTATTTTTTACACCTATATACAGAATCTTCTTTGTTCTGGTTCCAATTATACAACCTACACCGGATAATGCATTATAATTAGTCTTATAAGATCTTTTAGCCCAAGCTCCATCCACAATTACAGTTGTAAAAGGTATTCCATCGGGACCAACATCACCCGCTTCTATGGCTAATCGCGATCCTACAGCGCCGGCTAACAATAATTCATTAAAACAAGCCTTATCTATTTCTTCTTCCACTTCACTGTGATACTTCAAATAAGTTTTAGACGTAATAGCAGGTATATTTAATGAAGAACATATTTCACTTAATTGTGCATGACCAATGCCTACTGAAATTGCACCACAAACAGCAGATTCATTAATATTGACACTATTGTGCCCTTCCGTAGAAACTGTCTCCTTTTTATGGCACACTTCACACTCAAAAGTCAAAACACTTTTCAGTTCTATCCTCTTCTCAGATATTAGATTCATGTTATAAAAACTACAGTCGAATCCAACATGCTTTAATGATTTTAATTGATCTAAAAATGCGACTAATATTCTTGTGCAATTCTTGGGTATTGTTGCTTGTGCTTTCTAGAAACAAATCTGACAATTCTTCGAAAGTGGGAAATCCGTCGTAGGATCTTCTCGAAAAATCTTCTTGGGAAACATCAGGTGGTTGCGAGAGATTTCCAGAGTGTCTACAATAAATTTTTTAATGTTGCTTAATTTTCAGTTTTCAAACCATTTAATAAATTAACACGATTATGTATAAACTTACCTTGCTTTAGGAATAAACGGATTTATTTTTTTTAGTAATTTTCTTCTACTTTTTCTTCGAGCTGAACATGTTAATTTATTTTTTGCATGCAGTCCCATTTTCTAGTCAATCCCACACCCACTAATTTAAATACAAACAACACACACTAAACTGAAGTACGCGAAATAACAATTACTAACTAATCTAAATTACATTAATCTACTAAATACTACACTATTTTAAAGTAAACTGATAAATACAAAAATACCGAAAAAAATATACGAGATTATAACAAAACCAACAATTAGGAGATGCCGAAAAATGATAAGTACATCTCAAATAGAATGGTAAACTAGTGAAAAAATTAAGGATGGCTCTTTACTTTGGGGTAGGCATATTTATATTTCTCACATTTCTAAGAAATTGGATAGTTTGACTACCGGGATTTTACAAAGAAAACCATGTTTAATCCTTTTCTTAATTCTAGATATCAGTAAAACGTCATGGTTAACAATAGTAGCACCTTATTAATCTTTCCGGCAAGTTTGCAAATGTTTAAATTATTACCTATTGCAGTAAGATCTGGGCACTTTTAAGTGACCCGACTATAAATAACTGAACATTATTATGCTGGCATAAAATTTCTTAGAAATTGGAACCTTTTAGGTGAAGTAAACTGCTACTTAACGTAATGCTTACCAAATGTTTAACCCTCTCTGCCTACAGTTCAGTTATTCTCTTTATAAATACAATTGAAAAGCAGGCAACTTTACATACACCAAACTGAAATTTTTAACAAGGAATTTAAAACCTTAATTTCCCTGAAGGGCTCACACCTTGTGAGTACAGGGGCTGGCAACCCGAGGTACCCTAGCTGGGCCTGTCTATACTTCAACTAGCCTTACGGACAGGTCTCTTTCTGTCTTTCTTTTCTATCTGGTCTCCCTTGACCAACTCTTCTTCTTTTCAGGCCCCGATGCTATTAGAGTATTCGAGGCCTAGGGGACCTTTTAAGTTTCCTTCTTTCTTCTATGACGACCTATGCAATGGACTGACTGGAGCAAATGATTATGGTTTTGGATTTGACATATGAGCTGGAGCTGCGGGGTGTAGCTTCACTTCGCCTGAAGTGGAGTAAAGCTTCCGCAGGCCCCCGGCCTGGCAAGCGCTTAGGGGGGTGCCCACGTCGTTGGAGGCGTGGGATCCCCGAAAGTTTTCAATCATTAAGGGACTGGAGCCCTAGGGAGATGTTTTTTCCTCCCAACAGGGCATATTCCCGGTGCAGCAGGGGAACTTGCTGGTGTCGGCGGTGATCCCACTGACATGGGTATACCCCACGGGGGCAGCTCCCCTAAGTTAGGGATTCTTTTATATGACAAGTATAATTGAAAATATTTTAAATTCGGAGCTTTTCGGCTCTACCCCATTAACCACTCCTTTAGCTTCCCCTTTACCCTCTCCCAACCATTCCACTTTCTTAATCCCTGTAAATCCTATTCTGATACGCGTAAAAATAAAAGAAAAAAGTCTGGTGAATCATCACCGGAAATTGAGATTGTGGAGCCATTAACAGGAACGGTAGCGATGAGCTACTCCAAGATTAATTATTTAGAAGTAGAACACGAAAATGGTAAAGACTTTTCTAATGCTAGTCCGTTCATTATTAGTAGAACTCTAAAACAGTTAGTTGGAGATGTAAGGAACACTAGAAAAATCAAGGAAGGCCTTTTAGTAGAATTAGAAAATAATGAACAAACAAAACGTCTTTTTAAATTTACAGTGTTTGATAAATTTAAGGTCAAAGTTTACGCTCACAGAATCCTAAATTTCGTCAAGGGTATAATAACATGCAAAGATCTGAATAATTGTTCGATCGATGAAATTAAAGATGAACTGAAATCTCAGAAAGTCGTCGAGGTAAAACGTATGACAGTTAGGCGACAAGGTGAAGTGCAAAACACAGCGTCATATCTCCTCACGTTTATTGGTACTAGTCTACCTGAGAGAATAAAGGTCGCTTTTTACTCCTTGACGGTGCGAGCATACATCCCCGCTCCCCTGCGATGTTTCCGGTGTCAAAGATTCGGACATACAGCGGTAAATTGCCGTAGGGAACAGATCTGTGTATGTGGTAAAGCTGAACATCAAGGGAGACCTTGCGAAATCCCTTTCAAATGCATTCACTGCGACGGGCTGTACTCGGCCCGATCTTTTAATTGTCCTGTCTATAAACAGGAAGTTGCGATCCAAAAGATTAAAACTCTTAAGAGACTTAGTTACTTTGAAACGAAACAGGAATACTTGCGGATATCTCCACGAGTACAACAGGTCACTTATGTCAGAGTAGCTCAGCAACAGCAACAACCTTCCGTCTCCGTATTGTTACCGGAGATCAAAAGAATGCTTGAAGAAGCGGTGAAAAGCACAATTGAGAGCTACAAAGTTGTTCAGTCCAAACAACCTACCATTCTACACTTTACACTCCAAACTTCATCCCAAATCAATCATCCTTTTCTCCCTCCCCCAACCGTCACTCAGATGTCTCAACCTACAACCGACACTGAGAACCCATCCCTAACTGAAAAGTTTTCTTTCCCCTTTTCCCAAAATTCCCAAAAATCGGAATCTGCATCCCACGCCGAGAATCCACCTCTAATTGAAAAGTTTTCTTTCCCCATTCCCCAAAATTCCCAAAAATCGGAATCTGCATCCCATACCGATTCGGAGTCTTCAGTTGGAGGACTCGCCAAAGCGAAGAAGAAAGGATGGCCTAAAGGCAAACCGAGCAGTCGGCCGTCTTCTTCATGTTCGGGTGAAAAATAATTCTTAATTCTTAATTCTTAAATCACGCTTTATTTTTCCTTTTATTTTTTTGTATACTCGTATTAATTTAATAGTTCTTTTTCTTGTCCTACAATGATCGTAGATAAATATACCCTTGTAAACAAATATAATTTTATTTGATGGATAATTACAACAATTTTCTAATCCAAGCTAATTGTAATGGTCTTACTTTCCATTATCCAGAAATTAAAAAGATCATTGTGGACAAAAAACCTTTTGGCTTATGTCTTCAGGAGACAAGGTTGAAAGCCAATCAGAATTTTAATCTCCGAGGATATAAATGTTTCCGATGCGATGGAATAGATGGTCCAAGAGCAAATGGCGGCGTGGCTGTCTTCGTTCGAACAGACATTGCTGCTGAGGAGGTTGTCCTCAATTATGTCGTTCAAGTCATTAAGTATTGATTGATTGATTTAAGTGTATTACTGACTGATGATACTCTGTTAATATTATTGTAATAAAAATGGAATTTATAATTAAATAGCGTCTTTTATTTACGATGAACCTATACTTTCCATATTGGTGACCCCGGCAAAGAAGAATTTGGACAGATTCAGCGTTGTGTTTGCGAGGACTTTTATTTATTTAATTTGGGTGACATTTTACGCACATTGTGACATATTTAGATTTTGACTTTTCTATTTTGTGCCGCGTGTTGTTTCATACTAAACCATCATAATATTAATTGTTCCGATAGTTTCACAATTTCGTTCGCATATCGAGGAACTACAAGAGTAACTGAAACAGTTACAGCTACAAAATTAGCAGCTGAAAGAACAATTAAACAAAAACGACCCTCGTACAGAGGCAAAGCAACCCGTAGAGATTCAACCTTTATCCGCTTGCCGAGTAAGTTTAAAATTACCTCCTTTCTGGCCAGAACAACCAAATGTATGGTTTGCCCAAATAGAGTCGCAGTTCACACTGTCTGGCATCACCCAAGATGCCACGAAATTTCATTATGTAGTAGCAAACCTCGACAATAGGCACGCAGCTGAAGTGAATGATATAATAACAAATCCACCTACTGACCATCGCTATCAACATTTGAAAAACGAACTGATACGTCGGATTTCTCAGACCGAAGATCAACGCGTTCGTCAATTATTAGGCGATGCTGAACTGGGTGACCGTAGGCCTACCCAGTTTCTGCGATATCTTCGAACGTTAGCTGGTAACACACAAGTTCAAGACACTATTCTTAGAAGTTTATGGTTGCAACGTCTCCCCACAAACGTTCAAGTAGTCCTACAAGTGCAGCCTAAGCTAACTCTGGACAAGCTGGCGGAGATCGCAGACAAAGTTATTGAAGTGTCTACTCCGTCAATGCCTCCTGCCATACATGCTACAGCATTATCAGATCACAGTCTTACTCAGCGCATAGACGACCTTACTCAAAAACTGTCCGAAATGCAAGAAGCTGTATTCAGCAATAGGCGAAGATACCGCCGCCGCAGCAGGAGTTCCCATCGAGACAATTCCGCAGAGTCTGGGCAACGTTTATGTTGATATCACCACAATTTCAACTAGTAGAGACGGCGAATGGTTGCCTTCGGGGAGGAAGCCGTCTATTAGTTGTAGATCGAAGTCATAAGGTACAATTTTTAATTGACACGGGTTCTGATCTCTGCTGTTATCCACAGGCTTTACTCAAACAAAAACGTCATTGCACGGATTACGATGTGCTGCCAATGCTACCGCCATCAAGACATATGGAACTATACAGCTGTCTTTTCATCTGGGTCTACGTCGTAGATTTTTATGGCAGTTTGTAGTGGCTGATGTTTCTATACCTATAATAGGTGCAGATTTTTTAGCACACTATAATTTACTACCCGACTGTTGCAATAATCGTTTAATTGATGGAATAACAGGCTTATCTGTCCATGGCCAGATTTCAAGTAGTATGACACAGTCTAGTATTAAAGTTTTATCCGAGCAAACTGAGCAATCCTTTTTCAACGTTATTTTGACTGATTTCCCTGAACTGGTACGCCCCGCGGGAACTTCACGTCCAACAGCACAACATTCGACATTGCACTATATTCGTACATCTCCAGGACCACCTGTGTTTTCCCGACCACGCCGCCTGGCTCCTGATCGTCTTCAAATCGCCAAGGCAGAATTTTAAACTATGATGCAGGAAGGAATCGCACGTCGCTCTGAAAGCCCCTGGGCATTTCCGTTGCATCTAGTACCTAAGAAATCAGATGGTTGGCGTCCATGTGAAGACTATAGAGTCTTAAATGCTCTTACCATCCCTGATAGATATCCCGTGCGACATATTCATGATTTTGCCCATCGACTTTGTGGATCTACCATATTTTCTACGATAGATCTTGTCAACGCATATACACAAATACTAGTGAACCCGGATGATGTACCCAAAACTGCAATTACAACACCATTCGAATTATTTGAATTCCCGTTTATGACGTTTGGTCTTAGAAATGCTGGTCAAACATTCCAACGGTTTATCGATGAAGTTCTTCAAGGATTGGATTTCTGCTTTGCCTACATAGATGATATTCTGGTTTCCAGTTCCAACCCTAAAGAACATGAAGCGCATCTCCGTATCCTTTTTACTCGACTGACAAAGTATGGAATTTTAGTAAATGCAAACAAATGTGTTCTAGGTGTATCTAAGGTCATATTTCTGGGTTACGAAGTATCCGCTGAAGGAACCCGCCCAGTTCCCGATCGTGTCGCTGCCCTGCAGGACTATCCTCTGCCTCAAACTGCCCGAGGTCTCCGAAGATTCTTGGGAATGATCAATTTTTACAGGCGTTTTCTACCTTCGGCAGCAGAATATCAAGCTTTATTTCATGCTTTAATCACAGCTTTGCGTGGTTCTCAATCTGTACCCTGGACCTCCGCCTTAAAAGCCGACTTTGATGCATGTAAGCAAAACCTAAGTAAAGTCGCACTTCTAGCACATCCACAGGTGAACGCCCCTTTAGGTCTCTTCACCGATGCTTCGGCAACTTAGATTGGAGCGTGCTTGCAACAGCGTGTTAGCAACGCCTGGCAACCATTGGCTTTCTTTTCTAAAAAGCTATCTGCAAAACAGACAGAGTGGCCTGCATACTATCGAGAGCTACTAGCCGTTTATGAAGCTGTACAGCATTTCAGGCATATACTTGTAGCTCAACATTGTACGATTTACACAGACCACAAACCTCTAACTTATGCATTCCAACAAAAACGAGAGAAACTGCCTCCAGTACAACTGAACCAGCTCTCTTTTATCGCCCAATTTACAACTGACATACAGTATATCGACGGTGCTTCCAACGTGGTCGCAGATGCAATGTCCCGCATTGAAGCGATAAATATGAATCAACAGCCACTGGATTTGAAAGTACTCGCGCAATCACAAACTGACGATGTTGAACTCCGCAATCTTCTAGATGACGGCTCATCACTTCAACTTGAAAATATTCAGATTCCTGGCATCGACATCACGATTATCTGTGACACTTCTACAGGTAAGGATCGACCTTTTGTCACAGCTCCGTATCGACGTCTAGTTTTTGACACCCTTCATGGTCTTAGCCACCCCAGTGCCAGAGCAACAACTAGACTTATTTCAGAACGATTTGTCTGGCCACATATGAAACAAGATTGCCATTCCTGGTGCCGAAAATGCCAACAGTGCCAGCTTGCTAAGGTATCAAGGCACGTCTCAACACCGATAGGAACTTTTCAGTTACCTTCAGCTCGGTTCCAGCATGTGCACCTGGATATCATCGGTCCGCTACCTACAGTTAAGAATTACAAATACTGTCTTACAATCGTAGATAGATATACCCGATGGCCGGAAGTCTGGCCACTCGAGCGCATTACAGCTCAAGATATCGCTGAAGCTCTCCTGTCGTGTTGGATATCCCGATTTGGTTCTCCGGCTCAAATAACGACTGACCAAGGCAGACAGTTTGAATCCGAGTTATTCAAGGTCTTGGGCATAACTGTGGGATTCAAGAGATCTAAAACGACAAGTTATCACCCTTGTGCGAATGGTACAGTGGAACGTTTCCATCGGCATTTAAAAGCCGCTCTAATGTGCCACCCGGAACTCACATGGTTACAAGCTCTTCCTCTAGTACTTCTTGGCATACGTAGCGCTTTTAAAGAAGATCTTTATACATCTGCAGCAGAACTAGTTTATGGAGAACCTATACGCCTTCCAGGAGAACTAATTAGCAGCCCATGTACTGATTCAAAACAAGCTAGCGATGTTTCCGATTTTTTGAATAACCTCCGAAAACAAATGGCATGTTTAAGACCAGTCCCTGCATCTCGGCATGGAAGATCTGCAACTTTTGTCTTTAAAGAACTCAAAACATGTTCTCATGCTTTCTTAAGAGAAGATCGACTTCGTCCTTCACTACAACCTCCTTACAAAGGTCCGTATCGGATAGTTTCTCGAGATGACAAAACAGTAGTTTTACGTCTTATGGACAAAGATGTACGAGTGAGCCTTGACAGAATAAAACCTGCGTACATAGAAGAAGACAAAAGCAGTGTAGTCTTAAGTCCTGCTCCTCTGCCTGTACCTCGTTCTGATACCACCGCTAGGGAATATGTCACTCGCCGCGGACGTCACGTTCGTTTTAGGATGGACAACTCTTCTCCGCAGGGGGGTGATGTAGGAAACTACATATAGTATGCGGTGGTTGCCATGCCAAACACATAGTATTAAGTATTGATTGATTGATTTAAGTGTATTACTGACTGATGATACTCTGTTAATATTATTGTAATAAAAATGGAATTTATAATTAAATAGCGTCTTTTATTTACGATGAACCTATACTTTCCATATTGGTATTACTGTCAAATATGTGACATTCGTTTTTACTTAATTTTGTATGCGACGCACATTGAAACGCATAAGTTCTATTTTGTAACAATCTTAATAAAGAAACATAAAAATTGTGAAACTGGTCTTTTAAATCAAAAGGTTGCGGGCCCAGGACACGTTGGGCAATTTTGGTTCTGTTGATAATTGTCGGATTTGGGTTTGGAGGCGGATTTGCCCACTTGTGAAAATAATTAATAACTCGTTGGCGTTAGGTGGTGGTACAAAATCTTTATTCATACGGCTATTTAACAGACGCGCATCTAGGCAAACTCTTACTGATTTGTCCTTTTTAGTAACAGTAACTAATTGTGAAATAGATTCAGTTTTTTCAGCGCTTATGATCCCCCAATCAATCATTTCTTTAATTTGTTTATTAACCTCAGCACGATGCGTAAACGGAATCGGATATGACCGAACGTAAAATGGACTATCGTCTCGTATCGATATTTCATGTTTATAATTATTTACAACTCCGGGACACTCTGAAAATAAATCCTTATAATTTTCCAAAAGAGCTACCAATTTATTTTTATCACTTTCCTTTAGAATTGTATTATTTGCAGCTTTTTGCAGATCGTCTTTACTGTAACTATGTTTTTCAACAACTTTATTTTCGTTTAATTTGGATTCAGCAATTTTCTCTTCCTCGCAAATGTTTAAGGTAACCGATCTATTTACATTTACTCGAGAATAAAAATTTGCACTGCAGATTTTATCATTTACCAGGTAAGTCATCGTTAAATTTTTAAAATTTAATTGAACCTTGTGACGACATAAAGACGCATCCTAAAATAACGTCTCTATTTAAATTCGGGATAATTAAATAAGTAAAATCAATACGTTGATCGTTTACAATAGTCGGTAACGAGGTTTGGTGTTTAACCCTTTGTACTATTGATTTCATAATTATCTAGGACAGCAAGGCTAATATGACCTTGCTGTCCTAGATCATTATGAAACCAATAGTACTTTTCCTCCGACTGCAACGCGAATCGTGACGCCAGCGACGGGTTACACCGGAGCGTTTAATTCATTTTTAATTTTATCGAAGAACCTATCTGAGATCGCCGAAATTTCACTACCGCTATCTACAAGAATATCTACGATTTGATTGTCAATTTCACCTTGGACAACAGGTACAATAACGTTCTTACCTTCCGATCGCTCAGGTTTATCTTCTATTTCGCTTAGTAAATTCTCTTTGCTTTCGTTAAAATGCGTTATAAGATTAATATTTTTAATTGTTCCTGGTCTTCAAATATATTTCATTATGGGTATTGACTTCATTGAAAAATATGGTGTAAGTATAAATGGACAAAATAAATGTATAGAATTAAAAGAAAAAAGTAAAAAATGGATTGTACCCAATGACAATGTTGATAAAAATGTAAGTTTGTCTGACGAAGGGCGTAGATCTCTTCGAGCAGAATATGATGAGGACGAATTGATAGTGAAGGAAGAGGATATAGTATTGTACACCGTTTTACAAAGAATTATAAATGAAGAACAAATAGGAACACAGAATGAAGAAATAAAACAAAGATTAGAGAATTTTATATTGGAACATGCAACATTATTAAATGAAGAGCCAAGATGTGCGTCAGAATACGAACATCAATTGGAAATCACAAATGCAGATGGATTTCAAACTAAGAATTATCCTATTCCTTTTTCTTATAGAACAAAGGTCAAGGAAGAAATTTCAAAAATGTTAAAAGATGGTATAATCGAGTCCTCAAAGACTAATTTCATTAACCCTATTGTTGTTGTACCTAAGCAAGATAAATCTCAACTACGACTATGTTTGGACGCGATAAAACTTAACGCCATCACTAAACCACAATATGAACAACCACAATCTTTTTGAGGAATTTTGAGATAAAACATAAAGCAGGAAAACTGAATGTAACTGCAGACTACCTTTCAAGAAAAGACAATCAAAGCTGTGATAAACCTAACCAAATTTTAATAGCTCTAAATGAATTTGTTAAATCGGGAGAATGGATGAAAAAGACATTTTTAGATATACAAAACGATCAAAACATAATAAACATCAGAAGAAAATTAGAAGATGAAGACATAGAAGAATTAAAAGGTTATAGTATAAAAGAGAATTTATTAATTAAGAAGATTGGTAAAAATGAATTGACAGTAATTACAAATAATTTAGCTGAAAAAATCATAAAAACGATTCATGAAAATTATGCTCATATTGGGATAAGAAAAACGTTTTTAGTTTTTAGGGAAACCTTCTATGTTAAGAATGATATTAAGTTAATAAAAAATTTCATAAATAATTGTGAAGTATGTTTGTTTAGTAAAGAAAAAAATTATAAGAATGTTCATAGTACTTTAAGCATCAGGGTAGATAATCCTTGACAATTAGTAACAGTTGATTATATAAATAATTTTGGTTTTCATTTAATCATGTTTTAAGATCATTAAGAACATTTGAGAATGAGGTAGGAAAATTGCAGATAATGCTACTTATTTTAATAACAACCGTTTGGTGGATAGTTTAAAACAAAAAGATATTAAAGTTGTTTTTTGTAGCATCAGACACCCGCAGGGTACACAGTAAAAAATGGAGTGTTACATCTTACACTCAAATAACACACAGAGTGGTTCCTATTTATCCACACTAACGAGTGTAAATAACATTGGTCTTAAAAGTGGTAATAGTAGATTACTTACCGAGGCGGGAAGTAGAACATTACGCGGAGAGCAATGCTGCTGCCCGAGGCGCGAAGCGCCAAGGGCAGCAATTGCTCGACGCGTAATGTCTTCCCGCCGAGGTATGTATACTATTTTATTCACAATCGTACATAATTATGTTCTTACATTGGTACCTTATACTTGATATATGAAGACACAACACCAGCGTTTTTATTCAGGTGGCGATAAAATTACAATTGCTGCAACAATTGTCAAAGTAAATTCGTGTCACTACTAAACCAAATTTAATTACATTGCTCCTAATTGCAATTTACACGATTTAAAATGCCTGATAGTGAAACTGATGTAAGTTGCACACCACCGGAATAGCGAGAAGTTGCTAAAACAGTGACTGACTGTTTGTTACCTGCTAAAAGTAAAGATAGATACGAAAACTTCTGCCATCTGTTGAGAATATTTAGAACGAGCAAAAGGTAAGTAATGGATATTACTAACCAAGAGAACTCATTACTAACCAAGAGAACTTATTATTGACTATGATGTATAATAAACTACTTTCTAACTTTTTAAACGTCAGTAATGAACACATTATGTATCGATTGTGAATAAAATATATAACAACTTTAACCTTCAATGCAGGTTAAAGTCATGGACACTGAGTGTAAAAATGACAACCATATTGTTGAGAAAACATTTGTTGAGTGTAAAGTATGCACGAACTGAGTGTTAATTTCCCATTCTTTTAGTGTAAAAATTATTACTTATAATGGTAAGGAACATTTTTTTTATGGAAAAGGAACCAACTATAGTGGTTACAATCATTTATTGGAGTGCAAATAACTATTTTGTTTGTGTAATTATATACTTCTATTTTTTGGTTCAGATATTTTTTTATAATTTAGGATAAAACAGAAAAAGGTAAAAAAATACTGCACACAAATATTAGTTTTATTTTAAAATATAAATACATTCTAAATCTAAATAAACCAATGTAAATACATATTGTGATGATTTTCCTTCATTATTTGAAAATCATGAATTCTTAATTTTGTTACCCAATGTAAAAAAGTTCAAAGTTGACTGTTTGTGTTTATCATTTGTAATTATGAATTGAATTTTTAAAAGGATTTATTGTTAAAACTATTCAAGTTTGAGTTAATTTATTTATTGGATACATGTATATAGTAACAAAATTTAATCAGGAAAACAATTTTGGGTCTACAGGATCTTCACTTCCAGTTAAATCTGAAAAAGAAAATGTATTAGTTACAAAGGTTTATAAAACAGTACAAACATTATTAACAGCAATATAAAAATAGTCTTGACGACCATATATAGTTAGTAGGGTACATAATACAATTGCTTTATCGACAATAATCAAATTACTGAAATAATGATCAAGGTCAAGATATTTTTTGAATAAAATTATAAACTATCAAAATATATGGAAAATAATTGCAAGAAAAACAATATTAAGTTACCAAGGGGTAGTGATGTAAATAAAAGGGGGAGATGAATTTAATAAAATGATAAAAATGGTTGTAAATGAATTTACAAGTGAGCAACAAGTGAAGAAGAAGTTAGCAATAATCTTTCTTGAATAGTAATTATCCAGCCCAGAGAACGGTTTTGGGAGTACCACAGCAGCAGAATCTTGAAGGGCATAACACCAAGCAGCATGCAGCTACGAAAGAAAATAAAGTGAATCACAGAATAAGGTTTGTGGAAATAGAAACAAGTGTATATAAAGCATATCTAGTGTTTCTCATAGAAAGAAAAGTAAATCCAATTAAAAGAAAATTATGGCCTAAAAAAGATAAATGGTTAAATTATAAATACAGAATTAATAAATAAAAATATGTACAATATAATAGGTACAATATTTAAATATTATAGAATACCTTATAGACAAAATGTTATAATTTGTATATTATATTATTTACATATTATTATTTACAGCCGTACTATAGATAAATTACACGCTTGTAACACAATGTTTATTAATGTTGCACGCGTGTAAATCTTTCTATAAGTACGGCTGATAATATTAAAATAATAAAAAAGTGAATCTTTACTACTAGGAAATCAACATTAGTTTTGAACAATTACCTATGAGCTCCTTTGTATGATTAGGGTAAATGACCCAGTCATCACCATCATGACCACCAGTTTCTGTAATTAAAGTTTTATTAAATTTATTATTGACACATTCTAATTTACATTACAAACTTTACCTGTAATTATAGAAACGACGTTTAATGTCACTAATCACAATGTCAGTTCTTAAGAATCACACGTGAATTTTATAAACACATGTGCGCCATCGCCGCCATCTTTGTAAGCTGAGTTCGGCCGTCAATACCTACTATACCAATGCGTAGAGCGCGGCAATAATTAAACTATGGAAGTATAATTTCATTACATACATACTTAGGGTTAGGTACTACATAGCAGGAACCAGAAACGGTTTTGCATTTAAATTGTTCCTTGTAAACCAAAAATCTGAAAATAATTTTATCTATTATTTATCCACAATTCACGTAAAAATAATTATTTTTATTTATGCATAATGATGACTTAAATTACAATGGATCAACATGGCAGCTAAAACTTTTACATAAGAAAAAGCTGAATAGACACAACCAGGACTGGAAATTATAGTTTTAAAATCTTACTTACATAATTGCACAAGATCGTAGAAAGATGCATCCTCTTCTATTTTAGCATATTTACTTTTATTGGCTAGTTGAATCTTAAAAATCATTGTTGTCACTTTCAAAGAGAACCAACTGCATTCAAACACAAACAGTAAATAAAAGTGCTCTCGTCCAATCGTGATTATTCGCGTTGGATGTGGATGTTCGGTGGATGACACTCGCGAGGGTTAAATCGGTTTTGTTGGATCTTATTAACACTCTTTAATGTTGTTAACATGCTAGAATAGTGAAATATATTTTTTGAAAGATTACTCTTACACTAACGAGAGTATCTTTACTAAATTCAAATGATTTTTGTACACCAAAAACATTATTCTTACCCATTTTTTAAATTAAGATAATACTCATAAGAAACATGGTGCTGCGTGTTAATTTTAGTTGTTAATTTCATTCACATGAGTGTAGAGATTTACACTCAGATATTTCACCACACGAAATATGTTTTTCACCACCACTGCATTTTTTACTGTGTAACCCCACTGAAAGGTATATAAAAGAAATCATTAAATATTTTCGAATATTAACACACCAACATCATAATAGTTGGGTATTTTATTTGCAACAACTGGAAGATTTTATTAACCAGGTTCCTAATACAGTAACGGAAATCAGTCCAATAACATTAATAAATAATAAATAATAAAAGTTTTTCCAGAACAACCTTGGAGATCTTCACAAGAGGTTGTTAGTATAAATGAATTATTAGAGGAAGCCAAAAATAGGATATATAAAATGCAAATCAAATATCAAAATAGACAAAATAAAAAGATTAAAAAAACCTATATTCAAAATAGGGAATCTAGTAATTGTTAAAAGGTTACGGGTCGCGAATAGGCCTCAAAACATATGTTCTAAACTATTAATACCTTTTGAAGGTCCGTATAGAATACCAAAATATTTAGTCAAGGAAATACCTTCCAATTGAATTATTTAAATGATGAAAGTAGGGGAAAATTTCATATATCGTTGATATACCCTTATCTAAACCAAAATACATGAAATTAAAAGAGGAAAGAAGAATAAATTGTGTTAAAACAAAATACTGTATATAATTGTAAATAAAAGGGAAAACAATGTTTAGTTTTGTTCATGTAGAATTAGAATAGAGAAATGGGGTTATGTAATTTAATGTTTATGACATAACTTTTTAAACCTTAACCTAAAAATTTTGCAAAAGTCAAATAAACCTTGACATTTGTCAAAAAAATTAAAATGTTGTCAAATTGACGTAAAAAAATATAAAATAATACATTATGCCAACCTTGTTGGTGAGAAAAAAAAATAGTTACAAAATATTAAATTTGGAAATAGATAGTAAAGTGTATATATAGTGTATTCAAGATAACGAACAACTAAACAAATGAACATTTCTGATGTTTCTATGGTTATATAAAGACGTTATTACACTAAAAAATATAAATATTTTATACCGTGATTCGCAACCTGCTTTATCGACATGTCAATTCACGCCGATAAAGAAGGTTGTACCATGGGTAGGAAAGTCTTATGATCAAGGCCGTGCAAACCATTTGCGCGCGAATTACAAATTATGATTCATCACTAGACGCAAGAGATGGTGCTGTTGTTTCTATTGGCGATAAAAACATGTAGTTGAGATCTACTATACCTTAAAACAATTGCTGACCGCGAAAAAACTTTGTTTTTGGCAATGTCACTATTATTACATTTTTTTATTGTATGGACATTTTAGTAGTGTTAGCCGAAGGAATAAGATAAAAAAAGTAAAATAAAAAAACTAATATAGAAAAATTGTTAAAAATGGTGTTTTCCTGTTGTGTGCCTTCATGCAAAAATACAAATAAAGTACAAAAAATGCATATGTTTCCAAGAGATGAAAGGGTATGTATAAGATATGAATACCTATTATATTGCTTATAATATTATCTATACTACATATTAATTTATCTGAAGCTGTTTGGAGATTTTATAATTTAAATCATAATTTATAATATGTGTACCTAATCCTAATAGCTACTACATATAAATTCTGAAGTGAAATATATACTTCTAGATATATAAATTATGGCTGAAGCAAGTGTGAAACTCTAAACTTTCCCTATTAGAAAATGTGACTGTACGAAACAATTATCGAGTATGTGATAAACATTTTTCTGAAAGCGATAGACTTGTTGGTCGAAGTGGAGCAAATTTTAGAATTGGTAGTGTCCCATCATTGAACCTACCACCTCAAACAGAAGGTAGCAGTATTTTGTATTTTATTTGTTAATATGTTTTTGTTACTGTAATATTTATTTACATAAGTAGATATTACATATTATAGCTGTTAAAACCAATTTCAATTTTCTGTTTTTTATATTTTCCTCATCTTATAGATCAACAAGTGACTACACCTGAAGTTAAGGAATGAACCTGCAGTTTATGATGAACCTGCAGAACCTCTGGCTAATTTTATAATGGAAACTGGCCAAGAACCTTCATCTAGAGGAAATTTTACGATGGAAGAAGAAGAAACACTAACAGAAATTAGTGAACCTTTTCCTAGTATTGTGGGATTGGATATTGATAGAGAGGTTCCTAAATTAATAGCCACCGCTACAGTGACATCAGTAGAAGGTATTTTTTTTCATAAATGTATTTATGCTAATACATCCTTATTTGAAATTATACTACAGGTTTATGTACAGCAAACAATTAATAGAAGAAAAAAATAAATAAATCAGTTTACTCTGTATTTACTCTAGCTAACAGGTACTCTTTTGCAGGTAGTTCCACAGTTCACACAAACATGAAATATGTCGATAAGTCACATCCTTTTAGTTTAAAAATCTCTCGGAGACGCGAAGGTAATTTTATTAAATTAATGTATATATAGTTTTTTCTGCAACTCAATAAAATGATTCATGATTATTAGTAAATATCGGTTACTTATTTCAGATTTATCAAAACGTAGCAACATCCTTCATTCCTTAGGAGTGAGAACAAAGAACCAGTTAAGTCCAAAAGCAAGGAGACTTCACAAAGTAGTAGGGCAGTTGAGGAACACTGCAAAACGTTTATTTGTACAACGAGTAAACCTCAAAGAACGTTTAAGAACAGCAGAAGAATTTTTAACTTCACCACATTATCTAAGCTTGAGGCTTAATGCTGTAGCATACAATTTTGTGCGCATGCAATTACGTTTACAAACAGTACCTGCTAAAGGTAGAAGATTTTCTGTTGAAGATAAATTATTTGCATTGACCTTAATGAAAAACAGCCCGAAGGGATATCGATTATTATGCAATTATTTTGCTCTACCTTCCACAACAACTTTAAATAATTTGTTAAAAAATGTCCCTTTAGAGAGTGGTGTAAATAGAGCAATTATGAATAGTTTAAAAGTGCAAGTAGACAAAATGAAAATACAAGATAGATACTGCACAATTGTATTTGACGAAATTGCTCTGGAACCTGCATTGATTTATAACAAAAGTAAAGATATCTTTATTGATTTTCAAGATAATGGTTCTAATGACAGATCACCAATATTTGCAGACAAAGCCATGGTATTCATGGCAAGAGGGATACATAAAAAATGGAAACAACCTTTATGTTATTTCTTTAATGGCAGAGGCATGAAGGCTGATAATATCTCAAAATATATCAGGATTGTTACTTACTATGTTAATAATTAGTTTATTGAAATCATGAAATAAATAAAGATTATTAAAAGTTTCACAGTTTTATTAAAATATACCTGACAATATTGTTTCGACAGCTATGCTGTCATTATCAAAGGTAATATAATTATAAACAAACACGTCGCTAAGGTAGATACAAAATAGGTAACTAGATAAAATAATAATAATAATAAAAATTAATAATAAAAATCATAATTAAACATCTAATACTTCCAGTAACGGAGAATTACTGAGCTCAAGTTGTTCATTCATTAAAGGTACCCTGAGTTTGTGTTTGTATATCTCAAAGGCTTCTAAAATGTCTAATTTGCGTTTGTTATTACAAAAATGTAGGAATTTAATATTATTTTGAGGAGTCATTGTGTGATTTTGTTCTAAAAGGTGTTTAGCGTAATTTGATTTTTCAGGATGTTTATTTTTGTAATGACGTACGTGTTCTTTATATCTTATGTCAAAATTTCGAAGTGTTTGTCCAATATATACCGAACTACAAAAAGAACAATTTAAACGGTAAATGCCCGATTTCATGATATCATGTGTTCTGTCTTTAGCATTAAATAAAAATGAAAAAGTGTTAGTGTTGGTTTTAAATGTTATTTTATAATTGTTGGTTTTTCTTAGTATATGTGCAATTTTTTCTGATATTTTGCCAAAATATGGTATAGATATGTAATTTGTGTCTTCTGTTTGATTGTCAATGGGATATATTCTTTTGATAGCTAACCTATAATCTTTTTGTTTAATTAAAGTGTCAATCATGTTCACTTTTAATATTTCACTTTTAATAACATAATTTATTTACAAAAGGATGGTTTACCTATGGGTAATTCTCTAAGTCCTCTATTAGCTAACATATTTATGGACAAGTTTGAAGATCGAATATTTGAATTAAACCTCTCTAAACACATTATCTTCTGGTTTCGTTATGTTGATGACATTTTAGCTTGTTTTGACAGTTCTTTTGAGGTTATCAATGAATTTTTAATTCTTATAAACAATATCCATCCTAATATAAAATTTACACTAGAAACAGAACAAAACAGGGCTATAAACTTTCTAGACTTAAATATCAAGATTAACTCAGACAATCTTTTTGAATTTTCCATATACAGAAAACCAACACAAACAGACATAACAATACCAAATGAATCTTGTCACCACAATACACATAAAATAGCAGCATACAGATCATTAGTACACAGAGCTTTAACTATTCCACTAACAAAATCAGATTTTAGCAAAGAGATATCAACCATTAAACAACTAGCACATGCAAATCATTATAATCCGAACATGATTGACACTTTAATTAAACAAAAAGATTATAGGTTAGCTATCAAAAGAATATATCCCATTGACAATCAAACAGAAGACACAAATTACATATCTATACCATATTTTGGCAAAATATCAGAAAAAATTGCACATATACTAAGAAAAACCAACAATTATAAAATAACATTTAAAACCAACACTAACACTTTTTCATTTTTATTTAATGCTAAAGACAGAACACATGATATCATGAAATCGGGCATTTACCGTTTAAATTGTTCTTTTTGTAGTTCGGTATATATTGGACAAACACTTCGAAATTTTGACATAAGATATAAAGAACACGTACGTCATTACAAAAATAAACATCCTGAAAAATCAAATTACGCTAAACACCTTTTAGAACAAAATCACACAATGACTCCTCAAAATAATATTAAATTCCTACATTTTTGTAATAACAAACGCAAATTAGACGTTTTAGAAGCCTTTGAGATATACAAACACAAACTCAGGGTACCTTTAATGAATGAACAACTTGAGCTCAGTAATTCTCCGTTACTGGAAGTATTAGATGTTTAATTATGATTTTTATTATTAATTTTTATTATTATTATTATTATTTTATCTAGTTACCTATTTTGTATCTACCTTAGCGACGTGTTTGTTTATAATTATATTACCTTTGATAATGACAGCATAGCTGTCGAAGCAATATTGTCAGGTATATTTTAATAAAACTGTGAAACTTTTAATAATCTTTATTTATTTCATGATTATGGAGTTCCACAAAATAAGGCTGGAAACAATAAACAAGTTTATTGAAAGATTTATCTGTAAAAAATTATATTATTATAGATATGAATGACAATATTTTTTTATATCATTTTTATTACTATAACCACAAAATGTCAAATATTTTAATAAAACTACTAATGGTGTAAATCATAGTAATTTATTAATATATATATTGACATTTTCCTTTTAATAAAATAATGGCTGGTATTATACAACTTTTTATTTCCTAAATAAAATTTACTTACTTTGAGAATAACTTAATTTATTCTATCAATTTAATACGCAAATTAATAGAATAAATTAATTTATTCAGAAATTAAATTTTATTTAGGAAATAAGTTTTATAATGCCAGCCATAAATTTATAGTTTACAAGAAATATAATAGGACAAGACAAAGAAAACTACATTTAAAATTAAGATAGTTCGTTACTAGAGACACGAGATGGCGCTGCTCTTTTGGAACTAATAAAGTCACTAGATACAATAAGTAGCGCAATCAATTAGGCCTATAAGATAGAAAAAGATAGCTATCGAAATCCCAAACATGGCTGCCGTTTGACAATTTTTTTTGACAGTTGGACATGTGACATAATTTGAACTAAAGTTCCTAGGTAATTATAGAGACTTTAATTTTAACCTGTGATTTTAACCAGGGATTTTAACCTAAAGTTTCTTAGTTGTCGTCACGCGTCAGTTCGTAACCTATGCGTTACCAATTTGTAAGTCATTCCAAAAGCAGTAGCTATGAAAATGATGAGGGTAATTTACTGATTAAATACTGTAGTCAGTTAAAAGAAAACAAAGAACTGGTAACAATAGAAACCACTGTAGTGCACGAACTACAAGAGGAAGATGAATTTTATTCATATCTTAATTTGTCGAGCGCAGTGCAGGCCGGCTTATATTATTTGTTAGGTGCTATTTTACATAAAATAAAAAAGCATTATGCAATATGCGCTAATTGTTATAAAGCAGTACAGGAGGTTCCAGATGAAGTTACAGTTTTAACTAGATTTACTAAATTGAGAGAATATAAATCTAACATTTTAGTATATCCTAAATTATCATTATATGATTGCATATTTAATATAGAACTTAGTTTTAGAGCTCATGAAGATGACATTTTAGAAAATAGATTAATTTTAGATGATTTTATAAGCAATGCTATAATAGTAATTTACGTTATAAGTCCTGGAAATGGAATTTTACAGTCGAGTAAGATGTTACGGACAAGGCGACGAAGGAGCCGAGTCCGGAACATCGAAACGAGACTGTAAGACCATTTTCAGGACGTATGACGTAATGCGTTTTATTTCATACTGCAATTATTGGAATATTGGTTTAATTTAAAAAAAATATATACAAAATAAATTTCCGAATGCAAAATATGGACATCTATGAAGAACGAGTTTCCATGGTAACTGATTACGTACTAAAACATTGTCCACTTGATTGATTGTATTTGCGTCCGGTAAAATTTTTTACAGTCACAAGTCCTGTAAATACTTTTATGCACAGATGCATTATAATTAGACTATTATTGCTAGACTTATCTAAACATAACTGTCTCTTTATGCCCCAAGGGCCTCTTTATGATCCGACGGGCAATAATGAAACGTCAATTAAATGTCAGAGCTGTATTTGTAGAACTTGATTGGTTCTTAATATAATTTGTAAACTTATCACCAATGAAAATAAGCTGAAATTAAGTATTTTAGAATAGTAACTATAGTAACGTATTTCGTATAAGCACATAAGTATACGCATAGCGGCTTGATGTAACCTACGTACTCATTTAATTATATTTTTTACACAATACTAGATTTGAGATAAAAACAATCTGTGCATAAAATAGTGTATGCATTTCGGGCATAACTTGCTTTTATGGCCCTACAGCCTTTTCCTAGCCCTCGGCTGACGCCTCGGGCTAGAAATAACGCTACTGGCCATAAAAGCTTCTTTATGCCCTTAATACATAAATAACTATTATGTGTCCTGATAGCATTCCGAATTGTCATGACATTTTTGAAAAAATTGTAAAATTATTTTTTTTAAGTGTCGGGTCTATTTCTTGTTGAATAACAAACATAAAAAACCAAATTGTAATATTTCGACACAGAGTAGCCGCAGTATGGCAATGCGAGCTTCTGTAAATAAATAATTTTCCATTACATATTCTGTGTTATTGTCCAATTCACATTATGCTCTGGTTCTTTTTCAGTCATTTTTTTACTAATTTTCCTCATTTTGATGAAATCAAAGATTTTTATCTTAGGGACAACAACAATTTCACTTGCAGCAAGCAGAAAGTGAAATAAATGTTTGAGACATCTCATTTTGAATTTTCCGCTTTAAAAATTCCAAACATGGCGGACGATTGCGCTACTTATTGTATCTAGTGACTTTAGGAACTAACTATATACAGTGACTTTCTTATCTATAAGTATATTTTTCGTTGACCGTTTGTTAATGTCAATATTAATGAATGATTTTTTCTAAAAAAGGATGTATTAATGGACGTCATTAATACACTCTTTTTTATTAAGTAACTGTTTTGTGAAAAAAGGATGCATTAATGGACCTCATTAATACACTCTTTTTCATTAATAAACCCGTTTGTGATTTTGACGTTTTGATGATGTTTTACTTTGGGCAACCAGATATACGCACAAGTTTGGATTCGGTATTATTTGAAATTTTCTATCTTAAAATCGAAGAATTTTACGGTCAACGAAAAACTGTTGTAATCAATTCGTTTGTTAATGAGCAACTAATGATCTCAACTATTAAAGGCACTCACTCCCTATCGCTCGTTCGTGCTTTAAACAGTTTCGATCATTAATCGCTTTCATTAACAAACTAATTTATTAAATAACTATTATTATCTATGGGTTGTACCTTGAATATTAAAAAAACAATCACAACAAATATTTATTATCTTTCTAGAATTAATCAGATTCTGAAAAGTCACTTATCATTAGAAACATTTATACGAATAATTCAATAATTATATGGAAATTAACAAACGAAACTAAAATGACATGATATCATTTTTCAATATAGTAAGTTATTTTTTATTTGGCACTTAGTCTCCCTCCTTTTGAATACATATCCATCCTTCAGGAAGCTTTCGTATTCCTCGAGAAAAAAATCTTTTGATTCTCGAACAGCTTCGGCGACTTAACATTACAGTAAAACTTTCGTTCCTGTAAAAAATTCTTAAGGGTGCGAACACGTGGAAATCTAAGGGAGCAAGGTCTGGACTATAGGGCGGATAAGGCAGAACAGTCCACTTTAATTTTTTAATTTCCCATTGTTATATTTTGAACTGCTTGTTCAAATAAAAGTTTTACAATTAGAACATACATTTTCTTGAGCAACCTCGTGTTCAATTTGTGTCCATATTAATTCGATGGGATTAAGTTCACAATGATAAGGAAGTAGTCGCAAAACGGTTATTATCTCTTTACCCTTCGCCATCTCATCAATAGCATACGTATTGTATTTGTTTCGAGACCTTTTCGAAAATCCAAATCCAATAATCTTCAATAGGATTTAAAATGTTTGTCTAAATTTGGATAAATCTTCGTCGGCAGTAACAACATCACATAATATTTCGTCAATTATTGTAGGCATTTCGTTTTTATAAAAGTACTGATGAAAGATTTTATAAATCACATAAGTTGAGTCAACCAAATCAATAAACTTTTTCAGCGGCGAAAAGTTTCCTGTTTTTTTATATATGTATTCTTTGATGCCTTTATACACTGTTCCCCATGAAATACCTGCAAGAAGCTATGTATATGTATGTTTTATGAGATAATGCTAAAAAACCTCTTACTGGCCACATCGCTGTTTGTTTTGCTATAGCTTTTAATTGTATTTTTGGATTTTTTTTAATAATGTCGTATAAATGTTGAAAATCTTAGTTTTCTTATTTTTTGTTAAAGAACTTTTATGTTCCATTATTTCGTTTGCAACCAACGCACATGCATCTGTCAATAAGCAATTTTGACATTAGGAGAAAAAGTTGTTTAGTATAAAACTGACTCATTCATGGCCTATGAGATTATGTTAGTGCTGTTTATTTTGAGTTGTTCGTTATTTTGAATACAGTATTCGCTATGTGCATGGCGACTCGTGGCGACCTCTAGTCGTAGACTGAGAAATAAGAACGGAAACCATAACATTGGCGTTTATGGACGGATATCGAAAGTGTGAAAAAAATCAAATATAAAGACTATTTTTTGTTTACTTTCTACATGAGCGTGTACAGTATTTATTTTTATGCGATTGAGAAGAATAAGCATGTAAGTAAATTGTATTTAATATACATATTTTCATGTTATTATTTGACATTTCAGTAGGTATCTTCTACCAGTGAAAAGTTTGCTACCTACATCAGCACCAATTAGAAGCTCAATAAGACCTATGAAACTAGTGTCCTCTAATTGGATATTCAACAATTTTAATTCTTGTGTCCAAGGACCGTAAAATATAGGTGAAACATTCTTACAAATCTGGGCTTGATCTAGAACTTCGAATGTACAAGAATAATTTTTATAGCATACTCATATAGTTACATCAAAACAGTTGTAAGAATATTCTTCAACTCCGCCGCCAATCAAACAATGAACAACGTTTTGTTTATATTTTTGCTTATAACCGAGTTGTTCGGCAGTAGAACTTAGAAGACCTTTGCGATCCACTATCTATTAAACCACGTACTTGACGAATACCATGAGGTCCTTTCAGCTCTACTAGCAAAGTTTGTAAGAATGCATAACCATCAGTGTTATTAACAAGCGTTTGTTCAGTAGATAGTTTCCTGTATTGCATTTTTCTATACGGACTGACTACCGGACCTCGGCCTTTGTTCACGGATTGATGTCAGGACACATCAAAGTGACATGGGATTTATTACATATGATACATCTCTGTCGACCTCGACATTTCTTAGATTGGTGGTTGCCTTTAAGGCAACGAAACACCCCCTCTGTTTGCGTAAAATCTTTTGCTTCTCCTCTAAAGAATAACTCCTAGCTTTGAAACATGATCATTGGAACATGAAGACCTTCACAAAAAATGCATTTGAGTATTGGAGTTCAATAGAGCAGTTGCTGTTGGAATACCGATTTGGTAGGACTGGGAAAATTTATCGATATATCGATAGTTATCGATAATTATCGATATATCGAATAACGATATTAATGGTTGAAAATATCGATTAATCGATATATCGATAAATATCGATAAACATCGATATATCGATGAATATCGATAATTTAAATACGTTGATAAATATCGATATATCGATGTATCAATAACTATCGAAATTTATCGATAAGTATCCGGACTACTTAATTAATAACAAATAATCAGCATTAATTTTGTAAGTACTTACAATAATTTAAAAGTGGAAAAGTTTAGACAACATACATACAGGTATAATTAAAAGTATACAATATAAATAATAACAGATACTAAACATATTACATGTATTATTTCTAAATAGTAAGTAAAGACGTAAGTACATTTGCGAGTAGGGCAAGTAGGGATTTGTTTGTTATCGATAATTATCGATATATCGAATGACGATATCAGTCGTTGGAAATATCGATGTATCGATATCTATCGATAATTATTGATATATCGATGGTTATCGATATTTATCGATATTCATCGATGATTATCGATATATCGGTAATATCGATACTTATCGATATATCGGTAATATCGATAAGTTTTGGTTATCGATATTATCGATAACTTCTTTGATATCGCCCACCCCTAGTTCTGGCAGCCCCTGATAAAAAAATTTTAAACGACGCATGTTGTAGATAAAGATGCAGTACTTCATTTCTGGGACAAAAAAGGGTCACTTTCTACACCAGAATAGAATTTCGTAGTAAAGATTACCGGGTGACTATTAACAAAAATGAAAGTAGACGAATTAATATGAGTCGGGGCTCGTATACCCATGTCTGCCTGATACCTTCAAGAATTATTCGGTAAATTCCTTCAAGCACCATCTGCATCAGCTTCTTTTTTCAAGGCAGTCGAAGTAAAAATATAATGACATTCTTTTCTTTTCATATAACTCGCCTTATTTAGCCTTTTTTATAAAAAAATAATTTTTAATTTTTTATAATAACATGCTCATCACTTTTAGCTGTAGAATCATAGTCTTTTATCTAATAAAATTAGTAGAAAATTGTGATTAATTTTCCTTAAATTTCACAGAATACAACACTCTATTGATTTCAGTTAAAAAAATACCTATCATGTAATTTAAAAAAAATAAAAAACAATTTATCAAAATAGAAATATTTTTAAAACTATTGAATAAAAGAATCACTTACAAAATATTTCGGAGACAGCACAACACTTTGATAACAGGATCACATAAGCTGCTGAAGGTAAACTACTAGAAATCATTTTTAATAGAAAAAAACTTTGATTTTGGATAATTGTGGATCCAAACCCCTCTACATTTCTATGTATAAATTTATCTAGTAAACAGCAGATGGCGGCCGTGTTTCAAAGTCAAAGTTTTTTTATTAAAAATGATTTCTAGTAGTTTAAACCTTTAGTACCTTATGTACTCGTGTTATTAAAATATTGTCTCCAACATAGTACAACGTATTTCTCTATTCACTTTAATGTGATTTAATTTTTAAAAAAGTAATTTTCAAACAAATTGCATCTGCGCCATCTCCAAAGGCAGCTGTGGAACTAAGATAATTGTGATACAAACCCCCCCTACATTTCTATGTATAAATCTATCTAATGAACAGCAGATGGCGACCGTATTGCAAAATCAAAGTTTTATAATAAAATGATTTCTGGTATAGTTTATACCTTTGGTAGCTTATGTGATCCTGTTAACAAAGAATTGTACCGTCTCGGAAATATCGCAAATTGTTTTTGAGTTTTCTTTAATGTGATTTTTAACTTTGGATATAAGGCGTATCAAACAGTTAATGAAGTAAAAGATGGCATACTTACGACTTGGCATAATTTGGGACATGAAATTAAAAAAAAATCTCATTTGGAGTATGAGAAACCGACTTCCTGATGTAATTGAAAGAAATAGGAGTACTAACCATTATTAAATTCATTTATTACTTATTTTTTAAACGCCGAAGACTGGAAAAACACCAGAAAAATTTCTAATTGTAGTGCTATAGTTAGTTATATGCACATTCGAAAAAACATTAAATTGTAGATTTAAACAAATTTTCTGAAATTCAAATGATAATTCTTTCTTGTACAATAATGTTTTTCTATACATATCTACGTATTTCGAAACCATTGAAAATGGCTGATATATTGTAAAATAACGTTAAAATATGAGTTTACTATAGATACGACGAATATCTACATGGGGCAAAATTATACACAGTAAGAAGGCATACGTAGAAATTGTTTACAAGGGTAGTAGATATAACGAAAAAGGTTAAAAATCAGTTCAAAATTACATTACGTCTAGAAAAGTAGAAAAATTGGGGTTAGAATCGTTGAATATTTGCATTTTCACCATATATCATAGGTTTAATTTTTATCTCTAATTTTATATAAGACGTTTTGTATAGATCAGGAGTCTCACGATAATTTATTGTCATATACTGCCTTTGAATATTCTAAAACAGATAAAGCTATCCATGTTAGGAATTTTAAATAACGAAATTTTTATTGAATCAGCTAAATAGATAGTGTACTTATAAGTGAAGCTGGCTAGCAGAGCTCAGCAGCTACATTAAGGTTTTCCCCAAAACACTTCACTGTATGTTCCTTCACTAATCTAGCATTTAAGCTATACATATTATAGCATATCGATCGATATCATTCAAGTCTAGCTTACGTTTAGTAGCAATTTATTTTTATTTAATATATCATTCAGATATGTCGTGCTATGTGTCTAAAATACGAAATATAAAACATGTCTAAATCTATGTAAAGCTTAAGTTATGTAGGGTTAGCAAAAGACATGAAAATTGAATAATATATCCATATCGTAATACGAATAATACAAGCTCACCATTAGGTTTATGATAAACGACTGCAATTGTTTGAAAAGAAGCTGACGAGAAACGTGATCAGTCGTGTAAATATTTAGGATGTGATAAAATAAAATTATTTTTAATATTTTAATAATGTTTTATTTCAATGATATATAGTTATATTTTATAAAGAAATTGAAAAACATATTAAGAACATATTTTGATGTACTAATTACATATTAATTAAACATATATAGAAGTAAACAAGGGTTAGTTTAAACGATAAATTACATTATTAAATTTTCAAATCAAATCGTCAATTCGACACAGCAGTACAAACTTTCATTGTAATGACTACAGATACATAGAGCGAGGTAAAGGATCTAAAGAATACCATTCTAGTAACAGTTGACAAAGTAGAAGCTAACAATATGAATTTACTAAAGAAGGTAGAAGAAACGGGTGTCTTAGTAATCGACAATTCTAAAACTTCTACTGTAGACATTAGATTAGAGCTCCGATTTGTAAGCAATATCTGATCAGATTAACTATAATTTGGTCAAAAGTGGAAATTATAAGGTTAAGCTAGTGACAGATCGAATTCAATAGTCATCATTAATAAAAGTAACTTTTTCAGTCAGCCATGTATTTAGCTACTATACTATGTAACGTTTATAAATAAATAATACATCATTATAGAATAGTCTTTGATTAATGCTCATAAACTGTTAACAATCTAACATTTCCTTTATATGAGCTGTTGATAGTATTAAACCTATGCATCGCCGTTACGAATTTTTTTATATTCGACTAAGGTTTTAAGAAATCCAGAACCGACTTACAACATACCCTTTTCTTCATGTACCCTCTCGTAATCTTACATCGTAGTTATATCGTGTGTATAAGGTATTCATGAATTTAGAGATTCGAGCTTGAGTCGGTCAACCCACTTTCTGATACAACTAATCCGTACTACTTAATTTTACATGATTCGTTGATAGAATACAATGCGTTTGCTGAAACTGTGACTAGACATATACATATACCATAATGAAAATTATTAACCAAAAGAAGTCGCTAAATATAACAACAATTCTAACCCCAATTTTTTCTACTTTTCTAGACGTAATGTAATTTTGAACTGATTTTTACCATATATCATAGGTTTAATTTTTTATCTCTAATTTTATATAAGGCGTTTTGTATAGATCAGGAGTCTCACGATAATTTATTGTAATATACTGCCTTTGAATATTCTAAAACAGATAAAGCTATCCATGTTAGGAATTTTTAAATAACGAAATTTTTATTGAACCAGTTAAGTGGTGTGAACTTATAAGTGAAGCTGGCTAGCAGAGCTCAGCAGCTACATTAAGGTTTTCCCCAAAACACTCTTCACTGTAAAAGAATAATTTGATTTATCAGGCAGTATATTATTTTCATATATTAGTACGACTTCATAATCTCACCCTATAACGTCATCAGGATAAAAGATGATCGTTGATGAGTTTCAGTACATCATAGTTGAGTCTAATCTTTTACTTTACATACTGGATGCTTGTATAGTATAATTATTTTCTCAATGCAGGATATATATCGATATTTTTCTAGTTTGATTAAATCCTATAAGTTATATTCATATCGCCCTTTTTATTCTGTTAAGATGTTTATAATAATCTTGGTGAGCCTGTTATGAACATAATCCGATTGTACCTATTCTTTTCTCTCCGTTTGTATAATATAAAATATATATTCCGCGTCAGACTGATTAGTATCGTTATATGTACCGATTGTTATATTTCCGTGAATATTTGAGTTTTCACCAATACACAGGATAAATTTTTATCTCTAATTTTATATATGGCGTTTTATATAGAGCAGGAGTCTCACGATTATACATATATTGTCTTTGAATATTCTAAAACAGACAAGGAACCTTGAACCCTTGTTAGGAATTTTTAAAAATAACGAAATTTTTATTGAATCAGCTAAATAGATAGTATACTTATAAGCGAATCTCTAAATAACGAATGCCTTTAACAGAACTCCTGCATTAATATACATAACGCTTCATCGTGTTTTTCAAAACAAATTTCATTGTAAAAGAATAAGAATAATTTCAATTTTATTTATCAGGCGATATACATTATATTATTTTCATATATTAGTATGCAAAGAATGTTGTTATTTATAGCAGTGACTTTATTACAATTCTTACTAGAATATAATTGTATGATATCATATCATGATATGTACCTACAATTCGATTACCTACAATCTGACTACCTAAATTAGACCTTTAGTCTAAGAATAATCATGTGTTTTATCGTTATCTTATGATATCAGGAATGCATTACTTCTATTAATCTTTAGTTTAGCGTAGATATAAATCTCTTTGTATAGCTCAATAAATGATAGTTATAGGGCTGTATTGACTTATATAACATTTCCCTCATATATGAATATTTTAGTTCAGAGAGCATTTACCAACAATGCACAATTTATACAAAGCAGTCATTCAGAACAGGGTAAGATAATTCGTATGATCTATTAAATTTAAAATAGTAATCTGCTGTTCAACTTGATTTAATTTTCGTAAATGTCTAAATATTACAAACATACAAACAAAATAGACTTAAGTAAGAAACAAAACGTATACATTACATAGCTAAAATTGTACAACATATTGATAGGGTAGGTGAATTGCAGGCATTTAGCAGGCCCGTGTTTTTAGCTGTGGATCCATAGGCTAGAAGAAGAATCAGAAAAAAGTATTAGGCAATGTTCATTGAATAGACTACCTGTTACATTTCATACCTTATTCGTTTCGATAAACATACAGTCAGCATACGGTTGATATCTTTCTGTCTTTACTTTACCTAGGTAAACCAATCCTAGAGACCGAGTTTTATTCGCTATCTTCTGGTTGAGATCGATCACTTTACCTTCAGTAAGTTTGTCGGCGAATCTTTTGGGTAGATATGTTATATGTTTTTCAGCGACAATGAACACAGCTCTGCGTCCGTCCCTGCAGGTGATAATTTTGACCTCTGATATCTCTACTACTTCCTTCACGTTGTATTCGTGCAATTTCTTGACGGGTTTTGCTGTTCCGGCTGATTGGTTCAATTCGTTTAAAAATTCCATTTCTTACTGTAAGCAATCGTAAAACATTTACATATCAGGCACTTTTAAAATATAAGCAAATGAAGATAAAACATACCTGCTTGATATATTTCAAATAAATTTGCAGGATATAGAATTATCAAACGTTGATAATTTCGCGTCTTCGACTTCCTTGATACAGTAACCTGTTGGAATAAAAACTATGTGGGTTTCACGCAGATATAAACTACAGTCAGTCTATAACAAAGTTCAAAATGATTAGTTTTCATAAAATAATTAAAAATAAAAGCAACTTACTCGAATTTAAGATAAGGAAAATTAATATTTCTCAAAGATACGAAATTGTAGTCGGTCTAAATGGAAGTTAATCTAAAAAACAATCGTAAATCATTTACATATAGTTTTTAAAATATAAGCAAAAATAAAACATACCTGATTTTAATACTGCACTAGATGTAACTATCTTGATCGAGAACACTTTTGGAATGATAGGAACATTATTATTTTAAAATAACACAAAGAAATCTGTTAGTTATTATAAAAACACTTTGTCTTATTCTCCAGCTAAACAATAATAATAAACACGTTTCTCGGTTAAAAAGGTTAATGAAACGTACATCAAATCTGTATGATTCATTTGAAAGCAGAAATACTAAACAAGTGACTATATTGAAGTTTCTTTATGATTAGCTCATGCAGAATAACACAAAGAAATCTGTTAGTCATTATAAAAACCTGTCCAAATAGTACTCGACGTTTTTTTTCTCTGCAAAATAATAAACACACTTAAAATACCTAGAGCTCGCAACAATGAATCATTACACTAGAATGTTAAATGTTATTGTTCGTATTTTTTAAATAAATTTCTTGATATTAATAATCTTTTAAACGTAATAACAGGGAAAGAATGTTTATCTTTTAATCGTTTTGGTTCATATAGCCCTGAATATTAGAATATTTAACGAAACAATCTTTTGAAAACTACGGTTTTTAAAATTCATTTATTGTATTTAAGATGCTTAATATAACTGTTGTTAGAAAATCTAAATTCCTTTCAGTTATTTGTAAGAACGTTTGTTTATTTATGGTTGAAAGCAGTTTTAAAGAATGTCGAAAACAACATGGCTAATCAGTTTGTACGTATTTTCATGCAAAAACATTTAGTTTGAAAGTAACTTCTTAAACAGTTTTAGCTACAGATAATGTTTTTGAATTTTAAAAATAATGCTCTACAGTATTCTATATTCTTAAAAAGTTTCATTGAAATAAATTTTGAAGAAATCATAACGAACGATGCTAATTGTTTCCTTTCAAATAGAATTTGCTTTACTTGTAAACCGTATTTTAAATGTTTATGACTTATATTTAAACATGTCAGAATGCAATAGAGATAATCTGACTGTTGATTGACAGTAATCTTTAGAGATACTTTGTATACTTGAAAGCAAATTTTTATTATTACGTTTCTACATGTTAAATTGTTTTCGCATAATTACATGATGACGTGTAGATCTATATTTAAATATCATTTAGGAATAACAACATAAGATTTATTTTGAAATAAATTTATGAGAGAGAGATGAGATATGCTAATGATACCGTGAATTAATTTAATTCGAGCATGCGTATGAGAAATGACAGAGGTGAGATATGCTAATGATACCGTGAATTAATTTAATTCGAGCATGCATATGAGAAATGATAAATGTAATTAAATTAATTTAATTCGCGCATGCATATGAGAAATCATATATGTAAATGAGAGATGCTAATGATACCGTGAATTAATTTAATTCGAGCATGCATATGAGAAATGAGAGAGGTGAGGTGTACAAATTAGAGATGAGTTATGTAAATGATACCGTGAATTAATTTAATTCGCGCATGCATATGAGAAATGATATATGTAAATGAGAGATGAGATATGTAAATGATACCGTGAATTAATTTAATTAGATCAAGTAATTTAATTCGCGCATTTAATTAGACCACGTCTCATTTGAATATTAATTAGATCGCGGGTCATTTGCATAAAAAGAGTGGGGATGGACTCAAGTGTCGGAATACCTACTGACATTTCATATTTTGAAACTATTTATTAGAAGGTTGGTAATCATGAAAATTGATTTAATAAATTAAACTGTCAGTATGACAATTATATAAATCTGAGATTCGGCACAATTAATACTTTATTAAAAGCTGTCATAAAATTGATATATATGTACTAGAGTAGTTTTCAAAATTCTCTACAAACAGTAAATAAATGATAATATGAACATGAAAAAATTTTACATGCATAAAAATACATGACAGCATAACCTAAAATTTATAACTGACAGCTGCTGAATGTTGTCACTAAAGTAAAAAGAGAGAAAAAAGTATCTCTGTTTCAGACAGCTTAGTTTTGGCCTAGAAAGAGATAGATTTTGACATCCGTGTCCTAACTCTAAAATAACACAGTTAAAGTTTTCATTGAGGAACTCTACTTGTTGCTAGAGTGAAGTACTGCCCCTGCATCTACAATGTTGTTGCAATGACTATTCAGTGTCTTCGAGCCAATACTACAAATGTATGGTTGGCTGCTATCTGTGAAACCTTATTTTTTTCTATCTGCTATGTTGTCCTAATGAGCACTAATAATTGCGAAACACATGTAGACGACTGCAACTCACTTTCTCTTCTGACTCGATTGCACGATTTCCCATTATTATCCCTTTGTTTTTTTAGTCATGATAGATATACACAATTTAATAAATTGTAAATTAACAATTATATCAATCAATATTAACACAAATTTTACTGATTATAATTAAAATATATTTTCTTACCTCCTATACCACTCTGACTGTTGTCTTACTACCATCGTCATCTTCAATTATAATTAAATGATCAATCGTTCCACCTGAATCAGTAGTATCTTATCCTATAGTACTAGTAGTATTCTATTATTCCTCTCCACTCTTTCGTCTAATTTCATTATCAACTCTCAATATCATCCAACGACAAATCTAAATTTTGTAGGTTATCTTCACAAGTAATTTAACCACCCTCCGTTTTAATCAGATCACAAATTCATTTTATTGGGCCACTGTCTCAAGTACTCTGATAAGATATACAAATGCCATCCATTCTACTAGGGTGAACATTCAATGACTTTATACCAATCAGATTGAATCAACGTAAATGCCTAAAATGTTACTGTACCAGAAGTAAGATTCCTACACATTCACTTCATCCTCGATGGTTGGCTGGCAAACCAGCAGCATATTGCATACAGCATGAAATTATTAGTTTTTAGTTTAATAATTTGTTTCATAAAACAACGTTGATGTTTCCAAGCATAGCAAAACAGTATTCAAAAGTAGTGTATTGATAATAACTATTTACTTTTTATAATATAAATACAAAGATTAGTTAAAGTTTCACAAGTTTTATTAATATCTTAACCTGACAATATTGTTTAAAACTATTTACTTTTTATAATATAAATACAAAGATTAGTTAAAGTTTCACAAGTTTTATTAATATCTTAACCTGACAATATTGTTTCGACACTTTGTGTCATTATCAAAGGTAGATAATATTGATAAACAAACACGTTGCTAAGGATAAATACATACAGAAAATAGGTAACTAGATACAATACATAACAAAAACTAAATATCTAAAACTTCTAATAATGGAGAATTACTAAGCTCAGTTTGTTCATTCATTAAAGGTACTGTGCGTTTATGTCTGTATATTTCAAAAGCTTCTAAAATGTCTAATTTGTATTTGTTGTTGCAAAAATGTTGTTTTGAGGTGTCATTGGGAGGCTCTGTTCCAAAATGTATTTGGCATAATTCGATTTTTCTGGATGTTTAAGTCTATAAGTCTATTAAGTTTTTTGGATTTAACTATTACAATTAATACAAACAATGAATTTGATTTTTCCATATACAGAAAACCCACAAGCACAGACGTCACTATACCTAACGATTCATGTCATCATAAAATGCATAAACTAGCGGCTTATAGATCTTTAGTACACCGAGCTTTAACTACTCCAATGAAACGATCACATTTTGATAAAGAAATTTCAATCATCAAACAATTAGCATATGCAAACCATTATAACCATAACATGATTGACACTTTAATTCAACAAAAAGATTATAGGTTAGCTATCAAAAGAATATTTCCAATTGACACTCAAATACAAGACACAAACTACATATCAATACCATACTTTGGCAAGATATCAGAACAAATTGCAACTATACTAAGAAAAACCACCAGTTACAAAATAACCTATAAAACTAACACCAACACCTTTTCATTTTTATTCAATGCTAAAGACAAAACACAAGATATCATGAAATCCGGCATTTACCGTTTGAATTGTTCTTTTTGTAACTCGGTTTATATTGGGCAAACACCTAGAAATTTCGACATGAGATACAAAGAACACGTGCGCTCTTATAGACTTAAACATCCAGAAAAATCGAATTATGCCAAACACATTTTGGAACAGAACCACCCAATGACACCTCAAAACAACATTAAATTATTACAGTTTTGCAACAAATACAAATTAAACATTTTAGAAGCTTTTGAAATATACAGACATAAACGCACAGTACCTTTAATGAATGAACAAACTGAGATTAGTAATTCTCCTTTATTAGAAGTGTTAGATATTTAGTTTTTGTTATGTATTGTATCTAGTTACCTATTTTCTGTATGTATTTATCCTTAGCAACGTGTTTGTTTATCAATCTTATCTACGTTTGATAATGACACAAAGTGTCGAAACAATATTGTCAGGTTAAGATATTAATAAAACTTGTGAAACTTTAACTAATCTTTGTATTTATATTATATTTCATGATTATGGAGTTCCACAAAGTAAGGCTGGAGACAGTAAACGCTATTTACTTTTTGTTGCAAAATTATAACTACACATATTCCATTCGCTCCCGGTAGAGTAACTTGGGCTTTTGATTTGTAATGTTTCAAGCATTTAAAACTAACCATTTGAAACTTTCCTCATTTTCTTGATGTTGTTTAATTTTCCCGCTTATGAATGTTGTCTAAACAAAAAAACAAATACTTAATTATCAAAAACTTATAAGTATTTTACACATATTAAAAATTGATAGAATTAATAAGTGCAAACCGATATCTAAAGCTAATTTTTGAGCTAATTTAAAGCAGAAGTTTGACAGAAACCAACATAGCCTATATATTTTTTCTGATAACCTATAAGTTGGTGCAATTCACACTATAACAATTTGCATGTTTCGAGTACTATTACACTAGAAAAATCACTAAAACTGGTTGCTTTAGTTACTGTTCCCGTAAATGAATAGATTATAATACAATTTATTGTTTAACTATTTTAATTCTTAGTAGATGGTACATGTATGATTTTTAAATGAGTGTACTCATGTATCTACTTCACAGCATTATGTCTATTCCTGTATAGTACATTTCTATTATTATGGACCTAACATTTTAACTTATATAAGATAGTCAGTAACAACTTTAAATAGAAAAAAGAACATCATTTAGATAATGGAGTGCGTCTCTTTTCTGGATCAGAACTAGACATGATTAATTTACGATAAAGGCTAACTAATTCTGGATCAAATTCTTCATCAGAATCTTCCTTTTCTTGCTCATTTTCTTGAGAAGATGTATTTGGTTCATTCAAACTTCCTATTATTCTATTTATTTCTTCTACCGTTTCTAAATCTAAATTATCTTCATCATTACATTTTCTTTCATTATCATCTTCTGAATCTTCACCTATTATAAAACATCTCTTTTAAAAAATCCTTATGAAATTAAAAGAAAAATATCTTGCCTCCTATACCACTCTGATTTTCATCGTTATTACCATCGTCGTCATCTTCATCATCAATTATAATTAAATCATCAATTGCTCCACCCGAATCAGTAGTATCCTCATTTCTATTATCCTTCTCCACTTCCATTTTTTGCATAAATATAGCAGATTGCTCTTCATCCTTTCTTTTTTTGTCTTCTAATAATAACTTTTTAACATGAATGGTAATGTATTTATTTACAATTTCCCTACATTGATCATGAAATCCGTTTGGCAACCACCCATTTTTCTGATTGTATTGCAAGTCTTTTATTTCTGGTAATTTGGCTAACATACTTTGAATCTCTGGTAACTCAACGTCACAATACTAACATGTAAAATATTATTATGAGATGTGCCTATTGAGAGTTTAAAATTAATAAAACATTACCTGATAAAACATTTGACGAGCAGGCGGAAGCATGTTTGGTTTTAAAACATAAAATGTCTCATCTACTGGTGGTTTAGATTTAAATTTTTGGGTGGAACAATCTTTTAAAGAGAATTTATCTGTTGTTACTGGTCCAGCACGATAGTGCATCAAATTACTGGAATAACTACGTTTTGCCTGTACTTTTACTTTTAGGCCCACTGTAAAGAAAAGAAATAATTGTCAAGGTGTAAAAATTCGAATCATTTTAGATTTAAAGAAGCATTGACGTAAGTCTGTTAAATTGCAATTCTGAAACCTGCACTGTTAGATTACTTTTGCTTATATCAATCAGACAAAAAACACACAAAAGATCTCAAACTCAGATTACATAAAAACATTTGAGGTTATATTGAGGTTGATTAACAACAGGGTCATAATTTCTAAATCTGTAAAGTTTACACCTCGCTAAATTCTCTCTTTCGTCTAAAATCCTTATCAACTTTCTACGACAAATTCGGAACCTTTAGGTTACACTCACAAGTAATCTAACAATCCCATTTTTTAATCAGATCACAGATTCATTTTATTGAGTTATTTTTTCGAGTTCTTTGACAGGATATATGAATAGTGCCCGTTTTGCCGGAATGTATATTCAACGGTTTTAAACCAATCAGATAAAACAAATGTAAAAATCTAAAATGTTACTATACCAGAAGCAAGAATCCTATACATTTACTTCATTCATGATGTCACTATACCTAACAGAATACAGAAAAATATTAAAATTAGTATTTTCAGCTGTATAATATAATAATAATTGCTTTTATGTCCGATTACATTATAAAGTACTGTTTACTGTATTGTTTTGCGGCAGTTAACTGGTTCTTGTACTCGTAAAATAAAGTGGTAGTAGTAAAATAAAGTATATAGTAGTAAAAGAAAGTATGGCAACTGTATATTACATGTCAAATTTTCTACTGTCAAGAATAGATGTCAAATTAATAAACTGATTTTTTTTATAATTAACCAACTTTAGGAATCGAACATAAAGCTTTGTATGCAATTCTTACATAATTGGACCTTATAGACTCGCCCTTTTTATAGGCCTTGCTCGCTCGGCCATATTATGTACTTGTTACATAAATAGCTATTATTGGATGAAAAACAAACATATATAAATACATAACCATATTGCGGTGTATTTAACTAATAAAGAATTTGTTACGTTTGGGGCAAGCATAAAATATATGCGATGATCTGTAAAAGTAAAATAAAATATGTCCACCGTTCCAAATATAAACATAAATTATATACGGTGGATTGAAATGAGAATACACCACAGATATTTTTCTTTATTCCACACAGCTAGCTCAGGGTTACTCAGTAAAGCATAAATTATCTGAATACGAGACTCTTATTAATTCTTATGCCTGGAAAGGAAGAAAAATTTATGTTGTAAACACTAAAGCTCCTGCAAGCTGGACAACCACTGCTAAACTCTGAATTCAAAAGAAAAAAACACTAGATGCTTGTATTAGCATCAATTAAACACATATGTAAATTTAAAAACACAAACTTTATTTAAAGAACGAAATAAAAATTCGAATGGAAAGTCAAAATAAAAAAAAAAATGTTATTCAAACTAATACAATTAATAATTGAGAAATAAATTCTCAGACTTGCTCAAACGTTATTAATAGTTGTAATGCCCTGACATAGGGCCAATACGGTCATTCGTTTGAACAGACCAACACAAATCAAGATTTATTTATAAATAAAACTGGTTATCAAATAAAAATAAATTTTAATTAAAAGAAATTTAGTCGTTTTATTTTATTGAAATCAAATAAATTCTCAAAAGAACCTAGTAAACTAAACCAAATAAATTTATTTTATTAAGGATGAACTTTATAATTTAATTATGATTCATGAAATTAACGAGAACCATTTATTATGACCAACCTGGTATGTTATAAAATAGTTTCCTTTTATATTTTAATCCTTTAGAAGTAACACTGCTGTCATACGCATCTGCTGATTTCCTGTTTATAAAATATCGATGCAAGATCGATGTCAAAAATAAATTCAACCAGAATTTATTTAAACAATCACGTTCACTTTATATAATTGTGGAACAACATTAATATCTTCTTTTAATTCTTGAAATTGTTCAGGTAACACTTTAGTTTGATTCAAACTCTATTCATACATGACATTTACGTCAAACACATATGGTTGAAGTAGCTAACCTCAAATTAATTGCAGATATTTATCCGGAGTCGGGCATAGGTTTTGCCTTGTACGTTTTGTCGACTGCTTTTGTTACAAATTTGCTCCAGCTTATATAGTTTATGCCAGAACAAAAGCCAGCGGTGACATTTTTTCAAAACAAAGGAACATCAAGTAAGCTTGAAGACGTCACTAATCCCGCACAGCTGTTCTTGATCATCACTAATCTTAAATCTATGATTACAGGATTGTAGCCCTTAAAACAAGGATCAAAAAAGTATAATACATCCCATGTCCCAAAATGTATCGTAACGAAGGTATTAAAGAAAAACGATTGACAATATACAAATCTCGTTACGATCTAAATACATATAAAATTCAACAAATCAAGGTTCATCCTTTACAAACTAGTTACAGAAATACACAATTCAAATAACACAAATAAATTCTCCATAGGAGCATCTTTACAATTTACTACAAACATAAATTTTTACAATACAAACTACAATGAGTAAACCAATTAATGCATATGCAAGTTCCAGCTTAAATATTGATTCAAAATTAATCAATTTATGATCAAAATGTCCAGCATACAGTACTCCAAGCACTTACATCAAAACAATGGTGAGGAAAAATAGGATAAGAGTCAATAAGAGTCACAATGATACGAAACGACACGATTTAAACGATTAAAAATTTTACAACCAAATTCAAAAATTAATTGTATTATATAAGTCATAACAAGATTGACCTAATTTATTTGTTTTCAGTTAATTAACAACGTGAAACTGAGCTGGTCTCCTGGAAAATAGAAAAATTTACCTAACGTTAAACATCGTAATCTGCAAATTTGAATAAGGAAATTACATCTTCCTTGCAAGTGAGGAAACCGTCCCAAAGTGTAACTTGGGTTGCATAAACATATTTATAATCAAGCAATCTAACTAATTGATATCCTTTTTTAAAAAATGAAACCTTTTTATTATGCATAAGAAAGCTAGGTTATGTTTGTATGAAATTTATATTCTTAATTTTTAAGTTAAGTATTAATGAACCTAACTGAGGTCGTATGTATAGCCTTTATATTAATTATGCCTATGACATAGCATATCTCTCTTTTGATCTAAATCTGATATCGAGTTGGGGCTGATATCGATCTGCTTGAAATTCTATATTTGCCTGCATTCTGGCCTAATAAAGTTATAGTCAAAAGGTTTCGTTTTCGGAGGACAGTTAAACAAACCTCATAATTACCTTAGCGTATTAAGCCTTAATATACAATGTCTATCTAATAAACTAAATGAAGTAGAAGTTATCTCTGCGTTACATTCGCCTACTTTTATATGCCTTACCGAGCATTGGTTAAATGATTCTGCCCTAGGAACCTATAACATCCCTGGTTACAGGATAGTTTCCTCCTTTTGCAGAAATCAGAGTGAGCATGGTGGTTGCGTCATCTATTGTGATGAACATTATGATGTTAATGAATTCACTGTCACTAGCATAGCAAGACATTTTGAAGGTAGCTGCGTTAAATTTAAGATCAATGACACAGCTGTAACTCTATTAAATATATACAGATCAACGAAAGGAGACTTCATTACTTTTATACGGAGTCTTGAAGAAACCCTCTGTAAGATCTTTAACACTTGTGAGTATGTAATCATTTGTGGTGATCTTAATGTAAATTCACTTGCAGATAGTTTTCAAAAAGACATTTTAAGTGATACATTAACCGCATTTCAACTAAAAAGGTGTATTCATGGTCCTACGCGAATCTTTACTAACAAAAATGGACAAACTACAAAGACGGGCATCGATTACATAAATACCAACCTTCCCGAAGCCTGGTTAACATGTAATGTAACAGAACTTGGCCTGTCGGATCATATGTGCCTACATCTCAACATTAAATGCACTGAACTTAAAAAGAACAAATCAACAAAAACAATCACAATTAAGAGAAAACTCACTAGTGATTCTCTCTCTGAATTTGTTCAACTACTAGCCAACCAAGATTGGTTCAATGTTATCAATATGACTGATGTTAATATTGCATTTAAAAATTTTTTTGATATATTTTATTCTCTGTTTAATATAGCGTGCCCTGAATACAGGCACAGTAATAAATACAACACTAATAAATCACATAAGAAGTGGATCACTGAAGAGATCAAAGAGAAAAGCCGTAACTTAAAAGATCTTCATTGGTTAGTTGTAAATACTAATAACGATGATCTACGGCACCGCTATAAAACTCTGAAAAAAGAGTACAGCTTACTACTAAAGACTACAAAACATGCATATTTTGCAAAGCAATTGGACAATTCGACTAATAAGCAAAAAACTGTTTGGAAGATAGTTAATGAGAAATTAGGCAGAACAAAAGTAAAAGAGAGACTGGAACTTAAAATCGATGAAGGCATAACAAATTGTCCAGAACAAATTGCAAATTTATTCGCAAAATATTTCTCGACTTGTGCCACAAGTAGAATTGAAGCACTTTATGGTACAATTACTGCTGCCAATAATAATGTGACATCTTCGACATCATTATGCAACTCTTTTTCTATGTACTACATAGAAGACCGTGAAGTTGTTAGTGTCATCAAAACTTTAAATAGCAAAGCTGCGCCAGGAGGTGACCTCATAACCACAAAAGTGATTAAACAAGTGTGTGAATTTATAAAACACCCCCTAACTTACATATATAATCTTTCAGTGATGACTGGTGTCTTCCCAAACTCATTAAAGTGTTCCTATATCATTCCTGTATATAAACGTGAAAATAAAAGGGAAATACAAAACTATCATCCGATATCCATTTTAAGTGTGTTTTCTAAAATATTAGAGAAAATATTTTGTAAACGAACTGAAGCATTTCTGGACAAATACAATATTATGGATCACATACAGTATGGGTTTAGACCAAAAAAATCTACACAAGATGCTTGTTGCAACCTTCTTGACTATATATACAAACAAATTGATAAACATTATTATGTTGTAGGGGTCTTCTTTGATTTAAGTATTGCATTCGATATTGTAAGACCTGACATACTAATGCATAAACTTAATCTTCTAGGTTTTAGAGGTAATGTAGCTGCTTGGATAATGTCTTTCTTGAAAAACAGGAGAATTGTGGTAAATATCAATGGTACTAAATCTGACATTAACGACATTAATATTGGTGTTGTTCAGGGATCGGTGTTGGGACCACTACTGTTTGTGCTCTTCGCAAATGATCTACCGTCCAACATAAACGAGGGACCTGTTGTTATGTATGCTGATGACACGGCGGTGGTGGTTTCTGCACCAACCCCTGAACTATTGAATACCCGCGTTAATAAATCATTGGCGATTTTAAAAAATGGTGCGAAAACAACTACCTTATTGTTAACACTGAAAAGACCATTTGCGTTAACTTTCATAATAGTAAGCCTCTACCACCAGACATATCTTTTAACATAGCTTCAGATATTCTGAAGCTATCAGATAATGTGAAATATTTGGGAACTGTACTTGATTCTGAGCTTTCGTGGCACAAAGAAGTTGACAACATTTCTAATAAATTAAATACTGCATATTTTGCTATTCTTAACATAAAAGATTCCTTTAATATACATTCTGTTATGAGTATTTACTATGGAATATGTTATCCTCATATAAATTATATTATCATTTGGGGACGAACGCCTTATGCTTCACGAATTTTAATTCTACAAAAGAAAATAAGACTTATTTTTGGCTTATCTCGAACTCAATCCTGTAAGCCGTTCTTTGTGAAATGCGGTATCCTGACTATTTCCAGTATCTACATATTAAAAACTATACTTTGGGTCAGATCTAATATCGAAGACTTTATGTTTCTTTCGCAAACACATACTTACGCCACCCGTCATGGTAACATGTTACTAGCGTTTCCACTACATAAAAGTACGCTATATGAAAAATCTCCATTATACTCGGGAATATCATTGTATAACAAGCTTCCAGAAAATGTTAAAAAAATTCAATCATTTAACTTATTCAAAAATACTCTCAAAACTATTTTATCAAAGAAGGCCTATTACAGCGTAGAAGAATTTCTCTGTGATAACAATTTTACATGAACTGTTAATTATTTTTTTTTTTAACTATATATTATGCATGAATTTACTGTTTTTGCTGTACTATTTATATATATACATTTATATGTTTCTGACAATCTTAATCCTAATGTTAGATTATTTGGCTAATTGAGTAATAAAAATTATTATTATTATTATTATTATATATAAAATGTTTGTTTTAACGTTTCCGTTCTGTCGTTAATAAACTTTCAATAAGGTGATTTGATATCACCGCAATATATTAGCCAGTTTTTACTTTTGAACAAAGTCTCCACAAGCACATCACTGATTTTGCTGAAAAAAATCTATGTACATCACAAGATGTACAATTCCGTGCCTAGATACAGCATTCTAAAACTTGGAAAAAGTCAATTTTTGGATTTTTTTCTATTTTTTCGTCAGTCTTATCATCAATGAGAGCAGGACATCACATTGATGTCGCGCCAAGCTGAATGTGTTAACGATGCACATGTCAGGATTCTTGCTTCTAGTACAATATAATGTTCTAATAAAATATTTAACCAACCTGAAGCACGTATTCTGAAATCAAATGTCTGATAAATTCTACTGTTAGGATCTATCCGTGGATCATATCCAAATCTACACCACATAACTCTCCATGGTCCATTTGGAAAATAATATGATACAACAGGCAGGATAGCCTTTAATCGATCATTTCGTACACCAGACTTATGTAATAAAGCTGCTTTGGACCAAATTGGTCTTTCTTTAAATAACTACAATAACAATAATAAGTTTAAAGAACATTATTAAAGATTAAAAAAATATTATTAGAAATTCAAAAATACACCTGACTTTTTCTAGCAATTTCGGGCTTAAGTTATCGTAAAAGAAGATCACACATGACATTTTATTTGCAACTATTACTTATTCAAAATTCGTGTTAGATTAACCCTACTCTTTAAAGCTAAAAAATTTATCAATATTAGTAATATCTAATAAAAAAATTTAAATAAAATCAACTAACTTTTGTTTATAAAAACAGGATTGCACATATTGCAATAAGATTGATGTTTTCAATAAGTGAACTTTTTAAAATTGAAATTTATAATATTTCCATTTCACCAACTTTGGTCGCTCCTAAAGTGTTCAGACTCAGAAAGGATCCTCCAGTTTAAAGAAATATTCAGTAATACTACATCCTGAAGCGAGCAAATGCAGATTCTTACTGTAGTTTTAGGCACCCGGAAGGGGGGGCAAGGAGGAGCCGTTTTTTCTAAGTTTGCCCCCCCTAGCATGTGGTTTATTCTAGGCTTTCCCCCCTAGCATGCTGTTCATTCTAGGCTTGCCCCCCCCCTGAACAAATTTCTGTGGGCGCCTATGACTGTATTACATAAAGGTTGGAGTGTAAACAAAATTCAAGATGAATTTAACATTTTAAATTACATGGTTAGAATAGTGAAAGAAATAGTGAAGTCTAAAGGCATCTTTTCATCTCCTAATCCAAAACCAGGCAAAAACTGTTGATCAAGAGACTGCTGACTTGGTTCAAAACTTTTACTGTTCTGTTGACCTAAGTACGGCAATGTCTGGAAAGAAAGATTATGTTTTACTCAGGGATAAGGGAAATAAAATTCAAATGCAAAAATGATTAGTTTTAAACAAGGGGTCAACCACTCTTCCAAAAAATGTACATGTATTGCCGAAATCCAAGATTTCCTCGCAATCTCTATGATTTTCAAGGATTGCCTACGCAATCTCTGATTTCGAAGGATTGCGTTTACAATCTCTACGATTTCCAAGGATTGCTTTCGCAATGCCTATGATTTCCGAGGATTGCAGGATGATTTCTAGAATGCAATTGCTTCTTCATTGACGTGCTAATATTTGAAAACTGATTTTCTATGTGATTGCTAAAGATTAGAACAAAATCGATAGTATTTGTACTCCTTGTTTTTTACAAAAACAGTACTATTAATCAAAATGTGTTTGTTAGGCAAATTCATTTATAAAGATATTACGAAAGACATTACTTCACACTTTACAAATAAAACGCTTCATTTAGGTACTACATATATACGATTATTAATTTTAACGTTACATGAAATAAAAAGATTTTTAGAGTTTTAACTAGTTGTGACTTCTTCTAAGATTTTTATACTCTTTTTCAATATCCATTTTGCCATGGCTTTTTAAACAAAATGCCTATTAATTGTCTATTACTACATACATATAATTTCTCCAAAAATAAAATAATTTTGAGGAAAAAAAAAACATTTTTTTCATTAAAAATTCCCTATTGTTCTGTTAACCGTCTCTTCGATTATCCTTCAATGCTTGACGGATAATCGAGTCCTACTGTAATTCGATAGGCCCATAAAAGAAAAATATATTTTTACAATCTGCACATCCTCCTCTTTTGGTCAAATATCAATACTCTAGTATATTACTAGTATATTATTATACGAGTTGTATAAGACGTTCTATTGTAGCACGAGTTGTTTGCGACACGACGAGAGAAGCGAGGAGTGTTCCAAAGGAATGGGTGCTACAATACGTCTAAAAACAAGTATAATATACTATTTTTTAAACTTGCGTCATTAGTTTGATAGAAATTGTAAATTCAAGCTATTAAAAACATTGCATTACAATCTAGTGATTTTTACGTTTAACATGTGGTAAATCTATAACATGACTTCACGTTTTGTGAGGTTAGAATGTGTCAAAATTAAATGTGTTATTCTGTTTATATGTAATATAAAACAAATGTTACCAATCTTTCAAAACAAATAGACCCCAGAAACGATGTTATAATAGCCTCTATTATGAATCGTTTTTCGGTGTCACAATGAGCCCATTGTGAACGCTCAGTACAAAAATAAAGATTTTGGGGTTACAAATTAGTCTTTAATTAGTACTAAATGACAGCTTAGGAAAGTTGATTGCCAGTTTGCGCTGCTAGTCTTGATATGTGAATAGCGATTATAGAGTTGTAGTTGCGAAAAAAGTTTTTGTGGTACAAATTTGTCCTTAATTAGTAGTTAATTATGGCTTTATTTTTTTTTTTGTTCGAAGTGGGGGTGCTAGCTTGAGCTCAAGCTAGCACCCCCAATTTTGAAATACGAATTGCGTCTAAATGGTTTTAGCCACAAAAAAATTAGTTTTTTTTTTGGTACTTTGTCTTTAATTAGCAGTAATTAAATTGTAGGTGGGTTTTTTCGTTTTGCTTGAAGTGGGAGTGTTAGCTTTATTGACGTATTCACTTACAGATTCTCAAAATGCCGCTTTTGGCAAAATTACTGATAATAAGTATGAATAACTATCGAATTTCCTGCAAATTAATGATGGCATTACTTTTACTATATTCGATTTCGACAACTGCGATGATGATTGCGGGATTGCGAAAGATTTCGCTGATTGCCAATAAAGACTGCGAGATTTCTGATGATTTCCTTGTGATTGCTAAAGATTGCGTGCGATTGCCGCCAAAATGTACATGTATTGCGGCGAGTGGTTGACCCCTCGGTTTTAAATAACCTCAAAGAAACATATGGACAGTTTAAAGTAAATAATCCAGATCTACACATAGGATTTTCAAAGTTTACTGAGCTACGGCCAAAAAACTGCATTCTGGCTGGAGCTAGTGGTACACAGTGTTTGTGTATTAACAATTCATCAGAATTTTAGACTCGTGTTAATTGGATGCAAAATATCACAGCTTACAATCAATGATATGCTTCTTATAAGGAATGTGAATTGTCTGAAAGCGCAAGAATTTCCCTGATATCATATTATATTTAAATATTTTTTTTACTGATCCAATTGCAATCCCAGCTTCAAACTTTCAGAATGTGCAAAGAAATAGTTCTTCTTAAATATATTTTTTGAAGATTTTTAAAATTACAGTTTTTTGAAATTTGGAATGTAAAAGATTTCAGTTGCTTTTTTAACAATAAAAATTTTACATTCCTCTCATGTTATATATCGTATTAAAGCCCATAGAAACAGCTGTAAAACCAACTCCATTTCATTACCGTGGCTCAACTACAACTGGAATTATAGACAAATCAACATTCTTCCGCAACTCAGAAATCACACTTTTTTGAGAACCCATAATTCGTAAACGATTCAACAAAAAAATCTATAAAAAATTAAATATATTGCTTTCACTGAATACTATAAGTATAATAAGTTTAAAAAATATCTAATAGGGTAATCTGACGTGGAATGGCTCAATGACTAATTTCTTGTATTAATTGTTAGGGTCTATAAAAATCTTAGACATGTCCCTGAAGGCATACATTAATTTTTTTAAGTTAATTGGCATCATTATCAACAGATAAACTAATTCGAGCCTAATTAGTGTTATTACCTCTTTGTGATCACTCGGTCAGATTCATAAACAATGTCATGTATTATCTTATTTTTTATTAAGTTTTTTCACTTATGTTTCAAACTATTACGCTCAAATGGACTTACATCTTCTATTTTTTTAAATGATCCAGCATCTCCCCGCTTTTGAATTGCACTAAGTGCCCCTTCCCTTGGCCCTTGAGGTATGGTAGCATCTTTCATATTAAAATTTACAAATATTGAATTGACTTTTCTTACAGCTCGATTTCTATCTATAGCATTCTTTAATTCTTGTTTCTTTCGCGAATCTTTCTTCAACCTTTCAGCAACTTCTGGTATGACTTTTTCATAATACTTATATCTTTCATAAAATAATTTATTTTCCTTGGAGCTATTAAATTTAGCAAATAACGGAGGTGGTAGAAACAATGGCATGTTGCAAGATTCTTCCGATCTGGAATTTAAGAATAAATCTTACCAAATGAAAACCAAAGTGTGAAATGTAAATATCTACATACTGTAACCATTTTAGTGTAGGAAGATTTTGTGGAATTATATCTTCATAAATGTTTTCACATTTCGAAGTGCTATTTTCTTTCTTATTTGCAGGTAGCAATGATAAATATTGAAAATCACACATTCCTAAAACATTGTACATACTGATTATCTTATAACACTAGGTGCTAATATTAATACCTACTAGTAAATTTAAACGTCATAGCTGTTACTCCAAGTAACTGATAACGATACGTTGTTAATCGTTCCACATCAACATCGCTTTTAGAAAAAGAAGGCAAGTTTACATCTATTTTAGGTTTCCTAACCGTAACCTTCACTAGCAATCCAGTTTCAAACACCTTGTCTCCCCAACAAGGTTTACTAAATATATCGCCAGGACGAAATCTTAATTCTAATCGTCTGTTGTAATTTCCTACGGCCTATTCAAAGGTATTAACAATATATCATATTAATAAAATCTCAATACCATCTCAATCGAGTTCATTCCTCCTAAAGTTTCGATCATTTTATCCACATTCTCGACCATTCCTGGATATTCGATGCACAATAATTTTCTCGAAAGATTTGCAAAATGTGGAGGATTATGTATGGTACTTTTATTAATTATGATGTATTTTGTGTTCGTAGTTTCGTCTTTTTCGTTATCTTGCTTTGATTCGGTTTTAATTTCTGACATTGTAGAGCTTTTTTGTAAAGTATTCTTGACGTTTTTCAAATCTTTATTTTAAGGTTATGTTTATACTACAATATTTTCAAAGTTAGAAGAATGCAAACATTCAAAAACATCGTTGTCAAATCGCAAACTTTATTAATAGAGGGTTTTTATTTATATTTTGCACTCCTACCAACAGGGTTTATTATAAGAGGTAGAAAAAACTAAATACCTAAATCGTAGGTAATGTTTAGGAGCAATAGCCATTTAATTTTGACCAAATTCTAAAATTAAATGTTTTAAAAACGGCGAATTAAATATCAACAAACTCGACACAAGTAGTTTTGCAAAGAAATCGCAAATCAAGTAACTGAGTTTTTATCTATTTTTTGCTATGTAAACGTGACTTTTCTGACGTTTGGCGTGCGTTTGGCATTAGATTTTGACAGATAAATTTGTTATTTATTAGGAAAATATAACAGCATAATTTTAACTGATTGACAATGACAAATTAAAAATCAAGACCGACTTAGTACTCTCAAAAATGTACGCGATTTTTTGCAAGCCAGTGTATATATATTTATTTCATACTGTATCATAGTATCCATGTTTACAGTAGCGATTACAGTTCCGAAAAATGCGATTTTACGGTCTAGTATGACTGTAAAACTTTTTATGGTATACTGACTCGTAAACATCTGTTTATTGAGCTCTGTCTCCATGGGTAAAGATTCTTTTTACGAGCTAGCTCGTTATGAAGCCCGTAATAGTATATAACATTACTAGCATGGTAAGAGGGTTTTTACTGGCGGACAGAAACATATGACTGGCGAGTCGTAGACGAGCCTGTCACCTTCTGGAGCCAGTAAAACCAGTTACCTTGCGTGTATTATTATATATTTTATTTGTTATTCATTTGTAAATTAATGAAAATACCTCAGATACATATTCAAATTTCGATTACAAAAAATTCGCAATAAATTTGTGGTAAGCTTTGGAAACGTTACCATGATTGCATGTTGTTTATTTCACGATTTATTTATTTTTACAATTTTGGTGAAAATGAATGTGCCCGAAGCAATTATTAAGGAAGCCACCAGCGTAGCTTCAAGTTTATTGCCAGAAAAGTCATCTTCAAGATACGAGCGTGAATATATTATTACGGGAAATAACAGTTGTACCATGATTTTTAACGTTTATGATGCAAATAAAACAAGATTTCCTAATGTAAATAATGCTACTAACTTGTAAAACTGACAGTTAACCTGTAAAAATTTTACAAGTTAGTAGCTTGTAAAAATAAACTTTCTTTATTAATATGGTGTTTTGATAAATTGACGTTTACAAATGAGTAACAAATAATAGTTATTTACGTGCCAAGCTTTGTAAATTAATATTTACGGGCGAGCTGGAAAGTTTGTGGGGCGAGCTACGAAGAAGTGAGCCTCCATAGTCTAGCAAGCCCAGTAACGATTAATTGCAAAGCGTGTCGCGTACAAACTTTTATTTCTACCTTTACCAGCATTTTTTTATAAATAGTATATTTTTTATAAAAATAAATTTTGGAATCAAAGGCGGTAGCACAATTCATTGCTAGGCGTTGCCATGGTGTTGTGGTTAAACAACACGTTAGTTGCCATAGCTTTTTGTTGATAGCACTGGTTAAATTTTACAGATCTCTTTTAGGAGCCCGTAAAGTTTTACAGGGCAGTGGCTATAATTACTCATTTACTTAGTTACATAAAGGCCTGTAAAGTGGCATTTACATAGAAGGGGGAAATAATAGTATATTACGTTATAAGTCCGGTAAACCCAAGTTTACAGTAGCGAGTTGAAAACGTTTCGGGACGAGGCGACGAAGGAGCCGAGTCTCGAATGTTGAAACGAGCTACTGTAATGGTTTACCGGAAGTATGACGTAAGGCGTTTTATTTCATACTGCCTCACATTGTTCATTTTTTAAAAAAATGCATTTAAAATTTTCAGTCCGGTAAAATTTTTTACCGGACTCAAATTAGATTTTCAGTCCGGTAAAATTTTTTACCGGACTCAAATTGGATTTTCAGTCCGGTAAAATTTTTTACCGGCCTTGTAACGTAATAATTCATTTACCGGACTCAAATGAGTCCGGTAAATACCCTTTTACCGGACAGTATGAAATAATAGTATATTACGTTATAAGTCCGGTAAACCCAAGTTTACAGTAGCGAGTTACAGGTACACCCGGTAAAATTTTTTACCGGACTCAAATTGGATTTTCAGTCCGGTAAAATTTTTTACCGGCCTTGTAACGTAATAATTCATTTACCGGACTCAAATGAGTCCGGTAAATACCCTTTTACCGGACAGTATGAAATAAAAATTATTACGGGCTCGTTTATCATCAATACCATAGCAACATACATATTTATTTAAAACGTTGATACATATTTTACGTATTGTGCTGTACTGCTTCAGTAAATGAAAGAATTGTTTGTTAAAGATTTACGAGTCAGTATACCATAAAACGTTGTACAATGCTCGACCGTTACACGAACCTTAAGTGCTTGCACGGATAACAAGCTCGCTGATCGCTCGCTTGTTAGGTACCGTGCTTGCACGTAAAGTTCTAAGTAACGATCTTGCAATGTATATCACTATTACCGGACTCAAATATAATAAATCAACTAAACAATGCTTTAGTATTCAGTTACCATGGACACTCGTTTTTCGTAGATGTATAAATGCTCGTTGTTCATATATGCCCATATTTTAAAGTCGGGAATTTATTTTATATATTTTTTTTAATGAAACCAATAATCCAATAATTGCAGTATGAAATAAAACGCATTACGTCATACGTCCTGGAATATTCATTTAATATCTAGTGATGGAATGAAATACATGAAAATACATAAGTAGGGTAATGTTTTAGAATATTTATTCTACAACAAGAGTTAGAATATTAGTTTTTATTATCAAAATTAATTTCAGAATTTACAAATTCCATATGGTCGTGGAGAAATGTTCTTACAGTCTCGTTTCGATGTTCCGGATTCGGCTCCTTCGTTGCCTTGTCTGTAACATCTTACTTTACTGTAAAATTCCATTTCCATGACTTATAACGTAAATAACTCGTCCGGACTCGGCTCCTTCGTCGCCTTCTCCGTAACATCTTACTCGACTGTAAAATTCCATTTCCATGACTTATAACGTAAATAACTCGTCGGGCCTCGGCTCCTTCGTCGCCTTCTCCGTAACATCTTACTCGACTGTAAAATTCCATTTTCATGACTTATAACGTAAATAACTCGTCCGGACTCGGCTCCTTCGTCGCCTTCTCCGTAACATCTTACTCGACTGTAAAATTCCATTTCCATGACTTATAACGTAAATAACTCGTCGGGCCTCGGCTCCTTCGTCGCCTTCTCCGTAACATCTTACTCTACTGTAAAATTCCATTTTCATGACTTATAACGTAAATAAATAAATCGTCCGGACTTGGCTCCTTCGTCGCCTTCTCCGTAACATCTTACTCGACTGTAAAATTCCGTTTCCATGACTTATAACGTGAATAACTCGTCCGGACTCGGCTCCTTCGTCGCCTTCTCCGTAACATCTTACTCGACTGTAAAATTCCATTTCCATGACTTATAACGTAAATAACTCGTCGGGCCTCGGCTCCTTCGTCGCCTTCTCCGTAACATCTTACTCGACTGTAAAATTCCATTTTCATGACTTATAACGTAAATAACTCGTCCGGACTCGGCTCCTTCGTCGCCTTCTCCGTAACGTCTTACTCGACTGTAAAATTCCATTTCCATGACTTATAACGTAAATAACTCGTCCGGCCTCGGCTCCTTCGTCTCCTTCTCCGTAACATCTTACTCGACTGTAAAATTCCATTTTCATGACTTATAACGTAAATAAATAAATCGTCCGGACTTGGTTCCTTCGTCGCCTTCTCCGTAACATCTTACTCGACTGTAAAATTCCGTTTCCATGACTTATAACGTGAATAACTCGTCCGGACTCGGCTCCTTCGTCGCCTTGTTCGTAACATCTTACTCGACTGTAAAATTCCAATTCCATTACTTATAAAGTAAATATAACTATTATGAGTTTAGAAAAACGGTTTTTCGTAATAAAATAAATAGGATATTAACATAAAGAGTCTGGAAAGTGGGATAAATAGTATATTGTGTTAGCGATTATATCTGCATTTGCGAGGCGAACTGTAACGTAGCGTAGCCAAGCAACTACAAAAATCACGAGTCAAACAAAGTCACTTTTAAGTCGTACAACACATGCGCTATTTTTTCTCCTAAGATTAAATACAATGCTAAAATATTAACAGATTTAAAAATATTTTTAAGTCTAGGATTAAAAATACTAGTTGTCTTAGTAACAAATGTTTTTTTCTTGTTACAAAAACGTCAACTTTTGGCCGGTTTCACAAAGGTTGATTAAGTTCTAATTAACTTAATTATGATTAAATTTGAAATCCAGAAATATAATTGGATAAAATTCAAGGTCTCTTAAATCTCGACCAATAAAATTTCTGGATTTCAGATTTAATCACGATTAAGCTAATTAGAACTTAATCAAGCTTTGTGAAAACGGCCATTTATCTTTTAAAAATGTCATTAAAAGTATGAGCCGTATTCGCATCTCTCTGTTAAATTAACAGCATGTTTAATTACCATGGTTACCAATTCTAATCTTTTCCCACCTATTAAAATTAGATAAAGCTATCTTTATTCTTGTTGATTTTAAACGAAACTTTAGTTAGAGACACCGTTAATGGTGGCTCGTAATACGGCCCTATATCATGTTTTAATCCGGCTAGAGAAAAATGATATCTTTATAAAAACAATTTTCCCCATTTTTATTGTCTTCGTTGGAAGGGGGGAGAAAAATGGGAATATAGGTACATAAAAGGAAAAAAAACGATTCTACCTGAACCGGTATACTGTTTTATACACGTTTCTAAAACCTCTATAATCGTGGGTGCAAAGTTTTGAAACCGTAGGCATTTTTGCTTATCATATTGCTATTTTTACTGTGCTAAATATAAACGTTTAATAGACCAGTTTATGCATTTGAAACACACTATTTTTAATTTTTAAGTATTTTTGACAAAACAGTTAAGACAATGCAAGGAAGAAATATTAAACGGGACTAGATGCAATGCTTACGAATATCGGTGAACGGAAATGGTAGAAATTAAACTCGTTACTCATCGATAGTAACAACTTTGGATGTTTCTGATGGTAAAGTACACCGAAGTTTCCTATCACACTCAATAGCAGATTTGGATGAACTGAAAGCGAATCGTAAAAAGTAGTAAGAAGAATGTAGTCCTTGGTGGTGGCTATCTTGACGTTCTCATGCAATGCGGCGTTGCAGACAAACCATGAGACGTCGAAAGCCATCCGAAGTGGCCTGTTTTGCATCATCTAATAAAGTGTCATTACGTGCATCATTGTCGATCGGACGATTGCCTTGTATAGCTTTTGTTTCCTCAGAACTAAGCCTAAGCTAAGAGTTGTACGAGGTTATTTTTTATATTTTAGGGTTTTTGCTTCCAGTTCCTAGTTAATCGAGTTTAAGCTTTACTTATCTAATGTACTTCTCATGTTACTTCTATAATTGCTAAAAGTATCTAAATGAACCTAAAACTCCAAACAAACAAGATTTTAGTAACACTTTTTCTTTTATTTATATATGTGTTATCAACAACAAACTAACGAAAACTGTATTAAAATTGAAACTTCAAAATTGTAAAAACGAAACTGAACTGTAGAAATTCACACACTGTAAGTAAACTTAACTAAGGTAAGTATATATTCTAAACTTAAGAGACTCTAGAGTAGTTAACTAAGTTAACTAATAAATAGTCTAGCTTAAGAATGTGGCAATCGATTGGCAACTTCTACAGGTGAAGCCAATTCACAACTAATAACAGAAATAAGTGGGTTCCTGAAACCTGCGCTTATTACTAAGATACGAACTGCACAACGTTCCATCAGGAGTTTCCATTTTAAACTAGTTTTATCTTCGTCGCTAAGCGCAAGAAACTCTTGAACCTGAAAAAATATAAATGGATTAGGCTTAATTCGTCAGTTGTGTTAATTAAGATTTTGAATCTTAAATATCTTCAATGAACCGATTCTGAAACTAACTGCCAATATTTCCCGGACAGAGTTATTACTTACAGTACATTTCAAAACCATTTCTGCAGTTTTTCCAGTAAGTTTACAATTATTAAGCGAACCAGTTTGATCACTCAATATTAAATTAAGATCAAAACTGGTTATGGGTTCGTTTGGTTGTTCTCCTAACCCAACAGAGCAGTCATTATTAGTACACACTTCTGTGTTCGAAATGCGCATATCACAGCGAGAACTACAAAAAAATTAATAAAATAAAATCTTTCATACTTGTAAGATTATTCTTGATTTAACTTACCATCTAGTAGACACCACACGAGAAAGTCCATCAAGATCTAACTGAGTTACAACTGCATATAAAAGAGCAGTGAACTGTTGCTCGGTATTGGTATTTTTCGACTTCATAACGTTTTCTATTTTGTCCAACACTTGCTGAACGTTCATGACATTTTGAATGGTCAATGCTAAACATAAACTACAATTTTTACAATATGATTTAAGCTTGTTTGCTAAACTTACGATTTGGAATGGATCGTGTAACTCGATCTACAAGAGCCCAGGCTTGAATTGGATTTTCTTGTATATATTTTCTCAAATTTTCTGTCTCTATTGTTACAGGATCTTCAGTAATGACAGTAGCAGAAGTTACTGTTGCTGTCATGGAACGAACGAAATCTGACCACTCACAGCGTAAGTCGGTTATAAACAGTACTGTAGTACAGGACTTCCATATTCCTGCTCTGAATAAATCCTTATTTAAAGCGAATTAAAAAAATATTTAAAATCAACCTGATTATTATGTCTGGATCCCATATAGTAATTTTAAGCGATGGACTGGTTTGATCGAGTATGATTATGTCACGGACTTGCCTTTCTATTCCCTCTCGTGTGTTTATGGTACGGATTTTTCCAACGTAACGTATTACGCCTAACAGATCAACACCTGTTAACAAAATTGTGTGATAAACTTGAACAGACACCAAAAAGAGGATTCCTATAGTCCTCTGATACTAATTAACCCATAAAACAGCATTGTCTCTATACCGATCGGTCATGTAATTTTCTCAATTTTTTTATTTATTGAACATTCGGGTGTAAAGTTTCAGGCTTCAGGAGCTAATAACTATGAACATATAAATCAGGCATAATTAGCAGTAAAAAGCCAAATAATAGAGATGAACTAAAAAATAATCTATAAATATAGGACGCCAACCAGCCTACTCAGCTGGAATAGCGAAGATTCCAAAATAGAGTGAGTACCCTTAGTTCGAAAATAAGTGTAGTATTTATAAAAAAAAAGTAGGAAGCTAAAACATCTATTGAAAATAAGAAACATATTTAAATATGAGTACGTGAATACGATATACGATATAGTAAGTAAATGCTTTGTCATTACGTATAATGTTAGCAGCATCATAAGACTCTGACCTACCAACACTTTGTTTTGGATAGTGTCGATGTACTGACCGTACTGCAGATTCTTACCATCAATCCTTTGCTTCCGATTGTGAACATCAGCCAAAGTATAAGCACCGGCAATAGGCTTTGTAGGCAAGCGCAAAAGCTGAAGGTAGTCTTGACAATTTCCTTCGTGACTAAAAATCTTTGTTTCGACACCTTCATTTATAGTTAAAGTGTAAGGTGAAGTTACTTTAGGGCGATAATTCTCCCCGGGGTCGTTTAATTTCCGGATTGTAATTATGGGATTTACGATGGTAACTGTAACATACAAACGTAAAATAAATCAGTAGTAATACACAGTAAAAAAAACTTAATCAGATTTAACTACCGATCTACAAGCAATGCACGTTGTAGATTATTCCAAATATCTTAGTATTATACATATTATACATATATTATACAAAAAATAAATCAATTTCAAAAGTTATTAAAAATGCAAAAGTTGAAATTATAAATTATCAACCAGTATTTTGCTGCTGATAAAATTCTGAATGGTTTTAGCTAAAGCAACTTACACACTACTTTTGTAAAATACATAAAATAAATTTGTAAAATACTTGTTAAAATACTTAAATATGAGTGATTCCAAAAAAATATTAGATGAAATTAAAAAAGCTAAACCTGAATTAAAAAATACAATTGAGGCGGCAGAGGCTAGATTGGTCTTAAAAATAGAGAAAGGAAATAGAAGAGTTAAATCACTGGTAGAGGAAAATAAGGGGTTAAGGCAAAGAGTAGAACAATTAGAAAGAACCAGCAAAACTAATAACTTGGTAATATTTGGTTGGCAGAAATCTCCAGCTGAAATCACTGTTGAGTTGATTTGATTGATTATATAAATAATTTGTACACTTTAGGAAAATACAAAAACGCTCCTGTGAAAATAGAACTGGTGTCTTTTCTAAAGAAGAAAGCTATTTTGAAGAATGCTAAGCTATTAAAGGGGAGTGATGTTTTTATTTCCGAAGATTTAACTCTTCAACAAAGGGAGGAAATAAAACATCTGAAACAATTTCTTGAAGAAGCTAGAGAAAGTCAAAACTATACCAGGAGTTACATCAAGAGAAATAAACTTATACTTGACGATAAAAGTTACACGTTGGAAGAACTTGAAACCTTAACTAAATTAGAAGAAAAAGAGAGAAGCAGTGCTCCAAATACTCCTACAATAGAAAAAACCTTCAAAGAACCTGAAATACTTAACTTCTTACAAAGTGAGACAAGTGCAGATAAAGATACACCCAAAGGTAAGGAAGGTACTGCAAAGAAAGGTTTGAGACCAGGTCTAAGGTCTGATGCGTAATTGGACCCCCTTTGTTGTTAAAAACACATACTTACTATATTTATTTATTATTCCAAAGTTTAGTATTTAAGTCTACTATCCATTTTTTTTTCTAGAGTCCTCTGACTTTGAAAGCGCATTGCTCTGGAACTACTGAACCGAATTAAATATTTTAAAAACGAGCAAATATTAAATTCATTTCTGCATACTACAGTAAAATATTTTTTTCACTACTAGCTTTAAAACATACTATTATCTAGTCTGTTGTCACCTTGTGAAGTTAGCCTTCTTGCCTAGTGGTAAATAATTTTTTATTATTGACTACTAGTCAATAATCCAGATTTTAGTGTAACACGGGGCAAAAATTCATCCCATTATACACTGGCATCCAGGAAAAAATCCGTGATCGCGATAGTACGTTTTTTATGTGAGAAGAATAAAAGGAATAAAAGTACTAGTAGTGAAAAAAATTATATATACACCACGGTTGTGAAGTGTTTTCTAGAGCCTCTCATCTTATATCCCTCGATGCTGCGCATCTCGGGTTCTAATAATGCTCGGCTCTAGAAAAAACTCTTCACAACCTTGGTATATAATATACTAATATTTCTAACTAGTATACTTTTGTTTTTATCGGACGATACGCAATAAAAGGTACCTATTTTAGGGACAATTTCATTGAAAGTAAGTTCACTAATTGCATTCTCAGAAAGTATATGTCATATGTCTATGAGATTTTTGTATGGGTTAGAAAGGAACCTTGCGGTTCTTATGCTATTAATTTTTAGACAAAAAAAGCGTTTTAAGATTTATGTGAAAAAATAGGAAACTATGCGTTCTTGTTTATTAATAGAGATAGCGTCAAATTTTTTTCGCTAAATCAACACTTGTAGACATGTGTAGACATTATTGTTTTCAAAAAAATGTTCATAATTTTAATAATAAAAATGCGGAAACAAAAAAACGATTTTTGATAACCAGCGGTTTCGACAAAAAATGGTTTTTTTGTTATTGTACTTTTATTGTTAAAATTCGGAACATTTTTTTAAAGAAAATAATGTCTACATATGAAGAGTGTTAATTTAGCGAAAAAAATTTGACGCTATCTCCATTAATAAACAAGAACGCATAGTTCGCTATTTGTTCATATATATCTTAAATAAAACACTTTTTTGCCCGAGAATTAATAGGATAACAACCGTAAGGCTTCTTTCTAACCCCTACAAAAAGCTCATAGATATATGAAATATACTTTCTGAGAAAAAAAATATTTAACTCACTCTCAATGAAAGTGTCCCTAAAACTGGGTACTTTTTATTATTTATCGTCCGATAAAAATAAAAGTATACCAGTTAGAAATATGTTATTTTACTGTTACATGTAGAAATAAATTTACTATTTGCTCGTTTTTAAAATATGTAATTTGGTTCAGTAGTTTTCGAGCAATACGGTATCAAAGTCAGAGGACTCTAGAAAAAAATGGATAGTAGTTAGCAGTTTTTTATCGTGTTTTTGTGTTCTTCGGTAAAATTTATTTATTTATTTATTTATTCCAAACAGGCATAAAGCCTAATTACATGGAATTACATAAATTATAACTATAATATTGCAACGTTCTTTTTAAATAATAACAAAATGCTGTTTAAATCATCTATTAATAAAGAGAAAACATTCACTTAACACACACTAATTTAATCTTAACTAATTTATAAAACACAATTATAAACTATTAACTATTATTTATATTCAATCACAATATTTATTTCGTACACACTCAGATATTTATCTATTACCACTTGCGACTACTAACACGTCTGATTGCTCGCGGTTCACTAATTGCCTCCCTTCCGCGGCAGCCGGGGTTTATATACCGTACCATCTTCTCGAACATGCACAGATTCTTCTAGAAGGTCTATTGATTTCTCGCGCCGTCTATGACTCACACTGATAAATCACACATACCGGCGCCGGCGAACCACGCGGGCAGATGTTGTTGGGTTACGCATTCTCGAACTTTCGCCGGCGGAGTTCAAAGGGCTGACCGCGCTCATTACAATATGAAATTTAATAAACTTAAAGACTAATTATCAGAAATTGAAGAATCGTAAAAATCGCATGAAGTAATATACAATAAATTTAAATTTTAAATAATATAAGATATTGATTTGTTAATTACTATAATTTTAGGTTACTTTGTACCTATATAATATAATATTACCAAAATATTTGAGGATGTTAATGATTTTGAAAGTATTCATATATAAGCTTTTTATAATTACTAAATTTTATTAAAAAAATATCAAAATTTAACAGAGACAGAATGTAATTGATTAATTTGAGCATAGTGATCATCGGCGAATGAAGTGTTCGAACAGCTGGCGGCACCTTAAATAATACAGGATTTCTAAGCAACCGTCCTTGCACTTTAAATCTAAAAAGACAAAGGATGTCTGGGAATCTGTCAAACCATTTAATATTTTAAATCCAAACATTAAGAGGGCGCATTGCCTTCGGTTAGATAAAGTCATAGTTTTATAAGAGTTGCTGAGATGATTAGATCTTACTATGTTATAATCAGGATAGGTTCCAAATTGCTTAAAGTAGAGATACCTTAAGAATCTATTTTGTATTTTTTCAATAAGCTTAATGTTTTTAATAGTATGCGGATTCCAAATAATAGAACAATACTCGAGCTTTGAACTAACTAATGCAAAATACAAGGCTTTAATAGTTGTAATATGCTTAAAATTAAATGAATTTCCTATGACATAACCCAGTGCCATTCTAGCAGCGTTGGTAATTTTCTGTATGTGATCATTAAAAGTTAATTTTGTGTCTAAGGTAACACCGAGGTCATCAATTGTACTTAATCTTTTTAACTTTACATTGTTCATGAAATAGTCACTTTTGACTGGATTTAGGCTATTTGTAAACGTGATTGTAGAGCATTTACTTGTATTAAAATATAATTTGTTCATTAAACTCCACTCATACATATTATTAACATCATTTTGTAATGCGATAGCATCTTTAGGTGTATTCACTGCAGTGTAAATCTTTATGTCATCAGCAAATAATAAATACTTTACATTTTTAATCACATGCGCAATACCATTAATAAATATTAAGAAAAACAGGGGCCCAAGGTTGGAACCTTGTGGGACACCTGAGCTGGAATTACATTGTTTTGATACACTATTGTTAATTTTAACATAAAAAGATCGATTTTTTAGATAAGATGATAATAACAGTAGAGTGGGGTTAAGAATCCCATAGTTTGACGGTTTGCCCAGTAGTATATCGTGATCAACACTGTCAAATGCCTTTGCAAAATCTGTGTAAATTGCATCTACTTGTGTACCTTCCTCAAAAGCATTATATATTTCATTAGAGAATACTAACAGATTTGTAGCAGTTGATCTGCTAGGCATAAAACCGTGTTGATTATCAGTTATGTACTTGCCTATATAGTTAAATAATTTCGTAAATAGGATTTGCTCAAATACTTTAGCTGGAGCCGATAAAATAGATATGGGCCTGTAATTTTCAACCCGAAGCTTATCTCCCTTTTTATGCACTGGACACACATACGTTTCTTTCCATATGTCAGGAAACGTATTACTTGTTATGGCTAACTTATAAATATGTAATAAAGGGACTTCTAGTAAGGGAGCGCATGCTTTTATAACATACGGTGGTATTTTATCTGGACCAGTTGCACGTTTAGGTTTTAATTTATTAATGGCATTGACATAGTCACCATGGGAAATTTCATCTATTTTAAAACAATCATTAGTTAAGGATTTTGTATTGTATTCATTAATATTATAGCTGGCAGGTTGGTCAGCATATATAGATTGAAAATATTTAGCAAATGTATTTGCAACCTTAGCTTGTTCAATAATTTTATTATTATAAGTATAACTTACTGATTGACCTGATTTCTTATTTGATTTGATAAAATTCCAAAATCCATTTATGTCAGTAGTTATATTTTCTTCCACACCAGCAATGTAATGTAATCCTCATACGCTTTTTTTGTTAGGACTTTTAGTTTTTTCCTTTCTTCTTTATAATTATTGACTAGTTTATTTTTCCTATAATAATTTTTCAGTTTTAATGAATCAATTACACTTTTATTAAACCACGCAGGGTATTTAGACGTCTTACAAAGGTATCGTGGTACAAGTTTGTTAAGAACTTTATTTAGCTTTTCATAAAAAATTTCAGTAGCGTTATTAACATTACTGGTGTGTAGAACTGTATCCCAATTTATATTTAGTATTTCATTGTAGAGACTTAGAAAATTACATTTTTTAAAATTAAATTGATTGTTCAACTGAAGATTTTTATGAATAAATGATGATGTACAATTTTGTTTTGTTTGAAGTGAACACACTAGCGCAGGATGGTAAGGATCTTCTTGTAAGAGTGGTGGTTCACATTTCTTCAAGGTGCATGTGATATCATCATCTATTGTACAAATAACTAAGTCTAACTTATTTCCAACGACATTATTTACATTATTAATTGAAACTAGATTAAAATCATTGATGAAATCTAAAACTGTGTTTGCTTTTATCCCTTGCATTATAGGAATATTAAAATCTCCAAATAAATAATGTTTTTCATTAGCATTTACATTTTGTGAGATAAAGTTTAATACTTGTGTGTAAATAATATTGTTAGAATTTGGTGGTATATAGACCGAGATGAAGTTACAACAGCTACCTTTATAATTTATTTTCACTATTAACAATTCGTAATGGCCTGTGCTGATACATGACCTAGTCACCCTGTACTTATTTTCCACTGCTGTCAAAACACCCCCACCCCTGGTTTTATTAGTCACATCTTGATCTCTATCGCAACGGAATAACTGGTACTTATTTAAATCAATTACCTCTGCATCATATATAGCATCATTTAGACTTGTTTCAGTTAATGTTATTATACTATAATCACTTACGCTAGATTGAGTGTATATGTCCTTCAATTTTGTACGTAATCCTCTAACATTTTGGTAATATATCGAAAAGTCATTTGGCATTCAATACTAATCTCGAACAAAATCTAAAAAACTAAAAATATGATAAAAGAATTAATTATATAACTAGAAAAAATTCAAATTTATTATATTAACAAAAGCAAAAAGAAAAATATGTGCAATACTCAAACGATTCAAAACGTAATCTTATGTTTAAAGAATATATATATATATATATATGGAGCAATAGGATACTGCGAACAGAGTTCTTAATATCTCTATTCAAAACGACCAACTTCCATAACACGTGAAATGAAAGACATGTTTATTTAATACAGGTTAAATCAATAGCATTAGTACAATATTGTAATAAATTCATAGAGATAAATAGAACAGTAAAATTTTCAGAAAGAAAAACAAAGGGCATACACGAAGCAGCGAAAACTAATTAACGTCCGTCAGAAATTAACAGAGACTGTTTACAAAAATACATTTAATCTAATAATATTTAAGTAAATAAGCCTAATAATGAAACTCCAAATAAATCAAAAAACAAAGATAAACTGTTGCTGTAGTTGAATGTTCTGATATATATTAAAATATATAAAAATTACTATGCAACAAATAATTCTTTTATCCTAATCTAAAATTAAAGAAAAGTATATATTCCAGGACCTTTATATATGTAAACAAAATATTTCTGCCAAAAAGTGTCAAACGTATATCAATCGCAAACATCAAGATAAATTGGATATACGTCTGTACAAACATATTAGGAGTAATAAGTAGAAGAAAAAAAAAAGTTATATGTATGTATTATAATCAATTAACCATTAACGAGAAAATATTACATAAACACAAAGAAAAACAAAACAAAAACAAATGAAAAGTGTAACTAGAAATGAACTATCATTCTTACAAAAATATTAAGTTTCATTTTTGATTAGATTTTGTAGATCGAGTATTATATGCATTCTGATTAGTTTTTACAAACTCCTTCTGGCCATTGGAAGCTTCGCACAGAGATTCAAACTGCCTGGGATTGGAAATAATCATCCTCTTTTTGTTAGCTAGAGCGACATGAATTTTTCCGTCATGAGTCCATACATTCTTATCACCGAATTGTTCGCATGCCTTTTTGTAAATACTCAAGCGTTTTCTTGTCAAGGATTCCGTTAAATATTGACGAGCAAGTCTGTGTAAATTATCTACCATTTCTTCAGTGAATACAAAATTCGGAATCTTTAAATCCTTATTAAAAAAACCGACAACTTTTTTGATCAGTATTTCATCTTTTCCTTCCGGAAGTCCATGGAGTAATAAACAATTTTTCCTGCTGTAGTTTTCTAAGTTTTCTAATTGATCATCCACTTTATTCAATGCAGTTGCCATACCGCCTAAGCAACTGAGTACTTCGGTTTTAAATTGATCAAATAGACCACACAGTGCGTTAATATCGTTAACATTAGCTAACGTATTTTTCATTTTTAAATCTTGGAGTTTATTATTGAAATCAGCCATCAGAGATCCAATACTCTGACTTACTGCCTCAAAAGCCACCCTGTTATTACCTTGTTGGTTCATGGCCTATATTAATAATACTACAGAAGTTCACTTATTGCTATTGTAATCTTGTACACCAGCAGGAAATCAGGTGTATGTTTACACACACAAATGAATTGTTTAGTATAACAGATTTTCACACAAAATTAAATTTACCAGTCTATATTTAGAAAATGATAACGAGACTATCACATTTAGGTGGGGCAATTCTAGCCTCATAAGTATTATTCATAAATTTATTAATTATAGCTAAACAGCCTTTAAAAAGATAGATATTACAAGTTATAGATATTATTAAGTCCACTTACTGTAATCAAAATGAATAATTATGTAAAAGATTTTAGTTTAGAAGAAATAGAAACGTTTCAAATAGATAATTTAAGTGAATACAATACACTAATTAAAAATAAAACAATTAGAGCTATAGAAATAGAGAATTTGAAAATATTTCATTCTAATGCGAAAGTTTGAATAAAAACAAAGATGAATTTACAGTTTTATTGCATTCAATTGGTCATGACTTCGACTGTCTAGTCTTTACAGAGACTTGGAAATTAACTGATCCAGATTTGTTTAGTTTTAAGGGTTAGAAACACATATATAATGAAGGTACAGCTAACCAAAATGATGGGATAATGATTTTTATAAATGAAAGATTATCTTTTAGTTATCAGATATGTTTAATTGGAAGTATAAAAAGAATACAGTTAACTATTGAAAAAAATAAAAAATATATTAAACTAACAGCTATTTACAGAAGTCCTTCTGATTGCATAAATACATTTATAGATAATTTGTACTTCTCCTTAAACGGATTAGACAAGACTACTGATATGGAGATACTAGTGGGTGATATTAATATAAATATTTTAGAAAATACTACAGATTCTATAAACTATCTTAATACATTATCAACATTTGGTTATCTAACAGCAATTAATAAACCTACTAGTAATCAAAATTGTCTTGATCACATATTCATTAAAAGTATGATAGGTAATCTTATACACATTCCAATAGTTCTAGTATTGCAAGTTACAGACCATTGTCCAATTATTTTGTATACCATCTTCCCTGGAAAAATAAAAAATGAAATTACCAAAAATCAGTATAAAGACTATATTAATTATCCTAAATTAAAAGAGATGTTACGTACTGAGAATTGGGAAAATATATATTCAAATAATAATGTCGATGAAACTCTAAACATCTTTTTAATAATATTGGAACGTTATATAAAGAATTGCACTAATAAAATTAAATTGAAAAATAGCACCATCAGGAAAAAATAATGGGTCACAGAAGGTTTGTTGAAATCTATTCAAGAAAAAAATAAGCTTTTTAAGCAAATGCAGAAAAATCCAGATGAAATTAATAAACAAACATGTAAAAGATATAGGAATAAATTAAATGAATTGATTAAAATATCAAAACAAAAGTATTATCAAAAAAAATTAGGAGAAAGTAGAAATGATTCAAAAAAACTTTGGTCATGCGTAAAAGAAATATGTAATACAAACGGAAAACATGAAAAAATTTACAACATAAACTCAGCAACAGGTGAACTATTAACGGCCGAAAAGGCAGTAGCTGAGAGATTTAATGAGTTCTTCACAGCAATTGGTAAGGATCTTGCATCAAAAATTAAAAAATCAGAGAATGTGGTCAATCAAACTCCGCACCCTGTGGTGAACTCATTCTTTCTCACAGCAACTACTGAAATAGAAATTAGAAATGTAATCTTAACGTTAAAAGAAAAAAAATCCCCAGGTATAGACAATATTAAATCAGAAACATTAAAGAATATAGCGAATGAAATTTCTCCTATTTTAAGTCACATTTTTAACCTGTCAATTGAAAAAGGTATCCTTCCGGAAAAGTTTAAAATAGCAGTAATTAAACCTCTACACAAAAAGGGTAGCAGCTTGGAGGTGACTAATTATCGTCCAATATCAACTACATCCAATTTAGCAAAAGTATATGAAACAGTTTTGAAAAAAAGAATAGTATCGTATTTAAATAAATATAACCTTTTATCTAATAAACAATATGGTTTTAAAGAGAATATATCAGCAGAAGATGCCATTATTCATATAACAATATATATAATGCAATGAACAGCAGTAAACCATCACTATGTATTTTTATAGATCTTGCTAAAGCGTTTGACAGAGTTAGCCACCTTCAGCTACTGCAAACTTTACAAAATATTGGCTTTAGGGGAACAACATATAGGCTCATTGAAAGTTACCTCAATAAACGTCCACAATGTGTTCAAATAGGGGAAACAAAAAGTCCATTTTTAAATGTTGAATATGACGTTCCACAAGGGACCGTGCTAGGTCCAATATTTTTTAACATCTATGTAAACGATCACAGAGAGAAATACTTCATAAGAGCTTTGCACAATATTGTTCGAAACGGTGTCGGAGAAATTTATATTATAATTGTAGAATCGTATTGTCCAGCGTTGGGTAGGTTTTCGTTACTGAATTGTCTAACAGGAACGTACGACAATTATTTAACACAGTCAGATTTAGTTGTGCATTCTTTGGAACAATGTTGTAGAGGAAGCTAGCATATTATGTTGAAGTATAATTGTAAAAAATGTTTAGAAAAATACAATATTTTGTTTGAATGAAATCATAATCCAGTGTTCAAACTGCTTGCTACTAATTACTGTGTTTCGCAAAGTTTATGGATGACATCCTATAGATGTCACCACTTGTAATTGTCGCTATTAATGTAAATTCGAGATTTATATATAAACAGCAGACGGCAAAAGAAAATTTTAGTGTTATACGTGTATATACTACACGTTGTATAGTATGTAAATACTATACATTGTATAGCTATATACATATTAGTTACATATATTTTAATATATGTAAAAATATATATTTTATTTGTGATGCCTAACCTTCCGCCGTATAGAATATTTGTGCCAGAGTATTGCACAATTTGTATAAATGTGAACAAGTAATTGTGTTAAATACTATTAAGCAATTGTGGCACAACTAGCGCAACAATTGTACAATTTTGTATAAAATTGTATGCAATAACATTACACATTCTGTTTTAATAAGTAACGCAATTTGTTACGGAAACTTATAGACAACTATTCATTTGATTCTACAAAATTACTATTGACTTCCACAAAATCTTGACAAACTAAATGACACAATCTTGTTTTATAATTGTACACAAATTGTCCCTGTCACTTTTTTAAGACCAATTTGTTTTACAATATATTAAATTTGATCTTGATGGAGATATTGTCAGTTTTACCGACGATACAACAATTCTTTACTACTCCAACAGTTGGAACAAATTAAAAATAAAAGTGGAAAATGATTTTAAAGAAATATTAAAAATCTTTAACTACAATATGTTAACTGTAAACGTAGACAAAACTCACTTTATTCCTTTTTCACCCTACTCTACTAACTTACCTGAGTTCGACTCGCTAAATGTTCCTGTTGGAGATGAGATTGTCCAAATCAAAAAGACAGCCAATTTAAAGTATTTGGGAATATATATAGATTCACATTTAAAATGGGATTATCACATTAAATCTCTGAAGAGTAAAATTAGATCCCTTTTGCCCAAGTTTAAAATCCTTAGTGATATTCTCCTTCTACTCAACTGCTGATGCTATACCATGCTTTGGTAGTAAGCCACCTCAGTTATGGAATAGTTACCTGGGAAGGAGCAGCAAACATTCATCAACACCATCTGCAAATAACTCAAAAATATATTATTAAATTAATTTATAAAAGAATTATACTTACTCCACTGATAGATTATTTGAAGAATCCAAACTGTACGACTTAAAACAATTGTTTTACTATAATATAATAATTAGACAACATAAATACCGACATGATGGTGTGATGGGCCGACAAACCAGACATAAAATGGTGTCATCAATAGTGCCAAGACCCATGAAGACTATATATCAAAGATCTTATACTTAGCACCTAGACTGTATAGTCTAATACCAGATAATATTAAACAAATTAATTCGGCACATTCATTTCATTAATTGAAACAAGTTTCAGTAAGTGGTTTTCGCTAATAAGCTAATAAGCTTGCTGAAATACTAAAATAAAGAAGCTATTTGATTTTTTGTTTTTAATTTGTTTTTATATTGTAGAAATATTTCTTGTAGTAGCATGTTTAAATATATATATATATATATATATATATATATATATATATATATATATATATATATATAAAACGAAACGAACGATTGGTTTGGGTCCATAAAAGGACGTTCATAGGGGAACGTTACAGACGTACAACAAAACATGTCCGGCAGACTTTCGATTTGGGTCCATAATACGTTCTAATAGGAATTACAAAATGATTACAAACAAACAATTTGTAGATTAAGATTAACAATTATTCTAGAAATCTATTTTAACAAAAGATGTCCACTGGACGTTTAGTTTAGATCATGGTAGGCCCGTGACTTCAAAGTCATAAAAAAGCAGGTCTGAACTTCAGATAAGGATCTTTTTTTAAGAATAGTCTGTTACATGTACATATAATTTTGAGAGCTTAACAAGGACCTCTATGAATACACATTTTTCTTATTGTTATTAAATACTACATTATGTAGTTCTCTAAACAAAGAATTAAAACTATTATGGAATATCCGAAAATTGCTTCTCCCGTGTTTTAAATTAATTATATTTTCTGTACTTTATGGAATACTCTTTAATATACTAAAGTATATTAATATAATAATAATAATAATCGCTCCCCTCCCTCCCGCACAAGCTGATAGCTTCTGGGGCCTGGTTTCCTGGTTATGGGTTGTAGCAATTATTATTATATTATTATATATTTCATACGTTCATACCATCATAAACTCATTAAAAATATTTTCTTTTTAATTAATACAGCTATTTAAATTTCTCCGCTAATATAAAAATGAGACAGCATGTGTGTGACGTCAGTATGCACGGGTCATAAAAGACGTACTACGCAAACTCAGTGCCAACAGTAAATCCCAGTAAAGCCATTATAAGCCGCCATTCGGTTTTCGGTATTTGTTCTCATCGTTTTTGTCTTGCAGTTTCTGTTTGAACCAATTATTTATATATGCTTTTTTAACATCTATTTAATCAGTCTTTTACGTTATGTGTTTTTAGTAAATAGTGTGAAGTGCAAGGGTGATTATTAATATTTTATCACATTCCTTTCATTCGTTTATTATAATTATTGTGCAGTAATAACGGTAATAAATAGTTGAATGAGTAACTCACCAGCAAAATATTCATGGTAACCTGCAGTATTATAGTATTTTAGATTGTTAAGTAATAAGGATTTATTATTATTTTCAGAATATCTAAAGCAAATTATATGAAGGTTGAACATGACTGAAATAATAATCTCTTCACTTGAAAAATGAAATATAAGGTATATAAAAAACACAACATAATGAAGAAATCAGAAAATATATGGGAAAACTTGAATTTACCTTTACTATGTGAAAATAATGAACTTCTACTGGAAGTTGAACAGTTTTTGGGAGATTCCTTAGATATGCAAAAATCTGTAAGTAATACTTTTTAGAATATCACTGTACAAAGTCAATAGAAAAACTCTTTGGATAGCATTTATGGCAACCAGCAGTTTTTTTGAAAATCTATGTATATGTTACCTGAAAAAAATTAAAAAGTGGAAATCTTTTCAGAAATCGTTCATTGGTGTAAAAACAAGTGTTTTATGCTTACTTTGCCGTATATGTCGTATGATACTGAATTTGCCTTCGAGGATTAATTCTTTTTGTAAATTTTACTTTCTGCAACGTTGCAGAAATCTTACTCAAAAAATCAATGCACAATGATATTAGTGAGAGTTTGATGTGTAGGGTGTCTTATATTTTTTTTATGTTCGCAATATCATGTCATAACGTCCTGCACATACAGACCTTTTAGTTCTATAATTCTTTCTTCTTTTTAGCACAAATTTATTTAACACTACTGAGTGTCTGATTTGTTTTAGACTGATCTGCTTTCCAAAGTTGGAGGAGTCAATGTGAACGAATTTGTAAAAAGAGTTTGGAAAAGATTGCTGACAAATCATGATAAAAAAGTAAATATTTCTGAATAGGCTTCAAACATAAGAACTTTTCTGCTGTTTTTATGGCCACGCTAATTAAGGGTAAGTAACATTTTTAATGTATCATGATAAGAGGGAAGCGTAACCTTGCCAAATGTATAGTTGATGTTCAATTTTGTGCAGTCGCACGTATAAAATCTTGAAGAGCGACCATCACATCGTAATTTTATAGACACAGCTGCACAGGATAGCGTAGATAACTGCCCTTTAGCAAGGTCTGCCTCGCTCTGTTTATTATCAAAGATGATAATAAATGTACAGCGTAGATGCTAAGCAGTTGTTAACATAGGGAATATGCATATTATTAATTTCTAAAATATTTAAATTTTTAAAATTTTCAGTTTTCTCAGAAATCCAAGGTAGAGGTAAGAATGTTACTTCCCTATCTCAATTTTTTATTCACTTGTGCTCCTTTTAATTTAACTAAATATAGTATGAAAATTTAAAGTTCTGGACGGACTGGAAATTGGCACCTGCCGATAGAGGAGAAAAGCTAGGGGAGGGGCATTCATTTCCCGATGATTCAACAGTTTTCTCTTTGTGGTCGTTCAAAGATCGTAAAGTAGGAATTCAAAAACAAAATAATATACAGGGTAACTTATTAACATTAAAGTGCAAGTCTCTGTGATATAACAGTAGCACACTGCTCAATCTTTTTTTATTATCGTAATCTAGCATGAAAAAATAAAAGTATTTGCTAATTTAATGGATTTCATATTTTTAATAATAACAAAGTTGCCAAAAAAAGCTACGGATCTAAGATTTATGTTTTTCAAATAAAACATCTGAGTTTATATTGTATTTTTGGATTTTAAATAAATCCATGTATGACCCGATGCCAGCAGAGGTTACTATGTACTGTTTTGGATATTCTGTTAGCATCACGGATGCAACCCGTGTAATCGGCTGCTAAGCAACCAGTTAATATATACTTGCCGTCTGCTAACAGAACATCCAAAAGTGTACAAACCGTCACTGGTTTAGGCATATGGCATTTTTCAATCTTGAATGCTGGTATTGCATTGATAAAAGCTATGTGCACAATATATTAATTATATTTGCATTTATTTTTAGGTGCTGCTTTAAAAAGTTGCACCGAAAAGAAAATAGAAGACACTTTCAAAAGATACTTGAAAAGAACCTCCTGAAGTGGCTAAAAGTGAAGATAGAAGAACTTGGATTTTTTAAATTTTATTATAATTTATTATAAATTTAATAATTATATTATTGTAGAAAAAGGATTTATATTTGTTAAAAAATTGATTTTTACCAATAATTAGTTTGCCATTAATTAGATTCCTATATAATTCGAAACAACCTGAAAGTTTTGCAACTTTGAGAGTTTGTAGATTTTGGTGTTCTAAATGAAATTACAAAACTTCATTTTTCCAACGAAAGCCGTCCTTAAATCCCTTTAACAGTTTTATAATTTTTTATTATTATCAAGTACATATTGTAACATAGATAAGTTTATATTGTGCTAAAAAAAAGGATGTATACTGATAAAAAACGTAGTTAGATAAATCGAAAAATTATTCAATTTTTAAAATATTTATTACCTAAATTTAAAATCTATATACTAAAATCCAAAATTTGTTTGTCAGTATGTTTGTCCCTTCATAAAGTCGCCCCATGTAGGTCTCACTCTCCAAACCACATATGGCTCAAGGCATGAACCAGAGTGGTGCAAGAGATCAGTCTGGAAGGAATGGTAAGTAAACTAGAATTAAAATTGTAATGTCTAATTCCAGTTTATTTTCTAAAGAATTTATTTTTGATACCAATCAACCTGTAATTATTTATTAAATAAAGTGAAATAACTATGAATAGTTGTACTGGAAGAACTTGGGACTGAAGTCCCAAGTTAAAAGTTCGTTCTTGAAAGAGAAACCTTATATAGGAATCGAAATTACTTTTGTGTACAGGATATGACGTTTAAAAATAACTTTCTTTTATTTCCTCTTGTGTGGTTTGTTTATTTTAGATGGAGGACTGTAAAACATCTTTGGGATATTCGTCAAGTCGGCGGCAAATATCTATGTGGTGTAGGGCATTGAGTCGAGGATTCATTAGGTCCCCTTTGGACTTGACACTCAACACTCTTAAAATATCCAGCAAATCCTCGGCTGACGTATGCAGCACGTCTATCTGAGACGTTTTAAGAGCATCCAATGACGATTTAACTTCCCATGGACATCCATAGAACGTCCGACCCAGTATAATCAAAAGTCTATTACGTCTGTTGGACGTATAATGGAGGCTTTTAAAACGTCCGCCCGGGACATTTTAAAAACGTCGCAAGTTCGTGACATTTGGACTTCCAGTGGACGTCCATGTAACGTCCCACGTTGTATAAATCGAACGTCTATTACCACCCTTGGACGTTTTTAAAACGTTCGTCAATTTCTTGGAAGACGTACGCAAAACTTCCGTCTGGAAAGTTTTAATAATGTCCAACTTTGTGACATTTGGACTTACCATGGACGTTCATATAACGTCTCACGGACTATAACCGATCGTCCGTTGGACGTTCATTAAGTCCTCCGAGGACATACAAAGACGTACGCAAAACGTCCGCCCGGGACATTTTAAGAACGTCGCAAGTTCATGACATTTGGACTTCCCGTGGACGTCCATATAACGTCCCACGTAGTATAAATCGAACGTTTATTACGTCCCTTGGACATAATATGGACGTTTTTAAAACGTTCGTCAAGTTCTTGGAAGACGTACGCAAAACGTCCGTCTGGAACGTTTTAATAATGTCCAACTTTGTGACTTTGGGCTTCCCATGGACGTTCATATAACGTCCCACGGACTATAACCGATCGTCCGTTTGACGTTCATTAAGTCCGCCGAGGACATTGCTCAAACGTCCATCGGACGTCGGTGTGCTATTAGGGTTAGTAGCTTATTTCAATTTATTTACCCTTATACATATACATATATAAATATTTTGTATATTTCCTTTGTAATTGCGTTGGGGGTGAATAAATTTATTACTATTATTATTATATTATATTATTATGTATTATCATAACAGTAAAACCCAGGTAGTTTCGGACATTGGATTTCGGATTAGTAGCTACCAATCGACTGTAAATTATTTTTACTTTTCAATTGTTATTGTTTTCTGAAGCTGCCACGTTGTAATATCCTAAATTATACACAGCCCAAGCAGCGTTTTTAGTCATCGCTACGTGCCAGCAACTACCATTGGAACTATTAAGTTTTTGCCACTTGTCACAAGCACGTAATTGCTACGGTTTTGTTACGTGCCTGGAACCAAAATAAGAAACAATTTTTAGGTAGCAGATACGTCGCAGGAGCCTCTTTGGAACTTGTCCAGCTACGTAGCGGGAACGTAGCGGCGTAGTAATTGCTACTTTCGTGGAACTTCTTTTCGACTTCTTTTTGACACATCGTGTCGCGTGGTTGCTCTCTCTTACTCTTGCAGCTTAGCAAATATTCTATCATTTTCTATACTAATGCTGCGATCGTGTTACAAAATGGATTACTATTTTATTTGTAATACGTTCTTAATAAACAAAGTGTTTTTTATGATGAAGTGTTTAATTATTTTGCCATTCCAGTATACGTAAATTATAAACCATTGCAACTTTTCTGTTAAACGTGATAATGATAGATCGAAAAATAACAACTTTAAATATATTTTTTAATAAAAAATGTCCAAAAAGGAACTTTCAGTACGACTTTAAAGTAATTATACTTACAATGGAATGGAAGCTTACAGCTGACGTGTCGCTCATTTCAAAAATTCTTTCTTTAAATAAAAATAAATCATAAGTAAACCAATAGTTAATCAAAAGTAAAAAAATAATGAAATACGTGTTTCTGTATTTAATCTCATATAGCTTATTTAAAAAAATAACAAATTAACACAAACAAGACGCAACTTATTTACTTCGAATAAAAACGTTACTCGCATCAGACAGGGTGTACGCGTGGTTAACGTAGTAGTTTTTTAGTAAAAATGCCTGTTTACAGTTGGTATAATAACGTTTAGTATTTATTGCTTTTAAGTTATTCCTAAAAAATGAATCAAAAATTATAAACCTGCGAATTTACCAGTGGTGTGCGGTCCATGGAAGCAATGCTTCCCTTGAGAATTTATTAAAAATAAAAACCAATGCTAACAAAAATATTTTTATAAAAATTATGGTTATCGTTTATTTAAATTTGTAATATTTGTAATATAATCAACTTAAAGCTCAATATCAATTCCGTACAGCAAAAAGTATAATTATTTAGAGTACTATTTTAAATTAAGCTCATTAAACTTGCACGGAAAGGTAATACCGATTCAAATGTGTTATATACACTGCATATAAGCACTGATTTCGTTGCTTATAAGTGCTCTTCTCCTAACCTTGATTAGCGGGCGTGGTGATATACAGACAATGCGGTTAACATTGTTTGGTCGTTATTTTTAGTGTGCTTCGTGCCCAAAAGTTTATTTATTATAATTTGGTTATTTGTTCGATTTAGTGTTTGTTAAATTCAATGTTACTTAAGTAATGTAAATCTACGAATGAGACTGTATTTTGTCACATTTTATTATTTCAATTTATATAAGTTGGATTCTTTTTAAAGACAAATAATTATATTTAGTTTGCTGTGTATGCAAATTTAAAATTGCATTATCGTCATGACTGCAAATTCAGCTGTTTCGGTGGAAGGTTCAAGTACTTCCGATACATCCGAATCGGTACGATGTTTCTTTGTTCAGTTTGTAAATTATTAATAAAGAATTTTCTGCATACAGTTTTGGAGAGAAATTACAAATTATTAAGAAAGATAGGTCAAAACCAGAACTATCAAATCTAACAACAAAGATTAAAACCTGCATCGGTATTTTGCTAAGAATGGCCGGAAAATCGAGTTGCAGCATAAATACATAATAGTAGTTTTTTAAAATAAAGAATAATAGTCAACAAATTCCATAAGTTAAAGTGTAAAAGTTCTTCTTTGCAAGACTTTCAAGCTTAATAATTATAACGATGTTTTTTTATTGTACCTAGCAGGGGCGGATCCAGAGAATTATTTCGAGGGGGGAATTTTTGGAAAAATGATTTTTTTAATAAATAATAATTAAACAAACATTATTTGTTTCTATTCTGTGCATACTTATTTCTAAATTTGGGGGTATTTCCCCCATCCCCCCGTGAATCCGCGTCTGTACCTAGGTATATTAAAATTAAAATTATGATTGCTTCCCTAACCTAAATTCCCACTGCACGCCACTGGAATTTACATATTGAAATGGGCGACACGTCAACTGTCAGGTCCCCTTGTAAGTGTCAATACCGTTCCACATACTTTAAAGGTTACTCGGAAGTAATATGGAACTACAAAGTTTCAATAACTAGTAGAAACAACTACATAATTACTAAAATAATCCGAACTAAAGTAATTAAACCTATAAAGTCCTGTATTTAGTTGTAGTTACGTAACAACTACTCAATAAAAGTTCCGATTTCAGTTAGTGCTACTTAGATGCTGCTTGGGAATAACATAAACAACTCTCTCGTAAAATAAAACGTCACACAGTAAGAAAACAATTCACAGGTTCTTTTTGGTTAGAAAAGTGCAATACTCGTAATTGTTTTACAAAATCTAAATCTTACAAAATTGCTATTACATGCGATACTTATCTATTATGCTAAGATGCATAAGATATTTAAGAAGTAGTAATGGATTGTAAGGACTGTGGTTTATCACAACAGTATATTTAACGGTGTCTTCTAACCACACTTTTGTATTTAACTAATTGCCAGTAAGTATTTCGGTAACGATGTTACCTTTTTCTCTCGACATAAAACCGGTTTTATGCCGAGAAAAAAAAGTAACATAGTTACCGGAATACGTATTGGCAACCCAGCCAGCATACTGACGTCATAAAGTCGCCGTTTTATCGGCAGTAGCGACGTCAAATGACGTATTAAAATGACGTCAAATTGTCGTAAAACTGACAGCATTATGTCACAGCCCAAGGATGTCAATATAAGACGTCATTAAAACGTAGTTCAACGACGTCATTAAAATGTTGTTCAATGACGCCATTAAAACGTCCTATACTAGGACTAGGACAGGAATTATAAACAGTTGAATATTGTAAATAATATTTATTATATACTATTTCATACATAATTATTAAACAAAAGCAAACATTCAATAACAGAAAATACATCTCTTCTATTAACTCAACATCTCATAACTATTAACAAAAGTAAACATTTACTAATTGAAAAGCTGCTAAAACAATATGCAGAATAATTGATGATACTAAAATAATATTAGTAAGTAATGGGTGGAAATAAATGATTTTCATCAAGTTACCATTGCATTCCTCATGTAAAAGCACGACGTGCCGCTCTACGAAAATAGAGAAGGCAGTACCATAACCTCAAAATAAATAAATTCAATAAATTCTATGAATTGTTTGACAGATTGATTTCATTTATTGACAGAACTAATTTAGTACTAAATCAAAAAGAGTAGAGCGGTACAGAAACATTTACATGCGAAAAAATTCCAAAGGGAACTTGATGAAAATCATTTATTTCCACGCTGTACTATAAGAAACCATTGCATTAGTATTAATTTATAACAAAAGTAATCTCACAAAATCGCCGGACAGGTAACATTGTATAGGTTATGTAGTATTGATTCGGAACAAGTAATTATCAATACTCACCCTTTGTGACAAAACACACAATTATTATGCAGTAGTTGCACCTACACATACACTATAAATGTAGGTACGTCCAGGGACGAACCTAAAGAGTTTTTTTGGTGGGGGGTAACCTTAAAATTGCCAACTTATTACGATGAAAATACCAACTACTAGTAAGAAAATATTTTTATTTGTACCTTAACATTATATGAAGCAAAATTAGTATAAATCTTATTTTTATTTAAAAGTCTCCAACGTGTATGTATGGCAATTAGATTAAATTTAAAAAAGTAAATTGTTTTGGACACATTTTCTTATCTTCTCATGTTTCTCAAATTGTGAAATTGCTAACTCTCGCTCAAAATTATCAACTTTGAGGGGGGAGCTTCCCCTCCCAACCCCTCATGGGTTCGTTCCTGGGTACGTCTACAACTTGAATAACAAGTAGAGACGTTACTAATTAAACAGCAAACAGTACTCCGACATGTGGTCACGTGCGGTTCAATAAAAGAAATAAAGTGAAATACTATTGCCAGATTTGTCTCTCGTACATCAGTGGACCTGACAATACAAAAATAGTGTATTTGAATAGTGAAAACAGTAAAATCATGTATTCTATTTACATTCAGCAAATGTAAAAATAAAAAATATTTTATAGAATAGATCACTTTTTGGTTACCTAGATAGATCATAATTAATAATGTTAGAAGTCTAAAAACGACCTTATTGTACGTCTAAAAGACGTCGTTTTGAAGGCGTCATAATCATATGACGTCGCCGACCAATAATCACTTAAAAATAACGTTATTATAACGTCAGTGTGCTGGCTGGGAATTAGTCAAATACAGAATATGTAGTTAGGAGACACCGTTAAATATAATATTTAAGAAATGTTATTATTTTTGATAGACAGTGGCTTCTAGTCTACATCATCTTTAAAACTTATTTAAACTACCGAATTATTCATTACAATAATGTCTGCTAGAACCGTCCAGAATTATCCTTTCCAATCTTGTTTAATTAAAATGGTTAAAGGTGGTTTTCAAATTCGCCCGGTGCAGAACCTCTGTTACACCCCTCTTTAATCCGCCACTGCCAAGTTGTTCTTGAAAACAACTGTAATTGCTGACTGTCAACAATAGGCGACTTTTTAACCAAGTTCGGTAATTACATCTAACTAATCTGATTGTTTGAGTAATTATAAAGACGATTGTCTTAACAATGGTTGTAGTTACCAGAGCAATCAGATTAATTTGATGCAGTTTCCGAATTTAGCTTATAACTATCATATTAATTTTTTTTTTGTCTCTCGACTTTTTCACGTCCTTTCCGATTTTGACCGCAGATGAAGACGTCGGTCATCAATAATAATCGAGAAGGTCATGTTTTTTTTAGAATAAATTGTCTCAATGAAAAGATTGCATAATTTTATTATTATAGAATCATGATTTACTTACCAACATCTCCGGTATGAAATTTATTATTCATTTCAAAAATACTGTCTTTTCCGCCCCAACAAGTAACATTTATGTAACATACTGGAGAATCTCGAAATGTGAAATTCCACACAGCACGTTCTCGAATTGCTTCTGGATTTTTTGTGTCCAGAAACTTACGTGCTTCTTGTTTGGCGATTATTATCCCAACAATAAAAACATTTCGACAATCAGGCGTCATTTCACTTAGCTGTATTTTTTCGCAAATGGAGCCGTCCATTCTTTTTCTACTCTAGATAATCGGTTTGATTTTTCTATGATAACAGGTTTCAAAATTAACTTGCCAAAATGCTGGAGTTTGTGTTTGATAATTTATTATATGAATCAAAACACTGTTTGGCGATTGTTTGAAAAAGTTGAATATCATTATTGCGTCATTTATATTGACGGCTACTTTGATTGTTTAAAAAATTATCAAAAAATAGAGTTTATAGTTTAATAAATCTTTAAATTTTTGTTTAAATGCCTTACTAATATTTTATGTGATGATTATTCATTTTTGCCGTAAGAATAATAATAATAATTGTAACAAATAGAATTCTTATTTATAAGACATAAAACTATTTTAAAAGGTAGTAAATGTTAAACAGAGTTGCCAGATTTTACTTTATATTGCCAAGTCGTTTAAAAATATGAAAAAACTAATAAATATTGACAACACAACACTGCGCTTTAGCGAATTTTATTTAAAACTATACTGGGGCCGCCGAATAGATATAGTACAAAAAAAATCAAGGCAGCACAGATTGTTCTGATTGGTTTTATGTGAAAGTTAAATTTACAATAGAACATTTTTGCATATGAATTGTTAATTCATTATAAATAATGTCACTTCGAGAGATGCTAGTATAAATAATAACTAGGTATAGGATTTGTATGCACTTAAAAATGCTGAAATATGCATTCACTTATGCACTATAAAAACGTGAAATATGCACTTAAAAATCATGAAATATGAGTTTATTAGAAATTTTTAATAAATATATGCACTTTCATTATTAAAGAAACACCTGTTTAGCGTTATTTACATTTTATTTACAGAAATTATTTTAATTAGACATCCTATGCAATAATTTAATTAATTATATTTTCTAAACTTAGAGCGTTACAGTTCACAATGACGTACATTTTTAAATTTTCAAAAGTAAACATATGCCTATTATCCCTAAATATTGTTTTATATTTTGAGAAACTCCGTTCCACATCGCAAGACGTAATTGGGGCATACTTAGAATTGTTTAATTCTACAAGCGAATAATGTTTTAGCTCGTCTAAAATGTCTTGGCCAGATAATGCATCGTTTATGCTTTTAATTAAGTGAAAACCAGGATTTTTGTCTATAACGGATTTAAATTTTTGTTTTATAGTCAAACTCTTCGGCTCTTTTACTTTATTCAAAGAAACACCTAACAATTTTATATGCTCAAGAGATTCATCTAATGAATTTCCCTGACTTTCTAATTTCTGAATTACTTTAGCTAAACGCACAAAATTTGTCAAAACAAACAATAATTCTGCCCTCACGTCCTTAGTATTAAAAGCATCCTGTGCGCTTTGTATGCATAGTGCATCGTGTTTATTAAGTTTATTTACAAATACTTTAATAATATCAAAATAAGTTGCATAATATTCTGCTGCAGAAAGCCAAGTACCCCACCTTGTTATTACAGGCTCAGGTGGGAGAGGCACTTCTTGAGCAGTTTCCCTAAATATTCGTATGCGATATGGAGCTTTACAAACAATTTTTTTACATCTGAAATTATAGAGTTTACGTTAGGATATATTTCCCGCACTTTTTCCGCAAATAGAAAATAAAACATCCGTAAATTGCTCTACTGTCTTTAATTAGTTAAATTTTACTAACAAAACGAAGGAAATGAAGTTTCTACGCACCTTCCAGTATTTTTCTTCCAGAAAATTACGAAATGCTGAGTGATTAATTTTACTTAACGGGATATCTGCAGCCACTAATGTACTACATAGTTTTTTATTAAATTCGATCGATTTGCTAGACTCACCGCGCGAATTATTAAGGTACCCCGGTAACAATGTGTTTTTTTGATTTCAGGGCAACACACTTTTGATGTCGAACCGTGTTCAGATGTTGTGTAACTTGATAGCGTTTCGTTGCAGTCACTTTATCGTCGCACACTGTACAATACAACACCTTATCGTCAGTTGTAAGAACACTGAATTCCTTAACATAACTTGGAAGTGTAACAGATACAGACCGTTTTTCTTTACCCATCTTTACACTCTAAAATCTCAAACTGAAATGCAGTTTGCAATTTATGAACTGTCTTAATTGAAAGATTACAAGATTAGTAAACAAAAGTACAGGCAAATTTTTCTATGAACAGGAAGTTTTCAAAGGGTCTTTGGAATTTCCTAATACCTATTTATCACAATACCGCAGGATGTAAGTATTTAAATTTTAGTTGAAACTTTTTCTTTCTTAGAAAATATTAACAAGTACACAGATGGTTAAGGCAGTAAAATATTTTAAAGCCTAGTATTTAACAATAAGCTTAAATTATGGGTTTCCCCTAGACTCAACTAAGCCGCCCTTGGTTGGTAGTCTAAAATGCTAAAATTATTTAAAAATATTAGAAATTTCATAATCAAAGCATTTAAAACGCTCAAAAAGTGGTAAAATATGCACACTCGTTCAAAAATGCTAAAATATGCATGCATTTATAAAAAACACCTAAATATGCATTTATATGCACTTTCAAATTGACATATGTGATTCATATGTGGCTTAAACATGTAGAAATATAACTCTGCATATGTTTGCTATAAGCGGAAAAACATGCAAATGCATAGAAATCCTATACCTAATAACAACCACACATTTTAAAAAATTGCAGTTTTATTAATTTAATAAAAATTCTCCAGACAGCGCTACCATAACCATTTCTTACTGAGTTGATGTTGATACTAGATCCATTTCCGCTACTAATTGACCAATAGTCTGTGAATTGACTGCGAAAGTGTTACGTCACATTTTATATTGGTAGCCCTGAAAATTTCCAAACAAATTTCATCTTGAATAGTTATTTACGTTATAAGTCCTGGAAATGGAATTTTCGGAATAAGTCCGGAACATCGAAACAAGACTGTAAGAACATTTTCAGGACGTATGACGTAATGCGTTTTATTTCATACTACAATCTACAATTATTAGATTATTGGTTTAATTTAAAGAATTTATATAAAATAAATTTCCGAATTTAAAATATGGCCACCTATGAACAACGAACATCTGTGGCAACTACATATTAGTCGAATTTAAAACATAGAACGTGTGTTCATGGTAACTGAAATGTGTTCATGGTGATTTATTTTATTTGGGTCCGGTAAAAAATTCACAGTCATACTAGACCGTAAAATCGCATTTTCCGGACTGTAACCGCTACCGTAAATATGGATAATGATACAGTATGAAATAAAAAAAATTACAATACCCGCGTTCGATATTGCACATCTGTTTACTCGAAGAGCTCAGTTTCAATGATATCCACAATAAAGCTTTCAGAGCAAGAAAAAGTTGAAATACCGAACCCAACAAATATATCTATCACCCATGCACAGCACCCATGTTATAAACAATACTTTAACATAACATGCATCGACTGTCAGTTATCAAGATTATATTTGTTTGCAAATATTTGAAGCTATATACCAACATAAAATGTGACATCTTTACTTTTGCTTCCGGAACCCTTATGAAACCTAGAAAAATCCTGCAACCGGAACCTTAAAGTTTAGAAAATTAAAATTGGAACCGGAACCGAAACCCTTATTTTGAATTTCCAAGAACCGGAACTGGAACCGGAACCTATAGTTGTAAAGGGTTTCAGTCCCTGAACAGAGATACTTTTTTCTCTCATTTTACTTTAGTAGACAACATTTTTGGTTATGCTGTCATGTCTATTTTTATACATCTAAAAATTTTGAATGTACCTATTATCATTTATTTACTGTTTGTAGAGAATCTTTAAAACTACTACAGTATATATATATCAATTTTACGACAGCTTTTAGTAAAGTATTAATTGTACCAAATTTCAGAATTATATAATCGTCATACTGACAGTTTAATTTATTAAACCAATTTTCATGATTACCAACTTTCTAATAAATAGTTTTAAAAAATGAAATGTCACAAGGTAAATTTGACATGCGTGACTTAACTCTAAATAACACATCGCTGAGTTCATATTTAGGAACTCTAATGTAATGTATATCAGCGTGCTTTGATTTTTACGTGCTAAGTCGTTAAGCAACCAGTTTGTAAAATGTTCATAAATCATTTATCATACATCTTTTGTTGACATTAACGTGCAATAATAGTATATTATGTATTCAAGGCTTAATGGAGTGTTTTGGAGCCCGCAGAGTCAGTTAGCGCTAAGACGATAAAGGGCTGTAAGTAGGAGTCTCTAAAAGCTGGGAGTCATTGTCATTTTTAGCTAATTAAAGTTTAATTATTTAACAACTGATTTTTGTGCGTCAAAATTATATTTTCATAGAGATTTCTAAATTCTTCAGGCTCATTACTAATTTCCAAATATTAAACAAACTTTTATTTTCAAAAACAGTATTGTATTGTGAGAAAATGTAAAAATATAAATTGAACATCTTTTTTGAAATTCTACATTTTCCATTAAGCATTAACTAAGAATTAAGCAAATGGTTAATCTTTAGAATAACTTAAAATGCGCCTTTACAAAACTGACAGCTATTTCTCTCAAGTTTAAATTGTAATGGAAATTTAATTATAAACAAATAAAAACTCTTCAGCGTGTACCTCCTAAAAAAAACATTAGAATTGATTAAAATGAATTAGTAAATGATAAATTAATTAACTAAAATAAATTGAAAAGATAGTATACATAACTATGTATTTTTACTTTTAAGTAAAAAAAATGATTATCTACATTATAATCTTGTGGTATTTAAATCAAAATGAAGAAGGCCTTTTTAACCCTTTTAAACCAAGAACTAAACAGTAAAATTGTAGCCCTCTATTAAAAGTTGCAGCTTAAGTTTATGAAGAGTGGCGCAACAAAAGTGGAGCATTGTGTGTGAATACTGTCACAAACGGTAATATTTACACTTAAATATTTTATTTAAAACTAAACTTCTCTTCCGTTTGGACTACATAAAGCATGCAAGGCCACATTCAGTTGCCACGCTAGTTCAACAGCTGCGATGCCACCTGCAAGGTCTTCTCAGTAGCGCGCCCGCTTCGCCCACCGTCGCATCCACTGGCATGCGATATCTACGCCTACTTACTCTGTCGAGGCGAGGCTTCCCACACGATGTGCCTGCAGATGTGCATTCCTTCCAGTGAACTCACCAACACTTCCGTCCAGCTGCAGCGTCGTAACCAGGCACCGACAGCGCACATGCAATCAACCCACAAACTTACCGAGAACTTCTGCCTACGGATTCCAACTACGATACGAATTACTTCCTCATTCGGCAGTATATAACCAGCTTGCTTGAGCTATTCAAACCAGTCAGTTTCCATGACTCCGACACTACATCTACAAGCAAGCTGGTGAGTACTCTTTTTATTATATAAATGCTTAGTGCCTAACTTGAGTGGGCTGCGCTAAATCGCCCACTCTATGCAGAATTTTGGGGAAGTTGTGTCCAGGCTTCCCCGGCTTAGTTACCAGGAGGTTATCTCCTACATGCTTAGTTTGTAGACCTAGTGCTGAACAGGGTTGGTTCCAACCTTCCCTGTATTGTAGTAGTTTAGGAGGACATATACGTCCTCACCATATTGTCAACATGTAAAACCTTTTGTACTCTGATTATTGTCAACATGTAAACCTTTTGTACTCTGATTATTGTCAACATGTAAACCTTTTGTTCTTTGTTTATTGTCTTAGTATATAGTTGTTGTTACGACTTGTGTTTGATTCATTTCTACCTCTGACTACGTTCCCCAGTCACGCAAACCCCACGTGACATTGTGATGGAGTCGCCGTGCTTCTTTTCCCGATAAACCTTTCGCACCACCCCATTGTCTTTTCGCTTCATTTTCTTTTTCCCTGCAAGTTTTTGTTAACCATTCCACTTCGAACCACTCCACTTGTGATGAAGGTGCGTGTTCTTTTCCAGGACACCCTTATTCTTGCTTCATTTTATTTCCCCTACGAGTTTTTTTTTAACCGTGTTGCTGTATCGTTCTACCCCTTCGTATTCTCGTCGTCCCGATAATGGAGAGACCCCACCCTCTGCGAGTTACTTACTTTCCAGAGGAGGGAAAAGAGAATACCTCGCAGTACCTATCCCTTTCTTGTTTGCTTTTATAATTACTTCTTGGTGTACCTTTGTACAAATATTTTCAAAAATCCGCTGGAGACAGTCTATTTCGTTTATCAATTTTCAACAAGGGCGGAGACGTCCCACCACAATTAAACTTACCTAATTGACTATACACCTTTTCCTGTTGATAAATTCCTTTTTTTATATACGCGTCTAACAGCCGACTAATTTTGTATTTCATTTTAAGCCGATTAAGTGACTGACTCCTCATTCTTAATTAATCTTTTATTTTTTGAAGTCACTTCCAGCTTTGTTTATACAAGGAATGTGAAAATCACTATTCTATTTAATTTTTTCTACGTCATGTTTTCGACAATTTTCTTAATTTTACCAATTTTGTTTTCCTTCGTGCGCAATACAATCCCTTCCTATGTATCGTTGCAAGTTATTGAAGACTCTGCTTTTAGATAAACCACATCAGTCTTCCAAGACATATTTCTTTTTCCTACCAGGTCTCTTAAAACCGCCGGCTTTGCATTTCGTATATCGGTCTCTTTATCTATTACCTACGATCCAAAAACGAGCAGTCCTTTCAAGGTCATTTCTGGTTGTCGTATACCAAGCCAAAATTGAATAGTTCCATTTATAACTACAAGTTCATTTCTGAAAATGATTCTAAAAGTTTCTTCTCTCAATAAAGAATGTCGTAATTATGCAGGTTGCACAGCACAGCTGCGCGCAATGACATTGAAGGTTTTCCATTGAATTTCATATCAGATCCCGCCTTATCTAAAAGTGCATTCCTTCGTTCAACTGCATAGTCAGCTCAAGTAGTATAAAAATTCCTTGACTATTTAATTAATTTTAATTTTTCTAGTAGGATGTTCACGATTGAATCTCTTCCTTTTTATTATTAATATTTCCCACTGTAAGCTAATTAAAATATTGTTCCAAATATCTTTTTATTTTTCTTTATTTAATGCCTTTCGTGTTTTTCTTATTAAATCTTATCGTCAATTGACGCGTTCTCTGTTCAACGTTTAATTTATTTTTTCCTTTTTTTTCGGCCCATCTTTTTAATATACTTTAAATTGGTATTTCCCCGTTAACTCCTATCGTGAGGCAATATTTATTATTACAGTTAGTTACATTTTTATTTCCGGCTACGCCTATTACTCTAAAGTTCTATTTGAATCGTTTCATTCGAAGAACACCACTTGCATCTGTTCAACGTTTCGTTATAACCTTGATGTGATTTCAGTCGCATTTAGCATTTAAATTCAACAACTATCCCAATTATTTTTTAATTTTTCTTTTATAATGAATATTTGTCCTGGTTTCTTTTTGTCTCCTGATTTTTCCTACTTTAATTTTCTTAAATATTGTTTTACTAGGCGTATTATACTCGAATTTCCCTTGTTATGAATAAATAGTTAATTTTTTTCCTATTTTTGATGTTATCTGACAGTCCGGTGACTACATAGATCCAACTGGTCCAACCTACATATTACGATATTTGAATCATTTTTAAATTTTCTTTTGGTTGTTCATGATTGTCTATCTTTTTTTTTATTTTTTATTTTCGGTTTATGGAAATTGGATTATTTTGTTTCAACTAGTTTATTTCGCATCTTTTGACCTTACCACAAACAGTTTCCACTTATTCTTGGATGTGATCTTTGTTGCCTACCCGCTTGGGGTTAGCTTTTTCCTGCACTCCTCTGGAGTATATCAATAAACCTTTTAACATTTCTTCCTTTTATACCAGAAACCCTGGTTACCAACAATGGTTGTTGTTTTTGCATTTACACCTTTCTTTATCTCTTTATACCTTTTAAGAACGTCTAAATTTCCAGTAATTTACTGTTAGTAAAGTACTTAAGGCTACTTTCCATTAAATTATTATTATTATTAAAATTATTTCTTCTCTTCTTGAATATAATGTATTTTTAATTATGAATTTCTTCGAACTAAACATTGTTCGCACACACATTATTAAGTAACGCTCTGTCTTTCTACACACAAGTTTTATATTTTATATACCATATTTCTATCCTATATACAATTTTGAATTTATATAGTGATTTTAACGATAATTTAACGTTTCTTGGTCACCTTCATAAACCCAATTATGAAGCTCTTTTTTTTACCAGATTTATTCTGTATTATTAGTTAATTGAATTTTTCCCAGGCCTAGGGTTCTTTCTTTTTGATTTTTGCCTGGAAGGGGAGATGTTTATTTTTATTATATGATTATTGTTATTGTTTTGCCAAGCATGGGTAAATTATGATGCTTGAAGGTCGGTTCCTAAAATTTTGGCTTTATTTGTTCGCCTGAACCAGCCTATTGGTGAATAGGTATATAATGGCAGGCTTGATTATATATGTATTATTATTGTTGTTTAAACTGCAGTTGCGATGAATGCATTCTTTATGTTTTTTTTTGTTGTATTTATTGGCGGGTATGGATGTGTTCTGCCCATGACAGGTCTGACTTTGTTGCCAGTTTCGACCTGGTGCATTCTCGTTTTTATTTTTTCTCGCTCTCATTTGAAGGTGTTTTTTCTTTCCTCCGGGATTTGTATGTGAACGGGGCCCTAATGTATCACGTACCGGGAAAGCATCTGCGAATTTGTGTAAAGGGCTTTCGAGCCAGAACCGACATTTTATGGAGTATAAGTGGCTTAACCTTTATTTAAATATATATACTATGGGTGGTATTTAGTTTTTCCTCCCGAGGCAACACCCAACGCAACCTGGTAATCTACGTGTATGTATTGAATGTTTAATTTTGTTTTACTTTTTACAGATTTTCCTAGCAGCGACCTAGCAGTCATACCCGTTGTGACCACGGAAGTTGACTCTTATTCAGTGACAAAACTTCATCTGTCAACTGAAATTCACTTCGAATAAATCGGCACGGTACAACTCTTTAGTTATTTGATTTACATTTTTTTTTTAAATTGTTTACACTATTTGTTTCCGAAACTTATGGAACAAATGGAACTTTAATTTTTGTACCTTTTAGTCCCTTATTCGATATTCAGATTTTAATTTTTCCGAATTGTTACCGTTGCCAATTTTTACAATTTTTATAATTTTTATATTTTTATAATTTAAATAATTTTTCCATATATTTATTCTCCGTCTGTGACTATTTATTGATAACTACACCGAGTTTTATCTATTTTCTATCGCTGTTCATTTCCAAAAATGCCTTGGTTAAAAACCCTACAAAATTTTTCTTATCATCTATAAGTCTTATATTCTAATGGGGACACTTGCGTGAAATGCTTCACATGTTCTCGATTCATATGCTAAATGAATCACAGAAATCCACCCACCACCACTTTTCTTTTCAAATAAATATTCAAAGGTATATAATAATATACTTTTGAATGTTTTGATTTTTGTCAGCCTTTATTTTGACATCTTACTGTAACCAGTAAGACAATTTAGTCACTGATCAGAGATCACCCCTTTCTTTCTTTTGTCTACACCGACATTACAATCGATCTGATTTTTATCGTTACACCTTTATTGATTTGTCTATCTTTTTTTTTGTCGCAATTGCAAAGTATTGAATGAATTACCTGCATGTATTTCACACTTTTTTCTTTGTATTTTTAGAATCTCTCTTAATCAAATTAACTGAATTTTTATGTCGTTTATGAGATTCACCTGTTTTATTATTATGTAAACTTTGCACTTGCCACGTTCAACTATTAAACCCAACCATAGAATTTGATAATTGAACAACTCCAATAGCCAAGTAAATGGTAATATATTGTAATGCTGACACTTTCTTTCGGAATTTACGTTTTATATTTTATATTATTACTTCTAAATTTAATTTTTTCCTTTATGAAAGTTATTGTCGGTACTATTTCTTTATTGACACGTATAAGTGTGGATGTAGTGTCACATTACTATTCTGTTCCACGAATTTATATTTCATGAATCTTGTATCTTATTTTTAACACTCACGATATTTATGTTCGGATCTATTCTTATGTACGAACTTATTTTTCTTTGTCACTTTTCATATTTGTGTATAACTGATATTGAACTATTAAGTATGAATTACTTCTTTTTTTGACACTTGCTATGAATACGGATATATCTGTAGCTTTAATTATTTGTATTTTTAATCATTTTTAATCATTTTTGTATTTTTTGTTTTACTTTACTTTAGAGACTTATATTATACACTGTTCAAGTACGTTCATTGAATTCCTTAGATATTCACTTTTCTAAATTTTTTGTTTTTGCATTGTTACTTACTACGAACTGTTTCTTTCTTCGCCTGCACAAATGGATTTTCCGTCGGCATTAGCTAAATGCTCAATGGTTTTCAACTGGATGAATACTCTGGCTGTTCCAATTGGTTTCTACCGACCATCACCTATGGTTACACTTTGAAAATAGTCATCACCAGACCAATATTGCAATCAATTACCGCTGCAATCGAATAATTTGGCCAAGAAGAATAATTCTATGAGCATAAGCTCCCCAGATGTGTTCCGCTATATTAAACACATCCTATGTTATGACTATGGAACAATAATTTTTATGGAACCTCAACCAACAACCAGCTCATGACGCCGCTATGGTAGCATCAACTTGCTTCGCATCTATGCCATGCCCACTTCAGACAATTCCAAGCCAAGCAGTTCTCATCTTCAACTTCAACATCTCATCTTCAACCCCGGAGAACATCTTTCGATACAGTCAGTAACATTATTTTTCACGATATTAACTTTTTATTTTATGCTTTCGACCTTTTGTTGTCTGCATTATTCTTTTAACGTACTTTTTCTTAGCTATTAATTACACATGTTGTGTTATCTGAATTATTTGATTGTTTTTACTATCAACTTGGTCACACCTTCCACGACACCTTGCCCACCACTCTTCCGTCGAAGAGGGGGAAAGTGTCACAAACGGAATTATTCTAAATGAAATCCCTTTTGTAACATTTCAACTTGCATTCCTTTCGTATCAAAAGTAGTGCGATAGCCGCCTACACTCCGACACGCGCGGCACACAATCTGCATTGCCTTGAGAATAATTTATACAATTGAATCTCATTAGACTAAATTATTCAGTCTGCAGAATAAATTATACAATTCGTATCTCATTAGAATAATTTATACAATTCGTATCTCATTAGAATAATTTATACAATTTGTATCTCATTAGAATAATTTATACAGTTTGAATCTTATTAAGTATTCATGTGTTCTTCGTATTCCACTTAATGTATTCAATTAATTCAGTAACGTTTCCGCCTTCAGCAATATATAAACCCGCTTGTTCTTGCTTCAAATCAGTCTGTGCCAAGACTCACTAGAAGCCTCATCAAGAACAAGCGGGTAAGTACCTTTTGACTAATTATGCTTAGTGCTTAAATTGAGTGGGCAAGCGCTAAATCGCCCACTCTATGCAGAATTTTGGGGAAGTTGTGTCGAGGCTTCCCCGGCTTAGTTACCAGGAGGTTATCTCCTACATGCTTAGTTCGTAGACCTAGTGCTGAACAGGGTTGGTTCCCACCTTCCCTGTATTGTAGTAGTTTAGGAGGACATATACGTCCTCACCATATGTAAACCTTTTTGTACTCTGTTTATTGTCAACATGTAACCTTTTTGTACTCTGTTTATTGTCAACATGTAAACCTTTTTGTACTCTGTTTATTGTCTTAGTATATAGTTGTTTTTTACAACTTGTGTTTGATTCCTTTCTACCTCTGACTACGTTCCCCAGTCACGCAAACCCCACGTGACAATATACTATGAAAGTAACGAAGAATTAGGAAAGGTTACAGGGTCAACAAGTCATTCCACGGACTTTATACGTATTAGTATTTCTGCGAGGGCATACAACAACGACTCAAAGCTCCGTAGAACTACAGTAGTCATAGAAAACAACTTATGATCTATATACTTGTATTATGTTAGGTATACTAAATAAATGTTTGTAAAATAACTTTATATGTTTTATTTATTACGCCCATACTCTGATTTCTTGTCTAACAGGGTGGACTCTGCCATTTTTGTTTCAAGACTGTTTCTAGCCTAAGGATGTATAGCCCCAGGGTTAATTAATTGAGGTTGACCTGCAGAGCATATTAATGTTAGCGTTCAGTTAGTATGGCTTTGATATCCCTAATTGTTATTTACGCCAAACCTGACTGCATGTATTGTTAAAGTATGTAGATTAAAGTAAAATTTAGAGGCAATATACAGGAATATATATGTGACTGTATCCGATCTCTAAAATATAAGCCTTTTAAATATTACTTTGTACAGCTATGTTCAACAGGTATGAGCTAAATATGTTAATGTCAGCATTGTACATAAAAAAAAAAATATATATATATATATATAGGTCATTTGATGCATGGAAAATTAAACTTCTCTGTAACGTATATCCTACATTACTTTGTACAACAGCGTTCATCAGGTATGCAATCAGCAGTAATCATACGTACCTGGTATAATATAACGCTTATCAGTAGATCCCACGTAAATATATTGCGACCCCTGATACCATAACATACGCCTTAGAATGAATTCAACATTAACTTTGGCCAGCAATCTAAGCCTAGGATTCTTTATAACTTTATCGATGTCTAAGGCTATTCCTTACTTTAGCGTGTAGTACTCTCCTATGTACGGATCCTTCTCGGGGTCTGTGCATCTGTTAGATATTTGTATATAACATTGTATTAACTATTAAAAAGAATGGAATTTGATGTCGAGGGTCGGTATTTCCATCTTCTGTAGTATAGCTATCAAGTAGATATATTTATCATACAGATAATTCGAAGCATAATTACAAACGGGTTTTGAATGTAGGTCAAGTATAAAATAATCTTTCAGTTAGATATCTCCTACCTGAAGTTGTGCATGTAACTAGGTTCCATTATTGTTTATTATTTTGATTTGCATATCAAATATAAAACCTATTATTATTTAAACTAACTCATGTTAAACGATGCCTATGCTTTAAGGTTTATCTGAGTGCTGAAATAACCTGCGTAGAAAACGATGAAAATTCAAAGCGTTCAAGTTCATGAAATTTTATATCCGTATAGAATATCTATCAATAAGAAATAAATCACTATTAATTTAGTGTCTTAGAGAAAAGTTAAATAATGCACGATAGTGTCCTAGTTCATTATGAAACCAATAGTACGTAATAATTTATCTTTCATTAAAGTGAAAATTCCTATTATATTATCAGTAAATATGTACAACCTCTTTTATATAAAGAGATTTAATGTGAAATTTATAAGAAGCTGGTTGGATATAAAAAGATTTGAGATTTATCCCTTTATAATTTATACATTTAAGAATTCTTAAACTGCTCTTTACTATCAAACTAATCATAATGTAGTTATGTCTTTTTTTTCTATCACGCAATCCCTATAATCAAGTAAAATAAATAATGTTTATCCGTTTTTAATGTTCATATATTGTAGTTATAGACTTTGATATAACATTACATTCACTCCGGATAAATTTGTAAAGGAGTTTTTATCTTTTTACTTAGAATTTTACTTAGAATTTGAGAGAGAGAGAGAGAGAGAGAGAGAGAGAGAGAGAGAGAGAGAGAGAGAGAGAGAGAGAGAGAGAGAGAGACAGAGACAGAGACAGAGACAGAGACAGAGACAGAGACAGAGACAGAGACAGAGACAGAGACAGAGACAGAGACAGAGACAGAGACAGAGACAGAGACAGAGACAGAGACAGAGACAGAGACAGAGACAGAGACAGAGACAGAGACAGAGACAGAGACAGAGACAGAGACAGAGACAGAGCCAGAGACAGAGACAGAGACAGAGACAGAGACAGAGCCAGAGACAGAGACAGAGACAGAGACAGAGACAGAGACAGAGACAGAGACAGAGACAGAGACAGAGACTGTTGTTACCCGTTTTAATTTGTAGTTATACAATGCGTAAATGGTAAGTCTATATATTTTCTGCATTAGAACTAGTTTTTCTCTATTTTAAATAGTTAATGCAGCAGCTGATCATAATACATATTAGTGTTATACATATCAGAACCCTGAACGTGATTCAAGAGCCTGTGTATTTATTAAGGTAATTTTCTTAACATGGAGATCCGAATGCCTTTTACGAAAGGTAGCTACTGACATAGATATATCGGTTAGACGAGCCTGCAAAACTCGCAGTTGTATCAATGACTGTCGGTTTCTTTAAATTTCATGATCTATTTGGGTAGAAAGTTTCATTAGAATACAATAATTTTGATCACGAAGTTAGTCATCCGTGAAATGTAAAATTCAGGGTGGGAAATTCGTGATGGCGACTTCAAAATGACAAATTCAAATGACAGATTCAAATTGACATATGCATAAATGACCGATGCAAAATTGATTCAAATTCGATAGATTCTAAATGGCGGATATGCAAACGATACCGCGAATGATATGTAGGTAATTAATATATCGACTATATGATCAACCAATCTCTCGACGTAAATATTATATCGTAAGTTAGCTTGTGGGTTAGGTTGCAGATTAGGTTGTGGTTTCGGTTATGGATTAGGTTATAGAATAGGTTATGGGATAAGTTATAAGTTAGGTTGTAGGTTAGATTGTAAATTAGGTTGTACATTACGTTATGGGTTAGGTTGTTGGTGATGTTGTTGTTTAAGCTGTGGGTTAGGTTGTGGATTGTTTTGAGGTTTAGTTTCTTGGTTAAGTTAAAGGGTAGGTTATGTGATAGGTTATGGCTGAGGTTGTAGATTAGGCTGTGGGCATTGGTTGTCGGTAAGCTTGTAGGTAAGGTTTTGGAATAGGTTATGGATTAGGTTGATGGTTAGGTTGTAGGCACGGCTGTGGGTTAATTTGTACGTTAGGTTGTGGGTTAGAGTGCGAATTAGGTTGCAGTTTAAGTTCTGGTTTAGCTTGCAAGTTAGGTTAGGGGCTGGGTTAGAGGTTAGGCTGTGGGTTAGGTTGTTGCTAAGGTTGTGGGATAGGTAAGGAGTTATGTTGTGGGTTAATATGTAAAACATAAAGGATGTTATTTTTAATATTTAAAAAGAACGGGGTTTCGTTTTGGGTTAGGTTGCTGGTTACGTTGTAAGTTAGCTTGTGGGTTAGGTTATGGGTTAAGTTAGAGGTTAGCTTGTGGGTTAGGTTGTGAATTAGGTTCTAGTTAGTGAATTAGTTAGTTAGGTCATGGGATATGTTATGCGTTAGGTTATGGGTTAGGTCATTGGTTAGGATATGGGTTAGGATTTGGGCTAGACTGTGGGTTTGTTTGTGGGCCACTTTAGTGGTTATTGGTTTGGTTTTGGATTAGGTTGTTGGTTACGTTGTAAGTTAGCTTGTGGGTTAGGTTATGGGTTAAGTTAGAGGTTAGCTTGTGAGTTAGGTTGTATGTTATGTTGTAGGTTAGTTTGTGAGTTAGGTTGCGGCTTAGGTTGGGGCTCATGTTCTAGTTTAGATTATGGGTTAGTTAAAAAGTGCAGATATGCGAGATTCTACATACAGTTACCAATACGCCATAGTTTCAGTTTTAAATCTTTTAGGAATTGTCATAATTATTTCCAAGTTGAGAAATTATACATTCACCTTAGATTATAAAACTTTTGATGCTGTCACAGTTTTAGACTCAAAAACTTAAAGCTTCGTAACTTTTAGTTTAGTAGTTTATTTATCATTTTATAAATTAATTTATTATCTGTAGCAGTTTTTAATATAGAAGAAAACAATGGCGTCCTGGGGATATCAGACCTGGCCAGGAAAAAGCTTTACGTTCAGGCCACTTTAATTGCTATTTTCAGTAAAATTATTATTAGTATTATTTTACACCCAAAAGTAACGCCAAAATCTATTTTGAAATTGATTAGTCGTTTTAGACGTTAACACACACACGTTTAGCAACACGTTATGCCGAACTTGAATTAAAGACGCATTGCAATATGAACTTTGTGCATATCCAACATCTCTTTTCGAGTCCCCAGCAATTCTCAGAAAGGGCGAAAGTCGAAACTCGCACATTGCATCAACAAACACATTAAGAACATGACTGATGGATCACAGAGTTAGCAGACGTCAAGTGTATCTACAGAAGTATCGCAAGGGCCAACTAAGTATGTCTTAGATGGAGGATCATTACTTCATCGAATGCCTTGGAAGATTGGAATCACATTCGACTTTATCGAAAGATCTTATGCAGACATCACAGTGAAAAAGAATGACTCAGTCACAGTTGTTTTTGATGGATACAGTGTGAATATCCCAACCATCAAAGAATGCGCACATAGGAGACGAGGTATGAACTCAAAACTATCACCCACAGTGAACTTCTCTCCAGACACTATTTTTATTGGCAAGAACAAATAACTTTTGCATAATGCCGTGAACAAGACCAGGATGATACATCTCATTGGTAATCTCCTCGGTAGACAAGGATGCCATATTATTTATGCTTGACAATGTGCTAGGACAAGGTGTTACATCGTCTAAGTGTATAGATACAGTTGTGTTGGGAGAAAATGCTAACTTACTCATTCTGCTGTTGTTCCATTCTTCGGGAGTTGATATGTGCAAGTATTTGCTTTTCCTGCATTATTTTATGGGCTGTGATAGCACATCACACATACATGGAACCGGCAAGACCACTGCATTTAAAAAACTTCTTGTAGTAATGACCTAAAACTACTAGCAGAGCTCTTCTGCTCAGAGAACAAACCTAAGGACGAAATTGAAGAAACTGGGAAGAAATCCATGTCATTACTTTATGGAGACAAGAAAGATGAAACATTACATGTGCTACGTGTCATGAAGTGGATAGGAAAGCAAGAAATGGTTGATGCCTGCTCTTGGGGATGGTTTGTGCGGAACAATGAGTATTTTCCAAAATTAAGTGATTTTCCTCTAGCTCCATGGGATCTCCTAACTATTATCCGCTGCAAGTGTACAAAGGAATGTGAAACAATACGATGTAGCTGCAGAAAAAATGGTCTACCTTCTAGAGATGCTTGTGGACAGTGTCAGGAATCTAGCTACGTTAACTTCATACACGACCAATATCTTGATTCAGAAGACTCTGATATTGATGGATGAGTGTTCATATTACAGACTTAACACAATTCTTTGTTGCTCATTTTACTTCATTTTGTCCTTTTTGTCATTTTGGAAAATATAAATAAAAGTTCACTATTACAGGAGATTTGTCGTTAGCATGGAAAAGTAGACTAGAAACATATGTGTCACGTTCATTTACTTGTTGAATAATTAAAGTAAATTTTAAGTAATTTCCCGTAGATGAATTCTGGTGGATTTTCGATAGATATTGTAGCACATATTATTGAGACTAACCACGAAGAATTTGCTTCTGTTACAATTTTTTCAAGGTTAGCTCTATTTTTTCATAGTTTGACCTGACTAATATAATAAAATAACCTTTAGAACTGCTGTGCACCATTTTAATTTAAGATATAGAGTAAGCATAACCCCACCTGCTCATCGCACTGCACTTTTTGAACGTGCATTTTCTTTTAACATTTATATATAAACTATACTCAAACTCATGTCTGTCTGATTGATACGTTCAAGAATTATTCAGTGAATTCCTTCACGCAGCATCTGCGTAAGATCTTTTTTTAAATGCAATCAAAGTAAAAATAGAATGACTTTCTTTTCTTTTCCTATAATCTATGCCTTTTGTATAAAAATATTAATTTTTAAATTTCTTGTAATAACATGCTCATCATAATCAACATCATGTTCTTTTATTTAATAAAATTACTAGTAAATTGATTACAAAGTACATTAATAGTACAATTTTCCTTCAATTTGTGTTTTAATCTCAACGCATTTCTTATATATAAGATTAACTGCAGAGCTTATTATTTATCAAAAATAGAAATATTTTTAAAACTATAAAATAAAAAATTTAAATCACTTTCGAAAAATGTTTAAAAGAATCACATTAAAGAAAATTCAAAAAAACACGTTGCGATATTTCGGAGACAGCACAACACTTTGGTAACAGGATCACATACGCTGCTGAAGGTTTAAACTACTAGAAATCATTTTTAATTAAAAAAACGTCGATATTGCAATACGGTCGCCATCTGCTGTTCACCAGATAAAATCATACTTCATCTACTGCAACTGTGAAACTAAGATGATTATGGATCCAAACCCCCCTACATTTATTTGTATTAGTTTGGTTACTTAACAGCAGATGGCCACCGTATTGAAAATCAAAGTTTTTTTTTTATTAAAAATTATTTCTGTAGTTTAAATCTTCCGTAGCTTATGTGTTTCTGTTACGAAAATATTGTTCTGTCTCCAACATAGCGCAACGTATTTTTGTATTCGCTCTAATGTGATTTAACTTTTAAAAAAGTAATTTTTAAATAAATTGCATCCGCGTCATCTCCAACTGCAACTGTGAAACTAGAATAATTGTAGATACAAACCCCCCTACATTTCCATGTATAAATTTATTTAACAAACAGCAGATGGCGTCCGTATTGCAAAATCAAAGTTTTTTTTAATAAAAATGATTTCTAGTAGTTTATACCCTCAGCAGCTTATGTGATCCTGTTAGCAAAGAGTTGTGCTGTCTCGGAAATATCGCAACTTGTTTTTGAATATTTCTTTAATGTGATTTTTTTAACTTTTAAAAAATTTTCGCTAGGATTTCAATCTTTTATGTTATAGTTTTCAAAATACTTCTATTTTTGATAAATAATAACAAGCTGTGCAGGGGCGTTAAAATTAACATAGCCCAGGCACCAGAGCTCAAGATTTTGCAACCACCATCATATAAAGATTTTTTATTGGAAATCGCAGGGTCATAATTCAACTACATTAGTATTTGTAAAAATAAAATATATAAAAATGCGCTGAGATTAACACACAAATTTAAGGAAAATTGTAGTATTAATGTACTTAATGTAATCACAACTTTCTATTAATTTTATTAGATAAAAGAACATATATTATGATCCCACGGCTAAAATTGATTGAGCAAGTTATTGTAAAACATTATTTTTTTATAAAACGGCATAATAAGGCGAAGTTATAGGCATCGAAAGGAATGTCATTATATTTTTGTTTAGTTTCCCAGCATTTTTCTAGTACATAGTTTTATTCCATAATTTAAATTTAAAATTACAAATCACTGCATCTTGAATTATTATATTTTTGTTAGGCATGTTAGGCACATTTTATGTACAAATGTAGAATAGGTTGCCTACACATTATTATCAAATAATATAATTTTCTTGAATTATTGCATTTCAAATAGATTTATGTTACAAATTACCTTTTAAAAAATTGCAATTAAGTATATCCAATAATTAAAATTCTTCAGGTTGCTGTTAATATGTATTGGACTTCATTATAGGAACTGTGAAACCTTCTTAACCTTTTCTAAACAAGTTTACCTATTACAATAATTATGCCTCAAAAGCAGCTATAAAATAAATAATTTTGTACGTACAAGTATTACATTCATGGAATATTTCTTAAGGTAAAAAAATGTAATATTTTTTGCAAAATAAATAAGTAAAGGTAATGTATCGAATAAATAAACAGTTAGTAAATAACTCTTTTTATGTTTTATTTGATTATTTGATTAGAATATTTAAAATGTCTATAAAGTTTATAAGCTTACCTTGTGATTTTTTTATTTTTCATAATGTACCCACCATACTATAACACAAAATATAACAAAACTATTAAATGGATTTTCGGCAAGTCTGTAGGTAAGTATAAAATAAATATATTATTGTGATTAGAGTGTTATAGCTAGACCATAATATCTCTTGAAATATTAAAATACAAATTTTCAACTTCAACAAATTCTTTTAAGTACTAATTTCAAGAAGGAATTCTTGTTGCTTGGTAAATAGTAATAAAGCTTAAAGCATGTAGTATGTTGCAGCTTTTAAACAGAGGTAATGGATTTATGTACTACTACAGGTACCACATCAGAATATATCAATAAAAAAATATTAACCTGACAAATTATTCATTGTTAAATTGAATCTGATTTGAATTTTTTGATTAAAATTAAATTGTCTATAGCTAACTAACAATTAGGTAATTTTGCAGTTGTTTGAATTACTTTTCATCTTTAAACTTTCCTTTTCCACTTTTTTCCTTGTAGTTTAAATCACCTGAATCGAATACAAAAAAAAGGTAAATCGCTACCTGAAAACTCCTCTTTGAATTGACTCCTTGTCTTGAATTTACTCTTATAACTTGTTCGTCGAAAAATGTGCTAATTAACTGAAACCTATTTCAAGCCTAATTTATTACAGGTTCAGTTATCCAGTTTCTGAATAATTTTTCTTGTAATCTGGATTTTTGAAGCTCTCTTTAGAAATTCAAGTTTCTTTCAAATAATTTGTATTTTTTTTTGATAAACCATAATTTTAATAATCCGGATTTACAAAAGAAATACATTCGGTAAAGGGAAAAACCGTAGCCGTTTGGTTTATATACTATGATAAATTCTTTCGAGGAAAATTTTGATGAGCAGAATAAATTTATCCATTAATTAAATGAAGTAAACGGAATCCATAAAGACAGATGACACAACTAAAGAAAATATTACGTTCCTAGTTTCTTCCTAATTTCTATGTGCTCAGACATTGTACAAAATAACACTTAAGGGGAAATACTAATCTGGTTTTCATGAACAGAAGGTAACAAAAAAGAAGTCGAACAGGAGAACCAAACTTACCTACTAATACCAGTTTATTTGTGATTCAATCAACTGAGTACATCCTCTTCTGTGACAGGAAACATGACAGTGACCAATGTGGAGAAACCAAAAGAATAGCATATGGTGATTACAACAGAGAAGAAAGTAAGCTTTTGCTGCCTTGTGTACTTAAGTGTGCTTACACCTAAGTGTGCTTAAGAGTTAACATAAAAACCTGCGATGAAGAGGTTTTATTTTGTATTTACTGTGCCAAAAGTGTCACGTGACTTCGTGACTGTAGTGAGTACCTCTGTATGAAGATAGATTTTCATAGAAGGCTCAGGAATTCTCAAGAGAAACAGATGTAACAGTACTGCAACTACACACAGCGTTATACACTACACCTTCACAAGATTCTTCAGTGTACAGCAACAGCAACTCAGTTCAATACCAAGTGTACTGGAGATATGGACAACAATTATAGTGAATTAAATAATATTGATAGGTCTAAATATAGAACTGTAAGTTCACTGTGTTCTGATCTCTAGTGAGCGGCAAGCAATTGTGCGATTTGATGGGTATATTTAATATATAAGATCTACAAGCTTCGAGTTTTCCTCTTCAGTTTGCATAAGTAGATTAATCTTATTCTACGAGAAAGACTCCATCTGGCGATGGAATCTCCAGGAGTTCCAGTTAGTCCATGGGTAGTCCACCTTCAGTGTCAAGGTACATATATGACTGATGTCGAACAAAGGAAATCGAAACTAAGAGACATATGTAGATATACGTATTGAAAGTGATTATTGGAATACTGGTGTCATTTAGAAATTATAAAATGGAATGGATGCAACACGAACAGTTTTTGGTTGGTCATTTGGCGGTCTAGTTCCAGATATACAAACTTATGAGGGTGTTATTACTATACGCTGGTTTCGTCATAACCTTGATGTGATTTCAGTCGCATTTAGCATTTAAATTCAACAACTATCCCAATTATTTTTTAATTTTTCTTTTATAATGAATATTTCTCCTGATTTTTCCTACTTTAATTTTCTTAAATATTGTTTTACTAGGCGCATTATACTCGAATTTCCCTTGTTATGAATAAATAGTTAATTTCTTTCCTATTTTTGATGTTATCTGACAGTCCGGTGACTACATAGATCCAACAGGTCCAACCTACATATTACAATCTTTGAATCATTTTTAAACTTTCTTTTGGTTGTTCATGATTGTCTATCTTTTTTTTTATTTTTTATTTTCGGTTTATGGAAATTGGATTATTTTGTTTCAACTAGTTTCTTTCGCATCTTTTGACCTTACCACAAACAGTTTCCACTTATTCTTGGAAGTGATCTTTGTTGCCTACCCACTTAGGGTTAGCTTTTTCCTGCACTCCTCTGGAGTATATCAATAAACTTTTTAACATTTCTTCCTTTTATACCAGAAACCCTGGTTAACAACGATGGTTGTTGTTTTTCTTTATACTTTTTAAGAACGTTTGAATTTCCAATAATTTACTGTTAGTAAAGTACTTAAGGCTACTTTCCATTAAAATTATTTCTTCTCTTTTTGAATATAATGTATTTTTAATTATGAATTTCTTCGAACTAAACATTGTTCGCGCACACGTTATTAAATAATGCTCTGTCTTTCTACACACAAGTTTTATATACCATATTGAATTTATATAGTGATTTTAACGATAATTTAACGTTTCTTGGTCACCTTCATAAACCCAATTATGAAGTTTAAAAAATGTGTTCCTCCGCGAGATCAGGGTTGTAGCGTCGCTTCGCTAAGAGACTTCTGATGAAGCCCATATAGCAAGCGGTCGATTGCGGTCGATATTATAAAAATTCCGTTTCGTTTTAGTGATATGGAATTTGAAAGATAATTCTAAATACAGTTCTCGTTTAGTTTAATAGACTGTCGGTTTTCGGGTGACCGGAGAATCTAATTGAAAGAATCTACAGTTAATAATATCGTTTGATAAAGTGTTCGTATAATAATCGAAATATGCGGTTTATAAAAATATCGTTGTACAGTTGGGGACTCTCTTGGAAGTTCGTGCTTCTGAAAAGTGGAAACCCGATTTTCCCTAATAAAGTGGAATCAAGCTAATACAGTTCCAGTTTTGTAATTCCGTTAAATACTATACCGTACCGAAATAAATTAACATTTATAGACTTTCTTCTCCGTAATCGAAATCTCAATTAATACATAACTCGTGCTATGTGCCTTCTAAATTCAGTTCAGGATTAAAGAATGTGTGTTGTTTTAGTGAAAACAATGAACTTTGAAATGGTTATCAAAACAAATAGCCAAATTTTTATGGAACTTTTATGGTTGCATTTAGTTATTGCACTTTGGGGTGAATTTTTAAATTATGATTCACCATATCCAGATTCTACGAGGGTTATTCCCTTGCATCTTTAATTTATGAAAGAAAAATTCCAGATTTTCCAGTTTTCATTTGCAGTGACGCTGTCGTCAAAATTTTGTACAGTTTATCGTTGATTTTGGTTTGTGATTTACCGAAAATAAAAGGTATTGTGACTATTGTTTTTTAGTGTTGATCCTTTATGTAAACCTTTGTTTGAACTTGTAGTAATTTTTTATAGTTGTTTCTCATTTAATAGAAATTCAATACAATTTTAGACTTATTGTTTAAATTCTTGTATGTAACATTTGTAATCCTTTTATATTTTTTTATTTTGGGTTTTCTAAATAAATATAATTTTAAAGTTAATAATAATTGGTAAAACGGAACCATATAGTTATGAACACCATATTTCATTTTACTTCAAAATTTTCAAATAAACAAAATCTTGCTTGTTTTATATAATATTTTATTCATTTTCTGGTTAATGGATTCAATAATTTTTAAAGCTTATTCAATTAACATCATTGATTGTTTGTTTATAATTACTTAAGCTTCATAACCAGATGGCGCCCTTCTTGTGTATGTTTTGTGTTTTATGAAACCTTTATCCATTACTTTATAAATTAGACAACTGCAGAACCAATACCTACGACTTGAATAATTAATTTGTAAGAGAGAGTTTAAATCTCAAGCTGTGGCAAATATTTTTGAGTTTTCAGTTACAGTAAGTATGAATAATTTTTATAGTTAGTTTATTGTCATTTAGTCTGACAGAAAAAAAAGTTATGTTTCAACAATTCAAATTTGAATTTTTCTATTGTAGTAAGTCGGAAATTTGCATTTTTCTAAAAATTATATTATCTTTCAGAAATCGAGGGGCGTAACTAAAAACGCGCAAGCAGTCTTAAATATTACTATTTCTTTTCAACATCGACAGCCGATTTCCGGGGGCATCGGGTTATGTGATATCGTTAGCAGTTTTTTCCAGGAGTCGGGCTAACCGCCAAGAATTATGTGACAGCGGGTCCCAGAATTTGGTGCAGGCCTCGTCGAAAGTCTTCGTCGGGACTTGAGTTCCCACACAATTTGGAAATGCCTGATTCGACACGGTACACGTGTGTTTTACATATGGGCCTTTCTAAAAACAAATGAATGGCCGAACATACATATCCATTGCGCAGTTAACAAACCAAACTTGACTATAAGTAGATAATTGAAAAAAAAACGAAAATAGAGACTAATTTTAGATAGAGTTCATCCCATGTTATGAATCTTCAAAAAGGAATTAGAAATTGTAATACCAGAAGTCAATAATTTAATTTTGAAGTATCATTGTTAAACGTCTCGTTTCAAAGAACATGAGTAATGTTGTAAAATATCATTTCGTAATTTTGAATTACCATTTTGTACATGTATTTGGTTATCAATATGGTTAAAAAAGAGTTAAAAAGCAACATAAATCCTACCGACTTACAGATTGGGTTGGACATAGGAAAAAGTGTGAGAAAAGGAGGTGTTGTTGTCAAGTGTTCAAGCCGGAAGCTCTAAAAACAGTGAAAAGTAATATAGAGTTAAAAATGGGAAATGATTATAAAGTGCACGAACCTAAGAAGGTTTTTCCTAAATTAATCATAACAGGTATATCAGAAGAGGAACTTAACAATGAGAACGAAGACGTTTTGATTGAAAAGAATATTCAGCAAAAAAAATTCCTCTGGGTAGCTATTAAATTTCAAAGAGTGTTCAGTACTAAGATTCGTAATGAAAGGTTCAATCTTGTTATACAAGTAGATCCTGATACATTTAAACATCTTATAAGCAGTCCTGAGCTGTACATAGGTTGGAGTATCTGTAAGATCTATGAATACTTTAATGTCAAAAGGTGCTTTAAGTGCTGGGGCTTTAATCATGAGGCAAAAAACTGTAGTGAAAGTGAAGCATGTGTAGTGTGTGCTGATAATCACAATAGTTCTACTTGTACAAGTATCATTAAAAAATGCATCAACTGTCTTCGTACCAACAACCAGTTGAATATGAATTTGGATATTGACCACACTGCATTTGATAGAAACTGTAAGTGCTATTTAAGAATTGTCCAGTCATTACAAAAAAAAAAAGTTATGGTAATTTTAATAGTCAATAGCAATTGCTGAGAGATAATGAGCTTTTTGTATCTTGTATGAACGTTTCGAGCTTTTCCAAATACAAAGATCAAGTATGTGATTACATTAACCTTTATAATCCTTTGATATTGTGCTTAACTGAAACATGTATAACTGAAGAATTCTCTGACTTTGAACTCCAAATTGAAGGATATAACATGGCTCGTTGTAATTCAAGTAGTAGGCATACTGGTGGTGTGTTAATTTTTACAAAACATTTTTTGAAAATGTCAAATATAAAAACTTTTATTGTTAATATGAATGTTTGGATTTTATCATTCCAATTAAAATTTAACAAGATGTCTTATAGTATTGCGGGTTTATACAGATCACCGAGTGGTAATATGTCAGTTTTTTTTGTAAATTTTTTAAATTGGCTTGAAGAATTTGTGGAATTGAATGGTTGCAACAGTATGGTCATTACAGGTGATTTTAATATTCAATATGATAAAGATTCTTATAATAAAAATAAAATTAAGGAAATTATAGAAAACAACGGCATGAAACAATTAGTAATTGAATTTACCAGAGTTACTAGGGATTCAAGTTCCATGATTGATTTAGTACTATCAAATGATTATACTATGAGTACGTTTGTTGAGAAAAATTACATAATATCTCATGGTATTGTACATACTGTAATTCTTAGTACATTCAAAAATATGGTTCAAACCAAGCAAGTTCATCCAAAAATAAACTGTGATGAATTAGTGAATATGTTAATAGAAAAGGATTGGGGTATTTCTCTGATGATGTAAATTTTGTGACGAAAACTTTTATTGGAAATATAATATCTACCATTGATGTTATCGCGCCTTCAAAAACTGTAAATATAAATTATAAAGGCAAGCAGTGGTTTAATAATTTTTTTTTAATAATAATAATCTTTATTAAAAACCAAAGAAATATACAATTTCATCTAGGTTTATGCTCTAAATTTTGTACATAAGAATCATATCTGACCGTAACATAATGTCAGTCTTCGTCATCTGAGAGGAAATTAACATACATTACATTAAATTAACAAAATTACATATCACATATAATTATCACATAATATAAGTAAAAGTATACACTACAAGAGAATTAAATCTAATGCAAGATCCTTCTTAAGGTTTTTACAGAATCTTTTGTAAGTCATACTTTTTAAGCTTTCTGGTAGTTTATTGTAGATAAAGATTCCTTTAAAGTTCAATGAGTTTTTTAAAGTATTTGATTTTGGTAATGGTAGATTTAGATCACAGCTGTGACGAGTAGAATAGGAGTGAATTTGTTTTCTCGTAGTAAAAATGGTATTGGAATGTCTGTTATTACTTCTTATTCCATGTATATAAGTACATGTTTGATACACATAAGTTTTTTCAAGGCTTAAGATATTATAGTTTTTATAGAGATTAACTGTACTGTAGTGGTAAGACAAAGAATAAATATTTTTTATGGCTTTGTTTTGCATTATTTTTAAAACTTTTGTATATTTTTCACAAGTAGGAAACCACACTAATGTCAGGTACTGCAAGTGACTGTGAACCAGTGAGAAGTATACAGCACAAAGCAAGTACCTAGGAACAGAGTAGCCCAATCGTTTTAAGATACCGATTGGTGCAGCAATTTTATTTTTAAGTATGTTAATATGATTTTCCCAAGATAGTGTTGGGTCTATATAGAGTCTGAGATACTTTACTTGTGTTGCATAGTTTAATACATTATGTATTTCCTAATGGTATTGGGTTTCCTACATATCCTTTTTGTTTAGATATCATATAAGAAGACTTTTTTGTGTTAATAGTTAATTTATGACAATTTAACCAGGCAGATACAGTTTTGAGATCATTTTCTATATTTAAATTAATAGTGTTTATTGATTTATCAAAATAAAGTAAAATTGTTTCGTCTGCGTAAAGTTTGATTGTACCATGCAAGTTAAGTTTTGATATTGAATTTATATATAGAAGAAATATAGTTGGCCCTAAAACTGTGCCTTGCGGCACACCACATTTACTAGTTTGTTCAGAGCTAATTGTTGTAGAGTTGCAATTAAAGAAAAAAATAGATCTTATAAAAAATTTATCTTAACTCGAGAGGAGGAAGATTGGAATCAATACAAACAACTGAGAAATAGAACTGCCAAAATTATAATAATAATAATACGGTTTATTAACCAAAGGTACAAACAGCGAACCTGTTACATGTACTTGGTAATAATGCAAATACAGAAAATAAGACAAAAATTTAAACAAATGTGTATCATAATAATTAAATCTATCTTATAGTTTATATAAAATGACTAGTATTAGTTTGCATCACATTATAATATATTATAGAGTTACATCATATTTTAATAATTATCAACATTAGCACTAATTATAACAATCATAACTTGTAGCGATTTAATACTACAGCAAATAAACAGTACAAATCTAATCAAGTTTCCTGAAAGCACTTTCCACATAAGAAAACTTCATTTTCTGATCACTGTTCTCTTGTTGATAGTTGTACAGGACTCATTAAAGATATCTATTTCTGAGGACATGAGCATCCTATTTGTGACGAATACCATGTTGTTGATTGGAGATCAGTTGTGCTGTTCTTGGAAAATTTGGTGAGATTTGTGTCTTAAATGGACAAGTGGAACTCTTATCTTGATTAATTCTAATAGCTGACTAGCGTTTATTTTTGAATGTAGAAGATTATGCATCATGGATATCAGTGTCAGATCCCGTCTTTTTGCAAGCGTAGTTGTGATTAACCCACACGTTTCATTAATGTATTCAAGTTGTTCGAGGTATGAGATAATAACTGGGTACTTAGGATATATTCCAGTGATTTTTTTGTAAACCCATCGCACGAAATTTTTTTGGATTTTTTCAATGTCATTAATTGCTGTGTAAGTAATTGGGTGCCAGATCACACTAGCGTACTCTAGATTTGATCTTACATAAATGTAGAATAAACTAAATAACAGTTTGATGTTGGTAAAGTTGGTTGTATTTCTAATTATAAAGAATAGGTTTTTATATGCCTTCTTGGTGATTTCTGCAATATGATCATTAAAGGTACCATTGTGGTTAAAGACAACTCCCAAATCTTTAACTTGTGATTTTTCTAGTAATTGTTCATTACCTAGATGGAAAGTAAATTTGAACCCGCTTCTTCGCTCTAGTGTAACTAACGAAAGAACATTTGCTTGAGTTAAGTGTTAAGCTGTTATTGTCAAACCACTTACATACTCTGTTCAGATCCATTTGAAATTCTACCGCATCTTGTTGATTAGTTATGGTCGAGTACATTTTGAAGTCATCCGCATATAATAAGCATTTAGAGCTAATAACAGAATCCGACAGATCATTTATAAATAGGTTGAAGAGAAGGGGGCCCAGACAAGAGCCTTGAGGCACACCGGATGTTGGACTGAAGATTGAGGATTTCTCGCCATTGATCATAACAAAGTTGGCTCTGTTGATTAAATACGATTAACTAGATTGTTATTATTATTTTATAATTAGAAATATCTTTAAAAATTTTTTTTAAATGTTTAATAGCTAGGTAGCTTTCAAGTTTTTTACAAAAAAGGTCAGAAGGAATAATTTATGTTTAATCCTTTAATCCCTACTTTATCGGCTTTTAAAAATGCTTACGGTAACATCTAAATACAATCGAAACCCGTACGCTTAAAGGTACTGGAATGAAAATTACAAGAATTTGTCCGTGTTTTTGTGAACTTGCATTCGTATAAAGAACGCTATGACTACAGGCACGCTAACGTGCCACGCTTTAAAGCACTAGAGGCACGTGTAGTGCGTCATCACTGCACGTACGTCACCACTTGACGTGCCTCTTATTTTATTTTCAACGGCACGCAAAACGCCTATGCAAAACGCAAACGTATTCTAATATGATTCTAATAACTTCTAACCTCGTTCTTCCCTGCTCGTTTTGTTCGTTGGAGATTGTTTGAGCTATGTGAAATATAAAGTAATTTAGTTAATAATGGATAAAATTAGTGACATTACTAATAAAGGTACGTACATACACTGTTTATGCCATTTTAGGGGTGGCTGAAGTTAGCATCAGATTTAGATTCAGATTCACATTCCAAACCTTCAAATTACAATCGACCAGATGAATAGTGTAAATTAGGTACATAGTAGCGATGGACAAAATGAATTTAACTAATTATCTACAAAGCCAAAAATTGCAAAGAACAAACGGAAATAAGTGTTGGTGATGTGTTTTGGCCCCGCTTACATATTAGTGGTAGTAGTAAATACCCTAAACAACCCTTAAAATCGAAATAAATCAAAAAAGCTTCCTCAATGCATTCACATCCACACCCAATGGGTGAGATACATTTAAAATTAAATTGCCTATTCGACAGTGAACACGCCTCACCCCGTGCGCGAATCAGTAAACTAAATACGGCCCAAAGCCTTGCAGATGTGCCACCACTTTGAGTAGTTTATGACGATCGACTGCAAGAGTGTTACATATTTAGGTTTTAATGCTGTAAATTTTTTTAAATGAAATTGAGTTTAACTTTCAATGTAATTTTTTTTGCTCCTCAATAAAAAAGCGCTCATCAAGTTCTTAGTTCTTATTAATGTAAAATTGACCAAGATCCTATATTCTTTATAGGCGATAGTTAAATAATCATAGGTAAACAGAACTAGTTTATCGGCATAGTAATTAGTTACCATTAGCGAATTTAAATAATTGCAACAATTCAAGTATTTAGAAAGATTTTTTTGGCCTCCTGTATTTTAAAACGTTTGTTTCAATTTTGTTTACGTCAACTGTAGCTTCATATTTACGCATGATGTCGTAAAATGACAAGCGAATGTGGTAAAAATACTAAAAAACTCTGGGCAATTAGAGATATTTAAGAAACCAACTATTCTTGTAATAATTAAGTTTATGTAATAAAATACATGTTACCTAAGTTATTATTAAAAATATTTCGGGCTTTAATAGAAAAAATTAAAATTTAATTAATTTAAATCGCCGCAGCGCCATCTATTGTACGTTTGGAAACTACAAATGTCATCCAAGAGCACACTATTATGTGCATGTTTTGAATTATTTTTTTTTATTTTCTATAAAACTTGTCGGCCAAAAAATCTTATACAAATCTCATGCGTCAAGTCATTTTACAGGGCTCCAACTAATAAGGCACTCGCCCTACGGGCTCGTGCCTTAAACAAAGTTGTCGCCCTGTAAAGTTCGACTTACCGCATTCGAGTGTAAATAGCTATTTTAACATGAATAAAAGTGCGAAAAAAAACAGCATCGCATTGTTACACATCAATCGGTTGCTATAGGTTTTTTTGAGAATTTATTAAAAGAAGAGTGAAAAATATTAGTCTTGAGATATCGGGGTATCTTAATTATTGCAATATCCTTCAAGTACAGCTTACGGTACACTGGTACAGTTTTACAAGATTTTCACGTGCCTTTGAAAATAAAATAAGAGGCACGTCAAGTGGTGACGTACGCGCGTCCCGCAGTGATGACGCACTTCACGTGCCTATAGTGTGTTAACGCGCGGCACGCTAGCGTGCCTGTAGTCATGGCGTTAAATAATATTTACTAATCCTCTGTTGGTATAATATTCCTCTATAGTTCTGTCAGGTCAGTACTGTTGTGTTCTTATCCTCTTTTAGTTGTGGGAGTTACATGAAACAATGATTGCGTGATTTATTGAGTGCCCTCTTCTTATTTGAGTGACTGAATATCTTCTTGGAAATCTTGTGTGGATCTGTGATGGTGTAGAGTACTGCAGGGATATTTTATCCCTTGGGTGTTTTTTGGTAGGTTGGTCGGAACTCACGCAGGGTGTAAGACAATTTTCCTGATTGTGTCCAGTATATTTACCGATTTTGACATTTCTGTCTATTTAGAAATTTGCGTGAAGTTATTACTTCATATTGAATATTCAGAAAATATAATAATCTGTTGGGATTTTGTGTCCTTGTATATTTTAAGTTCGTTGAACTTCCATGAGCTTTTGTTAAAAGCCAAATTATAAATCTGTTTGAGATCTATTAGGTCTTGTGGTTTTGAACCACTTTGAAGTTAGATGTGTGTGAGGTTTTGGTGATGTTCAGTTTTTATTTGTACCGTTGGCATCTACCATTTACCGATTTGTGTATCGTTACTGATACAGTTTGCAGTATAGTTTAGTACTGCGTTTATGGAGATAATTTGAGTCTCTTTACAGTATCGTTTTGCAGTATAGTTTAGTACTGCGTTTTTGGAGATAATTAGAGTCTCTTTATCGTATCGCTTTACAGTATAGTTTAGTACTGCGTTTTTGGAGGCATTATGGTCTCTGTTCCGTACCGTTTGGTGATATTGATCACCGCAATTATCGTTTTGCTTTTTGAAGTACAGGGTGCTTTGTATGTACCGTTCAGTATCGTTACAGTTTGTTGTGACAATTCAGTATGAGTGTTCCTGTGTTGAAATTTGTTTGACACTTGAGAATTTAGAAAGGTCTTAGTGACCTTATGATGTTCAGTTTCAGTGCGTATTAGAGAACTGCGTGGTGGTATAATTTGGCCATTCACAAAGTCCTATTGAGATCTTAGCATCTGATTTAGAGTCTGTGAATTTTGAGGAGTTTTGTGTTCAGATTTGGTTACCGTATCGAGTTTTGAGGTCGTGTTCTTTTCAGAACAAGCCTTCGGGTTCTGACTTCTTTTGTTAGACTTTGTCTATTATAGCGCGGTGGGATGCGCTCTAGAATTCCTTCACCGATGACGGGTTCCGGTAAGAGTCCGGTAAAGCATTTGTGGTTCTTTTCCTACCATCTTTTGACCACTTTCCCCTAAGGACTTCTGGTCCTTCAGGTCACTTTGTTGACCAATTCAAATTTGTATGTTTCTTTTATGAAATATTTTTCCCCCCTCTTAGAAATTTATATTTCTTTAGACCTTCTGTTTTAGACTTTGTCTATTATAGCGCGGTGGGATGCGCTCTAGAAATTTCTTCACCGATGACGGGTTCCAGTAAGAGTCTGGTAAAGCTAAGGTAGTTCTTTCCTTACCATCCTTCGACTACCTTCTCTGTGGACTTTTTGTCCTACCGGTCTTTGTTGAGCATTCAATCTGTTGGTTCCTTTGGGAATCGTGTCCCTTCTGAGATCCTTTGCTTTGTGCAGTTCTAGTATATCTTCGATCTATCAATCCTTATAGATCACCTTATTTAGTGTGTCCCTTTAAGGGCATATCACTCCTTTTTGGAGTTACCGTTCTTTTTGTGGGATATTGACCCACTGCCGTACCCTTATGTTGGGTTCCAGTTGTTGTAATGTCTTGCGTTTTGGTGCGCGTTGCGTACCAGTTTACCGTCGTCCTATTGAGCGAGTTTGTAGTTTTGGAAAGTGTTCTTTTTAGAACAATGTATTATTGTGTTCCCTTCTAGTTGACATGGCTTTTAACACCTTGTCCAATTTGATAGCTTTTCGCTATTTTTGGTGTGAGCCTCTTTTGTCTCTTGACATAATAATCTGGTGAAGTTCATACAACCTTAAGTTGTTTATTATGAAAAGGTTTGTTAACCTTGAATCATCTACTTTGTAGTTATAGTTGGTGAGCTCTATAATAAGGTTTATTAACCTTAGGTTATATAGTCGATTGTTGCAGTTAACGAACTTCAGTTAATATGAATAGGTTTATTAACCTTATGTCTTACAGTCGATAGTTGCAGTTAATGAATTTCATTTAATATGGAAGGGTTCTAGTAACCTTTAGGTATTCAGTTGATAGTTACGACCCAATATATTTCGGAGATTATTTGAAAAGGTTCTAGTAACCTTAAGTCGTCCAAGTGATAGTTAAAATTTAATACACTTAAGTGTCGTGACACTTCAAAGTGTCACGACCACGAATAGTATCATGATACTCGACACCCAAGTTCCCATCACTACTAAGAACTAAATAGTCTCCAAAATTGCCAAAAATGATGCTTTGAAATGTCCTTGTGCATTAAAGAAATAGGTCATGGACAGACGTGGGGCAAGGCGTGGACGATGTGGGCCACCGCCTACAGTCTGGCACACCGAAGGGGGCCTCGCACTCCGAGGGGTACCTTATATAATAATTTCATAATATAATAATAATTGCTAGAACTCATTATCTGGCGAACCAGGCCCCAGAAGCTATGAAGCTTGTGTGGAAGGGGGGGCGATTATTATCATTACGCAGGCCTAACGTGCAGCTGCAGCCGACTCACAGATGGCACAGCGCAAATCCCTTTTTGTCACAGCTAAGGGAAAACCTTAAATAGATCTGCCGGTACCGCGGGAGTCGATCCCGGGCCGCTTGGGTGAGGGTCCAGCACGCTAAACACTACACAAGGCTGTTTAATAATACAATCATATTCCCAAAATACTTCTTAAATAGCGCATAAATAAAAACAGATTTACTTTTACTTGATATTTTCCAAAAGGTAGATGTGCCTACGAAGTCTGATTAACATCACCACTTCGTCCTCGTTTAGAACCATTTCGAATAGCGGTTCCTAATCCTTTTTGTTCGCGTAACGCGACGTAACATTAAATCATAATAAATACACTTTTACATTATACAAGAACAATCTGAAATAAATAATCATTCTTTATATCAAAAGTCGGTTTTTGTACTTCATCCGCTTCCCGCATACCAAACCTCGAACGACCAAAATGAGATATCGCTCCTCGAGAAAGGGGCAACATTTCGATAGTCACCTCCCCCTAGATCAGAGGCGGATAGAGATACGAAAAGACCAATAGGCTCGCAGCAGGCCAGGACATCGAAAATGCCGTTAACCCATGTTCGATCGCCCCCGAAATAGTGTAGGCAAAAAAAACAGAAGCGATCGGAGGACGGCGTCGGCGCTGGCACAGATTCTGTGGTTTTGCCCCGTCTATGGTCCTGAAGTTTAAAATTAAAGAATTTGGAAGGTTTCATTCTGCTATGTTATTTGAAATTTCAGTTAATTCAGTGAGTCGATGTGCCACACATTTTCCTATTTAGAAAATGTTACTTCTGGATTAGCTGATAGACAACCTATATTTGAATGGTTACGAATATAAAATTGCACAGCGCTTGCACCCAGCAAGATCTCTATCTTTTAAAAAAAACAGCAAAAGTAGATAGATTTTGTGCTATACTGTAATGTATGAAAAATTGTTTAGTGTCTATAAGTAAATGTTATCTCGATGGTCTTCCCATTAAAAATATATGCCATAATACTAAAAAACTTTATATCTAGATATTTTAACATTCTTAACCATACAAAAGTAATTTACTAATGAGCTTATATCTACTTTATTATTTATTAAAAGTCCCGATTTAATCTTCGTATGAAGTTAAAATATATTGAAAATGGTTGAACTTTGGTTTAGAAAATGCTACATAAGTTATATGTAGAATTACTGAGGGAACTCAAAAGAGTAGAAATATACAGTCCTATTTAAAATACGAAAGTTGGTAAAACTTCAGAAAAAACTAAGATCTAGGCTACACTGTGAACATAAGTTTTGAATCCAGGACATTATCTAAATGAAGTGTTCCAAAATTAGCCTTGATCGTGTAAGCCGTTAACGGTTTCCATACTGTGCCATATTGCATATAATGACCTTTTTTATCACGATCAAATTGATTATTGGTAAAAACTAGAGTTCCTTAATAAAAACTTTAACTGTGTTAAAATAAGGTGGGGTAAGTGCAAAACCAGCAAAAGTGCAATCACGGAATGTTATTTAACATAAAATGAAGTTAGACTGGATCTTTGTGGCTGATTTGAAACCTTTTGGTGTCCTCTAGAATGTAACAAGGCTGTGAAATCTTTGCTCGCTGTATTACCGACAAAGGGTTTGATAGTGGTAAAACAGTTATTCTCATGTGTTAGAGAACCTAAAGCAAGTGCTTAACTTTACATGCATGTTTAAATGAGTTTTGTAGACTGTGATTGCACTTTCTCACTTTGGAAGGGAAAATGCAATCTGCTGCAAACTTAAATAATAATAATAATAAAAGTATACTTTTTCTGTATTACAATGAAATAGGACCAAAATCTGTTCAAGCACTTTATACAGTACCTTCTGACCAATATTACTTTCTTAAAGTGAAAGCTATAGAAATTATAACCTATTGAAGTTGAACTATTCAAAATCCTGGTCGCACTTCCCCCACTTTACCTTATTTTAAAGTTAAGACATGGATGTCAAAATCTATCTCATTCTAGGTCAAAACTAAGCTGTCTGAAACAGAAATATTTTTTGTATCTATTTACTTTAGTGACAAAATTCAACCTCTCGTCAGTTATAAATTTTAGGTTATGCTTTATGTGATGTTTATTTTTACGCACGCCAAAGTTTTTAATGTGCACATTATCATTTATTTACTGCTTATAAAGAATTTATAAATGTCCATATATCAATTTTCTGTCTAATAATTTATGACAGCGTTTAATAAAGTATTAGCTGTACCCAATTTCAGATTTATATAATGGTATTTTAAGTTTAATTTATTTTTCATGATTACCAACCATCTAACAGTTTAAAAATATGAAATGTCACTAGGAAAATTTGACATGCGTGACTTAACTCTTAATAACACAGACCTCAGGAACTATATTGAGGAACTATAGCAAAAATTAATGATTCTATCTCATTAAAAACTGTCATCAAAACGGTTCCTATTGACCAATGTGCTAGTTGTACTTGAAGCGACGTTGATGAAGGCCTGCTTCCATTTGTCAATCACATATAGTATATACACATACATAAATAATTTGCTTATTGCTCTACGAGCAGATTGTAAATAGAAATTATCTGACAATTAAAAAAAAATGGTTTCTATTCACCAACATTAAAGCAAATACTTTTGAAAAAATAATATATTAAAAAACAAATGCATTTTGTTTATAAATACATCAATATGAAAAACAATTTTCGAATTTGTTCTTTTAATAATTAATCTTAAACATAAATATTAAAATAATAATATACACATACAACCAAAATGCCAGAATAACCGACACAATAACAGTACACACATCTCTAAAATGTCCATGTTTATTTCATAATAACACAGTTTTTGTACAAAACTAACACTTAAAAGTCTTCATCAAAACAATAATTACAACAATTCCTTTCGTAATTTTCCTTCGCCGCACAACCACAAACAAACTTTATCTACTAGAAAGGAAAAGAAGAAGTCTGCGAAAAGCACTTGTAGCAAAATCCATCGGAACTAAAAAATATTAATACACCTTAAGTAAAGTATTCAAAAGAACTAAAATAAGTGACGACTTACATCATCCGGGAAAATTATAAGTTCAAACTGAGCAGATAATTCAGGAACAATTCCTAATGTCAGAGCTAAAACTACAGCCCCTGATCCTACTATACTGTACAGCAAGGCTCGGTTTTGTCTTAAACTCTCCATAAAGGGATAACCCTAACAATAAGAAACAAAAAAATATAATTGAAACTTATACCAAAATTATAGTACAACGTACCCTGTAGTTAATGGCAAAAGTTGCTATTTGTAAAGCCATTGAAATTATATAGACAGTGCTGTTTATAATATTAGGTTCAAATGGTTCATCTTCTTCTTCTTCTACCGACAATTTTACTATTGGTTTTATACTTTCATCACTGAAAATTCAAGAAGCAAGTTGCATAATTATGTAAAAGAATACCAGCAAAATTAAACTTACACTGGTGGAGCACGCAGCTTAGCTTGTTGTACCAAGAAGATGAGACATGCAAAATGTACAGCAAACTGTAGTAGAACGGTTAGAATTGTATATAAATTAAATATGTTTGGTAGAGGTCTCTGTTTTGACAATGTTTTAAGTGGCTGAAAAGTAAAATAACAATTGGTAAATTATTTAAAAAATTATTATTGTTCGTTTTCATTATAAGTAGCAAAAAGGTTGTAATTGTAGAGCATTAAGATCTTAATGTTGATGAAATTCGCAGAGACTTGTAATTAAGTTACTTAAGAAGTTAAACATAAGCACTTTAATACTTTTGTTGCATCATGCTATTATATTGATGGGTGCAGAGCTTTTTAAAAAATTTTGGATGTGCGAGTTGAGTCATTGGTTTGCTTTAATTACGTTTAAATTTCTATCCACATGATCGCTTTGCTATAGAATCTCTTCTTTAAAACATAGCTCAAATTTAACTTTTTTAAAATGTCTATAATGTTGCAATACAGAACTTTGACATTTTGATCCATTGGTTGACTCAGAGCGGCTTGATTACAATTGCGTGGTAGCAATAAAACTTTTATATTATTTCAATAGAATAAATCTCGTCTATTTGAGGGTAAGAAGGGGTATTATCTAAAAGAAGCAATACTCTAAATGGTCTATATATTTCTGCTAAAAACCGCTTAACCTCTGGCACAAAAATGTTTTTGTACACTCAATAAACAGTGATCTGCAAATTCAAATTTTTCAAATCAACCCGAACTTACGACAGTTCTAATTTCAGTCAATATTTCACATTTTTTTGTTTAAACTTAAAGTTACACGTAAACATTTGGTTGGAGCCATTTTAATTAATAATTTAGATATGCACACTATCAAAGATCACGTTAAACTAACAAACAAAATATATGTACCCACAATAACGTACAATATCAGATGCTATACACCGTGACCCATTAAGACATAGTCAGACTTTGCCAGTGGTTAGATAACCATTAAAGAAAGAAAATTCCTATATACCATTTTTCTCGTATTTCTATACTTTTGGAGAAAAACGGCATCGAAGTTCAGCCTAATGTTTTCAAATTTAATAGTATGAATGCACATGACACATATTTTAAAAGTTCAAGCAGATATTCAATATTACTAGAATGTGCAAGGATAGAGTAATAAAGTAATAAAAACGTCTTTATTTTGGCCAAGTGTTTCCTAGAATAACAACAGATAAACAGAATTAAATAAACAAAGCATGTTGAGAACGACCTCTCGATGGATATTGTTTCAAAAATGGTATTTTTGTTTTGTGTTGTTTCTGATTACTAAGACAATTTCAAATTCTTTTAATAGGCACATTAACCCCTATGTATAATACAATACTGCAGGTTGGTGAATAAAAAATTATAGTACTCCTGATAGTGACACATCTTTTGAGGTCAAGATCAAGGAGATATCCTATCCTATTTGGTTTCTCAAATGATAACAAATTGCAAACCCCTTACACTGCAGCTTTTAGTAATAAAAAGTAACAGTACTTGTACTTGACTATGTAAACAAATCCATCAATCATTCAGGGTCGTTGAATTAAAACATCAAAAAGAATAATAAGGTTTTAATAATGAAACATTCTAGAATTCCAATAAAAATAACAATACCTATTGATGGATAGATGAAATTAGCTAAACATGTCTTTACTTAATTAAAACCAATATCTGTTTATTAACGCATAACACATCGAATTTAATGATACATTAAATGGGTCAGTATTAAAATAATGTCATTTCTGTCTGCATTTACTATTAGAATAAAGGGGAATCCCCCGGATTAATAGATCGTTTTGTTTTAACATCTAAAAAATGGAATGTGCGTCGTTTGCATACTTGTTGTGCTTGTTTAAACAGATGTCACGTTTTTACTGATGGTGTCAATTTCTAAAGATCTTGCATTTGTTTCTATTCGACTTAACTACACTGACCTGCATCAATTATACGTACTTTTCTGAAAACGTCGGTCAAAATTTTCGAAATTTTCAAGTTCATTTAATCAAAAAAAGTTACTAAGGTTTTATGTTTCTAATAACCAGAGAAGTTTATCCTCAAAGTCCGATCATTGAGTACTGAATCACCGTGTATAAAACTGCAACATGAATTATATGAAATGGATACTTCATCATTACTTCAACTTCTTGTAATAATAAAAATAATTGCTGACCTGCAGTAAATTTTATTTTTGGCATAATAATACATGAGAAAGTATCGTATGATCAAAAAGTCTTTGGATCGCAATAGCCATGGAATGTAAAAACCATCTATAGAATTATTTACTTCTACTGCTCGTAGTTTTTGTGAACTGTACAGTAGCGCCTATGTATCTTGAGTAGCGCTAATGGCGACACAGCCACCTGTGTCAAGAAAATACAATGCGCCGACACCGCTAAACAGAGCCCCAAATAATACACAGAAAATGTTAGGTTAGCATACGCTACTATTATTTCTTGTGCTTGCAGTTATTTTAAGTATTACTTAATAACATTTATAAAAAGAACACTTTGCTATAGGAATAAACGATACTTTAATAACGAATAAAAACAATCAGGTTCATAAAGGGAAAGAAAAGAACTTGTAACAATAACATTTCGGTAGGTAAACATTTACAGTAAAATAATTATAAAAGATGTTGAAAATATCTTTCTTGTTCTTGAATACACAGGTTAACATGTCGGCCCATGTTATTAAAAACTTCGTTCTTGTAATTCCTCTGAAGTGTGAACTGGAGTTTTAAAGACTGTATTCTTAAGCAGTGAGAACAAGAAATAGTCTAAAGGACTCAAATCACAAGACCTAGGAGGGTAACGACCTTCTGGTATTAACCTTTCGTCATAAAATTGCCTTAAATATGCTAGAGTTTCTCGAGCAACATGGGGTCTGGCATTATCTTGTTGAAAGTACCCATTATTAAGTTCATCATAGCGCAATTGATTGATGAAAGGCTCAAGTAATTGATTTCAATATCTTTCAGCAGTTATGGTTTCTTGAAAAAATATTGGCCCTATTATTCGTCTGCGGGACATTCTAACAAAAACACCAATCTTAGGGCTATCTAAAAGAGCCTCACGATGAAAATTAGGGTTATTCTCGCTCCACATATGCATGACTTGTGTATTAATGTATCCAGAAAGGTAAAAATAAGATTCGTCTGTAAAAAATGTTAAGTCAAGGATATCATTATTCATATGGTCATTAAACCAAGTACAGTACGATACTCTCTTCTGATAATCTGGTGGCAGTAACTATGGATACATCTGCATTTTATAAGGAAACATGTTCCATGTTTAACAAGTCATGTTTAACAATGGTTTGACATGTCCCATAACTTAAATTGGTTTCTTACGACAGTCTATGCAAAAACAAGGTAGGTTCTTCTCGAATGCGTTGCCTAACCTGATCAATAATATCTTCCTTTCTAACCCTTCTTCTTCCAGATCGAATTCTATCACTTATATTACCAGTTTCTTCAAATGTGTCCACAGTTCGTTGTACTTGCCGAAAAAAATCTCGTTCGATTATGGCAAAGTTGGGAAATCTCTCACAGAACTTATTTAAAGTAGTACGATTTAATAATAAAAATTTAATGTTCCTTTTAAAACATTTTGAACTATTATCTATTGACTTGAAAGTTGTGAAGTAAATGTCAAAAATAGTAGAAATAAATAATTTCATAGATAGCTTCAAGATATATATAACATATGGTATGTCAACTCGCCGTCATTTCGTCAACCAATTTTAACGCGAGCTAAATTTCTGATAGATGGCGCGACGTGCGCAAGCATGATTGTCATTCTTCAGCAACATAACCTGTAATAATGAATATTTGCTTTTGGCGTATTTTTCGTAATACAAATTAAATAAACTTTTTCATGATGATCGAGGTACAAGATTCTTTGACACTATTAAAATGCTAAATTGTGACTCTTCTTTATTTAAAACATCTTTGGTAATAAAACTAAATTGAAATTTTATTTTTTACAGCAAACTAAGGTAACATCTTTTTTTATTTTCATTTAACTTAAATAATAAGAATACAAATTGACCTATGCAAACATTTCTTTTGAGAATTGTAATCAAATTCATCAATTATTTTGTAATATTTTACGGAAAGCAGATAAACTGCAAGCATGGATTGATGCAACAAGAGTTTTATTAACAAGTAAAGACCTTGTGTGCCACTATAAAAAATCTATATGCGAAATTCAAACCTATTAGACGCTCTAAAGATTTCAAGTATTAAAAAAGAGTAGGTATAAGTTGAATTATATATACTTAATGCTTAAACATGTTTTTAATTATATGCATTAAGCAGGTTAAGTAAAACTGTTACTGGTAATTAATAGCAATAAAGCATACATATCATCATAATTTTTATAGCAACAAGAAGCTAAATAGCAATATAAACATGGTCCACATGTGAAAGGGACAAAAATATTAAATACAACAGCAGAACACAGACTATTATACTGAAAAGCAATAGTTTTTTGACTTGATAACAATTATATTATTGTGCATCTAACTCTGTAACAAACAAGATCAATTACAGCAAAACTTATCCATGAAATCTTGTTTATTGTTTCCAGCCTTATTTTGTGGAACTCCATAATCATGAAATAAATAAAGATTATTAAAAGTTTCACAGTTTTATTAAAATATACCTGACAATATTGTTTCGACAGCTATGCTGTCATTATCAAAGGTAATATAATTATAAACAAACACGTCGCTAAGGTAGATACAAAATAGGTAACTAGATAAAATAATAATAATAATAATAAAATTAATAACAAAAATCATAATTAAACATCTAATACTTCCAGTAACGGAGAATTACTGAGCTCAAGTTGTTCATTCATTAAAGGTACCCTGAGTTTGTGTTTGTATATCTCAAAGGCTTCTAAAATGTCTAATTTGCGTTTGTTATTACAAAAATGTAGGAATTTAATATTATTTTGAGGAGTCATTGTGTGATTTTGTTCTAAAAGGTGTTTGGCGTAATTCGATTTTTCAGGATGTTTATTTTTGTAATGACGTACGTGTTCTTTATATCTTATGTCAAAATTTCGAAGTGTTTGTCCAATATATACCGAACTACAAAAAGAACAATTTAAACGGTAAATGCCCGATTTCATGATATCATGTGTTCTGTCTTTAGCATTAAATAAAAATGAAAAAGTATTAGTGTTGGTTTTAAATGTTATTTTATAATTGTTGGTTTTTCTTAGTATATGTGCAATTTTTTCTGATATTTTGCCAAAATATGGTATAGATATGTAATTTGTGTCTTCTGTTTGATTGTCAATGGGATATATTCTTTTGATAGCTAACCTATAATCTTTTTGTTTAATTAAAGTGTCAATCATGTTCGGATTATAATGATTTGCATGTGCTAGTTGTTTAATGGTTGATATCTCTTTGCTAAAATCTGATTTTGTTAGTGGAATAGTTAAAGCTCTGTGTACTAATGATCTGTATGCTGCTATTTTATGTGTATTGTGGTGACAAGATTCATTTGGTATTGTTATGTCTGTTTGTGTTGGTTTTCTGTATATGGAAAATTCAAAAAGATTGTCTGCGTTAATCTTGATATTTAAGTCTAGAAAGTTTATAGCCCTGTTTTGTTCTGTTTCTAGTGTAAATTTTATATTAGGATGGATATTGTTTATAAGAATTAAAAATTCATTGATAACCTCAAAAGAACTGTCAAAACAAGCTAAAATGTCATCAACATAACGAAACCAGAAGATAATGTGTTTAGAGAGGTTTAATTCAAATATTCGATCTTCAAACTTGTCCATAAATATGTTAGCTAATAGAGGACTTAGAGAATTACCCATAGGTAAACCATCCTTTTGTAAATAAATTATGTTATTAAAAGTGAAATAATTTTGACTTATACAAAGGTCAAATAATTGAATTAACTCTAACCTTTTAACTAATTCTATATTACTATTGATCAAGAAACTATCTAATAAAGGAATACATTCTTGTGGTGGTATTCTGGAGAACATGTTGCAAATATCAAAACTAACAAGTTTTGAATGTGGTGGAAGATGTATGTTTTGCAGCTTATCTACTAATTCTAATGAATTTCTAACAGAGTATTTCGATTTGTAACCTATCGTGTTAATGATCTGGTTCAGTTTTTTGGATAAAATGTGATTAGGTGCATTGATGTATGATACAACTGGTCTTATTGGCATATTCTGTTTGTGGGTCTTCACTAATCCATACAGTTTAGGTATTTGTGGGTTTTTATTAATTATTTGTTGCTTTTCTAATTCTGAAAAGCAGATATTGCAGTTTTCTAAACCTTGTTTTATTTCTTTTTGGAATTTTGTGGTTGGGTTTTTGTTTAACGTTTCAAAATTTTCTTTATTAATAAATTCATTAACTTTTTGTATGTAAATATCTTTAGAAAGAATTACCAAAGTGCTACCCTTATCTGCTTTAACAGAAATTAGATTGTTCTCTGTGATTTTCTGTTTTATAGATTGAAGAAGTGATATGTTAGATGTGTTGTACATTTTGTCCTGTTTCAAAGACATCTCTTTTAATAAATTCGAAATTTGGAATTTTGCATAGTTATTATGATCTTTCTTAAGTATAGTTTCGCATTCAACGGCCAAAATTTCTTTAATTTTGTTGGTAAATTTTGGAAAAGGACAAAATTTGAAACCTTTGTTAAGAAATCGTGTTTCTCTGTCATTGAATGTTATATTCGACAAGTTTATGAAACGAGGATAAAAGTTTGCAGTGTTCTGACAATTATGGTTATTTTGTAGTGTACGTTTTTGTTGTACAAGTCGATGAAGTTTATTTTTCTGTGTGGTGTATTTTTTGAATTTAATGTGACTGACGGTTTCTCTAATGTCAAAATCTAAGATGTCAAATTGGATATTGTGTAATTTATGAGTAAGTTCTGTATAGAGTACCTTTATATAAACGTGCATATTGTCTCTTATACTAAACCATTTCTTCGATTCTTCTTTGAGCCATCTTCTTTTGGCATTCCTAATCACTTTTTCAGTAATCGAATTCTTGGTTCTGGTAGTGATGTTTATGTAGTTAGGAATAACCTGACGTTTCAGACATTCTTGGTTAAACCAAACATTCTGACTTGCGATTCCGTGTTTGATCATAAGTTTCTTGTATAACTTGGCTTGTTCTTCTAACGAAGACGAAATAATCTTGTTTATTGTTTCCAGCCTTATTTTGTGGAACTCCATAATCATGAAATAAATAAAGATTATTAAAAGTTTCACAGTTTTATTAAAATATACCTGACAATATTGTTTCGACAGCTATGCTGTCATTATCAAAGGTAATATAATTATAAACAAACACGTCGCTAAGGTAGATACAAAATAGGTAACTAGATAAAATAATAATAATAATAATAAAATTAATAATAAAAATCATAATTAAACATCTAATACTTCCAGTAACGGAGAATTACTGAGCTCAAGTTGTTCATTCATTAAAGGTACCCTGAGTTTGTGTTTGTATATCTCAAAGGCTTCTAAAATGTCTAATTTGCGTTTGTTATTACAAAAATGTAGAAGAAAAACCAACAATTATAAAATAACATTTAAAACCAACACTAATACTTTTTCATTTTTATTTAATGCTAAAGACAGAACACATGATATCATGAAATCGGGCATTTACCGTTTAAATTGTTCTTTTTGTAGTTCGGTATATATTGGACAAACACTTCGAAATTTTGACATAAGATATAAAGAACACGTACGTCATTACAAAAATAAACATCCTGAAAAATCGAATTACGCCAAACACCTTTTAGAACAAAATCACACAATGACTCCTCAAAATAATATTAAATTCCTACATTTTTGTAATAACAAACGCAAATTAGACATTTTAGAAGCCTTTGAGATATACAAACACAAACTCAGGGTACCTTTAATGAATGAACAACTTGAGCTCAGTAATTCTCCGTTACTGGAAGTATTAGATGTTTAATTATGATTTTTATTATTAATTTTATTATTATTATTATTATTTTATCTAGTTACCTATTTTGTATCTACCTTAGCGACGTGTTTGTTTATAATTATATTACCTTTGATAATGACAGCATAGCTGTCGAAACAATATTGTCAGGTATATTTTAATAAAACTGTGAAACTTTTAATAATCTTTATTTATTTCATATCCATGAAATATTTATATTTTAAAAATTTAATTACAAACATTTATAAAATAACAAATAACAAGGCCATCGATGATGACAACAACAAAGTCAATGATATACCAGACCAATTGTGGTCTGGCAAGGAAAGTGAAGTCGACATCGATCACTATTACAATAAAATCTAAACATAAATGTAATGTACGTAAAGATTGGTTTGACCCTGTAATACAGACATATTCATATTTTGGAAACAAAATTCTTTCTGGTAACCAAATTTTGAAGTTATTTTAAGAACCTCAGTCACTTCCATGAGAATCCATACAAGACCTTCCATGCAATGTCCCTGAAAATATAAGAGGTTTAGATTAAAGCGATTTCATTTATGATAAATTTAAAAATTACATTTTGACAACTGATTTTCTAAATACCTTATATTGTGATTGAGAAATACATAACGGCCCTCACTCCATTACCATTAGCCACATACAAAAAGGTGGAATCCCTAAAAAGAGCAATTTTAATAGAACAATTAAACATCAAACTATTTACTGGTAAAATCTATCACACGATACGAATGGCGTTTTGCTATCGAAAACAAATGAAAAATTAGTTTAGAAATAAGTTTTCATTTATACTTACCTGTATATTTGAGAACGCGCTATTTTTTATTAATTCTGGCTTGTTAATTATAATAAACAGAAACAAAGCTGCATATAAGAAACATCAATTAAATTCTCGAATGACAATAATAAAAATATAAATTTTATTATTATTAAAAAAGCTTAATAAATTTTGAAGGTTAACAGATGCGGTTTGGTTTGACACTCACGTTTCACAGTTGCGGCATCTAGCGGCGACTTTCGAACTAATGATCTCGTTTCAATTTTGGGTGAAAAATTGATCATGGCAAGCATAGGGGAGTTGACCTACCAGTGTTTTATATATTGGATAGCTTGTTAATTTCATGGCAACCCTGATCCAAAGACTTTTTGATCATACTATATTTTACTCAATAAGCATTATATAGTTCATTTTTTCCTGCTGTATGGTTGCGCGCGCAACATATTTTAAATTTTGAATCAAAATTTAAAATGCAGTGATTTCATTGGGGGGACTGGAAGTCCAGCGTACACCAGGGCGTACACGATGGCAACGGCAGCAGGTATCCTGCTGGCGCGTGCGCGCGTGCGCCAGTGTCAAATGGCTGTCTGTAATTGGTCTGTACTCTGTAATGTCACATTTCTGAAAATGCGGCAGTGCACATGAGGCTTTTGTAATGCGCGCGCAACCATACAGCAGGAAAAAATGAACTATAAAAATTTGTTTTGAAGATGTCTAGATTAATGAAGTGAAGATTTCTCGACAAAAACACTGTCCAGATTATAGTCGGTTTCCCAGAGAAAAATTCCTCGGAATTCGCCTTTTGGGCGATTTTTGATTTGATTGATTTTTTGGGATTTTGATGATTTTTTTTATTACGTAGGAATTACGTAGGAAACGTACTTTTCCTACAACCCCATACGGAAGTGAACAATAGCAAACGCTACTGACATTAAGAAAGTGAGTCATATAACTTGCGTGTGTTAGGAACAAACATAACACACGTGTGTGTTAGGAATACATCGCAGGCTAAGCATTATCTAGAAATCCATGAATTTTGTTTACCTTAAAATCAACTTAAAATGATGACATTAACGTTTAATCCAATTTTGAGAAGCATTTTAACCATTATGTATCTATTATTTTCTTATAAATATGACTTTAATTAATGTTTAATTCGTTATTTTAGCTATCAAAAAGAAATATCCAGTACATTATATTATACCTAACGTAACCGTAATGTAATATACTATTTCAGACATTAATGCTTTTTTTTTCATTTTGCTGATATAATTTTGTATTCAAAAGATTAATAAACGTTAATCAAAACTCAAATGTCTATGCAGCTGCAGGCGAATATTCGGTGCTTTGGTAAATGTTAATCACCAATTATTTGGTATTTGGTGATTTGGGTAAGATCTGCTTCAGTGCATCACCAGAAAAAATGAGTCTAATGCATGCATCATGATGGTTTTGATTAAAAGTAATGGACATCAGTAATACACATACAAAAAACATTGAAATCCAAGCAATAAGTACATGAAATTGAAGGTTACCAAATGAGGTTCTCTGAAATCCTCTAATATAGTTTTGCATGTCAGACTCATTTTGACCTCCGGTGGTATTATATTGGGATTAAAGATCAATGCTTCGAAAAATGCATCTTGGCATTAGCGCAAATAAAATTAAAAACCCCTGTTAAAAATCACATGGCCAAATAGTGAATACCAATATTCGCAAAGAGGGTGACTCTGTGTAATGATTTTATTGCTAATAAGCAATTATTAGTAAAAGTAAATCTATTAGTGAAAGCAACTATGTTGGCACTTGCTAAATATAATTTAGATCCGTTTCAGTCAGTGCTTCAGAATTTTTGTAAAATTTTCCAGTTTGTTGGACTTACTCGCATATACAAAATAAGATTAAAGTTCGTTTGTGGTAACCTGTCGCAGGACGTAAACACACTTGAAGTTACCTGACCCTTGAAGCTTCATTTACGATGATGTGCGTTTGCGTACTGTGTGCGCTTAACTCGCTCTTACGGTTAATGCAACTGCACAATACAAACGTTAACGAGAACTGATTGTATTATACGTGTTTCCGCATATAGGTAAAGTAGTTTAAGTGTCAATGAGCCCACGTACGCCGACCAATAGCATCGCTTATGGTTGTTTACATCCTTGCGACAGGTTACCGCAAACGGACTTTAGTCATATTGTTGGAAAACTGTTAAGAAAGCAATTAAGTGAAGATATGTAGATTTGTGTGTAACATTGGAAGACATGCTCCTGTATTTTTAGTAGTGTTCAGGCAGACATTGTAAGGTTAACTTATGTTTATGTAACTCGTTTAATATTATGTACACCACTGAAAAAAGCGACAGCTCTGATTTACATTTCGAGCTATGTTGGTTTAACTCTTTTAAAAACGTCCCAGCTGTACTTACTTTTGATCTTGATATAAACAGAAAACAAGCTGCAAGTAGTAGTCCTTGCAATGTGGCCTGCATATCTCTCAATTTGATTCCATCCAAGTATAAAACAGATTGAGTGTATGCCAAAATCAACGCATTTAGCGCAAGAATCTTAAACATCTGTAGTGTAGTTACCAAAGTGCATCTTCCCTGTTTGATAATATGACAAACTGCAACAATTAATTCATCATAATCACTATAAACAGTCTAAAACAATTACTTACTGCAGAGAATCGAAGACAATCTACTAGTAAAAGGTGATGCGATACTGGCATCACCCAGTTTAACAATTTGTGCCTGTTCTTGCTCTTCAATCTCCTTCATCATCTTCTGCAAATTTGACTGTACAGCTGCCAAGTTATTTTCAGCATTTCTAATCGCATGATTGGAACGATTCCTAGGACCAGGCAGTTCTCGCAGTCTTCTCTCTTTTTCCTTTTCCTTTTCAAGCTTCTCCCTAGTGCTAGCAGCATCTTTTTTTTCGTTTAAACGTTCAGGTGCGTTTGCAAGTATAGCAACGCCCACCTCGGCATGCTTTAGAGCGCCGACATCGTTAGTGCCGTCGCCGCACATTAATGTTGTGTAACCTAAGGCCTTATAAGCAACAATCACAAACTCCTTTTGTTTAGGAGCAAATCTAGCAAATACAGTTACATGAGGTAATATTTTATTTAGGAATGTATTATAATGCTCACGTAAATAATTTAAACTATCACCAGTAATACATAGATCATATTTCGTTAATAAATCTTTATTTGAGGATTCGTCCAACTCAAATTTCTCAGTCTGACTAATACTTTCCCACACCCAATTATTTTCTTTTATTTGTGTTAATATAAGAATAGGCTTAATACAAAATCGCAGCTCCTTAGCTACATGGCACGCCGTCAGAGGATTATCTCCAGTAATCATAACAACTTTATGTGAAGCAATAATAATCTCTTTAATAACATTTTTCGAATCAGTTTTAAGAGGACATGAAATAATAACAAATCCAGCAAAGTTCAAGTCTTTTTCAATATCTTCCCGAGTGAGATCTCTGAGCTCTTGCGAATTAAGTTTGCCAAGTTCACGCCAACCTAAAGCTAAAACTCTAGCTCCTCTCCGCGATAATTCCAAATATACATTATCATAATTATCAGGAGGATTAGCAAACATAGATTTTAATGTTTCAGGTGCACCCTTTACAGTTACAACATGAACAGTTTCCGTGGGTGAACCTTGTGGATTGTAACCTGCTATGACGGACATTCTTTTCAAAGCTGATGAAAAATGGTTTCGTAGGAAGATTTTGAAACCTGGCGATTTTCCTTTTTTAGGTATTACAGCATCCGATTTGGTTAAATTCCAATCTACAGCTGTCAATGTGGCTTTTTCTAACGGATCTCCAACTAATCCGTCGTCTACGTGGGCTAAAGAATGACAAGTGGCTAGAACTTGGACAGATTCCATTGGCACGTCTGTGATAGGTGTAACTTTAGAGCCTTCTTTCGCAAGTGCTATACCTTCCACTACTAAATTATCACTAGTTAGTGTTCCGGTTTTGTCAAAACAGCAAATTTCGATTTTTCCAGCGAATGGGATTCTGAAGGGTTCAGTGCAGTACACACCAAGCTTTGATAAGGATAATAGTGACGTATTTACGGCTAATGACAATTCTATTGGTAATTCAGGAGGAATAACCGATGTAATTATGAGAGTACATTCTAAGAAAAGTTTATAACGATTGCGTTCAGGATCCTCGGAACCTTTTTGCCAAACATATACAGCGGCTGCAACTGCAAATATAAGCAAAAATGAGATGAAACCGAACGTCTCTAAATTATTTGCAGTTACTCTCTTAACACCAAAAAGAATTGTTCTTAAAAGTTTTCCCTGAGATGTATTAAAGCCAGTACGTAATACATATCCAATGCATCCATTATCTTGAGCTCTTAAACCACTAATGCCCTTCGATGGAGCAGCATGTTGTACAACTTTTGTGCCACCAAATAAAATATGTAATTTGCCATCAGTCTCAGGATCTAATACTTTTTTGAGATCAACAGATTCGATTGGTTCTTTCATTTGAGGTACAGATTCACCTGTAAGCATACTTTCGTCAACTATACAAGGCCCTCGTAATAATAGTAGATCACAAGGTACTAAATTATCATTTTGAGAACGTGTTATAGAAATTATATCTCCTGGTACGAGTTCATCAGTTGGTAATGAGCGCCAACGCCGATTTCGATAAACTAGAATATTATACGGTTTATTGCCCATCTTTAGAATTTCTCCCATATTTTTTAGTTGCTGCTGGACTAGTGTACATTCAAAAAGGATCAACATAATAAGTGTAAAAATGGAATAATACCAATATTTATCTAAACACCATAATGCCACACAAAAAACTTGAAATACAAAGAACGGAGCTGTTGCTCTTTCTTTAAATAATTCCATGAATTCTGGTATGACCATATCAAGCCTGTTCTTGCCATATAATTGTTCGTTTTGTTGAACATCTTGATCTTCTTGATAACCTTTCCAATTCATGTATTCCATAAAAGATTTATCGATAGGAAATTCGAGCCCCTGAAAAGTCTTTTTATCATGTGAATATATATATTTTGTTTTTTGAAATATAAACCAAATTCTTGTTTCATCTGCAATCTGAAATCACAAATCAATAATCGTTCCCATATGGTAATGATTTCCAATAAATTTTTTACCTTTGTATGATGCAATCGTAGCAATTCTGGTGAGCCATTATTAGCAGTAGGTACAACTTTAGCGAGAGTAGCTTTTGAAATATCTTTCTCCTACAATTAATAACAGAGAGTACATTTGCAGGTTATTCCATGTTTTACATATGTACTTACCCACTTACAAGTAAATAAACACCTAATATGTACAGACCAATGACAACATAAACAACACAGTATTTGTATACATCCTATTACTGCTAAACCTACAAATCCCCCTTCATAGAATTCCCAAAAATCGTACACACCACACCAAACATATATCCACCCGCAATACAGGAATATAAATGGTAATATATATCCATGAAAGAATGTATTTACATTACTGTATAATGTTACACTTTGCACTAAATCATCTAATTTTGGTTTAATGGTCATATTTTCTTATTATGCAGGTAAGTTAATGTGCTTTTTCTAATAAATACTTCCTGCAATTTTTTGGTTATGCCAACAGTGCCTGTACAGAACTGTCAAAAGGAAGAAAATTGTCGAATTATCCAATTCGCAATTATTCCATATACTTTTAGAAACAAATTCTCAAGATAGCAATTTTAATAATACTGCGTCAGTATTAACAATAAACATATTTAAACCTTTACTCTATATTTTAAACCTCTGGTAATAAATAAAATTTATAATTTATTCAGTTTCTTCAAGAATTTTATTTGCATATGCAATTAGTATATTGAAGGCCATGATTTTTCATTGCCATTTAGAGAAAGTTTAAAGTTTGGTGACGTTCAGACTGTCACTTTGACAGTGACGGTTAGATGTAAATAAAAGGGTCAATGGATCATAACAAAAGGGTAGATATTAGTAAAAACGAGTATGATAACATTGTAAGCTTTTGGCCATACTTACCACATCCAGCCTTGTTTCACATTTTTGGATTCTTGAATCACAAAGAAGTTCTTAAAGTGGGAGAAGTATGTCGAAATTGGTACGAAGTCAGTCGAGATGATTTATTATGGAAAGATCTGTTTTATAGGAATTTTAAAGTAGATCGGACTGTTCCAATTGCTACAGGTAATGAATCAGTAACAATAGTAAATAAATTCTATTGTTTAAATGAGATATATGTGTTGTTCTGTAGGTAAATCATGGCTTGAAGAATTTAGACGATTATGTTATCATATACCAATTGTACAAACAGAAACGCTTACTGATCATATGCATCAAGTGCTACATGTAAGCTTTTCTCACAATGGGAAATATTTTGCTACTTGCTCCAAGGATGGATTTATATTGGTTTGTATTAACTTGGAAATTGCATGCATTCTTTGGTATTGCACAGATGGCACACTGAAGGCTTGCAGCTTCTTGATAATTTTGAAAGTTTATGATTGATTTATTTTAATTCATATATTTTATAAAAATAAAAAATATTGCATAACAGTTTTTTCCTCATTGCATACAAAAATATGATTATCAGGCCAAGTGATCAAAATTATTGCATATAAAAAATCAAAATTCTTGCAGAAACATAAACTGAGCTGTTGTTTAAGAGTTCTAAGAACAAATCAAACAGAATTTCAAATGCAGTTGCATGACTACAGGAAAAATATGTCATGCATTAGGAATGTTCTTTTCAAACAATATCTAAATAAATATATTGGGCCATTTTCACATCTCACTATGAAGTTAATAACATGTTAAGGATGTTTGGGAGGTACAATCGGAGGCAAAAGTACTGAAAATTAGAAATTCATGAATATTCGTTTTACAGCACATTACGAAGTAAATTAATAGTTACAATGCTAAAAAAGAATATATTATTTAAGAAAAAGAAGATTTTTTTACTATTAATGTTAAGTGAAATAGAAAATAACGAATAATATGGAAAAATTTTAAATAACTTTTGGCAGTGAATATGCCTTGATTTTAACTTTCCGGCAAAAACATATTTGATTTAAATCTTTATCAATTATGAACATATAATTATTAATTATGCTAGAGTATAAATTAAAACATTAATATATTGTTAATTTTTTATAATTTTAAATGATAAATATGTTTAATATTAATAATTCAACGTTCTATAAAACATAGAAAATCTGACAACAATGTTGATTTTATAAGTTGGTAGCATTTCTCTTACATAATTAAGAGAAAAAGCTTTGGACATCAGTCAGCAGTTGATTGAAATCGTGGATTTATAAACCAGATGGACGGAGCTATTTAAGTATTTTCTGAAGCCTGCATGGTCTGTTTACACAAAGCACGAAACGATATGCGTGCTCCGAACGTAGCCGAATCCCATGCTAGTGCTTAGTGGTTTACTCGCCGCGAAACGAATATTCCATCTTGGCTAATTTGTTTTCTGTGTGTTTCGTTTTTAAGTTATTGTGACTATTTTAATTTAAATAGTGGAGCGACAATGTGTTTTGTGCAAAATACACGATATGAAGGAAAATCAAATATCATTTCATAGGTATCTAAATGTTAAATTATGATAAAGCTAGGTTATGTCACATATTTTGTATGTCAGTGCTGTAACGTCTGACGGGGGCACATAAACATGTTAGAACCAGAAGAGACCTTATCTCAATTGCAAGCAAGGGAAGAATTGAAAAACTTCAGTTCACGAAATCGTGAAACTATACCAAAAAACTGGATATGTCTTGGCATAACAGAGTTAGAAGCATGTTAAAATTTAAAAATGAATAACTTAGAACTTATTAAGTAAAAGTAAATAACTTGTACTCTATTATATTAAACACTTGTATTAACTAGGTATAGTGTACGTATTATAATTATATAATTCTAATAAATTCTATAAAAATACATCTGTGTTTTTGTCATGTAGTAGTGCAGATGAGTATTAGGAATATTTATATCCAGCAGAAAATTAAGTTTAAAGCATTCCATGGTCTTTTGTTATTATAAATTCCCGTTTGGCGCTACTTCAGTGGATTCCAATCCACTTACAACAACAAAAAAGACAAATTGCTTTCATCGGAGAACTCAGGAGCTGTAGCTGCAACTATCTTAGTTTTAAATATTGTAATATTTATTGACTCCGAACAACAGATAAGTAGGGGTCAGTTTCTTAACTTTACAAATTTAGCTGACTCACTAATTCATTTATTTATACAAGTTCCAAAACTCAAGGAATGGGCACCAATGATTTTTTTTTGAAACACGTCACTCACATAAACTTATTTAATTTACCACAAGTTTATTGTAACTAAACTTGTACTAAACTATTGTAATTGTTGTTAAAGGCCAGAGCAAGCACAGGAACTACCTTCTACTACCTATACTAAATAGGTAGTAGAACTTACTATTATTCTTGTTTTACTTTATTATATAGTCTTAACTAAATTATGCTTACAAAAACCAAATAGGAAGCAATTAACTGTAGTAAATAACTAAATACCAACTTCATACTACCATAGTAGTTTAGGACAAATAATGTGTAGTTAGGATTTTATTTTATTTATAGTAATTATAACTACTAACACACAAATTACGACTTTATAGGCATCATTTGCAGTTTACATTATTGCTATTTCAGAATTGAAGCTCATTTGCTCATAGTGGATATTGGATCTGGCTGGAATTTACAAGCCCCTTTTTAACAGCACGCCACTGCGCTCGACGAAAACTATAGCTCTCAGCTGAGTACAGTGTTGCCGCATTTTCTTATACACCAATTAATTTATCGAGTAAAAACCAGATTTTCAGCTTGTTTATAATTCTTTTCTCAGCAACCGTTTAGTGAATGTTTATAAAACTATGCAAACTCGGTTCTATGGAGTTCAAGTTACGTAATTTAAAATTTTGGGAAGCTTGGTAGCTTTTTTTCCTGTAATTGAAATGACTTTATTCTATGATGTGAGCGAATCTTCATAAGAGCACATGTAAAATTACAGTTATTTTCAATTGCAATAACTTTTAAACGGCTTAGTCGATCGGATTGAAATTTTCACTGTAGTTTTAGCAATAAATGAGGAAGATTCTACTAAATTTTTGTTCGTTTGGTACCATTTTGACATACCTCCTAAACATCCTTAAGTACTGTAATGATACATAAATGATCATTACATACATAACTTCCATCAGGAAGGCATTGAAGCATAGGGATTACCATAGCAACAATAATAACCACAGTTAATAAATAAAGATTTTATAATCTATATGCTTTTTTATTACTCGAGCTGTTATTACTCTTAAAATAGTGTAACTAAAAGTAAACAAAAAAAGAAGAAATGGAGGCCAATTCTAATCTTTTCCCACCTATTAGAGTTAGATAAAGCTATCTCTTTTTTGTTGATTTTTTGTTATCTCTTTTTTGTTATGAGAGATTGATTTCACTGTATATGACAATGACAGTTGCTTCTTACAATGTTGTTATTGTTTTTTCCAAGGTTTGCATGTACTGAATTAAAACTATAATTGGTATTGGTATTGTCAGTAGTATACGCAATAGGCCCCGGGCAACTGCAAATGCCCACTAGACCCCACTGGAGACAGAAGTAGGTTCGAAGGGCAATTTACAAAATTCAAAACAGATTGTTGCAGAGAAAAACAAGTTTTGTCAAATTTTATTTATTTAATTTTGATACTTTTTTATAATCTTACTTAGGTCTATTTTGATGATGCATGTAAAAATTTCGGTATTTTGTTGACTTAAAATCAATAACTTCGGGAGACGTGACAGCCCTGTGTGCAAAGGGAGAGATCGAGGATTGACTGATGAGATCGGGGATTTACCGACAACGGTTTGTCAGATCATTTACTCAATCGAAAGCCAGTTGCGAGCTAAATAGTTATTCAGATCGTCCTTTGTGGATGTGCTGTTATCTACATTTTTTAATACAGTTTTCTGAGCGCTGTGCTATGAGAATTTTGGCAATTGTTGACTGAAGTAACTATAAAGTACCAGAAGGTCCCATGTATTTCTAAACTTTGAGGTAGTTAATATCAATTATTATAGAGAATTGATGAAATCCCGTTAAGCTGTTTTTGAGATGTCTTACATAATTAGCTAATTACAATTTTAATTTATATGCAGCACTTATGTCAAAAGAAGAAGTTTATAGCAATTAATTGCAAAATAAAATTTCGAGAAGGTGAGTAATAGTACCTTGCTATGATTTGAATTATAGCATAGAATCATTATCTGTCATTGTTGACTTGTTAAAATTAAATTTAAAATGCCTATGTTCAGCAGAGAAATCTGTATAACTCACTTTTATATATACACAACAGAAATAGGTTTAAACCATTTAATCTCTATAAAACGCTTTAGGAATAGCTTAGGTTTAATAATACTTAATGAAAAACCAATCCATCCAATAAATCAAACAAAACGATCAAATTCACTTTTAGGTTAGGTTATCTGTCATTTAAAAAAGAATTATAATAGTAATTTACGTTATAAGTCCTGGAAATGGAATTTTACAGTCGAGTAAGATGTTACGGACAAGGCGACGAAGGAGCCGAGTCCGGAACATCGAAACGAGACTGTAAGACCATTTCCAGGACGTATGACGTAATGCGTTTTATTTCATACTGCAATTATTGGAATATTGGTTTAATTTAAAAAAAATTATATAAAATAAATTTCCGAATGCAAAATATGGACATCTATGAAGAACGAGTTTCCATGGTAACTGATTACGTACTAAAGCATTGTCCACTTGATTGATTGTATTTGCGTCCGATAAAATTTTTTACAGTCACAAGTCCTGTAAAATTTTTTAAAAGCATACTAGACCGTAAAATCGCATGTTCTGGACTAAAAAGTTTGACGTAAAACTGACAAATGTGACACAGTATGAAATAAAAGCTTAAAACTAGTGATGCACCGAAGCGGCTTTTGGCCGAATCACCGAATACCAAATATTCGGCCATTAAAATTTGCCTAAGTGCTGAATATTTGGTCGAAGCAAAATATAAATTTAAGTTTTTTTTTTATGTATACAAAACTATGTCAATACCACATGAATACAAACTATTGAAAATATTTACGTATTGAAATTGTAATTGTAGGAATAATTAAATAAATGCTGATAAAGTTTTAAATACTGTAATGAACGTGATCGGCCCTCTAAACGCCGCCGTCGAATGTTGGAGATTGCATGATTCATCAACACCTGCATGTGTTATTAATCGACGTGACTCATCCACGTGCGTCATCGACGGCGCGGCAAACAATAGACCATCTAGAAGAATCTAGTGCATTTTCTAGAAGATTGTATGCTGTATATAAACGGGGTGTTACATGGAATAGGGAAGATTAGTCAACCGCGAGTGATTAGATGCGTTAGCAGACGCAAGTTGTAATAGATAAATATCTAAGTAGAATATAAATGTGTGTGTGAATAGTACGAAATAAATATTGTGATTAAAATATAAATAGTTTGTTAATAGTTAGTTTATAATTGTGTTTTGTAAATAATTAAGATTAAATTAGTGTGTGTTAAGTGTGAATATTTTCTCTTGTGAATAGACGATTTAAACAGCATTTTGTTATTATTTTTAAAAAGAATGTTGCAATACTTAGAATTGCTTTTGGTAAATAATGAGTTTTTCAGTTAAAATGTATTCAAATAAGTCAGATTGCAGCTGAAAAATATAAAAATCCCCTTTGGCCGGCCGAATACCGAATCTTTCACGCTGCTTCGGCCAAAACCGAATCTGTTAAAAATTTGCCGAATCGGCCGAATACCGAAGCAAAACCGATGCTCGGTGCATCTCTACTTAAAACCACAAATTCATTTCCTAAAAGTTAAAAATTGATTTTGTCAGGACCTATCACTATTGAAAAGGCTTCAAATAGTTTTTTCTGATGATTGTAGTAAAGAAATTGAGTATATTGATAAAATTTACAATAACATTTTTATGCAACGATTTAAGAAAAATTCGTTTTTCAAAGCTACTAAAACATTAAAATCAAAATTCTTCAGCAAATCTGTGCATAAAGGAATAAAGATTAAGAAGTAAATAGTTTTTATCAAACATGATATTCTTATAAATACTAAGCAATTTATATTAAACAAATAAAATTATTTATGACTTTTCTATCGAGTTGGAGCATTTTTCTAATCAATTTATATTCTGTAAATCATTACTAAAAAAGAATTTTTCCGATCCTTTGCTACGGATTTACAGCAATTTCTGTTGCGCCGTGTTTGCGAATTCTAGTAACAATAAGTGTAAACACAAGATCACTACACACTGTTTGGACCACTAATATTTAAAAGTCTTATTAAAGAATACTCTGAATACACAGTCTACGATGCTAGCATACTAGCGCGAGATGCGACAAAAATTGCTGTAATTTCCTAGCAAATTTGGGTCAGAAAAGTTTTGAAGAAAGTGTTTTGATAAGTGCACTGAGAAAAAGGTTTATTAGATGTAACTAAAATTTATTTGAGGTAAACAAATACTAAAGTTGAATACGGCGAAAGAAAGATACAGTTATATGAACCAAAGACTTAAGTTCGATATTACAATTAAGCAATAATTTAGTAGAGTCAAGAATTATGTAACTGAAATAAAAGTGTTTCTAAAGAAACAAAGCGGAAAGTTAAGTCAAATATATTGTTTGTTTCACAGAACTAAATATAATTCCTACAACCTATGGCTTATTTGCCATAACATAAGTAAAATAGTTGTAACATAGAACTAATTATTTAGATCAACTAAATCTTAGGTTGTAGGAAATGTAGGCCGTCTTCCCGTAAGTATGCTTCAGAATTGTTTCATTCTTCGGATTATTTCTTCATAATTTGAGATTATTTGTAACAACCAAATTTTTTGTTCTTTTACATTAATGAAAATTTTATTGCAAGGTTGGCTAGTTTAAAAGAAATTAAATTATTATTTACCTCAAGGCAAGCAAAATATTCATAATTAAAGTATGCATGTCACAACTAAATCAAATTGTTAATAGAATTGATTGTTACTTCTTTTAATTATTTATAAAAATTGAATGAAATCATGTTTTGTTCACAAAACTTCACCATTCTTTTTAGACAATAAAACATCTGATTTACCTTTAATGTGTTTTATTTCAAATTTACAGATACAAAACATTTTTCTACATTAGTAATAGGCTAATTTCATGCCAAATCACCTAATTTTAAAACATGACCGTGCTTCGATATCTCAGATTTTGTTCACATTTTTTCCTTGCATAGATACATTCGAGGGCATCAGATTAGAGGGGCATATCACCAAATTTGTGATCTTTTGTCTCTCAAAACAGGCGAATGTTTTGTATGACCAGATTAATGTCTTACAAAACAAAAAATCACAATTCGCCCCTCTGATCAGATGCCCTTGAATTATGAAATGACATTAATAGTATATTATATACCAAGGTTGTGAAGAGTTTTTTCTAGAGCCGAGCATTATTAGATCCCGAGATGCGCAGCATCGAGGGATATAAGATGAGAGGCTCTAGAAAACACTTCACAACCGTGGTGTATATATTATTTTTTTCACTACTAGTACTTTTATTCCTTTTATTCTTCTCACATAAAAAACGTACTATCGCGATCACGGATTTTTTCCTGGATGCCAGTGTATAATGGGATGAATTTTTGCCCCGTGTTACACTAAAATCTGGATTATTGACTAGTAGTCAATAATAAAAAATTATTTACCACTAGGCAAGAAGGCTAACTTCACAAGGTGACAACAGACTAGATAATAGTATGTTTTAAAGCTAGTAGTGAAAAAACTAATTTTTTGGGTGAAAATACTGCTATCCCACACTAAGGAACGAACCCATGAGGGGGAGGGAGGGGAAGCTCCCCTCTCAAAGTTGATAATTTTGAGCGAGAGTTGGCAATTTCACAATTTGAGAAAAATGAGAAGATAAGAAAATGTGTCCAAAACAATTTATTTTTTTTAAATTTAATCTAATTGCCATACATAGTACACGTTGGAGAGTTTTAAATAAAAATAAGATTTATACTAATTTTGCTTCATATAATGTTAGGTACAAATAAAAATATTTTCTTACTAGTAGTTGGTATTTTCATCTTAATAAGTTGGCAATTTTAAGGTTACCCCCCTCCAAAAAAACTCCTTAGGTTCGTCCCTGCCCACACTTTGCATCATCTGGCTAAAATTGTCATAACTCCCTTATTTTTTATGTTATCTGGCTAATTCAGGTATCAGATTAAAACTAGTTTTTGGATCTTTCAGAGTATATCAAGAAACGTGCAACAGACATTGAACAGTAGAAAAAGAGGAGGCTCTGAGAACAATTTTTTTCAAAAATAATTTTTTTAAAACTACAAAGAACACCCTTTTTGTTTTTTAACCAAGCCACGTATATGCTAAGGTAATTCTATAAAACAAGATTCAAAGGTATAAAACACTAAAATTTGCTTTTCTACTGTGCATGTCTTTGAACGTTACTTGATATAATCTGAAAGATCTAAAAACTAGCTTTTAATCTGACACTTGGATGAGCCAGATAACTCAGAAAAAACAGAGTAATGACAATAAGTCAGATGATGCGCAGCGTAGGATAGCAGTATTTGCAAAGATATCGAAATTTTCAAAAATCTTCGGCTGTTTTCATCCAAGAAATCTGAAAAAATTAATTTAATGTCATTTCATAATTTATGTCTATACAAGAAAAAAATTTGAAAAAATTTAAGACTTGAAGCAAATAGCTCTAGGTGATTTGGCGTGAAATTAGCCAATAATTTATGAAAATCATTGAATAAATGAAACATCAACATAATATTTATCAAGTATTATTGAAATAGGCAACATAAACCTTTTGAATGTCTGTTATTGAACGACTCACTACTACAAACATATAATGAATTGTTGAAAGGTCAATCCAAACTTGGACATTTTATTTTAGTCTTGTTTATGTTTACACATCCAGTGTGCACCAGGATTCTGTAACAAAAATAATGAATAAGATACTTATTACTTTTTGATTTAATGCAATAATTTGTACCTTCACCTGTAAAATAATCCCCGCCTTTGCTTCATGAGTGGTAGGATTCCAAAATTGCTGTTACCTTGCTTGGCTTGAACTGCATTTTCTCCTGGTGCCGGTGGAACCAACGATGATACTCGTATAAGTGATAATTTCATCACTATTCGCGAATCTGCAAACTCTTAATATTTAAACAAACATGATAAATGTATACACTGAGAGAAATGAAAATGTTAATTCAAAAATTTCTTGTTCAAAAATTATTTATTGTTGACATACTTATTACTTTATGATTTAATGCAATATATTTGTACCTTCACATGTAAAATAATGCCTTCTTTTGCCTCATGAGTGGTAGGTTTCCAAAATTGCTGTTACCTTGCTTGGCTTGAACTGTATATGCCCCCGGTGCTCAGTGCTGGTGGAACCAAGGATGATACTCGTATAAATGATAATTTCATCACTATTCCCGAATCTGCAAACTCCTAATATTTAAACAAACATGATAAATGTATGCACTGAGAGAAATGAAAATGTTGATTCAAAAATTTATTGTTCAAAAATTATTTATTGTTGACACAACAAAAAGACTACCACTTACCAATGTTGCTTTGAATGAAGTTTTAATGATAATTAAATATAATTGTTTTGTTTGATATTTATATTTTCTTAAAACTTAAAGCGAAGAGGTAAAAACATTTTTCACAACATTAGAAATTGTTTAATATAAGATCAACAATGTTAATTTTGTTTAAAACGAATGTTAAAACAGTTTAAACCTTTAACCAAAAGATGCAGATTGTTGAACAAACAAACCAAAATTAACATTTTATTTTGCACACATTGCACATATTTAAAGTTTAGAATATGCTGACTTCTTCTTTGATTTAACAATTTCCTTCTTTCAGTGTAATATAAAACTATTTAAAAATTAATTGAATATATAGTTAGTACTTTGATTAGTTACTGGTACTTCTAATAAGAATTACATAATGACTTACTTAAATATTGCACTAATCAAACAAATTTTTCTTACCTTTAAAATAATCAATTAGCTGTTCTTTCCAGTTCCACTAAACATTAAAAGAATTTTAACTTTTTTGGTCGCTCATTGAAATAATAAACACTTAATCAGTAATCACAATTAACTACAACTGCAACCCGTGTAATAGAACTTCCAAACTTGGTGAAGGTCGAAATGTTGTGATGCAATCTTTTCGGACGCGTCATCTTAACGTACATTTTATGAACAAAGAGATCGTAAAACTAAATTAACTGCAATTCATTTAAATAAATATTTTATATTCTGCCGGAACGCAAGCTTGCAGTAAATAAAGATAGAATATCAGCAATTCATAATTTAGTTCTGAGAACTTTATTAAACATTTGTTGCAACTTTCACATTAAATCAGTCCCATTATAATAATTCATTTTATTTAAATGAAGAGCTGGTCAACTAAACTGATAGCGTTAAGTCAAAAAATATTTACAACACTGAAATAAATTATACTCAAATAAAGTACCAACTTGAAGCAAAATATCTTGTTTCGTTCTTTTAAAAACAGCAATATTAAACTAAAAAACATTTGTTAGCTTTAATTAAAGAACTCTCAATTGTACCTAAGTAAATACATTCTGTATTTGGAAATAAACCTTTTTCTCAGTGTGTGCAGAATATAAATTGATAAAAAAATGTTCTAATTTGATAGAGTAGCCATAAATAACATAATTTGTTGTCAATGCAGTCTGGTCTCGGGCGCCAGTACTTTTTAGCGAGAGTACACTCATCGGCGGCGGAGCCCAATGCAACTTCAGTGAAGAAACGGTCTCCAGGGGTCTTCGTCGAGGTTAAGCAGCTCAAACTGTTAATGATTATTATTATTATGCATACAAATGAAACTACTACTTTAGCAAACCTTTAGTTTATTAATCAAAATATAGCACACTAAAGATATCAGCACCAAATAAGCCAAGTGACTATGCCAAGCCAAACTAACACCTTAAGCGCTGATAGGTTTATAGGAAATAGTTAGAAATGGTTGCAGTACAACTAAATGCAAGCAGGGTGCAGCAGTTAAATACACTATACACTAGATCTTAGGTATTCCGGTCAGGTTCTGTTGTATTTGGTTCGGTACTGTTGTGTTTGGTAGATATTCTTGGTTCGGTAGTGTTCTGTACGGTTGTATTCGGTTCTGTGGCATTTTGGTATGGTTGTGTTCGTTAAATATATTTGGTTAGGTTGTGTTTAGTATGGTTGTTTACATTTGCCTAATATTTGTTGTATTGGTTATGTGTATTATATTTTACTTCTCACCTGAGGTGGTTTCGATCGGTCAGTTTTCTTTTTATTAAAATGGAAAGAGATGCAACTGACAGTCCCACGAACCTGCTTAAATATTCACCAAAATAGAGTGGGGATGTGCGTTGAGTGAGAGAGTGCCGACAACTAACAGGGAAAAGACGGGTGGGGACGCGAGACTTGGCTCTGGAGTAGAGCGAGGTCACAGGGAGAGGCTTGCTTGGCTACTAAGATCGCAACCAAAACTGGTGGATTTTAAGTATTAACCTAAAAGAAAAACTTGGCATTTTATTTTATTTATTGGATAAGTTGGTACTAAATCAAGTACTATGTTTTATAATACTTTGCTATCTCATTGAAGGCAATATCTGACTTTCTCTTTGTACTTGTACCGTGATATCAAAAATTATCTTGGTCAAGGGTGGTTATGGAATATAAAACGGTTGTCTTAGTTTGAGTTTTTGCATCTTTATTAGTCAATTATCATTATTATTAAGTCAAACTAAGACAACCGTTTTATATTCCATAACCACCCTTGACCAAGATAATTTTTGATATAACGGTACTAACTTTGTACATTCGTCTTCTAATGGTGTGCTTTTGATGTATCCCCACAAAAGAAATTCCATCAGGTTCAAATCTGCCAAGTGTGATCGTTCAAGAAGTCCTTGACATCCTATTTGTCTATTTAGAAATGTTTCCTATAAACATTGTACAGATGCACACTGTGATGGTACACCATCATGCTAAAACCTAATGCATTTTGCCTGGCCTTGTGGGCTTATTCAAATGGGGATACCAAGCGACCACATCTACCAGGGAATCTACATTAAAAGTGTTAACAATACCAGGAAAGTACTCTACTCTACTGTACTTAAAAAAACAAACTGGTTTAAACTTAATCTTTTAAGTCAAAAAGTTCGGACAACTTCAAAAATTATGTAAACATGAAATGTTTTGAATATAAGGTACCTTAAGATAAATTTGTTTATTACAGACTACAGTGTGTCATTCTTCGATTACCCATTTTTTAAAGTATAAAGTTCATTGTCATTTACAATTTTAGGTGTGGAATTCAGCATACCCAGCAACAATTAAATATTACAGAGACATGAGGACATTCTGCTGGAAATACACACAATATTCTCAATTTAACCAATCTGACACATTATTGCTGGTTTCAGGTGTTCATTTTGGTACTCCTCATAGTACCTCTGGTGAGATAGCCGTGTTCAGTTTACAAGGTAAGACATATAAAATATTAATTATGATTTTTTTTATTATAATATCATTTTTATGGAGATGGATTCGAACTGCAATGTCGTGTAGTAAACAAACCATACGATATCTTTGGCACTTGGTACAGCGATCAACATCTACTATCGGGTGATTTACATTGGTTAGCTCATCTTGTAAGTACGTCGGTACTTTGGTTAAATAAAGCATCACAAGAGACTAGTTCTGAAAATGTACCAATTACTCATAATTTATACAAATTTTATAATCGTAATGCTAGTTCTATAAGAGCCATTATGGTAGCCAATTGCCTGCCTAATTCAGAAAAAGTCGGAGATACTACAGAAAACACTAAAGACGATGATGAAAATTTAAAAGCTCCTAATTTTGTAGTTGAACATGGTAATCCTATTAGTCATCGTGAGATTAATGCTTTGCCAGCTAGTAATAGAGTTCACTGTAAGTAATGTGTCAATGTGTGACAGAAGAAGGATATTAATAACAATAATGTTTGTTCAGCATATCCGTCTCGTTGGACAGCTCGTAATAAGCATGTAGATAGTTTTGAGTATGCCACATCAATTCAATATAATACTGATTACAGAAAGGTTGAGCTGGAAACTTATGATACTGCACAGAATTTTGATAATGACTGTGGTGGTGTAGAAAGTGATAAAGAAGATAGTGATGAAAGTGAATCGGAGGAATCAATCGAAGATGATGCCGATGAACCTCTAGGAGACAAGTACTTAATTTTTACTACTGGCTTTAAAACTTATACTCCTCATCAAATTGGTATAAAGTAATACTGAAGCAAAATTACAAATTGAAACATTTCTTGTTTTAGGTTTCAAAAGAATTAAACCGTTTATGTTCCCAAAACGCATGGATCCAGGGCCTTCCTTAAAAGAGAGATTAGTTTTGCAAGAACGTAAAAAAGAACAGCTTAGATCCGGATCACCTCCTCCTGAACCAAACTGGTTAGACTTTGATGCTGTAGCCGATAGATTTGATAAAATTGATCATTTAATAGATGTGCATGGTCATATTATCGGAATGGGTCTTAGTCCTGATCATCGGTAAGTATTAATCAACACTTTAGATTTTAGGTTCTTATCTGTAATGAAATGGTTCTTGTTTGTTTAGGTTTCTTTATGTCAATAGCAGACCGTGGCCACAAGGATATACAATAACAAACCCTCTATATCCACCTCCTATCGCACAAGAGATTGATATTCATGTTATTGATTTAGTTACGTTAAAACAAGTTGGAACCATGTTAAGGTCTCATAAGGCTTACACACCTAATAACGAGTGTTTCTTCATTTTCTTAGATGTTTGTAATGAATATGTTGCAAGGTTTGTTTATTGTTATGCTAAACAAGTATACATAAATGTTGCTGCATAATTATCTGGCAGCATTATATCTAGAAGCTGATTAATGGGCAAATGTAAAATAAAGTATTATTCTGACTGATACTACCTAAATGCTTTCAATAAAATTTACCTCTTGTCCAAGCATATACCGAATAGGTGGTAGGTCTGTAATTTAAATAGTATGTTCTATAAATCACTATTTAATAACCAATGGTTAGGTTACGGTTAAGCATGGTCACTCAAAATTCTGGTGCATTTATGAAACGCAAAACATCTGGTTTGTAAAAAACATTCTAATCTAACCTATAATTCTGCAGTAGGGCATTGGGGCAAAGTATATAACCTCAAACGCTACCATTTGTCAAGTTAACTTGTCTCCAAATAATTCATTTTCATTGTTTTATGGTTGGTACGCTTGTGACCGCATGTTACCAATTTCAGGGAACCGCGTTTCATAAATACAAATATTTCAGGAATTTGTCATTTACGGAGCGCAAATCCCAATATTTTGGTTACATGAATTTGTCATTTGTTTTACGTGGGGTACCCGTAATCATACATACCCCCACGTTCCTTTCAGAAGGAAGTGATTGGGATACGCCCAATCAGCACGCAAGTTGCACAACCGGCAGTCATGCAATTGCTACCAGATTGCTCACTGGTAGGAGCGAGGTTGCCTATCCACCCTCTACTAGCTAAGATGCGCATAGTGACCGAGCAGTTTAAAAAAAAAAGCTGCTCACCCGCCGGTACCTCCCCCGTTTGCTCAAGTGCGGAGCGAAGCACATCGTCCAGCAATAGGACTATTTCCCAACTTGACGCTGTTATCAAGAGGGGGACCACTGCCCGATCGAATCCAACCCCAAATGTGGCAGGACTTGGTTTTTAAGCGGTTTTGCCACCCCGATCTACCAATTTTAGGCTTGGTGGGCCCTCGACAGAGCTTCTTTTAAGTCTACACGTTATAGACTCCCGGTGCGTACCCGAATTTGGTGAAGTTGTCTTGATAGTGAGAGGCTATGTATTCGCTTCAACTATCCTTAAGTGTAATGGCTTTTAGAGCTTCTCCCAATCACTGTACCCGGCTGCAGTCCGGATCATAGGATGTTCGGGATAGCTCCTAAGCACATTTACCTGGCGGCATGCAGTTTCCCATTGCCCAAAAGCGGGATAACCTCACTTCTAGTCACCGCACTAGAGATTCAGTCAAACAGCGGGTTCCTTTGGTGACCATAAATGACCTCGGTCAAACAGCGGGTTCCTTGGTGACCATACGTGACCTAGGTCATGCAGCGGGTTCCGTGGTGACCATAAATGACCTCGGTCAAATAGCGGGTTCCATTGGTGACCATAAATGACCTTATCCCTTAGCGAGATTCGAATCCGCCCACACCGGTCTCATCTACCAGGGCTCCCCCTGATCGGTCAGAGTTACCGTCGAGAATTCTCGAGAATTAATAATATATATTATTAAATGGCATCAAGTTCTCTATGTTGTGGTTCAGGAAATTTTGTATGTACTAAATCAGTGTGAGAGTGATGACGTCATCGGATATTGTGTTCTCTTTTCAACCATAATAAATATTCATACTCTTACATAAAAAAATTTACAAGAAAAACGCAAAAAATGATATCTGAATAGCAGGCTTTGATTTCTGGTTCTCCAATCAATAAAACAGAATTATCTAGCAAGCTTAGGTAAATAACAAAACAGTTCTATCCTAGTTCTACTACTAGTACTAGTGTTATTCGAAGATGCAAATTAAGTAGTGAAAGAAATGGAAAGCATTGAACCTTCTGTATTTAATTTCTAACTCAATTAATAAATTTGCCTTTTATTTTCAATCTTAAGAATAATACTGTTTTTTAATTATCCAGTTAGTGGAATTCTAAAATAAGTTTTTTAGTTTATTTATTTTTGTTCTATTTTGGGCTACATTTTCCCTAATTCTGTTTTATTAAATAGATAACCAGAAATTAAAGCCTACTAGTCGTAATATCATTTCTCATGTTTTTCTTGCAAATTTTCTTCTTCAATGTAAGAGTATGAATATTTATCATGAAATAAATAAAGATTAGTAAAAGTTTAACAGTTTTATTAAAATACAACCTGACATTAAGTTGAATAATGATTTTACATTAAAATCATATATATCATTACACAAAAATGCAAAAAAATTCTATCAAAAAATTTTTGCATTAAAAATCTTGGGGTACCTCAATAATTCACCGAACTTGAGCCGGTCACGGCAGTTCTGGTTGCTTACTATGAAATACTACACGCTACATAACAGATGTTAACAAGCTAACAAACACAAAGATTGGCACTTTAAAAATACTGTAATAAAATAAGTGTTTATTGAAGGTCATCACTTTGTAATTAAGAAAGAATGAAATAAAGGCATTTAAATTACGTCATAACATCTGTTTAAGAGATTCATTATCATTACGTACGTAAATATTTGCCGTTTTTTCGAGAATTTTTCGTAAAATAGTCTTTTGTTACAATAATGAATGGTCTATCCATTCGTAACTATAATAGACCAAGAGCCAGCAACGTATTTCGAGTTGTCATTTCAACAGTCGTGAAAATTTGGGTACTAAATCTTATATACCTGCTGAACACTTAAAGTCAATTCTGGCAGCCCCCTGCGGCCGGGTTATACTACCCCAAAATTACTAAGAGGCTGAGAAATAAGATTCTCTCTCTAACCTGCAGGCCGCTATATAACTGTCTCGCTCGCACTAACATGTAAACCTACATATACCTACTTTATTTATTGTGTCAAAATTTGAAGACTTTTAAAATAACAAAAATGTCACTTTTTTAAATCAACGTTTACAGCGTTCTGGCAACATTTAGAAGGGAAGGAAATGTTCTGGCAATATTTTTTATAAATAAAGAATACTATCGAAAGTAACCTCCTGAAATTTTATGACTGTTACTTTAAATAAATTGAATCTTATTTCTCGCCCTCTTAGTATTTTTGGGGTAGTATAACTCGGCCGCAGGGGGCTGCCAGAATCGACTTTTAGTGTTCAGCAGGTATATAAGATTTAGTACCCAAATTTTCACGACTGTTGAAATGACAACTCGAAATACGTTGCTGGCTCTCCGTCTATAAAAATGTCTGTAAATTTGCAAAACAGAGTCACAGGTTATCTGAAAACATTTATTGATAAACAATTATTACATGAACAATTAATTAATTGTTAGTTGCTCCGACAATTCACGATTAATTAATTGTTAGTTAAAATTATTAATTGTGATTGTCATTAAAATTAACAATTGATTTTCATTATGATGACAATTAACCTGATATTTATTAAAAAGAGGGGTATTACTGTATAATAAATGCATCCCTTAAGAAATCAGATGTTTTTTATTTGTAATTACAGCTGGGACATTGCATTTTCAGGCAACAAGCAATATATTTTGCTATTTCTTATTAAAAGCATTTTACGATTTCTATTTTTATAGAGATTGTGCAGATAACACATTTTTAATAGTTTACAAAGTTTATTTGTGCACCCAATATTACAATACATGCATAAAGATATTTCAATTACTCTTTATTAGAATTTGTTTATAGGTAATAAGTCTGGAACAAGATTGAAATGTGATCAGCTGTTATAACAAAATACTAGAATAACCTTCATAGTTATTTTTTTATTTAAATTAAAACTTTCATAAATAGTATTTAGTTAACAATTTTAGTTGTGATATTCAATTGCAATTGACGTATTAATTGAAACTTAGTTTAATTGCAATTGAAATGTCACAATTAAATCTTCAATCAACTGATTAATTGATTAAAAGTTTAATTGATTGATGCCCAACACTGGGTGTGAAACACTTCACAACAGCAATACGTGAAAGTAAATTAAGCTAAAAAGTACTTTTATTGATGACATTATATGGGTTAATACGAAATAACAAAATAGTAACGGAAAATAGTGACCGTGAACTCGATACCGTGATCTTGTATTGATGTTATTCAACCATAAGATAAACACTTCAATGGGGGGTTTCCTTATATTTTGTAGAAAACAATGCGTCAGAAATGAGATCATACAGATTCATTGTCAGAAGGATATGGTAATATATACCTGACCTTACAGAATATTGCAAAATACCTTCATTATCATTAGTTTTGATTCTATTTTATTTGTTAATAAAATTTAAAAACATGTTAGGAACATTAAATTCTTCTGTGTAACAAACTCTTATTTATATTATTAGTATATTCAGAATACTTGTAAATTATTAGTTTATAGTTTACTAGAATTATTAGGTCAGTGGGTGATGCCAGACGATCTAATAAGAAATGTGAATATAGTATAAAGTTTTATTATTGTTCTTTGAAGTTGTTAGAAATGTTAGCAGGCAAGGCTGACGCAATTGGATTCATTCTAGATGTAGCACTTATTGAGTTCGAATGGTTGTAGTAATTTGCATTGTTTTGATTTTATAGTAATTTCTTAATAAACTTGAAGGTTTACCAAGTGATACGTTGTTATTATTTATTATAATTCTTACATGTATTAAGTCATCTAAATCTATCCACCATTCAATTCTAATATTATCGTAATCGTAAATCACTTGTTATATGTTAATTATTTTAAAACAGTATTTGTAGTAAGTATATGTACTTCCGTCTCAATTCCAATGTTTCCAAAGAACATATTTACTAATAATAAAATTCTTTAAAACAATATAAAAAATACTAATGGATTAACAAAAATTCTACATAGGTAAATAGTCCATTATAAAATTGTGACCATGAACTTAAAGAACAAAACGTACAAACACATAAATCTGCTTTAGTATCATTCAACCTTAACATAACAATAACAAACTACGATTTACGATGCAGACAAAACAGATCGAATTTGTTTTTAAAAACAAGCCTGCCTTCCGTAAACAGATCAGTTACGAATGTCAGGACCGGATCCAAAATTCAATTCCACCATTCGTTTTTGACCTATACTTGTCAAGGTAAATTAGCTCTACTGCCTGCCCTACTACCATTTAAAGGATATCAGTTTTAACTGAATCGCCCTGTATAGGTAATAGTATAAAGCACCATTAAATAAACTCTTGATAATAAAAATAATTAGTTTATGATAACAAGAACGCTTAGATTGATATGTCATCGTTTACGAAGCCTTGACCAATATTCCACTTAATTCGACAATCCTGGAATTTCCTATCAAATTGGCAGGACAATACATATCACATATCAATTTACAATGTGTTGGCTACCTCATTGCTTGATGAGTTTTATTAACTACCTACTAAATTGATGGAAAATATAACAGGACTGTATTACCAACTTTTACAAATTAAAAAAATTATTTTTTCAAGCTAGTTTTTTCTTCAGTATTAGATTTTATCTCCGACGTTTTTTAACCCTCTGCGTTAGAATAGTGCTTCGTTTGCCCATCAGTCAACTACTAACATTTTATTAATGAAAATCATGTAGTATGTTTTGTTAAATTAATTTGTTTTTCATGTTTCTAGTGGAGCCGAAGACAAACATGGTTACTTATGGGACAGGCATTACGGTATATGCCTAGCGAAATTTCCTCATGCAGACGTAGTCAATTCTGTAGCGTTCAATCCTAAGGATCCCGAAATGTTGGTGACAACCTCAGACGATAATACAATTAAAATATGGAGATCTCGAGCAAAAGCCAAGCAATTAGGTTTAAATGTAGCACAATTTCAGGAAGGTGTAGAGAAAAGAAGATATCGAATGCAACGAACTAACAGATTGTAATTTATTTAAGTACTAATTAATTAACTTTATGGGTATGATGATGTCAATTGCTTAAGTTAATTTATTGAAAGATATTTAAAATAATATTGGCAATATGGATGGGAGGTAGAGTGAAAAGCATCAAATTGTACATGTCGTAAAAATGTGTAGTTTCTCCGACATGCGCTCAACATCAGCTTCAAGTATGATCAAACTTGACAATTGGCAGGTCAATTTTTTATTTTGTGCGTTTCATTTGTTCTACCCATGTACATTTTTGGTGATTTTCACTCTATTTACTAAATGAAGAAAATCTTGTAAATATTAATGAGAATATGCAGCTCTGGCCATAATTATGTTCATTTTTTATTTAATCTTACTGTCCAGTGAGATTTGAAACACTTCACTGCTCTGGAGCACTCTTAGAGGGCTTACAAATTACAAACATTTGCTAATTTTCCTTGTTCAATTGTGTTTTGATGTATGCTCTGGATGGGCAATTAAAGAGCAACTGGTACACAAGTAGCAACATAATTGCATAATTTCTGAGCACTCCAAGAGTCAAGAATGATAAAAGTTTATGTATTGACAAATCCATCATAAACACATGAAAATGTCGATGGATTTCCAGATTGATGGAAATTAAACATATAATACGCAGTATTGCACTTTGAAATTTGCAAGATTTCTGAAAAAAGGAAACCAACTTACCATCCATAAGGAAAAATATTTAGAATATAAATTAGCCGTCCACTTAAGTGAAAATGGGAATGTTTTTTTATATTTGCAATACTATAATAACTAATTATTGTATAAATGTTAGAGATTATACGTAGGTACGATTTATTTATTAACAAAACAAAAATACATATATATATTTATAAACAATATTTGTGTGGAAAAAATGATCAATAAATATTTATTATTGTTACCTATGCAGTGCTTTTAACTGACAAAAAGAAAATTAAAATTATTACAACTAAATTATGTTACAATTAATTATTAAATAATTTATGGCGCCTTATTACATTTATCAATAATAATCCATTTAAGTCTTATAATGGAAATACTTTTTTTGTTTATACTTAAAAGACAAATTCTACTAGGTACAAATGGTTCTTTTGTTTTTCTTCCCCAATTTAATAAATAACATTATTATAATAGTTTATGTATAGTAATCATAAAATCACAAACCTTAAGACACTTATTAAAAACATTTAAAAAATGCAGTCTCTATCACACAGATTTAATAATACAGATTTTAATCAGTTGTTGGGTCAGTAATAGGGAGCTGTTCAGGGTTTGATATAGGTTCTACGATTTCGGAATTATTTTCAATAAGAGTAGGAATAGGAGGAAGATTCGATTCTTCTATTGCTACCGTTTCTGGAAGATCGCTCGCTTTCTTGTGTTTGTGTTTCTTTTTCTCGACATGACCCTGACAATGTTCACATTCATCTTCTGAGTCTTCGGAGCTGCTACTGTCGTCGAATTTTCTAGGTTTAGAGTATATACAACAACCTGAAAATGAACAAATTTAATAATGATTCGTATATTTAAAAAATGATTATTTTATATTAGATCTGATAAGAACATAACATAACAATTTAAACTTCAACACGATTAGTAATCATTTACAAATCAATTACCAATAGATATTTTTTAATTAATAATGCATCCATTATTAAAAATTATTATTCAAGTTCTATTGCTTTTCATTGTACTTAAAAGAAACGTAATGCTATTAAATTAGAAAAAATTTTAGGTTATGTTTATTTAAAAAAGCTTGCAGGTACAAAAGTGACAGTTGAAGTAATAACTTACATTTTGATTTCTTCTTATTCATATCTTCATTATCTACCGTCTCCGTAGTCCACTGCACCTTTTTATCACTTTTAGGTTTCTTCAATTTTAATCTTACTGTTGGAATGTCGCCATCCTAAAATAATAAGGAACATTTTCAAATTAATCTTGCCGGTGATGACTTTGCATGTTGGCAGTACTGTTATCAATTTACTGATAAGAAATGAGTATAGTATCTGCTTAAAAAAAAAAGATAAGGAATAAAAAAAAATGTTTACATAACTTAAAATATTTATTGATAAGAAAAAAATAAAATTAAAGTTGGGTTAAAAAAATATTTAAAAAAAATTAAAATGCAACAATATGGAATGAATAGATTAAAATAATATAATCATAATCAACTAATAAGTGATAAAACATATAAAAAAGGCAAAGATAATGATAAATTTAAAAAAAGCTTAAAAATCGATTCATGATTTTAGGTTGGTTTGCTAACCTAAAATATTTAATCAAATGTTGTGTCAATTAGATGACGTGACATTTTATTGTGATCACACAGGCTGTAACATTTATTCAATCCGATTATTTCAATTGGTATATAGCGGGTAGAATTGGTATATATTTTGTTGGATTACTTGAAGAAGGTAACCCAATAAACAAGGGTTAGTTAGTCTACTTATGAACATAACCTAAAAATCATTTTTTGGACAGTATCGAAAGTTAATATTGAATTTAGACAAAGTTTACGGTAAACATAACCCTAAAATGTTGCTGTGTAATCTGCTTTAACTCAATATTCCTAACAGTCTATCAGGTTTTCAGATTGAATAAACGTAAATGCTTTATCATTATTTACAAAAAATTAACATAAGCTTAACAGGTATTTAGACAGTATAAAATAAAATGATAAGAACTTATCATTATACCTTGCCTCACTATAAATCAATACAACAATCAATAACATAAATTCATTGTATAACTCTCTTGTTGCATAAATCTTTAATTTCATCCTCATTATATCCCAAAACACCCTTCAAAACTTCCTCAGTATGCTGTCCCAATGTAGGCGGTGCTGAATGTACATCATTACCCCCCTGACTGAATTTCACTGCAGGGCCTACAAATTTAATTCTTCCCGCAAGTGGATGCTCGATTTCTCTCACCAACCCCAATGCTTTAACTTGAGGATCATTAAATGCTTCTTCAAGTGAATTCACAGGCCCGTACGGTGCTTGCGACCCTTTGAAAATTTCAACCCATTCTGAATTAGTTTTCGTAACGAATATCCCATTTAACAAATCAATAAGTTCTTTACGATTCTTTGTCCTTTCTTTATTAGTCAAATATTTCGCATCTTTTGCTAAATTAGGTTGAGCAATCCTAGCACATAAATCTTTAAATTGATCATCAGAACCAGCCCCAATTGTAAAATAACCATCTTTTGTAACGAAACTCTGATATGGAACTATACTCTCATGGGCTGTCCCCCTCCGTTTCGCTTCTTTCCCAGTATTTAAATAATTGGAACCAATATTTATTAAAGTTGAGATTTGAGTCGATAATAAATCACAATCAATCTTCTGTCCTAATCCTGTTCTTGCCCTCTTTATTAAAGCAGCCATAATAGCACCATGTGCATACAAACCAGTTGCAACATCAGTTAGGGCCACGCCAACTTTGACAGGCTCACCATCTTGGGGTCCAGTTATATGTAATAATCCACCTATGGAAGCTGCTACCACATCGTAACCAGGTCTGTTGCGATATGGCCCCTCCGAACCGTAACCAGTGACTGAACAGTAAATTAAATGTGGTGCTATCGCCTTGAGGTGCTCGTACCCAAGTTGTAACTTATCCAACTTACCAGGAACATAATTTTCAACTAGGACATCACTCTTTCTAGCTAAATCGTGAATGACTCTCCTTCCGGATTCCGATTTTAAATTAACACATACACTCTTTTTATTTCGATTAAGCGCAAGGAAATAACACGTTTCTGATGTGTCTCCGACGAAAGGTGGGCCCCATTTTCTTGCTTCGTCCCCAGTTCCAGGCCGTTCAATTTTAATTACCTCAGCACCCAAATCGCCCAGTATCATGGTACAATACGGACCAGCCACAATTCTTGTTAAATCAAGTATTCTTATACCTTCTAATGGGTAGCTTTTCTCTGGATCTGCTTTAGAAGTGGTGGTTATTGATTTTGTTAAATTTGTGATGCAAGATAATCTAGGTGGGTGTAGAAACGCGTTTCTATATGCCGAACACATATTTAAGGGATGTTTTAAATGTTTAACCTAAAGTATTTATCAGTTACGTAACCTAACAGATTTACCTGGGTGTCAGTCGAGACGATAGTGACTGTAGAGGAAGCTGGTTCAGCAACTCCTGGCTGTTGCGGTACCGGATCGGCCATATTTTGAAGGAGATATCTTGAGCAAGTATTTATGGTTTGTTAGAGCTCATTATGTTAAATGCTTCCGCACTACAATTTAAAGTTATTTATGTTTGATAAATAAACTAGCAGTTTAAAATTATCATTTGCTCTGCTTAAAAATGCATGCGGATGTCACGATGACAGTTGTTGATTATATAGAAATCTGCATAATGGGAGTGATGCTTAAATTCAAAAAATTCCAAGCAAAGAATGGGCAAAATTTACAAATTCTGGAATGTAATAATTGTAATTTATTTTTATCATAGATTTTCGAGATTTCTAGTTATTTATTTATAAGATAAAAATGAATTTAACAAGTATTCATAATTTAAATCTTAATACAACTGTTGTTCCTAATAAAGTAATCTGCATAACCGACATCTATTAGAAAAGTGCGCGAAATTTAAGTAATGCGCGCATTATTCTTGTTGTTTATTTAACATTTTATTAGTTAGTTTAATAATTTAGAAAATGAAAATAAAAATTAATGAAGTCTTATTATTCAGACGTAGACAGGGCAAGACCGGTTGTACTATGAACTTTTAAATTTATAAATAATAAGATTACGTTATATGTTGGCTGCTCAATTCATAAGTTAAAAAGTCCTCCACGAAATACTACGCAACCAGAACCGAATAAACCAAGAATTTCTTTACTAATTCATTGAATGTAAACTACAATTCCTCGTGTCAATTGTGTGTACTATACACTATGCAAGTTTTAATTTGCAAAAGTAGTTAAATTAGACAGGAGATTAGTTTCTGAAGTGGTACATAAGTGGTGTGTGGCCTTAAGTTACGAGTTTTTAAAAAAGTAGTAGTATACGGTATGTTTGAAATTGAAATTTATTATGTGTCTGTGTAAGAAACTGTTTACGAACATTTAAAAAAATATATAAGTATATAATATATACATTTTTTTAATTATGTCACATATATAGAGAATTCCAAAAATTGTAATATTTTTTAATCCTTAATTTTAATACTTTTTCAATTTCTTCTAATAGTAGTAGGTATTTCTATATTTTTTAGTTTATTGCATTAAACGAGTTCGTAAAATTATTTTCAATAAATTAGAAAATCTCAATTTTAAATTTTAAAAGTCTAGATTTTTGAGTTGGGAAAACTGTTTTTAATAATACTATCCTAACTAAATATTCTGTTTTATAATGTAAGCATGTTTTGGTTAACTGTATTTTATTAAATTCTTTTGTAATAGTAATAAATTAATAAGCATTTTTGTAAATGATTTGCGAACTTTGACCCTGGCATTTTCAAGCAGCAAACATGATAAAAAAGAGCATATTTGTCATTTATACATTTATCCTTTTATTTACATTCACAAAATTGATTGATAGAAAATTTACTTTTATTCGATACGAAAATCGATCTTATTAATTAGGTCAGTCCAGCAAAGATCCTGTATTATAGCAACTATACATTTGCAGTGTAACCATGAGGATTCGGGATAATTCCGGTTAATTTGACATTTTAATTGACAATTATAATTGCAGAAGGTTCAAATGTTGTCAATCTTGTTATAAAAAAATAAAAAATAGTTTTAACTATTCCTTAACAATATCTTGTGTGATTGATATGGTTAGGTTGCTTAAAAAGATTAATAGACAATTAAATCTATTTTTGCCTTAAACAAAAAGGTCTAATGTATATAGGAAATTTCCTATCAAGATTTGTTAATTATTATTCGTACATAGCTTTATGAGTTCCATTCCAAGGCCAGGTTACGAATACTAACAACAATAAGTACTAATAGCTAACGGTGTAAGAAGAGATTTATCAGTATTGATTGTGATTTTCTTCTGTTGTGTAGAAGTGGGAAAGCGCACTAATCCTTATAGAAGAATCAGATGGGAAAAGGTTATTATCGTTTCGATATCGTCGATTATGTCGTTTTCGGAGCGATGTTACTCATTTCCACAATCACCGGTTTATTTATCTGGTGCAGGGGCCGTTACAGCAAGTCTGTGGAAGCGCCCAACCTTAGAGAATACTTGACCGCAAGTAAAAGTATGAAGCCCTTTCCTGTGGCTATGTCCTTAGTTGCAAGGTAAGTGTTGTAAAAAATGTATAATGATTAACTGGTTTGCAAAAAATCCTTATTTTGTTTCTTTTGTATCTTTTAGTTTCTGTTAAGTTGTAAGTTATTGCTTATTAGGAAGGCATAAATACTATCGTGGTTAATGGTTATTGTCTCTATACCATAACGAAAAATATTATATGAGTTCTAATGAATAATACAAACATTAATACACAAACTAATTATGTATTTAAAAATACCAAACCATCAATGTCAATAGATTTTTCCTAATATAGAAAATGCTCCTAATAATTAGCGAGGTAATTAATTAATTATCACTTCCTATTTTGTTGTTTCTCACTTTTTTTTGTTCATAGCATCTATTTGGTATTTCAAAATCTGTTCAATATAATGAAGTAGTATAGGTTCAATTTAATCAATATGCCGAAAAACACGGACTGTAATCCTGTCACTGGTATATATGCAAAATTAATGAAGAGAAAAGAAACGCATAATACTTCCTGTAAGTAAAAGCGTGACAGTAAAAAACAGTACGAGCCCTATTATTTTACTTACCATTTGTCAGGAACGTAAATACATCCCTGCCAGCCCCCGCAATGCGGGGGATCCCTGACGCAGAAAGGTCGTACAAAAAAAGTCAGTTAACACGTACATAGATGGTTTGAAAAATAAATTCCGATTATAACTTTACGATCGGTGTAAAAATATCTATGTTTGAACTCTGTTGTACAAAAAACTGCGCTAAGACCTTTGGCGAGTAAAGGTGCCGTATAACAGTTTTCCTAAGTTCTGATTTTCTCAAATTGTCACAATCAGGGCCGGTTCGAGATAGGAAACGCCCTATTCGAATTGCAACTAAAAATTACATATCCTGCATCCAAATAGAAAAATGAAGAGCAAAGTGTGCAATTTTTATACTTTTTTTTTAGGAAGTTCGATTTGAACAAACAAAAAACGACAGGGGTGTCTCAAGGGCTGACGGCCTCAGCCAGCACACTGACGTGATAATGTCACCGTTTTTCGGCAGTAACGACGTCAAATTGTCGTAAAACTGACATCATTATGTCACAGTCCAAAGACGTCAATATAAGACGTCATTAAAACGACCTATACGAGGGCTAAGACAGAAATTATAAATAAATAGTTGAATATTGGAAATAACATTTATTATATACTACAGGAAAAACATCTCTACATTGTGACCGACCACCTGCTTAATCTGACCAGTATTCCTTGGCCCCTGTTAAAATAATATCTTTTTAATGAAACTTATACGTATTGTATTGTACGTCCAAAAGACGTTTGTTTTGAAGATGTCTATGTACGTCCCATTATATGACGTCTTATGGACACCATTTATTAGTCATATGACGTCGTCGACCAATATTGACTTAAAAAATAACGTCATTATAACCTCAGTGTGCTGGCTGGGGCGTCGGGTATGGAACTTATCCCCTATGACTTTAGTGGGGATGCGGCGCGCAGCATTTGTTTAAAGTGTCGACCACTTATCATTGTTAGTCAATTACTAAAAACATTAAAAAAAGAACATTTATATTTTGAATACATAGTTGAAAATTAATTTAAAATAAGTTTTTAGGCAAAAAAATCAATAAAATTACGAAGATGAGAAGGTTTTTCTAAGGTTTCTCCTATACTATTTGCTAATACATAATATAAAAGTATAAGATTTGTGTTAATAGTCGACTCAGTAGGAACAAAAAAAAAGGCATTTGCCGTTACAAAAGTTAGAGTTGAAACGATTTGATATATGTTGTTTAGGTCTGGACCTTCATGAAAAATTGAAGTTTTCGACGTTGAGGAGGAGAAGCACCAGCCGCCATCTTGGATGAAAGATGCAAAAATGGGGTTTTTCAAAATAATTACTCAACGGTTGATTCTACGCAAAACATGTCTGTATTCCCTAAGATTCCCAGGATTTTTTGTATAAACACTTTGGAAAGAAAGATTTGGTAATCTAAGATCCGGGTCAGTTGATGTTGACGTCTTCATCGTAGCGTTCGTCTTCAATGTTATCTTTAAACTCATTGTCTATGTTTCTGCGAATCTAGTCTTCCATTAATAAAATTTCCACATCTTCTTCCTCACTTTCTGAATTAAGTTATTATTAATGCTAATATATACGAGAGGACTAAATTATACGGAGGGCTAATATAAACGGATTGCAGAAGGCGCTGGGTTCGATTTCCAGCCGGTGTAATAATTTTTAATTGCGGATTATATTTTTTAATTAAGACATATGCCTTAATTGAAAAATTGATAACTATCTTAAATTCGCTTGTGAATATTATAGTAAAAAACAAGATTTTGTCAAATCAACTAAAATCGTGACGTTCATTATTTTGAGTACGTTTACCTGCGCCAGCTGTCTTTGAAGTTATGAACTTTTGGAAAAAAATCGCAGGCACCACAACGCCCACAAATCAGTAAAATTAATAACTTTTGAAAAAATAATTACTATTAATAAATCTCAATTTTGTCAGAAGACATTTTTTATTTGTCAATCATGGCCTGTTGTATGTGTGTGTTAGGGGCAATAAATGGTAATTCATGAACCTCTCTCGTACAGCAATTTTAGGTGCTATCCAGTAATGAATAATTTGTTATATGTAAATCTAACAAAACAAATAGAATAATTTTTATGTTTCAGTGCCCTCGAGGGGGCGCGCTCAACATATCAAGCTCCCCTTTGAGCTAAGCGTCCCTGGGCTATAGCCTCGTTAGCCCAAATGTTAAGTCGGTTTTGGTTAACGGAAAGTGCCATTCCTTCTAGAAATATACCCGTGCTCGACATTTTGCACTTTTATTCGAATTTTAGTTATTATCTAATATTTAAATTTGTCAGTGCAAAGAATTTTGTCGAGAATAAAATAAACATGCGTCTAACAGAGACCGAGATTCTTGTGATGATTGGCTACGATGACAAAATGCGTTTAGAGTACATGGACATATGTATATAAGAGTGGTCGGCCTAATATGTATATCAGAAGACACCAAATTAAATGTTCTATTAGCAGTACAAGATAACCCGCATAATATCAAGCGACAAATGGGACTAATCATACACCACACCACAGTCTTCAATGTTCTCAATATCCTGAGAACAGAAAAACTACATCCTTACAAAGTTAAACTTGCTCACGTGTTAACAGAAGATGACTATGTCTATGTCGTCAAACGAATATTCTTTTCCGATCAAGCAACCTTCTGTTTGCATGGTCGAACTGAACTTGTAAATCGTCAGAACTACAGGTATTGGGCAGCTGAGAATCCTCCCTGATGCAGAAATCAAATCATCAGAATCCCTAATAGCTCAATGTATGGGCAGGAATTGTGGGTAACCGTTCTTCTTTAAAGATACATTAATTGTACCACTCTATTACCTGCAGTTTCTTCAAGACGAATGGATATCTGCTTTGGTTGTTTTGTTTCCCAGTGAAGAGAAAAAATAATATGTGGTATCAGCAAGATGGAGCTCCTCCACAGTATACACCTAATGTTCCACGATACCTAAACGAAGTATTTCCTAATCGTTAGATTGGCGGGCGGGAGCCAATCGAGTGGCCAGCAGGATTTCCAGGCTTAACGCCGTTGGGCTATTTCTTATGAGATTATTTAAAAAGTAAAGTCTATAGAGATACGCCAAATAATTTGTAAAATCTGAAGGAACGTTGAATTACGACACGAAATGAAAGAGATTTCACTATACGTTCGACAAGAATTTGTTCACCGTCTTCGGCTTTGGACATCTAATATTCTGATAGCTTTATTTTAATTCAGAATATACAACGGATTTGCCTTTTTGAATCTGTTATTTTCTTATAATGTCAACTGTTTTATTATACATTTAAGGTGTCTGTAAATAATTATGAATTATTTTCAATGGAAAATGACCACTAACTTTCGCAAATGCTATAAATAATATATTCGAGACGGAAGGGCCGAAGTAGAAAATTCAAACGTGGTTGTATAGACAAGTCGTATAGCGGATAATAAAGACAGTTTTTACGAAGAATTTCAACAAATGCTTGAAAAGATCCACAAATTTGATAAGTTATACTCGTGAGTCGTGTGTGAGCTCAATGCAGAAATAAGGTATAAAGATGTCGCTGGTAGATACCCTTTGCACAATACAATCAATAAAAATTGAGAAATACTCTGTCATTTAGCTGCAGAATTGAATTTAACAATAAACAGCACGGTGTTCCAACACAAACCAATACATAAAATGACATAGTTCATCCATGGCACTGATAATGGTAAGCAGAACGATCATATTTTAATATCAACAAAAGACCAACGTATATAAACAATGTAAGATCAACGGCAGGCCTGTAGCCAGAATCTTCTTTCGAGGACGGGGGGCTAACATAATCAAATATAATTATTACAAAAAAAATATTTTATACAATAAAATAAACTTTAAAGTAAAAAATTCGAAGTCGCATGTATGCTTCGGGGTGCTAATCAACGAATCACTTTTTAGTAGCAGCTAAAATGAAAAAGAAGTAACAAAATATAAAAGTCTACAAAAAGATAGGAGGAAAAAATGGGCAGTACAAATGTTAAATGATGAAAACAAATGGAAAGCATATGAAGAGAAGAAAAACAAATAACTGAGTGAAGAATCAAGTGTCAAAGATATAGATAATAGCTGGAACTGAATAAAAAAAAGTATTAACAGGTATTAACGTAGCAGCAGAAAAAGTAACAGCACATGAGGAAGCAAAACCTGTTAAAGAGTGCTTTGACAACAAATGCCAACTATAGATAGGAAAGAACAAGCAAGAATTAAAATGGTTAGATTTATGCAACATGGGGAAATGAGTGATACAATTAAGAATATATGGAGAAGAAATGAAATATCAAAAAAATGGAGTCGAGGAATAAATGCCAGTGCACAAAAAAGGAGATGCAGAACAATGTAAAAATTCTTGAGCAATAACATCGGTCAATTTTTTGGCAACGTAATTAAGTTAGTGTTTAGAAGTTAATGTTTCATAGTGGATCGACGTTAGTAGTCCCATACCGTGGCCACTTCCTGATTATAATCTTCATGGGTTTTTCGAAAAGTAAGATACCTAAATACTCAACCGCTAGCTAACTTACAAAAATTAGAAGAACGAATTTCAGCAGTTGTGAGTGAAATTATGCGATGGTCGTACGAGTTCAGCATATCTTTTAGGCAGAGGTCAGTGGTTTTGCTGGAAAATCAAGAGCAATGTTTTAAATATTTTACTGTAATTATTTCAGTTGTTTGGTGCAATTTTCTTTATCTACTATGCTTCTTTTCTTATTGGTTTGTACAATTAGTTTTTGGTCCTTTGTTTTTAACTTTAAATTTAATTCTAAATCTCAATGCTCTGCGTTCTGATTTTTTCAATTCTTTAACAAATATAATATATTAAAATGTAAACGGGTTTTTCTTCTTTTGGTGTGTTAAAAACGACATAATGCAACTTTTATAGCTTATTGAAGCTGTCTGCTTTATTAATGGAAAATTTTAAAATTTTATTTATGATTAAAGGTTTATTGAACTAAATAGATCTTGTTCACAAAAAATTAGCTTCGACCCAATTTTCAGTAGTGCAATTTATCTGTTTGTTATTAATTTTAATTGAAAGGCTACATGATGACAATCTTCTTAGTAAATTGTTAAAAATATTTTTTCAATCTTAATATTCTATTTTTGCCAAAAGTACTACGAACTAATCGAACTAGAGAAAAGCCTTTGAAGAAAAACAGTCATATTTTGCTCTTTTGCTACTCTTAATCTCTAAATCTGTCAGGGTGAAATTTCTTTGTTAGCATCTTATTATTCTTCAAAATTTCCTTCTCCCTATCCCGTTTTCCGTTTCAAAGGAACAATGCGAAAATTCATCGCATTTTAAATTTTGCGCGGATTTTCACCAAAGAAAAAGAAAGTAAGACGGATTCTTCTTGAAGTACCGTGTTCTATTTAAGACGTTGGCGATTGTCCTCCTATACTTATGCTCTACGGTTCCAAAAAACACAAGCGTAGGGACACCCTACAGTTTTAGGTGGGCTCTAAACCACCGAAGTATCCATTTAGGCCAGGAGAATCCTCTTGAACAAGTATACCTCGATGGTTTGCCATTGCCTTCCGAGGGAGAAACGACTGAGCCACAACGTCCGATACGGATTAGGAGTCGTTAATAAATAATAGTCACATATTGTTAGTCACATCTTTCAATTTTTAAATAATTTTAAAAAATGTGTAATGAGTAATGATACATAGAAACTTAATACAGCCTTTATATTCCTTAATGGAGCTTGGCTAGCTCCTCTACGGTCATTCTCCTTTCAATAGTACAAGATAAATTGGTTGGACCAAATCAAACTCTGTAAGTAAATGGAACTAAAATTACCTTAGTGCGAGTAAAGAATTTGTATTCAATTCATTAGGAATTTGCTGTGCCTTATCAACTGCAATATTCATACCATATGTTACGACTATTGCATTCCATTTCACTTTATCTGAAGCATTCTGAAGATTAGCATCCATATATACATTACGCATACATAATCCATTTCTCTTTTATCGAATTTGTAGTGCCAGGGTTCCAAACAAACTCTTATTGAAGTGCAACAGACGTAATGCTCGACAGCCGACACCTTCGCACGCCGCCATCATCATCAAGCCAGGAGGCTTTGCCACCATCACCTCTGCCTGCCTTCCTTTGGCGGGTCATCCTGCAATTGTTTGGCGGGGACTGCCCTTATTCCAACCCAACCAAGCTGAAGAGGGGGGCAGAAAACTACTCTAGACAGGATGATGATGAGGTAATGCAGCTATTGTAGCAAGTACATTACGTCCCTCATACTTTATCACTCATAAAAACTTTATACCGTATCCTAAGGAGCTCAAATAGAAATACGATTATACTTTTTAAAATTCAGTTGCAACCGAAATTTGAACCGCCTGTCCCTCTGATCGAGAAGCAGTATCTCTACCACTCGACCACGGTGGGCCTGACTATTAGCATCCAATCTGCTACACTGCTGTTTGCATTAAAAACGCCACACTTCAGGATCCTCGCAAATTGATGGCGCCATTGCCTTGCTGCTATACCCAGAGCTTCTGTAGAAAATGGGCTCCATGTTCTTCAGGGCTCTATTATGTTCATAGAATTCTCTTCCATACACCAAACTTCATGGGTCTCTTACGACCGCGTGGTGCGCTCTATAAACCATGAATATTGGTCAAGATTCTCGAATGATTTAAGGTAGACGAAAAAGTAATTGTGGTTGCATGTGTGGATTATCTCCAAGGTCGGACCTAGAACTTATGGCATAACCTTTGGGATATCAGTTGGTGCACTTGACTTCTATTTTTTCGTTTGTTTCTACTAGCCTTTAGGAGACGAAACTAAGCCACAGTGCTTATCGTAAACGAATAGTTTTCAGGGTTATATCTTGTTGCTAGTAATTCTTGTATACTAGATGTTTTCGCTTGCAGTCCCAAGTCAATTATCTACTTGATGTTCTCATTCCTAGGTAAGTCTTGGAATATAGAATGGATTCGAGAATTAATTACGTACACAACTTCGGATTGGAGTTGAGAATACTGGCAAATTAGCACCTCCAACCAAATACTTCTAGATTAAACCGTAGTCGATGCTGCGCTTGAACCGATTCATGATTACAAAAACCTCCTTAGCTTGTGATTATAATTCCAGTTCTTGTAGTCGCTTACATTCTAGTACAGTCTGGGTTGCCTCCTCATCTCCCTAGTCATATTTGTTGATTGATCCTATTCGGCTTTCTGCTACTGATTAGCTTCCTGTTCTTTAGTCGCTTTTTCATGAATCCTGCAATTCTCGATTCTGTGGTCGACGTTCTTCGTTCCTGACCGCGATTATTGTGACGCTGCCCTGAATCAGCAGCGTTAGAATGACCAAACGACCGTTTGAACCAAACTGCGGCTTAGGCCACACCGATGAAAGATCGGTCTGACATTCATTAGCTTGAAAACCTCTTTTTTCTTTCTAGCCATTCTTCTTCAATTTTTTAGACACAGTATCTTTCAAATGTTGTCCGACCTGTATTTTGACATTACCTTGAGCAGGAGAATGGCTTTCTCAAAACTCTGAAGAGAGGCTTCGCAGCTGACAATCCTATTCCACGGGATCCGAGCAAGAATAGCTTCATCTATGAGGAGATTGTGACACTAATAATCCTTCCTGAAATTGAAGTAAGGGTAGCAGCAATTAGAAATCAAGCTAATTTCCTAATCAGCTTGCCGTGGGGAACCACTTCCAGTAACTTCTCTCCGACCTGCTTCTAAAGATTTCTAAAGATCTGAAGAGAGTCTTGACTGCTGATAATCCTATTTCAGAACTTAAGGAACTTAACTATTCAGAATTCAAGGGTAGATTGTGAGACGAGAGAGGTAATTGGTCACGATCGCAGCAGTTGAAGACCATGTAAAGCTTCATTCCGGAAGTAGTAATTGACATGGTTAACAAAGCAGTGGTGGTCTTTCTTTCCAGTCACTCGACGCTGAGGCGCTTTTACCCCTCCATTTCCAGAGGAATCGGATATTCGAGTCATCATTAAGAAACGGTCTTCTTAGACCACCCCTCTTCCTCTTAGTAACGGACCTACTATCATTTTCTTGATCCCTTGTAGTTTGTAGTATAACGCACCGGTCGATGGGACCACGTCCATTCCACTTCCCAGGCTTTGGCGTACATCCGAAGATATCCGTCTCTAGTCCCAATTAAACTTCCAATTATTTGGCAATATAGGAATAAGTGCAAGTTACTTTACATTATTCAATTTAGAAGGAGGTGCAGTTCTGTTACTACTGAACTGTGGCATATGCCTGACTACTGAAAAACTGAGAGGACATACACGATGTCTCAAACTTTAACATGGCACATCACCCATTGTTCTGGGTGCATTCGTTCTTGAGTCGTGGAATCTGGCTGGTATGGTCTGTCGTACAAGTTAGACGCACGTTTTGCCGCTCCGTGTGACATATAAAGTGATAGCAGTCCTGCATTTAGTTAAATATTTTAAAATAGTAAAATTATTGCGGTTTGATTAGATATTTTTATTACAAAATGGGACCCAAATTCAAACCTAATAAAGAAGATGTGGAAAATGAAGAAATAAAGAAAAATGAAGAAATTGAAAAAAATTATTAAACAAACACTTATTATCAGAAACCGTAATTACTCACATTACGGCTATCGTTAAAAAGGAAATTGGTGTATTACTGGGTGTTATTATTGGTCAAGTAACGAAACTTGAAGAAAAATGTACTGAACAAGAAAAAGCACTGCTGCAAGTTGACATAAAAATTGATAAACTTGAACAATACTGTAGAAGAAATAAGTTTCGCATATATGGATTTCCAGAAACTAACAACGAGGTTAGTGATAACGCAGTTCTTGAATTTTGCAAAAATAAATTAAAAATCGAATTTGAGTATTCCAATCATGTTATCGATAGAAGTCACAGATTAACCCAGAAAAAGGCTGTTAAAACTAAACCTATTTTAATAAAGTTTACTTCCTATAACTTCCGTAGGAGTGTGTATCAGGCTAAATCTAGATTGAAAGGAACTGGCATATTTATTGCAAAAAGCACGGCAAAAATATGGAATAAGCAACGTGTGGACTACTGATGGTATTATCTGCATAAAATGGAAACAACGTATATGGAAGGTGCCATCAGAAATTGATTTGCTTGCAATTACGAATTGATTGACGTGTAGGTATCTGAACATTTTATTTATCCTCATGTCAATAATTTAAATTCATAAAGGAAAGGAATTGAAGCTTAGGTAATTACAATAAATTATCAACATAAATACTGCATTAAATAAATATAGCTTTCTCATTGAATTCTTTAAAAATAAGAATTGTATGTACATTGTACTATTGATTTCATAATGATCTAGGACATCAAGGCTAATATGATGCTATTTTATTATTTTTTCTCAACGTAAATGCATAGGATAAAACAATAAAAAATAGCATCATATTAGCCTTGCTGTCCTAGATCATTATGAAACCAATAGTACACTTGTACAGTGAACATAAACATCTTATCTTTAGTTCATTTTATTATTAAATTATTTTCTTGTAGAGAAAGAACATTTCTATTTAGTTCAATCGTAATCGGAAGAAAAAACGCTACTACTTTGGTAATTTAACCAACATCGTATCTTTAGTAGTAACAAAGTTGGCAATAGTGCCGACTTCAATTTGAACACCCTGTATAATTTCTATTCTTGTAAATAAAGACATTATTATTATTATTATTAATCCAACCATTTGTGGCAATGTGCCACTTTCATTTTTTTAGAGAATGCCATGAAGTTTATTTCATGCAAGAGTTCCTGGAATTGCAGAGACGGTGCACAGTGAACATCATGGCTTACCTGGAGTGCCTAGACTTACCTAGAGCCTTTGCACTTCGTCATCTGAAGTTTTATCAAATTGTAGAGATGTGGGTAGCGGAACCTAGCGAGCTCATTAGGTAGCCGTTATTACGCATCGAGCAATAACAATTTCGGATTTTGTGACGGTAAGGTACACCGATGTCTAGTCTCCTATCGCTCTGATTAGAGGATTTGGATGACCCGCAAGCGAGTCGTAGAAGCGTACAGTTGACTCTCTGATATGGTTTCAATATTGATGGTAGTGATCTAGGTCCTCATACAACACGGAGTTGCAAACGAAACAGTGAGCGTCGAAGGCCATCCTAAGCGCCTTGTTCTTGACAATAGTCATAGTCGGTCTGACTATTGAATTGTATAGCCTCAGCTTGTTCTTCGGTTACAAAGACCTTCCAGCTTAGCTTGTACCACCGTAACACGATTCGCGTAGTTAACAATGTGCTAACGCCAGGTTAGTCCCCTATCAAGGATCACTCTAAGGTCCTTGGCCTCGCGCTTCCATAGGATTTCGAGATTAAAAATGTTGCCCGGGGCTCGGCGATTTTTAGGACCAAATGGAGACATCCATTTGATCATAAAAATCGCCGAGCTCTTTTTGTAAACAGCTTCAATACGTCAGGCACGAAACCATTCCACGAGCTCGTCCATCACGGTCTGCAGTCTTCGCTCTACGATCGCTGAAGGTATCGAGCTGGCCAACACTGCCGTGTCGTCGCTGTACAGTGCAATCTTAATGTCCGGCGTCGCAGGGACGTCCCTCACGTAGATGTTGCACTGTGTCGAGGATAGAAGAGAACCTTTGGAGGACACCCATGGTGATCCTCCTTTCCGCGACCTGGAATCGTTCAGCTTTATGCGGAACTTGCTATTTCAGAGATAGGAGATAGATATTCCAGCTTCAAACATTTTGTAAAGTGGTCCCTCATGCCAGACCTTGTCGAAAGCCTTCAACACGTCCAACTCATCTAGCTCTCGCTGGATCCGACGCTACACGATGTCGCTGGCTGATCCGATTTTGGCAGTACAATTATGTCGACACAGCGTCGTCACCTCATAGAAAAGTGGCGAAGCCGACAATCCGGTAAATGCCCCGATGGCCTTGTCCGGCAGAGCCTTGAGAGCACCTTTGTTTATATCGTCGGGTGCCGGATTCTTCCTGACCTTACGAGCCTTAGTAAGCTCCTGGAACTCTTCGGCGGAGGTCGCGTTCGTGAACATTGGCACTCTAGATCAGCGTTTCCCAACCGCCGGTCCGTCAGAAATCTTTGCCGGTCCGCAGAGAAATAACAATATTTTCAAGATTTTACTGGAGGAATTTCTTAATTCGTGTCATCCTGGAGCTAACGTAGGGTCAAATAGTTTATCGGAGTTGACCAAGAGTAAACTCTGACTTTTATACGGAGCCGGCGCTATATATCGTACATACAGGGTGGGATTAAAGTATGGAATATTAAAAAAAAAGAGAACTCAACTGGTTTTTTTAAAAACGCTGAAACACGTCGATTTTGTTTTTTAAAAATACACATTAATATGTGCGATTCACCTTCCGACATTTATTTGTTTATTAGTCATGACGTCATCACAAAAAATTTAAATGGCAATATACGAGGGTAGATTGAAAAGTTTCCGGAATGGGCAAGAAAACGCAGTAATTGAACAGGTTTTTGTTTTTATTTTTCAACATAATATCCTTGCAGGGCGATACACTTTTCCCAGCGGTGCTCCAACTTTTTTAAGCCTTCAGAAAAATATGATTTCGGGAACTCTGCAAAATAAGCTTTAGTGGCGGCGATGACCTCCTCATTTGACGTAAAGCGCTTGCCTCCGAGCCAAGTCTTCATGTTTGTGAACAAAAAGAAGTCGCACGGGGCCAGGTCTGGAGAGTACGGGGGATGCGGCACCACCTCGTAGCCCAATTCAACCAATTTAGCATTGGCGATTCGGGATGAATGGGCCGGCGCGTTGTCGTGATGGAAGAGCACTTTTTTTCGCTGCAAATGAGGCCGTTTCTCCTTCAAAATGCCGTTGAATTGATCCAATAAATCGCTGTAGTATTGTCCCGTGATAGTTCTTCCCTTCTGCAAAAAGTCGATGTGTATCACACCTTGCGAATCCCAAAAAACGGTGGCCATGACCTTTCCAGCAGATGGGACAGTCTTTGCCTTCTTCGGAGCAGATTCGCCTGGAGAAATCCACTGTTTCGACTGCTGCTTGGTTTCTGGTGTGTAGTGGTGGATCCATGTTTCGTCCACGGTCACGAATCGGCGAAAAAAATCCGTTGGATTACGATTTAACAAGGCCAAACACTCTTTCGAAGTGGTCACACGATTTCGCTTGTTGTCCATAGTCAGCAAACGCGGCACCCATCGCGCCGAGAGCTTCCTCATGCCCAAATGTTCGTGCACGATATTTTGCACACGTTCATATGAGATGCCCGTGGTCTCTACTATTTCGCGCAACTTCACTCGTCGATCGGCTAACACGAGATCATGGACTTTATCGACCATTTCTTCATTTGTGGCCGTTTTTGGACGTCCACTGCGTGGTTCATCCTTGGTGCTCGTACGGCCACGTTTGAACTCGCTCACCCAGAAACTAATAGTCGAAAATGAAGGTGTGGATGTGCCATGAACTTTCTGCAAAATATCTCGTATCTCCGTCGCCGTTTTCCCGTCCATCCAGAAATGTTTGATGACTGCACGAAATTCGTTTTTATCCATTTTTGCAAAAGTGCCTGAATTGCTTCACAAGATATCCTAGTAAACATAAACGGAACGACGCACGTGTCTGAAAATTTGACAGCTTTCCTAAAATAGGTTAGCCTTGACAACCATCATAACAATTTCACGATACGCGCGCCATCTCTTGCCCATTCCGGAAACTTTTCAATCTACCCTCGTAGATTTTTTTTATAGTGGAATCCGATAGTAATTTTTCTTCCCTTTATGATTATAAAAATAAATCATAAGGTTGCATAACAAAAATTCTGAGAAAAATCGATCTGAACTTTGTAAATGTTTGTTAGTTATGACGTCATCACAGAAAATTTAAATGTCAATATAGATTTTTAGTAGTGGAATCCGATAGTGATTTCTCTTCCCTTTATGATCATGCAAATAAATCATAAGGTTGCATAACAAAAATTCTGAGAAAAATCGATCTGAACGTTATTGATATTATGGTATCAATATATCAGATCGATTTTTCTCAGAATTTTTGTTATGCAACCTTATGATTTATTTGCATGATCATAAAGGGAAGAGAAATCACTATCGGATTCCACTACTAAAAATCTATATTGTCATTTAAATTTTTTGTGATGACGTCATAACTAACAAACATTTACAAAGTTCAGATCTAGTTTTCTCAGAATTTTTGTTATGCAACCTTATGATTTATTTGAATGATCATAAAGGGAAGAAAAATCACTATCGGATTCCGCTATAAAAAATCTATATTTTCATTTAAATTTTTTTGTGATGACGTCATAACTTAGAAACAAATGAAAGTTGGGAGGTGAATCGCACATATTAATGTGTATTTTTAAAAAACAAAATCGACGTGCTTCTGCGTTTTTAAAAAACGGTTGAGTTCGCTTTTTCTTTAATATTCCATACTTTAATCCCACACTGTATATACGTGATATATAACGCGCCGGCTCCGTACCTACGTGGTGGAGTAATATCCAGTAATAGGTAACAAGGAGGATCTCCCATGTTAGAATATTTAAGCGGGTTTGACGCACATGAGTCTAGGCATACCGGAACCGAAAGATTTTTTGTCTTGCGTCCCCGATTAACGCGATCGATCAAAATCCGGGTTTCACGATTTCGAGGGGCCGCAAAACTTGCTTCGATTCGGACAGTTTTTTCTGTGTCGATGCGTTCAGTAGTTCCCGTCTCAGATTTGAATTCTCGATCATCTCCGGTAAACCATTTAGGCGGAGGCGGCAAAAAGCTGCCCCCGTTTCTACCGGAAAAGTCACTTTTACCACCTTCCGGGAGGGCGACTAGGAGTGGAATGGGGTTTTTGGGAGCGATGGAACATGTGTTGGCGGCATTCAATGTCACGCGGCCTGTCACGAGCAGTGCATCTATTGGTTTTTTCGCATCTCCGCTCTAGGGAGCACTCCGCTCGTTTTCGAGAAGCGGTATCTCGGAAACTACAGGAGCCAAAACAACTACATTGGCGTCAAACGACGGGCAATCTCAAAATGTTTCCTCTTCAAATACCGTGCAAAACCAGAAGAAAGTTACAGCCGAAGAACTCGAAATTTTTTAGTTGTTTTTCACCCGAGAATCGTGTTAAAGTAATATCGACGCCCCCAGCCTAATTGGGTTCCTAAGTGGAAACCACTTCTGAAGGTCTTGTAAAATTGCCTTCTGGATCGTTTGAGCTCATTCCCGTTTTTGACCGCCGCTCCGGAAACCCACTCGCCAGCGTTTTCGGTTATATCTCCGCTTCCTGTCGAGACACCTTATTCTGGTTTTAAACGATGGACCGTTCTATGTGTCCAGAACCTGGTTATGGTCTTTGGCGCCGCATCCCGCCTTGCGATCGTTTCTCGGCGTTCGTTTGGCAAAAAAAAAATTCCAGCCTCTCGAGGTTTGGTATACGGGAAGCGGATGAGGTACGAAAACCGACTTTTGTTATTATAAACAATTAATATTTATTTACTTATTTTAGATTGTTCTTGTACAGTGTAAAAGTAAATTTATTATTATAAGATATATTTTGCGAATGTTTCCTTTACTTTTTTACCTGACCGGTCCGCAAGCAAATGCTACATCGTTTGGAGGTCCGCGAACGAAAAAGGTTGGGAACCGCTGCTCTAGATTATGCGCGAAGGTCTCGGCCTCTGTATACGGAGTGTGGTCGGAGTCTGTGTACGCCATGCCATGGTGACCACTTGTTCCTGAAGACTTTGGTCATTCTCCATAATGAGTTGTCCGTTGGTTCAATGTTTCAAGCTTCTCCTCCCCAAGTTCCGTTGCGGTGGTTCCAGATCGGACCTTCTCCGCGAGTTGAACCGATCTCGAGCGGTCAGTTGGGTTAATTGGTCGTTGCGCCTAGCGCCTATGTTACATTGTTCTTTTCGCGCCGATCAGACACCGGTTTGAAATTTATCGCAAGCCAAACAGAGTTCGTTTAGCATGATTCGTGTCAGTCCAGGAGATCGTTTATGATCTCGATCCTGGGGATCGGTCCCATAATCGTCCAAAGATGATCTGCAAAAGCTGGCCACGACACACAACGTGAGCACTCCGCGGTCTCGTGGTGTCGATCTTCGACAACGAGATACATAAGAACAGAGTTGTAATCGGAATCGAGCTCGCTAACTGCAGTCAACTGGTGAACTATGGGGACATCTTTGAGGATAACGATATCCAAAATATAAGGCTTCCCCGCTTCGACGTAACGTGTGCGTTCAGCAGGTTTATTTGTTAACGAAGTCCGTTATTTGCGAAAGCGTAGCTGTGCAGGATGCGTTCATTCCGATTGAGAAATTGCAGAGAATAATAACTTTGAAAAAGTAACCCTCAGTGCTGCGTCAGCAGTCCCTGCCAAAGTTACCACAAGTATCCACCTCCCAAGTTACCACCATGCTATCTTTTCTCTTGACACCTTAATTGAAAGTCAATTATTTAATATTTAATCTTTTTGCCAAGATATTCAATTTTTGTCAGAACTACCAAATACTATTTAATAAAACTAGAGAAAAGCCTTTGAAGAAAAGCCACTCATCTTTTTTCATCAATTTTTGCTAATACGTAGTTCCATCTACCTGTTCGTTTTTAGTTATAATTAAAAGTTTTCTAAATATTTTTTCATCAAAATGTTTTTGTTAAAATTACTACGTGTACCTATCAGGTAAACTGGAGAAAAGCCTTTGAAGGAAAGACACTTATCAAAAAGGTTGAATGTAGGAAAGACACTTATCAAAAAGGTTGAATGTAACTTTTACAGATTATTGTTGATGCTGTGTGTTTTTTTTTCATAATGGAATGTTTCAAATAATCAAATTTTATTTGCAGTTAGTAAGTTCAATGAAGTAGGTTCTTGTTGGCGAAAAGTCAGCTTTGATTAATTTTCACCAGTTACATCTATCTGTCATCTACATGACAATTTTTTTATAGTAAATTTTTAAATATTTTTTTGTTAAAATGTATTTGCCAAAAACAATACGTACTAATCAAACTAGGAAAAAACCCTTGAAGAGAAACGCTCAGCTTCATATTTAAATGTGATTAATTCTACAAATGAATTATTTTTTTACTTCTTGCGTATGACGTATTAAAAAAGGGTGTGTCAACCCAAAAAATAGCAAAATAACCCAATTGCCAAGAATTTTGATATTTGACCAACCTAATAAAAAATCATCCTTGGTTACATGATATTTTTATTTTATGATTGGCAAACCGCCCGTGATTAATGAAAAAATAAGCATGAAATAAAAATACGTTTATTATTAAATTATTTACACTTAACCAGGTGATTTCACACTTGAATATTTGAGGATAATAAAATTATTACGTACATATTTATCTTAATGTGTGTGTATTACGACTTCGTTTTAAAATCAGCTTCGACTTTTAATAAGCATTAAAAGCTTATTTATGCGAAGTTGTAATATCTGTCAAAGTATTTTTACAAGTGGTTTAATTATTCGCGTATTAAACATTGCTCCGTAACAATGATTAATTAGCGAAATATGTTATATAAGGCTTATAAATTCAGAGCAGAAATTAATTGTTTCAACGTCTTTTGAATCATTATTATTGCTAGATTATCGCCATTCGTCATAAAACTTACAATAAAATCGTAAATCAGAATAGCTAATTCCTGTAGTTGCGCTAATCGAATTATTATTATTATTAATGTAAAGTTCAAAGAACGTACTTACCTTGAGGCACGAATGTTAAAAATAGGTACGATAGGACGTTGTGTGCTTGTATATTATTTTAGTATTATACATAGTGACATACTGAAGTCATCTGTAAGCTTGACGTATGGAAATTTATTTCAAGTTCGCTTGTACTCGCAAACAAGGATGATCTTGAGTAAACGTCATTAAGATCTTATCATAATATTTATTAATTAGAACTATTTGAATTATTTGCCAAGAAATCAGAATGATAGTAGGATAATGTAGATGCTCGTCTTATTATGTAAATCGTTGGGATAAACTCGCATGCACTAATTAAATAATCATGCGGGTGGAAAAAGAGATTTGGTTAACAAAGATTTAGGGAGAGGGCGGACAATAATATACAAATCGACTAACTTTTGCGGAAAGCAGTTATTGCATAAGATGTAAAGTGAGAGAGATATATTTCTTGCAAGAACGACAGAGATGGGAGAATTCTGAGAATGAATTACAAAAAAGACAACTTACACGGCTTTCTAGATTTTAAATTGGAGTCGTATGCGTGGCGAATAGAGTATACCTAGTAACAGAAACGATCACACCTCTTATCTCTGTCGCTCTTTTGAGAAATATATTTTCTTCACTTTTCAACCTATACAATTCCAGTTTCCCGCGAAAATTTGGTCGACCTATATACAGTCAGTTTGATTTAACGCGCCCCGATTTGTAGCAACTTTATTTTCAGTCAGAAATGGTATAAACCTATACATTATTAAATGGCATAAATTTCTCTATGTGCTGGTTCAGAAAATTTTATATTTACTAAATCGATGTGAGCATGATGACGTCATCGAACTTTTTGTTAAATTACATGATAGGTATTTTTTTTACTGAAATTATTATTATTTATTATTATTATTATTATTATTACAAATAGTTTAGGACAGAGTTACAATAACTGTTATGCCCAATAAAGAAAAGAGAAAGAAAAAGAGTAATTACATCATGTATCAATACCAAATAAACATTAAATTATGAAATTAAAAAGCTTAACATACGTATTTTCCGTATAAAATAACAAAACTAAAGATACTACACAGCTTCCAAATTTCCATTAAAGTACAAATTCTTTAATCGGTGATATTGCACAACTACCACAAAGCATAGCGCACATTAAGCTCCACTACATTTTCGGAAAACGGCCATATCGTGCACTTAAACTTACACTTTACACTTGCGTAGTTGTTTGCAGTAGATCAAGCCCATTCTTAAAAGAGTTGACAGTTGCTGCTGATACCACATCCTAGAAAGTGAGTTCCAAGGGTGAAAAACTCTGTTTGAAAAAAATGTTGGCGAATCCTGGTGTAGAATTTTTCCCTGGATAATTTTAAAGAGTGACCTCTGAGTCGAGCATCTGTATTCATTTTAAATAAGTTGCGAAGATCTATTGTAAATTTATCGTTTAGAATTTTATAAGTATGAATTAAATCTCCCCTGCTCCTCCTTTCAGAGAGGTAAGTTAGATTTAATATCTGAAGACGATCTGGGTACTCTCTGTGACGTACATTTGAAAGAAGACGTGTCGCTCGCCTCTGAACATTTTCCAATAGAATAATGTCCTTAACCAGATACAGGGACCAAACAACATTTTCATATTCCACTAACGGACGAATATGTGATTTATAAAGCTTGCTGAAGACATTTATGTCAGGACTTTCAAAAGCCTTGGACAGCATATAAGTGACGGAATTAGCATTTTTAACAATTTTAGTTATATGTGCTGACCAGCTTAAATCCTTGCATATAGTGACTCCGAGGTCAACCTGCGAGTCAACATTAGTGATCCTAACAGAGTCGACATTATAGTTGAAAGATGGATTGTCCGAGCCTAGGTGCAAAACAGAACTTTTGTTGAGGTTAAGAGGAATTAACCAAAGATCTGACCACTCCTTCACTTTTGTTAAATCTGCCAGTAGGACATTATAATTGACTAGAGGGTTATTATAAAATTTACAATCGTCTGCATATTAAACGAATGGGGTGAAGTAACGAGATAGTCGAGATCGACAACATATAGTAAAAAGAGGGATGGGCCCAGAACTGAACCCTGGGGCACACTAGAGAGCATAGAATATGATTTAGAATAAACACTGCCAATTCTGACACAGAAGCTTCTGTTTGATAAATATTCCGAAATCCAATACAACAAGAGTCCTTCTATACCAAAATGTTGGAGTTTTGCTATAAGTCTGTGCTTAGGTACCCGATCGAAGGCTTTGAAAAAGTCTAAATAAATAACATCAATTTGATTTTTTTATCAAGTTCATAAGTCCAAAGATTAAGATCTTGTAGAAGACAAGTAGTAGTTGAGCGACCTGGAGTGAAACCATGCTGAGAGTTTGGTATAATTTTATCGGCACTAAGAAAACTGCGAAGATAATTAACAATGATTCTTTCCATAATTTTTACACATATAGATGTAAGGCTTATTGGACGACAATTAGACATGTCTAATTTATCACCTTTTTTAAAAATGCATGTACCATCTGCTAACTTCCAGTCTTTCGGAAGGAGAGATGAATTAAACGAAAGAGTCATAATAGCTGCCAAGGGTTTTGCCAGAACAGGTGAAAACTTCTTTAAGATGCTAGGAGAAATATTATCGGGCCCAGGAGAGGATTGCCCGTTTAATTTATCTAGCTGTTCTTGAACTTTTTCTACAGAAAATTGGATTGTATCAATTATATTTGGACATCTGGGCGAAAGAATTTCGGGTAATGGTCCAAACGGTTCGGGAATGAATACAGTTTGAAAATATTTGCAAAAGCTTCAGCTGCTTCTTCATCGGTGTTAGACAAAGCGCCATTGGACGTGTAAACCTTAGGAGTATTGACCTTTGATGACAACTTGCTTCGAGTGTATTTATGTACGGCTTTGGGACCCCTGTCGATGAGTTTATTTTCATATTCTACTCTGGCCTGATTGAGATCTCGGCTAAGTTCATTGGAAAAGCAGCGATGCCTCACCAAATCCACATCTAATCCCGATCTTCTGTACTTTCTCCATAGATTTCTTTTTATTTTAGAGCGACGAATAAGCTGTTCGGTTATCCACGGTTTTTGGTTGTTTGTCAAGATCTGCTTCATGCTCGAAGATTTTTCTAAACTATCAATCAAGATTTTTTTAAATTTACATTACATCAGTTCTACGTCTTGTTCTAAACATAAAGCATCCCGATCAGTATTGTTTAAAAAATTGTGCAATTTAATATAATCAATTATTTTAATCTGTCTAATGATGTTTTTAGTATGATTATTGATTAGCAATTGAAAATTAGCCTGAATAACTGAGTGATCGGATTTACCAATAGGGGAATGGTATGTTATGTTGGATATAAGATTTTGGTCATCAGTAATCAAATAATCAAGACAGAAAGGATTTTGACCAGTACGAAAACGTGTTGGTTCAGTAATCAATTGGTTTAAGTTAGTGTTTAATAATAAATCTACAAACTGCGAAGCGGAATTGTTACTAGCTAGGGGTTGTGAGATAGGCCATTTTAAAGTGGGGTGATTGATCGCCAAATATTAGCAAATTAGAAAAATTGTTGCAAATAGTTTTGAGATTCTCGTATAAAATAATATCATCTGCAATAGGCATATCAGCCGGTCGGTAAATGCATCCCAGAACAAGAGAGAAGCGAGCACATTTGACTTTGAGGAAAAGTGATTCCGCATTTTGAATACTAGTTTTAATTTTTGAAATTTCGAAAACATTAAATATGGATTACTTCAGAAATATGCAAACCCCACCTCCTTTCTTGTGATCTATCGCATCGATATAAGGTGTACTCTGGTAATAAGTCAATTAAAGAGTTAGGTATACCAACAGTTAGCCATGATTCAGATATTAGAATACAAGCTGGATTATGTTGAGAAATAAATAGATGGAAGAGATTGAGTTTAGGCATTAAAGAAGCAATATTTGTGTAGAAGAACGAGAGTTCAATGATTTCGTTAGTTAATATAAGTTTTTTTGGAGAATTAACATCAATAATAGTAGGCACTCCTCTCAAGTATTTTATAGTTTTTCCAACAACACCATTATCGTTCAATTCCTTCAATTTTGTGCGAAGGTCATTAAGGTATTGAAGTTGCTGTGGAGTTTTATCGTCCTGAACAGTTACATTTTTAAAATAGGAAGTTTTCAACGAATGTTTATTGCGTAAAATAGCCCGGGCATCATTATTACTTGGGAGTTTAACTTTCAAACCTCTGGGTGTATTATTCATTGCCCGTCCAAATCTTCTAACTTCAATTGGGTTATAAGTAACACCATTGCCAATTGTATCAAGCACTTTTTGAACAGTATCTATATCAGTGTTGGCATCATTTGTAGCATTTTCTGGGACATTGAATAGGATAATGTTATTCGCTCGGTTAATTCTGTCTATAGATTCTGCAACGATTTTTTCAGAATCTTCAGTTTTTAAATTGGTGACCTGATCTTTAATTTTATTTTCAATGGTGTCGATTTTGTTTTCCAACTCCAAGAATTTGTTGGATAGTTTTTCATCAAGAGCTTTAAGATTGTTTGAAATAAGATTAATTTTATCCTCTAAGCTACTACATTGATCACAATAAATTCTTAAGCTTTTGGTTCTGAGACGAGTAATAGTAGATTACTTACCGAGGCGGGAAGTAGAACATTACGCGGAGAGCAATGCTGCTGCTCGAGGCGCGAAGCGCCAAGGGCAGCAATTGCTCGACGCGTAATGTCTTCCCGCCGAGGTATGTATACTATTTTATTCACAATCGTACATAATTATGTTCTTACATTGATACCTTATACTTGATATATGTAGGACACAACACCAGCGTTTTTATTCAGGTGGCGATAAAATGATAATTGCTGCAACAATTGTCAAAGTAAATTCGTGTCACTACTAAACCAAATTTAATTACATTGCTCCTAATTGCAATTTACACTATTTAAAATGCCTGATAGTGAAACTGATGTAAGTTGCACACCACCGGAATAGCAAGAAGTTGCTAAAACAGTGACTGACTGTTTGTTACCTGCTAAAAGTAAAGATAGATACGAAAACTTCTGCCATCTGTTGAGAATATTTAGAACGAGCAAAAGGTAAGTAATGGATATTACTAACCAAGAGAACTCATTACTAACCAAGAGAACTTATTATTGACTCTGATGTATAATAAACTACTTTCTAACTTTTTAAACGTCAGTAATGAACACATTATGTATCGATTGTGAATAAACATTTGTAAATGCTCAGTGGGTAGCCCTAAACACCCTGCATGAATATCCAAATTACAACCGCTGCATTTTATGGCAGGTTAATTCTTTGTAGACTGATTGCAGAAAGGACACGGCATATTTGCGATCTGTTAATACAGAACTAACTTGAGCTGTACACCTCTCGACTATTGAGGTGTACTAAATAAAATTACAAGATATAATAACAGCTGACCGACCTGACGCCGATAATAATCATTCACATGGGAAATATAATCACATGTAACTAAAAACGGTACTCACGTCTAACTCTGTTATTTAAGCATAAATTTTAACCAAACTCACACATATACTAGATTGCACTATACACACTAAGTGGTCCAAAATACGACTTTAAATTCGATAAACTAACAAGGAAAATGAACGCCTGTATAGGAGCGGAAAATAATACGTGTTTTGATACGTTTTGATACGCGATCGATATATTGTGTCGATCGGTATTGTCGATAGGGTATTGTGTTCTCTTTTCAACCATAATAAATATTCATGCTGTTACATGAGAAAATTTTCAAGAAAAACGTTGAAAATGATTTACAACTAGTACGTTTAGACTTAGTACGTAAGCTTAGGTAAATAACGAAACTTTAGTTTTTCCAGTGGCGTATTTACAAATCTTTCTTAAGAGGGGGTACTCTATAACAATTCCAAATCAAAAGACTTAGATTTTCACAAAACATAGATTTAGACATAAATGACCTGGACTATTAAAAAAATCTGGGGTAGCTCTGTCCCGTTAGCTCACCCCCCAAGAAAATATGCCACTGAGTTATTCTGATAGTTTAATTTTCAATTAGAGAAAATGTAGAACAAAATAGTACAAAAATAAATAACCAATAAAATAAATTGAAAAACTTATTTTAGAATTCCATTAATAGATAGAGAGCCGCAATAGGAAAGTATTGATCTATGTTTTACCATGCCAGAAAGTATTAATCATATCATATCGAACACGAAGAACAAGAATATGACCATAAGATATTTTCATCTTAGTCGCCCTGCAGACAGCTTGATTAAAATCTTTCACAGCACTTACACAGTAGCTCTCGTAGCCAAAGCAAAGGTTAAATCTGATATCAGTCATGGTAGGTCAGATGGTACAGTTTTATTTCGCTGGCTTATCTTATCATATCAAAAACGAGGAACAAGAATATGGCCAGAAGAAATTTGCATTTCAGTCGCCCTGCAGAGGACGCTCGTTTAAAGTCTTTCGTACCCACGCGCTACTTTCCAATGTTTCTGGCAATGATAGTTTGGTATCCCTTATGATGCAAAAAGTTAGTAAAAAAAAGAATCGAGTGGTAAACAGTATGTCACACGACCCTTCCACTAATGCAATACATCAATATACAAATCAACAATTTCCTATTACGGCTCTCTATCTATTAGCCGAATTCTAAAATAAGTTTTTCAATTTATTCTATTGTTTATTTATTTTTTTGTTCTACATTTTACCTAATTGAAAATTAAAGACCATCAGAAAACCACAGTGGTATATTTTGGTGGGGGTTGGGGGGGGGGTTCTAACGGGATGGAGCGACCCCTGATTCTTTTTAATAGTCCAGGTCATTTATGTCAAAATCTAAGTATTTTGATTTGTGATTTTTCTAGAGTACCCTCCACCTTCTCACGACAAAGATAAAGATAAAAGTAAAGATAAAGAAAAATTGTAAATACGCCACTAGAACAATTAAAGTTTCGTTATTTACCTAAGCTTGCTAGATAATTTTGTTTTATTAATTGGAGAACCAGAAATCAAAGCCTACTAGTCGTAAATCATTTATTATGGTTGAAAAGAGAACACAATACTCTATCGATTTCACTAAGAAAATACCTATCATGGAATTTAAAAAAGTTTGATGACGTCATCACGCTCAAGCCGATTTAGTAGGCACAAAATTTTCTAAACCAGAACATAGAGAATTCTATGTCATTTAATGGTAATTTAATTTATGGTTTATACTATTTCTGACTGAAAATGAAGTTGCTACAAAGCGGGGCGCTTTAAATCAAACAGACTGTATGTACGTAAGCCGCAGCCTCCTTATGTAATTAATCGTTTCTTGAAAAACCTGGACAACACATGAAACACTACCAAATAGTGAGGTAGATAAATGTTACACCAAGAAAAGCTAGAAATGTTAGACACTACATGAAACGCTAACATGTTCATGCCGCACCATGGAAATAATGGTAAATTATACTAAATGGCTGATTTTATTAGACGATTCAGTAAGTAAGGTTGCAACTTGAATTTGCGCTTAGTAAAATTAGTTAAGTAATATACAGCATTTAAAATAGTTAAATGACTTAAATAGTTAAATGATTTAAAATAGTTATTTGGTTTTACATTTCAATTTTTGTCATGTTTCTGTTTATCTCAGGTTTTACAGCATTGAATAAAATAGTCAACTCCCCCACTCTCCAGTTTTTTATATATTTTTTCTTTTTGGGTACTGTAATTATTCATTTTTTTACAGCTGTCATTTTTTAGGTTATGTTTAACTGATTTCCATTAACTTTATTTGCAGCATTACATAAGACGTCTAAGAGAACCGGCCACCTAGTATAATTTGCCATAATTTCATCGATTGGCAGGAACGTGTTAGCGTTTCATGTAATCGAACAATTACACTAGGAGGCTGCCACATATACAGGGTGTCCACAACTCTCTCCTGTCAGATGGAAACTTCAAATACTACAGATGATTTTATATGTCGATTTGACATAAATCACCTTATCCAAAATTGCTTCCTAAGAGCCCTAAATACCACTATGTCAGTTTTTCAAATATGTATCTTCAAAATGCTTTTATCTAAAAAGATAAAACTTGGTACATTTATTAACTTAAAAATGTGCCATCGTTTGCTGTAAAGTTGATTTTTAATTGCGATCATAATCATGCGTCTCATTTGGAGATAGGGTGGCAACGGGCATTTTGAATCATAATTCTTTATACTTGTTTGTTTGGCAGTTTTGATTTCAAGTTTGAAGAATTTTGAGTTTTTATAAAATTAACCAAATTAATAAAGTTACTTAAGTTGGTAAGATACACTGTTTTCGAGAATAGCCGATTTAAATTTCTTCTGTTTTCTAATCTAGGATAGATGCTTTCAACAAAATTTCTAACTTTCTAGATAAAAGCATTTAAAAGCTATTTGAAAAAAACTTGATGATAAAGTGTCACCTTTAAAGGATTCAATTTTGGATAAGATGATTTCCATCGCATCGGCATAAAATTATCTCAAATTATTATTGAGGTTTCCGTTTGGCGGAAGTATTTTTGAACACCCTGTATATTGATTACTTTTACTTCGTAGCGGAGCAAAAGGCTTCTAGAAAGCAATTCTACTGGTTTTTTGTCTCTGGCCTTTACTAACCGTTCTCTCCAACCCTTTCCTGAATTTTCCCGCTCCTCTTCTATTCCTCTCCTTAGGCGACCACGTAATCAGTCGTCTTCCTCTATTTTTGTGCCCAACACTCAATGCTTGCTATGCTATGTCTTCATTTCTTTTTCTTAGGGTATGTCCTATTTTCATTTAGACTTTTTATTTCATGTTTTATTGGTGTTGTTTGGTATCTATCCATAGTTCATTGTTTGTTATGGTGTTGGGCCAGAAAACTTTTATGATTTGTGGGAGACATTTGTTTATAAAAACTTTCAGCTCTTTCAAATTTCGTTCAGATATGGATCACCTCTCGCTTCCATATAATAACGCCGATTTTACGTTGCTGTTAAATAACCTCAATTTTATCTGATTGTGCAGATTCTACAGAAGTAAAATTGGTGAAATCGAAGTTATTCCATGACAACTCTTCTGGAATCTGTCTCCCCAGTAACCACCACCTTGGTATTCAAATGCCCCATCACTATTATTACACCCCCTTGCGAATGGTTTCTGTTAATTCTCAATGAAACCTTACTCTTTGCCCTATCTGTAGGTGCGTAACATTGGACAATGCTAATCCTCCTAACTGAAAACTTTATACGACCTGTTATTGACCTATCTGATATGGGGTTTTATTCTAAAACGCCTTTTCTTTGCTTCATTGTTCAAGAGCAGTCCCCACCTCTACTCTACTTTTCTTTGTTTCCTTCTCTTCCGGAGCATAGCAATATGACGACTGACATTCCTATTTTTAGTTGTACTGACCATATAATTTTATATAGGCCTTAAATTTTAATATTGAACAGATTCACTTCTTTTATTATTTAGGACAAATTACATGTTCCCATCATTGTTCGAACATTCTAAATTTTTATTCGCGTATGTTCTTTCATTCCAAAAATGCGCTGCCTTTTCTTTGCTTCCTTTTCATTGATGTTAAAGCTTGGGTTTAAAAGGTCATCAGCCCTCTGCCCCGACAGTTCTACGTTTTTAGTTCTGTATTCACTTTGGTTGATATCTCTATTATAATAATAAATCACTTGTTAGTGAAACTTAAAAGTAGTTACCTTTCTGAATCAGTCTACATACGTAGATGATGAAGGCGTTTTACAACTACAACCCTCCGGAGAAAGGAAACAAGCCCGGAACAAGAAACCAGTAATTGGATTTCTTAATAAACAGGTAATTATGTTACAGGAGAAATAAATCATCAGAAACTCAATTATACTGTAGTTTTATTCAACAGCTGAAATGATGAAATAAATATAATAAATTTTATTTTATCTTGAGTTGGTAAGCGGCTTCAAGTGTATTTATTACAAAATGATGGTGTATAAAGATTTCGTTTTAATCCATTTAATAATCTTTGTTGATTTGAAACTTAAACTTAAAAATGGATTTTTTTGAAGAGGTAAATAACCCGCAACCAGCTAACCACTGAACTAAGAAGGATATAATTGGTAATCTCCACACAATTTCCATAATTAAAATTATTCTCTGAACGAAATAAGAAGTTACAGATCTTGAACTTTTCAATCACGCACATGAAAAAGGTTTTTGAACTTTCTCACCTTCGAAGGAGAAACTCTGCAGTGTCTTCTACCGGCCAAGAAGAGGAAACTAGGTTGGAAGGGTTAGCTTGGGGGAATAAGTCGAAGTGGGGGTAGATGTAGGGTTAAGTGGAGATAAGGAGCCGAAGTCGGAGGGTAAGTCGGGGGCGTTTGTCAAATAGCGCATCTAGGAGTTCGTCTGACAATGTTAAGTTAGCATTTTCAACTAGTTTAATATTGAAACTATTAAACTGTGGGACTTGAACATTTTGATAGCAGATTTTGCAACTTTTAAGTTTAAAATAGGTAATAAATAAATACTGGAAACGTAAAAAATCTGAATCCTAAGTTTCAACTTTTAAATGGCTACGGTTTCGATCTCTCAGATGTGTTCAAAAGAGATCAGAACAGAAAAGCTATAAAACAGAAACTGAAAGAATCAAAACTTGCAATTTAGGATTCTGAAACTAAAAATTATTGAAGTTGTAAAGTTGTAAATACCTATATATTAATTAAATATTTGCAAACCTGATTAAACTATATGTAGCTAATGTGTCGTTGGAGAAAGTACCATGTAACACACGTGAAAAAAGAAACATTAAAAAACTCGTATGATTACATCACTCGCTGTCGCTCGAGATTCAACTTTCATACTTACTTTACAATAAATGCCTTTTCTCACTTACATTGTAATATACTACAAGATTATGAAAAAAATGATTAATTGGTAACTTTCTTTTCAGTTATATATCTGGTGTGACAATTCTTGGCACCCCTACAGAAATATACAATTTTGGGACCCAGTACTGGTTGATAGCAGTAGCTATTTGGTTTAGTGGAGCTCTTGTAGCTTTTGTATATCTACCAGTTTTCTGTAGGTTACAAGTAAACTCATCATATGAGGTTAGTATATTTTTGAATGAATTAGTTTGTTTTTAATCAATTATAAAAGTTTCAAGAATATTTGTCATAAATCATCCCTTTTCAGTATTTAGAAATGAGATTCAGTAGAGAAGTCCGAACTTTGGCATCGGTTCTATTTGTAATGGATGAGGTAAACTAAATTCCCACTTATTCAATTCATCATTTAATAATAATATATCAGTGATTCTTGACAGATAATGTTCCTTCCAATTGTAATCTATGTACCATCTCTGGCATTTAATCAAGGTAAGGGAACTTTGAAGTTTGAACACATACTTTATAATTTAATAATTCTTAATTTCTTTTTTGTTTATTTTTAGTGACTGGCATTGATGTCCATTTAATTGGATCAATTGTGTGTATCATATGCGTCTTCTACACAGTAATTGTAAGTTTTATCAAACATTATAGTTATTTTATTAAAAAGAAAGTTTTTAAGTATTTAACTGTTTAAAATTCTAAACTTACTTATTGTTGCATTGTGAATCAGAAATAGCATGGAAAAGTTATATTATTAGATCTGCAGCCTCCAGCATCCTTTGTAGGGCAAAGGATATTTTCGCATCTTCAGAGAAATGCTTTTAAATCTATTCTTAGAGAGTAAATTAATTAATTTTATATTTAACACGGCAATATATTATTAACAACTTCAACAGTAATTCCAATTAACCGGAATAATATTATGCATGTGCATATTTAATAGATAACGTTATTCATTGCTGAGTTCTGCAACAAAATTTATTGTGGACATAAAAATCGAATTAAAAATCTTAATTGTAGTTTAGTTTTGCCATATTGACTGTTATGTAGTATTTACCATTTTTATCATTATTATTGACATCCATTGTGTGTGGTTTCGGCGAACTAAGGTCCTTATTCCTCTTTTCTTTGTAGTAAAATAATTATAGATCCTACCTCATTTGGAATTGCTATCTATTCTATTATCTCCATATAACCTACCGTACCAAATCAACCATCTCTTCGTCGAAAACATTAATTTCCATTTCATAATTTATTCCAATAACCAAATTTTCAGAACCAATTACCATAAATTTTCAGTATATTAAGTAGTAATAATTAGTAAGTATAATAGTTATATTTTCAGCATAATTTCGTTTTCAAGTAGAAATTCAAAGTTAATTAAGAAAACCACCAAATTACTTTAGGAATTCTGTAATATTTACGTTGTAATTAGGGTTTCTGGGTCTCGACAATTTTGCTATTCCCGGCACTCGAGACTGTTTTTTCCGAAAGTCCCGGGAATCCCGGATAGTAATTTTACATAGGCATCTAACACAAAAATCCAAATATTTGTTTTTAAAATTGCTTTAATTAATCCTCTTATCTTAATTGAACTTATTTAATGAAAAGCACAGCAGTACATAAATAAATTCTCCGATCATAAAATTATTTTTCTCGCTTTTATGCCATAACCTTTCCTGTTTAGTGTTGTATTGTTTCCCGGTAAGTTTTAAGTTACTCATAGCTTTTCTAAAACATTTTTCCTGAACATGAACATGATAAATATTATTAGCAATAGTTCGAATTGATATTCTAGCTCCTGCGACTTATTGAAATACATAGAATTTCACTCAAATTCTTTGTTTTGCAAAATTTTAAAGTAGATTGTTAATTTTTAATTTTTTTAGGTACAAGGTGCGATATCTTCTTCAATATTTTTTTAAACGTAATCTGTACATGCATTGTAAATATGGCCGTATGGCGTATGGCCCCACTAGAATTTGAAGTTTGTTTGGGGCAATAATTACAATGGCCGTTTCTACATTTTTAAACCGATTTGGTTTATTTTCATCTTGACGCTAAACAGAAAACATTTTATTTATAAATTTAATGGGTAAATAAAAGCCAGATGAAACAAATTCAGATATTTAGTAAATACACACTACTACGAGGGTGGTCCCAGAAGTACCCGACCTGACCAAGAGGTGGCGGTAGTTGTTTGAAAATATCACTGTATTGGAAAGTACGCAGTCTATAAAGCATGTTTCAAGTTTGAAAGCGCCACGTTGTTCAGTATTTGTTTGGCAGCCATCAATAGTGAACGTTGTCAGTGAATTTGTGAAAATGGAGAAAATTGGTCATCGTTATGTGATACAATACTTTTATTTGAAAGGCCTCAGCCCAACCAATATAAAAGCTGAACTGGATTCTACTCTGGGTGAGTCTGCTCCTTCGTTTACAACAGTTAAATTTTGGGTAGCTGGGTTTAAACGAGGCCGTACGAGCTACCAAGACGAGCATCGCAGTGGTCGACCAAATGAGGTGACGACTCCAGAAATGGTGAAGAAAATCCACAAAGCGGTACTTGATGATCGTCGACTGAAAGTGCGCGAGCTAGCAGACATTACGGGCATTTCAAAAAGTGCGGTACATCGCATATTATCTGAAAATTTGGACATGAGAAAGCTGTGTGCACGATGGGTGCCGCGTTTGCTCACACTCGAGCAAAAACAGTGTCGTGAAAATGTTTCAATTGAGTGTTTAGCGAAGTTTCACAGCAACAAAGCAGAATTTTTGCGCCGTTTCGTAACAATGGATGAAACATGGGTCCATCATTTCACACCCGAGACAAAAGAACAATCGAAACAATGGACTCAAAAGGGAGAACCGGCTCCAAAGAAGGCGAAGACCGTTTCATCTGCAGGCAAGGTTATGGCGTCGGTTTTTTGGGATGCGCGTGGAATAATTTTTATTGACTATCTCGAAAAAGGAAAAACTATCAACGGCCAGTATTATGCAAACTTATTGCAACGTTTGAGCGAAGAAATCAAGCAAAAACGGCCGCATTTGGCTAAAAAGAAAGTGTTGTTTCATCACGACAACGCGCCAGCTCACAAATCCGTTATTGCAATGGCCAAAATTAATCAATTAAAGTTTGAATTGCTACCTCATGCACCATATTCGCCACATTTAGCCCCCTCGGATTATTTTCTGTTCCCAAACTTGAAAAAATGGCTCAGTGGTCAAAGATTTTCCAACGATGAAGAAGTGATGTCAGCAGTTAATGGCAATTTTGAGGAGCAAGACAGTTCTTATTATAAAAAGGGTATCGAACTTTTTGAGCACCGCTGGGAAAAGTGTATAGAGCTGAAAGGAGATTACGTTGAAAAATAAATAAATCTTTTTCCAAAATTCTTGTGTTTTCTTTTCTTTGTTGGGTCGGGTACTTCTGGGACCACCCTCGTATAAGCAATTAATTATACTATTGTCATTACAAAAACTATCAAAATCTTTTTGGAATCCTTTACCTATTGAAAACGACCGGTTGTTAAAGACGTTTAGGTCTTTAAGAAGACTACCTTACCAGTTTATAAACAAGAGAGGAAATTCCGGATGGAGACCCTTTTTGAATAATATTGAATAGAAACAGCAAGTTTAGTTATAAAGAATACTGAGGCGAGGCACCATACCTAACGGTACTTTCTTACTGAAACTGATCCCCTTACCTTTTATTGATTGTTTATAGACAGGTTGTAAATAATTTGTGTGTGTTTGCAAAGACTGTTTAGTACTTAAGAAAAAGTGGTTTAGAACACCATCTGTGCAAAGCAACACACAAATAGAACCTTAATTCTAAAGTAAGAATTTTAATTAAATTATTTGTATACAAAAGTCCTGTGTCTCGAGTTGTTTTTCCCGGGATTCGAGACAACAAAAAATAGAGTAATTTCCGGGACCTGGGTCCTGGGAATTCTCGGGTCAGAAACCCTACTTGTAATGTATAAATTCTTTTTTTGTATATTTGATGCAGTACTACACAAATGTTTTAATGTTTTTCCTTTTTCGACATAAATTAATGCTTTTGTATTAATGATAACACCATCAGATTTTTCATTTAACTTATTTTCAGTTCACTTTTATCGCTGTAAATACCTATGTTCCAATTTTAATTTCACTTCTATAACAGTTTTTACAGTGCTTGAAAAACACACTTTATTTTTTCATATCTAAAACGTAATGAACTTTACTTGTCTTCTGTTCAAGACAAACTGACTTTACTCGTCTAATATTCCAGAACCTTAAATTATGTATCCTTAACTTAGGTCTAACCCACTCCTACAATGTTAACTGAATGATTACCTAACTATTATGCGACTAAGTATTAGGGTGGTCCAAAAAAATACAAGTTTCTCCGATTTTTCTGCCTATATATGTCTATATATATCTATATATATCTATATATATATATATTTTTATTTTTTTATTTCTCATAAAGTTCCTCACAATCGACTGACAGTTTCGAAGATCAATAATGTAGAGCGTATTTTCCATAGGAAATGGAAAATACATGTAAATGGCGAGCTCACCAGAAACTAAATTAAAAACGTAATTAAAAACCAAGAAGGTACAAAAAATTAACTTAACTTATTTCAGGATGGTACATTATTCTTGCAATTGCAAGATGTTTTACATTACTTAGGATTTGCTCTATACCCTACTAAACGGAGTTTTTTGTACGACTTCTTTGGATATTTTATTTGAAGCCTATCTCTATATTTACGTCGAAAATCATCGTCAGTTTGAACAACTTTCCAGGTTTTCTTTAAAATCCCTTTCACAATTGACCAGTACTGTTCGATATGTCAAAATTCTGGCACGTTTGGTGGATTACATTTTTTTTGGAACGAATCAATCTCGTTATCTTTGTACCACTTCCTAACGCCATCGCCATTAGAGTAGTGACAGGGTGCCAGAAGAGTGCCTTGGTATTGATATTGGCAAAATAAGTTTCTTCCGACATTCTTTCAGCTAAAATTCGGAATTCACTGTGCCAATAGAATTAAAGTTTCGGCTCCTCAAGCCACAAGAACTTGCCAAACCACAAAATTCTTGGTTAACTTAGCCTTCTTCTTTGACTTGCAGTGTTCCGGAGCATCCTGACGGTTAGAGGATGTCTAGTAGTCCTCAACAAGTTTTTTTTAGAACTTTTGCAACAGTAGTAGCAGTATAGTATTTTGGTAGCTCTACTCTCTGAGCTATTAAGTTGACGTACACTAAAACCCAGATTTTCATTAAAAATGTGATAAATCAATTTTCGGTGTTCTAGTACTGACGTTGAAATTTTGACAACGACTATATTAATCAAAACGTGATTGTCATATGTTATTCCAAAGCCTATTAGACAACTGTTGTCAAAAGGTCACTTCCAAATTTAACACTCAGCAGAAAATAAGTTTATAACAGGAATTTTATAAAGAAAGACTTTATAATAATGTTTTTGTCATTACAACAAAACAGAAAAATGATTAGTTACAATATGACTGGAATTATAGATTACATAACTCGTTCAACTTACATGAAATGAAATTGAAACTATTAAATAAGTAAATTATATAACAAATTACCTACTATTATCATTAATACAATTATATAACTGGGATTCATTCTTAATGTACTTCTTACAAAAAATACTGTACTGTAATTCTGTAACTATTACGGGAAGTACTGTAATTGGGTATTCGATATTGAACTCCCATTTGTAAATAAATACAAAAAAGTTTAGTTAAAAGTTTGTTAAATAAATGACAGATTATTTTACATAAATAAGCCACGTTTAATAAGTAAAAAACTCAACAAGTTTTGCAAATTTAAATAAATATTTAAAAAATTCTAATTCAGCAAGAAGAATTCTCGAATAGATCTGAGAAAGATTAATTGAAAAACATCTCGTGAAGGTTTTTATTTACTCAATTGATTTAAGAACAATAATATCCAACTACTGCTTATCATTTTGGTGTGGTATAGTCCACGTACCTGTAATTAAATCAACAATATCTACAGTTCCAAAGTTTTGAAACATTAAAATTCCAGATTATTATGGCTTTAGATTTTTAAATATTTGACCACTGACATTTCTAATTTTATGTAAAAGTTTTTGAGGTTTGAGAGATCCAGAGTGTCTAATTTTCAGATGTTTACAGTTGCAATGTTTTAAGAAAAACTCGGTTTTGTAAGACTTTAGAACTCCAAATAGAGATTCAAAATACCCAATCTTTACTTCAGAGACTAAAGAGATTTAAGACTTCAAAGTGCGTACTTTTAAAGGTTTTAGAACTCAACATATCAGTTAACTAATTAAGGCCCAAAACTTATAATAATTTCTGTATCTAGGACATTCAGTTCCCAAAACCAAATAGTTTAAAATGTCAAAAGATTTTAGAGTTTCAAACTTAGAAAATTCAATTTTATTCTGTTTTTGGAATGTTTACGTCTCGAACCTTATTCTGAAAGTTTCAAAGACTTATAGTTTACTATTGTACAAGTTTTAAGTTTTAAAGTTTCTGAATTTCTAGACTTCAAGCTGTAGAGTTGGTATCAGTAAACCTTGTAAGTGACAGACTTTCATCATTTCAGACATTTATGGCTTCAAACATCCACGAATTTATAGACTTCTGAAGTTGATAATTATTTTCAGCGAATATGGGACATTAAAATAAAATCAATCAATTTACGAAATAACCCTTGCAGAACACTTAAAACTTCTAGTGTTCAGTTTCAAATAGTGACTGTCTTTGAGTTTCAGGGATTGAAGCTCTCGATTGTTCACGTTGAAGAAGTTCACAAACTTTTGAAACAATTAACCATTCAAAGATTTAGATTTTTAAGGCTTGGGAAATTTAGAGGCTGCACTTTTGAAAGATCATAGTACTAAAATTTTCTAAAAGTTAAAAGTTTAAAAGTTTCCATCGTAATTTTACCATTTTACAGTTTTATATTTTTAAAACTCCAGAGTTCAGCTTCAGAACTTTACTTTTGAAATTCCCATAGCTTCAAAATCTCAAACTTTTGATATTCTACATTTTCAAAAGAATTTGAATTGTCAAAGCGTACAATTTGAATTTTTTTAGTTTATAGAAACCGGAAGTTTTATAAAACCAAGCTAACAGTAAATAACAATAAAATTTTGAAACTTGGAAGTTTCAAAGTGCTGTAATTTTAACCGAATTATATGTGATATTCCCAATATCTTTTAGAGATCATTGCAAAAGAAAAACGATTAGACTTAACCGACTGTTATTATAGAAGGGTACAGCTATGATATATGATCTTTTAGAAGACGTTTTAAACACAAAAGTGATATTTATTAAAATAACAACTTGTGTTAACATAATATACTTAAAAACTGTGATTATTCAAATAAGTAAATAGTTGAATTGTATTTAAATATCTTCATTCTATCTCTTTGAATTCCATGTAGGTATGTAATACTGAGCCTCTCAGTTTTACATAGGGAATTTCTTCTGGAAGAATGCAAGAATGTGACAAAACCTTCAATCCGTAAAATCGCTATTGAAAACCTAAAATATTTTGGAACAACATTTGCAATTTAATTATTTTACAAGAACCTGTAATGAATCAGATGGTTGAGAAGAGGCTATTTGGTCATAATATCCTATGCATACCTTTTATCTTGTTTCAGTCAATAGTAGCAGTTATCTCTTTTGAATAAATGTATATCTTTTTAATTTATCTCTAATTAAATATTGTTAGATTTTTCATTACCCATTTTTTTAATGCAGGGCGGCTTAAAGGCAGTAGTTTATACCGACACATGGCAGATTATAGTAATGTTCATATCTGTCATAGTTATAGTAGTTTTGGGTACAATTTCTTTGGGAGGACCAAGTGTTGTGTGGAATCGAAACCATGAAGGGCATAGAATTATATTTGACAAGTAAGTACTAATAATAATAATAATACACTTTTTTTTAGGTATTAGTGAATACTTAGTTAAATAATAATTAAATATAAATTAATAATAAAATAGTAACAATATTCATACGACACTTAATTGTTAATTGTTTATTTGGATACTGTTTTGAGATTTGGTCATTTTTATTAATGTTTAATATTTGCCTTGAGTGAACTACTGCTTGTGCTCCATGCCAACTCTCATGAAACTTCTATTAGGAGATTCCTTTGCAGCACTTCGTTAACTCCCCCAAAATTCAAAATTACTACAATTATGATGTAATTACTCTTTTGTTCTGCGAATTAAATACAATTATAATGATTGCTGTTACTTACCTAATTTCTTAATATCTCTGTTTATTTTTTGGAAATAAAACACTGAATATGAATAAAATATTGAAAAAAGTACAACTCTGTTGGATATCAATATTAAATAGTTTACTGTTGAACATGTCTTATAAATTTTTAAATACTCCCGTCTTACTCATCATCATACTTAACACTAATTACTAAAATTATAAAATAATACATGCATTAATAAAGTGTTTAAAATGTAAAATTGTTTTAAGTTACCTTATATTAATTATTAAAACAAACTGCGAAGTTTTTTACATTCACACGCAGTAAAAAGACGTGAACATATTTGCACTAACAAGTCTCCAGTTAGAACTGTTAAAACTTTGCAATTTGAAAAGTTACTAAAATTAGCAAAAATTTCAAAATCTTACATATCTAATCTTAATGTAGGTACTATTATTTATGTTCAGATGCCTGTTTTTGGTCTAGTGAAGTTATTTAAAGATTTGTAAATTTTTGAAATTCCTATCAATTTAGTAACTTTTTGAAATTGCAAAGTTTCAACAGTTATAACTATAGTCGAAGTCAAATACAGCAGACAGCTGATTGTTTAAGTCAGTTTTTGTTAGTATCGTTATTGCACACACGGTTTCCTTGTTCAATACACTGTTAAGTGGATAATTCGTTTTGTTTAGTCTAACTAGAGTAACATGAACACTAACAAACATTTTTTACCAATTTAGATCACTTTTTAACGGCTTTTCTTCTCTTAAAAAATTAAAATTAGAGTGGATTTTGGTATACTTTTAAAGTAGAATTGAATATTCAATCTATATTCATTTTTCTTATGAGAAAGACAGTATAAATAAAACTGAGATTATTCATAGTGGTAACTAGGCCAATTTTTAACAGTTCTCATTTTAGTTTTAGCCCAAGTCTGTATGAACGTCATACTGTTTTTGCTGTGATAACCGGAGGTATAATCTATTGGACTGCCTTTAACGGTGTCAATCAAACTATGGTCCAAAGATATCTGTCTCTTCCAACAGAAAGAGAGTCGAAAATGTAAGTTTTTCCAGTTTCTTTAACACACAAATATGAATATTATTGAATTTCCAGATCAGTATTTTTATTTACTGCGGGTGTGTCCGTGTTTGTCTCTTTATGTGTATATTCTGGACTTCTTGTTTATGCTACTTATTATAAATGTGATCCTTTATCATCTGGCAGAATAATGCAGGAAGATCAATTGCTTCCTTTGTATGTGATGGAAACAGTTGGACACTTACGTGGAGTACCTGGTCTTTTTATAGCTGGCGTTTTTGGAGCTGCTCTTAGGTAGATATTAATTGATATCATTTTTTTAAATTAATCTCATCCATGCATAATTCCAGTTCATTAGCTGTAATTCTTAATTCAACTTCAGCGGTGGTTTTAGAAGATTTCGTTAAAGGTTGCTTGAGGATACGTGTTCAAGAAAGAACAGCAACCTATCTTGTAAAAATTGTTGTATTAACACTTGGAGCAATATCGATAGGATTCCTCTTTGTTGTGGAGCATATTAAAGGAATCCTTGTGGTAAATTGAAAAACTACAAATTAACGGATTTAATTTTTTTGTATGAAGATAAAATGATAATATTTTAGGGAGCAACATCTCTTTCTGCGATAGCAGCAAGTACAACATTTGGAATCTTTACTTTAGGAATGGTAGTTCCATGGTCCAATTCTATAGGTGCTATTGTGGGGGCAACCATGGGAACTATTATGACTGGTGTCATTGCTTTTGGAAGTCAATATTCAGTTGCTATTGGGGTTGTTGCTATCCATAAATTACCAATTAATATAGATCGATGTTATGAAGATTATGGAATGAATGCAAATATTACTGAAGTTGTAAGTTTTGTAGAATGTATATTAATGAATGTTCACAGTTGCTTGACAATGTAGTTAGCTGTGATAAGTGTGATAATTTATCATTTTCTTCAATTTATCTTCAATCTTTTAAATTGAACTTGGATTTGATTTGAAGAGACTCTGTAACAATGTAACACTATACCAAGTGTTCCATTAAAAAAATTAAACTTTTAATCAAATGCGAGAAAATGATAAATGTGGCAACAACAACGCATCATTTTTGATCTTGAAATTTGTTTTACTTGAGCAAGTCTCCAGATGATGAATTTGTTCCATACTATATAGGGTATAGGGCAGTGGTGGCGAACCTATGACCCGCGGGTCAGACAGTGACCCGCGAAGGCTTTTTAAATGACCCACGCGATGATTTTTATAAACTTATTTTTTATATCATAAAAAAGGGAACAGACAATAGAAAATATTAAAAAATATGAATATCAATGTCGAATTTATAAAAAAAATATTTCCAAGACTGATTTTCTATCATTTCTAATATTAAGAAACTATCTGAAAATAAGTAACAACGGATTTCACTTAGAAAGACCAGCGGGGGTTCATTTTAAAGCTTGAAACCTATATTTTCGAATATCACATGTCTCCTATTTGAAAAAAATTATATTTGATCCCTAAAATAGGGAAACACTTACCCAGTTAAAAAAAATTAAAAGTTGAAAAAATTAGAGAAAGAAAAATTTTTTTAACGGCATTGCATTCTTCGTCAAAGAATACATAAATTTTGTCCACTGCGTTTTTTTTTCTAGAGTGCTTCAATTTCGAGTAAAATTGAGAACAATTTGTCATTTTTGAAAGTTTATCATTTTTTTCATCGAAAATGGTGTCAGATATAAAAAAAATGATACAGTAAAAAATGCTTATTTTTACTCAATGAATACGAATTTTTTTAATTTTTTTTAACGGCATCGTATTCTTCGTCAAGGAATACAGAAATTTTGTCCACTGCGTTTTTTTTTCTAGAGTGCTTCAATTTCGAGTAAAATTGAGAACAACAATTTATCATTTTTGAAAGTTTATCATTTTTTTCATCGAAAATGGCGTCAGATAAATGCTCATTTTTATTCAATGAATAGGAATTTTTTAATTTTTTTTAACGGCATCGTATTCTTCGTCAAAGAATACATAAATTTTGTCCATTGCGTTTTTTTCCTAAAGTGCTTCAATTTCGAGTAAAATTGAGAATAACAATTTGCCATTTTATGAAAGTTTATCATTTTTTTTCATCGAAAATGGTGTCAGATAGAAAAAAATGATAAAGTAAAAAACGCATATTTTTACTCAATGTATATGAAAACATTACATGAATGAATTACAGGCCGATTTAAAGCGATTTTGAAAATTGCGGTTATAGGTGTTGTGTTATCTCTAGGCTTGAATAATAGAATTTAAACCTTCTAAAATGATGAAAATTTTCAAAATCGCTGTAAATCGGTCTGTATCTTTTTCCGTCTGTATTCATCGATTAAAAATAAGCATTTTTTACTCTTATCAATCTTTTTCTATCTGACGCCATTTTGATGAAAAAATGATAAACTTTCAAAAATGGCAAATTGTTGTTCTCAATTTTGCTCGAAATTGAAGCACTCTAGGAAAAAAAACGCAGTGGACAAAATGTATTCTTTGACGAAGAATGCGATGTCGTTAAAAATTTTTAAAAATATTTCTTTTTCTAATTTTTTCAACTTTTTAAATTCTTTTTGGAACTGGATACGTGTTTACCCTGTTTTAGGGGTCAAATATATTTTTTTTCATATAGGAGACATGTGATATTCGAGAGCAGAGGTTTCAAGCTTTAAAATGAGCCCCCCGCTGGTCTTTCTAAGTTGCGCTAATTTTTGGACCTAGCCGGTGGTTGAGTTCGGAAAGAATCACCCATATATGTGTTTTTCTTTATTTCTTGTTCATTCAAATACTCAGTGCAGAGGCGCCACTGACCATGGTGTCACCTAGTGCGGCAATTCATGCTATGACCCCATTGATGTCAATTTTTTGACGTCGACCTTTATTTTTTGCTCTTCACTTGCAAAAGTAAAAGTTGTAAAACAAAAAGGAAACGTAAACCTTTTTAGAGGATTTTAAAAGTGAGAACCAAAAAAAAGGTCAACTGTCAAGTTTTTCTGTTAACAAATTGTCGGTGTTTCAAAATTCTTGGTATCCTTTTTACACCCCCCCCCCCTTCAAGTGACGCCACTTACTTAGTGACGCACGGGCTGGTATTAAAACAAATAATGAACAAAATTTGACCCACTTCTCAAAAAGGTTCGCCATCACTGGTATAGGGTATATCAGCCAACCTTACAGATAAAAATCATATCCTACTACACTCTCAAGAATAAATAACTGTGAACGGATTATATGAAATGATTTTCTTATTTATTCAATTAATCTTCTTGAAGCACTACCCTGACGAATCTCATGTATTCCCGTTGTTTCGACTATCCTATCATTGGATTACGCCCATAGGCATACTCACCACTATAGTAGTTGGAACAATTGTAAGTTTTATAGTAGGTAAAACTGATTTGAAAAAATTGGATCCGGATGTGATCTCGCCCGCAGCACAGTGGTTATTACCGCCGGAAGCGCAAAGATTTGCCGGATCTGCAGCTAGAAGGACTAGAAATGCAGGTAGAGAGGATGATAGAAGGTTAATGCAAGAAATTACAGTATCAAATTTTAATCTAAGGGTAAGTCTAAGAATAACGATTTTGTGCAATCATATTACTGAGTTTTTATTTTCCAGGAAACACCAGAATCGAATAATGCAAGATGACAAACTTAGTATAAGTGTAACAGCTAGGCCAATCTCTCTTTTTTTAATAGATGCGTATTTTTAATGTAGTATTTTCTGAACGTATGTACTTATTTATAGTTTTTTGCCATCTATTTTATATGTTATGACTTAAATTATAAACATGAATCTACAGTATGTTGTCTACAATAAATATTTTATGATGTTTTTAACTTAGTGTTTAGATTCCGAGAAAGAATCTAGAATAAAGAACGTTTTCTAAGGTAACAGTCTTTACTCCATTGACCCTAATTGATAATGATGACCAAGGGCAACCACATGGTTGCTGAATGGGTAGTTAAGCGCACAATTTCGTGTAGTCGCATGTATACCTAACCGTACCGTAACCTACCGTAATTTTATACCTATACATTCGACTACACGAAATTGTGCAATTAACTACCCATTCAGCACCCAGTTGGTTGGGCTTGATGATGACCATTGGATATAGCTTTACTGGGTGACTTATGTTAGAGAGATAAAGCGAGTAACTGATACTCGCCCTCAAATTTCGTCAAAAGAAACTTTTGGTATAACATATTTTTGTAAATCCTCAAATCCCGTTCATCTTTACAGTTGAACTCAAAATCCTAGTTAACCCTCAGCTCTATTGACGTCTCTTGAAACTAAAGTAGTGGTAATTATTTCTTGTGGAACTGTCTTGATTAACATAATTTGATGATTGATGAACACAATGGATTGCTTAGAGTACTTAGACATTGCCTTTTACTTCGGTTGTTTGACAAATCAGTTTTTTTCTTCTGATGACTCCTAACGTGCTTAGAAAATGTTTGGATGACACTAAGTCATAGAACTGCATAAGCAGACCCTCTGATATAGTCTTTGAACAATGAGATCTATCTGTTCACGACGCAGTAAAGTTTTGTTACGTGTGAGTTGACTGCATATTCCCACGCCGAAGTTGTATCCCATCCAACGAATACAACATGGTGAAGACGGTTTACGGAACATTCAACCCCCACCCTTGGCGTTTTAATTTGAACCAATTCATCCCCGAAGAGTACGACGCATAGAATACATCATGAGGTTATTGTCAAATGAATCCTGGACATTCGTGGTAATCCTCTCGCCCCTATCTGTGAGATAAGAACCTACCGTCATACTGTATGGGTATTATCTATAATTTGTTTTTAGGCTTGCACCCCTTAACAAGCGAAGTTCCCCGTTAATACCTGACTGTACTTAGGTTATTCATTTGACTTGCTTCCACAGTATTTATTACGGCTAAATGATGTGGGATCACTTCTTATATCACATCCCTTTGAACTGTACTGAACGATTCGCCTGAAGGCCCTGTTGAGATACTTCGCTTCATGGTTCACCTTGCGCACTGCAAAGTTAACGAGATTTAAAAAGATCACCTATATTACTACAGACGTCGAACTATCTTCATACTGTCATTCGTTATAACGGAAACGAAAGCCGGCCAGGAGGCTAGTTCGCAGTGTTAACAGGGAGTTCCTGTATATTGTGGCGACCAAACAAAACGTTAGATTCTGTTTTATTTTTTACTTCATTTGCTACTGATTTCCCAATTGTGCTTGTTGCTTCTGTCAATTGTGGCCAACCTGGCCACCGTTACTCTCGATGCACCGATGCAGATCCCGTTTTTGTTATAAGTGTGGCCACCCAGGTATTCCCAATCATAATTGCTATACCTGTTGCTCTAATTTGGAAAACTTTGAAGAGAGTCGCTGAAAGATGGAGTAAGCACAGGGTAAGTAAAGTTCAGAGGTAAAGAATTTCGCAAATTTGCTCCTTAAACTTGCGAAATTTTTAATTAGAACATGTATTATATTCTTGATACTTTGAATTAAATGCAGGTTGACATGAGAGCTATATTTATGCTTTAGTTTGTGAAGATAATGAATGTGCTGATTGGAAAAATATAACATTCTTGGTTCTTGTTTATTTATTGTTGCCTTGGATACTAACTTCACTATCCGAGACATGCTAATCACCACAGTACGGGTCTCGTATAATACCAACTATCACCCGTAGGCTAATAATGTTAAACGTGTTAACCGTAACGTGAAGTGCATGCTTCGTTCTTATGTTAAAGATAATCACAGAACATGACCACATTATGTTCCACAATTATGATTTGTTCTATTTCTGCCGTCCAGTAAACCACGGGGATGACGCCAAATTTTATTAACTTTTATAGATAGTTGCCTTTGAAAGGTGCGGAAAAAGAATTTGTGTTGTCGGCCTCTTAGATGATTAAGGTTGCTGCTAGGATTGCATTAGAAGGGCTACTCAACGTAGTGCCTTTTCGTCGCACTTAAAGATTTCAATTGAATCAGCAGATATGCTGCCGAGTTAGTTCCTAGGTATATCAAACATTTTTCCATTACCAAGATTGTTTCTCCCTAGATGTATAGAAGTTATTAGATAGATCTTTTTCTCTCACTTTTTTGGTTATGTGATAAATAGACAAAACTTTAGTAAGGTTTATTAGAATATTTGCATTGCTGTACGATTTAAATTAAAGGTAATTTATTTGCGGAAAAAGTATTTCGTAAGTAATATTTAATTTTTATATTTTTTAACAATCAGTAGGTGCACTCTCGCAAATAATGTTGGCGGGTTACGGAACAACAATTATGCGGTGGTAAACTCCAGGCCCTATAAGTTCCAATGTACGTCCAATAATCTCAAATGACGTTATTAATTTAGTGTATTTACATTCTTTGTATGAGTAGAGTAAGTATTTATGTATATGCAACCAGTTTAGTACGTATCAGTATATGTATGTATTGCGGTGGTATCAAATCACCTCATTGAAAATTTTATTAACGACAGAACGGAAACGTCAAAACAAACATTTCACATATCTGATTTAAATCAAAAGAAAGACATGCTATGTCATAAGCATAATTAATATAAAGGCTATACATAGGACCACAGTTAGGTTAATTAATATTTAAATTAAAAATTAAGAATAAAAATTTTATGCAAACATAACCTAGATTTCTTATGCGTAATAAATAGGTTTCATTTTTAGAAAAAGGATATCATTCAATTAGATTGTTTGATCATAAATATGTTTATGCAACCCAAGTTACACCTTGGGATGTTTACCCCACTTGTAAGGAAGAAGTAATTTCCTCATTCAATTTTAGAAATTACGATGTTCAACGTTAGTTAAATTTTTCTATTTTCCAGGAGACCAGACCAGCCAAGTTTCACGTTGTTAATTAACTGAAAATAGATAAATTAGGTCAATCTTGTTATGACTTATATAATACAATTAATTTTTGAATTTGGTTATAAAATTTCTGACCATCTCAATTACTGAAGGTTTTTAATCTCGTCGTTCGTTTCATTGTGACTCTTATTGACTCTTATCCTATTTTTCCTCACCATTGTTTTGATGTAAGTGCTTGGAGTACTGTATGCTGGACATTTTGATCATAAATTAATTAATTTTGAATCAATATTTCAGCTGGAACTTGCAAATGCATTAATTGGTTTATTCATTGTAGTTTCTTACTGTAAAAATTTATGTTTGTAGTAAATTGTAAAGATTGTTTAAATAAATTCAGGTGGATTTATTTTCATCATCGAACTTTGTATCGATATTTTAAAAACAAGAAATCAGCTGACAGGTTCCGTCGCAGGGTTACCAATAAAGGATTAATATTTAGAAGGAAACTATTTTGTAACATACCAGGTTGGTCATAATAAATGGTTTTCGTTAATCTCATCAATAATAATTAACTTTTCATCCTCAATAATATAAAGTTATTTGGTGTAGTTTACAAGGTTCTTTTGAGAATTTATTTTCAAGTAAATAAAACAATTTAATTTCTTTTATTAAAATTTATTTTTATTAGACAAACAGTTTTATTTATAAATAACTTTTGATTTGTGTTGGTCTGTTCAAATGAATGACCGTATTGGCCCTATGTCAGTCCATTACAACTATTACTAACATTTGAGCAAGCCTGAGAATTTATTTCTCAATTATTAATTGTATTAATTTGAATAATTTTTTTTACATTGACTTTCCATTCGAATTTTTATTTCGTTCTTTAAATAAAGTTTATGTGTTTTTTCAAATTTACATATGTGTTTAATTGATGCAAATACAAGCATCCAGTTTTCTTTTCTTTTGAATTCAGAGTTTAGCAGCGGTTGTCCAGCTTGCAGGAGCTTTAGTGTTTACAACATAAGTTTTTCTTCCTTTCCAGGCATAAGAATTAATAAGAGTCTCATAATTCAAATAATTTTGCTTTACTGAGTAAACCTGAGCTAGCTGAGTGGAATAAAGAAAAATATCTGTGGTGTATTCTCATTTTAATCCACTGCATCTAATTTATGTTTATATCTGAAACGGTGGACATATTGTATTTTATTTTACTTTTACAGATCATCGCATATATTTTATGCTTGTCCCGAACATTATTAGTTAAATACAGCGCAGTATATACAAATAAAAATCAAAATCGATTATAGATTGATATGTAAAATTTACATACAAGATTGCATGTAAAAAACAATAACTCAAAAAAGCCTTTAAAACAAGCACACTTATATTTATTTTTGTCAAGTTTACAAAAACCGCCCTTATAGAATTTGAAAAGATTTCTGATGATGTGCATCGGAACATACAGGGCTCGTTGTTACTCGCATGCAATGACGATGACAATCGGGAAGCATAGGCGAACTGATCGTGGTGTGTCACTTAGTGACACACGTGCGTGCGAGACCAAAGCTAGCTTATCAACTTCAAAGTGCCGCCAAGCAAGTGAATTTGCTGTATATTTTTATGTTGTGATTAAAGTAATTAAAGTAATGGACTAATTGATTATTATTTATGATTTATTATTATATTATTAAAAGTAGATAATAGTTACAAATATATTATTAATTTCATTTATCGTGTTTACATTGTTTCTTTGTTTACATACCTAAATAAAAACTTTTTGTGTTTCTACTGTGAGATATTGTGTTTTTTTCTATTTGGTTTATGCTGCGTTGAGCGGCGGCTGTTTACTTTGTAGCAGACGGTTGCCGGATACTAAATAAATATTTTCTGGTTATTGTTTTGTTTTAAAAATCTAGAAATAGCGGGACTGCCTAATAACATCCAGAACTAGCCGGCCAAGAAGTACCCGTTGTATTGCATCTTAATGGTTAACTAGTCGGTTTCCTGGGGACAAATAAAGAGTAATACCTCGGAATTCGCCTTTTGGGCACCGATTTTGGTGCTTTTTTTTAATTGTAGGTGATCGACTGTATTTCAAAGTCTAACTGTTACATTTGTACGCTAATGCCCTGTTTAATTGAAATTAACAAATTATAATTTTTTCGATAAGGGGCTAATTAATAATTAAATAATTTCATCAAATTTTTATTATAATTGAATAAAATTAGGTACTTATAGCTTTTTGGGGTCGCAGATTACGAATCAGCCCAAAGTGTAAAATGGCGGCTGCAAAATAGCCACCGAGGTCAAAAATTTAATATTTGAAATTTCAAATGAAAAATAGTATTAGGGATTTTTATTGTGAAATTGTGGCAATTTCCTTCTTTGAATTTTAAGTGTGTGGAAGCTATAATATTTTTTCTGTTGGGTTTAGTTAGCGTTTATAGTTTAACGTAGATGAGTTTGTATTCCACTGGAAATCTATCTATTTGGTTAGGATTTATTCATCATTTAATTTCAAAGTATTAGATAAAAGAAGAAAGAAAGAATAAGAGATGGTTATATCATGTTCAGAGACTCCCAATAGGAAGGGCAGCCAAAATTTTCCATAGGTATTAGAAGAAGAGGAAAACCTAGGAAGAATGAATTAACGCAGTAGAAGGTATAAATAAGCTGGGTATAAATAACTGCATAGAGGTTGCAACACGCAGAAAGTAGTTAGTGAAGAAATATTGCAAAAAAAAGCCTCAAGACCCAAAGGGCTTGTAGTGTTTTTATATATATTGTAACGAATAGTAAACCCACATATGATGTCATCAAATATTCTAGATGTATGAGTCATCAACTGTATGACTCATCAATAACACGTGCAAGTATGACTCATCGACACGCCTCATCGACGTGATTTATCGGCAGCTGCGTGTTTGACTCAGCAACACGTCATCGAACATTCTAGATGTATGAGTCATCGTATGAAAGATATAAATTGAGTCGCGAGTAGAAGGGAGTTAGTTAATGTTTATCCGGCGTCGCACACTGGTAGAAATTGCCGATCTAGGCGTTCAAAAATAGTGTTACTTATTGTGACCCATCTGTTTGAAATTGTAATAAATCACTTTTTAGAAGATCAAATAGCTGGATACCACACTTTTTGTTTTCTTAGAAATGTCAGTGCCCTTGCATGAATGGGGTTAAGTAGGTATATAAACCCTGACCGTAATTACATCTTTCTCAGTGTACTTTTAAGTGCAATAATCAACAGTGCCTTTCTGTTTATTAGTAAAGATTTTTCTCTTGAAAGTGTTATGGCTGTATCATCTGAAGGTAAGACTGTCATTCTGTATTAAATATAATATTTAAATAAAAGCTCCAGTATTGTTTAAATTAGTTTTATTGTTAGTCATTAAAAATAATATTACAATTTGTACTGTGGAACTTTGATTAAGCTTACACTTTTTGGCAACAACTTGCAATAGGTTTTGTTTTTTTTATTCGATAATATATTTATCTGCCTCTTTGAGGGTGCATAATCACTTGTCATAATATGTCATAATTATTTTGTATGATTTCTTTTAGTTCCGGTCAATGGAATCGTGCGGCGGGAGTTGGTAGATGTGTGGCGAGATCGAGCAAACAAGGAAAACAGAATCGACGTGATTTACACATATATAGTAAAGAAGCTTCACCTGGACAATTTAATGGACAAATCCGAAGACACTTTAAGAAAAAAATGTGTAAACATTTGCAAGCAAATGCGCCAGAAGTGGCAGGAATGTCATTCAAGTTTAAGTAATTTTAAGCACAAGTATACTCATTGGCTTGAAGGCTATTTCATGTTTGAAAACCTAATTCAACAAATTCCGAATACGTCGACATCAAGTAAAGCAGTCGGAAGACCACGAACGAATTTTTCTGAATCGTCTCAGGTTACAAAACGTCGAAGAATTCAACCGTTACTAGGGGTAAGCACGGAAGAGCTAAGTTTTGCTACGCAAGTCAGTTTACGTGATAAAGGTTTACGGACCGCAGCAGCCATGGTGAAGAAGATTTCAGAGTCTCCAGAGGAAGCTCATCAATTAAAAAAGTCAATTTCGCAAACTATTAAAACCCCAATCAAACTTTCGCCAGACCAGGCTTTAGCTTCATTTATCCACAAAAGACTTACGAAGGACCAATATATATTAATACATAATGAGACAAAGAAACAAAATGCAGACATATATCCCATCTACGATGACTTATTATTAGCTAAAAAGCGTTGTTATCCTGAAAATATCATAGTGACTGATGTTTCAGCCGAGGTAAGGTTACAGTCACTACTAGATCACACCGCTCGCCGGTTAATGTTCGTACAAAAGGATGTTTTGGTACAAGCGAATCCATCAAGTGTAACTGCTATCTACAAGTGGGGGTGTGATGGTGCAGCCGGACAAAGATATAAGCAGGGATTTACAACTGCTGACGAAGAGCAAATTCAGTGTGATGACTCATTTTTATTCGGTATTTCGTGTGTACATCTTAGGCTTGTTGGTAATAATTACGCAATTATCTGGCAGAATCAACGCCCATCATCCACTTCATTTTGCCGCCCAATTAAACTTCTGTTTAAAAATGAAACTGACCAGTTGGTGCTGAAAGAAATCGCTGTCATTAAAGAACAAATATCTCAGCTTATCCCAACAAAAGTATCGATTGATGACTGCGTTTGCGAGGTAACGCACTCTTTGCATCTTACCATGATTGACGGCAAAATCTGTAATATCCTTACAGAAACTCCATCTTCAAAATGTTTTATTTGTAAAGCAAACCCGAAAGCAATGAATGATTTGCAAAGTCACTCTCAAAGAAGCCCAAATACGGAAGCACTTACTTTCGGTTTTTCAAGCCTGCATGCTTGGATAAAGTGTTTCGAAGCCATACTACATATCGGTTATAAACTTGACATTAAAAAATGGCAAGCACGACACAATGACAAAGAAACCGTGCAAACGCGTAGAAAGATAATTCAAGATAGGCTACGTAGAGAAATAAATCTCCTCGTTGATATTCCCAAACCTGGTTTTGGAACAACCAATGACGGAAATACAGCGAGGAGATTCTTTGCTAACCCTACATTAGCCGCAGAAATAACAGGCGTCGACGAAACATTAATTTACCGATTATCAATTATTTTACGAACCATAGCTTGCGGTTTAGAAATTGATAGCAAAAATTTTGGAAAATACGCATTTGAAACGGCAGAACTTTATGTGTCTTTATATAACTGGTATTATATGCCACCAACGATGCACAAACTATTAATACATGGGGAGGAAATTATCAAATCAGCCATCGCTCCTATTGGTCAGATGTCTGAAGAAGCTCAAGAGGCAAAGCATAAGGACATTAAACGCTTTCGGAGGGATAATACAAGAAAGATTTCCAGAGAAGCGACAATGGAAGATTTGATGAACATGTGTCTTATTACATCAGATCCTGTGATTAGTAGCTTGCTACATCGACCATCTAAAAAAAGCGGTCCATTACCATCAGATGTAATTAATATGCTTAAACCTTCTTATAATGAAATTGAAGTACCATGTGATACCGAATCAGATAACGAATTCTAGTGATTAGATATATAGTTATAGTTACTTATTAATTAAGTAATAGAGCAAAGTAGGCAATTTGGTGAGAACCTGTAATTTTTACGTGAATTTATTTTGCAGGTGTCTTATCCATGCAAATGGTAAGACACTTGCGAAAGCAATCCAAGTAAATGTGACAGATTCCGTGGTGACAAGCTTTTTAAGTTTTATTGCCAAATAACCTAATCACCAAATTACCTTTGTCCAATTACCTTTCTTATAAGTAATGTTGTATGATAGTTACTCGTTTAATGTTATTATTTTAATCATTTAGTGTTTTAGCAAAATGTTTTATATTCCTGTGTTCTTTTGGCAAACTAATTGCGTAATTAGACATGCGTTCATTAAAGAACTATGTATATAATATTGCTTTATGAGTATTTTTGAAATGTTTTACACGAAACAGTATTTTTAGTTACTAAACTACCTACTAATAAATTAGAGATGATAATCGAAGGTAAATATTGTTTATTTTTAATAATAATGAGACTCAATAACATGTTTTATTATGAAAATACTCCAACAGTTAATTTTGAACGGCTAGATCGGCAATTTCTACCACTGTGCGTCGTGTTGAAATGTACTCTGAATAATTAGTTAATACATAAATAGTTTTTATATAAGTAGTCCTCAAATAAATTTGTAAATACCTAGCATTTATTTAAATGCTTTAGTTTGTTAAATAGTTTATAGTTATAGTGTTTTTAATTAAGTGCATTGTAAATAAGCTTTTCTTTATTAATAGACGATTTTAAACAGCATTTTTGATTACTATTTTAAAAAGAACGTTACAATATCAAACCGTGAAATAACTTTTCAACCAATAACTCTGAAATTTTAAAAATTCGACAAGAAAATCTCTTAGCTTTTGTCCTCGAGTTTATTAAGCCAAGAATATTTAAAATTTATAAAGAAAATTCTCTCGGATTAAAAACAAACACATACAAAATTAAAAACGTGATCTTTTGAGTATTTTTGCTTTTAAAATGATTCCATTTATTATTACAGATTCATCGTGGCAGCTTAATAAGGCCGTGTTTTAATTACTACATTATTGAATACCAATGCGCTTGAGAAGTATTAATTAGAAGTTTAGTAAATATTAAAACTTTGCTAATGAACTGTAATTGAGTTTGTTCTGTTAATGAATATATTGATTGCACAACCCTTTAAATTTACAGAGTACTTCTTCATTTAAACACGCTAAATTAAGCTTTTATTTAGTTATTGTTCCATGTGAAAAGGGGAGCAAATCTGATTAAAAACAATATGGTTAAATAAACAAAAAGTATTATTAATGCAAAAAGTATAGAAACTTGATTAACAACTCAACCTCAGATTATAAACTGTAAGGTTATTTTATCAACTAGTACATATAATAATATTTGCATGTGCAGGTTTTTTCTATATTATTTGTTTAAGCAAATATTGGGTCGTGTACTTTCAGGAACATCTTGTGCTGTACTTAATGTTAGTTCCCCTTGGTTATATAAGCACAACTCTAACAGATGTATAAAGTTCGCTTTTATACGAAAACAAACAGTGGTCAAAGCTGATACTATTTGCTTAGAATCTACAGGACATTGTAAATATATACTCAGTTACACAGGATAGGTAAAGATATAGCGTAATGGAATGTAAACAATTATTGTAGCAGAGATCCCACAATTTATTAGTGAACTCAAAAGCAGGTTATCTCACGAAAGTTTTGCTGCTGGAAGTCGGGAAATTCAAACGAAAATGTTATAATATGGAATAGAGAACCTTAAGGTCCTTGCACAGTTATTACTATCATTTTTTCACACAATTTTGAAAATTTCAGCTTACGGTTTCTTGTAGTAGAACATCGACCATTCGAATGTTAAGTTCATCCTGTTTAAATATCCATAATTCAATCAGAATTATGATAGATTGGCTTCAGCTTTTGTCGTCAAAGGAATAAATCAACCCTTTGTACTAGGTGAATGGTTAAATAGAGAGTATGCTAACCCTTCAAGCTTCGCAAACATAAACAATCACTCTTGACCACACAGATTATCCTTCCAGTCAAGGATGTGTTCAAGCTTGATAGTCCTTCCAATCTCTTGTTGCTTCAGCCACTCGTGAGTAATGATAGTCCTTTACTCTGGATGTTTGCCTTCCCCTTCACGTCATTTATACAGAATTAGCATTCATAAATTGTTATTGTTGTATGCGCCTAGGTGCTAATGATACTACTTGAAAAGAAAGATTATCTATCGATAACAATTACTCCTTTTAAAATAATACTTGATGTCTTGTGCATAATAAAAAGCTTCACGTACCTGAATGTAGAATAGTTAACATGTGCAACATGTTTAATTACAGAGCGGACATGTATGCATAATGGAAAGCTATTATGAAGAGTGGTATTATTGAAGTAAAGATTAATCTGTTGATGTTTGATGCTACCTTTGAAAAACAAAGAATAATTTAAAATGTAAATGCTCAATGCCCACCTCCGATTCCAAGAATGAATATAACAACCTGAGCTAATTTATTTCTTAATTAAATTTATTATTTATTGATCATTTGCTTTTTGTTCTGGATTTTTTCTGGCTTGTTTAAATAAACCGTAATTTGTAGCAGCTTATTGAATGGAATGTTGATACAAAATCCAAAAATAGCTTGACATATAAACACTTGCCCGGAAACGTGCCTTGGTTTTGTAACGACCTATATTATTATTATTTTTACAAACCTTTGTTTTCTAGTTAGTCTGCTCATTATGGAGTGGGATTCGAAAAAACCGTACATCTGTTTTATTCCTCTTGGATTGTAGGCATGTTTAGCGTTTTACGTAAGGGGATTGTAGTTTGGAGAATAACAGATTTTTGGCCGGTAAGTAACGTCTAACGTATGAGCCCAATTTGGTGAATGCATAAACTGAAATTGTTGCTGACCAACATGTTTACAGTTATAACAAGAGGTATGGTGTAGACGTTTTGCATTTTATATATTTCTTCTGAAAGGTCGTGATACTTGATTTTCTCTCTCTCCCGGTTTTTATTAGGTTAGGATCATCAGGATGCGAGAGGTCGAGTACATAATCTATTTTGTTTTGCAGGTCAATCAAGGTAATGCCAGATCTGTTTTCTCCCACCCACCATCTTGTCGGTATGTATTGGTAAGTCTTAGTATACATATTGCAATGGTCACTTTTGAGCTAAAGAGCAAATAATATGAGAAAGTGCATTCGATTATAAACTTTGGAGATTCATTGTTCATTTGAACAATGATTCCAACCAAGTCTGTGGTTCTTGGATATCATTGAATAAAACATAAATAATGTCTTAACGTTATACTAAAATTAGAAAACTCAATATAAAATTGAAATACGATAAATCAAGTTGGAATAGCATATCTTTATTAAAGTATAACAGTTTACAATATTAAATACAAATTAGGATGGTAGGAGGAAGGAGATTTTAGTCAAAGGTTAACCTGAAAAAGAAAATTATGTATATTAGTTAAGGATATTAAAGGATCATATGAAAATCAAAACTGCATCTTCAATAATAATGCAAAATTGAAATTTTAAATAAAGAATTTAGTTTTTCATAACTATAGAAATATGCATTGTTATTGAAAGGGCAGTAAGAATGATCATAGAAAGGTGATATTTCTGGGGAAAATAAATATAACAAATAAAATAAATGAAATAGAGGTTTCTCAGAGAGATAAAATAATAAGTTTTTGTTTTTGGAAAAAAGATGGTTGTAATTGTAAAAAGGTAAATTGGAAGGTTCGGTGGTCCATCATCATAGAGTGCACAGGAGGAAGATTGAAAAGTGTAAGAAGCGTATGTGCTGTGAAAGTGCAGTTATAGAAGGTTTAAAAGGGAGTGGTCTATCAGTTAACCTACTTGGAAAATCATACATTGCAGATTTAACTAAAGGAAGGAATAACTGTAAGTTGACAGGGTAAGATTTCTTTCTTTTAACATCCTAAACAAAAGAGTGGTAAATAAAGAGATTAAACAAATATTTATTCTATGTTATGCTTACTTAATCTTATATACTTTAATTTGGGAACTGTCATGTATGACATTGCGGGTATATATATATATATATATATATATATATATATATATATATATATATATATATATACTGTATATATATATATATATATATATATATATATATATATATATATATATATATATATATATATATATATATATATATATATATATATATGTATATATGTATATATATATATATATATATATATATATATATATATATATATATATATATATATATATATATATATACTGTTCTCAGTATACGTGACACGTCTTGACGTATAATTTCGGCGGTATTTCCTGGGATCCCTGTTATTGATGCTTCGACTCCGCAAATAATGTTTTCTATTGGAATCCGGTTTGGCGCTACTGCATAGTTAAATCCTTTCGATAGCACGCTATGTGTCGCTTCATCCAGCGGTAGATCTGAAATATTGAAAACTACCTTCTTTGGTTCAACTTGGTGGTTGATATACTTCCTGGGCTGTTGTTCGGCTTGTAGCTTCTCAAATTTCTTCTTCTGGTTAGAAGTTGTCAAATTAGCGTCAGTTTCTGCTCGAAACTCCGTGAGGTTATCTAGTGTTGACCATAGAGCTGGATGAATTGTGTTACTTAAACGTAGGTGTAAGTGTAGTAGCTCGATGTTGATGCTATTTAGCGCCCTTCTGGTATCGTGAATTGCTTCTCTTGTCAATGCTAGGCTTGCTCTTCTCAAGATGTTCCTCGTTTGGTTGTTCTTTTTGTGGAACGTCAGCTTCATGGAATTTGGTATTATATTCTCGTCCCGGCAGCGTTCCAGGAATGCGAGGTTGCACAGCAGCTTGTTTCTTTTGGATCGTAGCTTCTCCAACTTCTTGACGTCTCGTAGAATCTCCTCTCCTAAAACCCTCCCGTAAAGGTTATTAATGTTACATTTTAAGTTTCCGCGGATATTATATGATACTTTACCACTTTTCCGGGTTTCACTCCGCGTATTCACTATTCGGCTCCTACAGGAACCACACAATGGTTGACGACGTTTCGGCAAGATCACACTTGCCATCTTCAGGTCACTTCTAACTTCCTTCTGCTTCGCGTGGTTACACGATGTAGACTGACGTCTTGCTGCAGCGGTTGGTCTTTATATACGGTTACGGTGTTGCGCATGGTTGCGGTCGGCTGGTTTTTGGCGCGGCTGCGTGTCATTGGTCTCGCTTGATCCGGTGGCTTTCTCTCGCTTTCCCTTTTATCGTTCTGCTGTGCTGGTTTTCGCTTCTTGACGGTGATGCTGGTTATAGCTGGTTTCCAAGCTGATGGTAGTCGCTGTGTATCGTCCCTGGTATTAAGATTGTTCGGACGTTTCTCGATCTCAATGGCTTCTCTTATGGTTCGTCGGGTCTTATGTTGTATATTCGCTAAAACTTTTGTATTTTCGAAATCTATGTTATGAGATGTACCACTTACATGTTGTGCTAGTGAAGACGTTCTCTCATTTTTGTTGACTGCATTTCGGTGTTCTTCTCTTCTTACTTGAATTCTTCTGTTGGTCTGCCCTATGTAGGATTCCCCGCAGTCTTTACATGGGATCTCGTATACTCCTTGGCTTTCTAGTGGTATTTTTGTTTTTGCGGATGGTAGCATGTTTCCAATCTTTTTATCGGTGTTGAAGATGGTATCGATGTTGTGTTTTCTCAGCACTCTACTTATTTTGTCCGTGGTCCCTTTGATGTACGGTAAGTGTGCTTTGGATACCGATGTTTCTTCTTCTTTTGGCTTTGGGTCCCTTGGTGTTAACGCTTTCTTGATATTTCTGGAAGAGAAACCATTTTGTTTTAATGCCAACTTCACCTGTTCTAGTTCTTGATGTTTATTATCGTCATCAGTCAATCGTTGTGATCTGGTTATTAATGTCTTGACTACTGACTGTAGTTGCGCTGGGTGGTGATGTGACTGCGCGTTCAAGTAGCGATTTGTGTGGGTTGATTTTCGGTATACTGTGTATCCCAGGCTGCCGTCTTCCTTCTTGATTATAGATACATCTAGGAAAGGTAGTTGATTGTCCTTTTCCACCTCCATTGTGAATTTGATCTTCTGGTGTATGTTGTTTAGATGCTGTAAGAAGGTCTGCAGTTTCTCTTCTCCATGGGTCCATATAATAAGAGTATCGTCTACGTATCTTAGCCATAGTTTGGGTTTGTCACTTGCCGTTTCTATTGCTCGGACTTCTAATTCTTCCATGAATAGGTTCGCTATTACCGGCGATAAAGGTGATCCCATAGGTGCTCCTTCCACTTGTTTGTACCGTTGATCTTTGTAGATGAAGTAGGTGTTGTTTAGGCAGTGTCTTGTTAACTCGATGATTTCATTTGGGACTTGGTATTTCCGTTGTATCATATCTACTGCTTCTTTTACTGGAACATTCGTGAATAAAGAGGTTACATCAAAGCTTACTAGCAGATCTCCTGGTGCCACTGTTATGTCTTTTATACGCTCGATGAAGTGGCTTGCGTTCTTTACGTAAGATTCGGCTTCTTCGGCATAAGGTTGCAGTTGCTTGGCCAGGAATTTCGCTAGAGGTTGCAGTGGTGATCCAATGGAGCTTACGATGGGTCTTAGTGGTACACCTTCCTTGTGGACTTTTGGTAATCCGTACAGCTTAGGGCATGATGAAGACTTCTCTCTCGGAATTAGTTGTAACTGTTGTTCTTGACTGAAACTGCAGGCTTCTATTTTGGCTTTAGTGGTCTTTTCCAAATATGTTGTAGGATCCGTTGAGATTGTTTGGTATCCAGGATCATTTAGTAAGGTTTCTATTTTGCTTTCATATTCACCCTTATCCATGACTACGGTTGCGTTGCCTTTGTCTGCTGGTAACACGATTACGCTAGTACGTAACGTAACCTCGAAATTTTATCAAAATAACATACAAACTAACATGACTTCTGCTCTGTATGGAAATTCAAGAGAGAGTAACCAAATCTTCGTGACGTTTTTATAATAATTGGAAAACAATTGCGAATCGCTAGTGATTTTCATAGTTAGGAACTAGATAATTTTTGGTTTCTTATTAGAAAAAAACAGCATCGTTTACGCTAAAATTCTCAAACCAAATTGTTAATATTAAATTAAATTAATTGCTTAAATAAATTAATAAATTGTTATAAAACGAAAGATGAGAATCATTCCTTCATTTTGATACCTAACATGGCTATAAAAATGCAAATTTAGAGTTAGGATTCATTGACAACCATTTTGAATTTTCTCACAGACATTACTTTTACAAAAATTCAAATAAAAACATTTTGACATCTTGCTACATCCTTTTCTTATCATAAACTCTATCCTAAGATCCTATCAAACAAAAATTACATAAATCTTGACATAAAAATTTTAAATATAAACTAGATTTTAACATTCTAGCAGACCCTGCTAAAATGTTACAATTTTGGGATTTCAAAGGCCTAAACCTTCTCTATAAAAAGTTCCCCACTTTAACATTCTAGTGTCAAATGCACCCTAGAACTTGGTTAACAATATTGCAGTAAAATATGTTACTTAGAAATTCAAATAACATTGAAAAATATCCATCTAATATGGAAAATTATGAATCCTCAAATAAATAGAACATTTTCTTGAAATTCAATATTAAAAACTGTAAGTAAAGTAATACATACTTGTGCATACCTTCTTACCTATGCCTTTAATAATTTTCAGGGGAAAACATGGCATAAAATAGGTTCAAAATATCTAAATGTCAAAATATCAACCAACGACATAGGATCGTCCATCATGAAATTGACTTTGTAAAATTTAAGTGAAGAATCTGTTTAAAATTAATCCCCTTCCATCTCGCAGTGTTGTATCCTCAACATATTTAATGCAAAATTCTATTGTTTCAAAATAAAAAATAGTGAAATTCTTCTTTCGCCTGGAAGATAGGCAACACATCGTGCATACATGTAATGCGGAATGCCTATATCATAACAATATGTTACACCATTTTTTTCTTTAGATAAAAAGTATGATTTGGGAATATTGAGGTAGGGTGTGAAAATGTTCCCACATAGTAATCACTAGCCCAGAAGGTCGATGGTCGTAGAGTTTTTACGTTGTCTAGAGAGCTGCAAGATATCAATAAAAAAGATATCGCTCGCAAATAGTGGTCTCACAACTAACGGAACCAGATGTTTCGGGTTTTACTACCCGTGCAATATTCTCCCACAATCTAAAAAAAAGCAAACTTACTATAGACCACTCTTTCTCTAAATACCAGGTCCTAAATACAGTAACAAAAACTCTCTTTTTTCATTTCATTGAACCTAAATTAATTCGTTACGTTATACCTAAATATTTGAATTAGTTTCGTACCAAGTCCATTGCATCAATCTAGTTTGGTCGAGATCTACAGTGGTTTAATTTCTGTATTTTTCTTGATGTATTAACGGATTAATTATATTATTATTGATTAACTCAAGCTGACGTCTGGTACAGCTACTGTGGTTCCAATCAGACAAAGGGAACACAACCAATGAAAAGAACAAGTAGGCAACAACTGAAAAAATCTCTGAAATAAATAATGCTCGCAATAACCAGTCTGAACTAATAGAAAGTAAAATCACAAAGGTAATTAGCGAACTTACTCTGGATTTAAACGGCTAAAGATATGGCGGAAGCATTGGCAGATTTTCTCGTTAAAGCCCCCAAACGAGGTCGAACCTGGACGCTATTCTAAAACGTCCCCTAGGTCGTCAACGGAAATGTTTACAGGCAACCAAAATATCCTCTAACAGAGCAACTAAAATATTTTCATCGCTAAAATATTTCAAAAAAGGTTTCTCTTAACAACACTAAAACGGCTTCATGTGTATTAACCACAAAAGTCTTATCAAAACTTGTCAGAAACAAGAACGGCTAATCACTTTCTAATCAACATTCCACCAGAAAAATGCAGTATGACCAATACAAAATTTTGAATGTAAACATAATTCAAGTCCTGGAGTATTCAAAGCATAAAGTGTGGCCTAATCTACAGGAGAAACATTTTTAATAAATCGAATTACATGCTAATAAGAGACACGTAACAATGTACGTACTTGTTGCGATTTAAGGAGTTACTACGCGTTAATTTTAAGAGGTTATAGAAAAGCAACATAAACTTTTTAATACATTTTTTCTATCTTAATTAGCTTTCTAAGTGCATGCTAAGGATAATAAGAACATAAAACTTACATAAAGATTCCCCATAAATCATATGCACCTCGTATTCGATATCCACGAATGTTAAAATCTGACATACTCAATACGTAACATCAATAATAAGAATCAACAATAACGAGAATAACACAAATATCAAAACAAATGACAAAACCCACAAGAAAAACGCACCGACATTGACCGAAGTACGGATGAGAAGTAATAAAAAAAGTGTTTGCGACTGTTCTTTAAAAGTTGTGAGGCGTATTTTATTAAAGACATTGAGCACGTAAACGATTGATCATACGAAAAAATGTTATTAAGGTTATTTGTTGTGCTAGATAAGATACATCTTCTGACAAGTCTATAATTAAACCACTTATAGCTTATAACTTATAACGCCCTTATGGAAATAAACACTCAGAAAAATCTAATTATGCCAAGCACCTGTTGGAACAGAACCACCTAATGACTCCTCAAAATAACATCAAATTCTTACATTTTTGCAACAAAAAACACAAATTAGACATTTTAGTACCTTTGGAAATATAGAAATATAAACGCACAGAACCTTTAATGAAAGAAAAAACTGAGCTTAGTAATTCTCCTTTATTAGAAGTGTTACATTATTATTAGTTTTTGCATGTATTGTATCTAGTTACCTATTTTCTGTATTTATCCTTAGCAACCGGTTTGTTTATCAATCTTATCTACCTCTGATAATGACATTGAATTCCGAAACAATTATAAGGTTAAGAATTTATTAAAAACTTGTGAAACTTTAATTAATATTTTGATTTTTATTATATTTTATAAACTACATACTATTATTAACGCGGCAAAATGATGTTACAGTTTCCAACTTTATTATTTTTTTTTTCTGAAACAGTGGCACGTTCTAGAACAAAGTTGTGTAATACTTTGTTGTCCCCTTTTATGTTTTCTATCACTCCTTGAAACTAACGCATAGTAACTCCTTACATGCCGTATAAGTATTATTTTTTCTTCCAGTTTTTATTTCAGAACTAACTCCTGATTTAGAACTGCTGCAGTAATGGAGCAGTTAAATCATGTCTACGTACCTTTCCGGCTAGGATTTGCACATTCTTCACTCATCCACGGTGTTAGGTACTTTCTCAATATATTTTTATAGCTGTTAGTACCTATCACCATATATTGTAATGCAATTGCATAGCCTTTAGTACTTTGGTACTTTTAGTACTTTTTTAGTTATACTTTGCCCTTTCTGAGTCAAGTAGGCAACACTTTGTTAGCAGTGTGTAAGTGCTGTGGAAATTCGCTATGCATGTACTCATTAAAAGTATTGATCGCAGTGATTAACTTTTGCCAAAGATTGATATGGAGGTTTGCTTTCTGCCTTTCGCACAGATAGGTTAGATCCGGTAATCTTTTTGAGAAATATATATTTTTTCAGTGCAGGCTTTAGGGTTGTGTGATCTGTGATTTGTTAGTAAGGCCCGTACTAACTTTAAAAGACTATGAGATTACTTAATATGAGTACTGTATTACGTCGAGTAAAAGATGATTTGTGGTTTATAAGCTTTATTTTTTACTGTTAAACACGAGAGAATGAATGTTTTCGACTGCTTGTTTGATGAATTTATGATTTTTGATTCCTTGGTTATACTACAATTATCCAAGGTACCGGTGATCATCACATTTATTCCCCCCTTGTTTTTTAGAGTTTTTCAGCAGAAAAAGTCTTTATCAAGTTGGTAAGAACTAGTGATTGTACGCATAATGCGCAGTTGTGTTTGTAAAGCAACTTGATAGATACGTAAAAAACTAAGTTAAGAACTTAACCTATAGAAATGAGCTAATGATAATAAGGTGAAAATTAAATAAGATAATTGAAAACGCTTAAAAGTAAGACAGCGGATTTTTAACTTTAGGGCTCATTATAAAATGTGAAAACTAAAAAATACAAAACTTAACCTAAGAGGAACGTGTGATGCTTCTGTTGCACTTGTAGGTTGTTGGATCATGGTATATGCAATATATAAGGAAATTGGTAAAATACATGTATACAAGAATGTCTACCAGATCATAACATTTGAAAGGGTTTAAAACATTCTGTAATACAAATGCATTACAAAAAATATGTAGGTTTTAACCGGTGTAAAGATACTACTCCAGTCTTTCCATAGTCCTGTAATACCATGTATTTGTTTGTTCGTAAAAGAATCTCGAACGGGCCTAAGTAAGTGGGTTGTAATCCCATGGTTACTTAAGATTTTGGAAACTGTTTGACATAGTTTGGCTTGTAGGGAACTTTTGATCTTAGAATCTTTTTTTAATGTCTGCTCGAACCCATTGCTACCTCTTCGCCACTTGCATAATTTTGTAGTAGAACCACGTAAATTTCCGATCTTTCTTTCTAACCTGGCTCTCGGGCTCGGTTTATGGTTGTTTTCGGAGGGTTTCCACTTTTCTGGTTGAGGTGCCAGTAAGTTTCACTACACAATAAGCCACTAAGTGCAGTCTTATCATATCGTTACCAATATTCGGAGATTTTTTGAAGTCAAGGCATTGCGTGTGTTCCGTGCTTGACGAGTTAGATTCTGCTTTTTGGTAGTTTTAGCCTGTATTCAAGTTCAGTATCTTTCATATAACACTATATTTTGGTTAAAAATAAAAATAACTTTGTTATATATTTGGGGTTATTCGATATCTAGTCTAGTTTGTTTTCGTTCTGGTCTGTTTGCGTACTTCGACATTTGGTTCGGTTGCTTCTTCACTCTGGCCCATTTTATAAGTTTACAGTTTTTTAAGTTGTTAATCTTAATATCATCTACTATCGAAACTAATTCTGATCTCTTGTTTTAGTCTGGGTATTTACAACTCTGTTCCAGTTTATTTGTTTTAATATCCTTTAGCAATATCGCCTTATCCAATCCAGCCTTATCTTCTTTCACTTTATCAACAGCTTGTTTACGGTTTACGATAACGATTTTATTATCTGGGCAATATATCGCAGGGAAATATGCTTTTATAACATCTAAACTGTCTGTAGTGTTCCATTTTCTACCAACCTAAGTCCTAGCTACTTGAGGGTTTGTTAGTGTGTTCTGGGAATGCTGTCATGGCAAGGTCTTGTTCTCGTTGCACTGAAGCTCGTTGTTCTAAAATAGATGTTTCATTATATAAAATTGTTCAGATTCTGGGAGGATATCATCTTTATGTTTTCCTGGCATTGTTTTTTGGCAATTACCTGGTCTTGAACGGCCATGATCAATACCTGGGTCTCAGAAAATAGGTCTGTATAATTCAGCCATTTTCAAACCCGAGTTCATATGGAAGTTTTCTATGCGGGCCTCATTGCTTTTAATGCATAGGTTTACATAGACCTATTCTACCTTTAGAAGCACAAGGGTGAGTAACCGTTATAAGCAAGGGTAACTGCCCTGTAGATGCCGTATGTTTTTTAGTTACTTTAGTGACTTTTAAATAGAAACGAAAAGTAAACTAACTCTAACTTGAGGTCTTGGGATCGTAAATTTTTAACAGCTGATTTCAAATGATGGACTCGACACTTTGTTTAATATCGTTCTTGTCTTCTAGGTCAATTTTTATCCACATGATATCGCCGAATGTAGGTAAAGTTTTTTAAATTATTTTTTTTTAAATCCGTATAGTAAAGAAATTATCACACTGACTGCGGATCGAATCCACGGGGAATGGGAGGCCTGGGTGTATGTATACAAGGTGGCAGGGGTTAGAATGCGTTAATTTTAAGGGCTGATAGAAGACATCAAAAGGAACAAAAAAAGTGTTAATAAATTTTTGTAAATAATATAATTTTTATATAATGTTTTAGAAATATTAATTAGCTTTCCAGTAATTTAGAAAAACCATTGGCATGTCTGGCAACCTTGTTTAAGTATACTCGCAGTCTACAGTTAGGTTTTGACCTTGTTTTAGAAAATCAAATAAACAAACTGCTGATGACAACCGTTGCTTAACGATAATAAGCATCCGAAGCAGATTAGTCGGGTGACTAATTCTACGAAAATTGTAATCGGCACTGTTCTTCAGTAAAGAAATTTTGTACGTACTTAAAACCACGCTGATTCATAACAAACCAACTGTAAAAATAAGACATAAGTGACCTACATTTTATATTTATTAATTTCCGGAATATTTTCAAAATTTCTTGACGTATTTGTTTTTGATTAAAAAATACTATCTTTTGTAAAATAAATTTTGATTAAGGCTCCTAATTACCATAAGATTATAGATTTTATTAATGTAGCCAAAACAAGGTGTCATTAAAATCCCTTAACCTAATTACCTAAGTTAAATTAGATCAATCTTCTCTTTAAAAGATATTCTCTTATAAACTCATTCAAAACTGTTATTAAATAAGCAAAGTCGCGCTATATTGACAAATTATTTTCAGTTCAGTAAACTACAAGCTCAGTATTATCTCACTGCAAAAGGGTATTATTTACACAGCTGTGATCAGGCATTGCACTAAATATTCTTCATTAATTGTAAGGTTGTAATAAATTATAAGGTTGTAAACGAAACGTGCTTTATTCCATGTTCAACAAACTTCCTACATCGCATTTTGTGCGAATGTAGAGCAAATCTTATTACAATCTTTACAGGGTTGTCACGTTTGTTGATTGAGTAAAATGAATTTTTAATTGTAAAAAGAATTCAATTTTACGCGGAAACGACATACGATACGATAAAATGTTATTAAGGTTTGTTGTTGTGACAGATGAGATGCATTTACCGACATTTAAGTCCCATAATTACAGTACTATTATTAATGCGGCAAAATGATGTTAGTTTCCAACTTTATATTATTTTTTTCTGAAAAAGTACGTTCTATAACAAAATTGTATTAGACTTTTTTATTCCTTTTGATGTCTTTTATCACACCTCAAAATTAACGCGCTCTAATTCCTGACACCCTGTGTATATTTACAAACGAATCCTAATATAAAAAAAAGTACATTTAGATCGAGATCTGGCATTCTGGAGGAAAGTACGTGCTATCAAGTTATGCTAACCTGAGAATGTAAAAATTAAAATTCACCCAACATATGAATTTAACAGTTTTGATGCGGCCATAAAAAAATTCTTTTAATTATTGTTAGTTGTAAAAGTGTCATCCGCGATATGCAAATTCGCTCAATTTGTAGTTGCCCCCGTTAACGCGAGCCGTAATTTCAGTGCATTTGTAGCAATCTACGCCGCCGTTCGTGGCTTCCATACTAATCAGACGTGATCACTTGATTTCAGAATTTATATAACCGTTTTCTCAGATTCTAGCGACAAATCGAGCGCTAATGAGTCGCATTGACTAAATTCCGCATTCTCGGTCTATCTTAACAAGATGTAAAGATTTTCAATATCTTCAATTATGTACGTGAGGCGTTTGGAAACGAGGACTCTTGATAATTCTTTAATTGAATGCGAATGTTACAAGTTGCAATTAACTATAAATAGTTCACGGATTGACTTCATTGCAATTACTCACATGTAGAATATAACAGAGATTGATTTATATTAACATTCTTAGCAGTACTCCGCAGAAATTAATTATTTTAAAAGTCACGATTTTCCGTAAAACAAACTTCTATTGAGGCATGTAAAGATTTAATAAAACAATTAATAGAATAGTGGTGTAGCTTGTCCTCCTTTCAATGAATATTAATCGCACAAAAGATATCTGCGAATTACAATCTACAATTGAATGTAGAGAATCATTTAATAGATATTCAAAGAGGAACAAATGAATAATGAACATGTGATTGAATGGTCTCCAGGTATCGAATAATAAGCTAACGAGCCTTTCACATCTGCCTCTAACTAATAGGTGGATTCTCTGAACAATACCTCAGCAACTTGTTAAACAATGTACCGTACCGCTTGCATACGGATAAGCTGCCATTGTATGACTAATATACGTAATCAAGTAAATTATATGTAGATAAGGAATTAAGTTACGTCTATTGGTAGAAATTAGTAGGTTTTCGCGGAAAACTAATTAGTACCCTATGTATGTGGTTTTAAAATGTATCTCCGAACAAAGATGTCGCATGTTATTAGAAGATTTAGTAATAATTTATAAAAGAACTAATATGTAAATCAATGGCGGATCGGCAAGATAGGGAGAGTGTGCAGTGTTCCATAATTTATTTTCAAACACTTGTTTTCGTACCGAAAATTGTAAAATAGGGAATTATTCAAAGCCTTTGCTGCTTTTCTATACTTGCCTATAACGCTTAATAAGTGACTCTAATGCTTTGTCAACAGTATGAAACTTATAATCAAGCTTCTTTTATGAGAGACCTTAATTACAAAATTACTTTTACTTAAATGCAAGTTAAAATTCATTTTAACAAGCAATTTAAATATAAAAAGAATCAACTTCCTTCGAATTAAAAAATTACGAAATTCTATCCACAGCATTTATCCCCTCCTTATAAAATAAAATTAAAAATATTTTTATTTTTAAACACTAGTTTTTTTACTTTTATTTTAAACCTGATCCATCTTAACCTAACTAACTAAACTATGTTAATTAATCTGCTCCAAAAAAGCTTACATGGAAGATTTGAACTCACCTGTATTCTTCTTAGGATGCCTATTTTTTTACTTTTATTCTATTATACTTATAATAATAATATTTGATAGTTAAAACAACTCACAATACATTTCTAGTCGTTTTTAATTTTATAATAATTATCCTGCAATTCATTTTATTTGCATTTCTACATATTAGTTACTAATAGGTTCTACATCACTGTTGTTATTTCTAGCAAGAACTTCAATATCATTCCATTGTCTAAGGGAAAAACCTTGCCATTTCACCTTTTCTTTATTGTTTATAGTATAAACACTGTTAATGATCGATGTAAAATTATTAAAAGTTTTGTATTCAATACTTTGATGATATTCAGTACGCCAGTTAAGATGAGTCGTGTTGCATTGTAGCGTTTCCTTTTTATAAACAAGTACTATTCACGATAGTTGCCAGACAATGTTTACCATGATTGCCCAACACACTCAGTGAAGATGGGGTGGATTTAAAATAAAACAAACTAGGCGCCACACGTTTACAAAAAAAAGGAATTGGTAAACCGCTGGCCCCAAACGGTTAAACGTGAACCCGCAGCTACTGCAACATTTAAAGTACTTAACCTGTAAAGAAAAGATAAGCAAATCTTGAACAGTACTTCTAACTCAAGAAAACAATTGAGCAATTGGAACAGATTCCTTTTAAATTTCATTTATTACCCCAAAATAATACATATGAAAATCCTTAGTGGCTATCACTTGATTCACTTCAAAACAAATCGTATATAAAAACATATGTAAGCTATATATGAAACCAAGAAAAAATTCGTATATTATTATCTTGATGCTATATGATGTAAACAAATATTCAATAGTGAAATAGTATAGATACCCTTGGAGATTAGACGTCTACCTTCAAGTTCACACAAAAGAAATACAAAATATAATTTAGCAAGTGTACAAAATTAAATAGCATTATAATACACCAATAATTACTCAGGTTTTATCTATGTAAACAAGTTACTGGTATTAAAAAAAATATATAGGTATATTTAAATATTGATTGTAGTCCTTGTAGACAATGGTACAAAACTAACATAAATCTCTAACCTTGTCAATCTCGTGCTTCCACTGCAGCTACCATATCATAAAAAAAAGGTTTTAATTAATTATCCATAGTGCCATACAATGCCATCAAAAACCAAACTAAATGGATCAAAACGCCTCATGCACCAGTCTTGGATAGCGTGCATGAATTTATAGCCTCAACGAGTTGGGCGAGTACGGTCCTCTGCGCAAAATTTGCTAGCGCCTATAATTATTGCAACTTATCGGACAAACTTGCCATAAACTAAAAGCCTAAAATAAATGATTGGTCGTAATAAAAGTAATTTTTCCTACGACCCCATACGAAAGTGAATAATAGCAAACGCTACTGACATTAAGAAAGTGAGTCATATAACACGCGTATGTTAGGAACATAACACACGTGTGTGTTATGAAAATACGTCACGCTAAGCAATATCTAGAAATCCATGAATTTTGTTTACATTAAAATGATGACATTAATGTTAAATCCAATTTTGAGAAGCATTTTAACCATTATGTATCTATTCTTTTCTTATAAATATAACTTTAATTAATGTTTAATTAGTTATTTTAGCTATCAAAAAGAAATATCTAATAGATTACACCTAACGTAACCTCATTATAATACATGAAAATTATTGAAGCAAATTTGCCAAGATTAAAATCAGCGATGCCAAATGGGAGAAAAATAAGAGTAATAATGTCAAGTAATTTAGTTAGGCAACCTCTTTCACACCTGGCATTGAGTTATTAGTTGAAGTTATATTTGTTAATTATGGAGATATTATTAAATATAAATAAAAAATAAATTATGTGCCTCTGAGATTATTATATTATAAATTGTAATAGTAATTCATTTAATTAATTTTGCTGCTAAACCCAAGGTTTAATTTTATACTATGTTTAAATAAGTTATGAATATATGAGTTTTTAAAATTGAAATTTATATTTAGTAAAAGAATTTATTAAATAAAATGTTAACAAACACCCATTCACTTTAACAATTGTCATAATTCAGCTCCAGAAAAATAAAATTAAAACATTATAAAATGTTTTGATAGAAATTTCGTTATAATTATTCATATTGTGAAACTAAATTGTTTAAAAAATTAAACTTTATATCCTAAAAATAAATGGCTTATGAAAATTAGCTTTAAGTGTGATTTTCTCTGTTAAACCTAACCATAAAAATATTGCTTTAAAATCTTCAAAAATTATATTCTTGAAAATTTAAAAAAATCAAAATTTTTAAACATTTCAAATTTGGGGGGTCGTAGGAAAAATATTGTACATTACACGTTGGAAAGTAACTTTTCTGCACTCGTGTGATTTCCGAATTCGGCTTACGCCTCGTGCGTCAATTCACACTCGTGCGTACGAAAAGTTTCACTTTCCACACTAGTAATGTAATATACTAAATTTATAGTAAATTAAAGAAAAGTTTTACCTTGCTGGAGAAGGCTTAGTGCTTGAAAGCAAGCGAAATCTTTGGGAACATAAAAATGCGAATAAGAACCGACAACGTCGAATTTAGCTCCAACTAAATTTAAAACTGTGTTGATATGAAAAACCCCATATCTTAGGAATCCACCACAACAGAATTAATCAAGTAACAATTTAAATTATTATTAATTTAATTGCACAAAACTGCGAGGTGTAATTACAATTTACTTAATAAAATCAACACAATTCGCAAGTGTTCACCTAAATAACGATAATCTGCGTTCAAGACTCAATGCTCGAATCCCCTATGCGTTCGTTGTTCCTACACATCTGCCGAAATAAAAAAAGATACTTAACCGGATTTCAATTGAAAACATTTTCTCGCCTAAAAATGTTAAAATAATGTTTTAGAAAATTTTAGAAAATACAGGACCGGTTTGAGGAATAGTATTTTAAAATACAAGAATTAATCCAAATTAAAATAACCCGTTACAGCATACTTAATTAGTGTCGTACAATTCAAAAGACCATCAGCTTCAGAGGTGTTTCTGTGAATGAATGGTAAATTCTTTTTCATTGCAAATCGCAGACAATATGGTGGAGGAGGACATACTGACGGTGCAAAAAAACAGCGCAAAGAAAAAAATTGTTGCAACAAGTTAGGATTCGTTCGCTTACAGAAGAGTACTCAGAGCACTGGTTCGTCTGCGGGACTTTAAACTTTCCCACCACCACTTTTCATGGAAATATGTACAATTTATGACATTTACTTGATCACGTTTTATTTAAAGTCTAATCTTGCGTCTGGCAGACAGACAATTCTAGATCAACACCTTTGAAGACGTATTTTCTGGTATTTAGCCTTGAGGATATCCTTTGTGATATTTTAACCAATACCGTACAATGTCTCACAGTTTTCGGTTCTACAATTCCATGGACTATAACCATGCAATTGTAAGTATGGAAATTAACTCAATATAAGGTTTCCTGAACTTTGATCCGCTCCTCCAATTTTGCTATAAATTACAACTTCAGCATAGCAATGTTATTTAATAGTCCGAAATTTTTTAAACGAGCTATTATAAGTTTACATAAACTTATTGCGTCTCTTTTGGTAGATATTTTGAAAATTTTAAAAACTGTACCTGAATTTCTAGATCGCTATTGGTTATCATCTAACACATCAAGGTAGTTGATATTCTTTAAACTTCTAGCTGCATCAATCGTGATACCCGGCATTCCACGATCTTTGATTATTACTTACAAATTTCTTTCGTAACAAATCAGAATAGATGTAAGCAATTATTTCATTTTAAAGTTCCACTACTGATATTTAAATATTTATTGTATGACTCCGAACACGAACAGAAGCACGTGATATAGTAGTGTCAGAAATGCTCCAGAATAAGTGCTCGTAGTTTATTTATAGATCGCATCAGCTTCTATTTATATTTAAAGTTTATATTATCCCCATTTAAATAATTGTGAATAATTTGAATACACAGCTGTGACAATATTCTTTTTGTTGATCTAGAAGTATAACAGGCGCCGAGAACCATGATTTCAGAGCAAAAGTCACAGTTTTGAACGTGATTTTAGGCGGCCAGGATCTGAGAAGCTCGGTGTCAAATAGGATCACAATAGCGTCACAGGACACGCCACTATAAAATGTCAGATTTATCAGCAGAAATGTTTCCAAGTGACAAACGCCCGCATAATAGCATGCAATCACCGACTCGTAGATGATAGGGTACTCAAGTTTCCCAGGATCAGCAGCGATTTGCACCAACATCTGCACTTACTGCAACTCTAGTCTACTTTTACTATATGCCGGATACCGGTATTTCGCCTACACCTTTTACGTTACTTCACAAAAGCTTCACAGTATTTATTAAATTATAATCTGACAATATTGTTTCGACAGCTAAGCTAACATTATCAAAGGTAATATAAATATAAACACGTCGCTAAGATAAATATAAAAAAATACATAACTAGATAGAAAGATAAAGATAATTAGAATTAAATATCTAACACTTCCAGTAACGGAGAATTACTGTGATAAATCTGTTCATTCATTAAAGGTTCCCTGAGTTTGTATTTGTAGATCTCAAAAGCTTCTAAAATGTCTAATTTGCGCTTGTTAACGCGTAACATGGCTAGGCATTCCAGGTAAGATGGTCTTCTTAGGTAATAAGGCATCAGCTGCAACGTAGTGGGCTCTTAGACTTCTTGTTACGCGTACACCCGTTCAGGAAAGATTCATCTGTTTCAATAGAGGCAACTCCAGTCTCTGCTAGTGCTGTGTTTTTTACGGGAGATCCTAAGAAGCACTTTTCAAGGCCACCTTTATTGAAAGACTGCCGGACTTCACAAAGAGGTTCACCCATATTCAGTTCCTCGAATATCTACTAAATTCACGTCACTAATGGGAGAACAAGTTGGTTAAACTCCCTGATAGGCATTTATATTGGGTTCAGATCCATGGCGCGTCGAACCATAGATACTGTTTTGTGGGTAACAATGAGGAAGTGATCAATTTATTCATTTCAAGGCTTTATTTTAGTACGTCATGAATGTGCCTACGGCACTTATAGACATAAGGTTATGGGCGATGTTCTTGACGGCGGTTGCCTTCTAAATAAGATACTCTTACACTAATTTTATATTGTTACAGTGGTGAATAACAGAATTCCAAAGATAGGTGGGTACCTCCAAGACTATTACATGACAAGCTAACTTGACAGAGTGCCTCAATAATCTTCTTGAATCTTTATTTACAATTACATAGAAGGGGTTTCCTGACGATTAATATGTCGTAAGGTGGTTTTGATTGTCTGGATGTCTTCCATGAAAACGCTGAAACACCCGAAATGGGTTATGAATAACAGTCTGAACCATAAGAGATTCGAGAACTGACTCTTTCTGGCAGTTGGGTGGATTGTATTGAGATATTATTTAAATAAAAAAATTAAATAAATTAATGATGTTAAAATTACTTTGGCTAGATTTAATAAAGAAATTTTAAATAACACCCAAATTTTCTTTTACTCAAATAGGCTGACTCAGGTTTAATTCGATAAAGCATGAGATAAAAATTTACATTGCTCTTATTAATTCCTGTACCTGGAAAAAGAGACTTACTACCAATTCACTTGGATTTCTGCAACTGGACAAACAGCAAACTTAAATTCTGTATGTGAAGAAAATAAATGGATGCTTGCATAAACATCAAATGAATAAACACATAGATAAATTGAAACACAGATCTTTATTTTTATTATGATGAATAGAAAATCTATTTCAAAAATGAAATATTTCTTTTTCCCCGGAGTTTATATAGGTTTCACCAAAACAATCGAAAAACAACACAAATTTTCAAAACAATCGCACATCAAAATTTTATCATAACGTCACTAACGAAAAACATGTGTTCATAATTAGCACTAATCTTAAATCTAAAAAGACAGAAATGTAGCTGGCGACACACTTATGGTCTAAAATATCCGATAACTGAGAAAATCAACGAAAACGACCAACGGTCAAAAATCTCATTAAAACCTAATTACAATGAAAACTCATTAACTCCAGCTATGCCTATACAAGGAATGACTACATAGCTACCCAAGGTAACTCATACATATGCAGTTTACATAGAAAAATATTTACAATAAAAGAAAAACTTTAATAAAAAATCTATTTACACGTTTTTAAAGTCAAACGATGCTTTGCAAGTTCCCAAACAAATGACAACATAAATGAAATCAAACTATACTTACTCTTGTCCAGAATACAGTACTCCTGCTTTCATACTAAATGCCTGCATTTATACAACGGTGTAAAATATTAGCCAATACCTTCACAAAGATTAACACAAATTTATCAAATACAGGAAATTGTAAGTTAAATGTACCGTTATAGACATTACAATAATGACCCGTTTTACATATTTCCAGTGAAATATTTTCCCGAAACTGGTTCAGCTTAATAGGATCAAGAAAATTCTCTTCTACGTTAATTATCGTCAAACCCTCTAAAATCCAAAATCCTCTAAAAAAATGGATAAACTATCCTGAACATAAATTATGTTCTACTACAAAAACAATCTAACTGATTGATATGCCTTTTTATATTTAGAAACCTTTTATAAAGTGAGGTTAAATGTGTATTAAGACAATCGTACTCCTATTTTCCTACTTCAACTTGATAAAATTATCTATAACCAAGCATGTATCTTTAAGCATGAATAAAACTAATATCCTAGCATGAGTATCTATTTTTCTATTGCATGAATATTACGTATAAATGCTATTTGACTTTTTGAAAGCTTCCGGAGCCTATCGTAGCCTATTAAATGTTCTTAATGTGTTACAAACTAAACACATTTTCAATTAGATGATATGATATCATCTCAATATTTAATATGTGTTCTATGCTTATATTTCCTTTTTTATCGTATATTATTAGATTGGATTGTAAATTTGTAACTGAAGCGGTTGCCATTTTTTGCCGAACCCCATATTTGTTCAATTAATCGATTAGTTTAACTTGGGTCTCGGTTAGTTGATTACACTAAGTAATCTTGTTTCCAGCCTTACTTTGTGGAACTCCATAATCATGAAATAAATAAAGATTAGTAAAAGTTTCACAGTTTTATTAAGATATAACCTGACAATATTGTTTCGACAGCTATGCTGTCATTATCAAAGCTAATATAATTATAAACAAACACGTCGCTAAGGTAGATACAAAAATAGGTAACTAGATAAAATAATAATAATAATCAGAATTAAATATCTAATACTTCCAGTAACGGAGAATTACTGAGCTCAAGTTGTTCATTCATTAAAGGTACTTTGAGATATACAAACACAAACTCAGGGTACCTTTAATGAATGAACAACTTGAGCTCAGTAATTCTCCGTTACTGTAAGTATTAGATATTTAATTATGATTATTATTATTATTTTATCTAGTTACCTATTTTTGTATCTACCTTAGCGACGTGTTTGTTTATAATTATATTAGCTTTGATAATGACAGCATAGCTGTCGAAACAATATTGTCAGGTTATATTTTAATAAAACTGTGAAACTTTTACTAATCTTTATTTCATACACTAAGTAAGGTTGTAATCATGTTGTATACTTTAATAATAATTTTTTATATTTTTTAAAAATTATGTTTGAAGTCTTAAATTTACTGATTTATGTTCCTAATTGAACAATGACATTCCTTTATTGTAAATTTATTCTAGATTCTGTCAGTTGATCTTTTTACATAAATTAATTTAAATGTTTTGACATGTAAACAATTAAATGCTTAACGTACCTCTTCTTCGTTTCTTAACAATGTTAATATTACCTTAATTATAATATAGTAGATCAGATAGGCTGTATAAGACTGATTTGAATAAACGTTTGGTTATTAATTAATTTTATGTTGTTTTAAATCTGAAAGGAAAACATTGATTAAATTTATGGCTTTGGAATATATATAACGACTTAATTTAACTAACATAGTGTATGAACACTAAAAACGTCTATGAAATAAATAAATCTTCCTTATTTAATAAATTATTATTAGTTTTTATGAATAGTAAGCCTCTTTTATATTATTTCCCTTTAATAATATTTGTATATATTCAACAATAATATGGGATTTAGTAACTATATATTTAAACCATGCCAGCATACATACACAAAACGAATCGTTTTGTATTGGGTTTAAGGACACCTGGTAGTTTCCCGCAATCTTTGAAAAGCAGAATTACGAAGTATATTATGAATACCACATTGAAAATGATCCATTTTGGGCTTTCTACGTGTAATCCTATTTGCAACAGTTCCCTTTTGATTAGAATTCTCCTTGTAGGAATATAAAAAATCGTTTTGTAGGTTTTGTACAAATGCACATTTTACACTTCTGAAAAAATAGATAAGTAATCTTCTTATTTATTTAAAGTGTCTATAATGTTAGTTTTATTTGTTAAAATTTGTTTGTGTTATAAGTAGAATAGTTTTTAGTGCCCAATGTATGAAGACCGTAAGCTGTTATTTTTGTGTTTTATGGTGACATGATTCCTATTATGAGTATGTCTGTATATATAGGTTTTTTGTATTCCTACGAAAAATTTAAATTTATTTACAATTTGATGTTCATTCTTTTCATTGAATCAAAAAACTTAATAGCCCCATTTTTATTGCATTCTTCTAAAAAATCAACGTAAAAATTCTAAATACAAAAAAACGTTAATTTGGAGTTTAAGATAGGTATATCCAGAAGAAAGCCAAATTCACATTGACGATTATTACAACTAGAATAAGATAATAGTTTGTATTTATATTACTTCATAAAATCAATAATCAAAAATTGCTAACAGTTATTACAAGAGTAATAACTGATGAGAAAAGGTCTTGTTATTATTTAATTAAATCCAAAATACGCCACTTATATTTAAATTAGATTTTAACAGTTGATCATTCAGATATAAACCAAATTAGATTTTATTTAAAAATGTTAAAAAAATACTCAACTCGACTCTTAAATTTCTTAAAAAGTTTTTGTTAAAAACTGGCACTGGCGAACATTGCATTCTGTCGTCTTCTGAAAATTTCGTCGATAACTTGTATGATTTGCAGCAAAAACTTCATGAATTAGATCGATTCCATATTAAACTTTTCTATTAATTTAATTTTGTCATAGTAAAGTTTAAATGCTTCTAGTAGTTCCTAAGCTAAGTAGTACAGTGTATATTGGTTCTACAACGACACTCCAGTTTTATCCTCCCTTGATATTGTAGTTAAGACAGAGGAAACAATGGTGGCACACAAGCTGAAATGTAATGAAAACTGTTAAATCCAGTTTTACTCCTGGTCAGACCAGGATAACAGATATTGTCACAAACATCCCATTATTAGAAATGCGCAATACCATCTAGGCAAAATCTCAATAAACCTTGAACATTCAGCTTGACTGGAATGATGGGCTAGTACACAAACGTGGTTAGTCAGGCAGCCAGACTGATATGAAAGCCCTAGCTACTAGCTACCAGATTAATTTGAAATTAATTTGGGATTGTCTGTAAAACCTTATAACCTTTGCAAACCACATCAGGACATCCCGTTTGTGGATGTCGGGACAAAATTAGATGCAAGGTAATGAGAAAGGCGATGCACTAGCAAAAAGGGGATCAGAAGATATAAGAAGAATATATTCACTGAGCCTGAACCAGTATTTAAAATCACCAAAACTACAGTTTGTAGCTGGCTAGCTGATTGGATAAATAGACTACATTGGAACTTCGTGGAACAAACACCATCTAAAAACTGGCGGATGACATACTGCGACTAAGCATACATCAAATTAGGATAACCTCTTACTTGAAGGAGAATACTGTCCTGGGTGGAGCCAGCTCTAACAAAAGAAGACTTGGTGAAAAAGCCAACAAACCTGATAAACACGGCGAGACTTCTCACCGAATAAATGATATAATGAGTAATACAATAGGCCTAATGGCTGTCGTGTTATAGATAAGTAGGGAAAGAATGAGTCTAGTGGAGCCACACAACCTTGAACTCTTACTTGACCTTTCACTTTTCAAGCCACACCTTTTATAAGCCACGCCTCCTTCTCTGCTTCCCCTTCTCCAAGCCCCTCCCCTTTATAAGCCGAGGAGGCATGGCTTATAAAAGAGTGTGGCTTGAAAAGTGAAAGGAGGTCAAATGAGAGTTCAAGGTTGTGTGGCTCCACAATACACATTCTTTCCCTACTGAGATAATCAATCCCGTCTTATTAGTCATACCATGCTATAGTGATCTTTAAGAATATAATAAGAACGTGCTTATTCACTTGTTATTATCTCCAGTTATGCTATTTAAGATTTTATTTTCTTTTAATAATGATGCCCAGGGTCTTACCTATATGTGTGGTTTTATTTATCTATTTTTAAGACTTCTAGTTTTGAACAAGTGTTGACTCGGTTCTTTGATTAACAACTCATTTTATAGATTTTATAGATGGAATCGCCACTAGTTCTGTTTTACGGGGATTTTTTTATATGAAAGTTTATAGTGACAATTCAGAAATACTTGACAAATTTGACAGATAGATTTACTTAACCTACACAACTCTATGATGAATACTATCAAGTGTTAGATTTATCTCTTTGGTATATAAATTCTATTTATTTGATTTATTCTTTCAGAGCACATAGTAATTCACATTTATGAGTTTTAAGGTAAGTATTCGCTTTTATTATGAACCCTCTTTGTTTGTAGGAACACTGTTAAGATTTTTATATGGAACAGAAGCATTAAACCTTTTTCTTTCTTAATTATTCAAAACACTCTTTTTATAACACAAACCTAATGACCTTAGATGTGCGCTTATTTCTTTTCTTCTTTCAGGTCCTGTCTGCGGTGAGTAGTGTAGTTAGACCCCTTTAATGTCGTTGTCGAAACTCTGCAACTCAACTTCCGGGTTTGATGTCTTCCTAATTCAATTTGTATTATTGACAGTAATCTTCATTCTTCCTTTTCAGTTTAAATTGCTTGCACGGCTTGTCTATGGACCCAGTATTATCTTGACCTTTTGTTTTCAACATCCCACAACCATTAGTATGTTTTGAAAATTTAATTAATGTTCTGACATAAGTAATTTACAATTGTTGGCTTCTAAATATGCCTACCACACAGAGAGAAATACTTCATAAGAGCTTTGCACAAGATTGTTCAAAACGGTGTTGGAGAAATTTATATTATAATTGTAGAATCGTATTGTCCAGCATTGTGTAGGTTTTCGTTAATGAATTGTCTAACCGGAACGTACGACAATTATTTAACACAGTCAGATTTAGTTTTGCATTCTTTGGAACAATGTTGTCGAGGGAGAGCTAGCATATTATGTTGAAGTATAATTGTTAAGTAAAAATGTTTAGAAAAATACAATATTTTGTTTGAATGAAATCATAATCCAGTGTTCAAACTGCTTGCTACTAATTATTGTGTTTCGCAAAGTTTATGGATGACATCTTATAGATATAGATCGGAGGTACAAATCAAACAGAATACTCCCACATAGCATCATTACTTGCATACTTGCTTAAGGTTACAAAGGAAGCGACCCAATTCTAACAAAAAAGGCCTTAATCGTGGCAGATAAAATGGTTCTATAAACCTTGCGTGGTGTGAAAGCGCAGTGAACCACGCAAGTTATGAATAACTTACCCCACAAGATTACTCGCATAAAATCTTCAAAGGAATCCAAAAGAAACCAAACCGCCTAAACCGTCTCCCGACACAATATCACGGGGAAAAATTTTAAGTAGCAACACACAAATGTGTCACACTTCACTTCACTATTCATAATGACTAGAAATTAGCTGTGAAAACGGCAACTCAAATAGCGACAACGCAGAAATTATTAACAAAATAATGCAAAGTGCTACTTTCTTTTTTTTATTGAAACTCTCTAAAAACTTCATTCCTTGGGCCCATTCGAATTTTTTTTTGTTTTGAATTTATAAAATTCCGTATCCGTTTCTCTAAGGTATTTCTTTTTGCGTTCATTCTTTACTTGCTTATTTCCACCTTGCTTTATTATATTTCCTTCTTTTCGTTTTATTTCTGTATTCTCCATATCGCTTTTATAAGTTTATGTTTAGTTGACGGCTCTGCTCCTTTTACCGTAGTGATTTGTTGTAAAAAATGATATTAACTATGCTAAGTGCAATAGTAGTAAAATTTGTAGCGTCGATCAATTTTCTTTGCTTCTGTAACAAATTATTATTACTATTAAGAAATAAATTATCTTTGGTAACAAATTATGATTTGCTGAATTAGTTTTTGTTAGTAAAGAAAGCGTTGTACTTACAGATTAATTTATTGTTGCATATATTGTTGTGATATAGACATCTTCCAGGCGAAAGGATGTTATAATTTTTTTTATTTTAAAAACAATAAAATCTTGCAGTAAATATGTTGAAAATACACATTACAAAACTGTGAGATGGAAAGTGATAAATTTTAAACAGATTCTTCACTTGAATTTCACAAACTCAATTTTAAGATGAACGATTTTCTGTCGGTTGATTTTTTCACACTTAGATATTTGGAAGCCATTTTATGGCATGTTTTTGCCTGAAAATTATTAAAGACATATGTGAGAAGGTATACACAAGTATTTATTACTTAACTTACAGTTTTTATTAATGAATTTCAAGAAGATGTTCTATTTCTTTGACGATTCATAATTTTCCATAGTAAATGGATATTTTTCAATGTTGTTTGTATTTCTAAGTAAAATATTTTACTGCAATATTGTTAACCAAGTTCTAGGGTAAATTTGACACTAGAATGTTAAAGTGGGGTACTTTTTATAGAGTCAATTGTAACGTTTCAGCAGGGTCTGCTAGAATGTTAAAACTTAGTTTATATTCATAATTTTGGTATCAAAATTTATGTAATTTTTATTTGGTAGGATGTAAGGATTAATTTTGTGATAAGAAAAGGATGTAGCAAAATGTTAAAAATGTTTTTATTTGAATTTTTGTGAAGTTATGTTTGTTAGAAAATTCAAGATGGTTGTCAATGAATCCTAACTCTAAATTTGCATTTTAATAGCAGTTTTAGGTACCAAAATGAAGAAATTTTCTTCTTTCATATTATATTATTTATTTAAACAATTAATTTATTTTTTTTCAACAATTTGGTTAGAAAGGTTTTTGGTGGGAAAGATGTTTTGTTTCTAGTTAGAAACCAGATTAATCTAGTCCCAACTAGGAAAAACACTAGCGATTCGCTATTGTTTTCCAATTATTATAAAAGCAGCACGAAAATTTGGTTACTTTCTCTTGAATTTTCATACAGAGCTAAAGTCATGTCAGAGAAATCTTTGGAAATTTACTTTGTATGGAACGAATTAAAGGAAGGTGATGGAATCTTGTTGCAAATAACCGAATTATTTTATGTACTCACGTCATGGAAGATACGAGTTGCAACTTTAATAACTATAATTATCTTCAACAATCACAAATAAAATCCATTTGAAGGATGACATAGAATGTGAACATCTTATCAATAAATAAGCAGGTAATTTTACCAACTATAACAGGAATCTGCTAACTTTCAAGTTAGTGTGATTAATTTTTTTTGTGTGGCGCAAATAATTTTAAAACTTAAAATAATTTTCATATATAATATCACAAGTGGTCTAATTTTTTCTGACAAAATTTGTCATTTCAGATATGAGTAGCTTTCGCAACGAAAACTACACGAGTCGACGCAGGAGACGAGTGTAATTTTCCAAAAGCAAAAGCTACAAATGTCTTAAATGATAAATTTTGCAAGAAAAAATTAGACCACGAGTTGTATTCGGCTTGACAATCCATTGAGCAAATTTTTATTTAGCGTGTGTAGTTAATATTAATTTAATTAAATTTGACATTTCATTTTGACATAAATTTCTTCACTAAGAAAAAACCTCTAGTGGTTTTTCACTATAAAACTAATTTCATTGGTCCTAATTTGAAAAATTCTGTAATTTGATTGGTTAAAAATTTTCGAGTTGGATTGTCAATTTTGAATTTTTTATTTATTAATAGTAATTTAAGATTTTTGGATTGATTAGATAATAATTAAAAAGGACAAAGAGAATTAGAATGTCTCGTAATTCTTATTTTGTTAAATCTATTTGACACCGAGATTTAATTTGATTTTCTTTAATTTTAATTTTTAATAGTTGTTTTCTTTTCTCTTTATGGAATTTTAAATTTTTATTTCTTTTTTGTGTTAATAAATAAAATTATCCATTTAAATGTTTAAAAAGAAATTTATTTGTGTCTGGTCCATTGACAACGTTTTACAGATATAATTTAAATAGCTTTCTAATTAATTAGCGACCCGCCTGATTTCGTATCATGCATTTATGGAACTTGTTTTTCAGTTTAGAAATTATAGCCGGAAATATTTTTTAAAAAAATGGTAAGTGATATTTAGTTGTGTATACTTTCAGACTGTTTTACCATGATTTTGCGTTTGTGAATTTCAACAATAACAGGTTTATTTTGCAATTTATAACCTTTCATATTTCATCAAGTATTGAAGGGTTTATTATTCACTACAATTTTTTTTCTTTTGACCCCACATTATCACAACAATATGTATATATGTTGTAGGAACAAACTAATAAGTTTTCGCCGCAAATATAATTTTGTTAGCTTTTTATCACACCTGTGCTCAATCGGTGGTCAGTTCGGTTACGGTCGTGTCGGGCTCGGGACGTTACGTTCCTTTGTTGTCGTTTGTCTGCACTAGTTAGTTTGCAAGGTTGTCTCAGTTGTCTGGTGAGTGTTACATTGCATGTTATTACTATGTGCAACAAAAAGACACTCTTCAAAAAGGATCGTACTTCCGTAATAATTGTGCTCTACAATAACACGTACTAGTATAATTTTTAGTACTGCCAGAATTATAATTGCAATACATTTTACGGTTGCAATGGAAGATCTACTAGACGAGTGGGGATTCCCCGAATTTATTGGAATATTAATTAATTAAATGAGCATATTACCTGAAATGCTAATAGCAAATTTTCTATCAAATTCAGCAAATTATAAATTTGCTATGAGAACATATTAATTAGTAAAGTACCAGCATATTTGGTGTTAGCTAAGGCTGAAAATTGAAATTTGCTGCAGTAAGTACGGGTTTTGCACTTCCAAACACTGTTTACAATTCTAGTAGAAAATTAATCTGTTTCTTTAGCTAAGACTATCACAGCAAGAATAATCGGTATATGTAAATGATAAATTTGCTGAGGGTATATTGATACGAAATATTATAGATAACCGATTTTAATCGTTGTTAGCCGATTCAAACACCAAGTTTTAAAATTTGAAGTCTAACTTTTATTTTATGCGCAAAATTAAATAAAATTAAAAATTTTTGTGTTCATTTTGCAGTTTTTATAAAATTGTATTGGCATTTTTTGAAAAGCGTATTTCGTGTAACTGATTCGTTTTACAACATACAACCGGATAACTGCTTTGCGTAGATGTTGCTTTTGTTGTCTAACTAATTACCTTAAAATGCTAAATTAAGCCATTCCGGGTGATACACAAATGGGCCATTAATTATTAGAACTCCGTGAACTAAATTTCCACGTTTTATTACCTCTCTTCTGTTAACTTAAAGTAAAATCATTTTCTATGCTCAATTCGTAAGAATTTAAATTAATTACGATTAAGTACTAATTAAAATTTTATGTTTTTATTTAATAATGCACAGCCAACTTCTCGTTGGGAGTATTATATTATGGACGATTGTTTTTTAAAATGCATCGATTAATTAATACGGCAGCAAACAAGGGTAGTGTTTTTGCGATAAACAATTTTTAATTAACGTGGTTGTACTACTGTATTCTGCAACCTACGTTTTATGTATATTGTAGGTATATAACATAACCAATAGGGAACTACAGTATAATAATACCTACATACACATGCAATGTTATGCACTCGCATCATAAAAAGAGTTTAACATTTTATACTGTTTTGGATGCCTAAAGCTATGGCTGACCAACAATTAAAAATTTACCGTTATTCAATCATTGTTTAGAGGACAATGGAGCCCATGTAAAAATAGACGTTGCTGTTAGCTTTTGACCTCTAATTAATGAACGATAGGTGGATAACAATGGGTCAACTTCTAAAAATGTTCACAGACAGAGGATGCTTTATTTTATTGTTGTTGCGGTTGTTGTTATGGTACCCGTTTCTCAAATAGACCTTGTTTATTTCGGTTATCAATTAATGTCTCTATAATAAGAAGAAATAAATACACATACAGCTAGATACTATATTCAATTCAATTAGCATAGGTAATTACTGTATTTTATAGCTCGCAGATGCGAGATTATAATTACGGGCAATTTTAATAATTACGTGTAAACATAAAAGGTGGAAACAGGTGTACTTTCATTTCCGGTACAAAATAGGCTCCTGTAACATTGGACAGTTTTATATACTTATCTCTCCGTATGAGAATTTATGATTTTTCATTCCGGCATGGAGTTTTATGACATCCTAATTAGTGTTACTAGACAGATGCTCTATTAGGGAATTAGGTGTTATAAAATTTATATAGTTCCCAGAAAACACCTTAAAATTTAATTAAGACATTGTACTCATTAATTTAGAATTAAAATGTTTTTGGGGATTTTTTAAAATAAAATTAATTAATGAGTGAATTTAAAATTTAAAACGCGACTGTCTGGAAGTCTCAAAATAAATTTACTTCGTAAAGTATCAATGGATAAAGCCGTTGCAATCAAAAACTAGATATCCAGTTTACTTTATCACTTGACTGGCTCACGAAACAATTTTATGGTATCGATATGTGTCGTTCCATGTCAAGTGATACAACACATTTTAACTCACCATTTTATACATCATTCACTTTTTGCAAAGAGTTAGTGCTTGTATAAGAGAGACTATGAAAAACATAAAATTTCAGATATCTTTAAGGTATAATGGTATTCGTATAGTTCAGTTTCTTATTAAAGACGAGAATTGAAGTTGCACGTTTCTTCTTCTAAGTCGTCTAAATAAAATAAACCAAGATTCACTCTTTAAGAATTTGTCAAAATAGGAGACTTATTACTGTTTTACTATAAGCGTGTTACACATAAAGAATAAGAATAGTAAACATCTGACTGTGATCATGGGAACAGGTATTTATTCTATCAACATAAAGGTTTTTGAAAGATAAAAGGAAAATACACTTTTCCAATATGGGTTGTCATTAAATTCCAAGTAGTAGCTTTTTGGTAGCTTCTTGGTGGTTTGGTAAGGGATAGATTTGGGAGTAGTTTGCAGTGAAGGATTTATTTATAGGATTTTCAGTAGCCAAGTGATTAGGTGTTAGGGACAGTAAAACGGTTATTAATTCTAGATTTGGTATTTTTTCCCATAATCGATTAACGGTTCTCTTAATTATTTGAAGCATTTTTGATAATCAGAAAAATCTACTAAGACATTTACAATACTAAGAAGAGAATATTTACAACAACTAGATTTAAACTTAACTAATTAAAAAGACAAATTATAAACTGTCAATTAAAACTAATTTATTTACAGGCTATTTATTTAATTAATTACAATATTTATTTCGAATATACCAATAACACAGGCTAACAAAAAATTTGTGATTTGGATTTGTTCATTTTTTTTAAGTTTTGGTGGCTAATCTAATAAAGAATCAACATTTTTTTGTTTCCATCGAGCACAATTTTTTAATAAATTTACTAGGTGTCATATTTATGTTTTTTTAAATATTTGCGAATAAAAATTAAATGACATTCTAAAAATTGCTACGCCACTGAGATTAAATTGTGTACAAATCAATAGAATAGTATAGGGGAATTCCCGAAAGTAAAATTTAATTGCTGAGATTCCCTGATTTGCAGTCAGACCGTCGGCGAATGAGATATAAATAGACGTCTTTGTGTAACAAGCGCATTCATTAGTCTGTTTGAGTTCGGTCTAGGCAGTCGTTGTTTAGTGGTTTTAGTGAGCTTTTGCAGTTCAATTCGTGTTTAAAATGCCAAGACTTTGTCAAAATAATCCAGATACTTTTTGCTATGTGTATGGTTGTTTTGTGGTCAAGAGATTTAGACGTAAAATTACATCAGTGTTGAAACGCCAATACTACGAGTATTTTAAAGTAAAGATTGGTGATCAAGACAAACATTGGGCACCACATGTTGTGTGTAAGATATGTGAAGAAGGTTTAAGGCATTGGAGTAATGGAACAAAGAAATGCCTACCCTTTGGAATACCAATGATTTGACGAGAGTCAACAAATCACCATGATGACTGTTATTTCTGTATGTGCAATGTACGTGGATATAACACAAAAAATTAAAAAAACATCATTTATCCGAACCTCAAGTCTGCAATTAGGCCAGTGCCACATGGTCCAGACGTGCCAATACCTGAGAAACCAACAAATTTAGAAGATGTTACAAGCAGTTCTTAACCTGAAGTTGATGAAAACAACTTTACCGATGCCAGTGAAATATCGAGCGTTTCTAAGCAACCGCAGTTATTTCCCAAGACCGAACTTAACGACTTAGTTAGAGACTTAGGTCTTCCAAAGGATCTTTCCGAAATTTTAGCATCCAGACTTCAAAGTAAAAATTTACTGGCAGAAAACGTTAAAATCTCGTATTTTAGGAAACGCGAGTCCGAGTATTCAGGCTATTTTGAAAAAAGTGGTTGTCTAGTTTATTGCACCGACATTTCCAGTCTGATAAACAAACTTGGGGGCACATACAATCCCGATGATTGGAGGCTTTTTAATGTTCTTCCAAAAGAAGCCTTAAAGCTGTTCTCTTGCACACTGGAAATGTTTTTTTATCGGTACCGGTTGCCCATTCTGTGCAACTGACGGAAAACTACGAAAATCTTAAAGTAACGCTTGAAAAAATCAAATACAATGATCATAGTTGGAAAATTTGTGGGGATTTGAAAATTGTGGGACTTCTACTAGGACAGCAGTCAGGGTATACAAAGTACCCATGTTTTTTGTGTGAGTGGGACAGTCGAAGTAGACATCAACATTGAAAGAAAAAGGACTGGATAAGAAGAGATAATTTAACTCCCGGATCAAAAAATGTTCTGCACGAAAGTCTTGTTGATCCACAAAAAATCTTGTTACCTCCACTGCATATTAAACTAGGATTAATGAAACAATACGTTAAAGCTTTAAATAAAGATGGAGACTGTTTCAAATACCTTTGTAGAAAATTCCCCGCTATCTCAGATGCAAAATTAAAGGAAGAAATTTTTGTCGGTCCTCAAATAAGGAGATTAACGAAAGATCAAGAATTTGTTAATACCATGACCGAAACTGAGAAAGATGCATGGATTTCATTTGCTAATGTTATTGAAGGTTTTTTGGGAAACAACAAGGATCCTAACTACAAGGAAATTGTGAAAATCATGCTACAGAAATTTATGGAATTGGGATCTAATATGAGCATAAAAGTTCACTTTTTACACTCGCATCTTGATTACTTCCCCGAAAATCTTGGTGATATGAGTGAGGAGCAAGGTGGGAGGTTCCACCAAGACATGAAAGAAATGGTAAGCAGGTATCAAGGTTGGTGGAATGTTTCAAATAGCTGATTACTGTTGGTCAATAAAAAGGAACAATCCGGCCCTGGAATACAGAAGAAAATCCACTAAACGAAGTTTTTCATCCAAGAGGGAAAGATCTTCTGGAAAGAAAAGAAATTAAAGATTGTTTAAGACTTTTTTCAATTTAGTTTACTATTTGTAATTTGCTTTTGTCTCTGTATCAATAAAAGTAGCGTTTATTTTGACCAAATTTTTTATTAATTTATTTTCAACATTGATAAAAAACTTACTTGATAGGGCAAAATGACACTCGGATTTGAATTCAGCAGATCAAAATTATACAAAATCAGATGTCAGATCGAAATCAACTTTCAAAAAGTCAAAATTTGTTGGCCTGTGTAGTTATCTACTCTATTTCACCTTGCGCGCATCTAATTAACTAGCTCCTTCTATCACGCGGTTGGCCTTATACGTGTTTCGCGTGTTGCCGCCCCGAATGTTCTACTCGTACTAGGCTCTCGAAGTCCCGGAACTCTCTAGACATCTGCTTTCGCCGCCAGACTATCGTAGATTTCCCGTTCATTACATTAATATTTTCTAAAAGTGTACTTAAATCTTCTAAGTATCTCTTTTATAAGTGATTTGCAAATGATGTTAAGTGATCTATTGTTTCAATTTCTGCTTTTTTCCTTGGTATACAATTTATCGAGATTTTTATTAATGATCTGAAGGTCCAGTTCATCAATGAGGTTACTCGTAATTAACCTAATTGCTTTGTCTAAAATATTTCTACGGGCTGTTTTAGTTAAATGATGATTGAATTCATTAGGAGTATTTCTTTGTAAAAATTCTTGAGTTGATAAAATAACGCATAAAGTTTACAATCAAACTTTATGCGTTATTTTATCTATTGAAGTTTTTGTTTCCAATACCACTACGATAGAAAGGAACTGTTGTAACTAGCCCTTATTTCAGTAATATTATTAAAAAATAACAAATGTTGATGAAAAATTGATCTTTATTATGATCAAAGAGTCGAACTTATCTTAAGGGCTATTACTCGCTATTGGGATGATTTGAAAAGCCTGGTCGTTGATCGAAGAGGACCAAAGGTTTTGTTTATTTGCCTTAGTCGCTTAATTTTGCCAACATGAGCAGTAGTAGTCAGCCTTCTTGTGTCGTGCCAAATGCTTTATTATTAATTTGTTCAACTGAAGTTTTTTAAAGGGAAGGTCTGTCTTGCGTGGCCTATTTCATTCTACCAATACTTCTTGGTCGTCTTAGTTTCCGGTTAGAATAGTCCTGCCGATTTTCATTGTTTGAAGCACACTGCGTCGTAAAATGGGAGGATTTCTTGTTTAATTTTCTCGTTGTATTGTTAGTAAATAGTCAAATCTTAATCTAAACTAGCAAGTCTGTTGTAAGGACCATAGAATAAATAAAATGGGTAAAACCTGTGGAGAAATTAATTGATTGATTGTAAATTAATACAGCTATTAGGTTTTTATGAGATTTGTTTGAATTTTTCAGCTTGATAGTACACAGTTTTTCTACAGGGGAATTTGAATTGGGATTGTTTATTGTTATGAAATGAAGTTCGATTTTGTTTTCATTTCAATTTTTAGCGTTTCATGATAATTAGGTACCATTGATTCGCTATCGGAATCGTGTTTGATAATTAGAATTCAGACAAGAGCATCGGCGATTTATGTTTCTTTGCCTTATTTGTAAATTATTGTAAAATCAAACTCTTCTAATTTTGAATTTCCATCTGATAAGACGATAATAATTGGGTTCTAGGATTTTATACAGCCACACCAGTGGGTTATGGTCGGTTTCTATTATGAGATTTAGTCCAAAGAAATATGGTCTAAAGTTTTTAGTTGAATCTAAAAAAAGCCTCTTTTCGATTGTTCAATAATTGCGCACGACCAAGTTTATGGTTCTATATCGGCTATAGGTAAATTAGACTGTAAATAAACTATTGCGACGTTTAAGCCACCTGTTGCTAATTTAAATTGTTTCGAAAAATCGGGCGATGCTAAGATGTTAGTAGTGTTTTGCAAAGGTCGAAAGTTGAATCGTACTCTGGATTGGTATAATTAATTTTGGATCCTTTCTCTAAACATTTTGTATGCGGCGAAACGATTTTAGCAAAATTCATAATGAAATGTCTATAATAGCTTTCAAGACTTAAGAAATTTTTTATTTCTGTTGTTGTTTTTCGCGTAGGATAGTTTTAGAAATTTTTAAAATATCTAAGACTTCTAGGTGTCGACTCAGCCTCTGAAAATGAATACCTGGGAATTCATTTCCTGGGGTAATAATAGGCGGTCGCTGCATAAAGCTAGCCACTTTACCACCCTTGGGTACCGAACGGCTCGAGTAATACTCAGATGGGCATCCATGGCTTGTGAAAGGGGACTATTATTATTATTCACGCAGAAGTACTTTAAAGAGAAATTGATGGTCTAATAATTTTATTATCAACTGAACTTTAAATTTTTTTCATACAGCGATAGAAACAAAAACAGGTCCAATATTTCTAGTTCTAATTTCGCTCTTAATAGTCTTGGTGAATCATAGAGTAATGAGTAATCAGTAAGAGTAATCATAGAGAATGAATCTTTGTTGTAAAACAGATCGAGTTTTATTATTTCTTTACTTAAGTAGGGTAAATATTGATAGAGATCACATATAAATTGTTAATAATATGAAGTATTTAGGAATTATTATAGATAATAAATTAAACTTTAGTAAACATGTAAATAACATGTCAAAGAGATAGCTAAAAATAAATTTCTTAGATAGATTAGGAAAAAATTAAACTATGGTCTAGAACATTTGTTTATAAAAGTACTATTGCTTCGGATTTTAAGTGCTTGGCCTCTATTCTGTTTCCAATGAAGAAAACTAATATTCAAAGGGGGATAACAAAACAGGGTTATGAATATTATTATGGGCTGTAAAAATAAAATTAATTTATTGACTAAAAATGCGCAGAGTTGTTCGAGTTTGTCTGATTCAGACTACATCATAAAAGAGACCATTTAACTATGACGAAGAACGTTGAAAGGCATCAGAGCACTTGCCTAGGTTAATAAAACTAACACAATAATTGTTAATTGATATTGATGGATAGTATAATAATTATAAAACTGTTTAAATTTTAAAAGTTATATTAAAAATTATACTTATAAATTGATCAATAAGATTAAAAGTTTGGATTTTAAAATTTAAAAATAAATAATGGTAGGTAAAGAAAACTTGGTCAACTGATGAAGCTCATTAATAGTCTCCTGAGTTCAATAAGAATAATCTAGATAGAAACTTTTCAGATACTTCTTTGATTGTTAAAACTTATTGATGTAAGCTGATAGATAGTGAGATTTTCTAACACTTTCCAAAAAAGTGGTGCCAGTTTATACAGGTAATTTTAAACTATGCCACCACTGACACTGAAGCAGAAGCATACTCTATTTAAAATTGTGCAAAGAGCGTGGTTATTATTATGGGTTGCATATTCAAAATTATGTTGTACTGTGTAAACTGGGTTGAATTATAAATAAATCATTTAAATAAAAGTTAATGTTACTCATAAATACGACATAGAAGGTTAATTGATTATTTAGACTTTTGAACCCACAAGAGCTCCAAAATCACATCCGTTTTCATTATACCTGGAAGAAGACACAGCACCTTATTTATTTTACTTTGCAAGATTGAAGAAGGTAAACAAGGTTAGTTCAACTCCATTTGTTTTAACAAAAGCCTGCGTCAATCTAAGCTGTATTATCAAATTAGCAACGCCTAATTGTTAATTTTAATGTTAAATTTAAGTTAAATTAAAAAAGTTTCAAAACGCTATCTAAATGTTCTCCGGCGATATGAAGATTGAAACAGGATTCGTTTTTTAATACCCACCCTGCATATTCTGCTATTAATTTTATATATATTTCCAAATTTTTAATGCTTCTAGTAATTTGTAAGTAAATTTTAGAGCGTATTTCTGTTCCTTACTTCACGCCCCGTTGGTTTTCTTAAGTTATAGTGTTTTTCTTCTAAACTAATTGGAACATATTTCTGTTACAGTTTGCTAAAGAAAGAAAATTTAATTTTTATAGCGCATCTTATTTAGCTTTTTAACAAATTACAGCAAACAGAAACTCTAATTACCTTACCTAAGCAATAACTAAATCAGATTACCCCTCTTCACAACTTAATAAGAGAAGGGATAATAATCTGTATAGTGACCAAATAGAATGACATTATAAAAACTGGCATTTTTAGATAAACTATAAATCAACACAAGATGACTATGAAAACTAATAAAAATTAAAAATTTAACGATTGCAATACGAAAGTCGATGTACATTGTTTGATAGCAAACACACCACGGGTGTCCGACTAAACTAGCGTCGTTAAAACTAAACTGGTACAGATGATGGTTTAAAGACAATTGTAGAAAAATCCTTATAATTTCCTTCATTTTACTTAGCCAAAAGATGAAATTATCAAAGTACCTAAGTACAGCAACCCGTGCGCAAACAGTAGCGTCAACTAATTTAGATCACACTGACTGGCATCTGTGGAATTACAATTATACACTTATGTGCGATTCTAACTGGAAGCAAGTTCTTCTAATGAAATCCACACAAAAGAAAAGTTGTTACTTTATATTTTTAGTTTTATTAAAATTGTAATTTACAATCCAAAAGAAAAGTCCAGTTGTAGATCCCTCCTTGATGATAGCCAGGGGTACGCGTGCGGCTTACATCCATAGCATAAAAGCTTTAGGATTTCTAAATATTGCAGTAACGTAGGTATTTTAAAACACTTCAGAGTTTATATCTACATATTTACAAAGCAAAGATTACGATGATAACAATGGGAAATCAGGATTACACAATATAAAGCTTCTATAAAACACTCTACCGGCAATGGAATATAATAATAAGGGATTTTGAAAACATTTTCATAAAGCTCTTAAATGCTAGCCGTTTTCAAATTTTAATTCCTATACGAGGATTACTATGAAAGCCTGGTGTACACTCTAAAAGCTATTACGGTTGAAAAAAAGCTCTAGTAGTTCATAGACATAGCTTAGACATATAGATCATTAGCTTGATTGGAAAATAAAAACATGGTTTTGCTCGTAGACGTTTTATGAACGTATTGAATCCTCTAGAGACGTCAAAAACTTGTAGTAGGTGATGGCTAAAAGTTTTATTCGGTTTTAAGTTACACCTTAACCATTTTAAAAATGTATGATATTTCGCGTAACTCTAATATTTAAAATTGTACAACACTTGTGTAGAAACACCCTGAACATTTTATGAGACAGTTGCTAGACAAGTGGTGTAAAGCACGTATTACCCAAACACATGAAGACCGAAGCGTTCTCCGAGGACCTTCTCGCCAGACGTGTGGCATGGCATCCTTTAACTCAAGTCATCAGGACCTTCAGGATGTGCAATCCGCTTGACATCAGACATGACATGTGATGTAAAATACACTCGCCTTATTTATTTATTTATTCATATTCGTTCTCGTTCGTGTTTAAAAAGAGCAAAAAATAGAGAGCTTCACTTTATTTTAACATTTTCAAATTATTCATTGAAAAGAAAAAACGTAGGTAAAATTTAAAAAAACAGTTTAAAGTGAACAAAATTTTATTAATACAAAGTTAATAAAGATTGTGAGTTATGCCGAGAAATATAAAACTTAGAAAATCATTAAATGTTAAATAGTTTGATAAATTGTTAAATAAAATAGTTAAAAAGAATAGTTAAAAAATAAAATAGTTAAAATAGTTAAAATTTTTGTTTTACGGGTAAATTATATTAGTTTAATTGATGGAAACTTATTTTTATTAATTTGTCAGAATACTAAACTACTTATTATTACTTTCCATTTAGCAATCGCATTTCAAACTTTTTTCTGGGCTTTTTTTATTAAAGTATGTAAATAAAAGACTTATTTGTTCACCAGAAATTAAGTATTTAATAAAATTCTTTTTTTGTTAATTTTAATTGCTGCATTATCGTATTTGTAAAAAATCTAATTTTTGTTTAAATTTTATGAAGCATTTAAAAACGTCCTACGAAGTAAATGCAGTTTTAGTAATAATAATAAACGGTTAAATAGCTTGTTTCTTTTCATAAGATTTTGCCAAATTCTTTGCGATTTCTCAGGCTGTTTTTTTTACAGTTACCAATTCAAAATTTCTGCTGAAAATGTTTACCTTATTCAATACTACTTTCGGAATTAATACTTAGGGAAAAAGAATATTAGAACCTTCTAAAGATGATTTTCATGGGAACAATCGAGTCACAAAATACGACCTACCAATATTTTAGTAAATCATCTAAGAAGGTTAGTTACGATTATTTAGTCGTATACAAATTTGGGTGTGCTTGAGAATGCTAGCGGTGATTTTCAAAAATTCTTATAAAAACTATTTTCTCTTAACGAGCTTTATTTATTTGCAAATATTTTTAAACAATTTTAAATTTTACAAAACAGAGTTGCAAATCCTCATGGTAAAGGGGACTCGACCAAGATCATAAAAGGTGTAAGGCATGTATTTATAAGCAAGGAACATTGCGAAATTGTGTTATTATGAATTTATGTTGTTATTTTAGTTGAATACAATGTTGTTTTGTTGACAACAAAATTAAGATGAATAATCTATTATTTATGTCAAGTGTTATATATTGGCAAATCCGTAATTTTGTGATTTACAAGATCGTATAAATAGTTTTTCTTTAAATGAAAATTTGTAAAATAAAATATGGTTATAGAAAATCTAGAAAAGTCATATTCTTTTGTTTTATCTAAAAATTCAATTGTTTGATCAAAAGGTATAAAAAGGAAGCCATTTTCCTTAACAATTAAGTAGCTGTAAAACATTCCACGGGAAACATACACCTCCGGAGCGCTTCAAATTAAGATTTTGTATGGTTATATTGTAAAAAAATAATTGAAATTAAGTTTGTCAGTTGAAAAATATTTAAAGGTTATAATTTAAACAACAAATTTAAAAAGTTATTAAACCATGCTAAACAAAGTGTTAAGGTCAATTATTCAAAAACATCGAAAGCTGACTATCTAAAGAAGGGAAAAATTATTATTGAATGGAAATTAAAGAAATAAATGGAAATTGGAATTGTGAACTTACCAATTATATTTATTAATAAACAGTATATGGAGATGGAATTTATTAACAATTGATTATTTTATCTTGCGAAATTGGATAACCGTAGAAAACGATTGAAGATCTTAGTTTTGACATTTTATTTTGCTGTCAAGGAAGCAAGCAGCTGATATGAGAATAGAGATGGAAGATTTTGGCGTCAATATTTAAAGTTAGAGATGGAGGATTATTTAATCAAATTAAATAATAATAAAACCAATAAGACAGAGAGTCTATAAACAGAACTTTTATTAATTACAAAAATAAATCATAGCATGTAAATTATAAACAAATTATTAGTTTATTATTGTTAAATTGTTTTATCCCAAACAAAGAATTTTAGAAGTGGGAATTTTTATTTAATTAGATGCAAAAAGACATTATCTTTTCAATCAATTAAAATTTTTGTAACGTTATTAATTCAATCAAAGAGTTAGGTTTGGTATCATATTTTTTTAATTTGTATTATTAATAAAAATAAAGAATTTTGTTAATTTAAAATGAAAAATTATTTATGTGTTGGAATGTTAAGTATTTGTATGCGAAAAATAAGAAATTGGAGATCTTCAAAGCGATCCAACCTGAGAGAGTCTCAATTTTGTGGGATATTAAAGTTTATCCTAACAATCACAATTTATAGGCGTTGTATATTTTGTGGCCTTTTTTTCATTACAATCTGTCTGCTACCGTTTTCACCGATCCCCAATCGTAGTAATATGTATTAAATGTTTATATAATATTAGAGAAATAATATTTAAAAGTATATATTTGATAAACGTTTCATATACAAATAAAGCTTAACATCAAATTTTGCATATTCACTAAATGTTTCGTTTTGAGTAAACTATTTATATTTAAACCTTATTGTATAATTATTTAACGTACAGTTTCAAAAAGTATTTCAAATTTAAGATATATTACAGATTATATAAATATTACATAGCTCATTGATGTGTATTAACTTACAATGGAAAACGTGTGTTGAAGTGTGAAAACCTGTGAAAACTTTCTTTTAATTTTATAAAACGTTTTTAAACTGTTGATTGTGAATATATAATTATATTTTTAAACTAGAGGCTCATAAGTGACAATGTTGGTACCCTGTGTAAAAAAAAGTTTCAGTTGGTTACGGCTATCGATCATCAGTAGTCCGTTGGAAGTGTATGGTGTTTGTTTGCCAATAAACGTTTGGGTGGTGCAAAATTAAATAAAATAGTGTATTTAATGAATCGCTGGTAGTTTTTATTGTACTATATTAATTTTTTGATTGAATGTTCAATGCAATCCCATAGATATAGACCAACTTTGTGGTCTGATTTTTTAATAATACGTATTTTATAATATTACATCATACTTATTATGTTCAACAAATTTTTAATTTTTTTTATATTTTTGTAGGTTTTCTCCTTACAACAAACCAAAGAAAAATCTTTTTTTTTGTTTTATTTCTTGTTGATTTCAGTCAGACAAATATTCACTTAGTATTTATGGGCTATATTAATATTTTATGATCAAATACATCATATTAAAAGTATATACAACAAAATATCGTCGGTCTAATTCTAATACCTCGTAACCCACTTTTTGCGATTTTGGGGTTATGAGCTATTCCCATGGTAAAAAGTGCGCTGAGTCGATTAGTAAACTCCTCGTAAACCACAGGGATTCCAGTTTTGTTCTATAGCGATTTAAAAAATACCTCGTATCCCAACCTGGTACAGTTTTTGGGATATGGGTAACCCACTTTTTAATAATGTATGCATGGTTAATCGCGCGATTAATTAATACATTTGTCTGTTTAAATTTAATTAACAAAATTTCAGGAATTCAAACCATTTAAAAAAGTTTTGTTTTACATTTGGTGACATTTTCTTGTTCTGAAAAATTGAGATTTGGGGGTTACGAGGTATTAGAATTAGACTGACGATATATTTAAACAACATTCTAAGTTTAATATTTATATAATATTAAAAATCAAATTACTACTAGATTACGCCACTGGATTTTTGCGACTGTTTAAAAATAGTGAGCGAATATAAATTTAACATCATTTTAATAACAATCGTTTACATACAATTTGGTGACTACGAACTGAAAATAATTTGTCTAATAGTAATAAGAAGCTCTGTTTTCGAAGCATAAGCAGCTTCGGGTATGCGGTTCATAAATATAACAGTTTCTTATTTAATTCTGAATTTTGCGACTATATTTTACTGGTTCATTTTCATGAACTTATTCAATGTTAAGCTACATAAATCTTTGGAAATGTTGTTCTTATATATTATACCAAGTTTAATGACACAGACTCCACTTGATTTCTGAAGAACGAAGTTGGTTGGTTTGCTTCTCGTTTTATTTAAGTGCATAGTCTTTCTTTTCTTCTTAAATTCTTAAAATACTATTTCTATTTTATATTGAACAAAATAATTGTATTAGATTGATAAGTTTTGATCTATATAAAAAAAATCATATCTGCTACAAAAAACTATTCAAGTTCTAAACGTATTTACTTACCAAACACCCATCAAAATCTTATTCACATAAAGGTTGATGAATTAAATAATTTATTCAGCAATACATAATCGTTGTTAAAATGTAAAAAAATATTTTCAAAGTGGTAAAATTGAAGATTTAATTCATATTCAAATATTTAACAAATCAATTTTTCTATTTGACAAAAGAAGACTAGAGAAACCAGTGCAGTTAATTTTAGTTAATAGTGACAAACTTTTTGCTGAAACAACAGATCGGCTTAAAAGAAATTAAAAAAATATTTATTTTTGAGCCAACAAAATATTTTGCATAAAAATGAAGGCATTGAGGAACTTACCGGTTAACATCGCAAACGTACAAAAGTAATCATTTTTTGTACTAGTACAAAAAATAATTTGACATCCGATCCGGGTCGCCTTGGAGAACTAGTTCAAGATGTACGGTACAAAAGTACAACAAAATCTTCTCTCTTGTCTATCTCAACAAATATTACTCCGTAGTATACGATGCTTCTACGCAAAGTTAGCATTTTGACCTTTACCGCCCTGCTACGCCCAGCTTATCAATATAAGTGATGCCTTCTTCGGTCAGTACGGCCTTTATGTGTTAAAGAATCATACCTGAAAGTTTGAAGCAAATTGGAAAACATGAAATTATTTCTTTTTCCATTCAATGCAAATTTATTTCAGTTTCTCGGAGACAGCCTCTTAAAGCTCAGCAAATTTTTCTAAAACCGCGGGTTTTGCTAGCTTTAGAAAAAGTTAGCGGCGCCCACATCAAAAATCAAATGTAGAATGCCAAATTAAAAAAACTAACCTATGGAGAATTAAAGGCTAATTAAAGGCTTACTAAATGTCCTGTTTTCAAATTTAAGGCTTAGCTGTTTTTTTTAAACCACGGGTTTCGCTAGCTTTAGAAAGAGTTAGCGGGACCCACATCAAAAATCTAATGTAGAATTTGAAATTAAAAAAAGTAACCTATGGAGAATTAAAGGCTAATTAAAGGCTGATTAACTACCCTGTTTTCAAATTTAAGGCTCAGCTGATTTCTTTCAAAACCATGGGTTTCGCTAGCTTTAGAAAAAAGGTAGCGGAACCCACATCAAAAATCTAATGTAGAATGTAAAAATAAAAAAAGTAACCTATGGAGAATTAAAGGCTAATTAAAGGCTGATTTCTGTTTTCCTGTTTTCAAATTTAAGACTCAACGTAGTTTTTATAATGATGGCATGTCAATGCGAAATCTAGCAGAACCCAGGGTGCAATTTTCAGGAAGTAACCGTTGCTGCATTTTCAAAAATGTTTCATTTCCTAATATTTCAGATAATCTGGTCCCCAATTTGAGCACGCATTTATACTTCAGAATTAAAGATTAATTAATTCAAGATTCCGCTTACGCGTTACGAACTTTTACATATACATCGTCAAAATCAACTACAGACCGTTATTAAGGATTCTATTCTGCGGCCTTTAATTCCCTATATCCTATCTTTCTCAGTTCTGCAAGCTACCATCGGATTTCTGTCACGGGTCTCGCTTACTTTATCTAAAGCTAGCGAATCCCGCGATTAAGAAAATATAACCGAGCCTTAAATTTGATAATAAGGCATGTAATTCGCTTTTAATTAGCCTCTAACTCTTCATAGATTATTTGTTTTAATTGTGCATTCTACATTTGATATTTAGTACGGGTCCCACTAATTTTCTTTCTAAAGCTAGCGAAACCCGTGGTTTAGAAAAAATCGACTGAACCTTAAATTTGAAAACAAGGCCTTTAATCAACCTTTAATTAGCCTTTAATTCTCCATAGATTGCTTTTTTAAATTGCGCATTATACATTAGATTTTTGATGTGGGTTCCGCTAACTTTTTCTAAAGCTAGGGAAACCCTCGGTTTTAGAAAAATTAGCTGACCCTTAAATTTGAAAATAGGGCATTTAATGCGCCTTTAATTAGCCTCTAATTCTTCATAGATTATTTGTTTTAATTGTGCATTCTACATTTGATATTTCGTACGGGTCCCACTAATTTTCTTTCTAAAGCTAGCGAAACCCGTGGTTTAAAAAAAATCGGCTGAACCTTAAATTTGAAAACAAGGCATTTAATCAACCTTTAATTAGCCTCTAATTCTTATTGTGCATTCTACATTTGATATTTGGTACGGGTCCCACTAATTTTCTTTCTAAAGCTAGCGAAACCCGTGGTTAAAAAAAATCGGCTGAACATCAAATTTGAAAACAAGACATTTAATCAACCTTTAATTAGCCTTTAATTCTCCATAGATTGCTTTTTTAAATTGCGCATTATAATTAGATTTTTGATGTGGGTTCCGCTAACTTTTTCTAAAGCTAGGGAAACCCTCGGTTTTAGAAAAATTAGCTGACCCTTAAATTTGAAAATAGGGCATTTAATGCGCCTTTAATTAGCCTCTAATTCTTATTGTGCATTCTACATTTGATATTTGGTACGGGTCCCACTAATTTTCTTTCTAAAGCTAGCGAAACCCGTGGTTAAAAAAAATCGGCTGAACCTCAAATTTGAAAACAAGACATTTAATCAACCTTTAATTAGCCTTTAATTCTCCATAGATTGCTTTTTTAAATTGCGCATTATAATTAGATTTTTGATGTGGGTTCCGCTAACTTTTTCTAAAGCTAGCGAAACCCTCGATTTTAGAAAAACTAGCTGAGCCTTAAATTTGACAATAGGGCATTTAATGCGCCTTTAATTAGCCTCTAATTCTTCATAGATTATTTGTTTTAATTGTACATTCTACATTTGATATTTAGTACGGATCCCACTAATTTTCTTTCTAAAGCTAGCGAAACCCGTGGTTTAAAAAAAATCGGCTGAACCTTAAATTTGAAAACAAGGCATTTAATCAACCTTTAATTAGCCTTTAATTCTCCATAGATTGCTTTTTTAAATTGCGCATTATACATTAGATTTTTGATGTGGGTTCCGCTAACTTTTTCTAAAGCTAGGGAAACCCTCGGTTTTAGAAAAATTAGCTGACCCTTAAATTTGAAAATAGGGCATTTAATGCGCCTTTAATTAGCCTCTAATTCTTATTGTGCATTCTACATTTGATATTTGGTACGGGTCCCACTAATTTTCTTTCTAAAGCTAGCGAAACCCGTGGTTAAAAAAAATCGGCTGAACCTCAAATTTGAAAACAAGACATTTAATCAACCTTTAATTAGCCTTTAATTCTCCATAGATTGCTTTTTTAAATTGCGCATTATAATTAGATTTTTGATGTGGGTTCCGCTAACTTTTTCTAAAGCTAGCGAAACCCTCGATTTTAGAAAAACTAGCTGAGCCTTAAATTTGACAATAGGGCATTTAATGCGCCTTTAATTAGCCTCTAATTCTTCATAGATTATTTGTTTTAATTGTGCATTCTACATTTGATATTTAGTACGGGTCCCACTAATTTTCTTTCTAAAGCTAGCGAAACCCGTGGTTTAAAAAAAATCGGCTGAACCTTAAATTTGAAAACAAGGCATTTAATCAACCTTTAATTAGCCTTTAATTCTCCATAGATTGCTTTTTTTAATTGCGCATTATACATTAGATTTTTGATGTGGGTTCCGCTAACTTTTTCTAAAGCTAGCGAAACCCTCGGTTTTAGAAAAATTAGCTAAGCCTTAAATTTGAAACTAAGGCATTTAATTAGCCTTTAATTCTCCATAGGTAGCTTTTTTTAACTGCGCACTCTACTTTAGATTTCTGCTGTGGGTTCCGCTAACTTTTTCTAAAGCTAGGGAAACTCGCGATTTTACGAAAATTAGCTAAGCCTTAAATTTGACAATAGGGCATTTAATGCGCCTTTAATTAGCCTCTAATTCTTCATAGATTATTTGTTTTAATTGTGCATTCTACATTTGATATTTGGTACGGGTTCCGCTAATTTTCTTCTAAAGCTAGCCAAACCCCTGGTTTTGAAAAAAATCAGCTGAGCCTTAAATTTGAAAACAGGACATTTATTAAGCCTTTAATTCTCCATAGGTTACTTTTTTAATTTCGCATTCTACAGTAGATTTTTGATGTAGGCTCCGCTAACTTTTTCTAAAGCTAGCGAAGCCCGCGGTTTTAAAAAAATTAGCTAAGCCGTAAATTTAAAAATAGGGCATTTAATTAGCCTTTAATTAACCTTTAATTTCCCATATACTTTCCTGTTCTCCTGGCGTATGGGCTTCGCTAACTTTAGGGACGTTACGAAGACTAAAATTCAATCCTAACTTCTTTTCATTTTCATTGTCGCGTCGCCTGTTGAAAGTTCTAAACAGTTTCAATCAAATGGCAGTGAAAATTGCACGTTTGTAGTAAGTATTTCTTAATTATACTAATTCTGCAGTGATCTCTTTTTACCCGGAAACAAGAATCCGATAACAAACTGCATTAAATAAAAAGTAGTTTAACGTCATGCTGTTTTGTTCTAAACGGCCTTCTCACGAAGTTTGCTGGTTAAATTCGGTTGGAAAAAAAATAGCATACTTATTTTAAAAAAGATTACCGGACACCGCTGCGCGTCGTCTGGCAACTTTCTCATTCATCCCAAAAACATGCATTTTTGTACTAATTAAACAAATAACTATTGTTAGGGACAAAACTTATTGACAAAACTTGTTTTGTCAATACTGCTAACAAAATTTCTTTCAGTTTATAGTGATAAACTATACGATGCGAGTTGGTACTTTTTGCGATAATTTTTCATTAATTTACATAAACAGTTTATGATGACATAAAACATATTAATTTTAAAACTAACTAGGTATTAATTTACTTAATTACAAATCACAGCAGGGCTTCTTATTTTTGTGTTTGTAATATTAAGTTTAACACTAGGAAACTTAAATATAACCGTCTTTTAATTACCTTACTCATCGCATGATCGCACTATTTACTCCCAATTTATAAATACCCTTTTTTATAAAATACAAGTTAATTAAATCTATATCACATTTTTGACACATGCAAATGAGTTTAAACCGAACGAACTTTTCACATGAAGAAATTTAACAGAAAAGTCGGCATTAACAGAATCGAGAATCAAAATAAAAGCATAAGAGCAAGTTCTACCTATACTAAATGAGACGTGGTGGTCGTTTATTCAATTTTATTCGCCGCACGATACTTGCCGGATTAATTATAAAATATTCCTCTACGTGACTTTAGCTGTTTTCTTCTTTTTCTTGTGTGGACCTATAGGAAAAGAATTAGAAACGAATTAACCTCTGGCGTAGATAGAGTTATTTAGATAATATTTCCAAAAATTCCCAAATGATTGAACAGCGGGGATCTTTTGAAATGACGGCTGACACTGTAACTTTTAACAGTATGAGAAATAAAAGTTAGTCGAGCATAAAATTTTTGTGTTCGGTTTCTAAAAAAAGGTCTTCGAATAAACTAGGGTTAAACTATTTTAGATGTGAAGGCTTTTTTATTTATATCAAACGAAAAATTGTATTGGTTTTATGAAGTAGATATATTTCCGTTATTTTTCTTCTACAAAACGATAGTTTTTCAAGAATAATTATATATTTCAGAATACCAATTTTATAAGTAAATACATATCAATTGCATTTGCTGCAATTTTTTTACTCATTCGACTTAATTTGGAGGAGCATGAGCTTCAGCTTCACCATCTTCTTGTTGCACGTCTTCCGGTCTAATTTGGATAAAGTGTTTCATACCTTCTAAAATTCCTTTCCGTAGCAGCCGATAAATTTTTGTTTCGATTGTGCCTTGTATGTATTTTTAATTCTATAAATCTCTCTTTATTTAAATTTTTATCTTAAGAATATTCCGCGTTCTTGCTTTACTGTAGTACTATCTCTCGCAGAGCTACTATTAGGTTTTCGCGTTATTAACAACTTTCTTGTTACTGTATCTACGAATTTGTGCATGCAGAGTCCTAAAGCTCTTTAATTGGCACTTTCTTAAGTACTACCTTTAAGAACTAACTTTCTTTGACTATTAATTTTTATCTACCATATCCTGGTTTGTTATCATTTAAAGAAGTTTTGTATCTCGCCAACTTTGAATCTCGTTATTTTGAGGAATTAACCCCAAATGATGTTTAGGTAACTTGTTAAAACTTGCTTATCTTACTTAGTATTATTACCTGGTATTGATATTGTTTGTTCGACATTTGCAATCTTGGGAAGCGATTAATTGCCTGCCGTATTCATTCATCAAACTATAAAAGTACAATTAAATAGCTGTGTTTATATTTACTGTGTACAATTTTTTATTTAGAAGGCCACCATTAATTTTTGAATATAAAGGAACGTTCCTGCTTTATTTATTTTTTATTAATACGTACATTATTAAATATAATTCAATTGCTCTCTTATGTTAATACATAAACTAAATATAATTATTTAGTTTGAAAAAATCACCCATTAATTTATCAAAAATTAATTTGGGGTTAATATGCCTGGTTAATAGAGGGTGGTGGTTCATAGAATTATATTTATGATACGTTTAAGGGTTTTAGATTTCGATTTAACTTGTGTTACCCTTTGTTAACTATTGTTTGGCTTTAACTTTATTTGTGTTATGTAGAAGATTATTTTTGGTATGCATCTACTAAATGAAGTAAAAGGTGAAAGTATTGTTTCGAAATCTCGTGCACTTTCCAGCTTAGTTTTGATTCTGTTAAAACTATTTACACTGAGCCTTTGTTATAGATTCCATAAATTATAACGAGTAAAGGATTTGAGTAGCCAGGAACCATTTTGTGCCTTGAGCCCATTATAAGATTTCTGGAACTTCTATTTATAAAGAGTAACACTAAAGCTTTGGCAAATTGTTTCAAGAAAAGTTTACGACGGTAACAAACTCTTTTTCGAATATTAGAAAATACTGCGTCGTTTTGTTTGCCGACGCACTATTACTGGTGTAGTTTCACACCATCTGATCCATGTGGGCAACTCCCCCTTTCGTTTTATAATAGAATTATACAATTTCGGGCTTTTTCATGCAGCTGTCTTAATTTACCAACCACAACTATTTGATAGCATAATTCGAGGATTTCGACTCAACTGCCCTGCATTTGATCAGAAATAGATCCCGAAATATAGCGAATTTGAGCCGGTTTTTGAAGCCTTTTATCGTCAAATATTTAATATAAATCTTGGTAAGTTTTCAAATCGAATTACAGACATTGTTGCTCTAAATGGGATTTGAGCATTATCTAAAAATAATTATTTTCTCATTGAACAATTCCATTGGTTCTAAGATACTCAGAATCCCAAGATTGATTTACGTTGGAGCATCTGTTAATAGACTTAATCCTCATGTTCCTTCCAAGAGGAAGTAATTGAGATGGAACTCCAATCAGCGCGCATTTTCAAGGCAAATACTACCGTAAGCACTGATGGGAGCGAGGTTGCCTATTCACCCTCTATTAGCTCTCCAGGCTAGTACCGGAGCTATAAACGTGCTTAACCGTCGGAGTCTGTCTCAGGAGACGAGCCCCTTCTCCACCATTAGCACTACTCCCACAACGTAGGACTTCACTGCCCAATCGAATTCAGTCTCAGATGTGGCAGAACTTACGGGATCACGGGTGACTCTCAGAAAACAATACCCTCTCCATCACTTAAGTTGGCCTTTTGCCTGGTCATTTTTGTCTCGAACTCTAAACATTAATATTGCATTATGATTGAATAATCTGGTTATGTTACAGGTTCTCTATATCCACTTACCACTGCATATAAATTAAAAACAGACATGACTGAAGATAAAGAACTACTTCCGGTTTGAGCCGTTGTCAAATAAAAGGTCATATTAAAATTGTGCAATTCCCAGTACTTAAGTTCATGTTATCATGAATCTCAGAAAAAACAATCCAAGATCCGGGAGTTTTGTATATAACCTATTCAATTAAAATTCTTACTTTAGAATTAAAATTTTATCTTTGTTTCAATTTCTTAAGCAAATTATTAATTTAAAAAAAACAGTTCTTTACAAGATGGTCGCCTTACGCAGGAGGTGAAATTATGTACAAATTATTTATAATTTTTTTATATATAATCAATAAGGAAAAAGGGGATTATAATCTCAGTAAGAAACTACCGTTAAATACGTCGCCTGGTTATTCATTAAAAATACCAGTTCTTTCTATATAATTACATTCAAAAAGTGTTTCAGGAATTTCATATTTATTTATAAACAGCTACTAACATTTTTAACGAGTGGTCTGCTTAAAGAGAAAGTGTAAATTATAGTATGGAATTCGTTATGTTAAGAAGCCGTCATTTTGAAGAGAAATGGTTTCAACAATGTTTTATAGTGTGTTTTTAATACATATCTGTATTTGCTTCACTTGACTTAAATGACTGATTACTTAAAAAGCTATTGTACCCTGTAATTCTCAGGACTTTTAAAGAAGACGGTTAAGAATAATCTAGGTGAATATAAAATGGGGTTGTAGAGAATTTAAAAGCTTTAAAATTGCAATGCTGATAAACGTTAGGTTATAGGTTAAGTTATGTGTTAGGTTGTAGGTTAGGTTAAAGGATAAGCTAAAGGTAATAGGTTAGATCGTCCAAAACAGTTTTTGGTGATTATCTCGAATGCTACTGCTCCTTCCCAAATTTTACTATGGACACTATGGTTCAGCTCGATGAGACGCAAAGAATGGTATATAGCGTGTGATGCTGCGGGTGACCGACCTAATCTAAAGTGTTACCCAATTGATTTTCAAGTACTTATTACAGTAAAAGAAAGGCTTTTTATTACCTTAAGATAAGTAAAAAGGTAAATACAACAGGTTATTTTTATTTATTTATTTTTTAAAAAACATATGATATTATGTATTACTATTAACACTGTAACATGGGCGTTTAATTACCCTGAATATATTGTGACGAGAATTTCCATCGTGCGGGCTTAGCGATAATTGTGTTGGAAAACAAAAGATTTTGATTTTTAAAACATAACGTACGATGAGATAATGCAAAATCGTGCGAATCGCAGAAACGCCGTGTTTACTTTGGACACCATAATTACTTTCTTCAGGTTTTATCGTTTGCGATTAACGCATCGCACGCAACGCATCGGACGTACCGCAGTTACTGTATTTACCTAGGACATAGCGTTAGCTTGTGACAACGGCTTCCCTTAGGAGACTACGAACTGAGTTACGGTCAACTATCGATTCAGTTACATTTGTAAGAGCTACCAGTACTCACTGGTGGGAGCGAGGATGCCTATCCACCCTATACTAGCTCTCTAGGTTACTGTCGGAGCTATTAACGTGCTTACCCATCGGGGTCCGTCTCCAAGGGGTTCCATCACCCCTAGTGCAGTATGCAGACTTTCATTGCCCGAACGAGTCCAACCTTAGGTGTGGCTGGGGCTTGAAAACTGAGTCTGCTTAAGATATCCCATAATTTAACCACTCCGCCCTACCATGTTAAGGCTTGGTGAACCACGACTGAGCTCCGTCCGACTCAATCAATCTGGGGATCGCTGCCGGGATGCAGTAGCATTATTTCATATCATGGTTTGAAGCAGCGGTTCTCACCCTTTTAATATTTGGGATTAATATATGGGTATTTATCGCGATTTTATAAGAAGTTCCAATCTGTATCATTTTATTTTTGTTTTAACAGAATGTATTTCTTATTTTGGTTTCAATAATAAGCTTTTTTTTATTTTTTGTCTTTTCTTTCATGTCTTCCCGCTGCCCTTTTTATTATTTTGCGCCCCTTTAAGGGTGCGCGCCCCGCAGGTTGAGAATCACTGGCCTAAAGATAACCCAGGTCGTACTGGCAGTCATTTTCAAGTAACAAAACAGTTTAATAATGCCCATCTGCCAGCTATACCCTCCAATCATATGGAAGAAAACCGCATGAAATTCGGCTCAATAGTTCTCAAATTATAAGCGAGCATAGAGAGAGACGTTTTTTACATAAAGAGTATTTCACTTAAGATTCGTATTCTCTGCACAGGTAATAGTACTCGCAGGCCTGACGAGAGGGGGGAGCAAGCAGGGCTGTAGCTCTGGGGCCCGGGCCCGGAGAGGCAGGCCCCACACAATTACCATTATGTAATAACTTTTTGTGTCTATTCATATGTTAATTGTTATAAATAACAATATATTATTTTATTTTTATGAGTTCACGTTGAAATTCAGGAGGGAATCGCCGAGAATCGATGCATCATATGAGACCCTTCACTAGCTGGTATTTCACGCGTGCGATCAGTTTATCGTGCGAACCACTGATATCTCTATAAGTACATATATTATGTATTACTATATAAACATCTGATATTGGACTGACGATAATTTATTCTCGACGATTATCTCGCGAGCTCACGGCGAACGGCCGTCTCAGCCCCACACCTCCCCCACACTCATCCTCATGACTCATCACCCGCTCGAGAACGAGTCGTCATTTGTTTATTTTCCTTTTATAAAGAATATATATCGGCATTTGTTTCTTCTCAATTATTCCTTTGACTCTGTCAGTCGTGTCTTATGCTGTATTTTGTGATGTAGTGGGAGAATACCATGACGCTAAGTAGATTATCTGATTTGGGGACTTCGACAATGGAATGCGATTTGGCTAGACAGATAAATTTTGACAGCGTGATCGATAATTTTGCCAGTAGGAAGGCGAGAAAAGTTTTATTACAGTTTTTATATTTTGTATTTATTAAATTATCATACTGTACTTAATGAAGAGTTGTGAATAATATATTTCAAATTAAAAATTATATGTATGTATGATTATATGTAAAAAGTAGTACCCTTAATGTAATACCGGGATTGCACAACCTACGGCCCGCGGGCCAAACCCGGCCGACGGGCTTATTTTATCCGGCCCGCGACTAAACAAAAAGACAACTATAAAAATTGACCCTAATCAGCTCGAATAAGTGCTGTTACGTGAGTCCGTTAAAGGAGATAAAACACTCGAATTTATGCACTCACTTTATTGCAAAATTTACACTAATGCACTATGGTCTGAAGATGCACATTTCTTGGCATAAATTCAAAATTCTAAATAATTCAGCATTTTACTTGTTTTTAGCTATTTCAAGAGGTTTATAAACATGTTAAAGAAAAAAATAATTAATTTGACTTTTAAAAAAATATTATTGATAGTTTTTAAGTTTAATTCTACTGAATCTAAAGTATTATACAAACATATTAATTTTAATTAAACTTATTTTGTCGAATGCCATAATCACCCTGTTTCTAATCTAGTAAAGTGACTAATTCTAGTAAATCTAAATTGTTTAGAAAAACATACGAGATTTGTTAAAATTATTTCATTTTGGTCCGCCGCAAAATTTTTATTTTTTCAATTCGGCCTGCCACTGAAAAGGTTTTCCCATTCTTGATTTAACCCATCTCAAGGGGGCCCGCTAGTTTATTTCACCCCAGGACCCGTACCGGCTCTCTACGGGCCTGAATAGAAACAAAAAGTCCTTATGCCATTTTTGATTTTACGTTCATCGAAAAACATTTGCTAAAACGGTCAACTTTTAGGAACCGCTGAAAATAATAGTCAAAACAAATTGTGACATTACCTAGCATCAGCTGCATCAATGCAAAATGCAGTTAGGTCCTAGCTCCAACTGACCACCAGTCCACTTTCAAAAACGATTTTTTTTCTCGGTTATTATGAAAGATAGTCACTAATTATATTAAACTTTTTTGTTGCATTTTATGCAAAAATATTATTTATTTTCAAAAAATTCTATCTCATTAGTTAGTCGATGGAGCCGTCAAAGGAGACTGTGCGTATGATATCTAATTGCCATTAAAAAATAGAAGTATTTAAAAATTATAACGGTTGTTTATTAAAGAGACCTATGACTATGACTGCATGATTCCAAACCAATATTGATTTGAAATATTGACTGGTTTCAGAATAACAGCTGATTTAAGTTGTACTACACTTCTTAAACACTATCATCTAAATTCCAACTTGTAAGCTCTTAATTTAAATGCTAGATCTACAATTTCATTTTAAGAAAATCGTAAGGGCACAATATTCGTAGCACATGCAATAAATAGGCTAAGCGGAGAATTCTTCAAGGTAAAACGTCTTTGATAAGAACTGCGGAAACAACAAGTTCTGTGTTTTAATTTCAACACCTGCACCTGTATTTTAAAAGGAAATTGCATATTCTTTATTGTCGGACACATTCCTAGATAACTTAAAGGTTAGTTTTAATTTTTTCATGTGCACTTGAGGTATTTTAAGTTATTTCGTGTTAATGTATTTACTGTGTGTCCTTTACTTAGTATTTGCTAATTATTATTATCATGATTATTTTAATGCTTGAGGAACACAAAAACATTACAGGTAACTACATTTATACTCACACATTATCTGTTTTGATTTTCCACAATTATATGAACATCAACAAAATTCCAGAATAGTAGATAATTTAAAAATAAATACCCATGGTTGGTTGATATACATGCCTTACATTAAAATTTGTCAATAAGCTTATATCGCTCTCAAGTTTGCAGTGTTAGTACTACAGTTCCGTTGACCTTTTATGTTAATCATTACATGCGCGTTATAATTGTATGCACTTTTTTAAATGTCGATCAAAATTACTAAAAATTTATAAATTCTGCATTGTAAATTCTAGTTTAGCTAAAGCTTTCATGAAACTTGCACTGGCAAGAGCTATCAGTTGGTGTTGCAACTTTCGTTCTCGCAAGTCTAATGAGATATAGACGCATCTCTATTAGATTATAGTATTTACTTGCGATGGTGGTGTAATGGTCAGCATAGTTGCCTTCCAAGCAGTTGATCCGAGTTCGATTCTCGGCCATCGCACACTTTTTTTTATCTTCATTTTTATTTATTTATTACAGACTAATTATATTAATTATAATAAAATAATCTTTTACTGAAAATATAAATTCATTAGAAAAAACGAACAGATAAGAAAATACGGTACTTGTATCTTCTTTAATCTTCTCAATATATTTAATATTTTAATCCTTCTGGTCAATAATTTACTTATATTAATTATATCGAATATTAATTGATAATATAATTGAGATACTCAATCTGATGCTTATTATAAAAACTTCAATGGATAAACTGAGGTGCTCATTGAGATACCTTATAAAAAAGCTTATTAGTATTCTTAATTAAGGTGTTAAACAATCAATTAAAATTCATTTTCAAATAATTTCCAATTAGGAATTCTTTCGCTTATGAATTAAATTAATTTTCAATTTAAATTTGTCATTTTACAGTAACAATAATTTAATTATATGGAAATAGTGTGTCCAGTATTATCCTGGATAACTAAGTTATCATGATATAATGTTTTCATTGATTTGTATAACGAACGATCTTAATCTTCCTGAATTCACCGTATAATCCTGTATATGGGTGTTCTACCCCTATAGCAAAAGCTCTTCACACCTAAACTATGTAAATAACAAAAAAGCTTCTAAATTCAATAATGACTTCTGAATCTATCTGCAAATAAATTAAATTTTATTGAATTACATTAAATGCATTACTATATACTATTTATAACGTAAACAATACAACAAAAAATTACACGGTAGATAATATACAAAATTCTAAATAAGAAAATATGCATTTTTGCGAACCTTTTAAATAAAAAATTTCTCCCTTCAAAATATAAACTGAAATGTTAACGTGAGTTAAATATTTGAAATAATTGATTGATTCTAAATGAATTTAAGCAATTTCCAATGCAGTTTTATACAATACTTCATTATCATCCATTCATAACGCATTTTATTAAAAAATACATGTAGTTTTAAAAACATTATTATTAATGAAGTGGTAAATTTTTACATTCAAATTAAAATTTTTTCAAGTTGATATTTTAATTGTCGAGAGAAACCTACAAAGCAGACAACAAAACGGTTATAGTATATTTGATATTATTTTTTTACATTACCCACTTATTCAATATAATTATGTTATGCTTAGCTTATAAAATAAGTCAACATTAAAATTAAATACAAAAAAATAGTGTGCGATGGCCGAGAATCGAACTCGGATCAACTGCTTGGAAGGCAACTATGCTGACCATTACACCACCATCGCAACGTGAATGTAATTACCTCTACAACATCCAAATATGTAATTATAATTAGTGTTGTAAAAGCATGAAGTTTGTGTTTTACATATACACCTACAATATACGATTGTTCGGATTGTTGATACGTTAATCGTTTGTACGCTAATAAAAATATGCCTACTCTCTGAACTACTAAAAGAATAGAAGAATAGATTATTATTGTTAATAGAAAAATATTTTATGAATAATTGTGGAACAAAGCTTATGGATATGTGATAAATGCGGAAATAATTAGTTTAATTATCATACATAATGCGCTTTTGATTTCTCGAGTTCTTTGTTTTCAGAATAAGCCATTAAATCATTTTATCAACTTGTATGATTGTGTTTTCATTCAGTTTTCTTCTCTGTTGTCAGATAGAAATAGGGACATTTTTAATTAGTTCGAATTTTTCAACCTGCGAAATCGATATAATAAAGAAGTGCAAAGCTAATTTCAAGTCATGTAACACCAAAAGTGAAGTTTGCATTAAAATTCAAACAAAATAAGCTTCAATACTACTTACTAATAGTGCCTACTCTTAATCAAATTCTAAGAAACAAACAATAATTACAATCGAAGTTGATATTAAACATTATTAGTTACTTGCTTACAAGTTTGTATTACTCAATACAAACAAAAATAATTATATTAAAATAAAGTGATAAACAGTGGCGGTTGGTGAATAGGACATATGAGTGCTGCTGCATATGTGTCTTTACTCCTCACTATACTCATTTATTATTTTCTTCCGTGACTATTCCTCTGTTCGCTAAAATTCGCTATGATAAAAGTGGTTCGTAGGCATGCGTTCAGTAATCAGTATCTCTGGGTCTTAAACTATAAATGGAAAAAGACTTTTTTGTATTCGTTTAGCTTCTGTGAAAATGATTAAAATTAACATCTGGATCAAATAATCCTCATATTTCTAACAATGAAGTTATAATTTAATGGTGTATAATGGGGCAGACATTAAAAATCTCCAGGTAAGTTGTACTGTTAATTCATAGCTACTATCGTTTTCGCTATTGCTTTCCAATTGATTGGATCCAAAAGCTCAAATGTTCCTTCTATAACTAAAAACAGTGTACCTTACTTGTGTTTCGATACTGAATACGTAATAATACTCAACTAGATAATGCAGTGTTTAGTATTAATAAAACTTTAAACCAAGACACGACTATCATTGTAAAAGTGTTCACTTAATCCAAATATAAAAGAGACATGAAGATTGTGAATGGGATACTAATTCTTAATTGAAGTGTAAATATTCTTGATTCAATATAGCATGTGCAATTAAAAAAGTCAATATCACTCACCAATGTGCAGAAGAAGACCAAATCATATCCATTTTTGTAATATCTAAAATGAAGGAAACAAAATCAGATCATAGACTTATTTTTTATTTCACAAAAATAAATCGAATAAAAAATAATATTATTAGTAGTTATTATAATAAAACTTATAAGAAAAGGCCTTTTTTAATTTATTTTTTTATTTCTAGTTAGTATAAGAAATAAGGCAATACCGCAACAAGATATGTTGCAATTCTTTTTCTAAAGATATACAGAAAAAAGGGCAAGCATTAGGAAAGGTGAATTACCTGTTGATATCTATACGATACAGCGATGAGACACCAATACTATTATTTTTGTAGGTGTGTGTTTGTTTTTACTTGGCATTCCTTCTGATGGGCGAGGAATTGAGGTACAGCTGATTTCAAATAAATCTAGGACAGTCAGTACTCGATAATGTAAATGTTGCTTTTTATTTTCCTTGACATTTAATAAATTTCATGTAGTTAACTTTCAAAATATAGTTTAAAGTCTGCTTCACACGTTGTTAAAAACGCAAAAATCACCCTCAAGACGGATTACACTTTGATAGTTTAGTAAGAAAGACAGTAGAAGAAAGACAACGATACTACAATAATTGTTGCGGAATTTAGTTTTTCGCAAATTTTGTCTGTTGGATCCAAATCTTGACAAACGCTTTTCTAAAAAATATATGAAAAAAATATGGCTGCCTTATTTAAACCAAAAGTAACAATTAACTAGTAAATTAGTTTCGAACTAGCAATACATAGGTGTGGAAATTTTTAGGTTTTTCGAGTTTCTTCGCATTTCCCGTTCTGAGCTTCAATTTATAATTTATAAAGGTTTTAGTATTTTATATTTCATGGGCGGATCTAGAGAAAAATTTTGGGGTGGAGATTTTTGGAAAAATAATTGTTTTAATACATAATAATTAACCAAATAATTTTTGTTTCTACCCTATGTATACTTATTTATACATTTTGGGTGGGTAATTTCCCCCATTTTCCCCCGTGAATCCGCACCTGTATATTTAAAAGATTTTAAAAAAGGAATCGTGAAAATCCGAGTAGTTTTAACCGGTTCCGAGATAACGATCTTTTTTTGCCTAACGCTCCTTCACTATAGTTAGTAAGTAAAAATGTGGGTTAGATTTTAGGTAATACTACTATAAAATCGTTCCAAGAATTTTATCCCCTTTTTAAATTTCTACGAATTCATTTTAATAGTAGTAAGTAAAAATGCAGGTTAAATTCTTTCGTAGAGTTTCCTCTATAAAATATTTTCAGGAATTAGTTCGCCCTTTTTAAATTTCCAGGAATTCATTTTTATAATAGTTAGTAAGTAAGAATGCAGGTTAAATTTACGAGAAATTTCTCATCATCGGTTTTGGATATTAACTATTAAACTCGGACCGCTTGTTTGAGAGCTCAACCTTCTACCACGCGACTATCTTCTCACTTATAAAACTAAATAATATCCAATTATTATGCCCGCATCAGGCTGAAAAGAAGAAGATGGTTAACGTGCGTTTTCGTTCCGTAGACACTTTTGGATGCCTTGCAATTCGCAATACCGAATGGCAAAAAACACTGAAAAGTGTGAAAAAAGTGATGCTATCATGTAGCATCATTTTTATTTTTTTATAAAAATTAGAAAATAAAAATAAAAAACGTGCGATGGCCGAGAATCGAACTCGGATCAACTGCTTGGAAGGCAACTATGCTGACCATTACACCACCATCGCAAGGTGAATGGTATAATCTATTTAATACAGAAATTTGTAATTAAACTTATACGTGATTATTTGACCTACATTCTACACCTACGATGAGAACGGATTCTGATTGTTTAGTTTTAAATTGATACAGTGAACGTTATATGCCAGTGATAATCTAATAATACTCATATTCCTTTGTGCTTTGAAAAGAACAAGTTTAAATATTAATTATATTTATTAAAAATATCTTATAAATTTTAAAGAAAAAAATATACCACTTAAAAGAATTATATATATTAAACTAATTCGTTTTCACCAAAACACTACAATGACTTGTTTGAAACTGTGACATCACACGCCATATATAATTTTTCTTTAATTAAGACAAGCAAAGGTAATGAGTTTTTGAATTAAAATTACAAATATAGAAGGGCTTTTGAAAGCCTGATTGATTTACATATATACCAAGAGACAATGAGGCTATTTATAAAATAAACCTAAAAATTAATACGAATAATACGAATAAATTCAGATTATCACAAAAAGTAATTGAAATTGAAGGTTTTATTGCGTCCATTTGGCAACGCTAAATTTAATCCAGAATTTAAAGAAAAAAAATTTAAATAAATCACTAGCTTCTTTTCATAAGCGCGGCACGAACACTACTCGTGGAAGGGGGTGTACTATTAGGCATTATAGCTTATTATAACGGTTCGTTTTGAGCAGATAGAGATAGGCCATTGAATCTAGTAACGCAGATAAAAGATAAGTGTAATGTTGAAAAGTGTTGGCATAACGCAATTCAAAACGTTTCATCAAAAAGAGAGAAGGAAGAGCAAGATAGGCATATCTAAGAATGATTCAGATAATAGCTCGTATTAAATTAATGCATTTAATTTAACAAGAACGGTTCAGAAATCAGTAGTGAATGAGCTTCTTTGTCTAGAGACGCAATCGAAGATATTCTAGAGAAATTTCCAGATGTAACGGTTCACTATGGCACGTTTAGTTGAGCTCTTCGTCGTAATATGGACTTACAGTCAAAAGCAAAAAAGGCACGGTTTTGATTTATTTTATCAATCTGTGTTTACAATGTGAAACAATTAGCAGGAATCAAAATCGTGTCGTACTTTTGACAGTATATAGAAAAACAGGTAGCTCTTTGTCTACCGAACTAAAGAAAACTTGCGACGAAAACTGCAACCAGCAGGTCAACGTATCCTTAAACTACATCTTCACACTTAACATTTACAAGTTTCCATGAATCTTCTCGAATAATCTGTCTCAAAGTCAGTTGCATCAATCGTTTCTGAACAACCTTGATAGCCACAATGAGACGCTCGATAAAAACATTTTTTACTTATGAATGTTTAGTCCATCTTTCTAGGCATACCAACTTTCAGAGTATGCGAATACGGAGCTACGTTTACAAAAAATAGGAGTTTTGTCAGCTATCATAGAAAGACGCCTATTAGAACCTACAATATTTGAAGGTAACAACTCAATACATGAAGAGAAAAAAGAGAAGAAAAGAATACACATGTAATAAAAAATAAACTAAAATAAAGAAAAATAGTGTGCGATGGCCGAGAATCGAACTCGGATCAACTGCTTGGAAGGCAACTATGCTGACCATTACACCACCATCGCAAGATGTAAGTTATTAACCTGGCCTAGCTTAAATAATGAACAATTGTAATTACTTAAGCGAAACAATGAAGTTTATAGTACTTACATGAACATCCACCCACGTTATCCGAACGTAATTGTTGAACATAATACTTTTATGACTAAATAAAAATGTACTTGTAAACTAAATCTTTTTCTGCAACAATACATTGGAGGATGGTTAAAGAGGAAGAAATTTGCAGGGGCAATGTTAAAGAGGGTTTGTAGGAGTGGCGCTAAGTAGCGGGGGTTCAACGTCCTGACGAAAAAACGCTTAAAAATTGTAAAAAATTAAAATTAATTAATTTTAATTGAAATAAAATAAATTTTGAAAAAGGCGCAAAGATTAATGTGACTGATATCTATATCCAGTGGCGCCCAACTACAAGAATCTTTGAATCGCCCTTTTAATAAGATTGAGTATATTCAAAATTTATTTTCATTAAGCATGATTATGAAATAATACATTGACGTCTTTAAAATTCACCCACATAATCCTATCTTGATTATTTTAGAGCTTCTTAAATTTTTTTTTGCTCTTTCCCAGATCGATTTTACTTCAGCGCTTAACCTAAAATTTTCTTCTTAAAAGGCTTTTCCCCCTTTATGTTTTTATCAATCTTGTCACTCTAAATTTGGTCATGCTTTTGAGCAGACATCTTTATTGATCATTCCTTATTTGGTTATGTTTTATTTCAGGATTCTTCATTGGGAAATTCTTCTTGTCACAGTTTTTTAATCTTTGCAAAAGATAATTATTCCGTTTTGAGATATAAATTGTCTTGGAACAAGTAATCTCAAGCAGCATCTAACTAGAGGTAACTGAGATCGGAACTTTGATTGAGTAGCTGTTACGTAACTACAACTAAATTTATGACTTTATAGGTTTAATTAGTTCAATTTGGAATATTTTAGTAATTATGTAGTTACTTCTATTATTTATGTAGTTCCATTACTTCTAAGTAGCTTTTTAAAGTATGTGGAACGGTATTGCTGCTTAGTATAATTACTTCAATGTTGTTTCAACTTCAAGTGATATTATGATTGTAGCAGTAACTTCCCCGAAGCTACTTTAAAGTTTTTAAAACTTTAAACTACCATCGAAAGTTACTGCCACCGGTCTGAAACCATTGCTTAACCTTTAAAGTAACTGAACTATACGTATTGAAAGTAAAACTTACGTTTATGCTACCCAGGAGAATCACTTGAAAGTAATTTTCACTACTTATTTTGCATCAGAATTACTAGAAAGTTCCAGTTACTATTAAAAAATTACAATGAAGTCACAGTATCTTCTAAAAAGGCATATCTCCTGTAGGTTAGTTTGGAATGTGGAGTTTAATTGTGTTGTTGCAGTGGTAGTAGTTTTTAATAAAAATGTCAAAGGCAAATGCAATAAGAAAAAAGAAGAATTTTAGATATACGTCCACCTTTTATAGAAAATTAAAACAACAGTTAGGTGTAATCAGTGGAAACAAAATCAACTGTTTACAATACAAAATAGAAAAAAATAGGGATGAGATCACTGATAAACCATCATGTAGTAAACAAGAGTGAAATATATTCCCCTTTTTTCTTTCGTCCCTACAACTTTAAAATAAGCCATAATTAAATAATAATTGTTATTAAGTAGCAATCAGTATAAAAATATTGGTTGTTTGTTTACGATTGACGTTTAAATTTGAGGTTAAGTTCCAATGGGAATTTTGCAGTGACATTAGGAGCTAGAAAGTGGCTACGGAAATGTTGACGTCGTTTTATAGTAAGAGTCACTTGAAAGTTCCAGAGTTTTTTAACTTATTTTATACTTCGTGGTAACAACAACCTAGAAGTAGAATTTGTTTAGTAGAATAGATCCGATACGAAAGTGTAAATACTCCTAATGGTTTGTCTTTCTCTTCACGATGGTACAACGTGTCAGAATAAATATTAGGATAAGTTGTTCTGTTTGTACTGGACTTGTAAATATATGAGAGTTCCTAAGAATTTCAATAAGCATGTAGAAACTTGATAAATTATTTTTGCCACATTTAAGTTAGAAAACATTCAGACGTCCAAATAATTGATTTTTTGAGACTTTTGTTTGAGAACTTGATGTTTTCTTTGTAAAATTCTGAAATGATTCAATTTTTCTAAATGGTTTAAATTTTTAAAATAACTATAAGATTGATTTGAAGATTCTGAAATCCATAATTTAAATAAAAAAGTGAAAGTACAAAAGCTTCTTAAAAATCCCATAAACAGGAAAACTAAAACATAACATTCAGTTTTATGAAACGGTTAGGTAGGGAATATAATTTATGCAGACTATTATAAAACCGCCAAGATCTGTTGAAAATTTCTAATTTAAAATGTAGTAGAAATGTTTGTTGGGCGCCAACATGCTTTTAGCTCGTTTATCAATAAATATTAATGACATGCTTAATAAAATCTTTGTCGTCAATTTAAACTACTATAGAAAGTCCCCAAAACGCAGAAACTGACCGAAGAATTTGATTTTATTTAAAAATATTAAATAAAAAATTAATAAAATGACTAATTTATAGTTTCAAACAATATAACAATAAATTATGCAAAACAAGTAAAATTACATACAGAACAATATTAAATCGCAAATTCTTTGTATTAAAATCTAATCTAAATTCTCACCTGAATATAAAAAGCTCGAAGCTTAAATTCATAAATAAAATCGGTATCTAACAGCTTGGTTCTGTTCTTAACTTAAATTATATAACGGAACTTCCTGACCGGCTAGCCCACGGTGTTAAAAGAAGTCCCAGCTGTATTAAAATTTATTACACAAAACATTAACCTTAATCTGACTGAATCTCTAGATCCGGCAAACGTCTGCTCTAAGATAGCAACCGCCGTTTGAACTTGGCACAAGCGTTTGTAGAAAAAATGAAAGACACAGATATAAAAGAAACAGAAGGTTATTTATTTTAAAACATAAAAAAAGAAATTGTGTGGTTCACACCACACACCAAATGCAATGATTATACAGAACACAAAGTTATTCGTAAATAAACCCCTAATAATAATAAAAAATATTTTGAAATCAAAAATCTTAAACAATTCTACATTCAATAAATTTATATAATCAAAATAACAATAATTTAATTACACATCTTAACTAAATTGGATATGCAGAAAAGTAATACAAGTGGCAACTGCGCTTTTAATATAATTGTTAAAAATGAATTTATGGAGTTGTTACATAACCTAAAAGTTCAAAAGGAAGAAGCTGTTTATCTTGTTAGGTGTTAAGTTCTGTGTTGATGTTGGTTTGTAGATAGCTGGTAAAATACTTTGATTATAGGTAGAACTCTGCTATAACCAGATCGTGAAGAAGGAGGTAAAGGTAGAGGCCGGAGGAGAAAAGCAGCCGGGAAAAAAAAGCCTAGAAAGCAATTCTGTATAAATTAACTGTCCATCAACATAACCACAGTCCTACCGGAAAAGATGTTTTCATCGGCTTTAAACGATAGATACGGGTGGATTATCACCTCTTATTATATTTGTATAGAAAGGTATTCCTACAAAACAAGGAACTGTTAGAGATAACCATAATGATTAAGTAGTGAAAAGGTGTACCTTGCAGTAGAGCTTAAAAGACCAACAAGTTGGATTCCTATGATATAAACAATCACCACTGTGAAAAACTGATCACCAGGAATTGCACTAAATTCCACATTAAACTCATAAAGAGAGAAATTATCAAAAATTTCCTAAAACTGGAATGAAGCAAACACTCTATTTGCAAGTCAAATTACAACTCACCTTTTAAAAGGATAAAAGTGATATCTTATCAAAAGTTCAAGAAAACCGAGATAAGCTGAATTCACCTATGAGGTTGCTTGAACAAAAATATTACCAAATAAGGGAAATAGAACGGTGTGCCCATAAACACTACCATATTTGGAATGACAAAATATGATAAACACACTGGATAAAAGCCTTTTAAGAAAGAAAAATTTTAGGTTAAACATTAAGTGAAATTGAACTGGGGAAAAGCCTTTAAAGAAAAATTGTAACAATTACATAGCATGCCTGGCTGAAAACACATACAATCTTGAAAATATATTAGAAAATGCATTCCAAATGTGCAAATAAGCAAAGGTATTTATTCTTGACAGAACATCAAGAATAAATGTTTTTTTACGTTTTGAGTACAATATTAAATAATTGAAATACATCATCCCTAGAAGAAAAATAAAAAATTCTAATTAATAATATTACAAATATCTTTTAAGAATTATCTACATCTTTCCGTCTTGGAAAAACTTTGATATCAAATAGTAAGTAAATATACAGGGTGTATATTTATTAACTAGAAATCTCGTAATGGGTTATATTACATTAAATATACGAAATAAGCGAAAGAAAATTTTTAGAAATTTGAAAAATTAAAAAAACAAATTTTTGTTTACTATTTTTAATGTAATGTGAGCACAATGGGCGTACTTAAAATTAAAATGCGATTTTCTAGAAAATTATAGCAGAAAGCGAGTACACGACACAGCGAGTATCCATTACGAGGGGTTTAGTTATATTAGTTACACCCTGTATGGTAGAAATATAAGATGAAAGCATGGTTACAAGATTTTTGGTTTTTGAATTTTCGCAAATTATGTTACAAAAATCCGGTTTTTTTGGAAGTTTTGACGTAAAGAGCGTATCTTATAAATTAATTAATTAATAATTAATATTTTAATAACTACTCGACAGAATTGAATGTAATTTTATATGCAAGTAGCAAATAGTGTTGTGTATGTGAAAAATCTTTGTAATTTGAAATCTGTATTATTTCTCAAGTTATTCTTTGAAATAAAAAGTAATGTATTCTGGTAGTGTGTTCTGTTGCTTTCATAAAAATCTTTTTTTTACAAAAGATAGTATTTTGTTAATAAAACAACAAATTCGAGAAGAAATATTGAAATTTTTCACGAATTAATTAATAAATAATTCTTTAAAGAATTATTAATTCGTGAATATTTTCAAAATTTCTTAACGTATTTGTTGTTTTATTAAAAAATACCATTTTTTGTAAAAAAAAAGATCTTTATTACCGCACCAGAGCACCAGAATGCATTACCTTCTATTTCGTAGAATAACTTGAGAAATAAGATTTCCACACACATACAACACTATTAGTTACTTGCAATTTTGTCGAGTAGTTATTAAAATATTAACTACACGCGCTTTATTACGTTTAAATTCAAAAACCTAAAATCAGATAATTTTACAAATTTACTATTTTATACAAAAATAAATAACTGTGTCTAACTGTTTTTGTCTGAATCAATTTTCGATTATTTTTTTGCTATGCGCATTCAAGTTCAGGGATCAGAGCTTTTGCATTCAATAGTAGATTATGATATAAAATGAATATTTACCACGAGAACAAAATTTATTATCTATTCAATAGATTCACAAACAATTACTAATTTACGTATTTAGTTACTGATAAAGATATCTATAGGTAGTCTTTAAATTTTTTGTGTAAATTGATATATTAATATTTCAATTTGAAAAGTGATGATTATTCACTTACTTCATTCACTTTTTATGCAAGTTATTAACCTTTGCAAACTTGTTTATTTATTTTTTGTAATAATAAATTTATTATATTTTTAATTTATTATTATGTAGTATCTTTTCCGGCTTTTTATAATTGTTTAGTCTACACACTTTGTATATGTATATTAAATGATTTTAAATGATATAAAATTCTATACAGGTATTTATTGTTTGGGTAAAATAATAATATAATAAAGGTATATTATTGTTCTAATTTTATTTTGGGATGTTTTAAGTTACTGTAACGAATAGTAAACCTACATATGACGTCATCAAACATTCTAGATGTATGAGTCATCAACTGTATGACTCATCAATCAACACGTGCAAGTATGACTCATCGACACGCCTCATTGACGTCACTTATCGACAGCTGCGTGTATGACTCATCAACAAGTCATCGAACATTCTAGATGTATGAGTCTTCGTATGAAAGATATAAATTGAGGTCGCGAGTAGAAGGGAGTTAGTTAATGTTTAACCGGCGTCGTGTTGAAATGTACTCTGAATAATTAATTAATACATAAATAGTTTTTATATAAATAAGTCCTTAAATAAATTTGTAAATACCTAGTTTGTTAAATAGTTTATAGTTATAGTGTTTTTAATTAAGTGCATTGTAAATAATCTTTTCTTTATTAATAGACGATTTTAAACAGCATTTTTGTTATTATTTTAAAAAGAACGTTACATTACTATTCAGAATTATTTATTTGGAATATTACACAGCCCAACACACATTTTGGTGTCAGGGTTTTTGTAACTATTTCTATGTAAGCTTTGGGTGCAGAATCCAAAACTGTCCTCAAAGTTGGTCTATCAGATCTAGTTTTTGAGATACTGTATATTGGCCTTTTTTTAGAAAGAAATAGTCTAATTTTGCTTTCCTTGAATCATAACATTTCTTAAAGGCCAATTTCTGTTAACCCAGTGCTGATCCTTAGCTCTACTGTCCCAAAGACATAAAAACAAGGATATTTTGTATATCCACTTTGCTGCCCAAGCAGGAAGTTCACAATTTTTAGGTCGACACAAATCACCCACTGATGTTCTTCATACTTAATTTTTTCAGGACTAGTGATATTGCCTCATATTCCTCCTTCATGCTGGTAGAATGACCAATGGGTATTGAGCCATATTTATTACCATTGTGTAAAAGCACACATTTCAAACTACGTCTTGAACTGTCTATAAAAAGGCGCCATTCGTCTGGTGTGTATTCCGACAAACCCATTTTTTGTAAGAGTCCTCTTATATCGTTACACAAGACCAGGTTATTTTCCTCAGAGTAAAAGGGCAGCAGATCCTTATCTCTTTTACGATAAAATGTAATATTGGTACCTGCCTGAAGTAGATTCTTCTCATTTAATCTGGAAGCGCGTAATTCAGAAGATTCCTTTGAAAGATTCAGGTCTCTAGCGAGATCGTTCAGTTCTTGTTGATTGAAACGTTGGGGACTTGCTAAATCTGCTTCAAAATCACCGTCGTTTTCTGATTCCATACCTTGAATTTCATCAAACGTGGGTAGTTCTGCATCATCTTCCGGGAGCGTAGGTAGACTGCTGAATGATGGAATGAGTATTTCTTCACTATGCAGTACAGGCCTCTTTGCTGAATCTAGATCAGGATATGTCCATTTCTGTCTATTGTTCCGATTGATTCCTTTGATATTTACGAGACAAAAATAGCAGTCATCGTGATGGTTTCTTAGTTCTCTCCAAGCCATTGGTACTCCAAACTTTAGGCATTTTCTCTTTCCAATTGTCCACTGACGCAAATGTTCAACACATGTTTTACATACGAAATGTGGAGCCCAAGATGTATCCTGGTCTCCCAAGTGAACACCAAAATAGGCCAGATAACTTCTTTTCACAAAGCCAGAAATAGGTTTTCTACTTTCTTTAAAAGTGTACTCGCCACATACATAGCAAAAAACGTCTGGATGATTCACACAACTACGTTTGCTTCTGAATGCCATGGTTTTAATTAAATGTTTTATCACTGAATAATACAAAATGATACCACAACTTCACCTACGTAAACTAAATAGGTAAATGTACTTCGTAAAGCAGAGATACGAGTTAATATAGCTGCGTGTTAATTAGGTTTTGATGGGGGTAACTATAAGAATGTTTCTTTATATAAACTGTAACTCGTAAAGCAGAGATATATATACGAGATAATACGACGTATTAATTAGTTTTCTATTGGTGTATAGGAATGTCGGGTTTTACAGTAATGAATAATACCAAGTAACTCAAACTAGCTCATTAGATTTTAATTATTTAGGTATGAAATTTCACTTTTGGCCTCTAAAGATATGACTATTTCAATATTTTTCGTTTTATCAGAACTAATATCAATTAGCCCGAATCTCAAAAACTAGAGCTGCTACGAAAAGAAACCAGGTATTTTTGGAATCAGCACATCAAAAATATTCTACTAGTTCTTACTTTTCCGGCACCAAGACAAAAATTTTATTTTGTTGGGCTGTGTTATACTAATATATCTGAACACCTTGACGCGTATCGGGTTTTTGTTGTATCTTTAACCACCAACATCGAATAGCATGATTTGCCGTCGTTTGGAGTGGATTTTTGGTTCTTATGTTCAAATCGTTTCAAATTACTACATATCATTCATCAATAATTATCACTTATTAGTTAAATGAAATAAAGATTACGCTTCTTCGTTTTCAAGATTTGCTCAAAGAAGACGGTTACAACCAGAAGTTCAGCAGAAGACAGTTCGGTGATTTTTTCATTTTTTGTACTTTTGATTTTGGAAAAACCATGATTTTATTCGAATTTTAATGTTGTAATTTAAATTTTCCCTAATTATAAAACTTTTTAAATGTATGCACTAATTCACTTGTATTTGTTAATAAATGGTTTAGACATGTATACAAAGCAAAGTTCTACCAACAAAAAATACACAACATACGCATTTTGTTAGATTATAATTTTCTTGCCAGAGGGAAGAATATACTTTCATTAAACTTTTACTTTGTTCAACACTTGAATGGGTTTGTAACAATAAATTTAATTTTTAGAAAGAAAGATATACTTTGAAGTAGCTAATCAAATGCAACAATTTTTAAATTTTCTCGTTTTCGTTATTACAATACTTTTATAATAAATTAGAAAGTCATTTCTGATCAAGCTTGTCTTGTTTTAGCCTTCCTCTTCTCGCTTATTTTATTTCTAAATATGAAAGCATGCTATAAAAGCGAAGAGCTTCACTAATAAAATCCATCAAGTTCAATTTGAAACTTACAAGAACTAAATAAAGTTTTCAATACCACACTGTTATTTCGTTTGTTTTTCAACACAACATTTATTAAAGTTCAGAGCAGAGCATTCCATCATCAAGAAGTATCTTCTAACTGTAATTTTCTAATACCTGCCTCGTGCTATCCTCGTAGATTATCATTATGTAGTGATGTAACTTTAACATTCGATCTTTTATAAAGACGTCTATAGATTAAATTGAAGTTCTATATGAAATTCCAGCGAAAGTCATCCATCACATTTAAAAAGAAGTTAACAGCAAACCAACATCTCAATTTACATCATTCCGTCTAGAAAATATACAATTCCGACTGCTGGTCTCGCATATTTCAAGACGTCTTCGTAGGGCCGTCATGCCAGAGGTGCAGGCGATGCCGCGCCAGATAACGGTGATAGATGCGGCATTAATCGTACATACAGTGAATTCTTCAGCGAAGCGAGGGCAAGGGATGGCGAACCCGGTGCTGGTGGTGGTATTGGTGGTAATAATCACCTGCTGTAGCTGATTCATTGCAGCTAAATACAGGACGAAGCCGCTCATGCCGCTGGCTCATACTTCATAGTCGCAGTCGATCTTTTTCTTTGGTGTATACGTGTTGTTGGATTCGTTTTCAGTGTATGTTCTAATTTGCACTATGATTTACTGATCGTTGTCGGCTTCTACATCCAAATTAGATTTGTTATGGGACTGATTTATGCTATGATTTACGGCTGAAGTTTACGGTCGAGATCGTTTCGAGAAATTTTGCATGTATTCATTATGGAAAGTCTCTTTAACAAGTAATCATTATTAAACTACTATACAAAACAAAAACTGTTACATTCATTTAAATGTTATATTAAAAACAATTTAGTATGGACAACAAAATAATTTACCGGACAATATAATAACCACAACCTTACGATCACTAAGTTTATATAATTTCAATGATTTAGTAACGGCAAAATTTCTGTTTCCTTTATAAATTCATTAAAGAACACTATAGGATAATCTCGAGGACGCTAAAGAATTTCGCGGACTACAATTTCGTAACTACAAATTCAATTACTTTTAAAAAACCAACAGTTTAATTCATTGTCTATAAAAAGGCGGCATATTACAAGTTACAGCGTTTCTATGGAAATAGCATGAATAAAACAATGAGTTTTGGATACTTCGCGTACGGTTGCACAAAAATGTCATTTAGTAATAGGTATGATATGTACAGAGTGATCCACTTAACTTCCCCCCCTACTTTTCTCTGTTATTTCTGTAGTTACAAAAAATTATTCTAATAAAAGTTGTAGGGCTTTTTCTGAAGTTTTTAAATATGTCATCAAAAAAACAATTGAAAAATAAATGCTGAAGTTTTTAGTATTTTATTGCCTTGTTCAACGTAGAATTTCGGTCTGATTTCAACAATATAGAATATATAATACTTACTTTTAACAGTTTTCGAAATATTTGTTTTTAAATATATAAATTACACACTATCGCATATTCGATCGAGTATGCTCTGATTTTAAAATCATTTGCTTTGAATTATTATTTTGACATTTCTAACAAGAGAACGGCCTTTAAATAGAACATTTGTTACAGTAACTCTAGGTCATTTTTATTAATTATTATTAAGTGTTTTCTAATTCTATTTAAATATTTTTATGTGTGATTATTTAATATTATTTATTTATATATTTAAACGTAAATAATTCGGAATGTATTAGAAGCAAATACTATGTGTACTATATTATTGAAATCAGTGCAAAATTCTACATAAAAAATGCAATAAAATACAGGCCGTTTCATTTAAAAAAATTCAATTTATATATATATATATATATATATATATATATATATATATATATATATACATGAATAGAAAGATTAATGCGCGTATATAAACATATAACAAAGGGATAATAATGGGAATATATATATATATATATATATATATATTGCGATGACTTCGCATAAGAAGAAATATTTTGATTTTCTTTTGCCCCACCTCGGCTAGCAAATAAAAATATAAGCGTTGAATTCGGCTAATTAAAAATAAAATATTGTTTTTATATTCACTTATTACATGCTTACAAATAACGAATAATTACTGTTAGATCGTAGAAAAATTGTTTTATAAATAAATTAATTTAAAAAAAAACTGTGTACTTTGGAAATGCGTTTCAACTTTCTTTATTTAAATTCTTATATGAATCAAAATTACTTTTTAATAGTTTTAAATAATGCACTAGTTACATAACAATGTTACGTGAATTCTGACTAAATCACGTTTACGTAATAGAGTTGGGCGCCAGTTAAATAACTTAAAATAACAGAATTAAATTTTATAAAAATAACTCATCTCAGGGTGAATGTGGATTCCTGTAGGTTTTAAAAATATACAAATTGAAATTGAAATCACTTTTTAAAATTGAAATCTTAATTAAGTTTAATGGCTAAATTGTTCAAATCACTTAATTACACCTCACAAACGATAGTCTTTTCTTCATCAGATACCAAAGGAAATAACTTCCTACCTTTTTATAAAGCGATGCTTCTTCCTTTTTCTATAGATGTCCTCTTTCCAAAACCAATTGGCAGAGCAAGTCACTTATGTTGTCTCAGTGCCGATTTCCAATTCCGGTTGACTTCCTTCCTTTTGCATGGCTTTCCCACATAACACCATCCACACTCTTGGTTTTGGTAACTCACTTTTGTTTTATTTTAATAACGGGTACTATATCCCTTTTTCGAAGAACTTGTATTTGCTTTTTGTGTTTAATTAAATAAAACACCGATTGATGGTTTTAATCGAAGATTTATTATCTTGCTTACTTAGCAAGTAAATTAACTTTAAAAGGTTCTTTATAAACGTATACACTTTTACAATTTATAACCTTTTTAATACTTTCGCTGTATTCCATTCACCAACCAACTTAACTATCTATTTACATTTGTACTATGTTATTTACATGACCTTACTCTTTCGCTTTATCTCAGGAACTGTCTTTACTCTTTCGTCGTTTAACAGTAAGTGTCTAATTACATTAATACTATATTTCTTACACGACTTTACTCCGTCGCTTTCTATCAGTAAGTTCCATTTACATTAGTACTATTGTCTTTAACACGACTTTACTCTGTCGTTGTTTACCATGAAGTATCTATTTACATTTTATTATTGTCTTTAACACGACTTTACTGCGTCGCTTTATTTTACTGACCCCCTAAAATTATAATTTTCTAAGCTTATATACTATTTCCTATTTACATAATTATATTACACAATTTGACTTACGAACTAATACAAACTGTACACTCATATAGTACATAATAGCAGATTAATATTCTTTATAAAAGTGACACATCTATTACAGGTTATTATACAATACTTTTACGCAATAATAACGATCTAATTACATAAACAAAACCTTAAAAGAATCACATAACTCGTCGATATAACAAATTTGAAATTATCATAACTGCATTACATCATAACAATAAATTGCGACCAACTGGATGTTACGTATACTTAAGAAATCGGTGAATAAACTGTTTGATAATAACTAAAGAAACATGTATTATCTAATCTTATCAAAAAGTATACACATTGATTGTATAATCAATGACACACCATTAAATAACTTAAATTTATTTTTAACAGGAAAAGTTGATAAAATTATTTCAAAAGTGTTAGTATTTAACAACGATTTTAGAATTTTCCAAAATTTCCAAAATTTTGACACTAAAATCCACAGCATTTAATATATTATATATATATATATATATATATATATATATATATATATATATATATATATATATATATTATATAACATCGGCATTTATTTTTCAATTGTTTTTTTAATGTCATATTTAAAAACTTTAGAAAAAGCCCTACAACTTTTGTTGGAATAATATTTTTGTAACTACAGAAATAACAGAAAAGTAGGAGGGGAAAGTTAAGTGGATCACCCTGTACATCAATAAAAAAATATTAACACTTTCGTTTTAACTTGTATAGCGTGCCTAAAATATATGATTTGGTTAAATCGGGGTTGTAGCTAGAGGCTTGGGGGCTAAGTAATTATAGGGCCCCCACGTTATCTTCCACTTTACCTTTTCACCACTTTCATTTAGCAAGCTTTTTTTAATAGGGTTGCTATTTAGTGTTTTTTCTGTTAAGATAGAATAATGGGCATTTAAAACAGACAAAACACATATTTACTTGTAACATTGAGTTTAATATTAAACTGTAGAAGCTTGCTAACCAGTTAAGGTTAGTCAGCCAGGTTAAGGCGTTAGCCTTATACTGGCCCGATTATTATTATTAATTTAGTGATAGTCGCTAGGTTACGTAGAAGGCGCCTATAGCGACGTAAAAACTTCTGCACCAGGCGGAGTACCACCCGTTATACGACATGAAAGCATGCATATAAAACTTACGAAGTTACAATATCCTAAGTCTACACAGATTGAGCTTTAACTGAAAACAGGATTACATTAAATTCTATTTCCTAACTTTTTTACAACGACTTTTAAGACAGCGAGTGTAGAAGTTTAGGCTAGTGCAGGCAAAATATAAGTAATTAATATAAATAAGTTTAATTTGTTAATGTTTTAAAATATGATATATTTTTAAATCGATTTATTTAATGTTTAAACAAGCTAAGTTTGGTTCAAGACTTTTTTAAGACAATTTCGTAAAAACAACTTCCGTCCGGGGGCTCCAGGGCGCTGCCCCGGCTGCCCTGGTGGTAGCTACGGCCCTGGGTTAAATTGTAAACGCACAACTTTGCTACTATTATTCAACACTTTATGTGTGCATTTAACTCCACTTTAACTTACATTTTTAACAAAAGGATCTTTGATGTTGTGGTTTTATTTTATACGTTGAAGATTTATAAGAAAGTTGGGCGAAGTGGCCGATGTGCGTTGTGTCCGTAGCAAAAAGGTGGACAAAGTGGTCCTGTTGGGCATGTGACCCTCGTGGAGAATTGGGCTAACAGATCATGTGGGGCTATGTGGTACAATTAAAAAGATTGGGCCAAGTGGGCTTTTCTTTAGGCAATATGGTTCTAAAAGACGGAGGGTGAAGTGATATGGACCCCTCTAAAATTCTTAGTAAAATAAAATTCTATAACAATGGAGGTGTAAGTAATATGTACATAACTTTATGGTAAAATTGTCGCACAAGTATAGATTAAAATGTTACAGCGGGAATTTTTGTCTACATTAATTTATTTAATTTTTATGTCTGTAAGAACTAAAGGGTCTCTAAAATATTCAGTAATAACACATTTTAATTTACCGAGTTTTAAAAATTGCATTGTATTTTTTAAACGGTTTTTAAAAAAGTTCGACACAAGTGTTGCCCTGTATAAGACTGTTTATACGACAGACGACAGCTAGTCTTGTCTTATAAACATCGGCAACTAATATAATCCATAGAAGTAACACTGAGTATCCCTAAGTGATATAACGCTACTGAAAGTGTTGTTATTGTAGCATTTCGATTGAAGTTTTTAAATCTCCTTCTTTAACTAGGGAGTTTTGGTTCAGTTATAAATTATAATTTCTTTCAGTTGTCATTCCAGTCGCTATTGTCGGCAAGATAAGATTGTGTTCGGTTAAAATTAAGAAGAAACGGATCATACTATATGGAAAGGATAAAGAGAAGAATGACGACGTTTTTCCTACAATGTATTTTGTTAACACTAAAATGATAGATAAAAGTCACCTATAATAAAAGTTTATCACATTATAAAACTTACAGTACATAGAAAGATGACCTAATCTCAATAAATGTTAGTCTTTTATCTTTTGAGCGGTGTTTTGATAACGTCATTTACAATTATACAAACAAAACTTAACAATTGTGTCTTCGCCGTGGAAAACGGGGAACAGACTGTTTTTCCTCCCCCACCAAAAAAAAGGAGGAAAATCTTTTGAAATCTTCCGTGGAAATGAACTGTTACATTTAACTTTTCTTCCAAGTTTTTAATGAGCGACTATTCATAGTTAAATTACAACATACAACAAATAATTAAGCTTATGAACAAAGAATATATGACATATTGCAACCATCTTTTTTTGTAGCATCTAGGTGGCATTGGGTGAGCATTAGACCACACTATGCCTACCCATAAAACTGGTCCTGGTTAACCTATCCCAGACTTGTCTGGGTAACGGTGCCTTAGTAAAAAAGTTTAGGTTCCCCGCCTAGGCTCCCAGGTTAAATGTGTGGGAGAGATACACGTAAGTGTTCTCGACGAATACTCATAAACGTTGCGGAGGAAGCTCTGCTAACATGAGGACCGGTGTGGGTGGATTTGATTCTTACCTGGGACAAGGTCACATAAGGTCACCGCGAGGAACCCGCTGTGTGGCTGAATCCTAAGGAGGAGAATCGAAGTGAGATTTATCCAGGCCCTGGACGAGTATAACAGGACCAAATGGGAAACTGCATGCCACCAGGTATTGTGGTTCAATAAGAACCTCTACCTTAAAGGGAGTTGAAGCGAAAAGGGGTATCATAGCCTCTCACTCCTAAGACAACTTCACCCAACAAAGGGTACACACCGTGGGTCTATAACGTTTAGACTTGTAAACGAAGCGCTGCCGAGGGGATACCAAGCCAGTAATCTGGAAGACTGGAGTGGGAAACCACAAAGGTCGAAAAATGACCCCCAATTAAAATTGGGGATATATACTCAAACAACACTAGGGTTGGTGTAGACCACACTACACCAAAGCCATTGAACTGGTCCCAGTTAACCTATCCCAGATTTAGTCTGGGTAACGGTGCTCAACGAAAACAAGTCTCGGTTCCCCCCTAGACCCCCAGGTCAAATGTGTGGTAGAAATACACGTAAGTGTTCTCGACGAATACACATAAACGTTGCGGAGGAAGCTCTGCTAACATGAGAACCGATGTGGGTGGATTTGACTCTCGCCTGGGACAAGGTCTCTCAAGGAGCAATGAGTATCCCACTGTCTGACTAAATCTTAAGGAGGAGAGTCGAAGTGAGGTTTATCCCGGGACAGAGGGGTAAATCTGGACCAATGGGAAACTGCATGCCACCAGGTATTGTGGTTCAATAAGAACCTCTACCTTAAAGGGAGTTGAAGCAAAAAGGGGTATCATAGCCTCTCACTCTCAAGACAACTTCACCTGATAAGGGTACATAACGGGAGTCTATAACGTATAGACTTACAAACGAAGCTCTGTCGAGGGCCCACCAAGCCTATGATATGGTAGATCGGGGTGGCAAAACTGCTTAAAAATCAAGCCCTGCCACATTTGAGGTTGGATTCGATCGGGTATGTGGTCCCCAACTTTTGAAGTTGGGGGAAAGTCCGAAGCTGGACGAGGTACCATCTCTCGGGATGGTGCCGACGGGTGAGCACGTTTATCGCTCCGGTACTAGCCTGGAGAGCTAGTAGAGGATGGATAGTAACCTCGCTCCCACCAGTGAGTTACTGGTAGCACTGCTTAGCAACTGCGCGCTAATTGAGCGTATCTCAATTCGAATCCCTTAGGGGACCGTATATACGAGGAGAGTCTGGACATTCGGACTTAATTGACCGAATATATTGGCACAAATATTGGGCATCAAATACTGATAAATATTAATTTTCAACAACGGCCTATTATAGTCGACCAGGAACTAGGCTTTACGTAAAGGGGAACACACAGCAGTTCTCAAGATATCTGTAGCATCTAGTATTTCTAACAGTAATTAACAACACCGATATATAACGCCACAAATATTAGTCTTATTAGAGGTAATGGCAAACCTTATATAAATTTCTCAATGTATGTATACTATATACGGTTACTTTAAGTTTTATAAAATGGTGATGGGAATATTTCATCATTACTTCATTATATGCCGAGCTTACAGTAATATTATAAAACTCTAATAAACCTGTAAAGCGTATACTTTCGTTACTTTGATATATTTGTAAAAACCAAGTTTTACCATAAGTAATGTGATAAACGGTGGACAACTCAACTAACATACACACCTATTTTTATTTAATATCAACGGGTTTGAGAATGGAATCAGTCACCATCCAGTAGATTAAATGTCCCTGTTCATAGTAATTATTATGTACATGCATTTTTTACAATATAGAACAATCATAAAGTCAGACGTTATGTCTCCCACTATGACTGGACTAGTCGTAGGCTCCCATCCCTTGATTTGAAGATGGTTCCAGAACAACCTTCTACTTCGGCGCGCGAGAGTAGTTGACAAGGTTTATCCCAGCAGTGACCACCTAATTACTGGCTTAGAAGGAAACTGAAGCTGTTTCGCTAGTTGTTTTCCCTGGTGTTGTCACTGGTATAGTGGATTGGCAACACTTAACCTTCCATAGCCAAGACAAGTAGGTAGGTAGAGTAGGACTAGGCGCTGTCAAGTCTTTATTATAGTAGATCGGGGTGGCAAAATCCTAAGTGATCCTGAGCAGACCTAGGACTAAGCCCAGCCATACTTGAGATTGCTGGACTAAGGATAAAAGAACACTCTTGGAAAGCGCATTCAGAAGGGTGAGCACGTTAATATCTCTAGTACTAGCCTGGAGAGCTGGTAGTGGGTGGATATTAACCTTACTCCCACCAGTGAAAACTGGCAGCGCGTACGAAAGTGAAGATGGAGAGACCAGTTCGCCGCCGCGTTTTGCGTTACTAATATTTTAGACACCGCTTCAAGAGGCTGTCTTCGGGAAACTGCATAAATTTGGATACAAGAAAAATTTTATGATCTCCAATTTACTTCAAACTTTCAGGAATGTTTTTTAGTCAATAAAGGTCATATTGCCCAAAGAAGGCTTCATTTATATTGATCTGGGCGTATCAGGGCGGTAAAGCATCGCCTGCTCATTCTGACGGCCTCAGCGATCAAAACAACTTTGTAATTTGGTGCATCCGGAAATTCCTGTAAATGTCAAGAAAACTGAAAAAAGAAACTTGCTAGTGGTTTTAAGCGTTTTTTATGGATTCAGAATGCCTCCCGCCATAAGCTGCATATCTTCAGAATCTACGATAAATTGTGTTTCAGATACACCTTACATTTATGCATTGGGTCGCCTAGCAGATCAAGTCCAAAATGTTCAGTAAAAAACTACAACAAAATCTTCTGTTTTGTTTATTTCGACGAATACCGCTTGAAACTAGGCAGTGTTATATGTCATTCGAAGCGTCCCAACGAGAGCTACACCATGTGATTTTTGTTTTTTGACGTAATACTGCAAGTAGTGGTGAGAAACGTGTTTTTTTGGTAAATGGCCGGTAACTACCTTAAAGCTAATCTTCCTTTACAAAAGGAACTTTTGGTTAAAACTGGATTTAGGTTAGATTTCTTAGAAGATTATAACGCATATTCAGTACCTACAGATATTCCTAAGCCCTCCACTACACATCAAGGTAGTCGCTCGGAGGATAATTAAGATTGTTTTAATTAAGACAACCAGATAGATTCAAACTACTAAAAAAGAAAAGAAGTCTATTTACATACTAGGTGCAAATCGCAATGAAACGAGTAGCTGCACAGTTAATGCACTTCGAAGATCAGTTTTTTGCCGCTTTAGTCAATTTCTTAGTGGCTTTCTTTATAGATTTAATCCGGATTTTCAAGATTGACGCAATCCTTTTTATCAAATTCGAATCGTTCTGCTTGTTCTTGTTTTTAACTTTAATTCGAGAAAATGCTGCTTTTATTTGAGTCGTATTTATCAGATAATCGTTTCCAGAAAACATATTCATTGTGCTCTCAGTTTTCTATATCGTCAATCGTCGATTACATTTCCATTCCTTTCGTCTTTTTTTAAAGAAATTGCCGCCATTATTGTTGAAAAACAGCCAAAGGCGGCGAAAGATCGTTCGTTTCTCCAATGGGTTGGGTTAGATTTTATGAACTAGGAGATCGACTGGGAAGTTTGGCAATCGACAAACTAATCTTTATCAGTTCATGAAAGGAATCGACGATCCTTCGAGAAAGGTTGATACTGGTGATGTGGTCAAACTGGTGACGCTTATTGAAGACTGTGCACAATGAATATCTGTTCTCTAGTAGTCAATTCCTGAATACGGCTCAAATAAAACTGGAGTTTTCTAGAATGGCAGCTAAAAATAAGAAAGATCCGAACGAATTTATATTTGACAAAGAAGAATGCCGATGTCGAAGAATGAAATGGCGATCTTCGAAATCCGGATGAAGCTCGCAAAAATGTTAAGAAGAAATGGAGAAAGGCGGCAAAATAAAAAATTATTGAGGTCCCTCGACTGAATCATCATATTCAGGAAAAACATCTTTTGTAACGGCTATGAAGGACTTAACACAAGCTGACAAAATATTAACACTTAACAATAGAGATTTTATGACAATCAATTATACAGCTTCAAGTAAAAAGACAAATAATTTAAAATTAATGATTTATGAATTTTCATTGTATTTTGCTTTAATCACCAAACTCTTACAACATTAAATACTTCAGTTTGAATTTCCATTCTAAACCAATGGTCGAGCTAGCCCTGAAAGAATAATAATTATAGCCACCCATGCAGCAGCAATATCTTTTCGACCAATACAAAGAAAACACCGAATTCTATTAACTTCTTTTAGACAGCGAGTTATCCATCTGCCTATTATTTACTGCTCCTGCGAACTGTATGAAAATGTACCTAAAATCGCATTTTCAGCGCACACAACTTTTTTGCAAGAAAGGTTTCTTTGAGAAGAAAGGTTTTTTCACAAGATCCAAAGTTTTTAATAAAATCCACATAATCTAGAGATCCTACAGGTACCTAAACTCTACGAACACTATACAAAGTTTCCAAAATCACTTACGAAGTCTACAAAGCTCGACATCTTTACACAATCTGGAGAATTTAAGGCACATAGAAACTACAAATTCCATAATGTGTACCTGTACAGTAAGTATGAAATCTACAAAGCGTAAAAGCAGAGGCTACCGAGTTTACTAGATCTTCAGGTTAGTGAGCCTACAATATTTACAGACCCTAAAAAATATGAAGAATCTTCAGGGTCCACAGAATTTGCAGAGTCTACTGAATTTGTGATCTCTACAGAAGTTGGAAAAGCGTACAAAGACAAGTCCAAAGACATATCCAACAAAACATTTATAAATTTAGATAGTTTAAAAATCTACATTTTCTGCAGTCTACACGTCTAGAGAGTACGAAGTTTATAGAATCTATAGAGTATACAGAGCTCTTAGAATCTACAGAAAACACAAACTGTATGTACCTTTCAGAATATATAGGTCTACAAAAGCCATATAGCCCACGAAGTATGCGGAATGTGCAAGTTTAGAGAGTCTGTGCAATCAAGAGAATCTGCAAAAAATAGCCTGAAAAGTCGATGAGTATATCAAGTCAATAAAAAGATGAACTCCAATAAGTCTATATAGAGTTAGTAGTGTAGCGGCTAGCGTGCTGGTCTCTCTCCCAAGCGGACCAGAATTGAATCCCGGTATCGGCAGATACGCAGATATCGCAAAATAATAATAATCGCCCCTCCACCACGCATAAGCTTCTTGGGCCTAGTTCGCCAACGGCAAGTAATTGGTAATAGTAATTATTATTATTTATATGATTGTTAAGGTTGTACAGTCCCGAATAATCTGTGTCTACATAGTTTGCATAATTTATAGTTTACAGAGTATGAGAGGTCCATACTGTTTCTATATATATAATATGTTTCTGGGCGAGTAATCGGTGCGGCAGTACATTTCGTACCTCATAGCAATTTAACTTAGTCTGGAAAAATTTCGCTCTAGTAAGAAAATTTATCGTGCACGTTGTAATGTCACGAATTCGATGGTTTTACTTTCTTATCAGAGAAAAAGACATGTTTTCAGTTTTCTTCGCTATGAAAGATTACCACCTTGGCCAGGGATTGAACCTGTAACTCTCGATTATGAGGCAAGCATATAAACAACAAATCCACCAAAGCTGAATGTAAAGTTTGTAGTCGACGAATCTCAGACTCTACACAAAATCTACAGAAATTATAAAGAGTGTAGTCTTTACAAAGTTAGTGAAATCTATAGAGTTTATGGTGCCTATAAGTTTAACGAGTTTACGAAGTCTAGGGAGTCTGTGAGGTTTAGAGAGTCTATAAAATTTATAGTCTATGTAGTCTGTAAAAACAGTAGAACAAAAGCTTAGAAAATTGATAAAGCCAGATGTACCGATTTTACAGAGTCTACAAAGTTACTAAATGGCGCAGTGTCAGCAAAAGTTACAAAACCTGTAAAGTCGATAAATCTATAACATGTATACACTTGGTAAGTTTACCAAGTCTACAAAATATACAGTATCGATAAACTTTGGTGTTAAAGAGTTCTAACTGTCTACGCTGAGTCTAAGAAATCTACAGAGAAGTTGTGACGCTACGTATCTCTACAAATAAGGAAATAATCAAGCTATAAGACTGAAACACCTGCATTATGTCTAGAAGTTGTTGATCATCAGCTAAACAATTCTGAACTTTTTGTGCAGAAAATTTAGAAAGATCAATGACAAATCTTCAAAAACACTTTGATACATTGAAATTTTGCAACATTGATATATTAACCTTCAAACTTCCATTTTCATTGAGTTTTGAATTTAGTTGAGACTTTGAATATTAGCGGCTCATGTAAGGATATGAACTGAGGGTTTGGATATCTAAAATAGTAAATTCCGAAAATTCAAAAACATGGATTTTGAAACTTGACTTAACTCTGAGACTTAGACATTAAACTTAAGTTTAAGAATTGAGAAATTGAGAATATTGAAAATTCGAAATCTTCGAATTTCTTATACTGACTCTCTAATATACGTAATATACACCATATGGTGATGATGGCGTTTGGGAAAAATAAACTTCTTACAACACCGATTGTTAATTTATTATGTTATAACTAACTGGAATACATTAAACATAATTATTATTGCTCGATATATTCAAAGAATTTTGGGAAAAACGATAACAAAGATATATTATTCACAATCAATATTCAAAGGTTAATGTCTAAAAGTACTAACCAAAACAAAGATATTATAATTGATGTAATCTGTTTAATTATTATTAACATGAAGTGTGAAATATATTATTAACAAACAATAGGTATTATTTTCGTTGTTATAAAAGGTTTTTCAGACTGTTATATCCCCCTTTTTTGATTCCGTTCTCGTTTCCATGGTACCTTAGAAGCTGCAATGATCTTTGGATATTGAACTGTGTATAAGAGAAACGGGGACAAATATATGTTACAAAGATGAAATTAGGACTTTGCAATTGCTGAAAAGTCTGAATTCGCGGCTACAAATGTAATTCGGCAATTCCGTAAAAACTAAAAATTATTTTAAGAAACAGAATCGGTGGGTGAACTGTTTCAAGTTTCAAACTTTTATATCTTAAATGTGAAAGTTTCATTCAAGGAAACCTGATATCGAACTTCCAGATCAATGACTCTAGGTTTCAGAACTACGGCACAGTTACGACTATATGAACTGTGAAACTTTAAATAGTTTATTATTAAACAGAAGTTTCCAAACAAGCAAAAATCATTTTTTTATTTTAATTTGCTTTTTTAAGGTGAGTACAATGAGCGTACTTAAGATTTAAAATGTAACTTTCTCGAAAACTAGCAAGAGAAGATCACGTGTTGATAAGGAAAATATGTTCTAAATTATTATAGCTACCCCCATTACGAGATTTCTAGTTACATTAGTTACACCCTGTATATGGAGCTTATTTATTTATTTTGAAGCATCTCTGGCGTAACCGTTCTGATTTCATTTCTATTTTTTTACTTTAAGATATTAATAGACCTTACGCTTCAGGTAACTCCACAGAAAAAAATATAGGGGTGTAAGGTCAGGTGATCATGCTGTCCATTCAATTTCCCAACGCCTCCCAATCAATCGAGCTGGAAACACTGTATTTAAATATTCCGGAAGGGCTACACTATAACGTGGAGCTGCTTCATTTTGCTGGTACCATAAAGTATTATGTGGAATATCGAGATCCTCATGATCGGGATATACCAGACTAAGGATGGAACAAGATGGGCCCTTAACAGATCCAAATATTTCTCTGAAGTTAAATTTCTTCTATAAAATAAGGGACTAGAATTCTATTGTTTTAACAAAAGCGGCCCAAACATTCAATTTGGTGATTTTGGATATTGGGTGTTGGTCTCGTCATCCAGTGTGGGTTTTGTGAAACCCAGTAGCAACAGTTCTGTCTGTTAACAGTTCCATTCAAACAAAATGTGGCTTTGTCAGTGAAAATAATCTGACTGGCAAAAGCATAATTCGCATTGCACCTTTCCATTATTTTTTACAAAACTTTTGACTTTCATTAAAATCGTCTTCGTTCAATTTCTGAAGTCGTCGCCTTTTACGGGTGATATTTCTGTTTGTTCAAATACTTGACAACAGAAGACTGACCGACATTATTATTAGTGTTCTTGTGGTGCTCTGAGGATTTTCTTGAACTTCTAATAAAATATTTAATTGAACTTGGACTGGAACATCTACGTGATGTCGGAAATCGTCTCTACCATAGACCTTTTCGGAAAATTTAGGATCGGTTTTTTCCTTTTAAATTTATCTGGAAGTTAATTGATATGATTACAACTGTTGTTGCAATTGTTTCTATGACAATTAACCTCCAGATAAAGTTACAAGGAGGTAAAAAGATCGATCCTTAGTGTAGTTTTTCACAATTTTAGTTAAATAAATCAATATGTTTTTTATTTCTCTCTTTTTTGACTACAAATTTGAAAAGAATAAACTTAGAAACATGCGGTTTTAATACATAATACTTAAATTGTTAATGTTTAGGTTTTTAAAAGTAATTAAGTAATTTAATAGTATCAAAAATTGGAAAATATACCGAATGTACTATTCTATTTAAAAGCAATTCAAAGTAATTCACGTTGGTAGCTTAAGTTACTGCCTAAAACTCTTATTTGAATTTGTTTTTGTGATTATCAGAACATGAGGTATTGGCGACACGTTAAACGTTATAATTCTAATGTATTGCAGGTATTATTTCTGTTTCCTTTATAAACCCCTTAAAGAGCTGTAAATGCAGCAGTTTATAAAGGTTGCAAACACCTTTGTTTAGTAACGGTGTGTGACTTCAGAGGTTATAAAATACATAACAGAAATACTTTCAGTAATGAAATGTAGTTTTATATCTATTGCAGTATTGATACTATTTCTATTACCAAATCTTCATTACTTTTTCCTTCTCACAATCACAGTACACACTTATTTATAATATTTACTATATTGTGTCAGTTTCTGACCTTTCTAAAATTTTTAGTAGGCTTTTTATTCTTCCTCTTTTAGTAAAATAATAATAATGGACGTGTAATCTGTACGTGGACATGTAAATGTATATATTGTCGTGATATTTTCAAAAGACACGTTAGATGAGTTGCCTAACCTCACGTTAAAAATTATTATTTTGAGAAATTTATGTTTTAAAAAGCTATAAAAGGGTTTAATTATAGTTCACATGCACACAATAGTTACAAAGAGGATATTTGTAAAGTTGATTTTCCTTAGAATTTAGATAATTTTCACTAGTTCAACTAACGATGTTAGATGATGATTGTATAAGGCAATTAAATTAAGTTAAGGCCTTAGTTAATGCAAGATTTAACCTAAAACCGACAAAGTGTGTTGTAATGGGGAAATATACAAGAATTTATTACCTTTTTATTAAAAAGAAATATGTTTCAATTTAACGAGGTTTTGATTTCATTAAATTTTCTTCTGTTGCAAAATTTAATAGTTCTTGGTTAAATAATTTTGATGGAATATTGTGAAGTACATTCTATACCACAGAATTGAAACTATCTTGAATGTTGGGAAAGCTTTTTGCAGATGATATCAGTGGAATAACATACAACTATGTGCGATTATGCATCGTAGACAGAAATAATATATTTAGCTTACATTTTCATTTTGTTGATATCTGAAGTTATGTAAATAATGTTTGCTAGTATATAAAGTTTAAATTTGTGAAGATAGGAAGGTGTGAAGAAATATTTATAAGTAATTAAATTAGTTTTAGTTAAGTGATAGTTGTATAAAAGAGCGATGTCATGGACAATCAATGGTGGCTTTATTTCATAATCAATAGATAGGAATCTCAAAAGCTATTAGTTTAAATAATCAGTTTGAGGAATTGTTAAAATTTATTAAAAATAATTTGGTTATGGTTTAAATCAAATGCCAAAGTTGTTTTGTTTTACCAAAGATGTATAGTAGAATTCATTTGTTTACTAAAGGGGTATAAAAGTTCGGCCATTTTTGAAACAAACTCTCTATCATTTAACATCTTTCAAACAGAGCACACCTGTTTGGAGCAATAATTAAGTTTAAGGTTATGTTGTGAGTCAGAAAACATGTAATCAAAGATATCACAAATAGGTTACCTTTATTTTTGAAAAACGTTAAAGTGTTAATAATCATCAAAGTTCCGTGAATACCAGTGTTTAAATAATATTAATAAGTGTATTAAAGTTATTAAAGTGATAATTTAATAAGAAATGGAATTTTTTTATTTTAATAATGGTATTATCAATCTTCGTTACGATTAAATAGTGTACATGGATATGAAATACAATCATTAAATTATTTGACTCACCACACTTAAACAAGTATCTGGTTTTGGAATTCGAACTATTAAAGCCATTTATTTCGAAATATTGGAAAAGAGGTGTTTGACTTTATTTCTTCATTATATTGTTCAATCCTATAACCGCAGAGAACTGCAGAGTTTATAACGATACAGTTGGCAAACTAATGGCGCCAAACATTGAAGTATTTAAAAGTGAGGTATTTAACAATAGTTTTAATTAATCTTAGTACACTTAAGAATTATGTTGATTCCAGAGATATAACTCCTCAGATAAAAAGCATTTAACTATTTTGGGATTGATATGTCAAAGTTTATGGTATCCAAGTTTTATTTTCTTTTATTTTTATTTTTTTGCTTGAGTTGTTAATTAAATAAATTTGTGTTATATTAAAATAGCAAAATTGCTTTATATTTGTTGCATATTACTGTGTTCCTAGATCTATATCATTATTTAGTGCCCTATTCAAGCGACCCAACTGACAGTCTCAATTTTGTGAAAGTCCGATGCTTCGCAATAATTTTAATTAGCCGTAGCAATTATTGTAAAGGTAAAGGTGAGTTTGTACGCATCTGTATTATTGTACCACCGCCTTCTATATACATATATATATATTTTTATATATATTTTTATCGTACCCCCATATCGTAGCATTATGTAATAAGCTACTTATTTATGAAATCCAGAAGCACAGGTCAGAACTTTATTGCAGAAATTTTTTTAATTTAAACTTGAGGAAAAACTTTAAAGGAGGCCCTTAAAATATCCAGTAGTAATTTCAGTAACATTTTAATTTACAAAAATTGTATTGTATTTTTTAAACGTTTATTAAAAAACTTCGATAAATGAGTTGCCCTATAATACTACGTTAGAGAAATGTTAATTTCAAGCTTAACTTTGTTATAATAAATTTAATATTTGCATATTGCAGTTTTGCATATACTTATACTGTCACGTACAAACGCAATAAAAACTCTTGAGTTGCATTTCAGTTAGACAGTATAATTTTTGTCAGTTATCAGTCCAGTCGGTACTGCCGAAGAGGTAGAGTTTGGTAGGAAAAATTAAGAAAGAAAGAATCATATTACGGTAAAACCACACTATTAGAGACAAGTTAGGCCTCTCTTAAGTTAAGTTATAATAAAAGTCTACCACATAATAATATCCATATAATAATGTCATTTCAAATTGCATCAACGAAAATCGTGGCGTAAGTACCGATTTGTAGAAACTATGCCATCAACGTAGAAGAAGGGTATACTGTTTTGGTTTCGTCCAAAAAAAGAAAGGAGATTTCATTTGTGTATGTATAATAACGAAATTTGCAGCATTATTTAGTTTGGTACATTACGTCCACAAAAAAAGGTTTAAATGTAATAATAACGGATAAACAACGAGTTCCTGCGAGCGAGCGAATTAAACAGATGGGGCGAGGTAGCGGGATATGAACGGTCTATCCAACCCACGGTATTCAGAATTGAATAACTCGCACGGTGTTATTATGGCCATTCCAATTTTAGTTTTGTCAAATAAATGACAAAACATGAACGGTATTGTCATCTGCCAGAAATATTCAAACGTAAAGTTGTCACTTCTCTCTTGATAAATGTTATTTTAGTAAAAAAGGCTATCTAGGTGCTCCTACCGTTCGTACATTCCAGGCTTATTTTTTGGTAATTTATTTTAAATTGGAACGGCCATAATAACCCTGTGAGGGTATTGAATTCAGTATTTAGAAGGCCAATGATCAAACCCATGACTTGCTAATATTAAACGAACAAGTACATTATAGCCTGGACATACGCAAAACTTGTCAATACTGACACTAATTACCGCATTGTAATTAGAAACCGAAATAGCTATTTACACTCGAGTGCGGTAAGACGAATTTTACAGTGCGACAACTTTGTTTGAGGCACGAGCCCGTAGGGCGAGTGCCTTATTAGTTGGAGCACTGTAATATGTCTTAACGCGAGAGATTTGTATAAAATTTTTTGGCCGACAAGCTTTAAAGTAATTTTTATAAAATAAATACAAACTTAAACATAGTGTCAAGATCATAGTGTGCTCTGAGCGTCATGTTTGAATTTAAACTAATAAACATTCAAAATTGACAGTTCTCATTTTCGTGAAAATCGAGCACAGATTTATTAGAAACGCAGCCAAAATGAGCGACAGTGATAGTTTTACTTTAACGCCCCCCGAAATAAAAGCACTTGCGGAGAGTGCGGCAAAATAATTATTACCTGAAAAATCTAAGGCAAGGTACGAGGCGCAATACAATGCCTTTAAAAATTGGTGTCAAATGAAAAAGGTGAAAATCTACTCTGAAAGCGTTATGTTGGCCTATTTTGGGCAATTAGTGGACAAAAAGAAAAAGTCTCTATGGGCGATCTATTCAATGTTACGGGCATGTATTTCGCTCAATGATAATCTGGATATTTCTAAGTATGCTAAATTGATATCGTTTTTGAAAAAAAAGTCTTCGATTCATAAACCAAAAAAAAGTAAAATTTTGGAGGAAGAGCATATCTCTGCATTTATGACTCAAGCTCCAGATGACAATTTCTTATTAATGAAAGTAAGTACCTACATTGTATGCAAAAAAACTTAAGTTTTAAAATTATTTTCCTAATCCAAAGATTTGTCAAGATTACTGATATATACCTATTTTTCAGGTTGTTTTAGTAATTGGAGTATGTGGAGCTTGTAGACGCGATGAGTTGTACAGAATGGTTATTAATGACCTTCAGATAAAGGATGATATCATACTAATCGAGATTCCTAAAACGAAAATAAATGTTAGTCGGTCCTTTGTTATTACAACAACAGAATGGGTTAATATTGTTAAGCAATATTTACAAATCAGGATGAAAGCTGAGAAAATCAAAGACCGTTTGTTTCTACGCTATGAAAAGGGAAAATGTTGCAACTTACCTGTAGGAATTAACACAATAGGTTCCATATCTTCAAAAATTGCTGAGTTTTTACATTTGGAAGATTCTAAAGATTATACAGGCCATTGTTTCCGTAGAGGTCTGCTACTTTATTAGTAAACAGAGGTGGTGACTTATTATCATTGAAAAGACATGGTGGTTGGAAAAGTTCAAGTGTAGCGGAAACTTAAGAAGAAGAATCATTAAAGAGAAAAATTGAAGTCGCAGAGATGATGACAGAGCATCCATCAACTTCTAAACGACCAACCTTGCCTTCGGTACAAGTTGATTTCAATAATCCACAAAGCACAAACATTCAATCAAATCAACTGATTCCGGGTTTGTTTTCGGTCCTGGAAAATTGTACGATAAATGTAAATATTTATAACAATTGTACGATGAGAAAGGAAAATATGTAGGTAAGATTAACAGGTTCTAGTTTGATTGTTTTTATTGAAATTGACTTTGTCTTGACAATAAATTTTATATCATTTAAACATATTGTTTTATTTGAAATTCATACATTAAGTAAGGATTACGGATGCTGGATGCAAGTTGGACATTATTCTGCAAACAATAATAGGTAAGTTATGATTAAGATTAAGGTTAGGATTTACATACTCACATACGTATTGAATTCAATAAAATTTACCAGTGACTAAAGCCTAAATATGGGTGTCACGCCTAAATATCACAGACGTAATATCATCCGACGAAATATCACGTTTAAAATATCACAAAACAAAATATCATAATAAAAAATATCCCAAGAATAAAATATCATAATAAAAAATATCTCAAGAACAAAATATCACATGACGAGATATGCTAATAGTTTTAATAAAATTTTATTTTTAGTAAAATTTTATATTTAATAATAATTAATTATTCGATATACGGACCCTTCTGAACCCAGGTAAACCAATGACACTGAGTTGTAGAGGATAACTCAGAGAACAAATAAGAAAATAAAAATAATAAGAAAAACAATGTTAAAATCGCTATTTTGAGGTTAGAATGTTATGATGTTAGGTTACAGTTAGCAAAAAAGTTGGCTGTATTTACGTGAAAATGGCGTAAAAATGGTGTTTGTGTCATATGAAACAAGATTTTATAATTCTTACCTGTTTTTATGACGTCTTTTCAACGAAAATCCGTAGCGCTTGGTATTTCCGTATGTATGAATGTACGATCGGGGTCGGTATATCGAATAATTACCTAATAATATTTACTTCCAGGTGTACATGGAAGTTTGCTTTAGGACAACATTATATAGATGTCTCCAATTGTAATTGTTAATATTAATGTAAATTCGAGATTTACATATAGAGAAGCAACAGGTACAGAGGTTCAGGGTTTCAGACAATGCCTCCCATACTGAGGAGCAGGGACCGGAACAGGAACCCAAAAGAACCGGAATCGGAACCGGAACCGATTACTTTTATGGAACTGAAACCGGAATCGGAACCTTTACTAAAATTCGTGTTAATGTTAAGACGAGATCCGGTATTTTTCGGTTCCACATTTCGGTTCTACTGGTAAATAAAAAAAGTAGTTCAATATTCTCCCAACAGTGCTACCATAACCATTTCTTACTAAGTTGATGTTGATACTAGATCCATGACTATTTCCACTACTAATTGACCAAAGCAGTGTGTGAATTGACTAGAAAAGTATTGTTACATTTTATATTGGTAGCCCTGAATATTTCCAAACAAATTTCATCTTGAAAAGAATCTACAATATTAACCACGTTCGGTACTTCACATCTGTTTACTCCAAGAGCTCAGTTTCTATGGTATCCATTGTTGTAAATAATTGTAACTATAGCACGAGTTTCCCGAGTAAAAAAGTTGAAATTCCGAAGAGCAAATATATTTATCAATTATCACCTATATTATAAGCAATACTTTAACCTAACATGCATCATAAAAAATTGCTTTGTTTTGCTGTTCTAGATCATTATGAAAACAATAGTACTTTGAAAAACAAAATCTCACAAGCGCTCTCAAAAAAAATTGTGCAGTAAATACAGATGATATACCACAAATATTCACAGGAAAATACAAATTCGAAAAAGTGATACAGTAAGATACCTTCTAAAACTAAAGGAAGTATCGTGCATGCTAATATTATTAGAAGGTTCAAGAATGAAATACCACCAGAAATAAAGACTGACTCTGGAAGGGTATGTACTTTATCTCTAAAATAATGCTAACGTAAACTGGAACATATTACAGTGAGGAAGATCGTTAAATTTGATCGTAAACTAGGAAGTAAACTAAATTGCCACAAAAATACAGTAAAAGAATATTTACAATCCACAAATATCTCTAAAAAACGCAGGCAAAGAGCTCCAGAGATTTATTTTGCCCAACAAGAGATTCTCCGAAAGGAAGTTTTACTACAGAAAATGGAAAAAATGTTTCAAAGTCAATAAAGACGTTATTGTCATTCAACATGGTAGATCATATTTTACTTTAGATGGCAGTGAATGAAAGCCGCAGAATTATTTTTGAAGCACATACTACTGAAGACTCTGTGTCTACTACTGAAGTAAAATATATTCAAAGAGAAAAATTCCCCAAAAAAAGTTTTATTGTACTTAGTCAGCATTAGAGGAGAAATTCAGAAGTAGTGTTTTCTAAAGGTAGACTGGAGGTAAGGCTACGTTACAGGGCATTAGGTCTGTCAAAATTAAATTGGTTTATCGAAGAACACCACAAGAATTAAGAAATTTTACTCTGACCGGATCTACTTAGCTTCTGGCCGCTACGCAAAGGATTGCCTAAACTACTCACAGGGAAATAAAATTAATTAAGGATGCCCCGAAAAATAATTTGGATTGATTAATATATTTTGTCTTTATTTTTCTATTTATCCTATTTCATTGCCCATGCATTACGTTACACTGTGTTGCTCATTAAAACAAAATTGCACTATACACGGTGATTCAATAGCCAATAATCGAACTTTGAGGATAAGCTTTTCAGGTCATTAGAAACCTAAAACCTTAGTAACATTTTTTGATTAAATAAACTTGAAAATCCCGAAAAATTCCCACGAGGTTTTTATAAAAGTACGTATAAAATAGATGCAGGTCAGTGATAAGTCTAATAAGGATTAAATGCAAACTCTATAGAAATTGACACCACCAGTACAAAAAGTGACATCTGATGAATGAGCACAACAAGGATGTAGCCTGTGCACATTCCATTTTGGATGTTGTTGAAACGGAAACAATTTAAAACGTTCTATTAGGAATAACGTAGTCAAAACAAATCCGTGGGATTCCCCACTTCATTTTAATAAGTACTAGTAGGGAACGCGGACAGAAATGCCATCATTCTAATTTTAATACTGACCCATTTAATTAGTATTATAGTTTGATTTGTTATTCGTTAATAAATAGTTAATTAAGTAAAAACATGTTGAGATAATTTAATCTGTCCATCAATAGGTACCTATTGTTATTTTTTATTGGAAGTCTAAACACAGCAGTAAAAAGTTTGTTTATTAAAAGATAGTATAAAACTAATACGTACTGTTACTGTTTATTATTTCAATTATTAGTCACAATATTCTTATAAACAATTAATGTTCTTTATGGAATTAAATATTATCTAATTATTAATTAATAACAATTCTAACTACGAAAGTGCAAAGATGAGTTGGAAAAAGGTTTTTCTATTTTATGGTTTAACAAATTCGTATGGATTGTAGATAATAAAGGAGTAAAGACCAAATGGTATTGTTTATCTCCTTGAACTTCAAAATATCTGTCACCATTACACCTACTATTAAAATATGTGTCTGTTCTTACTTTTCAATTTGAAAACATTAGGCTGCACTTCGATGCTGTTTTTCTCCAAAAGTACAGAAGTTTGAGAAAAATGGTATATAGGAATTTTCTTTCTTTAATGATTATTATCTAACCACTGACAAAGTCTGACTATTGGTTAATGGAACACCGTGTATAACAATAAAAAACTAATTTTTATTTTGTGACCAAGACTTTAGCAGATTTAGCTTAGACAGAGGTCAAACCCTACTCTAAAAGTAACGTAAGTTTATAAAGGAATTGGTTACCAAATTACTTGCCAAAAGTTTTATAACATATATGCTATGGAAACAGTGGCGTAGCTATGTACGATTGCGTACAACTGTACAACTGTACGTAGGTAACTTTTGTTAAAATAAAATATGCAACAGCTAATAATAATTCATTACTTTTTCATTTGCTTTTATCTCTTCAACGAAATTTTTTATATGATTAATTAGATTTAACATCCATTATAGTTTAGTGCAGGCGAATTGGCGAATTAAACTGTCCATTGTTTTTGCTGTTTCCCCTATAAACCCTCTTAATACATTTGATAAAACTTTAGATTATGTCCCACTGGCACATGCTATATACCATTCGATGGGTCTTATCGAACTGAACAATAGTGTTTTAACCTAACCGAATCTAACTCAACCCAACCGAACCTAACCTAGGTTTAATTTAGGTTTGCGTTTTTTATCAATTCATATGTGGTTTAATTTAGTTTTCGGTTAGGTTAGGTCAGGTCGCATGCGCATTAAGACATGGATTTTCAGGTAGGGTGGGGGTGGAAGGCTATGGTTTCCCCTCCAAAAAAGTTTTTGGCGATTATCTCGAAAACTACTGCCTCCACCTCCTAAATTTTACTATTGTTTAGCTTGATAAGACGCATGGTATATAGCAGTGTTTCTCAACTGAATTAATGCTGCGGACCAATAAAATTTTACGGTTATATTGCGGGCCAGACGAAAAGTTGCATACTAGATGGGAGGGGTCGTTTTTATAGTAATTCCCGGACCAGTTACCTAAAAAGTTCAGACAGTAGTATAAAACGACAGTATATTTTCAGTAAAGATCGGTGAAGGGCCTATGAGGAAAATTTTTTCAAAAATTGCCGTTTAAAATAGTGTTTTTTGTTTTTTTAAATCTTTTAATTTATAAAAAATAAACTCTTTTTTCATAAATGTTTTTACATACTTACATAATATTAACAATTTTGCCAATACGACCAATTGAATACGACTGTCAGGATTCTGAGATTGAGCATGGTCAAACGTCGACCATGCGTAGTCGTTTGAGACAAGTGCATACGACTCTGTACTATAGGCAACTGCTCGGTTTTCTCTGCCGCTTGCTTTGTTACTGCTATTAAAAAAAGAGTAATAATTAATTTAAAGGTTTTAAAGTATGTAATAAATATAAAAAAATTCGCGTGCCACTAAGATATTGCTGCAGACCACCAATGATCCGCGGACTACCGCTTGAGAAACACTGGTATATAGCATGTGCAGGTCCGGGTGGCGGACCTAGACTGGAGACCATCCATATATATTTCTCCGAAAATTATCAATCTGTTGCCGCTGATCCGACAAGTCAGCACATTTATTTTGAAGTTTTAAACAAGTTTTAAATTTTATTACAATTTACAAGTACTGCAGGAAGCAGGAACGACGAAAGTGTTTTGGTTATTGTTTTGGTTATACCGTCGTCATCAAAGCAGATAAATAATCACTGCTTAATAATTTAATCATCTTATTTCAACACCTAATATTATTGTAACACAACATATCCTCCAATTTTTGGAGCAATGTATATCCATATTCCCTTTTATTGTTTTCATATAATATTTTTTACCTCCAATGCTTGTTTTAAAATGTTTATTCCCAACGAAATAAAACTTCACGAAAGCAGCGCCAATCGGAGGGTTGCCCCCCCCACCGCGTCGCAGGGTCTGCGAGGGCGGTAGTTACGCCACTGTATGGAAACAATATTATCTCCTAGGATTTAAAAGAAGGAATCAACAATACCACTTACATAACTCCAACAATAATAGCTTTATAATGAGGAAATGGCAAACTTTATATACATTTGTTAATAATATGTAGGTTTTGTTAAATGGCAATATTTATATGACTTCATTATATACCTAGAGCCAGTGGTGTATTTAAGGGAGGGGGGAGTAATGACGCTGGAACTCCCCCTCCGAGCTTTTAAGAGTCTAGGGCATTTAAGTCAAAATCTATGTTACGTGAAAGTCTAAGTATTTTGATTCGGAATTTTTATAGAGTAAAAAATTCCTAAATACGCCACTGCTTAGAGCATATAGTCAGTAATCTTATAAAACTCTAATAAATCTGTGAACTTTTTTTATACATTTTTGATACTTTTATATACCCTCTATATAACCAGGTTTTACCATAAATAATAAAAATGTTTATTGGTTACTTACAGTTACAACACATCTGTTTCTGAAGACTGAACATAGACACAGAAACAGTACAAAGAAAAAAAATTGCAATTATTTATGGTTCAAAATATTTTGTAAATAGAAAAAATAATATAGTATCTGCTAAGCATTCCAGGATAAATTACTGTTCTATTTCACAAACCATATTTCTGTAAAATTTTGAAAAGATCATGAAAACATAATTGCTCCTCACTAATTAAACACATCCGTTAGTTTATGATTTTAAATATCTAAAAGGGTTAACCTCTTTTAAAAGGAGTAGAAATTGCTGAAATTCTTGTTTTGTCAAAGACTGACCTACAACTTAATGAATACAATAGAATTAAAAGCTTTGTCGATTTTAAAAATGTTTTTTTTTTCAAGTACTTGACTACTGAATGGATCTTTAATAAAAATAAATGTCGAAACCAGCCTGTCTCGTTCAATTATGTTTGGTTTTATTAACACAAAAACTCCTTTCAGCAAGTAATAAGATATTAAGCAAACACAAGGGTTTATAGTTAATTAATCAAAAGTGTATTAAAGAGACCGCTTTTAGAGTTCTATTTGTGATGTCTAGTTTGTTGACAATATTTAGAATGTAAATATCAAACCTGCATTTGATCAAAGGAGTATTTCACAAATCAAATTACTGTAAGTCCTAAATAAACGTTTTGTAAGAATGGACAAATAATAATTGCATTAATTTGGAGTAGGAAAAATGGCAGATGGTGTGTGCAGTGGAAATCTAACAACGCTAGAGGACATTCGAGTTATTGGTTATTTGATGACAACCTGCATCCCCTATTTACTGCATATAACATTCTGCAGACATATGAACATGTTTAATGAAACTTTTATGGTGTTGTCAGACAGTTCCGCAAAGTTCAGTTTAGAAATAATAGATTATATTAGAGACTAAGTGACAAATTCGCCTCTGTTGGCTGCATCTATCATTTATGTGAATACAGAATTGGATGGGCTATTAGAAATTGATGTTGGCAAACCAATACTCTAGGTGACCACGGCGAAGATCTTGGCCAGGAGGCGAGCCGATACCTAGTGAGTCCCGGTATGATGTCCAATCAAATCCCACTGATTTGTCACCTGTCCTCTTCACGGGCATCGAAGTCCAACCTCCTGGTTTAATGTTCTTCAGCATGAAATTCTACTGGTAACGTTTTCGCGCAATCGCGCGCTCCGGACCGCCTATCCGCGACCTGATAAATTCCGCGGGCATTCGAAGAGCGGCGTTGCGAGGACTTCACGCGAGACGTTACGCTCAGAGCTTGGGGACGCCGTCACCAGGTGAGGACGTCGAACCGAGAGACGTCGAAATCCACCGACGTTCCGCCGAGAAACACGGAACAGCGAGAATCTGCAACCCGCACTTCAGTTCAGTTCAGTCCGATGTTGTGAATATAACGTTACGCGCGTGCGGAAAATATGGTTGTAAATTTCGGCGCGCACGATATCATTTGCGCTAACAGAGTAATCGTTAATTGTTGTTAATATAAAGGACGTTATTTTAAACTACAAATAAAAGTTCATTTTATTCATTATCACGATTTAAAGATTTTTGGAAGCTTTGTTTCTCATTCTCATGTTGAAGTGTACGGGTCAGCATGTTACGTGGACCAAAGCTATAATAAAGTGATGTAGACAAGAATGTGTTTTCAGGAATAATAATTATTATTGCAGAGTTAAGTATTTTTTAATAAAAATAAAGTTTGATTTGATACATTAAAATAAATTAAAAAACTTGCATGGTCCTATTATTTCATCGTGCATAGACCGACTGTGACTGTGACTGTCCAAGGCTAACAAGAACTTGTGTAGTGTCTTAAAACTGTGGAACAAACAAAGAGGTCGGAGCCTCTCGCCAGGGGGTTGTGTCTCCGGTTGGTGGCCAGCAGTGGTCAGCATTTTATGTATTTCTGGAGCGACAATTTCCTTCATAATTCGGAAAAGTGAGTACATGTTGTGGTAGTCCTAGTTGTGTGTGTTCGTGTGTTTGTTATGTTTGTGTCTCGTCTGCTGCACCAACTCATTCAAGTCAGCCCCGATCGATAGTCTCCTCTGATTGAATGGGACCGCGGCCACATGGGACCGCTATCACTTGGACGATTCTGTTGATTGCACGCCGGTTTGTTTACAGTTCCCACTCGCCGCTGTTTCCGTTGCTTCTTATCGTTCCGCAAAAAAACACAAATGCTGATAAGGATGTGCCCCCGTTCGTTTAGCATATCTCCACTAAAAGTGTATCAGGCAATAAATGTCGCCCCGCTTTTATATTACCTCGTTGTCCGTTGAAACCCTCCTAGTAGGGTGCATTGTACGTTTTGCCCCAGTGTAAAATGTAAAAGGCTGGATTTCTACCTATTCGCTCGGGTCTGTATATATATAAAGTCAAACGCTATTCTGTTCCATTAAACCCCGTACAATATTTTCTCATAAATTGCGGAACCTTTTTGCTTTAGAGCCAGAGAGTGAGCTCGAGGGCAATAGGCAAACTTTTAAACAGCCCAACTTTCGAATCGACGACGACGACGCAACCTGTAGCACGAGGAACGCGTCTGATGCTGAGGAATGTCTGTCTCTGCTTTAACCGTAGTTTTTATACAGCCAGCGTGGGGTTATTTATAATCTTGTCGCGCTTCTACTAGACGTTGGTCTAATAACGTCATGAGTCTGCTCTAAGAATTTTTTACACGCTTACATTAATTGTTTTGGTACGCCTGATCAATCGACAGCAGTAGATTATATGTATATTCATCAGAGTAGTTACCACTATTTATAAAATATAAAATAAAGTAGTTCGAATGTGGCAAGCGAATTGATGGGGACATTAATGTCCCTTTTTGTAGGTTATAATAATAGTTTTGCGTTTTTATAAGGGAAAACAAAAGATTATTTAAAAAAAAGTAATTTATTTAGCCAATGGGATCCATTTATGCCTTTTGTTACAAAAGTTTGTTTTTTTTATAGAAGTTCAGTTGTGACTACCAAAATAATTTATTGCCAACAGATTAAAAAAAAACATTGGATGAGTTATGATAACTAACATCTTTTTTAAGGGCTGATCACCCCTGCGCCTTAATTACCATAATTGATTTTTAAAATAAAAAAAAATGTAAAACAAAATTGTATTCGTAGATGTAAATTTCGATCCCAAAAATCTACAATTCTGAGAAGTTAAAGATACGCATCTCTTCTCGAGGAGGAGACAAGTCGTCATATATTCCGACTCTCTGAGTCCTACATTCTTTTCTGGGTAATTTAAAGCCGACACAGTAGACCTCGCGGTCGGAGATCTTTAGTAACCCAAACGAGAGAATAAACTATAATTCTAGTCGTAGAAAAAAAAGTAGTACATACTATTTCGAAAGTGGTAGATTTGCTTGTTTTGTTTAATTTTGACATTTAATTGGTGTATGCACATGTAGTAGGTAGACAAGGAAAATTCTATTTGGGCCATTGTTTGGATTCAACCTGTGGAACTCGCGGAAGGGAAGAAAGAAAGAAAGAAGACGCGGGTAAAGTTAAACCAAAACCAGTTTTAAAGCAGCCTGTTGTAGGTAATTCGAGACTGCAACAGATTCATTGTCACACATAAGAGAAAAAGAAATGGAGGGGACAGGACACACATTCAAATCGACTCTTCTTCTTTTTTTTATGTTGATTTGATTAAATATCGCACAACATCTTTGAATGACTGACTACAAATGAATATACACCTACTAGAAGAAAATTGGACGAATAACTCTCGCCGTTTGCGATGCTTGCAGCGAAAATTGAAGGTGGTGCAAATGGAAAATAAAAAGGAACGTAAAGAGACATCCCGTTATTGCACCAGGACTTCATTTCGCCAATTAATTTTCAGGCTAGAGGGAATTGTGATGAAACGTAATATAAAACAGACATATGAGCAATTTAATAAAACTCATCCCAATTTAATCTACTTTGATGACTGTCATAGACCGAGAACGGAATTAGAAATTTAATTAACAACTGTGAAGAATTTACACTGCACACACATTACGTTTTAATTGAATTAAATTTTCAGTTATCTCTAAGAAACAAGTGTAATTACGTTGAAATGCAGACGAGACGACGAAGCTCTCCTCCTCTTCAATATTTAGTAACCGAATTGTGTTCATAAATTCGATAACTAAGGACGGTTATCTCTCCAATTTATTTAACGACATTTTATCTGGATCGCTTCTAGTAGGTCGCACATGTGGCCCACAAGTTGATAGAAGAACGCTTTCCACTTCCCTCTATAGATGAGAAAGAGGAACTTATATTGTCGTGTATGGTATCTAATCGTCGAACAATCTCAATTTATACCAAATTGTATAAATTTCCCATATAACTTCCGAAAGCGTGATAAATGAAACGTACCCACTTAACAAGATAATATTAGGCAGGCAAGCCTATTGAAAACAGATTAATCTTCAGTCAATAGAATAACTCGCACGTCGTTATATGTATTTATCGATCGCCCCATTACTCCATTAATAATAAACAAAATATTTACATTTACTTACAGTTTGTTTATTTAACGAATATTTTTTATATATTACGATTTGGCGGTAAAAATAGATTAATAACAATGGGGGAATTAAAAAGTATTGGAAACATAGACTCAATAGTATAGTGATTTACTATCAGTTATTGTTTTTTCTGATAACACGGCAATAAACGGTTTGAAACCTGAATGGAAATTTAATCTGCCCCAATAAATCTCGAAAACCGTATCAAATTTGACACAGAGCCCCATTATTGGGGGCAATAATATTTATCACATACTAGAACTATCACTTCTATGAATGCCTTCAAAGCTATGTTCTCACCACTTAAAATATCTTAAATCTTTCTATTTTACGCTATGCTGTCAATTTTCATCGCTGGTGATACTAGTGTTTAGCGAGGTATTAACCACTACTGACATTTGGTGTACAAAATGGTAGCATTACTGAGATAAGGTAGCATTAAGGGTATTTTATCGGCATTAATCAGTATTAAGCAGTATTCGTTGTGGGGACAAATCTCAACTTGTGTCGCGACCTCTAGTAGCTGTTTAAGGTAAATATAGTTAGCAACCCTACCTTGTCGGAAATGGAAAAAATATACCATAATGTTGTGCTAATTATGTACATAATTATGCTAGAATTATGTAGAAAAATGATGGACGAAAGACGGAAACATAAAAGAAAAGTTACAGATAAATACAAGATGATTAACAATAGCATCAAAAAAGCAATAAGAATATAGCGAAGGAAAGGTGGATAGGAAAACGATGTGAAGAAATTGAGACACTGGAAAGTGTCATGACAACTTCAACCTACATAAAAAAGTTAAAGAGGCTGCAGGAACTTATAAAAACAAAACTGTTGGAAATTTGATGATGCAGGAAATATTATTATCGACAAAAGAGCAAGGTGGGAGATATGGAAAAATCATATTAAAAGACTCTTCGAAGACAATCAAAGAACTTTCCCGAATTCACCGAAAAATGTGTTACTGGACCACTTGTTACTAAAGAGGCAGTACATGCCACAATAACACAAATAATCAGGTCCTGACGGAATTAACTCTGAATTTCTCAAACTGCTCGATGACAAAACCATAAAATGGATAACCAACATTTTCAATAATATATTCGACTCAGGAAAAGTACTAAAAGAATGGCTAAAATCAACATTTATTGCCTTACCAAAGAAAAGAAATGCCAAATACTGTAACGTCTACCGTACGATTAGCCTCATGAGCCTTCTCCTCAAACTGTTTTTAAAAATAGTACACAGGCGCATTTACAGACCCTTCGAAGAACAACCGAGTCAAACCCAATTCGGTTTTCGCAATGCTCTGGGCACAAGAGAGGCACTATTTGCGGTTCAAGTCTTGTTTCAACGCTGCAGAGACGTCTATACTTGTTTTATAGATTACCACAAAGCTTTTGATAGCGTCAGACACGAGAAACTTAGAAGTATACTCGAAGGCATTGGCATAGATGATAAAGACCTCCGAATTATAACTAATCTATACTGGAACCAGTCTGCAAACATAAAAATAGAAGAGATATATCCGATTCACCTTATAGGTGAACAACCATATAGTATAGGTATAGGCACCGAACAACCTTATAGGTCAGTTTATATTGGAACCTGATCTGGGCCACATATAAATTCCTTAATAGGGCATGCCGTAGTATAACCTGACCCGGCCCAGATCGTTTTAGGGTTTGCCGTAACAAATTTCTGCTCGGGAACATTTATGAGAATGCACAAAGTATCTAAGAACCACGATTTAAACATAAATACAAAAATCAGACTATTACGGTGTTATGTGTTTTCTGTTTTGTTATATGGGGTCGAATCCTGGACGCTGACGGAAGCAACAACGAAAAAACTGGAAGCGTTCAAGATGTGGCTGTATAGACGTTTACTAAGAATCACCTGGGTTGATCATGTGACAAACACAGAAGTCCTTCGAAGATTGAATAAAACAACGGAAATTTCTAACACTATCATAGTTAGAAAACTGCAATATCTGGGGCACATTATGAGAAACGTACAACGTTATGGTCTGCTCCAGTTGATACCACAGGGAAAAGAGAGGACCTGGACGAAGACGCATCTCATGGCTAAAGGACCTAAGATCTTTGTTCTCTATGGCCACAACAAGTTTTTCCGGTCAGCAGTAAGTAAGATCAAGATTACCATGCTGATCGCAAACATCCGGAAGAGAGCTAGCTATACTATACTTACGACAAGTATACAATTACTTTACTTGACAACAGCTCAAGACGAAGTAAATTTTAACTGGAACATCTAGAACTACTCCTACTTAGTGATTACTTAACCTATTACATTTACATAATAACTTATATGATAATAATTATATTTATAACATAATGATTGTATAACATAATGTACATGACAATGAACTAAAACAAACAATATATTACATAAGGAACTATTTGTAAACTTTTGATATCGCGTTCCCCCTTTTAATAGTTGTAATACAACATACGGCATACAATTTGGGGGGAGGACAGTATTAATAATATAGAAAAAAGGGTAATTTATAATTGCTGATGTTAAACTCCTTAATATTGTTGTGATATTGTATAATATTGCGGGATTGTCGAACAATATTGCGTATAATTGTCAATATTGTTGAGAATGAAGAAAGATTGTGAGGTGGTATTGTTCGATTGTTAAATATTGCTGCTGCTATTGTCAAGATTGTCTTGTTAGTATACACCATATTGCCAAAGTGGTTTACCCCTCGTAATAGCTCAGTAATATTTGATAATACCAATAATTCCAATTAGTATCTCCACATAATTTCGAATAATACCTTTAATAACTTTAGCATAATGGAAGTATTATCACTATTATTATTTACATTTACTATTTACGTAGATTTATTTTGAGCAAGTACAGGTATAATAAAATAAAAAATTAATATAAAACACGAACAAAGAAAAGACATGTAATGTACATTGGAATTAAGGTTGGCGTTTTATTGAAAAGGAAAGACTATAAAAAGGAATATAAGATAAAGAAAGAAGCGATAATCAATTCAATAATGAAACAGTTTCGTAAATATTAAATAAAAATCTAAAATCTCTACAAAAAGATAATTTATAATTTCATAAATAATAAATAATTCAGGAAACGACATTTTCTTTTATATCTTCTTTTTGTTATGTTAAAAGATACTCTCACTTTGTATTAGAATTTCTAGTTAGGTTTTAAATTAAACAAATGTACTATGATGTACGGTCTTGGAATGAAGTAATTCTTGTCTTGTACCGGGTTCCCCATTATATCTTGACACTTTATAAACCTATATAACTGTTGAAGTAATTGAGATAATTATTGTCTTCGTATTTTTTAAGTTTTTTTTTCTGTGTATCCGTCTTTTTTGCTCACTTTCGATTTAATCGGAAATGACATAGCGTACCTATTTTCGGGGATAGGGCAACTTCGTAGCATTTCAATAACATTATAACCATGCCAAGTATGGCACTTTCGGAAAAGGGAAAGAATGGCGTTTTTATCTGTAAAAAATATACAGGGTGTTCCATTTGAAATCACAAAATTGCCTATCCCCGAAAATACGTTATGTTATTTCCGGTTAAACCGGAAGTTGGCAAAAACGACGGATACTCAGAAAGAAAATTAAAGAATAAGAAGAAGACTGGTGAACACCACGATTCATTCTCTCGATTAGTTCAAAAGTTACATAGATTTATAAAGGGTCAAAATATAATGGGGCACCCGGTCTTTTATGATAAAACTATCTATACCATAGTTCACTGAAAAAGTTATTGCAAAAATGGCCGTTGAGAAAAATAAAGAACATAGTGTCTGAACAAATGGCTGAAACTCATGCTCTCTGCTAGCTTGATTATACTCTATCAATTGCACTATATAAATAAATAAAGTTATAGTTAAACAACTACGTAATTACTTTTTTCTCTTATTTTATTTACCATGAATTTAAGCGTTAGCGGAAAAGAACAGGGAGCATGATCAGGAAAGTCTACCCGCTACGTGCAAACTTGAAAAGCGCGTTGAAGAGCTCTTAAGTAACATGCAAAGTCTGAGAAAAAGATAATTCTTTTTAAAATTTTTAGATTTTAATAGAGATTAACTTCGAAAGCATAGTTCCGATGCAATTGAAATTTACATATTCCAAGAGCCCATAAATCTGAGACCAAGCAGGTATATACAGGGTTATGATAATGTAATGCACAAAATTCATAAAACGTACAACGATCACTTTGGAACAAAATGCAAAAACACGTCAAATGTTTTTTTTTTATTCCGCATCTTTTGACATAAGTTACAAAAATAACACGTCAAATTTGTCAAAGTTATGACGTCATTAACATATTTTTTTAATGGGAAGCTAAGATTTTTATTACATTATTGGAGAAAGCTTGTTTTGTTACACTAGGGAACAATAGTTGCAGTAGGGCTCACATAAGAAAAAAAAACGAGAAAATGAATAAAAAACGAAATAAACGTAAGTTTCATAATAATCGTTGTACGTTTTATGAATTTTGTGCATTACATTATCATAACCCTGTATAACTATCTTAGGGAATAATTAGGCGGTGGCTTAATGTTAGTTCCCGCACCGAGAGAGAGGACACTCAGGAAAATTTGTACACCTACTTATAAATACAAATAAATACACGCTATATATGGGTGTTTAGTTGTATTTAAAAATATCAGTATGTCAATGTATCAAATTCGAATGTAGGTATTCAAAAATATTTACGGCTGTTTAAATGCATTTCGAGATATTTTAATCTAATTAAAGTTAATGTATTAAAATATATTTAAAAGTATTTATTATCCATTAAAGATATAATTATTGTGTTTGAATTATTGCCACTAAAGAACCTACAAAAATATTTTATTTTTAAGTAAAAAAAGTACTTACTACTGAAAATCACAATATCTGTATCTCGTGATAAAGAATTCCCTACTGGTTTTTTAAGAAAGATTGAATTCAAATTTCAATTCAATTAATTCTAAAACCTCCCCCACCCCCTCACAACCTCACCCACCAATGCTTTAACATCACATTTGCATGGTCCATAAGATATGAAGTGTCTAAGAACAAAATGGCTTGTACTTTTCAATGATCTTTTCAATCGTTCCACTTCTATACAGTTCCTAAGACGTGATCGAATTCATATTTCTTTATTATTCTTTGGCATTTTGAAAATATTAGCATATGAGAACAGTGAGCAATAATCGTTCGGTAAGTAAGACTAACGGAAATTCTTAAGTCAACAAATATCATAATACAAATAACAAATAACATAGTTCACATCGTTGGCCAGTCTCGGTGGATTAGTGGTTTGCATGTTTGCTTCATAATCCAAAGATCGCAGGTTCGATCCCCGGCCGAGCTGGTAATTTTTCATAGCGGAGAAAAATTTAAAACATGCCTTCTTTTCGGATAGGAAGTAAAACTGTAGGTCCCGTGTCAATGCGATGTTTGGCACGATAAAGATCCCTACTGGAGGTGGAATTCCCCCAGATTCGGCTAAATTCTAGTAGGGTCGGCCAAATGATCATAGCAATCGGTGCCATGAGGTACGAAGGATGCTCCGCCATCCTGATTCCTCGCCCAAAAACAAACAAACAAACAAACAAACAAATAACATAGTTCACATCGTTGAATAACGGAATATTCTTCCGATATTAATGGTTAAGTCGAATAAATCCATCGTCGACTACTTTTGCCGTCGGTTAACTCATCAGCTACATTGAATACCGTCGCTAAATATTTTTCTAATCCTCATCATAAAGTCGAGAATTGTTCTCGATGATCGCAGCTTCAATTTTCAGCATAACATTCGTTAAGTCGAAAAGCGGCTAATGGCACATGCAATGATCGATCACTTCTCAGTGCGTTATTTGTATTTTACATCACTTTCAGTTGTGAACTGATACTTTTTCTGATGCTGTCAACAATTATTAAGTGGAACGGTAGCAAACAAGTATTCTTCCAATAATAATAATAATAATAATTGCTACAACCCATAACCTGGAAACCAGGCCCCAGAAGCTATAAGCTTGTGGGGGAGAGAGGGGGCGATTGTTATTATTACGTAGGCCCTACGTGCGGCTGCAGCCGACTTACAGATGGAACAGCGCAAATCCCACAGTTGTGTCACAGCTAAGGAAAACTGCAGAAAACCAGATCTGCCGACACCGGGAGACAGAAGACTAAATATTCATCGAATATTCATACAGAATGTTCATCGTTTTCGAATTATGTATATTTAATGCTGAAGATTTAGATGCGAACTTACCTTCATTCAAGGACAAAGTGAATGAGAATTCATCTAACCTCTAGTTCTTCGTTTATCACAACTTGCCATCGTGAATTGTAACATCGCAAGGACAATGCTATAGAAACAATCGTAAAGTTGGGAATTATAACTAATTACATAGCATTAAACGGCTAACGAATATTCTCCACAACAGCTAAGTCAAAAAGTGTCTAAATAGCTCGATAAACAAAAATTAACGTATTAACAATTATTGTTAGGTATCTATTATAACAAAAGAATCGCGGAAATGAATGATCAATCGTTACGTCGAAGACTACATTTAATATCGTCAGCATACATAAAATATTTCAGCAACACCTATGACGCTGCTCTCCTGCAACGATTAAGTAAGTCGTTAATTGTACCAAACATCGATCAGCAACAATCACAAAGTCGAAAATGATATCAATTATTCGCTTTGGAAGACTGTCGACAATCGTTAAGTCGCCTTCGTCGTCGCAAAAACATTCCATCAACAGGTGTTAAGTCGAAGATTATTCCTATTAGTGGGCGATATTCGACGACGAATATTCATTTTATCTTTTTTCATGATCTTATCTAACGCTGCTAAGGTCATAAGCGTCATTTTCCTTTAAAATAGTAAATAAATTGTGAAGTAATAATAATTCAGTTAAAAACTACATTTAACATCGCCTCATATGACGGCAGATAAATATTCTTCTAGACTTCAGCGTTTTTTATCCAACACAAGGGCATTAGGCATGACTACAGCGACAATTATTTAATCAAAGATAATCTAATATCACAACCATACGCCATGAACAAAGATTGTCGACAATCGGTAAGTATGAAAGTAAGTTTAATAACGCCCAAGGCTAGGTTAATAAGCTAGGATTTCTCTTTTAAAGAATATTAGTTGATTGCACCTAAGACAACCGCATTTCATGAATTCTAAGGTGGATGTACCACGTCAAACAGAGATTAGCAACATCGCTTACAAAGACAAATTGACGAGTCGAGAAATTACCCAGAAATGGACCTCCTTTAGCGATTATTGTTATTTCGATCGAAAATAGCTTGGTTATATCGCTGACAGTCATTAAGATGAAAAGTATATCGACTACCGTCGCTTTTGCTGATGAATGCAACTTCATCCATTAGGAATCATCTACCCGATGATTATCTTTGGGAGGTAGGAGAATCTAAGCACTTCTTATTTACGTTTTTAAAGGAATATCTGTCTAGGTGTTTCACAGGGACCAGAATTAGTCCAGAAAGTTCCTTCAAATTCCAATTATTGTTTAATTTCAGCTTCAAAATGTACGTATAGTTATCTATCAATTGCGTTCTCTGGCTCAACCCTTCGTCTATGGTTTAACTGCAAGTCATTGCTCATGTTGAACCGCAAAATCTATGTACCAAAGCGTTTTAGAAAAAAAAATACAATTCTTTTAAATTCCACAGAATTTTTGCAAATTCCCTGCAAGCCAACATAATACTTGAAAGTGGCTGTTCGAGTGCTTTATTTCTTGCACATAAATTTTTGTAGATTCGATAAAAACTCCCGTAGTATCTCACAAATTCTCTTTATAAATTTCATTAAATTCTTACCAATTCTTTGTAATTCTTTAAAAACTCTTACTAATCGTTACGAATTCCTCGAAATTCTTCGAATTTCGTGAAATCCTTTAATAGTTTCGACAATTCATCACAAATTCTTTGCATTATTGTCTGAAGTACTTGAAGTTCAGAAATTCCCACTATTCCTCGCAAACTCCCGTAATCTCTAACAAATTCTCTTCATGAATTTCATTAAATTCTTGCCAATTTGTAATTCTTTAAACATTCTTACTAATCCTTACAAATTCCTCGAAATTTCTCGAATTTCGTGAAATCCTTTAATAGTTTCGACAATTCATCACAAATTCTTGCATTATTGTCTGAAGTACTTGAAATATTTCAAAAATTTCTACTATTCCTCGCAAATTCTCTGCAGTACCTCATAAATTCCTTTAATTTTCTACTACAATTTATTTTTTATTTCTCAAAACTTCATGCACTGCTTCATAAATTCCGTATATTTCTTAAGGAGTCACATCAATTATCGTAAATTCTCCGCTACACCTTACCGTTCATGTACTCATCAAGAATTCCTAGGATTCTTCGCAAATTCGTGACCATACCTCATATATTCCTAAGAAGTTTCTAGAATTTTCTACATTTTCACATGAATTCTTTTAAATTTAAAAGTTTCTATGATTCCTTCCAAATTTTCATAAATTCTTTTAAGTTTCTGTAATTATTTTTCTTTATTTCTAAAAATTTTATGCACTGTGTTATAAATTCTTAGCACTTCATTAAAAAAGTTATATTAATTATTATCGTAAAATTCTTGAAAAGTTTCTATAAATTCTGTGAATCACGAATTCTTGGGATTTTTCGCAAATTCGTGGAAATTTCTCGTAAATTCCTTAGAAGTTTTTAAAATCTCCACAATTTATGTCTTTATTTCTCCAAATTTTATCCACTGTTTCATAGTCCTGGACACTTATTAAAAATTCACACTAATTATCGTAAATTTCCTGAAAAGTCTTATAAATTCCGCAAACTCTTTTAAAATCTCTTCAACTCATCATCAATAAATCTTAAGATTCGTCACTGATTTCTGAAAACATCTCATAAATTCCTAAGAAATATCTAAAATTTTCTACATGAATCGGAAATCTTTGAATGAATCGGGATTTTTACAATTTTTTACAAATTTTAATAAAATTCTTTAAATTTCTGAAGATTATCTACAATTCGTCGTTTTCTACAATGCACATGAATTCCTTGAAATTCTTCAGAAAGACATCTGCAAACAAATCTTTGCAGATTTTCCGAAATTCTCAATGCTTGCTCAACATTTTCTTAAAATATCATATTCTGTTTTTTGTACCGATGCTTATATCAAGATTACACAGCTACCAAATCCATCTTCATTAAAAGTAACGAAGAATCAATTTCTAAAATTTTAAAATTGTCGAAATCGAAATGAGGCTTTTGGGGAATCGTTAATTTTTAAGAGCAATTTGGAAAATTTTTAAAAAATGCATGCGTATTTATTTATGTAAATACTAATCTATAAGAAATTCCTGGGAATTTACGACATCTAAATAGAAAATTCCATAAACCTTCTGAGGAAGTTCAATGGAAATGCAAGGAATATAGCAAGAATTATGAGAATTGAAACAGTAACTTCTTGTTTACACAAATTTCTATAAATTCTTAATGAATTCTCATAATTTCTCTTAAATTCCCATTATTACTGGATAAATCTCCTGCTCTGTCACGAATTTCCTGTAATTCAAAAAATAATTCGGTTTCCTCCATTGCCTCATAATTCTCTTGATCAGTTTCTAGTAATTCCTTCCAGCTTAAGAAATTCCCTTTAATTTCTAGTAAGTAAATTTCTTGCGATTCTCCGGATGTTTATCTGACTAGATTCGCTTGATGCGTTTACCTAAATTTCCGTGGAGTTTTCTGCTTGGATTTTCAAAAAGAATTAAATTCCTTATCGAAGTGGAATAAACTTTCACTAAAAGCTAGTAATGTCTAAGTAACGTTAATAAATTTGAATAATTTATACTTGTATTAATTGAATGAGGTACTTACCGAGAACTACCTCAAGAAATTTGAGGAATTTTGATAATATGCGATAAGTAATTTTTGAAATTAGCTTTTATCCGTGTATGTTTATATTCTGTTATTAATTGCATTTCGTATGATAATTTTTAAAATATTTGCATTTTTCCTGAATTCCAGTCTGTGTACTACTCTTTAAATTAATCAAAACGAATGAGTATCACAATAGGGTCTAATATTAAAGACGATTTATTTAAGAGCAACTAACCCAGACAGCCTAAGAACCTTGCAATTGCAACAATTTTTAAAAATGTACACACGAAAGAAATAGTCTGGAAGTCAATAATGCTTTTTGGAATATTTTGATGAGAAAAACTTAACAACTCCCATACAACAGAATGCGTCAGAATTAATGACTTAAATAATTATACCAGGTATTATGTATGGTGTTCTTGTAAGCGGAAGCGACCTCAATTTCATCCTTTAAAACTTTAATGAAAAATATCGTAATTATCCTGAAAATATTTTAGAAAAATTACATAACCGTCATAAATAATTACTTTCATTGCGGCCATTAACTCCTGAAAGAAAAACAAAAACTTCGATGTACACAATTCCGTATAATAATAATTTGTCACGAAATCGGACTTGTCATTGTCGTCGTCGAAGTAACAGCAGCAATTACAACCCTAAATCCTTTAACATCCTCTCGCCTCTTGGTCGATTATTGGGTCAGAGTATGATTAATGGTGTTATAATCGTTACGACTGTACAGTTTGCGCTCTCATTAATGACAAGCACCACCAGACTAGACATCAAGTTAGAAGAGAAAGGCCTCGAGATCAAACTTGTTGAGATTAGGATACACTACATAAGTTGACACCGCCAAATGGTTCGCTTTCTAAGTCAAATCTTGGTACGGCTGTACACACAATTGATTAAACTCACCCCCCGCTTACCCTGAAACCCTTCTCCCTCAACCCCTTCGTCCTCCTGCTGGCGGGATGCCTTTAGTTAGTCGAAGGGTTGAATTATGAGCATATTTGGGGTGTCATAAATATCTGTAAATTGTTTCCCTTCGCTCAGCACGTGAGGCATAGCTAACCTACATATTCGCTGTATGAGCTAATTTTCGCATATTTTTGATATTATCATTGTGTGTTTTAACAACCAACCCTTTCTAAACTTGTTCTTTAAAACAAAACTCATTTGTACTCAATTCAAACAAACTCTTATTTTGGAAAAATCACTATCCGCGAATAACCATTAATTACAGCGTTAGATAAGGATAAAACTAGTAGGAAGGGGTTGTAAAAGGGATGCGGAAGTACTCCCCCGCGTACCCCCTGCATCCTGAGGGTGTACACCATTCTCATTTCATTTCATCTCCACCCATCCACTACGGTTTTGCATTAGTTTATTAAATCGGGTATTGTTTCGGCGAAATGCCATAAGGGGATTGTTTTACGAGCAAGAGGATGGGAAATCAATTGAATTTTGCAAGAGGTTCCTTTAAGAATATTGCGGTTATTGAATTATTTACGGGGAGGTGTGATTTTAATTATGACGTTTCTCGCGCTTTATAAGTTTGTTATATCTTGACAGGTTAGAAAGAAAAAAAAATGAAAAAAAGGGGGAAAAATAACAGAACAGAAAAGTCGGACATTATTAACTGAAACGAAATCGTTCTATAAATTTAATAAGAAAAGGCCATTACAAAACAAAATAGACTACCCCGAATATAAAACGAGGAGAACAGAACTACTCTTCTCTCCTCCCTTGAACGGCATTGTTATTGCTCCGATCAATTTTCCAGTTAATCACAAGTGTTTGGATTGATTTTGGGATGCGAACACCGAACCCAATAACAGTTTCAATCGAGTTCTCGGTTTTAAATTTCTTGTTTGGCTCAAAATTAACTTTGAGAGCGAGTCCATTTCACGGCGGTACTTGTTACAATGTAACTCACGATGACAGTTTCATTAATATGGGACGGTTATGCTCTATGAAAGTGTAAGAGAACAGACTTTCATGAAGAATAAATTGTTAGGGTGTAGTTAAAGTTAATGTTATAGTCTTTGTTATTAAGGATTGGAGAGTTGTATGCAGTTAAAAATATTGGAAAGGGAGATTTTGGGATTTAATGAATAGGGAGGCTTGCTATCTATTTTATCTATTCATCCATCCATCAAACTGAATTGTAACTATACTTTCACTCAATTTTTCACTTTTGAGTGCTGATGTCTTTGATATCATGCATGTTGGCCAATTATTTCAAAACAAATTTTCTGAACACCGTTTCACAATCAATATGTTCTAGGAGATAATTTCTAGAAGCCATACCAACCTTTCCTCATCCAACCAATCTGACAGTTTGACGACAATAGAAAGACTTTTATGATGTTAAGAATCTAGTGCTTACAAACTTCCAAGTACGTCCTATATGGGCTCCGAACGAGGCATTAATACCAAAAATGGAAATAAATTTGGTTTTGGTCTTATCTTTGAGCGCATGGTTGGCGTCAACATTGGTGCCAAGAGTAACACACTTTTTTGTTTCTCAAATTCAATTAATCCTCTTAATGAAAAATTGAATTAGACAAGAGTATAAGAAGCGTAATATGACAATTGACAACGGTTGCTGTGTTCCAAAAAACTGAAAATTTAAAAAAATTTAAATGGTTAACCAAAAAGCAAATTACAATTTACTGTTACCTGATATGGTAATGGATATCTACATCCAAAAGGAAAAACTACTTATCTTACTACTATCAAAATACCTCATTCGGTGTTATTTTGTCACTTTCGGTGTAACAAACAAGGAGAAGAAAAGTTGAAAGTCATAATCAACGAACAGGTCAGACCAGCCGCACCGGCCGGAGAAGAATGCATAGTCGGTGGTAGAGTCAAAATTATTTTCACGCGTTATGACGGATACTATCTTCATTTAATAATAAAAATATTTAATTTTAATGTATTATAATAACACTTAAAGAATATTATAATTATCTAATATTTTTAAAATTTTGTTAGGAATTCTTGATTAAATGTTTTTAATAATTTGTTTTTATATTTTACTATATTAATAATTATTTGAATACTAATAATGTAAGAAAATTCTTAGTAACAAAAAAGATTGTTACTGATATTTAAATATCTCGTACAGGAGTGTACAGTGGAAGTGTGCAACAAATAATGGAGAATGAGAAAATAAATTTCTTTAATTTTAAAAATTCTTCATGCGCGTTGTGAGTCTACTGTGTGCGCTATTCTGGTGGTGCTTCAACGGAACTACCGTCAGCCGAAGTTCCGCTTATAACTTCGCTATTCCGTTCTACGGACGAAGAAATACTGCTGAGGGAAAATATTCCACTTATACTTACAACTATTCCATTAATAATATTTTAGGATAGGTATCATTTAACTATTGCCGCTGTGGCTTTTTTACTTAGTTTTTGCCATTTTTTATTATTTATAAATCTTTAAAATATAATGTTTAAATTTTTAAATATATTGTCAAGATTTCTGGCACCAAGTCCATCATTATATGTACATATCAATACACTATCATACACTCAAAGTGTCAAACGATTAAAATAAGAAATTGAATTTTGAAAAGAACCTCGAACGAAGTTTGTGAAAATTGAATTTCAGTGGAATTTGCTAATTTTAACATAAATGTTGTAGCTCACAACCTCCTAATTTAAATGTATCCTGGCTTCAAAATTCAATAATGTATAGTTTCTGAGTTAGTTTCTCATCTCATCTTTTGTCTTTTACGCTCTTTCATTTTAACCTAAATTTCTTTGTTTTTATCTATCAAGGTCAGTATAATAGATCAAATATTTTACTGTGTTCTAAGTGGACAAATTTAATTTCTAAATCATGGTCACACATTACTAATGAATTCTGTTCTAGATATATCTAGATATATCAGAGCACTAGATAAGTTCTTGAGATCTTAGGTCAGATCAATTTGTCTATTTTGACTAGTCAAATAAGTTTTTGAGAACTTAGGTCAGATCTCAGACTTAAGATCTCAAGAACTTACTGAACTAGTGTTCTGCAGCTCTAGTTTTCTAAAGGTGTGTTCATTGAAGTGCCTGACACTGAGCTTCCAGTGAAAAAATTATGGAAATTTTGTTTTAACATTATTCTAAAAATTACATTACTGATTTTAAGGACTTTCATTGTTTTTCATCATGTTTTCTGTCTAGGCTACGCTATTTAGAACTGCATAGAATTTTTTAAAGCCTTCAATCTAAGTAATAATAAATAATCCTCTTAAATACTTCTAGAGTATCCTATCTTAGGGGTGTCTTTAGTGGGTTTAGAAATAGTAGTGGTCACACCGTGTGAGAATACCTTTTTAAAAGCTGTAGCCCTTAAAGTATTCGATTCGGGGATTTCTATTCTGGCTTACTATGTGCAAAGTTCGTTCGAGCTAACTAATTCATCTTGCTGACCTAACTAACTAGCAACAAAGTATTTTTTTAAGGATGTTTCAAGAGTGTATAAAGTATGACGCACTGATATGGACATCTCGTTATAAGACTTCTGTAAAATTTGTATATTTTCGCACGCTGACGCCGCTCGGTGTAACTCGTAACTTCGTATATCGTGCTATAAAATAATTTGAGGAGACTGGTGGAGCGTCTGACCGCCCAAGAAGCGGACGCCCGCGAACAGTGAGAACACCGAACGCGATCAAAGCCGTACAGAATAGAATCAGGCGAAAACCACTTCGAAAACAAAAAATCTTAACGCGGGAGATGCGAATCTCGCAAAAATCCATCTTTCGTATCATTAAAGATGATTTGGGACTCTAGTGCCTATAAGAAACATGCTGGGCATCAGCTCACAGTGACGTTGAAGCAAACGCGCAAGGTAAAAGCAAAGGCTGTGCGTCGCCAGTTCGCAGACAATGCTCACAGACGAATCCTGTTTACCGATCAGAAGATTTTTACCGTGGAGGAATCTTTCAATAAACAAAACGATAGAGTGTATGTTCGGTCATCTAAGAAAGCGTCAGAAGTCATTCCGAGCGTTGAACGAGGTCATCACCCCAACAGTGATGGTTTGGTGGGGTGTCAGTTATGAAGGGGTTACTGCTTTCCATTTATGCCAAAAAGGTGTGAAGACATCGGCGAAAGTCTATCAATCGAATGTTTTGGAAGGCGTTGTGAAGCCCCTCAATCGAACATTGTTCGCAAACAAGCCATGAAAACAAAAAACAAATGTACCGGAGTTCATTTCCACCGATGATTGGGCATCCGGTAGCCCTGACCTTAATTCCCTGGATTACAAACTTTGGTCCGTTTTAGAGGGTATGACTTGCTCTACTCGAAACCCAAATATTGAGTCCCTAAAACGAGCCCTGATCCGTGCGGTCGCCAATTTTCCCATGCATCAGGTGCGTACTGCGATCGACGAGTGGCCGGAATGACTTCACTCCTGCTGGAAAGCAAACGGCGGCCATTTTGAATAATTTTTTCAGAAAATGTTCATGAATATCCAATAAATGTTTTTGCAAAACTTCATTGAATAATTTTTTGTAGTTTTTCTATAATCGCCAAAAAACCGTGTGCCAGAACTTATGACTTGACAAGGTGTGAAAAGGGAATACACATTTCGATGTGATTGTTACCACTAAAGACTGATTACCTCTAAAATAGCTGGTAAGTTATCATAGGGATCATGAGTATTCGCCAACAAATGGAACAAATATGATCTAGTAGTTAAATAAATTATGACTCGTCGCCGGGAAAACGATTAAGCACCATACTCTTAGAATGGATGATAATAATTGTATTATAAGGGAATGACGATTTCACTGAAGAATTGATGAGATCCATGAAATAACTTCTACAGCAAGCGACATTCAGGAAACGGGCCTAAAATTTCCTGGATATACATATAATAACGAATTGACCTTTTGATATGAAGCTATATTAGGCTTCTAGACCGCTACAGGAAGTGGCTGTTGATATTAGCACTTCGCGGTTTCTAAATCTAACTGATATAAAAGTTTCTTCCAAAACATGTGATATTATAAGTAACAAACTCTTGGTATGGCTGATAAGGTACTACTACTGAAGCACTTGATATTACACGAATGACGGTTTTACGGATGTAGCCGTGACTATTATCAGTTTGTTGAGCATCTACCACAATGTGAACAGCTTATATATAAATAAGTTATTTCTTGGTCGTCATATTTGGCCTCCTAGTGTACAACAGCTATTATCATCCGAATTTTTATGGATATAATATCCCCCAGAAGAAAGACTTATATAAATCAGTTATCATTGGAGGGGAAAGGCAGTCATATTCGGACTCCTGATTGCATCTTAGTAGATACTGGGCAATGTCGAACATTTTTCTACCAAAGACGAAATTTAAGAATCGTGTGAACCTTCCATGAGCGGTGATATTCGGGTTCCTAATTGCCCCCTAGTAGACAATGGAGGTCCGTGAAGCTAGCACAACCATTACAGCACAATCAAATAAAACCTTTGTAAATATTTAGTACTCATTAATTACTAATTAATTACTAAAAAGAAAAATTTATTACTGCTGCCTTTTTAAAAAAAAAACGGGTTGTTCCAGCCTCACAGTGAAGCTAGCACAACCGCACCAAAAATAAACAACGATTGCAAAAAACTAACGTACCTATTAATTACTAATTAATTACTCAAAAATCAAATTTATTACTGTTGCGGTTTAAAAAAAAACATGGGGTTGTTCCAGCATCACAGTGAAGCTAGCACAACCACACTAAAAATACTGCACAACTAAATAAAAACAATGTCAATATTTATTACTCATTGATTACTAACTAATGGCACAAAATACATATTTACTACTGCTCCAAAAAAAAAGATATTAATATTAAAACATCTACCAAAGTATCTAACGTGGAATTTTCCATTTTGAATAAAATTGAACGAGACTACAATTTATTACGCCAGCACAACCGACAGATTATCGTTTATATCAACAAGTATCATTAGTTAGAAGATTCTAGCATATTTCGACATAATTACCCTGTCCAAATTCGTTAAAACACATACAATACACCTGAATGAGGAAATTTCCAAGCTGAATGAAGTAGGATGAGACAACAATTTATTACTCCAGAACAACCGACAAATTATCGTTTATATCAACAAATATCATTAGTCAGAACCAGATTCTACCATATTTAGATATAATTACCGTGTCTAAATTCGTTAAAACACATGCAATACACCTTAATAAGGAAACTTCCAATCTGAATGAAGTAGGATGAAACTACAATTTATTACTCCAGCACAACCGACAAATTATGGTTGATATCAACAAATATCATTAGTAAGAACCAGATTCTACCATATTTCGACATAATTACCGTGTCTAAATTCGTTAAAACACATGCAATACACCATAATAAGGGAGTTTCCAATCTAAATGAAGTAGGACGAGACAACAATTTATTACTCCAGCACAACCGGTAAATTATCGTTTATATCAACAAATATCATTAGTCAGAACCAGATTCTACAATATTTCGACATAATTACCATGTCTAAATTCGTTAAAACACATGCAATACACCTTAATAAGGAAATTTCAAATCTGAATGAAGTAGGATGAAACTACAATTTATTACTCCAGCACAAACGACAAATAATGGTTTATATCAACAAATATCATTAGTCAGAACCAGATTCTACCATATTTCGACATAATTACCGTGTCTAAATTCGTTAAAACACATACAATACACCTTAATAAGGAAATTTCCAATCTGAATGAAGTAGGATGAGACTACAATTTATTACTCCAGCACAACCGACAAATTATCGTTTATATCAACAAATATCATTAGTCAGAACCGGGTTCTACCATATTTAGACATAATTACCGTGTCTAAATTCGTTAAAGCACATACAATAATCCTTAATAAGGGAATTTCCAATCTGAATGAAGTAGGACGAGACAACAATTTATTACTCCAGCACAACCGACAAATTATCGTTTATATCAACAAATATCATTAGTCAGAACCAGATTCTACGATATTTCGACATAATTACCGTGTCTAAATCCGTTAAAACACATGCAATAAATACACCTTAATAAGGAAATTTCCAATCTCAATGAAGTAGGATGAAACTACAATTTATTACTCCAGCACAACCGAAAAACTATGGTTTATATCAACAAATATTATTAGTCAGAACCAGATTCTACCATATTTCGACATAATTACCGTGTCTAAATTCGTTAAAACACATGCAATACACCTTAATAAGGAAACTTCCAATCTGAATGAAGTAGGAGGAGACTACAATTTATTACTCCAGGACAACCGACAAATAATCGTTTATATCAACAAATATCATTAGTCAGAACCAGATTCTACCATATTTCGACATAATTACCGTGTCTAAATTCGTTAAAACACATATAATACACCTTAATAAGGGAATTTCCAATCTGAATGAAGTAGGACGAGACAACAATTTATTACTCCAGCACAACCGACAAATAATGGTTTATATCAACAAATATCATTATTCAGAACCAGATTCTACCATATTTCGACATAATTACCGTGTCTAAATTCGTTAAAACACATACAATACACCTTAATAAGGAAATTTTCAATCTGAATGAAGTAGGATGAAACTTTAACGAATTTCGACACGGTAATTATGTGTAAATATGGTAGAACCCGGTTCTGACTAATGATATTTGTTGATATAAACGATAATGTGTCGGTTGTGCTGGAGTAATAAATTGTAGTCTCATCCTACTTCATTCAGATTGGAAGATTCCTTATAAAGGTGTATTGCATGTGTTTTAACGAATTTAGACACTGTAATTATGTCGAAATATGGTAGAATCTGGTTCTGAATAATGATATTTGTTGATATAAACCATTATTTGTCGGTTGTGCTGGAGTAATAAATTGTAGTCTCATCCTACTTCATTCAGATTGGAAACTTCCTTATTAAGGTGTATTGCATGTGTTTTAACGAATTTAGACACGGTAATTATGTGTAAATATCGTAGAACCCGGTTCTGACTAATGATATTTGTTGATATAAACGATAATTTGTCGGTTGTGCTGGAGTAATAAATTGTAGTTTCGTCCTACTTGATTCAGATTGGAAATTCCCGTATTAAGGTGTATTGTATGTGTTTTAACGAATTTGGACACTGTAATTATGTCGAAATATGCTAGAATCTGGTTCTGACTAATCATATTTGTTGATATAAACGATAATTTGTCGGTTGTGCTGGAGTAATAAATTGTAGTTTCGTCCTACTTGATTCAGATTGGAAATTCCCGTATTAAGGTGTATTGTATGTGTTTTAACGAATTTGGACACGGTAGTTATGTCGAAATATGTTAGAATCTGGTTCTGACTAAGCATATTTGTTGATATAAACGATAATGTGTCGGTTGTGCTGGAGTAATAAATTGTAGTTTCGTCCTACTTGATTCAGATTGGAAATTCCCGTATTAAGGTGTATTGTATGTGTTTTAACGAATTTGGACACGGTAATTATGTTGAAATATGCTAGAATCTGGTTTTGACTAATCATATTTGTTGATATAAACGATAATTTGTCGGTTGTGCTGGAGTAATAAATTGTAGTTTCGTCCTACTTGATTCAGATTGGAAATTCCCGTATTAAGGTGTATTGTATGTGTTTTAACGAATTTGGACACGGTAATTATGTCGAAATATGCTAGAATCTGGTTTTGACTAATCATATTTGTTGATATAAACGATAATTTGTCGGTTGTGCTGGAGTAATAAATTGTAGTTTCGTCCTACTTGATTCAGTTTGGAAATTCCCGTATTAAGGTGTATTGTATGTGTTTTAACGAATTTGGACACGGTAATTATGTCTAAATATGCTAGAATCTGGTTTTGACTAATCATATTTGTTGATATAAACGATAATTTGTCGGTTGTGCTGGAGTAATAAATTGTAGTTTCGTCCTACTTGATTCAGATTGGAAATTCCCGTATTAAGGTGTATTGTATGTGTTTTAACGAATTTGGACACGGTAGTTATGTCGAAATATGTTAGAATCTGGTTCTGACTAAGCATATTTGTTGATATAAACGATAATGTGTCGGTTGTGCTGGAGTAATAAATTGTAGTTTCGTCCTACTTGATTCAGATTGGAAATTCCCGTATTAAGGTGTATTGTATGTGTTTTAACGAATTTGGACACGGTAATTATGTTGAAATATGCTAGAATCTGGTTTTGACTAATCATATTTGTTGATATAAACGATAATTTGTCGGTTGTGCTGGAGTAATAAATTGTAGTTTCGTCCTACTTGATTCAGATTGGAAATTCCCGTATTAAGGTGTATTGTATGTGTTTTAACGAATTTGGACACGGTAATTATGTCGAAATATGCTAGAATCTGGTTTTGACTAATCATATTTGTTGATATAAACGATAATTTGTCGGTTGTGCTGGAGTAATAAATTGTAGTTTCGTCCTACTTGATTCAGATTGGAAATTCCGTATTAAGGTGTATTGTATGTGTTTTAACGAATTTGGACACGGTAATTATGTCTAAATATGCTAGAATCTGGTTTTGACTAATCATATTTGTTGATATAAACGATAATTTGTCGGTTGTGCTGGAGTAATAAATTGTAGTTTCGTCCTACTTGATTCAGATTGGAAATTCCCGTATTAAGGTGTATTGTATGTGTTTTAAACGAATTTGGACACTGTAATTATGTCGAAATATGCTAGAATCTGGTTCTGACTAATCATATTTGTTGATATAAACGATAATTTGTCGGTTGTGCTGGAGTAATAAATTATAGTCTCGTCCTACTTGATTCAGATTGGAAATTCCCGTATTAAGGTGTATTGTATGTGTTTTAACGAATTTGGACACGGTAATTATGTCGAAATATGCTAGAATCTGGTTTTGACTAATCATATTTCTTGATATAAACTATAATTTGTCGGTTGTGCTGGAGTAATAAATTGTAGTTTCGTCCTACTTGATTCAGATTGGAAATTCCCGTATTAAGGTGTATTGTATGTGTTTTAACGAATTTGGACACGGTAATTATGTCGAAATATGCTAGAATCTGGTTTTGACTAATCATATTTGTTGATATAAACGATAATTTGTCGGTTGTGCTGGAGTAATAAATTGTAGTTTCGTCCTACTTGATTCAGATCGGAAATTCCCGTATTAAGGTGTATTGTATGTGTTTTAACGAATTTGGGCACGGTAATTATGTCGAAATATGCTAGAATCTGGTTTTAACTAATCATATTTGTTGATATAAACGATAATTTGTCGGTTGTGCTGGAGTAATAAATTGTAGTTTCGTCCTACTTGATTCAGATTGGAAATTCCCGTATTAAGGTGTATTGTATGTGTTTTAACGAATTTGGACACGGTAATTATGTCGAAATATGCTAGAATCTGGTTTTAACTAATCATATTTGTTGATATAAACGATAATTTGTCGGTTGTGCTGGAGTAATAAATTGTAGTTTCGTCCTACTTGATTCAGATTGGAAATTCCCGTATTAAGGTGTATTGTATGTGTTTTAACGAATTTGGACACGGTAATTATGTCGAAATATGCTAGAATCTGGTTCTGACTAATCATATTTGTTGATATAAACGATAATTTGTCGGTTGTGCTGGAGTAATAAATTGTAGTTTCGTCCTACTTGATTCAGATCGGAAATTCCCGTATTAAGGTGTATTGTATGTGTTTTAACGAATTTGGGCACGGTAATTATGTCGAAATATGCTAGAATCTGGTTTTAACTAATCATATTTGTTGATATAAACGATAATTCGTCGGTTGTGCTGGAGTAATAAATTGTAGTTTCGTCCTACTTGATTCAGATTGGAAATTCCCGTATTAAGGTGTATTGTATGTGTTTTAACGAATTTGGACACGGTAATTATGTCGAAATATGCTAGAATCTGGTTCTGACTAATCATATTTGTTGATATAAACGATAATTTGTCGGTTGTGCTGGAGTAATAAATTGTAGTTTCGTCCTACTTGATTCAGATCGGAAATTCCCGTATTAAGGTGTATTGTATGTGTTTTAACGAATTTGGGCACGGTAATTATGTCGAAATATGCTAGAATCTGGTTTTAACTAATCATATTTGTTGATATAAACGATAATTTGTCGGTTGTGCTGGAGTAATAAATTGTAGTTTCGTCCTACTTGATTCAGATTGGAAATTCCCGTATTAAGGTGTATTGTATGTGTTTTAACGAATTTGGACACGGTAATTATGTCGAAATATGCTAGAATCTGGTTTTGACTAATGATATTTGTTGATATAAACGATAATTTGTCGGTTGTGCTGGAGTAATAAATTGTAGTTTCGTCCTACTTGATTCAGATCGGAAATTCCCGTATTAAGGTGTATTGTATGTGTTTTAACGAATTTGGGCACGGTAATTATGTCGAAATATGCTAGAATCTGGTTTTAACTAATCATATTTGTTGATATAAACGATAATTTGTCGGTTGTGCTGGAGTAATAAATTGTAGTTTCGTCCTACTTGATTCAGATTGGAAATTCCCGTATTAAGGTGTATTGTATGTGTTTTAACGAATTTGGACACGGTAATTATGTCGAAATATGCTAGAATCTGGTTTGGCTAATCATATTTGTTGATATAAACGATAATTTGTCGGTTGTGCTGGAGTAATAAATCGTAGTCCCGTTCTCTTTTATTCAAAATGGAAAATTCCACGTTAGATACATTTTTAGATGTTTTAACATTAATATCTTTTTTTCTGCAATAGTAATAAATTTGATTTTTGAGTAATTAATTAGTAATTAATAAGTACGTTAGTTTTTTGTAATCGTTGTTTATTTTTGGTGTGGTTGTGCTAGCTTCACTGTGAGGCTGGAACAACCCGGGTTTTTTTTTAAAAGGCAACAGTAATAAATTTTTCTTTTTAGTAATTAATTACTAATTAATGAGTACTAAATATTTACGAACGTTTTATTTGATTGTGCTATAATGGTTGTGCTAGCTTCACGGACCTAGACAATGGACAACGTAGAATATCTTTCTACCTAAGGCGGAATCTAAGAATCGTTTAATTCTTCGATTATATTATACCTTCTGATCTATAATGGACACAATTTCGCCAGAAGATAAGCTTATAAACCAGTTATTGTTAATGACCGGATGCGGTCATATTAGGGCTCTTCCTTGCCTATCAGTAAACACTGGACATGACGAACTTTAGCAATCGTTTGAATCTTTGTTGAACAATTACGTTAGATTACATTAGATCGATGCATCGGCCTATCTCAGTCTTATGTATGGAAACCTGACCGCGCGCGGTATACGATTTAGGTGGGGGTATCAACTAGTGATTTAAAAAAACGGTTTTTTTCTGACTAAAAAAAACATGAAAAAAAACATGTTTTTCTTGAAAAAAAAAACTTTCTGGTTTTTTTCAGCTGACGGGTGCTTAATAATAAAAACTTCTTCTAATGATTAGGGAAACAAGAGACCAACCGATTACTTTTCAAATATACATGTTTATATTATATTTAGTAAATCAATAGATAAAAAAAGATGAAAATCTTATAGCAAGATCAGGGCATAGGTCAATATATTTACTGTCATTTAGTTTTACTGCAAAAGTTACATATTTAGTAGCTATTTTTTTAAAACGTTGAATTATATTACAGTGACAATTCAACACATTATTTATCAACTAATCAAATGTCATAAATTTAGTCAAACCAATTAACAATGCTGATTACAACAATAATCACCATTGGTGATAATTACAGAGATAATTTGTTAAATTTTCACATGAATTTCACTTTTGGTCCCAATTTTTTTGGTAATCTTGGCCATCATATTAGATTATACTTGTAGTGATTCAGACGATAAGTGCGAGTTGTGCTTTACACTCATCACAATTTCCATCTCGATCAACTACTTGTGTTATGACATTCAAAATTATTGGCAAAATTGGGACCACTAGTAGTATTATATATGACACATGATGTTATTAAATCAACCATCGGAACTTATTAATTTGCTTAATTACAAAGCTATCACACCAATAGTAAAAAACAAGTGATCATATTACCTTATTTTGGTCTGCTTCTAAGAACATAATTTGATTCAAATTTTCTCTCATCGAATATAACTCGTAGTACGATTAATAATTGATAATTCTACTTGTGAAACTGGAGAACCGTATTCAAATCGCCCTATACAGGCTCCTTGAACTGCAGTTTGGTTTCACACGTACATGTCATTGATAATAATCTTACCACTTGTTATATTATGGCATGACAATTATGTCCTCTCAGACAAGAAAATGAACAATAAGGAACATAATATATAGACATATAGACTGATATAGACATAATATTCGAAATTATGTCTATATCTGAAAAAAACAGATTCAGAAGAAAAACAGACACGTATGGTTTTTTTTTGGAAAAAACCGGTTTTTAAAAAAACGTTTTTTTTGAAAAACCTTTTGGTTTTTTCATTTACATCACTAGGATCAACTAATGATACCTCTGAGAGGAAGCCGAACGTCGTAGTAGAGCCACTATTATCATCCAGACCATGCTGGCAAATCAAAGTACCGCAAACTGCTATTATGATGCCTGGTTGATTAGATGTAGTGACTCTACGCAGTAGCGTTAGCCATCGCCATCTCTTGATTATTCTTACCTAATAAAGTCTTCTGCATCTCCCCTCTTCTTGGGTGGAGGCAGGATAAGCGATTGTGTATTAGGGGAAGTTTTTTGCGAGATGTCGAGATGTCCTATAGCCGAATGTCTCATCGTCGTAATCAAATCGTAAACAAAAACACAGCTACAGCCAAAAACTACTGCTCTTTTTAACTCGAAAAATCAACCAACTCCATTCATAATTACATCAGAATGTCTTTGGGAGGTCTCGACTCTGAGCCTATCGAATCGATTGCTTCCTTTCTCGACATTGTTGCCACGCTCTCGCGTCGTTCCCCAAAATCCCGTATGAAAGCACTGTTCACGATCTACAAAAAAAGGTTATCAAGGCTAATCGCGGAAAAACAGTCCTTAAACGTAGAAATTGCGAAAAACGACTCCACATGGGTGAAAAAATACGCTCGAACATTATTTGTTTGGCGAAAATATAGCATAACTCTTCTGTCGTAAAGGCTTGTAGTATTGCAATAGAAAATCAACTTCCACCGATGTAAATTGATTTGTTTTTATCAGGAAAAACGAAGCATTTAGCATGAAAACCGGAAAAAGCAAAATGAAATAAAGTGGCCATCCTGGTAATTACATGGTTCTCAATTTATGTAACAATTATTTATAAATACATAAAAAACTATTATTAATATCCACAAATAGAAACTAATCTGAGAGTATAATTATTATTACTATTACAACCCAGTCGGTATTTCTTTTATACAAAAAGAACATCATTCTCCATATAAAATTTTCCGAAGGAGTTTGGGTAATATTTGCTGTTCCTAGCGGTAAACATCTTAACCGACTAACTAAATATTGACACTAGCTCATTATAGGTCGTCTTTGTCTGTTAAAACAACAATCGGTACGAGTTATCGAGTAACAATTGGTATTGATTTATTGACATACTCGGATTTTATGAGGAAACACTTATTGTGCTATATGTGGTACTTTGAATTCTTTATATCTTGTATTTGTGTAACATTACGTTCTTTAACGACTTCATCCGTTCTGAAATTGCACACGACGGTGGTCAGGAAGGGAGATGAAGGACTGAAAAGACACTTAACCACTATATTCTAACCTACCTCACCGAAAAACTCCATCTAGTAAAATTAAATCTATTTACAGGATTAATAATAGGCCTTAATTGATGTTTTAAAAGCGACCTGTTGTTAAACGACGGATAAGTTGCTGAATCATAGTCATCAAGTTTGGAAAAGATAGTTCGATTCTTTAATAGTAATGAAAGTGGGCGTGTATCTCTTAATAGTAAAACAAATTTATTCTTAACCAAGTGCAGGCAGGTACACTATTAAATGGTGATAACCAATCTGATGGACATTGCTCATTTTATCTCTAATAAATCTGTCTCTCCATACATTTGAGCCATCTTTAAGAGTTCTCTCTGTACAACTTCACTTGCTTAAACAGGTTGTGATATATATGAAATTAATTTTAATTTTAAGGTGCGGAAAAAGAGAGAGGCTTATACAAATTAAATATAACCGAGAAAGTCTAATGATTTATTGAAGCACATCGGCAAATTTTGCAAGTTCATTTCATGTAATTGTTGGAGAATTTACAATTCTTATTTTATAGCCGTACATAAAGCCTGTGTATACACTGGATGTTTGCGATAGATAAAGTTTAATTATTTTTTTTCTTCTTGAAAGCAAATTCTCATGGTAAAACCACGGAAAAATGAAAACAAAAAAATATTGACTATTGAATGAAATAACTACGTCCTCCCACGGATTTCGTTAAAATTAGAATCGGTTTTCGTAAATATTTCTCATGGTTAAATTAGATACTGTATTTATAGATATTTGAATAGATAACTTTTAGGTTATCTCACTCTCATGTTTTGAATTCCTTTTTAATACTAAAATCCTCGATTTTAGGTGTCAGATTCTGTGTACGCACCAGAGGAATTACGAGAATTACAAGAGGTTGCAGGATTTTGTGAAGAATTGCAAAAATTTGTTAGGAATTGCGAAGAATTTATAGGGAATTTCAAAGAATTTTAGTGAATTGCGAGAAATCCTAGATTGATTGAATGAATTTACAAGACTGCTCTTGATACATTCTTTGCTCTTGATGCGATTTATGAATATTACGTCCGAATAATACTGTGCGCATATTTTGAGATATTTACAGGTATAACAAAATGAAGTGCTACAGTAAATGATGTATATAGTATGTGTAAATAATAACCTAGCTTCCAATCGTGATGTTTAATAGTTGTATTTTAAAATCATCTTTAAAAATATTCGGACAGTAACAGTATGACGTAAATAAATTACTCGATTCATGTAAATTCACAAGGAATTACCAGGAATTTTAGAGAATTTAGAGGAATTTTGTGAAATTTAAATTAGAATCAATTTAATTAATTTAAATTAAAGTTTGAAAAATTTAAAGGAATTGTGGAGAATATAAAAGGCCTTTAAAAAATTGTGAAGGAATTTTTTTAATCTGCTCAGTGGTTTACCCCTTTAATAATTGCTTGTTATAAACTTGAGATTCATTGTTGTCCAATGCAATTCCCAATTTTAGCATTAGGAATCTTTAATTCGAGATTCTAAATTTCAGATCCTGAATACTCATTCCAAACTAAATTCTGAATTCATAATATGTAGTCAATTAAAGGTCTTAAATTCCAAATTTCCAGTTTTAATTCACATCCTGAATTTAAACTGTAGATTCCATATTCTGAATTGTAAATTCGGACTTGACGAGATTACTTTCAAGATACAGAATTTGTGTTCATAAATCCTCTAAATATTTTAAATTCGCAATACTCAATGAAAAGTAATAAATTCTAGTGTACTAATTCTGCGACTAGAATTTAAACTCAAATTCCGAATTGTAAAATTGTGCTGGATTGCAGATACTAAATATCAAATCGACGAATTCTTATGAATTCTAAAACTTTTATTTTGAATTCTGAGAATATAATTCCGGATTGGTACTTCAATATCGGTTAGGTTAAATTCAGGCTTAAATCCTTAATCTTATACATACATGAAACTCGTATAGTTCGATGATCTAAATTTTAAGATATAGAATATAAATTCCAAATTTTGTGTTAGGAATTTGCGATTCCTAATTTATAAATTCTATAATTCTAAAGAAGTATAATTACTAATAACGATACAGCCTGAAAGGACAACCATTAAATTATACTTACTTAGCTTACTCAATTTTAGCTTGCAAATTAGAAATTTAAATTCCAAAATTCTAACCTCAGGTCTTAAAAGCTGAATCCACAGGTTTTTAAACTGTCAACTTCTAAAACTCATGATATATAAATCAGTCATTTTTTCAAAAAGCTCATAAGGACAAGGTGTTCTCTCATTACATTGCATATCAGAATCTTAAACAAATTCTATTAATTTTTATTTATGTTGTAGGGCGAAAAAAAATCTTATTTCGGCATGTTTATTCTAAAGATTTCTAATTTTACGTGAAAACTGGTATACGTGCGTTGTTGATCCAAAAGCGTCTATCAGATCGATTTAAGGGAAATACGAAAAGACATTTACATTTTAGTGTGGATACCCCGTGCCATCCCACGTTGCTTCTGGACGATAGAGCTTTTAGAGCGAAGGTCTTCAAGGTTTGTTCCAAATCAAACAACTAAAATTAGGAACCGTACAAGATACGACAAGGGAGCGTTACAAAAGTAAAATTTAAACGGAGATGAGTAACCAACCTACAGTAAGAACTGTTTGCATCCGTACCGTGTAACCCCTAACATGGGAATATGCTAATTTAATGTCTGCAATGCGCAATAAGCGATAATGGTTTTTATGTTTAGTAATTTTGTTGATAGCAATTTAAAGCTGCAATTAAATAAACCACGACAAAAAGATGTTTACGAATTTAAAATACTCCATAGTTAAACACCGCCATGTAGTCACTTCTCCAGACCGCTCCTCGTTAAGATTGGCATATATGAACTTGAGGGGGAACAAGCAGCCCCTCATGCTTCCCGATTATATGGGGCCACTGGTATGACTTTACTTATGTCACCCAGATCGAGACCGAGTGCCAAGCCACGCCGGGCTTTTGTCGTCTACAGCGCGTACCATCACCGACTGACTGTTCTATATTTGCATGCTATAAACTATCGTTACTTACAGATTTAACGGGATGACCAATTTATTGCTTTTAATTTATTTTGTTCCCTTTTCTTTAGAATACGTTTGGATTTTACATAGAATTAGAAGTTTAATGTATTATTGTCCACAATTAATTACATAAACACCGAATAAAAATTACTCCAGAATTTGTATTTATACCCTCTATTATACGCTATCAAGATTCTTATTTTGGCAAAGTAAATTTAAAACAGTACTAAACGTGTATATGCTCATAAAATCTCTCATAAAGGCTAAGGTCATAGCAACTATAAGATTTTATTTATTATAAAACATAATGAAAGTTCAATAATACCGCTATTATTATTAATAATAGTTATTCAAACAAAATGAAGGAGCACAACTTGTCAACACAGCTAGCTTTGACCTTTTTTTCCAACCAATTGAATAGGTAGATTATTCCACTTATTTTTCAATGACATTCACTCGTTTCATTAAAAATTTTTATTAATTCAAATTTTTATATACCCACTCCAACCACTAGGTAGTAAATACATTTTTTTCAATGGGACGTGCTTGTTCATAATAAATTTTTCTTTTTCAATTTAAAACAGTGTTTACAAATATTCGAATGTATTTACAGAGGATTCAACTACTCATCTCAGTTTTAATTACATCTTATGAATAAAAAAAAGGACATCAACTAATAAAACATAACTTCAAATCAATAGCTGAATGTACTAATTAAGATAACGATATTATGGGTTTATTTAACTCTTTAACTGTAATTTGGGAGGATTTAGGCGTTTAATGTGCATGTTGTGTGTGTTGTTTTCGCAATTAGAACATTTTAAAAGGCGTATTTAAGGCGGCAGTTCAAGGCCGACTTGATTGCTCGCTTGCTTGCTTTCTGTACATATTGTATATTATTTAACTTACCTACATTTTCGTGATTGCACGCAAAATATGAGTCATTCTTTGGTATTGTTATAAATGTTATAATCTATAAGTCAAAAAGTATTTTTGAAAGCTTGATTATTCCTGGAAGAAAACAATAATCTCCAAGCAGGCAATTGGATTGCAAAAAGAAAGTATAAAATGAAGAAATATATTATGCATCAGCACGTCTCGCTGACAATTTTCTCGGTAATCCGAATAAAAGCAAGTAGTGGTGGTGGTGTTGGTGGTAAAAAGAACTCTTCGTACTGTAATTAACATATTCTTATACAATATACTTTATGGTGTAATTTAATTTTAAAACGACGCTTAATTTGCATATTTTTCATATGTATATGTTAACTGTTAAGGCTTACCGCATATATATCAAAGCAATCTTGCAGGAAATCTTGCAACACAACTTGCTTACATTTCAACTGATTTTGCGACATTATTATTATATGGTAGTAGTGAGTAGTAGTAGTTGCTAGTTAAGAGTTATTCCAATTGTTAATTATTACAAAGATTAAGAAATATGCTTCATTAGTAATTCCACTTTCAAATTGTTTTCAATTAATAATAATAATAACAACAACGTGCATTGCCGGTAAAAGGTACTAATAATAATTGTCTTGATTAATACAACGTCTAGCTATTAAATGCAGACAAGAACAAGTATTTAAGTAAGTAATTTACTTTGGATTTAGAAGGCATTCTTTTCCGTTTATCTCTCACGTAAGGGGTGGTAAAAAGGTCCATGATTACCCTAATAGTGTAGTCTCCCCAGGGGATAAAGCTCCCCCTCTGAGATACTGTCAAAATTGATCTAAGCTGACACCATCTTAATATTGCGGTGGAAACATATGGAACACATTTCGTACTTGATTGGGGCCGTTTTGAAATTGGTAACAGTCTAAAATTTAATTTGTAAAGAGATCTATGTTGCTCGAGTATTAATAGTGAAATATGGTAGAGAAATTTAAATAAAAACTCAATACTATTAATTCTTTATCGCATTGAAGGTTTAATCATCAGAATGAAACAAAATACAATTCTAATAGTGATTCACAAGTAGTTATTGTACAAAAACTTGTCTTGACCTAATACGTACTGGTTAAGTATAAGCAAAAAGCGGAATTAATCTTGAATTACTACTTCTGCTTGAGCATAATACATCAGGATATGACATCTTCTCTTACACATAGTGAACACCCTTAATTCCTTGAACCAAAGAAAATGCTTAGAGTTCGGAATAAATAAAGTCGAGTCCTAGAGTTCCTTACAATATTCACAATAGTTCTGGCATTTTAAGTATGGAAATCGAAAAACTGATTTTAGGGTGCTTCACTAACTTCAAGCGACACTTATATTTTCGCAAAAAAGAGTTCTGATTGCATTTTTCGGCATAGTTTTAGGAGTACTAGAGTTCTTGATAAACAATTTTCAATAGTTCCGCTTAATTAACAAATATACAGTGCCTGCCATAAAGTTGGATCCATATGGAATTTCTTTTTAATATTCTGCTTGGAAAAAAAACTTTGTAGAGCAATCACTTCTGCTTCCAAAAATACTTGAAATACGCCATCAGGTGACAAGGTGTCTGTCAAATTCGCCATTGTTTTTTAAAATCGGCGAAATCTTATTTATTAAAATTTGGAAAAATTTATTAAGAAAAAATGTTTCTAATGACATTTTACGTTGAAATACCGACGATTGATTTCAAAATAATCAGTTACCGGGGTGTATCAAAAAATGTTAAAAAAATTCCTTATGTCGAGATATCTCGTTCAAACTCGGTAGATCAACGTAAAATGTCATCAGAAATACTTTTTCTTAATAATTTCTTTTTGAAAGCAGAAGTGATTGCCCCATAAAGTTATTTTCCAAGCTGAATTTTAAAAGAAATTCCCATATGGATCCAACTTTATGGCAGACACTGTATAAACAATATAAAATTAAATTTACTACATTTATGACAGTTCTACAAAGAACTCTTCGAAGACTACTTAGAACTGTGCTCAGAACTATCTTTCGAGCTTGCCAAATCACATTTCCACCGTTCAGAAACGATTTTTCTTAAGTAGCACTTTTAATTTGTTTATAACAATTCAAAACATTGCCTAATCTAGAGTTCTAATAATAGTTCTGTACAAAATTCTTCGAGAGCTTCTCAGAACTCTGCTCAGAACCGCCATTTTAGTAAATTTAATTTTATAGTAAAATTGTTAATTATTTATATATTTGTTAATTAAGCGAAATTATTGATTTTTTTATCAGGAACTCTAGAACTCTTACAGTTACGCCAAAAATGCCATCAGAACTCCTTTTCTTTTGCGAAAATATGGGTACCGCATGAAGTTAGCACTCTATTAGAATGTGCACTCTATAGAAAATGTTTTTTTGCGCCACCGACCTGTTTTTGTTTGTTTACCGATTTGTTATTTGCCACAGTAAGTTGATGTTACCGATTCGTTGCCGGTTGCTATGACAACACAGAACTATTCTAATTCATAACGTGCCTGGGTGCTGTTATGAAAATAAATGAGTATACAATGATTAAAATAGCACTCATTGTGAACATACCGCAAGACATACCTAACCTTACTTTTGCAATTTGGTGACAGCTAACGCTTAGAATTTGACATTGCAAAATTAGAAAAGTATGGTTAAGTATATTTTGCGATATGTCCACAATAAACGTTTCTCAGCCGACGTCAAAATAAAAAAAAATTCTTTATACATTTTTACAGTAAATACATTTTTCCAAAATGTTAGTGCAAAAAATATTATACGATACTTCATCGTTAAGTGCTTACAACAGATATCGAAAATTCTTTCTCTACCTACCTGTTATAAAGCATTTACCGGTCTCGTATCGTAATATACTATTTCGATTTCCATGCTTGAAGTACCAGAACTATTGTTAATATTGTAAGGAACTCTATTTATTCAGAACTCTAAGAATTCCTTGGTTTGAAGAAGTTAAGGGTGCTATACAAGCACATAAAACCAATTGCAAAACATAATCATTTAGATTAAGTGCTTTTTGATTGTTTAAATTTTAAAATTTGGACTCTTACTTAAAATTTTTGTTAGGGATAGTAGAAACAATGCAAATTTGAAATTAAATTTTTTTGCAACTAACTAAATTTTAGAAAAACTTTTAGAAAAAAAGATAATGTGCTCCTCATGCAACATCATAATATACAGTCTACCGCTTTCAGTTATTTTATAAGAGTATACGTGTGCTTCAGGTTCTCTTTGTATAAAATGCCTGAAAGCAATCTAAAGTCCAATATCACACTTATATTACATAGATCTTCACTTATCTCCTGTCAGCAGTGTTGCCAGACCTACCGCTAAAGCGGTATTTCTACCGCTTTCACTTGCCATCTACCGTTCTCCCGTTTTAGCATGCCGATCCACCGTTTTTTGTATTTATAACAAAAAAAAATTTTTTCTTGCTGAAAAATTTGGTCAATAAATTTATCAGTAAAAAGACAAAAAATAACACCATGTAAAGTTTAACTTGAATGACCGACAGCTGCTGTTTGCTGCCACCGCGGTCTAGCTGGTAGCAGAGTACTAAAGAAAAGTAGAGTAGGAACAGAAACCTGTAATAAAACTTGACCATTCCCTAGATACGGGATTCCATCATATTCTTAAAAGGCTTTTAAGTAAAAAGGGATTTTACCCAACCAATTTCTTGACCCGAGGTTTTAAAAGGGACCACGTTACAGTTTTGTGTCATTAGCTAATCATTTGTCATTATTAACGTTTAACCCGTATTTATATTTATTTTGGTATTATTTTATACTTAGTCTATATCCCGGGCGTAAATTACACCTATTTAATTTTAACTGGCTTTTATATGCTCGTTTTTCAATCTACCGTTTTCTACCGCCATTTTACGTCCTCTTCTACCGCTATAATAAAAAATCATCTGACAACGCTGCCTGTCAGTAACATCCCTACAATCTTGGCTGTCCTTGTGCAAAGATTATCAATGCTGCCCTCCAACCTTTGTGTATGTTGGCCCCATCCCAATGATAGATCATACGCGTAGGGTAATGATTACCTAAGGGGCATGGCCTAATTTTACTAGGAGTCGACTAATTACGATCAATTAAAACATAATTCGAAGAAATAAATCTAATTAGGGGGGACTCGAGTTACGCAACTTTAGAAAAATCTGCATACCTTATAGGGCGTGCCTAAAGTCACTTGAATCAACAAATTACGATTAATTAAGTGGGAAAAGTAAGAGAGACAAAATAGTTATACAAAAAGCAACAAAAATAGTGGTGGGGTTTTCCAGATTATATTAAGTAACTATAATGGAGATATTTTCTAAAACGTAGTAAATAGGGAATTATTACAGACAAAAGCAACGACAAATAGTAATTAGCTTTGGGTACATTTTTTATTATTATTTAATGTATTAATTAAATAATTAGTTAGAAAAGTGTATCAAATGCCTAATACTGTTTACAAAATTAGGTTAGGTAAGAGGCTTGAAAAGCTTAATTAAGTTGCGACTTTTTGAGTTTCTACATTTTAGGAGGAAGAGTTATTAGAACCTGTTCGTCCTTCCTAGAATAGATTCACTTGGATATGTCTAAGACTGTTGTTTGTTGTTTAGTATTCTCTGTTGGTAATTTCATTTGCCATCATTAATTAGGCCTATAGCATCATGTCATTGTCATTTAATAAATTATATTAATAATTTCTTTATTTAATAAAATAAATGCCAGCGCTAGAAAGTTGCATAATTTTAGTTTTCCCCAATGAATTACATTTGTTTCTTAGATAAATGCATTAATTAATCATCATGAATCCATTTTGAATTAGACCCCACAGTCATAAGTACTGGGATTTTTTAAACTTATGCGACTCGAATTTTTCTTAATTAATTAACTTAGATTTTTTCGATTTATATATTAATTAATTATAATTAGTCAATTCCCGGTATAATTAGGCTACGCCCCTATAGGGGAATCTTGAGATCAAAGTGTTAAAGTTTGCGTTGTACAAGTTCTGTACTCGTTTTGCTGTTATTTGGATAGGAAAATAGTAGGAAATAGGTTAAACTTGCCCAGTTCCAGACGAAATGAGTACCCCTAGAATTGTACTAAGCCGCTGCTACTAATGAAGTATTACTCAACCATAGGCACCTGCTTTTTACTAGTAGGGTATTATAACTACCTGGTACACAGTCACTCTTGGTCGGTGGTTAGTGTTTGGTTCTGTAGTGGTACTAGCAGATAGTAATTGCTTATTGACGCTATTAAAAAAAGTAGAGAAAATTTATGACACAAAAGTAAATGAATCGGAACCCACCATGAACTGAATGAAGCCTTTTTTTCATGTTTTGTATAATGTATATATTTTGACACTGTCATGTCGACTAATCTGAAATGAACCGTTGTCAAGTAAAATGGGCTGTAAAATATATATTTTTTATCTTCTAGGTAGTATAGCATTATCATGTGTTTTTGGCGAAAAGCCTTCAATACCTGTGTAATATAGGATAATATTAATCATTGAAAGCTACAATAAAGTTATCTGCTATGCTCAATTTTATTTTATAATAATCAGAAATGCGGTAAAATTATGTTAGATTTCGAACATTCTGTTATACATCACTAGACTCCGATACATTCTCGTACTTCTTAGATAATTCGTTTTACTTTCGTGAATTTCATTTATACTCCCTCCTAATATTCCTCATACTTCCCTGTAATTCCTCGTACTTCCTCGCAATTCCCTTTACTTCCCCGTATTTTCTCTCGATTTCCTTGCACTACCTCAATGCTTCCTCGCAATTCCCAATATTTTCTTGCTTCAGTGGCTTACTCTTCGCTCAGGAAGCAATGAAATATATACGTGTATAGAAAGTGCATGTGAAATAACATTTAAGGGCTAATTTCCCGTTTTGCATTATTTTTGTTCATAAAACTTTGTCAGTTCTGGTGCACAAGCGTTACACCTGCTTTAGTAAGGGTGACTGGCTCAGCAGGGGGATAGTATTGTTTATTAATTAAACCAGCATTCCTGCTTTTGGAACTTCGACTAGGAAGATACTACCATATTCTCGCATCTGAAAAATCACATTGTGTGCCGCGAAAGGAACAAAGGCCCACTATTCCCTAAGCCGTGGAATTTCTAATATAATATCTATGATTTCAAGATTTTCTATAGCAGTTAAATTGAAATTCCATGATATTTTTCACACAATGTTGCGATAGTTTCCACGGTAACGACTGCAGGTTTAGGATGAATGTGTATTACGTCAACAATTATTACAATTTAGTATTTAGAAAATTTTATTCTATTTCTTTTCTAGAAAAACTAATTTATTATTTTGTTTTTTGTTTCAGGTGAGTTTCTATAAAAAAAGAAGGCAAACAGTTATTGGTAAGACAAGTAGTATTTATTTCTACAACTTAGCAAAGTGTTCTTAGAAACATGACACCTGCTTTAGAATGAATATATGACCCAGCTTCGAAAAGACATGATATTACAAAAATGAATGTATAGTTTAGTTTGCTTGATTTAGTTATTGATACCTAATTATCACTTCTCGAGAATCCGTTTTTATCTATTTTTCTAATTTCCAGATTCTCTCATAGTAGGTATGACCTACTTTTTTGAAGTGCTTCATATTATCTTATCGACATCCATATTTCAGATGGATATTCTAGTACACTTTGTATGTTTACAATTATCTAATTCGCATAGAAAAATTATCATTCACCTGTAGGCTGGTCTTGCTAGCTCGCTAGCTTAGAGCTTCAACCCGGAGAGCTGGAGACCTCGGTTCGATCCCCAGACAGAGTGATAATTTTTCTATACGGATTTGCATTTATAATAGGATTTATTGTAAAACATTCACTAATAATTAATATTTACTTTAAATTATTTGAAAAAATTTAGGAGTAGGCTAATTAAAGTTTTAGTCAGAATTAGGTTGGTATCTATGAGAAAGTAAAACGTACCATTATAGGAAGCCTATTATAGTTACGTAAGAGTGTCTTTATAGAAAGGTTCAATGAAAATTATTCATACATAAACATTTTTCTCGATATATTCACTTAAATAAATTAATTAAAATAATTATTCTTACACGAGTGCTAAATCAGTTCTATTTGCTACATACAAGAATTTTTTTTCTGTTTATTATTTCCGTCACGTGTGTGCATTTTCTTATAGGGATTACTATCTTTCATCTTGATGTTTTGCATATAAATTATTTCCTAAGAAGCATTAGCACATTTAGAAAAAGTAAGCACTTTTTAAAGATAGGGGAAATGATAGGAGGAAATTACAGCAAATTTCCTCGTACAATTAGCATACCTTTTTTTAATTTCCTGTTTTATTGCTTTATATTTAAAGAAAATTCCTAATGAATGCATTAAATTGTGTATTCATGAGAATATTTTATTGGAGGGATAAGTGTTTCGGTAAATTGTGTTCAAGATTGTGGTCACCAGGACGTCGGTTGCACTGATGTGAGTTTAATCTCTGTGGTGAGGTGCAATGAAAACTGTCTGCCCTAGCCACAGTCTAAAGTCACAAACCACAGTCCTCGGGTTGAGGGACCGTCATGGGACTACTTTACACCGCAAGAAGGGCTAATCAAAGCAAGTTAGTTTCACGCCTCGTTATCAGATATCAATTAGAAATCTATCTGTATATCTGAAATTTGGTTAATTAGTCTAGTGGGGCCCCGATTTCGTATACATTATACCCTTCAGCCTTCTTTCAGCAAGAATTTAAAATATTCGTTGTAGAAGTAAATTTTTGTTCATGCATTATTTACTGTTAATGTATGCTTTATAAATTCTAAATAATTAAGAAATTGTTGATTACAGCAAATTTCTTTTAATTCTTTCTTTAACATATTAATAAATTCCTATCATCCTATCCTATCATATCAAAGAGTTATCCCCGTTTTACTCGTGTTAATATTTGTTTGAATTAACCTGCCCGTGCTGTGGTCATCAAAGTCGCTTCATGCGCTGCGAAGTAGGGCAGTGGCTGTTGTAGGTTAATAATGCCTCTTCAGCCAGGTAGTGACTTGGATTTGGGTGATATAGTGTGTTTGCTCGCTTGCTTCCCTCTTTGCAGTAAATGTTGGTAATGGCAGCATTGGCTACAAGCCGGATGGAAAATGGCGGTGAGCCAAAGCGTATAACAAACAGCTGGACACTATTGTTGGCGATGGTCGGCGATGACTTACGTTGAAGTTGATATTTATGGTACGGTCGGCGGCGTGCGCTCGTCATACTCTTGGCCTCTCTTTCTCAACATCAGTTATCTTAGGTGTAATAATAACAATTTAACATATTCTACATGCTGCATGAAACATGGAAGGGGAAATTTTTGAAATGTACCCAACAGATCATTGACGGCCTAAGGTAATGGATAATAAACGACTTCCGGATTTAGAATGTGTCAGTTTGAGAACAACGGAGCAACACAACGCTTCACTCCCAATTGTATGGAGCTTCTTCAGGAGAATAATTAAAGCGCGTAAGAGATAATCTGCATAGAAATGGCACAAACACCGAAACCAATGGGATATAAAATTAAGCAAAAGAAGAAACAGTAGAACAGCACAATAACTCAACATGTGAACCATGCCATGAAGGTAAAATCATTCCACGTCGAGGTTTCACCTAAGTTTAATACTTTTTATTATAGCTTCCTAGGTTCAAATCTTTTCAAAGTTTTGGAGATTCGAAAAGTAAGAATTTCAGACAAGGGAAGATTTGAAATATTCAGTGATACAATAAATATGATAATAATGATGATGATAATATGAACTTATCAATTTAAAAACTTACAGTATCTGGCCATATTATTAGGGACATCCAATAATTTTGATGCTAAAAGTTTTATATGGTTAATTCCAGAAATAAAGATTTTTGGGAAATGTTACGGAAATGTTCACGTATGTTTTACTAATGCTTGCTGTATTAACAAACAATTCAATAAAATAATTCTACCTAATAAATTGGTATAAATAGCGAATAGCTGAAGAGGGTAATGTCTTAGAGGATACTGAACAAAATAATAAGAAGATATTTTACTATTTCTGTAGAAAAGAGTTTATTGAAAACGTTTCTACAATTACTTTCTACAGAAATCATAAAATACCTTCTTCACTATTTTGTTCAGTACCCTCTAAGTCATTACATCCTTTAGTTATCGGCATGTTCAACAAATCCGCCATTTGTATTAGTTTATTATGTAGCATTATTTTATTGAATTGTTTTTTAATACAACAATCGTTAACAAACATACGTAAAACATTTCCTAAAATCTTTTATTCCTGGTATTAACAATGCATAACTTACAACATCAAAATTATTGGATTTTCCTAATAATATGGCCAGATACTATATTAAATAAGATACATATCTGAAGCTCCGGTTTATATAGATTCAAATTCTAACGTAAGTTCTCCACATGCTGAATAACGAGGTTCATATATTTCAACGATTCCCAAATCTCGAAGTGGTTGGGTTTCAGTTTAATTTCATATCTTCGTCATTTCAGATTTCTAGATTTAAATTTATAATGTTATAAAGCTCAAATTTTTTCTCTTTAAAATGTTAAAGACTATTCTCGTAAGTTTGAGAATCTGAAAATTTCAAGAAGTTTCAGCAACTGCTTCTGTGGTAAGAGAGCTAGCATTCGGAATCAGAATACTATGTTTTAGACATTCACATTTTCTCCGAGTTAAAGGCCCAAATATTCAAATTTCTTTGCCTATATTATGTTTTATAGCAAAATATATAGCCTTTCTCCTTCCAAAATATCTACAAACAACTTTCCGATTTTTCTTTAGTCAAATCAAAAGAACGCAAAAATAGAATGGTCATAAAGTAATAGTCTAATGAGTACGCCCAATTCTTCAGAATTCCTCGTGCTTCTTTTTTCGAACTTTTTTCAAAACGCTAAATTTCTAGACGTACAAAATCTTTAGACGTTTTTCACTGAGACACTGGAATTAACTGTAGGAAAGTGGCAACGAAACAACCCATGTTGCAACCTCCCACTCGAGTTCAGATTTGCTACCTCCGACCACTCCTGCACCTCCTACCGCTTCCCTGTCTCTTAGGAGGGAAAAGTGACACTTTAGGAGTCTATTTGACCAATCGACCTCTCTCTAGGTCATTAACTTGGATTGGTTAAGTTTGAATTGTATATATTGGCAGATTTCGGAGCTTTTGGGTCTAACTAGGAGTAGCTAGAGAAAAAGTAACTATATTTAATCGATACTCTAAACGACGAGCTAAATTTGACGATTCTCCTGCAACCTATCAGGGAAGCGGAGTCATGAGTCAAAGGTGACACTTTTGAACATGCACCACATGTATGTTCTTACTGATATTGTAGGGTCTTAAGACAAGAAGAAGTTTCAAAAACTGTTTAATTTTTCAAAAAAATAATCATCTACTTTATAGTTAGCATAAGCTTTTTTCAAATCACCGAGAAACCGAATTTTGTTCTTCAAACGTAGGTCAAAATAAAAAAGACTTCATTACCAAACACAATTACGTCTTTGCAACTGTACATAAATATTCTAAAAGATGCCGATCTTTCTCAAACTTTGCAACGAAAACGATTGTTGAAACTAATTCATATTTACTAATAAATAAATACATGGTTGCCTCTTTCGGTGGTCCTAGTCCTACGGTACTGGATTCAATTTCCGATTACTCCATGGTTGGAATTTCTCATAGTGAAAAGAATTCTTATCAAATAGGAGGTAAAATAAGTAAGAAAAGGGCGTCCCATGTCCAGACGATGCTTGGCATGCTAAAGATGATCGGCCGTATCAACATACTATGCAGCAGCAGTCTTGGTGCCAAGAGATACAACGCGACGAGTGTTCCGTCACATCGATACCTGCCCGAACACAAAAATAAAATATAGTACGTCGATATTATTGTGTAGAACTTTTAGCATCTCCTTTTCGAATTCTCTAACGTCAGACCAAGCTCAAAAAGTGCAATGCATGAATCATCGATTGTAAAATAATTTGTTGAAGACCATGGGTTTGGTATATTCCTTATAAATATCACCACCTTAGTTTAGTTTCACAAAAATTTATTGTGCCCTTTTTTTTCTAAACTTTTGTTCTAAAGCTAACTTCAAGGTCAAAATGAAATTTTTAGAAGTCAGCTTTTTCTAATAAATACAATTAAATGACCGCTTCGTTCCTTGCAGCTTTCCCGAGTAAATTCTGAATAATTCGACTGTTCCAGTTCATTTGATAATCTAAACAAAATGTAATGCGTAACGAAAAATTTCAAAAGTATTAACGGCCACAAAATTTTGACCAAAGTACAAAATCTAACCACACCCTTAAACTGGTCTATTTGTACCAGTTGCGTTTGGATTTAGCTTGTAGCCATGCTATTATTTTAATGTATTTTTCTTTATAATAATTTCTTTTATTTCAGCTTTTTATTAGTATGCAGTTTTTTAGTTAGCTTCAGTAACTTCTCCAATGAAATTCTACTCTACACAGCATTCTGGATTTGAAAATTGTAGTTTACAGTTACTTCCGACAAAATTAAAATTATTTCCATTTTATTATTAAAAAATGTCAAAATGTCAGTCTGTTATTTTAATGGACCTATAAAAAATTCGTCGTTAAAAATGAAGTTTCTAGAAACAAAAATTAGAATAATTTCTTCCAAGGCAAATTTACATAGTAGCAGACAGTCAGATCAGTCAAACATGATAGCGGTTATGATCTAACCATTTTTCTACGTTTGTGTGCAACAAATTAAATTCAAAAAGATTAGATTAAAACCAAACGAAAAAACCGCAAAAGTAACCGCTGAATAAAAATTCACGCAACCCATAATAATATTCAGCCTAGTTAGTTACATCAAAAGTACGTCCATAAACATACAGTAGAGAGACTATATAAAAAGTTAATAACTCGTTTTATATTTTTCAACTTATTTATCTCTGTAGGTGGCAATGTAATTTTATCATTACTGTATGAGTGCATACTTTTTTTTGTGCCAACATGATTATTTTATCAACTTCCTGTGTTTTATTGTTCAGACAGTTTACATTGAAAATATACATATCGCGTTCTACCTCATATACCACTGCATAATACTGTGTGTATGGGTATGGAGGGTTATTATTTATGCATTACATAAAAATTACACTCTTTAGAATACACACATAAATATCTACTTAAATAGATTTCATCGGGAATTAAACAAATTTTTCAGGCATGCTTAATGTGTGTGACTGTGTAGTAAAGTACTTCCTGCAAAAGTAATTTGTCCTTGGGTTCCTGCGATAATATTATTACAAAGCAATCTTCCATATATCATATCATTGTAAATTATTTCTCTAAAGTAGTAGGCTCAATATTATTTATTAAAACTTACCTAGTGCTCTTTCACTTAACTACTTCTTTTTTATAGTCAAGCTTTTTAACTAAGTAATTTAAATAAATCCGAGGGGTGCCTAACTGCTGGAATAGGTGTACAAATTTTTGGAAATGTATCGAGAATATATGCGAATATACCGAGAATAATCGGGATAATACTCGTCAATACGTGAGAAATATTCAGAAATACTAGGGAATAATCGGGAATATTTGGGAATAACGGTAATACTTAAGGAATACTCAGGAATATTACGGAAATACATGCAAATTTGGGAGTGGGGCACAACAAACTCTCGTGCTATTTCATTAAGTTTTGGTTACGAAATACGGGATATGCATTCAGGAATACGGAAGTAATCGCAGATATTTCCGGGAATAGGTGTACAAACAAAATTTGTTTATTGAGATACCTCAAGGGGCGTCTCACTACTGGCATAGGTGTACAAATTTTCGAAGATATATCGAGAATATTATACAGAGATTAATCTGGAATATTTGGGAATAAACGGAATAACGCCAATACTTGAAGAATACTCAGGAATATTACGGAAATACATGAAGATTTGGGAGTGGGGTACAACGAACTGTGATACCATTAAGTTTTGGTTAGGAAATACGGTAATATATGTAAATAGGTAATGTATACGGTAATACATTCGGAAATACCGGAAATGCATTCATATTCAGTAAGGAAGTAATCGCAGATATTTCCGTATTCTCGGGAATAGGTGTACAAAATTTGTTTAGTGAGATGCCTCTAGGGGCGTCTTACTACTGGAATAGGTGTATAAATTTTTGAGAATATATCGGAAATATATCGAGAATAATCGGGAATATTTGGGAATACATAAACGGAATAACGCTTATACTTGCGGAATACTCAGAAATATTACGGAAATACATGAAATTTTGGGAGTGGGGCATAACGAACTCTGATTCTATTTCATTAAGTTTTGGTTACGAAATACGGGAATACATTCGGAAATGCATCAGGAATACGGAAGTAATAGCAGATGTTTCCGTATTCTCGGGAATAGGTGTGCAAAATTTGTTTAGTGAGTTGCCTCGACAGGCGAATACTTTCGGAAATACCGGAAACTAATTCAGGAATACGGAATATTTGGGAATAAACGGAATAACGTCAATGTTTAAGGAATGCTGAGGAATATTACGGAAATACATGAAGATTTGGGAGTGGGGTACAACGAACTGTGATACTATTTCATTAAGTCTTGGTTAGGAAATACGGGAATACTTTCGGAAATACCGGAAACTAATTCAGGAATACGGAATATTTGGGAATAAACGGAATAACGTCAATGGTTAAGGAATGATGAGGAATATTACGGAAATACATGAAGATTTGAGAGTGGGGTACAACGAACTGTGATACTATTTCATTAAGTTTTGGTTAGGAAATACGGGAATACTTTCGGAAATACCGGAAACTAATTCAGGAATACGGAATATTTGGGAATAAACGGAATAACGCCAATGTTTGAGGAATGCTCAGGAATATTACGGAAATACATGAAAATCTGGGAGTGGGGTACAACGAACTCTGATGCTATTTCATTCAGTTTTGGTTAGGAAATACAGGAATACATTGGGAAATACCCGAAATTAATTCAGGGATACGGAAATAATCGCAGATGTCTCCGCATTCCCGGGAATATTGTGTAAAATTTGTTTAGTTAGATGCTTCGAGGGGCGTCTCGCTACAGGAATAGGTGTACAAATTTTTGCAAATATATCTGGGATACACTGGAATACACGGGAATATACAGAGAATAATCGAAAATATTTGGAATAAACGGAATAACGCAAATACTTGAAGAATCTTCAAGAATATTACGGAAATACATGAAAATTTGGGAGTGAGGTACAACGTGTGAGGTATAACGAACTCGGATGCTATTTCATTAAGTTTTGGTTAGCGAATACATTCGGAAATAATGGAAATTAATTCAGGAATACGGAAGTGATCTCAGATATTTCCGTATTCCCGGGAATAGGTGTACAAATTTTCGGAAATATATCGGGAATAGACAGAGAATAATCGGGAATATTTGGGAATAACGCCAATACTTGAGGAATATTACGGAAATACATGAAAATTTGGGAGTGGGGTACAACGAACTCTGATGCTATTTCATTAAGTTCATCTTAGGAAATACGGGAATACATTCGGAAATACCGAACATTAATTCAGGAATACGGAAGTAATCGCAGATATTTCCGCATTCCCGGGAATAACTGTAAGGTTCGGAAACCTACACTCTCATTTCTTTGGGGCTTCTGTGTGGATGGTTACGGCTATCTAGCCGTGACTGAAGTGACATTTAGCTAGTTTTATTACAAAAAATAATTTAAAAAATAACAACAAAATGACGAACTCCTTTATTGAATGTGTTTGGCGATCGTCAGTTTCTCCAAACACTTGATACAACTGTATGTACATCCTTATTTCTTCTAGAAGGGTAAATTAAGTAATCGTATTTGAAGGTCCCTATTCGATTTGATGCAATTGAATTGCCAGATTGAGAGCGATCGTGGTTTAGACAGTCTAGCGACAGGACCGGGTTCAATTTCCGGCCGGATTTCTACGGTATGCAACGTAGCAGAAAAGAATCTTCTGATGTAGTATTCGACAAAATTCTGGACTCATATTCCTTTGACTTTTTAGATCATCGGACAAAGTAAATGATTCTTAACTACCTCTGAATGGTATGGAGGGTTGAGAAGGCTAATGGCCTAAAATTCTTTTCTGGCGTCAGCAAATGATCACACTATCCGTACCCCAAAATTAAAAGGCCTTCCGATGGCACTTGGAAATGATAAAAATCATAATGACCCGAGACCGGAGGTCGAGATAGTAGATAGTCCATCTCAAGTAGAAGGGTAGATATTTTTTAAAGATATGCCAATAACCAAGTTCGGAGGCCGAGACGGAGACGACCAAGCAACAACTTGATAGTAAATATTTTATATTGATGAGTTACTTGCGGCTAATTGCGCTTTGTTTTAATTCGATTCGTCACTACCAGAGGGAAAATTTAAGTAGGCTATTAGTAGAAAACAATTGTGGGGATAATTGCTCAAGAATGTCTTGAAATTTTTAAACTGTACTAATTATTCAAAAAGCCCATGCAATATTTTATAAATTCTTGCAATTCGTCTAAAGTTTTGCAGTGCATCAAAAACTTCCACCATTCTTCGTAAATTCCTCTCATGTGTTAATCAAAATTCTCTTCTGCCGTGATGTTTACGCGCTTTGTCTCGTATTTCTTAGATTATTAGGAAACCATTGGTGGAGATGGTTTTTCATGAACTTCTCAGATTCTCACAATCCTTCAAAAATCCTTCAAAAACCCTTCTCGATTGCTTTGAGTTTCATGGAATCCTTCGAAAATTCTCGCAATACGTCCTAAATTCACAATCGCTCGATACCCTGAATGCGTCCAATAAATCAAGAATTGGAAAGATTCTGTGTTCAAGTGCTGGGGATAACAGACTGTCCTTTTCTCCTTGACTGTCCTGACTGCCAACTTCTCTCGCAACTCCATTATTAGCAAGCATTTGTTTTCAACTTGTTTCTTTATGCTTTACTTGGTAAGCTATAGAAAACCGTTTCTAGCTGAAAGGTCATTGCACGGTTCTTATGATTCTGTAGAGACCCATTTGATTCGAAAATAGGCGAAACGTCATCGAGGACTTTTGTAACTTTGATCATGTTTAGTGTGATTTGAGAGCTGTTTGTTTTAGTACAAAAGTATACTCTGGTGTTGATTAAATAAATCGGCCCCTGGAGATCACACCGAGGTTACTCTGGTGACTATCGTTTCAGTCATTTGATAGATTTAGCCTAGTAAGCTTATTAGCAAGATCAACCCTTCTAGTATACTTTCCAGAGATCTTAAACTCCTGTTAATCAATTGCCCATTAGTCAAACTAACAGCCACTGAAACAATTTACATTAGCTTCTCTGTCCCAAGCCATCAACATTTTAATGATTCTTAGAATGACCGAAACTAATTTGACCTCCAGGGACCACCTGATCATATTTTCTGTGTAAATGTTGGAGGATCAGTTGATCGCACACACGCTCTCAAGTATCATCCAACGAGACCAAAGTCATAGAAGTCAGCTTGAGGGTTTTAGTAACCTCTATAGGTTATTCTATGAATTCAAGTGGTGCTTTGATGGCAAAAGTGTCTTAGTAAAAGTTACTTTTCACCCTGTCCTGCATAATTTCAACAATATTATTAGTTTAACTCTAAATAGGTTAAGGACTGTGTTGTCACATTTTGCTTTTTTCACAAAGCTAAAGGCTAAAGGACCACCTCCAGTGGGCGTTGTTGAAGAGTCATCAGTGTTGCCAAACTGTTCTTCTGATGGCCCCAATCGATGGTAAAAAGCGTATTCATCAACTGCAGAAATAAATTCTTTGTTTCCTGATATTTTCGATAGGTATTCAGCGTTTTTTTAAATCAGTGTTCACTCTGGTGTAACCAACTTCGCTTACGAAAGGCCCATGGTCGATTATAGAAAATGCATTTTCCATAGCTTAGTGAATAAAAAAAAATTAAAAAAATCTGGCCGGGTGGTATGGGATAGCAGAAGTTTCTTCTCGTCTTGGTTATTATGTGAATGTGTTTTTTTTTGTTCGTCCTGACCCCTCACGTTCGATACAAAAGTTTTAGAGAAATTTATATTTTATCATATTTAACTTTTTAGTCATCCGTACGTTTCAATTAATTGGTAAATAACGGATACTGTTAAATAGGGAACACATAACTCATGTTTGTACATAAAAAGTCGTCAATGAAGTCGCAATTGTGATACAGATGAAGTCATAAATTCGGCAGATATGTAAAAAAATTCGCATTTAAAAATGGAAATCGACGTGTCTAAGCATTTTGTTCAAAAACTGCTCATTTTCTGATTAATTTATTTATTCCATAGTTTATGCACACAGTGTATACTGTGGAGTCCGTATGACTTCAGAATGCTTTGGTTGTCGATGCGCACTCGTCGTTAATAAGTAACGAGATTGCAAGTAAAAGCCAGTTTTATTTATTGTCAGTGGCGTACTAGCTGTTTTCACTTGTGTTTACCTGAATGTTTTTGCTATTTATGCTACGTCATTGTCCAGAGTCGCAGAACGGCAAATTGGAGGTGGCTTCGCAACTTTCAACGCATGACAGGAAGTCATTGGAGTGCCATTTTTGAAAGAGTATATTGCAGCTGCTCGCAACAAATCCATGCGTGTGGCGTACACTGCCATAACCGTGATGTAACATATCTTGGCAGTGGTTGGTCATTAATTTTGTACAAACAAATTCTAACAATTCTAATTGATTATTAAAAATAAGTTGAGGATGGGTATGCTTAAGTAGTGGAGGGGAGAATGCATAGAATGACGCTATCTTCTATATCTTATCCTAGATGTTCTGCGTTTCCACCTCCGTTATTTATGGACCGATTTGGACACGGTTCTTTTTGTTCAACTCGTTTTTCCTTTGCCATCCACTTTGATATTTTCAACTTTGAATCAATTATTACTGGCCCGAATTGGAGTCGCTTATATTGCTAGCTAATTGAACTTGTTTAGCAGCAGTAGCTTTTTAGTACAATAAATGGTCCTAAGCATATTTATCGATCATTTTGGGTTAGTGTATACATTTTACAACCGCTAGTTTAAGTTGTGGCAGTAACGACTGAATGTAGGTTGTCGACAGCTTAGAAAATAGATTAGTAATTCGATAAGATTGAGATAATAAATTATGAAACAGTTTTGTATTATTAAGATTGCAAACCAAAGAGATATTATTACGTTTCTAATTGTTAGTATCTTTTTACACAACGCTTAGCAAAAACAGTGATTATCATAAAAAGCGCATTATTTCATCTTAAAGATAATATTTCTCAAGAAGAACTTAATGCACACTATATACATACATTATACATAACATCACTTTTTTTAATAAAAATGTTGTATTCGAGTGCATAAGTGAATTAATTGGCCGCAACACTTAGAAAAGTGCACACGTTACTGTCATTTTAGAAGCTTTATCTTCCATCTCCAACAAGTTTGCTGCAAGTGTATTTCCTCCCAGGCTCGGTAATGCATATTGCAGATCCCTTGATAGTGTCAGCTAGACGGCGTTCTACGACTCCCTGCTAATGTAGAATGTGTGTTTATGGTTATATTTTATTAAAAGACTTGCTAATCGTTTGTAGATAAAGGAAAACTTCGCTTAATTATATAGTAGATAGAATCTGGCATCGTCTTTTTATTGTAATTACCGACATATACTCGGCGCATTAAGTCTGTGCTTTTCATAAAAATAAATTTTCGAAGATACCTTCTTGGTTAATTATACACGTATATTGTGCGTACATATTGTAATTAGACACAGGATCCTGATTCTGATTCAGATTCTGCTTTGATTTCGTTTCGCTTGGTTTCTGTGCTCAAGCAGTAAAAAGTCTTGGAAAATCCCACGATTTTATAGAGTCTCAAAGAGTGATATGTGAGAAATCAGTATTCATCGTATCCTAGCAGATTTACAAAGGTTGAGCGAATTAAGTTTTGTTCCTAAGTAGTGAAAAGTCTTGGAAAACCATTAGATAGTCTCCAAATATTATAGAGTTATAATAGATCGAAAAAGGTTGCGTGAATCTTTCAGTTTTTATCAAACATCTTATTACTATTACAGAAACTTACATCTAATAATGTCTATCCAAGTTGTTTTTTATGAGCATGGGAAAACCTGCAAGAACTACCACTTTCGTGTGCTCGACAATAATTTCGTACGTCCTTTACATCTCGGTTTTATTACTGAGGAAATTGAAAATCTTATAGTTTAATTGCCTTTAATAAAACTTAAACACATACACGGGGTCGTTTCGCGGTTTAATTAAGTTGTAGGTATATGGAGATAGTACTTGCTTGCTTCATATTGATTTCTAGGAAATATAATTTCGCAACTGAATGCTAATTCTAAATATATAGGTTTATGTTTTGGTTATTATTATGATTATTTTGATATAAATTAATCGATTTATCAAAATTGCGATAAGTTGGGCCATCTACAAAGAAGCTGTCGTTGCACTTCTAAATTTTACAAAATTAATTTCCTTAAACTGAACTTGAAGAGCTCATTCGTGTTGGCTGAGGGGTTAAAGATTTGAAGAACGTGAAATTAATTTATTTTTATTATGTGTTAGCGCAGCTGAAACTGTAAATTTTGTAATTAAGTTTAAGATGTTCTTATACGTAATATGTAATCACGGTAATATAGAGCCGACATTCATTAACTTTACAAGTGCTCTGGGTTGTTATATTTAATGGCAGGCTTTCTGGGCTTTATAAGTTGGTATTACTTAGAAAACATTCCTCCTCTATTTTGATTTTCTTTTTCCTCACCACTTAAACCGGAGGCGTTCGCCTTCGCCCTTCTTCCTCGTTTATTAAACATAATGGAAGAAAAATATACTATTTCTTGTATACTGGATTGCTGCAACCAATTCACTCTGGGGAGCTATTTAGGCTAATCCCTTCGACATAATCCACTAAACTATAATATTATGTATTTTCCTATAAATTACTTCGCTTATGTCAGAACTTATTATAGCACAAGTTTATTTCTGTTATGATTTATGTTGATACTTATTATATGAACCCAATTATTTATATATATATATATATATATATATATATATATATATATATATATATATATATATATATATATATATATATATATATATATATATATATATATATATATATATATATATATATATATATATATATATATATATATATATATATATATATATATATATATATATTCTGAAATTAGCTCCCGAAAATAACTTTACCATGAATTAAACAAATTACTCCAAATGGGCAGCCAACTAGCCGTGACTCACATGAGAATCATAAAAGCTGTTTTAATTTTTTTTAAGTAAAAATGTAATTTTCTTCGGAATATAATAAACTAGATTATTTACTTAACGAAAATAAGATTTGGAAGTTTTCATTAGCTTTCCAGCAACTATCCACCAATATAAAGATTATATATAGATAAAAGATAGACAAACGGGTGCCACTCTGTCGTCACAGGCATTCACAGACATACTGAGAAAGACATTGTGAGGATCCAGTTTTTTAGAAGCTAAAGTAAGCGATGATGATCAGTTACGATAATGAATTTATCTGTAATTCTATAAATAGAAGTGAAACGATTAGTGGAGCTTTCTTTTAAATATTTTTGATTCTTGTTTTATCAACGTTTATTGAATACATAGAATCCATAAAATTGCAAGGATCATCTTTGTTTGAAATTGAATTGCATATCTCTCTTATGGTTGTGTGGTTCAAATGTGAAGGTCGGGGAAATTAGGTCAAAAACGATATACTTGTAGCTTTTGTCTTGTTTCATTTATATCTCGTGTGCTTTTTATTATGGATTGTTTTAATAAAATTGAAGGATCTAGTCTAAGAAATAAATCTAAAAAAAGAATAATATATGCATTAAATAAATTGAAATGATAGGGCGTTGTGTTAACTGTAGGTAACTAAACCTAAGCGAACGGTGTCTTATTAAATTATTTTTGAATAATGATTATTAATAAATTATTAGTTTGCTTGAAACTTTCTTTAACACTTGGGTTTTACCTAATTTAGCACTGGTGACTTATGGTTGCATCCAGGATTGTGGCGATTTAAATCCTTAAAGTGATTTGTTTAAAAATATCATTAATTTATCACAGTTTTATGTTTTGCCAAATTAACAAAAAAAAGATTCACAAGAAGTGACCTTCGGTAGTAGAAAGACAAGGAGCTTCATTTAAACCGAAAATTACCATGAACGTAACACTATGAGTATAAAATCTTTTTTATATTTGCGTGTCCTAATGGCTTCATTAGGACACGCATTTTGCGTGTTCTAATGAAATTTTTTAGAATACTGGAAACAGTAACATTTTATTTTTTAAAGTTGATATTGATGAAATATTGATATGTACACTGTTAGACAGCTGTTCTTAGAATGTCAAACTTATGTTATTTACGCAGTGAACTCTTATAACTGGAATGCAACACTTGCGAAACTAGTATTGCAGGCTACCTAAATGCACCGAATAATAATTAGTCTTAATAAGGGCGTAACAGTTTTTACTTTATTATTAACGAAATTGTAAATTTTGATACTGAATTAAATTTTATAAAATTATACATATATCTTTACCTTATAAGTTATAATATCCAAAAGATCCAATGAATAATTATTTTGGTTAACAAAAATCATTCTTTGCTGAAAATACTATTGCATTTATACCTCATTAATTTCTTTAACAAACAAGGTATTTATTCTATGAAATGAAATATAATTATTCTTATTTCATCCAAGTTTTTAATTCATTAAGTAGCAATTATTTATGTCACAAATATATTGGCATACATTCTACTTTGAATTTATAATAATTTTCAACAGTACGTATAATACACCTGGCAAATTTGAACGAGGTCCTGTTGCTTAGCGGGCGTTGTGTGTATGAGATAAGAATGGGAATTTCTACGTCGCGCGGTTACCTAAAGTTAAGCAAGGTTATGTAAAAAACAAAATTGCATAATTTCTAGTGTTGCCAACTGCTATGCTACTTACCAAAATATCCCTAACAAATTTTATTTAAAACTAAGTAATTTTTTTCATTATTTAATAACGAACTAACGCAAATAGAAAAAATAGTATAAAGTATTCGTTTCATAACACGTTTTAGCGCACTTGTCCTCATTAGAAAACTCCCCGCTACGCGGGTCGTTTTCTAAACTCGGACACGTGCGCTAAAAACGTGTCTTATGAAACTAATACTTTAATATACTATTTCTAACTTCTAAAATACACCTTGAAACGTAAAAATACTGTGTACTTTAAAAATAAACTAAACAAAAGACGAACATTAGTACTGTATGCCATTGAACATAGTGGCATGCATATGTTCAAAAATAGTTTATATTAAAAATTAAAACTTTTGAAAGGGAATACAAGCTTTGCGGCTTTTTCAGTTTCACCAACCACGCCTCTAAGGCTGATTCTTTTTTTTCTACTCTGATGGATAAATTATAAATTTTCTGGTTTGCTTTATACGCATACCGTTGCATAACACGCTTTTACAAAACGCTTGTTTATGTTTTTGAGTTAAAAATCTTGTTGGTACACTACTAGACGACCGAGGCGCTTCTTTTGTGGTTTAAGTTTTGGTGAATCTATTTTAGAATTGCTTTACTAAGGTAGGTTGATTTTTGTTTTAGAACTGATGTGTCACATATATTTGTTCCACTGTCTGTGTCTATCACAATTTTCTGTGATTACTTATCATGTCTTTGTATTTCTATTTTGCCTTTTACTTTTCAAGATTTTTCTATAAAATGTTGCCAAATTTTCTATTTTTTTTCTCCCAAACATGCTAATGCAATCGAATTACGCTGTTAAGAAATAACAAATAAAGCATAATATTAGCAAGTTACAAATTGCAAACAAGTAGTATGTCACTGGCGGTTCTGGCGCAGGTAGTGACGTCATCAAGCACTAGCGGTTCCAAGTCGCTTGGAATGTGATTGCGGACTGGTTAAAAGTGTTTCTAAACCAGTTAGTGAGGCTGAAAAGCGTGTTTACTGAACTGCTTTTTAACCCATCGGGAGCCTCTAATGCTGGATGACGTCACTTTTTGTGTCAGAACCGGTTTTGACATACTACTCAAATACAACTTTACCAACAGAAGTGAAACAAATAACTGATGGGGTAACAGGAATTGAATTAAATTACCCTGACGTGTTGCAGATATATGTTACCCATGCTTGATTTCAAAACGAAAATTCGCCTGTGTGATGTTTATGTTAAACACATGTCTAGCAGTTAACTGACGCTGAATTTTATTTTGGTAACACTATACATTGGTTGTAATCGATAGTCGCTTTATCAAGATCAGGAAAATAATTTTCGCTTGGGCATTGAATTATAGAACTAATGAACTGCAGAATCAGATATAAGGTGACTATTTGTAATGGTTTTACCAGAACAGTATTTTTCAAAGCCTCGTACTAGATAGATAAATGCGAGAAATGGAGGATAGGCTTGTAAAATATATATAGTCCAACAGTGCATCCAAACAATCGCTTTGCTCATCCAAAAAACATACTTGCGTTTCAAGTGGCCTCTTCGTCAAAAGTTGCTTTCAAAAGTCCAATTTCTGTGATAAGCCATCTACTATGTATGCATGGTCCAATTTCAAGACGTTCTAGATCTTTGTCAAATTGTGCAGAAATCAGAGCTATGACAATCATCACCTTGTAGGAGTGGTAGTTCGAAAGATTTATCGATTATTTCTAGAGGTCGCCTAATAGTACACGAGTTCATGGATTTGTCCACGTAGATGAAGATGGGATTTCTGGAGAGAGGAAACAAGCCCGGGACAAGAAATCAGGAATAAAGACAATCTGTACATTCTGATCTTTTGAAGGAACAGGTGATTATGTTAGAAGAGATTCAGCATTAGAAAGTCGGAAAACAGTGGAAAAGATGGGACAAATACAATAAATAATAATTTTATCTTGAACTGGTAATCGGTTTCAAGTGTATTTATTTTCAAGAGGTCAACAACTGGCAACTAGCTAACCACTGAATTAAGAAGGGTAATTATTTATCTCACCTACAATTTCCATAATTAAATTATCTCCTTTCGAACTTTGCAATCGGGCACACCAAAAAAGGTAGAAATACTCAAAACGTTTTTTTCTTTTCTTACTTTAATTTTCTGATCTTCAAATAGTGTCATTCATCTACTGATCAAAAACATTTTTAGAGGCATTAGACAAAAACTAACTTGCCTATCGAAGTTTACACTCGTTACTGACTATAATACCACAGTATATTTTGGCTGAATATTTTGAAAGATCTATAAACAAGTGGTTTGTTTGCACGACTTCAGCACCAAGGGATTTTTGCCTTTTCTAATAACCTCAAGCACATTCCATGTAACAATGGAGAAAAATCCATTTACAATTGATGATGTACACAGAGTTAATGAAACACCACTACGTTCTTCTTTCAATCGCTACGTAATAAATTGTAACATCTACCAAGAGGCATTCCAATAATAATAAGTTAATTATCATCGTGCTAATTCTATTCCCGTCAGACTTTTCAGTCTTTTATTTTGTTTATCCTTTTAAAACGATTTCACAGCAAATTACACCTTAATACAGTGATTTCAGCATGAGCTGTCAAACGGTTTTTAATAAAACGAACGCGCTGACTTCAAGAAATGAATTAGCAGCCAGCACGCCGAGTAGACTATGTAGTATATTCAATCATAATAATTAAATAGAACTGAAAGAAATAGCCCCGTCCGTCGTCGTCTGTCGTCCGGCGGAGGGCGGGCGGCGACGGCGGCAACAACCATGTAGGGCAAGCTTTAATGAAGATGTAGTTTAATGAAATGCAAAAATCGAGCAAAAAACGTTTGCTAATTAAGCAAGTGCATAAAAGGAATTAAGAAAAACCTGTGCCCACGTAATTAAAAGTCTTCTATTATTTCTTGTTGCAAAGAAACTCCCCGGCTTTATACTTAAATGGCGTATAAGGGAGGCTGTTGGTGCTGATGCTGGTGTAGTAGGGAGAGGAGAAAACTTTAAATCTGAAAGGGTATCGATATGAAGTTTAAGAGCTATTAAGAGGTTGCACATTGTAATTGGGATGATGGCCGCCCTCTTGTGTGTATATATAGAATAGAGCGTGTAGTGCGCGTTAATGTAAAAACTTTGTCAATTTCACGGGCCAATTATGTTTCAAATAAACCATTTACTGGAGTTTGACTGACACCATCCGAGTTAGCGGAGAGAACTAACAGGTCCTATAATGGTTCTATTATGCTTGCTCTTAGATCGAACCTGGCTTTAGGTTAATTATATTATCAGAGCGAAGTATTGATATATGTGTATGAAATTCTTTGTGAAACTATCCGGAGCATAATTAAGCTCATTTAATTATACTGACAGCAAACTAATAGTATGCAGCCTCATAAATTGAAATTTCGTGTAGAACCTCATGGACATAATGATATATAAACATTCCCAGCCCGACTACAGCTTATCCTTTATTAGTTATTTGTTAGGTAAATGCTGCATTCCAAGCAGGTATTTGGAATATTTATAGCTAATACTATTAATAGTTGTAATTTTTCGCCTGATTTGATTTTCTATCCACATAACCTAGAATGGAATATAGGTATTGGTAGTATACACGCCCGGAGAATTAATAACATTACAAACAGAGCACGACATAGCTTTTAGGAATTTATATGAACAACTCTTTCAATCTAGTAGATTGACTACTTTAGTTAATATGAACCTGTAGGTATAATTTAATACAATTTCGAGACATTCCAACTGGATAAAATAGATGAGGAAGAGGAATAACCTTACAGAAATCCCTTCCAATGGAAACATGCATAAATAGAATTTCACAATCAGAATTGCGGGTAATTATTGATTATCATACAACTACATTCATGACGTTACAGCCCTTGTAGGGCCTAGGCTTGCCTTAGTTTTTCATTTCTGTTCTATCAGCTTGTTGAGGTTCTATTTCACATAATCCATCGATCTTTTCTTCAGCCTGCCTTTTGGTTTACTCTTTATTGCCTTCTTAGCCATTATAGCATTTCATCTACGCGGTCCACATTTCCTATCCGCCATATTCGTTCACATTTCATTTCCGTTCATCTCTTCATTTTTCTAAACACCTGTTCTTCATGATGAATCATTGACCGTATTTTATCTTGATAGAGTACTGGTTCTGGCTGGAAGCCTTCCCATTGCATCTTTCACTTGTCGGTAAAATGTTCTTCTCAAGACTATCTTACCGGTTGGTCATCCATGCCCCCCCCCCATTAAATCTTCTATTTTTCCTATTACGTTCCATTCTGCATTATACTAGTATAGAACTACCATTTCTTCTTTATAATTTTTAATGTTTGAGTTAGTACTAAACGTCTTAGAAGATGCAACTATAAATAAGAAGCCTTTGAACTGGCGCTTGTCCAGCTTGTCGGTGTATTACGACTGCTAATGCTTTGACTTGCAAAACCTTTTGCACTGTGGGATATTTGGGAATTTTGAAGCGTCGTATTAATGTTTGAAAAGGACATTAACAAAGCACAGTATAGGTACGTGATTCCCATGACTTCTTGTTAAATTTACCGAATTTTTAATGTTCTAGTACTAGTCGTCCTGATTCAATTTAAATTACTCTTAACATGATCGTATGACCTAGGATCTCATAGGTCACACTAGAAATATAGAGAAATCCTCGCAACAGCTGAGGTGTCTTTGGAAAGATCTTGATTTTTCCATCAAGGATATTTAAAAACAATTCACTTGCGACATATAGATCCCAAGAAGATCACAAAATCTGTTTTTAACTTAACCCCATCAAGTCGGATGTCACACATCTGCGACCTATAGATCACAGGTCAGGGCCGCAAAACGTCACAGCATCTGTTTATTTATTAACTCCACTAGGGGAGTGTCCTTGAAAAGATCTTAGTTTCGTAATGGGGAATTTATATAAACTGCACAAGCTGGTAAATATCAGCTATAGATCACAGGTCAGGGTCTCAAAAGCTCACAACATATGTCTTTTCTAACTCCATTAAGTGGCGTGGCTTTAGAAAGAATCTAGGTCTCCCGATCATGAATTTATAATAGCTGCACATCTGCGCCTATAGATTAAAATCCGTCAAGGTATCCATGGAAAGATCTGATTTTCTCAACGTGTCTTTGGAAAGGATTTATATAAACCTTTGATGAGGACTTCCAGATCTTACTATGGACATGATGGAGTTAGAATAAAAACATATATTGTGTTACCTTTTGGATTCCAGATCTGTTTTATAGGTTGTAGATACGCAACTTGTATAAATTATTTATCACGAGACCAAGATCTTTCCAGGACATTCCACTTGATGAGGGTGGAATAACAACAGATGCTGTGGTCTTTGCGGATTTGTCCCGTGACCTGTCAACACAGGTCACAGACGTGCAGTTATGGAAATTATTGATCTGGAGAATTAGATCTTTCCAAGAACATTATATAAGTTGGTAAATATCAGCTATAGATCACAGGTGAGGGTCCGAAATGGACACAACATATGTCGTTATTCTAACTCCATCAAGTCTTTAGAAAGAACCTAGGTCTTCCGATGAAGAATTTTCTCAACTTGTCTTTGGTTTATATAAACCTTTGATCAGGAGTTCTAGGTCTTACTATGGACATCCGACGTGATGGAGTTAGAACACATGTTGTGTAACCTCCTGACCTGTGATCTATAGGTTGTAGATACGCAATTTGTATAAATCCTTGATCAGGAGACCAAGATCTTTCCAAGGACACTCTACTTGATGAGGATGGAGTAACAACAGATGCTGTGGACTTTTCGGACTTGTCCTGTGACCTGTCAACATAAGTCACAGACGTGCAGTTATGGAAGTTCTTGATCGGGAGACTTGGATCTTTCGAAAAACATCCCGCTTGATGGGGTTAGAATAAAAACATATATTATGACCTTCTGGGATCTGTGACCTACACATTATTGATCTGGAGATCAAGACCTTTCCAATGTATGTATGTAAAATAAAAGCCTTCTTGGGACCCTTACTTGTGACCTATAGGTAGCAGATGGACTGTTTTTAGATATCCTTGATCAGAAGACCAAGATATTTCCAAAAGACATCCCACGTAACGGGGCGTTGTTACGAGAATTTTTTTGTATTTTCCATTGTGACGTTTGAGACCCTGAAGCGGGGTCAACTCGCTATAGAGTCATGTTGGAGGTAGTTTAAACATTTTTCTACAAAAGAGGCGCCAAGTATTCTGTACGATGTCATTTTAAGAATTGTACTGTTTGAAACAAATTCTTAAAATTGAGTATTTGTGATTTAGAATTTAGAGCCTGGAATTTAGCATTGAAATTTTGAATTTTAGAATTTATAGTTGTAAGATTCAGATTTATAATGCAAAATGAAGACGCTCAATAAATAATTTATTCCGAAAGGAAGGAAGCAGGAGTTAAAAATTTGATATTAATGTAAAAACTCCAATTATAAATTCACAAAATTTGATATTGCAATTCAAATTCAGAATTAAAAATGTTTACAATAGTGAGTTAATGAATTAACAATAGTCTAGAATGGCGAATTCGAAACTTAAATTTATAATTTAATATCAATAATTTTACAATTTAAAAAATAATCTTTATTATATTTCGAATTTTAAAATTTAGATTTTAGAAATTGAGTTACGTTCAAGAAAATTGAGAACGCTCTATATTAGGAATATTAGCTCAGAATAGCTCATAATTCGAAATTGAAAATTAACTGGTATGTTTTATAAATTTAAATTTCCAGATATTTAACAGTTTAAAATTTCATGTCTAGAATTGAGAATTTAAAGCTTAGAATTTAAAAATTAAAATCTATAAAGAATCACAATTTAGAATTAATTACACAGAATCTGAAATAGAAATGTAAAATTAAGAATTTCACAATTGAAAAAGAATAGAGTATTTAGTATTTTGAATCTAGTACCTGGAATGTAGAATTCAGATTTCAAATGTAATTTATCTTTGAGAAATTAACATTTATAGTAGCAATTTAAACGTTAAAGAAACAATACCTTATACGAAATTAAGAATTCCGTGTAATTATATTAAAGGCAATTACGAATCTAAATCATTCACTTGCGGAATTCTAAATATTTACAGTTTAGATTTTAGGGAGTGCAATTCTGAAAATGGTAATTTACGTGCCAAATTTTGATTAGAATTGGTTTGGAATTAGAATTGAGAACTTGCCAAACTAAATTTAGCGATTAAGAACCTAAAATTCAAAACTTGTATATATTTGAGAATATATATTGAGTTCAATCCTTGATTTAATAATTCAAGATTAATAATTCTAAAACCTTTGTTTAAAACTAAAATTTTTTTGATAATAGTTTAGGATTTTTAATATTCAACTTGGAAAATAGATGTTTTATTCAGAATCAGAATTTAGAATCCAAATCAAAAGCAAAAATATACAAACTAGCAATTTAAAATCCATAAACAGAAATTGAATAAAAAGGTCTTTAAAGGTTTGATCTTCAACGGTCATCAAAGGTTGCCATTTGGTAATCCTAACTACGTAATAATTATAGATCTTGGTGTCCCACACAGTAGATCAACTAGAATACAACTGAAAGTGTTTCCAATTGTTTTAGGGTACATTTCTCAAGGCGCATAGGACTATAAATAACGATTTCTGTTTTGAACCAAATTTTCTTATCATGACCGCTGGAGGTCAATGAGTCCATTGGATCGCCTTTGAGTCCATTTAATAATGTTTATGAGACAATTTTTTATATGTATGTCAAGTTTGAAGCAATTCTACGGAATTACATACTTTAAATGACCTTTGATGCCTGCCCTCTTTTGGTCAAACGGTTTTGATGACTTTTCGAATTTAAAAATTGACATCAAGGCGTAAGGCTTGAATCGATACTTACGAAATGCCAAAGTGTTATATTATTATTTGTCCTTTAGAATCCATAATATAGAATTGAGAATTTGAAAGCGAATCTTTAAAGTTTCAGTTTTCATATTTAGAACCGATAATTTAAATTTTACAACTTAAGATTTAATCCATCGGTGAAGAACAACAATTTTGGATTCAGAATTTAAAATCTAAATTAAAAATTAAAATTTATAACTCAAATTCATCTACCTTCATCTTTGGAATTCGACGTCTTCAATTAACAATGAAAGAATCAATTTGTAGTAAAATCTTCGTTTTTCATTTTCTTTTGGTTTGTCTTCAGCAAAAAAAAGAATTTGGAATATTGCCAAATAAATAGATAGTGTCGACACTTCAAAAATGTTAGTCAATCATTTACTAGAGAATCAAAATTTAGAATTGGCTTCAGAAAATTTTTATCTTTATAGTAAGTTTTTTAACTAATTAATTTAGTAAGTAATTATTACTCTTACTAGATTTAGCAAATACTACCGTAGAGTTAATTTTGGAAATTAGAGGTTATGTTAGTTATAATATCCGTAATTAACTAACTGTTATTGTTAGTGGTTGTAGTTTAAAGAATACCCACACGTCAGAAATCGGAAAACCTCAACCTCAGAAAAATAACAATAATCTAGAAATTTCACAAACATGAAATCGGCCTCGACCCTGAAAATAATCGTAGTATGCATTCATTGTATAATCCATGTGGCATATATTAGCGCCCATTTGTGAATGTTGATAAAGGAATCGTGTAATACGAAACGAAGGAAAAGAAAGCTCTACGTGGCAGATGAATAGGAAAAGAGTGACGAAGTGCGCTAGCAAAGGCAAAAGGAACAGAAAAAGACAAGTCGTCCCGCCAGTATTCAGCAAGACCTGCCGCCGCGGCTCTTGATGTTTACATGGCCGCTTAAGAACCATTCCAGAGTAATTCGTTTCTTTTGGACGTGTAAACAATGCGCGCTTTGTTCCACTCATATGACCCTCGCATTCTCTCTATTGTATAATGTACCGCCTAGATTTAAATTTAGTATTAATCCTCTCTCTACTAAAACCTAAGTATCTACTTCCTCGTAAATCGATTTTTACAACAGTCGTGTTTAGAAAATTTAAATTTATTTCATTCAGAAATTTAAAATAACAAAGTTATAAAAGTGGCAATAAATAAGAATCATTTCAAAATAATAGAAAATAAAAATAATAGAAGTTTGCAAAACATTGCTAATTCTAAGCCATACGTTATAGTACGTACTACTAATGTTTTTAGAATATACCTTTTCAAATGTATTATGCCCGATCACTTTACATGCGAATTACAAGCTCAAAAGACTAATTTCTAAACTTACCAAATCTCACATTATTATACCTAAAAATGTGCCGTTTTTACACTTATTCGAACTTATTTTTTTATCTGCAGGGATAAAGTGTTTTTATTCCGCGGAAATGGTTAACGTTACCGTTTCCTATCATATATCTTGTGGTATTTCGTTTATTTTTGATAAAACAATAATTTTATTTACAATATCCTTATTTGTTGTGCAGGTATTATTTTATATGAAAATATTTTATTTAGTATTAATATTAATGAAAATACCAAATAAGCAGTACTATTTTTTAATAACTGAAAAACTAAAAGGCCTGCAAAACTAAAAACTGCAAATGTGAAGAAAAGTTCATTTTATAAATCATAGATATTTGAATATAGGCCTTTTATCGGTTAGTTTAAGAGAAAATAATTTGCCAGTATCGTTATTTCAGTACATTTTAATATTATGACTGAATATCTCAAAAACTATTAACACCTACTATCATAAAATTTGACATATTGGATATTGAATAGTACATGTGAATAGTGATATGTGAAGAAATGTTTTTTCTCGCAAGGCAAGGCAATATTTGCTTGAAAGAGAATTTAATTGTTCGTGGCGGGCTCGATTCCTCTTTTTTTGTCTCATAAAGCCGCTTGAGTGCATGTGTCTTCGTTTTCGAAAACATTTTTTTTTCTTAAAACTTTATAGGTCTATTCTGCCGTTAATCAACAGCCGCCTTGGTTCGTTGCCTTGCGCTTCCGCTCTTAAATTTGAGGACCTGAGTTCGAATCTTAACCACGGGATTTCTTTTAAATTTAATAAACAACTTATAAAATATAATAAATAACTTATAATATACTAGTTCTTAAATTGTTAATTAAATTAAAAAATATACGTGTATATATCCTGGGAGCAAAATCCGCGGCAACTCCATAACGACTGAACAGATTCGCATATCATCATTAGGTGTTCAAGAAGAAAGAAGTTTTCGAAAACGAAGGCCCATGCACTCAAGCGGCTTTCATATACATTTATGACCAAAAACAGGAATCGAACCCGCCATGAACATTTAAATTTCTTTCAAGCAAAACTTTTTCCTTTTTCTGTAGACGTCCAAAATGATGGCTCAATACATTTAAAAAGGATTAGAAATTTATACCCGCTTTGTTTATGTGATAAAAATAACACATTTCAATTTTATTTGTGAAATCCCATTTTGTAACATTTAACACTAATCAACTAATTTCAACTAATTGGAATTAATAATTAATTCCAATGTAACTATTAATGGTTAAAATATTTCAATTTATACAGGGTGGCAGGGGTTAGAACGCGTTAATTTTAAGGGGTGATGGAAGATAATTTTTTCTATGGTAATTAGGTTTCGAGTAATTTAGAAAAAACATATCTGTTTCACCCTGTTTTAGAAAATCAAACAAACAAACTGATGATAGCAGCCGTTGTTTAATAATAATAAACATCCGAAGAAGATTAGTTGGGTGACTAATTCTACGAAAATTATAATCGGAACTGTTCTTCTGTAAAAAAGTTTGTACGTACTTAACAAATTCATAACAAACGAACTTTAAAAATAAGACTATAATTGACCTACCTTTTATAGTTATTTATTAATTTCTGGAATATTTTCGAAATTTCTTGACGTAGGTATTTGTTTTTTTATTAAAAAATACTATCTTTTGCAAAAAAATTTGATTAAGGCACCTAATTACCATAAAATTAAAGATTTTATTAATGTAGCCAAAACAAGGCGTCATCAAAATCCCTTAAACTAATTACCTAATTTAAATTAGATAAATCTTCTCTTTAAAATATATTCTCTTATAAAATTATTAAAAACTGTTATTAAATAATCAAAGTCGTGCTTTATTGACAAATTATTTTCAGTTCAACAAACTACAAACTCAGCATTATCTCACTCTAAAAGGGTATTATTTACACAGCGGTGATCAGGCATTGACCCAAATATTCTTCATTAAATTGTAAGGTTGTAAACAAAACGTGCTTTATTCCAAGTTCAACAAACTTCCTACATCACCATTTTGTGCGAATGTGAAGCAAATTTTATTACAAACTTTACAGGGTTGTCACGTTTCTTAATTGTGTAAAATGAATTTTTAATTGTAAAAAGAATTTAATTTTACGCGGAAACTGCATACGATACGATAAAATGCTATTAATGTTTGTTGTTGTGATAGATGAGTACTATTATGAACGCGGCAAAATGACGTTAAAGTTCCCAACTTTATTATTTTTTTTTTCTGAAAAAATAGTACGTTCTAGAACCAAGTTGTATAAGACTTTTTTTGTTCCTTTTGATGTCTTTTATCACTCCCTAAATTAAGACGTTCTAACCCCTGCCACCCTATATAACAACCGTTATTTTAAAATGTTCATTATATCTTCTGATGTAAGTCCATAAGTTTCAACAGTTTTAAAACAACACTTAAATCTTTTAAATATACATATAATTATTTCTTTATCATTTATAGCATGCTTTTATTTTCAACAAATCTTTAATATTTTATTGAAATTTTCTGTATTATTTCATCAAAGAGCTCCGACCATTATTTTACGCAATCCATTTAAAATTATTATTGCAATAGTTTCTCTTTGATATAAAATACTTTTCTTGCACAATCACAGTTAATTAGAGAGCAGCATCAATACTGACTAATGAATCTGTGTTTTATAAACTCGAAATTGAAGTAACAATTTTTGTAATTTAATTAAAAAAAATACTATTCTTATAAATAGAAATTATTTTGCTACAAACTAATCTATTCTTCAGATAATTAAAATAAATTTATTTAATACATACTGTCACACGTGATCTACAATTATTGTACCTTTTAAACTAAATAATAAAAATTAAAGACATTAGAAATTAAATTTAAATTAATTTTCTAGGCCTGCTTAGTATTTTCAACGTAATGTGAGTACAAGGGGCGTACTTAAAATTTAAAATGCGATTTTCTCGAAAACTAGCAGGAAGCGACGAGGATGTTCTAAATCATTACAGCTACCCCCCATTAAGAAGTTTTTAGTTACATTAGTTACACCCTGTATACAAGTAAAATAATTACTAACCAACAGTAATAATTAGTTCTGCATTTGAAAAAACCAAAGCGAAAAAATAATGGAGTAAAATTGCACGAGAAACGTGTACTATAAACTATAAGACACTACTGACGAATACAGTGACATATAAAGCAAAAAAGGTTGTTGATGATGAGAACTTAAATAATATATAATTCAAAAGAATATATATGAATATATAATTTGAAGACACTTAAGTCAGAGTAAGAAAGGAAGCAGTGTGTACCGAAAGCAACAGTTGAAGACGATGAAGATGGTGACCCATAGTCATATACACAAGTCCACAAAGAAAGACGGAAAAAGGATTTCGACAAGAGATCCTAGACGCAAGTATTGGACATGGCAATAAAAAAATGGAAGACAAGTAGTCATCAACTTCCTTGACTGAGCCCTAAGAAGATTGAGAGCAAAGAAGGGAAAATGAATAAATAAGGGAAGACACGACGGAAGAATTCTGACAATATTGGGTTCAAAGAAAAAAATATTAACATTGGTTAGATTGGCAATTGTGATCGTTTGTGGCGTTTGTGAACTTTAAAGTTTTTAAAACTTTAAAATAGTACGGAAAGTTTCTTCCACCTGTCTGAAACCATTGCTTAACCTTTAAAGTATGGAGACCTTTCTGTAGTATTGTAAGTAAAACTTATGTTCTTTGCTACCCAGGAGAAACTTTAAAGTTCTTTTACTACTTGTTTTGCATCAGAATTACTGCAAAGTTCCAGTTACTATGAAAGTGACGATAACTTCTATTAGGTAATTTAAACCAATATGGTTGCTGTGTGCAAACATTCCTGGCGCTGTAAAATCACCATTTGACAGACTATTGAATTACCAAATAAATTAGCTTAATCGATCCCAAAAACACAATTTGATTGGTAGTTGAATTGCCTAATAGAGCCATATCTGCTGTTGGTTAGTTTCGAATTTGGAGGTTAATTGTGTTTTTGCACTGGTTGTAGTTGGGGACAATTCAAAATATTATGTTGGTCCCAATACAAAATATTATGTTGGTCCCATTTACAGGGAACAAGGGTGAAGTATATTCCACGTTTTTCTTTGGTTGCCACAACCTTAAAATATGCCATACCTAATTATAGTTAAATGTGCAGGTAAACTTAAACGTTCTTAAAGTTGCAATGGGAACTTTGCAGTGATATTAGGAACTAGAAAGTGGGTACAAAAACGTTAACGTCGTTTTATAGTGAAAGTCACTTGGGAGTTCCAGAATTTTTTAGCTTATTTTATAGTTTGCGGTAACAACAACCTTGAAGTAGAATTTGTTTAGTTCCCGTTACTGGTAATTAAGTGACACAAAGTTTAGACACGCATTTTACAGTGAATACTACCATAAGGTGTTTTTTTGAAAACTACTGCATATTTTCTTGTAAAATATTGGAGGCTATTAATCAATTTGCAATTTGTTATAATTGTTAATAGATGTTTTACGATAACCTCAATAAAAGTAACAAATTGTGCCTTGGGAATAATATAAAAATGGTTTCTATCAGCTCACAAGTATTTTGTTTCTGTTCCATCTGTTATGTCTAAGTCGGCTGCAGCCGCACTTAGGGCCTACGTAATAATAATAATCGCCCCCTCCCTCCCGCACAAGCTTATAGCTTCTGGGGCCTGGTTTCCAGGCTATGGGTTGTAGCAATTATTATTATTATTATTTGTCATATTTTATTACATCTTTTATTAAAAAATCTATTTTTCGATCTATCAGAATCACATTTTACAGAAAAGTTGCAATGGTTTTTTATACTTTTGGTGTACTGGAATGACAAAATAACCAAACACTTCATCTCTCTATGTATTATTAAGTACGTATTACAAATAAAGTAGTAATTCCTTTTGTGACACGATTGCAGCATTATTGCAGAAAACAGTGCCGGATTCAGAGAATTATTTGGGGGTGGGGGAGAATTTTTTGAAAATAATTGTTTTAAATAAATAATAACTAAACAACCATTATTTGTTTTTATCCTATGTATATTTATTTATAAATGTTATATATTGCACAATATTTAATAAACATTAGATACTTTTACATTCAAAATTTATTTAACTATAATACTATATAAAAATTTGGGAGGGAATTATCCCATTCTCCCCCCCGTGGATCCGCGTCTGACAGAAAAGGATATATATGAGTAGAATTCTTTTAAGTTGCAAGAGAAAGAGAGCGCGACCACTCGACACGATGTGTCGATGAGAAAATAAGTTCCACGAAAGCCTAACCTACGTAGCCTAAGCCTAATCAAAACGTAGCTGGAGCCGAAAGTTCCAGAGGTCACTGCCAATCTGCTATCCAAGAACTGTTCCCGGCACATAATAAACCCGTAGCAATTACGTGCTTGCGACTATATAGTGGCAAAAACTTAATAGTTCCACCGGTAGTTGCTAGTACGTAGAGCGATGACTAAAAATGCTGCTTGGGTTTGTAGCTCTTGAATAATATTCGTTTGCCCACCCTTGGACATTTACCAAAAAGTAATATTTTTCGGAGATCGTTTTGTTTGCTCTCCCCCTTTTTCGAATTTTAATATTTTATTTTGTCGATTGTTTGTTCATTTCTCTCCCATTAATTAGATTCGTTTGCCCAAATTTAAATGTAAAGTTACAGTAAATATAAATATAGTCTCCCAATTTCCAAGGTTCAATTTATTTTTTTACCGGCCATTTTTACCCAACGTAAGCATACGTTTGCCGATCAATTAAATTCAAAGATGGCGAAAAGAAATATTTATCTGGATACGCGAATGATGCGCAAACGATATAATGGTATAAGAATTCAAAATTTTTAAACTTGAGGAGGGGGATATCAAAGTTGATCCCCTAGATTTATTCTTTAAATAATGTTCCTATGGGTGAGCAAACGAAACTTGGTTTTATTTGAGACGGTGCTGAGAGAGTGTAGAGACTGTGACTCTATTCATGGCTGAATCAATCTCCCAGTTGCAGATCAAGGCTGGACTCGAGTGCCAAGGGACTAGTTGGGTCTGTTAAGTCTTAGACCAAGCCTTGCTCAATTTAGGATGGACTCGATCGTTGATAATTGGAAGGAACCTTCTAGGTGGACTCCTACGGGTGAGCACATTAAAAGTTTCGACACTAGCCTGTAGAGCTAGTAGAAGTTGGATAGCACTCACATAATAGAGTGACGCGCTAATTGAGCGTACCTTAATTTTTCGCCTAAACGGTGGCCGTGACAAACAGAAAGGCAGATGTGTCATGTAAATCCATAACTTACATATTGGCTTTGTGTGAAGTAATGATTAATAAAATAATAGAAAAATATAGTTTTTTTTCATATTATTACAGTAGGGTTTGATTAATAGTTTTAACCACCCATTTTAATAATATTCTACCGTTTCCCGTTAAAATGCTAATTCTTTCAAAGAAATTAAACAATTCCTAAAATTATATTACCGATTTCAACAAATAAAACCTTAAATTTCGTGCTCAACGAATTGTAAACGCTCGTAAACAATAATTTGCTACTACTACTAGTTTTACATTTTTCATATAGCTAATATAAAATCCACCGTTCCGTTTGGTTTTTAATAAATGTCTGTTTTCAAATTACTTAGTTTTGCAGTTATAAGAAACGTCTCTTGATAAATAAGGATAAAGAGTAGAAAAAGGAAAACTGTATACATATATATTTATATATCTATTACGCTACAAGTTACGTAGAGGTGGTATGTACTGGTTTCAGAATTAGCCATAAAAGCCATGAAATATGAAACTAACAACGTTTTGTGGTAAGCGATGTGTTGCACGGAACCCACAGTTAAATGATGAGGCTGTTTAACCTTACAGTTGCTATTTTGTCCGTCCGCGGATGGATATTTAACTGGTCGTTGTACTTGGATCAACCTTGAAAAATAACATAATATTTTTAGTAGCTGATTTTTCTACATTACGTTGCCCTGGTGCAAATTTAATGAGACTTTAGGAAACGAGTTTTGTTGAACAATGATGTCGATCTAATTTTGATTCTCTTTTGTTTTTGCAGATAGCGGTTGTACTTAACATTCATCAACATCATCGTTTTGGTCGCCACTGGGTTTTTTCCCTCTAAAAGGTAAGTTGAGTTAACTCTTTTAATAATAGGACTTATTTTGTCTGTAATCCACAAAATGTTACTGAAGAGCATAGAGTTCAATATTCAGAGTCATTTCATCCTCATTTGGAATCATCAACATGGCATACTTGATTCTGGAAATCCATGCACTTCATTTTTGTGTGAAAACATGACATCTATTAGTCACCAATGACACTAATTCATAGCAACCAAATTCTTGACTAACAAGAAACTTCGCTTTTGCTTAGAATAAAGAAAAGATTTGTCGTCTTTCTTTGGCTATTTAGATAATTCCCGTGTAATAGCAATCAATTGTGTGTTGGTAAAATCATCTGTAATCACTTGTCAGAACTGGATCAACTTCAAGCCATAAAACATCTCTCTGAAACACCAGGTCTATTTGTCACGGATATTGCACGTATAATTGTGAATAAATCATGCGTTTTTACGACACAGCCATGTATGGAGAGTCGTCGTAAATATTGCATTGTTTACCTGTATCCACATCTGTGCCATGTTGTGTGTGTGTTGAATGGACGAAATTTTGAATCGAATTTCATAATTACTTAATATTCTCAAAACATTATAATGTATGTTTTTACGGGCGTATAAAATCCGCGTTTTGAAATACTCTCGGATTGGACACATTAAATGCTTGTTACAAAATTTTTGATAATCGCTCACCAACCACTACGCTTTCTTTTTTCCTGATCATTACATCTACGATACAGACATATTTGCGAAAGGTATTAAGGTGTGGAATTATTATAAAGAAGGGAAAGGTCAAACTCATAAGTAATTGTCAAAATTCCGATTATGTTGACCTTCTTGTTGTAGTTACATGTAGAAAACCAAAAACGGTTTATTGTGTTATGCAGAGATTAAGATAGTGTCCATTGCCTTTGTCATATTATTAATCCATAAGATTTACAATTATTATTCCTTGTATTGTTTTCGAAGTTTTACAGTTCCATAGTTAAAATTTCATCCTTTTCTCAGATATTTATTTAAATATTGGATGCTTTTGCTATACAGAGTGGCTCGTTTGTTATGGCCCCAAACCTTATCTCGAAAACTATAAATTTTGTGAAAAGAATTTTTATATAAAAGATGTTTCTATTAAAATAATTTACAATTTTTAGTAATGCAATATTTGTTTCATCGTCATATAGAGGGTGACGAAATAAAGTTAATTCTTTTTCAATATTACATCTTGTATATAATATGATATTTTCGAGTATCGCTCTTGACGACTATTATAACTCTAGAAGTAACATGGGCATGTGACACACAGTTTCGGACTTACGAGACGGTCACTATTAAAATGACGCTAGCAAAAGATGCTGATCAGTGTTTTGAGTTCTTATTTGCGCCAAAAAGATTGTGTATTTTTGGGATTTAAGTGTCTAATATTGAAATTTAAACATTGTTACATGTCTTGCTAAACTTCGAAAATCATAGATTTTTTTTTGTGTTTTTTTGATAAAACATACTATACATTTTCAAATTCTTGAAATGTACTATCGAAGACGAATCCAACGATATATAACAATAAGGATCTACAGTAAACTCTTTTGAAGTTATTGTTTCTTTTGTTTCCTTTTCTCATTTTATTTACAACATAATAGCCCAAAGCCCGACCACGAAGGCCATTTGGTTCTCTGCACATCTACAGACCGCCAGTAACAACATACAAAAGGTCTCGTGTTAATACCACATCAAAATGCAAGGATAAGAGCCCAAACACAAAACATACAGGAGAACATGATTTTTATCTAGTATAGTTCTCGAAACTTGGCAACACTGTGTAACATCTTAATATTAGACATCTAACTCTCAAAATAGATAACTTTGTTAAGTCAATTTGAATATTGATCGTTTATTAAAGATGAAGACTATAAGTTTGAAAGGGTGTGTTATAGACCTTTATTCCTTATGTAGTTATAATTATTTTTAAGAGCGCTTTTCGAAGATGTAAAAATATACAGGATGTCTTAATTAAAAAATGAACTTTACTTCATCATCCTATAACCATACAAAATTATGGCATTACTAAAAATTGTAGATCATTTTAATAAAAACAGTTTTTACAAAAGTTATTTTCACAAAATTTAATAGTTTCTAAGATAAGGTATATGCTTATAATAAATGGGCCACCCTGTAGAAGCTTGAAACATTGGAAGATCAAAACACTAAAATCTCTCTCTACTGAATATAGAGGCAAGTAATTCCGCATAGTTGTAATCCATAACTATACCGGTTTCATAACCTTTTTGTATACGGTAAGTTTATTTGTTAAGGACAACGAGGATCTCCGACTTAGCATCCGGTGCATTTTGGTAAACTGAAGTGCGCACCACTTGTCTACATATACAGGGTGTAACTGCATAACTAGAAACCTCGTAATGGGGGGTAGTTGTAATGATTTATTTAGAACATATTTTCCTTATCAACATGTGGTCGCTTCCTGCGAGTTTTCGAGAAAATGCATTTTAAAGTTTAAGTACGCCTACTGTACTCACATTACATTAAAAATACGAAACAAGCAAAAAAGCATCTTTTTTTTATGAAATAAATAAAGATTAGTAAAAGTTTCACAGTTTTATTAAAATACAACCTGACAATATTGTTTCGACAGCTAGGCTGTCATTATCAAAGATAATATAATTATAAACAAACACGTCGCTAAGGTAGATACAAAAATAGGTAACTAGATAAAATAATAATAATCAGAATTAAATATCTAATACTTCCAGTAACGGAGAATTACTGAGCTCAAGTTGTTCATTCATTAAAGGTACCCTGAGTTTGTGTTTGTATATCTCAAAGGCTTCTAAAATGTCTAATTTGCGTTTGTTATTACAAAAATGTAGGAATTTAATATTATTTTGAGGAGTCATTGTGTGATTTTGTTCTAAAAGGTGTTTGGCGTAATTCGATTTTTCAGGATGTTTATTTTTGTAATGACGTACGTGTTCTTTATATCTTATGTCAAAATTTCGAAGTGTTTGCCCAATATATACCGAACTACAAAACGAACAATTTAAACGGTAAATGCCCGATTTCATGATATTATGTGTTCTGTCTTTAGCATTAAATAAAAATGAAAAAGTGTTAGTGTTGGTTTTAAATGTTATTTTATAATTGTTGGTTTTTCTTAGTATATGTGCAATTTTTTCCGATATTTTGCCAAATTATGGTATAGATATGTAATTTGTGTCTTCTGCTTGATTGTCAATGGGATATATTCTTTTGATAGCTAACCTATAAACTTTTTGTTTAATTAAAGTGTCAATCATGTTCGGATTGTAATGATTTGCATGTGCTAATTGTTTAATGGTTGATATCTCTTTGCTAAAATCTGATTTTGTTAGTGGAATAGTTAAAGCTCTGTGTACTAATGATTTGTAGGCTGCTATTTTATGTGTGTTATGGTGACAAGAGTCATTTGGTATTGTTATGTCTGTTTGTGTTGGTTTTCTGTATATGGAAAATTCAAATAGATTGTCTGCGTTAATCTTGATATTTAAGTCTAGAAAGTTTATAGTCCTGTTTTGTTCTGTTTCTAGTGTAAATTTTATGTTAGGGTGGATACTGTTAATAAGAATTAAAAATTCATTGATAACCTCAAAAGAACTGTCAAAACAAGCTAAAATGTCATCAACATAACGAAACCAGAAGATAAGGTGTTTAGAGAGGTTTAATTCAAATATTCGATCTTCAAACTTGTCCATAAATATGTTAGCTAATAGAGGACTTAGAGAATTACCCATAGGTAAACCATCCTTTTGTAAATAAATTATGTTATTAAAAGTGAAATAATTTTGACTTATACAAAGGTCAAATAATTGAATTAACTCTAACCTTTTAACTAATTCTATATTACTATTGATCAAGAAACTATCTAATAAAGGAATACATTCTTGTGGGGGTATTCTGGAGAACATATTGCAAATATCAAAACTAACAAGTTTTGAATGTGGTGTAAGATGTATGTTTTGCAGCTTATCTACTAATTCTAATGAATTTCTAACAGAGTATTTCGATTTGTAACCTATCGTGTTAATAATCTGGTTCAGTTTTTTGGATAAAATGTGATTAGATGCATTGATGTATGATACAACTGGTCTTATTGGCATATTTTGTTTATGTATTTTGACTAGTCCATATAGTTTAGGTGGTTGTGGGTTTTTATTAATGATTTGTTGCTTTTCTAATTCTGAAAAGCAGATATTGCAGTTTTCTAAACTTTGTTTTATTTCTTTTTGGAATTTTGTGGTTGGGTTTTTGTTTAAAGTTTCTAAATTTTCTTTATTAATAAATTCATTAACTTTTTGTATGTAAATATCTTTTGAAAGAATTACCAAAGTGTTACCCTATCTGCTTTAACAGAAATTAGATTTTTCTCTGTGATTTTGTGTTTTATAGATTGAAGAAGTGATAATTATGTTAGATGTGTTGTACATTGTGTCCTATTTCAAAGACATCTCTTTCAACAAATTCGAAATTTGGAATATTGTCAGGTTGTATTTTAATAAAACTGTGAAACTTTTACTAATCTTTATTTATTTCATGATTATGGAGTTCCACAAAGTGAGGCTGGAAACAATAAACAACCTTTTTTTAAATTAATAATAAAAAAAAATTTAAATTTAAAATGCGATTTTCTTGAAAACTCGCAGGAAGCGACCACATGTTGTTAAGAAAAATATGTTCTAAATTATTACAGGAACTACCCCCCATTACGAGGTTTCTAGTTATATTAGTTACACCCTGTATACAGGCTATACACTCCTAGTTATTTTGTACTATCTTGTTTAAGCAGTTGTTTACGATCTTAACGGGCTGGGGAGGGGGGTGTTCCACATCACAGTGAATGCTACATGAGTAGCCCTTCTCATTGGTTTTTTTTTCTCACGTGTTAAAGCAGATCATTAAAAGACCTTTGGACTTTTGATTGATTTGATGTTGTAGCAGGATCATCACTAGTCGCTGATAGCGTTATATCATCGGCGAATGTGACAATGGTTGCGAATGTTGCTGCTGATACCTTGGCAGTATATATCTTGGTTAAAGCACTGAACCAAGGACACTACTGGGGTATTCCAGACTGTATTTTCCTTAGCGATCATTCCTTCCTTGGCAGGTAAGATTTAAATATTTCATAGCAGGTGTAGGATATTCTGAATTTTAGTTTATACATCAGGTCTTGATCTTGATGCCAAACCAAGGTTTGCACCTTTGCAAGCCTTTGACAAGTTTTGCGATATTCAAAAAGGCAGTGGAACAGTATTTCCTGCTCTCAAAGGTATTGTTTATGATTTCTGCGAGACGGCGAATTTGCTTTATGCTCGAGTTCTGTTGGGTACAGAAGTCAAACTGGTGCTCAGGAATTGTACCGAGCTTATCAAGTATAGCCAGGAATCTAGTTAGAAATATCTTCTCAATCAACTTCTACATAATTAGTAAGAGTCTAATTAGTCTACAAGAATTTTCATACATCATCGGCAGCATTGCCAGGTTTAGCAGTGATAACGATTTGAGTAACCTTCCATTGCGATGGAAAGTAGCTAGTCCTTAAGATGACATTGGTTACGTATGTATGGGAGTTCTTTTACTATTTTGCCGGCGAATAGGTCAAAACTAGATGCGTGTTTTTGGTTTAGATTCCTTAGAGTGATGGTTTTGATTGCCCATATTTTAAGAGGTTTGATTGGTAACGACATGGTGTGGAGTATCCAGATAAGCTCATATTATCCCATTCTCTTCAGAGGTATTTATTAGGGTTTCACAAGTGATTCTTTGTTACTTTCAGTAGAAAATACTCTGTGGCTTCGGTTGGGGTCAAAGTATCTTTGAATAATTTGGTTTTTTCATTGTGAAGTACACTCTAAAAAATTCCCCTTGAAGTTGCCTCCATTTCTTGGGGTAAATTTACTTCAAAGTGTAATTTTCATAGGAAGTGGGAAATTTCAATATTATATATGCATGGCATATAATACCGAATTTGTTGAACATATGCATTCTATACGCAATTAAACAATGATTCAATAATAATTACATAGAATGTACCCTATTTTTAAATATTTATATTTATTGGACTTGACCTTATAGTGAAATTGTGCTCTAGAACAAGCACAAGCTTTTATAAAGTATGTAATTTTCCAATGTAATTTTCATAGGAAGTGGAAATTTCAATATTAGGTCAATATTAGGTAAAGTTATAACTTTACGCAGGTGTTTTAATGTTAAAATGAAATGTAAGATTGCATTGAGATCGTAATTTTAATCTGTAAATTTATTTAAAAAGGAAACATGACAATGCAAATTTAACCTAATATTGAAATTTCCCACTTCCTATGAAAATTACACTTTGAAGTAAATTTACCCCAAGAAATGGAGGCAACTTCAAGGGGAATTTTTTAGAGTGTAGCTCTTTCAAATTGTCGTTCGAGCTGTCGTCGTTTCTTGATGCTAATTAATTCCCAACTCAGGGTTATCAATGTCGGGGAATCGTCCAGTTGGGTTTTCCAGAGGTTTTCAAGTGTCTTGAAAGATTGACGAACCATTTCTACAGTAGCGTTTTAATTTACGAGTCTTGCACACAACGAGATGGTTTTAGGTTAATGAATATTGAACCAGGCGTGTTGGTCATCAATTACTGCTATTTAAAAGGCCCAAAATAAATACAGAAGGTAATTTTGAAAATTTGTATTATCTATGTTCATCTTCCCTTTCGAATAAAACGGCGCTGTTACAAAGAAAAAATCGTAACCGACACCCAGATAATGATGCAATTGGTTTTCTATTGAGCGACGCAACACATGAAACAGCAACAAATTTTGGACCACCCTGTGTAAACCGGTGATACGAAGACGAAACGAAAAACTAATTTGGACACTTTTTGATGTCTTCTATCCAGCGAAGTTTAAAGATTTGATCTAACTGTCATCCAGCTCTCTTGCCACTTGTTATGTTTTTTGTTTCTAATTTTCTCGTAACACTTTCTTTATTTGAGACCTACGGCATAATGTAGCCCATCTACCAATGCATTTTCTGGTATAATAATAATAATTGCTACAACCGATCATCTGTGAATCAGGCCCCAGAAGTTATGAAGCTTGTGCGGGAGGGAGGGAGGTGATTATTATCATTACGCAGGCCCAGCGTGCGGCTGCAGCCGACTTACAGAAGAAACAGCTCAAATCCCACATTTGTGTCACTGCTAAGGAAGAACTACAGAAAACCTTAACCAGATTTGCTGGTACTAGTAGTCGAACCTGGGCCGCTTGGGTGAATGTCCAGCACGCTAGACAATACACCACCAAGGCTGTGAATTGCTTCAATTGATTTTGTATTACTAATTAGACGTACTGCAGGCAATCAAAAGTAATCTCACTCCCATGTCCACACCTACTGTTTTACAAGGTCGAAGAATTTCTACAGAATTGACTGTGTCACGGAAAGTATAGTTAATAAATCCAATTTTCAATCATCTGCGTTCAATTGTTTTGTGCTTTTTTATCTTCTTTTTCTGAGAGTGACATGCTCTCTTGCAGAGCGTTGGCGTTTTCCTCCTGTACTTTGGTTGTCTGTGACCATCACAAGTATAGGGGACCTACAGTTTAATGTGAACTCCGAATCACCCCAAGTACGTAGAACTTGTGTTTTCTATTCATTTCAGAGGAATTTCCTGGGCAAAGTATACCTCGATGGTTTACCATTGCCTTCCGAGGGAGAAGCGATTTCTAAAAATCCGGTGAAATATTGGCCGGGCACAACTAACGGAACACATTTCCAATTTCAAATTGTTAAACAGACATGGGTATTATGAATGGGGTACATATTTAAAAAGAGATTGGAAATGTTCTTGGACGCCATTGAATTGAGTTTTAAATAATTCAATTACAAATTATTAAATCATCAATAGAGTACAGTAGCGCTAATTACAAACGTAGATTCTTGAATCCAGAAGAGAGGCAAAGTAACATCCATTATTATTGCAACTAAGCAGAATAAAAGAAACAACACGTAATTTTTTCATTTATTTCACTTCACACAATTAAATTGTATACAAAAACTAGCCCTTGAAATAGATTGAGTCTATTCTAAACTCGTCCGCTAATTTAATTGTGTGTATTTCCTTAGATTTTACAGTGTATTTCCGTCATTTAACGTCTCTCTAGTTTTCTTATCGTCTCTTCAGTTTTCTTTTAAATTAGTTAAAAAGTAAATCGGTTTTCTCTAAAGAAGACATTATTAAATTTATGAATCAATTCAATTTTACTTTACACGAGAATTAATTCAATCACACTTTCAATTGTACATGGAAATAATTACTTTAGAAAAACAATATAAGAGGTATATTACCAGTATTTTGTGTTGATGAAGCACAAATTGTGGTATTTTCAGATATAAATCATTACAAGATCATTAAAAAAACTAACAGAAAACTAGAATTTGATGAGTTCAGTATGAAAATTAAAGTGTGTTTCGTGACAACAAATACATAAATGGATGTTGACGCTTTACTTTGTTACTACTAAATGGGATCCGATCTATGCTATAGAATAACTTGAAAATTACTTTACCAACCGGGAACAACAGAAGTCGTTACAAATATGACCACTCGTGAAAAAGGTTTCGTTATCTGACTTGAGCATTCAGACATGATCTATACTGTAAGAGACGGTATCGTATCTCAAAATACGCGAAACACTGGTATTCACAAGGCCGGCCTCCAACTATTATGCGGGGAACTACTACTTCTATTCCAGTCGCTTAAAAGCGCGAAAGAGAAAGATTATAGTGGGTAATCATATTTTAATAAGGGGATGCGTAAGGACTGTAGGGAATATTCAATTATACACAAAAATTGAAAGTATTTGTATTAAAGAATTTTAATAGATCTTATATTTATTTTATTCTGATTCCATACTTGGGCGGTCATTTTTTGTACAGCAGCTTTCTACCAAATTGTACAACATTCTTTTCGTTCTTTAATAAATAAGCAATTACTAGGCTTCCTTTCTGTCCTATTATCTTGACAAAAAATATGTTGTAAAAAGATAAATAATATTATATTTTATGCTGCTTCCCTGGATTTTGATTTTTCCTAACTATTAATTTTCTCAGCAAGAATAAGCAATTATAATTTTCTAACAATCTTTTGATAACTTTTTATAACACGCTTGTTTTAACAGAAATAGTGTGTAGGCTAAAAGTATGCTTCGTAATACATTAATTTAGTGATTCTCACGTTATATGATTTTGCAGACAAATTAGACAGTGGCGTGCAATCAACGCCTTGTTGATGAAAAGATGCTATCGCAATAATTTGGCCTGAGCAACGAAATTACTTGTACGTGTCTTGGTCTACGCCAGATTAGAGCACCATCATAATATATCGTGGTGTGTGTATGTGTGTTGTATATACCAGCTCAACTCATAAAGTTGTGGGGGTCGGGATGGTAATAACACATATCAATTTAGCGTCGCTATAAAATGTTCTGGATGAACGCATTACGCAGATCTGCAGATTGCATCGTTAAAACGGAAATCGATGTTGGTAGGTGTACATCATCAACTACCGCTACTATCTACTCTATACCCCGCTGCTGTAGCTGTAGCTGCTGCCGTTTATATACTAAGATCAATCTCACATTTGATGTATAGAACAGCAGCTCGGTTCGTTCCATCGACCACAATTAACTACACCCCTTCCTACCACCCAATATCGGAGCCCATCACTGTGGCGTGATTACGCTCTGTTGTCTTGAGCAAATTGATTACAGCTCAAATTAAAGTTTTTGCCGTCGATGATTAAACATAGATGCTCGGATAGCTGTAATAGCGTTTTAATTAGAAACTGCCCATGACAATACACCCAAGTGTTTAGCCATCAGATGCAGCGCATTTACAAAAACAACTCGCACACGTATATGCATACACACATACGCTGACTATTTTAAAGTATGCTGTATACGCTCTGCCTCGAAGATATATTTACCGCTACAGGTAAATAATTATTTTTTTAATATCCTAATTAAGCAGGAAGGGATATAAATCAATCCCTCCGTTTTCCATAATAATGAACGCGGAATGCAACGAGCGCGAGCTCGATGATATATGTGCTAACAGCGAAGCTCCGTTCGTTATAATCACATATTGGCAATTAGTTAGGGGACTAAATTGACCACCATCATTATACTTAGGTGATTTATTTTAAGCGATTCGACACGCGTTAAATTAGGAACTGGTTGATTGAAGCCTTATACTATATGTAGCTCCCCCTCCCCCTTCCGCCACCACAACCTTCACTATGACCGCAACCAATTTTTTCAATTTTAATAAACTAATTTTCATGGGTTAACTAGTTATCATTTTTTAAATTGAAAATAATATTGTTTGCAATAGCAGAGCTATCGGGAATGTTTTCCTCCTGTTGAACAAAACTAATAGTGGTTAATTAAAAATATGGTTTTAGCTCAAAAGCAAATATATTTCGAAAAACTTCATAAAATTAATTTCCACCTACGATGAAATGCATTAGTGCAATCGATATGCACACAGAAAATAAGCAGCAATTCATTTCCAGCAATTGGATCGGGCAGGGCTAAATTGGACAGAAGGAGTGATAATCAATACCAACAATAGGATTTCCCTTTTTACGAGTTTGATGTATCAAAAAGTTTATCGAAATAAAAACGGAACTTTAGATATGTTTCATTCTCTTTATTAAAATTACTTCTCTTTCTTTTGTCTGCAGATCGCGTGCAATCGCATGATTGTACCTGCCGATTCTTCCTACCACCAGTTGTTTCACAACAAGCTTCAAGTATGAATTAGATAGCAACGGTTCTTACCTTTTGATTATGTACCTTGCTTAGCTGTAAATCGACTTAAATTGACTAACTTTTGAGGAAGAGGTATTATTCATGAAAAGATAGTACTTGATAGGATCAAAATACACAATGAACTGTAAATCAAAATCGAGATTCTATCTAAGCCTCGTTTGTAGCATTTAATATATTCTTTGGTATAAAGATGTTATCAAAAATGTTGCATAGTTTTTTTTCCTATTTAAACATGGGGACTACCCCGGCCTTTTAAATAGGACTTTTAAATCATAAGGGTCCGCTCTCAAAATCTGGATTCAGTATTTATTGTAATGTATTACATACGAAATAGAGGATATATATTTATGAAAATGAAAACTTAAATTTCAACTTTTACACACAAACAAGCCTGTTTTACACAAGGGCAGTTCCAAACTAAGCATTTAAGGGAGGTTAGTTTTTCAGTATGATAGGCGCTACTACACTATTCGAAGCTGTAATCAATAAAAGTCACAAAACATTTTGTCTTTAATTTGGGGGGTGGGGGGGAGGGAATTAATTTATGTAAATATTGCTCGCGAAAACATGGTTACTTTTTACTAGTTGCATGGCCTAACTAGATTCAGGTTTTTGTCAGAATTTAATAAAGTTTGGTATCTAGCGGTGCTTGAGGTGACTAAAACTGAATCTAATGCTAAACATTCAAAAGCCAAAATAGCAGAACCAATATAGCGGCGGAATTTGAGAAAAATCACTGTATGTGACTCTACTCTAAGAAAGCGTACTATAAAGTGGAGGTGAGATCGGAAAAAAGAAAAGCAACACGATAACAATACCGACTATACTCTCTGGGAAGCCACAAAGAGATTAAAAAGGCCTGTTATGCAGATCCCGTCAATAAAAGAAGAAAATGGAACAAAAGGCATAGTCAGAACTGAGAAAAATTGAAGCTGGGGTACCACAGGAAAGTGTACTAGGACCGGTTCTGTACCTGCCGTACACTAGTGATATTCTCATACTAGAAAACACCTTGCCTACTTTTGCTGATGATACAGATGATAATTTTATCTGTGAGGAAACCCATTGAAGACTAAGCCACGAGAGATTTACAGATACTTGCCAACCAAATTAATAATACGACAAAAAGATTATGCGAATAAAATTAAATGAAAATAAATCAGTGTATATAAATTTTACTAATAAAAAGATTCAATTTATACTAGTGAGTATCAACAACAACCAAATTCCTTACTCAAATACAACAAAATGCTTGAGTATGACACTAGACACGAAGCTCCGCTGGAAAGCACGCATATATATATATATATATATATATATATATATATATATATATATATATATATATATATATATATATATATATATATATATATATATATATATATATATATATATATATATATATATATATATATATATATATATATATATATATATATATATATATATATATATATATATATATATATATATATATATAAATTAATGATGATTTCGACCGATATAATGTAATTATAATTGCAATTATTATTGGGACTTGCGGTCTCTACTTAATAAAAAGCCTCTTTGTTTTTTACGCCAAGCTTTCGCAATAGTTCATTGCTTCGTCAGGGCACTAGGTATAATAAAAGATACATCAAAATACATATGCATTATTCTAAATTATATGTATACTTACAAAACGTGAGTAAAGTATTTGCTGTAGTTAAATATATCTAATCAAAAGTATAATCTAAAATCTTTCTCTATTCACACAGTTCTTATATATTTAAAAAGTTGATAATATAAGCTAAAATTATTTGTCATATATGATATAGGATGGTAATTGTATCTGACAAAAAGTAGACAATGAAAACAACCCTATTTTTTACCTACTACATAGTTATATTAACAAAAGAGTTTAAATTATTAGTTACGTTAGTGTTATTAATTTTGTGAATTTTTAAAATATACGCATCAACTGTACTAAGACTTTTAACATCAGTTTTAAAGTTTAATGTGTTAGGTTCATTGATAATATGAGTCATTTCAAGAAAAAGTCTATTTTTATAATTTGTTTCTATATCTAGAATTTTTATATTTTTAAAATCAATGACATGGTTAAAAGTTTTTGAATGTATAGCTAAAGCGCATGAATCTTTTCCGAGTTTGCAATCACTTCTGTGTTGTGTAACTCTTGAGCGTAGCCATTGAGATGTTTGGCCGATGTAGACTTGATTACATTCACCACAAGGGATGGATTTAGCTTTAGCTATACATTCAAAAACTTTTAACCATGTCATTGATTTTAAAAATATAAAAATTCTAGATATAGAAACAAATTATAAAAATAGACTTTTTCTTGAAATGACTCATATTATCAATGAACCTAACACATTAAACTTTAAAACTGATGTTAAAAGTCTTAGTACAGTTTATGCGTATATTTTAAAAATTCACAAAATTAATAACACTAACGTAACTAATAATTTAAACTCTTTTGTTAATATAACTATGTAGTAGGTAAAAAATAGGGTTGTTTTCATTGTCTACTTTTTGTCAGATACAATTACCATCCTATATCATATATGACAAATAATTTTAGCTTATATTATCAACTTTTTAAATATATAAGAACTGTGTGAATAGAGAAAGATTTTAGATTATACTTTTGATTAGATATATTTAACTACAGAAAATACTTTACTCACGTTTTGTAAGTATACATATAATTTAGAATAATGCATATGTATTTTGATGTATCTTTTATGATACCTAGTGCCCTGACGAAGCAATGAACTATTGCGAAAGCTTGGCGTAAAAAACAAAGAGGCTTTTTATTAAGTAGAGACCGCAAGTCCCAATAATAATTGCAATTATAAATATATATATATATATATATATATATATAAGAAAATGTTCTGGTTGCTAGGAACATAATCCACCCTGCCACTACATAACAAACATCTACCATATAAGCAAGTATTGAAACCCGTCTAGACTTATGGTATCCAACTATGGAGCTGTACCAAGTACACCAATATCAACAAATAAGGTATTAAGAAGTACCGTTGGTGATGCTTGGTATGCCAGAAACAGAGATCGCCATCGGGACCTGGGCATGGAAACTGTGGCCCACACTAGTAAGAAATTTGCTCGGAAACGCGAAAATCGGCTCCACCAGCATGGGAACGTCGAGGCACTCCAGCTCCTTGACAGCACAGTCCTAAAAATAAGATCCAAGACGACGACACCGTTTGAGTTAGTTTAAAGTGCTAATGTAAACGCAGAAAATAGTGTAGTGCGCGAGAAATCTAGCTAGTGTGGTGAAATTATTAACGTCGCGTCAAAGCGCATCTAAACGCTAGTATCAGGTTCTATTAGGGCCGTACGTAAATTTGCGAGTTTCACCCCCTCCTACCGCGGACCGCCGTAACTTCGAGCACTGTTGTTATGTAAGAAGTACATACATAAATTGATTTCATAGATTTTTGCTGGTTTAAGCAGCCTATGATATGGATATATAAGTATAGCCTGTGGAACCTGATACTATACACCTTAGGATAGGAATGGACAAATTTTTTGATATTTCAGGTCGTATGCGTTTAAAACAATTTACAGGTTATATATTTCTTTAAATGGCTTATAGTGACCCTCAAATTGTTACCGGTAAAATGTTCTTAAGCATTTGTATCTTCAATAATTACAATCGAAATTCTTTTGAAAAGAAATCAGTTCATCGCTTCAAGTAATCAACCTTTTGATTAGATCGGATTTTAAAATAAAGATGTCAATAAAGAAAAGCAATACTAAGTTTCTTCACCAATAAGAATCATAAGTTCTAACTTCATATGAAAAACTGAAGTATTGGTCTTGCAGCCTGTGCTTATAAGTTATGCTAATCTAACCTGAAATTAGATGAACATAGGATTTTTCTAGACTTGTGATAAAGATTTTAAAATGGTAAGAGGTATAGGTCTTTTAAAAAATACGTGTATTATCTAAATCAAAAATACACGATATAAACTGTTACGTTGCATTCTAACAAAACCAAAAATAACGATACATTTTAGTAAACGGAAAAGAAGCAATTTGTTCCGGTCCAGACCCTTGACCGAAGAAAGCCAAATTTCTAAGAATTCTACTAATTTAGGGTAGATGTTTGTTTATCGGTCCAGAATTCAGTTTGTTTCAGAGTGCAGTGTAGCAAGGTCAAGAGAAGTGAATGTGTGAGCTTGTGCTTTATTATTGTGTTAAGGAAATTAATCAGTAAGTGTTGGTTTGTGTGTAATGATTCTTTGTTAGCTTTGATTTGTAATTGTGCATGATTTCGTAAGTCAGTAGGGGCAGGTTAACTGAATGATGCTGATATTAATTAATAAGATGAATTCTTGAATTGCATAAATATGTTGCGAATGGTTTTGCTTTGTCAGTTAACGAGTCCCTAGTTGGTGTCATTTATTTTGAGTGTCCGTGGGAGTGGCGACCCACCGTCGGTAGGGGTATGTTTACATACGACCTATGCGGACGGGTTCGAACTGATGGGGTAACGCTTTGCGTTACCTGGCCTTTATTTTTAGGAATATTGGCGGCGAATGGTTAGCGTCTCATTCGCATATTTTGTTCTCTGTGCACAAAGTGATGGGATAACGCTTTGCGTTTATCTGGTCCTTGTTTTAAAGAACATTGACGGTGGATGGTTGCGTCTCATTCACATTTTGTTCCTTTGTGTACGGAGGGTTGTCAGTGTCGAGCCAGGACCAACGCCAATGTAATGTTATTTTGCGTGACACCAATATTATTGTTTTTAACATGCAGTTGTATGGTGAATGTACATAGATGAGCTTACGTACAGAAACAAAAGGGTAGTTAGTGCATGAGTCAATACTTACTGAGACGTGGTCTCATTCTGTTTATCTTTTATTACAGGAACGGACCAGTCAACGCCCTAGGGAATAGCCATCCTCTTTCCCCCCTGTTTTTAAACGATTTAAACGATTTTAAGTTTATTACTCCTTATTGATAAGGTTAGCTAATTTAGTTTGTAATTTCAGTTCAATATATTTCAGTTATTTGTCTCTTTTAAATTAATTACATGTGCTTTCATGGAATAGACTTGCAAACGTTTATTTAATTATGTGTTTTATTTATTTTATTATTATTATTGGTTTATTAGTTTCTTTAATCACTAAAACCCTCCCTTCTCTCTAACAAAATTTTCAGAAGCGGGATACACCCTGGTCTGTTCCTGGAAACGTTTTTGGAATTAAAGAAAAAAAAACAAAACTAGAGTAAAAAAATGACGGGACGAAAGCGTCAATCACCTTCCTCGACTACTGCTTCCACCGCTAGTGGTGAAGCGGACTTGACTTCTGCCGCTTTACTTCAGGTCTCCCAAGTGTTGAGTGGGCTGACCGAAACTGTTAAGAATTTACAAGAAAAAGCTGGGACTTCCGCGGTATGCAAACCTCGACCTCAAACCAACGTCTCCGTACCTCCGTTTGATCCATCAGATCCAACGACGGCTGTACAAAAGTACATAAGCAACATCGAGCAAATGGCTGAAGTATATAGTTGGGACGAGCCGACGAAGATATATATGGCGACGTCGAATTTACAAGGTCTTGCTGTGGTATGGTATAATAGCCTTAAAAATCTGAACCGCTCTTGGGAAGAGTGGAAAGCTATATTCGTGGAAGAGTTCCCTGACCGACATGATTATGAAGCTCTCCTTCGAAGAATGCTCGACAGAACTAAAAGACCGGATGAATCGCTCTTAAATTACTATTATGAGAAAGTTGCTCTTATTAACGCTTGTAACCTAGCGGATGAAAACGCTGTAAGTCTTATTATAAGTGGACTTAAAAGTCCATCCATTTTACCAGCAGCCAAGTCTGGACGGTATGCGACGCCTAAGCAGCTCTTGACATTTCTCAAGGATTTACCAGAAGCTTCCATTGCTGGTGGTTCTCGCAGTCTGCTCCTTCCTAAAGTCATAAAGAAGATTCCTCACCAATCTAGGGTTGTTTGCTTCCGATGCAATCGACCTGGACATAAATCCAATAACTGTTACCAATTCAGAAGAAATGATAAGTTTCAACCCAGAAAACCCCAGAATCCAACCAATGCGTCAGTCAATTCAATACAACAGGTAACGAAATCCAAATATCATATGCATGTTTTGATAAATGGTAGTAGTGTGCCAGCATTTATAGATTTTGGTGCCACGGTAATGACACTTAATAAAGAGACAGCGGATAGATTGCAATTAAATTACGGCAATGTTGTGTTAGAAATTCAAGGCTATGGTGGATCCATTGTGAGAACGTTAGGCGTAGCGCGTCAGATTCAATTAATTGTTCAAGATATACAAAGCCATCATGATTTTTATATCGTTCCAAATTATGCCCAAACAATTCCTGCCATCATTGGGCAGCCTTTTACAGATATGCCCAACTTAGTTACTCTCAAAGATGATACAAAATTGGTTTTCCAAAAGAAGGACACTTTATTAATGTCAGGGACTTCAATTAAAAAGATTCTGTATGCCCTAGAAGACACTATAATTCCACCAAATTATGTAGGGTATGTAACATGTGTGACTGAGGGATCAGGCGATATTTATTTAGAAGAGAGCCTGAGGTTGAAAGAAGGGTGTGAAAGCGAAATCCCGAGAAGCGTTTTAACAATAGGCCCCTCCAATAGCTGTAAGGTGCCGATAAATAATTTATCAAGAAACGATCTGGTTATCCTTAAAAATGAGGTTGTAGCACGAGGACATGAATGTAAATTGGAAGACGATAGTCCTTATGACGACAATATACAATCCTTAATACCATTAACTCTCGAGGACCTAAACATTGACAAGTGCTTAAACGAAGAGCAACAACAGCATGTTCTAAAGTTAATTAACAGCTACCGTAAATGTTTTGCCACGTCACTGAAGGAAATTGGATGTATCGGTAACGCGGAAATGAAGATTACCTTAACCTCCAACAACATCATTAAGTATAGGCCCTACAGATTACCTTTCTCCGAGAGAGAGAATGTGCGAGGGATGATACAAGAAATGATTGAGGCAGATATTATTCAGGAATCTAATTCAGATTACGCCTCCCCAATCCTCTTAGTCTCTAAGCCCAACGGAGGGAAAAGATTATGTGTCGACTACAGAAAATTAAATTCCATCACGCAAAAAGATCGACATCCTCTCCCGCTCATAGATGATCAACTTGACCGGCTAGGAAACCACAACTTTTATTCTACTCTGGACCTGTTTTCTGGTTATTACCAGGTACCTGTTGAAGACAGCTCCAGATCAAAGACAGCATTTGTGACCAGCGAAGGTCAATACGAGTTCAAAAGAATGCCCTTTGGGCTCACCAATGCCCCCAGTGTATTTCAAAGAGTGATGAATAAAGTTCTGGGTTCACTAAAAGATCATGCCGCAGTTGTCTATTTAGACGATATTTTGGTTCCATCGGTAAACTTTGAAGAAGGTTTAGAAAATCTAGAATTAGTTTTTAAGACTTTACTTGAGAACAAACTTACTTTGAATCCAGCGAAATGTCATTTCTTCAAGCAATCTGTAAATTTCCTGGGATTTGAACTGTCGAACAACGGAATAAAACCTGGCCTAGCCAAGATCAAGGCAGTGGAAGATTTTCCTGTGCCCAAGTCAGTACCACACATTAGGCAATTTCTCGGTTTAACGGGATTTTTTAGAAGATTTGTCCAAAATTATTCTTTAGTAGCTAAACCTTTGACAACTTTGCTGAAGAAAAATGTCACCTGGACATGGGCTGATAATCAACAAAAGGCATTCGAATACTTGAAAGAGAAACTTGTTACGAGGCCAGTATTGCGCATTTATGATTGTAAGGCAGACACCGAAGTGCACACAGATGCAAGTTCGATTGGTATCGCGGGTGTACTCTTGCAAAAAGACACCGAGAATGCACTACATCCTATAGCCTATTTCAGCCGAACTACCAATGAAACTGAAAGCAAGTGGCACTCATACGAACTCGAAACTTTAGCAGTGGTTGAAACCCTTAAGAGATTCCGAGTATATTTATTAGGTATACACTTTAAGGTCGTCACCGACTGCAGTGCTATCAAAAGCGCGGCGGAAAAACGTGACCTGATACCGAAAATAGCGAGGTGGTGGATTCATCTTCAAGAATTTAGTTTTGATGTGATACATCGAGCTGGTTCACAGATGGCTCACATCGACGCTCTGAGTAGAAATCCTGCTCAGCAAAGTACCAGTGAGTCCATTCCCAAGTTGAGCATATTCCGAATTGAGACTTCAGACTTAATTCTGGCAGCACAAATTACAGATGACAAACTTAAGGCAATAATAAATATTTTAAAGAAAGATAAACCTTCAGACGAGTATGAAAAAAGTATTTTTGACAAATACAAGTTGGATGACGAACGACTTTATATTAGTATAAATGGGAAAATGCTTTGGGTAGTCCCAAAAGGGATGAGAAGAGATATTGTGCGTGCCAATCATGACAACTTAGGTCACTTTGGTCTTGAGAAAACCATGAACAAACTTGTAGAAAATTACTGGTTCCCAGGAATGCGGAACTATGTAAACAAATACATTTCCTGTTGTGTAGGCTGCATATTCCACAAAGTTCCAAGAGGAAAAGGAGAAGGTTTTCTACATCCTATCAAAAAAGTAGATATACCTTTCCACACTATTCATATCGACCATCTAGGACCATTTAACAAGAGCTCCGGTGGTAAGAAATTTATCCTGGTGATCATAGAGTCATTCACCAAGTTCGCCTTCTTACACGCTACAAAAGATACGAAGACATCTCCAGTATTGAGATTTCTGAGACAGTTGATGGTTACATACGGCGTTCCAAACCGAATCATAAGTGATCGAGGGACGTGTTTTACTTCTAAAGCCTTAGCTCAATTTTGTGAAGCGAAAGGAATTAGACATATTTTGAATGCTACCAATACACCAAGAGCGAATGGACAGGTTGAACGTTATAACGCGACTATCTTGGCATCTCTGTCAGCTACTGTAGAAGAAGAAGAGCAATGGGAACTTAAACTTCCACAAATTCAATTTGCATTAAACAATACAACCAATTCGGCTACAGCTCGAACGCCAAGTGAGCTGTTAATGGGCTTTAAGCCTCGTTCAGCAGCTGATGCACCGGTAACCAACTTAGTAAAGCCAGATGTGACTATAACTGAAAACCTAGCAACAATTCGACAACAAGCCGGCGAACGCATACAAGATGTGCAGATGGCTAGTAAAGAGAGGTACGACAAAAAGAGGAGAAGTCCCAGAAACTACAACGAAGGTGACCTTGTTGTGGTAAAAAGACCAAAAACTGGCGAGGGAAGTAAGAAATTACTTCCTAACTATCGAGGTCCATTTGTGATAACAAGGAAATTACGCCATGACCGCTATATCGTTCGCGAGATTGAAGGTTCTCATCGTAGTGGTAGAGCACCCTTCAGTAGCGTCGAGGCAGTAGATCATTTGAAACCATGGAGGAATTCTGGATATTGCAGTTCTTCAGATGATGAAGAGTCAGAGGTAAGATATCTCGAATCGAACGAGGACGTTCGAAGGTCAGGTTGGCCGAACTGTTACGTTGCATTCTAACAAAACCAAAAATAACGATACATTTTAGTAAACGGAAAAGAAGCAATTTGTTCCGGTCCAGACCCTTGACCGAAGAAAGCCAAATTTCTAAGAATTCTACTAATTTAGGGTAGATGTTTGTTTATCGGTCCAGAATTCAGTTTGTTTCAGAGTGCAGTGTAGCAAGGTCAAGAGAAGTGAATGTGTGAGCTTGTGCTTTATTATTGTGTTAAGGAAATTAATCAGTAAGTGTTGGTTTGTGTGTAATGATTCTTTGTTAGCTTTGATTTGTAATTGTGCATGATTTCGTAAGTCAGTAGGGGCAGGTTAACTGAATGATGCTGATATTAATTAATAAGATGAATTCTTGAATTGCATAAATATGTTGCGAATGGTTTTGCTTTGTCAGTTAACGAGTCCCTAGTTGGTGTCATTTATTTTGAGTGTCCGTGGGAGTGGCGACCCACCGTCGGTAGGGGTATGTTTACATACGACCTATGCGGACGGGTTCGAACTGATGGGGTAACGCTTTGCGTTACCTGGCCTTTATTTTTAGGAATATTGGCGGCGAATGGTTAGCGTCTCATTCGCATATTTTGTTCTCTGTGCACAAAGTGATGGGATAACGCTTTGCGTTTATCTGGTCCTTGTTTTAAAGAACATTGACGGTGGATGGTTGCGTCTCATTCACATTTTGTTCCTTTGTGTACGGAGGGTTGTCAGTGTCGAGCCAGGACCAACGCCAATGTAATGTTATTTTGCGTGACACCAATATTATTGTTTTTAACATGCAGTTGTATGGTGAATGTACATAGATGAGCTTACGTACAGAAACAAAAGGGTAGTTAGTGCATGAGTCAATACTTACTGAGACGTGGTCTCATTCTGTTTATCTTTTATTACAGGAACGGACCAGTCAACGCCCTAGGGAATAGCCATCCTCTTTCCCCCCTGTTTTTAAACGATTTAAACGATTTTAAGTTTATTACTCCTTATTGATAAGGTTAGCTAATTTAGTTTGTAATTTCAGTTCAATATATTTCAGTTATTTGTCTCTTTTAAATTAATTACATGTGCTTTCATGGAATAGACTTGCAAACGTTTATTTAATTATGTGTTTTATTTATTTTATTATTATTATTGGTTTATTAGTTTCTTTAATCACTAAAACCCTCCCTTCTCTCTAACAGGCACTTAATATTTTTGTAGCTAGTGGAATTTTGTTTGATATTCAAATTTTTTCATTTATTAGAATACCAACAGATAAAAGAAGTCATCAATTTAAACTAAAGAGTTTATTGTTAACCTTACTCTATTTAATTACATGTATCCCGCAGGATGAAAAGATATTCCTAACGACAAATTAGAAAATATACCAGACAGATGGATTGAAACATACTTGTACCCTTTAAAATGTACCCTAAAATTTAAATCAGCGTTTTCAATCTGCTTTTGGAACACAATTTATGAGACACTATCTAAAAGATTTTTAATCTATGGGAATAATGTCGATTTCAACATCTTTCATTGGAATATAATTTAATAATCCTCTACAGCCTTCAATTTCAATAGTTCTTAGCCCATAGAGCTTGGTTTGTATAGTCTGCAGTAGATATCTATAGCCCATATTCAGTAGTCGAAACCGCAAACCACAGCACTGCACACTCCTTAATCTACAATATACAACGGTATAATTCCTAACTCTGCATCTATAGATGATACATCATAATCGATATCGTGGTATAAGTACATTATAGCGAATTGAAAAAAGCCCTCAATCCACAGTCTTTTCGTTTCCAAATCTGCAGCTCACAGCTATAATAATATTCTGCAGTCCTTGGCCGTTAGGTTACACTGCAATATTCTTCAATATCAGTCTATAGGCTATACGTCTACAGTCCATATTCTATACATAAAATCATGACCTAGAGCATTCCTATGCTATAGGTCAAGTTCAATACTGTCTAGGGCTATATAAGTGGTTTTCAATCAATGTTTGGCCATATCATTACAGTTCCAACAAAAACTTTCAAAAATTTTCAAAAACTTCAAAAGTTTAGTACTGTCTACTTACTATTGTCTGTAGTTGACCTCTAAGATCTACTGAGCCAATGATTACTAGCTCTTGGTCTATATGTAGTAAGGATGTATACCGAATGAACCATAATTTACAGTAATATATGCTGTAGATTTTATAGTTCATTGTCTGTGTCTGGTATATAGCCTATAATCTATGGTTTATGTCTATAGTCATGACTTACAGAATATAATTTATAGTTGACAGTATAAAATCTATACCTATGGTGTATAGCTCTCTCCTCGTCCTTAAGTACGCAGCACTAAAGCTAGTTTGTCTACTACTATATTTTTTTCTGATTTCACAGTAGGTTCTCCTTGTAACAACCGCATCCTCCATTGGGTGGGAAGCGTAGACATACATAGGTAAAATGCTTGAATCGGTTGATCATATGGTTTTTAGTTATGGCTTATGGTCTAGAGTCTATGGTGTATATCACATGGCCCACAAATTACATACAGTGTAAATATCATACACTGTATATGCAATATATCATAGAGTGTAAGGTGTATTGCTGAAGTATATATGTATTCTACAGTCTATAGCACAATGTTAATACCTTTAGTCGCCTATGGTCTACAGTCTGTACTATATGATTTATAATTTGTGGTTTGTAGCTTATGGTATGTAGTTATTGTATATCATACGATCTATGAGTTATTTATTGTCTGTAGACTATGATGTCCAGTCTATGGCTTTATGGCTTCTATCTACCGGTGTTTAGTGACAAACACTGCTCACATATACTTTCAATTTAAACAGATTTTCATATTTTTTCTCTATTAACGGACTAATCTCAAATATTTGATGACGGATACTGTTTCAAGTAAGTCTGATATAAAAAGATGCATCAATTGATTGTTTTAATAGTGAATTGAAAGCGTATTCATATAAAAGGTGGCGTTTGTAAGCAATGAATTACTTTAAAGAAATAAACGCAATGCCAAAATTTATATTTGCATGCCAAGTAATCTCTATGCTTAATGGGTTTTGCGTACATCCTCTCCTATTATAAAAGCCAAATTGCTTTGAAAGTGTTTATTTATTGGGCAGGTTTTCGTACTAAACACAATTTCTAAACCATAAATTATTTGGCACTGTTAATTAATACGTTAGAGAATATTCTTTGCTTATTATTTTCAGTTTCCGGCATTTTAAGAAAGTTAAAATTAAAGTAACAAATTTTTCAATTAATTTGTTTATATGTTTTATTAATAAAACTCTTAATTATATTAGATAATAATTAAATAGAGAAATTTCACATTTTATAAGGCTATATTAAAAAAATATAAGGCGAATTATTGATTTTCAAATTATTTTGTCTATATTATTTATAACATATTTTATTCCGTTCTTTGGACGGAAAGAACTTCACACCCCTCTTCTCCCTGCTAAGTCCAACCATATAGGTGGTTTGGTGGTTTGCTTCGCGACTTCTGTTACGACAATTACAACTTCTGCATTTGGGAAATTAGTTAGTACATAGTCAGGCTATGCAAAATACAGAAAAGCAATTTTTTTACACATACGACTTATTGTCATCACACGGCAGTATGGATAAAATATAACAATACTAAAAGGTAAAAATCCTCATAATTTGTATTATAAACGGATAGGTCAAATGGGTAGGTAGGTGTGTGAGAATATGATGTAGGTAGTGAAGAATGTGTTCCTATAAATGGAGAGATATTTAGTTTCCATTCAAAAATAATGATTTAACATTGTAATCGGTGGTTGTGAAGACATCCAAAAAGACAGATTTATGTTTCCATGTGGATTGGATACATTAAAAGCGTGTGTGTTCGAGCTTTTTAAGGCGTTAAAACCTAGTTTAGTGCTTTATTGCAGAGATTCATAATAAAAAAGAGAAAATGTTTTGTTAATATAAGGATTATTTATCTACCTTTCTACTATGTTGAAAAATTGAATTTTCGTGTTTTTTTATTAAAGATTTAAATTTACAAGTTGCTTTCACAGAAATGTATACCACTACAGTAAAATAATTCCCACGCCAACCAACTAGGAAGTTTTCATGCATTCATGGATTCTTCGGAATATACATAAAATGAATATTGGCATGGAAATGCTTAATATCTTCGTTTATTAAATTATGATTTTCTTACAATTCCAACATCTTTCCCATTCTTGCGAATGGATTATTGCGTAGTAGTTTGTAATAATTATATTGATACATATCTTCATAATTCTGAAATCGTCATTAATTTTTGTAAATATGACCAAACTTGTAATGTAATTCTATAAGCCGCTGTAGCAATTATATTTCTTTGGAGTTATTGTTTGACTCTTCAATTCTAATAACATAGTAGTGGCTCCAATGAACACTACCACCGTTCTGTCTAATACTAAGCGAATGTCAGTAAGTGTGTTATATAATTCCACAGTAATTCTAATAATTGCAGCATTTTCTAATTCTGGCAGTACCATTTTCATTCTTGTGAATATTACCAAATTCTCAATACAGTACTGTCTTAATATCTAGCCTAGTTCAGCTATTCTAGTAATACCTAATTCCACTGTAATTCTGATTGACTACTTACTGTAGCTATTTGAATGGTTTTCCAGTGTTGACAATATTGTCCTTTAGCTTGGGAATATTAGCAGTAATATCCAATAATTCTTCATGGTATCAAAGTTCCTCGTAATTCTGTCAAATATGTAACTCGGTAGTGTAATTCTATTATCATTAGCAATTCTTGGAATACATTTACATTCTGTTAGTTTAATTCTTTATTCTTTTGAATATTCTCTGTGAACGCAATATATGTGTATGTAATTCTAATGTTTTCGAATAATTTTTGATTATCAGTCAATTCTGGTAGGGTATTCTTACATCCTGTGTATATAAACAATGTTCCCATTTTAGTAGTCTTAATACCAAGCCACATCTGTACTTCTATTGAAACTCCTATTATTTTGGTGTAGTTCTTGAGTTCTTTCCAGTAGTAATTACTTTGTAATTATTATTCCTGTGAATTTATTATCTGTTCTTACAATTGTACTAACATGTACTCGTTCCAGTAAATAGTACCGCACGCTACTAATGCGGTTCTGTTTCATACTAACTCTGTTAATATAATTCCACAGTAATTCTTATAGTTTTCAGCATTTTTTTCGAAAATGTTCTGACAATTCCATCCTCATTCTTGTGAATATATCAAGCGTATGTCAGTAATTCTGGTATATAATTCCACCGTAATTTTGATTATTTATTGTAACTATTTGAATACATTTTCAATTCTGACAATACTGTCCTTGTGAATATTACTACACTAATATTCAGTAATTCTTCATTGTAATTCATTCTAATTATTATTTTTAGTAATTCTACAAAAAACCACTAGGTGTATTTAATATTCTGGTAATAAATCCCAACGGTTCAATTTTCTATTTAGTACCTAATTACTTTAATATTACTGCAGTTAGGTGCTTCTGTCTCGAGTCTGCACATGTCACTAAAGTAATGAATTATGTAGTTCTGTTTAACCAAGTTAATATCACTAATGTAATTCCATTGTAATTCATTCTATGTTTTTGAAATTATTTGAATAACTCTTTGATGTTAATATTAATCAAAGTTTCACGTAATTCTGTCAAATAGTGTAATTCGGTACTATTATTATTATTTAGTAATTCTTGGAATATTACTTATATTCTGGTAATTCATTTCTTCATTCTTCTGAATATTCTCTGTGAACAAACACGTATGTAAACAATATACCGGGTTGCAATGGAACTAGGGCCAATTTTATATATTTTTATATTTCTGAACCGATTTATATGAAATTGGTACAGAATACGATTTTGAATTTACTGACAGGTAACGTCAAAATGGCCGATCCGGTCGAAAACATCAATATTTTGAATTTTTAAATGTAACGCACTGCAGACTTTACATTTTTTAAATATACTAGTTAGGATACATCCTATTTCCCAAATGTTCCCATTTCTAATTACCAGTTGTCAAATATCAAGTCATGTAGGTATTTCTATTGGAACTCGATTAGTTTGGTGTAATTCTTGAGATCTTATTGCACATGCGTATATTCTAGCGAATAGTTATTGGCAACGTTGTATGTAGTTTCCGCTAATACCATGCTGATGCAAATAAGTTCCAACTGTAATTCCATTGTAATTACAATAGAATTCCGCTAATTCCGTTCTGCTGTTATAGTAACAAGCTGTTATAAGAACAACCAAAAATACTCGAAAAAACATCCATTAGTAATTATTATAAGTAATAAGTGTTCAGTTGTAGTATAGATACTAACAATTATGAACAATAACAGACGCAAAATGTAAGTATGCTTTAAAATAACTGCAATTCGTGCAGCACAATTAGTACGTTGTTCACTAGCGTCTCGCTGCGACGCAAGTTAAAACTATTGTTTCAAACCAAAATTGTTCAATTAAAAAAAATGGCATTAATGCAGAATTAATAAAACATGGAGGAGATCGGCTAGTACAAATAATCCAGCAGATGATAGAAAGCATATGGATAAAGGAGACAATGCCAAAAGAGTGGGAAACGGCTCAACGTGTGCCTATTTATAGAAAAGGGAAAAAAGAGGATTGCCAAAATTATAGAAGAATTGCGCTCCTTGATACGGTGTACAAAATAATGTCAAAGCAATAGAGATAAGAACTAAAGAGCACGCTGAAAAGACGGTATGAGAATATCAAAGCGGATTCAGATCAGGAATATCCATGACCGACGCTGAAACTAATGCAAAGTATGCTAAATGCTAAACCAATATGGGAAAAAATATATACGGTGTTCATAGAGTTTGAACAAGCCTATGGCTCTGTAAATAGAAGAAAACTTTTTAAAGCAACGAGAGACCTAGGGGTACCAAGCAAATTAGTAAATTTAACAAAAATGACCCTAGCATCTACTATAAATGAAGTAAAACTCAACGGCAAGTATTCTAAGAGCTTCCAAACAAGTTTAGGGTTAAAACAGGGAGCGCTACTGTCAACAACACTCTTTAATATACTTTTAGAATGGGTAGTAAAAAGAAGTGGCCATCAATAGGACTGGTACCCTAAGAACAAGATCACACCAAATACTTGCATACGCCGATGACGTGACACCAGAAATTTATAAAAAACAACAGAAACAGTCAATTTTCAAACAGGAGAAGAAAAAGAAGAGCTCGAAGTAAGGTTGGCCAAAGGTGATAAAAGTGCAGGTGCCCTAAATAAGATTAAGATTGATAAGATTGAAATCGAAAAATGTGTCCAGGTAAGCAAAAATAGATTTATACAAGACAGTTTGGGCCTACATAATAATAATAATAATAATCGCCCCCTCCCTCCCGCACAAGCTTATAGCTTCTGGGGCCTTGGTTTAGGTTATGGGTTGTAGTAATTATTATTATTATTATAGTAATAGGGTCAACTGTTCTGTACGAGATTAGTAAGGAGAGATTAGATACATGGGAAAGGAAAATCTTGAGAAGGATTGTTGGTGGGAAGAAAGAATGAGATGTATGGTTGAGGAGAAAAAATGAAGAAATAAAGAGCTTATACAAAGAGTCAGAGCTTAGCAATCAAGTTAAGACAGCGAGGCTAAGGGGGTTAGGACACTTAAAAAGACAGCCAGAAGACAGGATTCCCAAGAAATTAATGGACGCAAATCTAGACGAAACAAGGAAAAAAAGGAGGCCAAGAAAGAAATGGTTAGAAGCATTTTAAAAAGATCTTAAAGAAAAGAAGATTCAGAAGCATATGAAGAGATGGAGAAAGACCACCAAGGTATGGGCCTAAACGGCCTGTGTACAGCAAAATAAATGTACAATAAATATTGAATGTATGATTATAATAAAATTAATAAATTTTGTTGCAAATCGCGTATTCCGCGAAAAGGTGAACACCGATGAAATTAAATGTTCAATAATGCTTAAAAAGACTTAAACCAAAGCATTTTAGCAGGTGTCAAATTCATGTTATAATACAAATACAATTGCCGCAGCCAAACTGCGATGATAATGACTTATTTCTTATACTTTTATGCAAAAATGTGTAAAATAGGATGAAAACTGTCATTCGGTGCATGTATTTACGGTGGTGGTTAAAGACAATAATGTCAGTGAGTTTAATTTTGAATTGCAGTTCATTGTTATTGAATAATAAAAAAATGTATAAGACAACTAAAAATCGATTAAATTAAAAGAAATTGTGTCTGAACTTCAATAATAATATTGAATGAAATCTGCAGTTTTTGGCATGTCACAGTACGTAACACATGTGACATTATACGTAACGCCTTCAAGATCTAATTTGACCATTAAGGACATCTTAAAACAAAACCGTATGTATAGCATTATTTTTTGTGTTTTCTCTAAAATTGTATAATTAATCAACTCGTAAGTTTTTTTATGAATAGTTCGCAGAACCATTGCAAAACTTATAATTACCTAGTATTTCATGTTTCCATTTTGTCACTTGTACGTAACTCACGTTTTAGTTTGATATGTTCGTAAACGGCACCAGATATAAAAAAACCAAATATATTTTTATTAAGAACAAAAAAATGCATCAAATTAAAAGATTACTTGCTTAAAAGTCATTTCTGGGGATTCGCTAATCATAAAAATGCGTCGGAACGCGTCACGGTACGTAACCGCGGAATGCGCGAAATACTTTTTAAAGTAACTTTTCACTATCTACCATGCACGAACATATGTATGTCTATTAGTGTTTTGTTCGACATCGGAAATTGTACGACCCACGTTAAGCAACCGGGTTTTTTGCAAGTCGCAGTATGAAAATAGATAGGTAATCATACGTAAAGGTAGTAGCCATTGCCAAACGGCAATGTACGGTGTTCATAAACATGAACAAATGTACCGCAATTCTTCTTATTTTTAAACATAGTAGTTATTGATGTAGTAAATAATGTTTGCTATTAAGATAATTCTTTAATTAATTAATTCTTTTTTAATGTATTTGCAGAGGTGTACCTAGACAAACGAGCTTGTGTTTCAGGTATTAAATCCTTTTACGAAAGTTTTTAAAACTATTGAAAATTGTTTATAGAATTGTTATTTTAAAAAATCTATAACCTGGATGTTATCATAAACATAAGATTTTCATTATATTTTCAATTTTACCTGAAAAAATATTAATTTATGGAAATTTTAATTTAAATTTATTTCTATACAGTACAATAGATTGTCCTCTTAACTCATACGCTTTTTGGGCGGAGCAAGTTAATCCCAAGCCAGCATCTTACGTGAAATAAATTGTACTTTAATTACTGAGGAATTGTATACAGGTAAGTTGTTGCAAGTGGATGGGTGGAGGTGGATGTTTTCGTCAGTGTATGCGCATGCTGGTGCGCAAACTTTGCGCGGGTGATGCTCTTAGGATCATTCCTCCTTGATAACATTCTATTTTTATGCTAGGTTTCTGTTATTTTAATCCTATAATGCTTTATTGCAGATATTCATAATAGTAAAGAGAAAATGCTTTTGTTATTAAGGATTTATCTACCTTTCTACTATGTTGAAAAATTGAATTTTCGTGTTTTTATTAAGATTTAAATCTACAATTTGCTTTCACAAAAATGTATAACACTATATTAAAATAATTCCCACGCCAACCAACTAGGACATTTTCATACATTCATAGACTCTCCGGAATATACTTAAAATGAAAAATAAAAAAATGTAAATTTATGTGAACGAAATGGCCAGATAAAAATGTTATCTACTATATATCATCTTGAATTTTTAAACCAACATGATTATAGGTACCGGTTATCCTTAAGCGTTGGAGTTTCAATGCTAAAGTTTTTGATCGTATCAAAGCGATACTTTTTATATTATATAACACTTACCAACCGTTGTAATGCTCTGATTCCCGAGATGATAATACCAACACAACAACAAATAATAATGCTTGTTGTTTATGATGATGATGATGATGATGTTGGTGTATGTGTATATGTGATATATACGTTTTGAGGACATGTAGGTGATTTGGAGAGACTTCCCCATGGCAGGACGCAATCACGAGCAGAGAACAATGAGTGCGAGCGGCCGGATGTTCGCTCGGCTGATCGGCCCGGTGCGGGATTCCCTCCTGCGTTATAAACTGCCATCAAACTCATTGCCGCTGAAATATATTGGTCTCCCCTATTCTTCGCATTCCTGGGTACAATGCTCTATCCCGGCTCCATAACGACCGACACAAATCTCTATTATAAATGGGATTCCGGCAATTGCTTAATGTTTGGTCAACGATATAGAAATTATTATTTAATTCGAAGGGGAGAGTTAAAGAGCACTTCGTTGTAGGAAAGTGGTCATTTCGCGTTCTTATAATTTCGTGTGAAGTATCTAATCTGTTGGAGAGAGCGATATTATTAATATATTCCATAAGATCTCTATAATGATAGGTCCCTGACCTTAAACACTCGTTTCTGGTGGTTTTGTAACGCCCGACATCTATCAACTTTCTAGGGCAGTCAGTTTGTTTTTATGTGTACCTGCACGTTTAACGGGGCGTTAAAAAATTATTTACTGCTAACAACGTCTAGCCTACATTCGGTTTGCTGATTTAAATTTTTCCAACAAATATGAACACAAAACGCTTAGGTATTTGTTTGCATACAAATGAACCGATTAAACTCTAGAACTTGTGTTGGTTGCTATTTCAGGCTTTTCAAAATATTGACTTTTTCTACTGAATATACTTCCTTTTGGTTCTTTATAGAGTTAAGACAGATCACACATATATTTATACTGGGTGTAGCCCAACCCGGGTATGCCCCGGATGGATTATAACTTTTTGTTTTTACCCCTAGGGGGTGCTGCGCAACCTGTAGAATATTTGTAGGGCTATGCCCTGTATAACAGCCATGTGTATAACAATAGCCAATTTTATTTTTCAATATTTAAAGCACATTAAGGCATCCCGCAAGTTTCTATTGGTATTTTATAGCAGGATGAGTTACTTTGAAGGATCTTCATATAACCTTCCATGTTACTTAGGAAAAGTCTCCAACTCTTATCAATTAATTATTTCCGCTATTTTCAAATAAAAATATCTTTCGCCCTTATGCCTCCGTCGTATTTCTCTAATCCTTTAAGGTAATTTACAGGCCGTACCGAGCAGTGCATTGGGTAACCAGATTACTATAGTGAGTGCAATCAGATTGGGAAGATTTTTGCCACTTCTCCACTTTAATGTTTGCAATTGAGATTATATGTTTCGAATCGAAATGACATATTAAAAAAGATTTGGCGAGGAACTTCTTTCCCATTTCAATAAATAGATTCGGGAAGATTTATTTTTCGCGTGATATACCATTTGGTATTTACCAAAAAATGTTCTCAGTAGATAAGGTAAGCGCCAAAATTTTCCGGACTGAAATAGATTCAGGTATCGTAGCGGTTCAAATTTTTTTTTCAAAAATTGCTTTTATGTCAATTTGTTTTCTTATAACTGACTCTCGTTCATCACGATGTCAGAAGTCACGAAAATTAAGAATCATGCTGTTATTAAATTTCTTACCGGAGGTCATTTTTTTCTAAACAGCAAAGATCGGCTGGATGGGATGTACGGGGAAAATTCTCCATCTTGTGCTGTGGGAGGAATTCTTGGAAGATGATGCAAGAACAGGAAGGGCGGTGGAAATGGTGACGGACGATAAGATTGCCCCTATTGAGGATCTCGTATTAAGCGATCGACGCTTGAAGGTGAAAATATTATCAAAAATGTTGTCTTTTTGGAGTTCTGTGGAGAAAACCCTGTAGACGTGTTGAAGACAATTGACACAGGAGATGAAACTATGGTTCTGTGGTATGATCATGGTGGTGAAAAGGAGAAGCACCGCCAAGAAAATTCAGGGCCTGTCAGCCGACAAAGAAGGTGATGGCTACCATTTTAAGGGATTGTGAGCACTCCTGCACAAATTACGACACTAGATTCAAGAAAAAAGACGTGGGGAGCTGACCAGAGGCGTGCGTTTGTTGCACGACAATGCACCAGTGCGCACAACTGGAATTGCGCAAGCCGCAATTCGTGACTGAGGTTTTCTTCTCGGCGCCATTTCACAAACGACGAAGAGGTGAAGGCTGCATCTTGGGCACATTTTGAAGACAATACTTTTTAGGGGCCTTGAATTGTTGCTGAAACGATGTAATAAGTGCATTATGTCAGTGGAGACTACATTGAAAAATAAAATTTAATTGTGAATCTACGCCAATTCTTTCATGGTCAGGCCGGGAAATTTTGGCGCTTATCTCGTATTTGTGCATCAAACCTGTGATACCAGAAATTCATCAAAACTGTTGTGAGCTAAAGTAAAATCTGAGTAAGCTGCTCACGAAAATTTCCTTCCGTTATCAAATACCACCCTGTAAATATATCCCGAATTCCAAAAAAGTTGAATTGAAGTCAAATTACTCTAGAACTAGAAATTCGAAAGACTGAATGCTACTTTGCGAACTAAAATTTCAGAATTTGCTTCCCAACTACCTCCGAATAAAAACACGACCTGTGGCACTGTGTTTCTGGATAAAATTACTTGCAGTACAGATTATAGCTCAATTTTCTACATATTTCTGGCTCATTCAAAAGAATGTGTTGTGCATATATATTTATTGCCAAATTGCTCGTCCACTCTTGGACAGTTTGCTAGATTTTTCGCATATCTTACTACTATCATTCTGAAACTTCGTTAAAGTTATAGAATATCGTTTTTCCTTGTAATTGGTATATGACTTGAAATCGATCGTTTAAGTGAACAAAACCAGAAATTTTGTATCTCAGTTATTTTTTTTACCAACTAGAAAAATATAATGTGTTATGGAGCTGGAGACGCAGGGCATGCCATATGCCATACATCACTAAAGTGAGTGATATCTCGAAACGACAGCTAACGGTTTCAGCACAATTCTATAAAATTAATTTCAAAAACAAAATGACAGTGAACATTAATTTAAATCATAAGCGACATTACAAGAATCTGTAAGAAGAGGTCTGTATTAGAATATCAAACATAACATAGAATATTATCAGGGAAAATGTCAAGACCGATCAGCGAAAAATCGGGGAATTACACTTTTGCCAGTCGCTGGGGGCTCTGTAATTCTAAATGCTTATTATATGGTAGTATCGTACCCATTTTATAAATCCACTAATATCCATCTAGTTTTGTTTCGCATCAAAGCCAATCTGACGGAAGCAAGTCATGTGATGTCAGGCATATTGCAGATTGACAGATTGATTAGATTAGAGTGTTGTTAGTTGAGATTTAGTTTTGCACTACTTTGCTGGAGCAAGAGGTCTTCCGTCGTTCCATTAGAATTATTACTATTTTCTAGCAGTTTTCCGAATATCGTTACAATTCGGGTAATCCTGTTCTCATTATGTAAATACTATCAAAGTTCCCTTGAAAGTTCAATACCAAGCCATTATCAGCAATTGCATTCATGCAATTCCTAAATAATTTTATTTTGAAGTAATTCTTGTTTAACTCCTAGTATTTAATTGTAATTAATGGAATTCCATTATAATTCGTATAACAACGTTTTCATTCTTGTGAGTTTTACAATTTTCTGGTGCAATTCTTGACCTGTACTAAACCAATACCGTAAATTGCATAATTCGCTTGTGATTCTTATTATTTCCGTGTAATTATTTCTAATATTTTCATAATGTTATCTTCTGCATTATTGAAACATTACAATTCTGTAATATGCTATTGGCTGTAAACATATTACCTAGTGTTTCATAATTCTTCTAATATTCTCGTAATTTCTAAATTACTCTCATTTTGGTGAATATTACAAATTTTCATGTAATTCTACCAAATCGATTATGTAATGTCATTGTAATTCTTCAAGACTTTCTCGCAATTCGGTTATGATCTTCATTCTTGCGAATATCATATAACTTTCTATGTGATTTTGCTAGATTTTCCAAGTAATGCCCTTGTAATTCGTTTAATTCATATCGTATATATATGAAGTTCTAATTTACAGTTTTGTCAGATTTGCTATATAATACCGTTGTAAGTATTTGAGTATCTCCCCAATTCTGACATCGCCCTCATTATTTTGAAAATTACCGAATTCTTAATTCAACCTTGCCAGATCTGTTATGTAATGCTACGGTAATTCTTATTTTCTTTGTTTAATTATTTATTTTTTACAATTCCGATATTGTACCATTCTTGCGAAACAGTCCACGCAATTCTTCCAAACCTATTTAAGTAAAACCTATTATAAATTGTATTTATTATCTTTTGTAATTATTTTAATATCTTCATAATTCGCTCATTCTCGTGAATATTACCTAAATTCATATGTAGCTCTGCCTAATATTAAGCCAATGTCAGTAATTTTGTTAAGTAATTTTATGGCAATTCTAGTTTTTGAAAATTGTTGCAATTCTATTAACACCGCCCTCATTTTTGTGAATATTGCATAAATTACCGCACAGTTCTGCCTAATACCAGCCATATGTCAGTTATTCTGTAAAGCAATTCCACTGCAATTCTTATTATTTATTGTAATTCTCCAAGTCTAACAATATTGTTGAGAATACGTATTACTACAATTTTAATAATGTAATAATTGTGTTTCATACAACTCTGAAGTCAATGGTAATTCTACTGTAATTATTATTTTTAGTAATTTTTCAAACATCACTGTAATTCTGTAATATAATGTCAAAGTTTCCATTTTCTAATAATTCATTGCATGATACTGTAGTTCAGCCGTTGCCTTGATTTTACGTATACCACTAAAGTATAGTAGTCTTGCAGTTCTGTCTAAACTAAGCTGAAGTCAGTAATGTAATTTCATAGTAATTCGTTTTATTTAGATTGATCGCATCTCTCACGTAATTCTGATTTATGTAAATGTTACGGTCAAAGAGATAAATACGGACAAGCACTTTAATGGCCGGGATACAACGTTAATGTCCGGCTGTTTTGGTCATTATTGTATTGGCCGGGCCGAATAATGTTACGATGAGTAAGTAAACCGACCGATGTCGTTGTTAATGACCGACCAATTTCGAAAATTGCATAGAAGCGTATTTACCAAATATCTAATAAACTTACGGCTGTATTCACAATCGCTGATTAACGTAGGTGTTAATTACCATAAATACGTTTTTTTAAACAATTGTATCCATGGTGTTTAACATCCAGTTACAGTTAATCAGCGACTGCGAATACCACCGTTCAACTAACGCATCACCTAACAACTAATCTGCAGCTTAATTATTAATTGAGCGGCCTTAATTATTAAAGGTCAAGCCGCAGGTGAGGTTAGGTTAGGGTTAGCTAGAAGCTTTATGATATGAGACTGGGCGACCATTAACGACATTGGCCGGTTTACTACATTGACCGTAACATAAATATTATCAAATATTCATGTAGTTCTGTCAAATATGATGATTGTAATTCAGTAATACTGTTATTCTAATATTTTGTAATTCTTTGAATATTCCTTCAATTATCATTTTACTTCGGTAGTATATTCTTAATTTCCGTGTATATGTTACGGTTAATGTGGTTAACTGGTCAATGTCGTTAATAACCAGCTATTATCGTCACAGACCGTTTAGGTTGGTTAAAGACGTTAAAAGCCGGTCATTGACGTAAACATCCAGTGAATGTGGACAATGTTGTTTAATTTGAATACTGAAAATAACACTGACCGGTTATTATCGACAATGGCCATCAATAATACTTCATTGGCGACCTTTATGTCTTTATTTTCAACATTTCCTACGGGAAATGTTGAAAATAAAGACATAATGTTACGGTCAATGTAGTAAACCGGCCAATGTCGATAATGGTCGCCCAGTCTCATAACGTAAAACGTCTAGCTAACACTAATAATAACCCTAACCTATCCTCACTGTTGAAGATTATTAGACATTAGGCATATATGCTTCTATGCAATTTTCGAGATTAACCAGTTTACTACACTGACCGTAACATTATCCGGCCCGACGAATGTCGTAGTAAATCGTATAAGATGATGTCTTTAACCAACCAGCTGGGCATTAACGTCATTAGCCGGCCATTGACGTAAACGACCAAAACAGCCGGCCATTAACGTTGTAGCCCAGCCATTTACGTGATTGTCCGTATTTACCTCTTTGACCATAACATATATAAGTAAAGTCTCCATTTTAGTGGCCTTCTGTCATATCTGTAATTCCACTACTAAGCCATATCTGCAATTCTATTGAAATTCCTATTATTCTAGTGTAGTTCTGTAGATTTTACTACAACTACAGTAACAGAGTGTATATTCTTGCGAATAATTATCGACAAGGTTTTATTTAGTTCCCTCTAACACCAAGCCGATGCTAGTAATTCTAAACTGTAATTGCATTGTAATTACTATTAATTTCTTGCGATTCTTCTTTGATGATTTTCTTGTATTGTATTGTTTGTTTTATAAATTTCGCCAAAGTCCATTTTATAATTCTAATATTAAAAGCCGATATCAGTAATTCTGTACTGTAATTCCATGCTAATTATTACTGTTTTCTGGTAATTTTTCAAATATAATTACAATGCGAGTTGAGTAATTTATCACTTTTCTAATAATGGAAATCTGCAGTAGGTGTAGAACAAATGTCAATAGTACATTAAAGTATTAGTTTCGGTTTAGATTTAGGACAAGTACGCTAAAACGTCCTATGAAACGAATACTTTATACTATTTTTTCTATTTGCGCTTTCTTTTTAATCATTTAAAAGTAACAACTTAGTTTTAAATAAAATTTGTTAGGGAGGCTTTGTTAAGTTTCTTGACAGTTGCCAACACTGGAAATAGTGATATCAACTTTAAAAAATAAAATATTACTGTTTTCGGTATTTAAATTAAATCTCTTTTGGACACGCAAATAAAATAATGTTTTTTATATTTTATTGTGTTTTTCCAGCCTAAAGCTTGTCAGTTTTTTCCTAGAAAGCTCGACTCGACTCGAAAAAAAAAATTCAAGCACGACTCGAAATAATCTGTTTCAACTCGACTCGAAATCGAGTCTAGTCGAGCCGGCTCGTTTTGGAATCATAGTTATTTTCCAAATTCATATAGCAGTCACGAAAACTTTTTTCTCCTTTTAGTCAGACGAGTGCAATAATGACTTATGAAACGAGCTTTTTATGCTATTTTTTTTATTTTGCCTCCGTTATTCCCTTTTTAAATAAAAAAAAATCTTCAAAATTTAGGAATTTTTGTGGTAGTTGACAATACTGATGTGACATTTGAAAATTTAAATTTTTAGGTTAAAGTTTTTGTCAATTTTCTGTTTTTTTCAATTTTATTTTGAATGCTACCAACTTTGGAAAATTTCATTATGTATAGTGTAATGAAGCCATTTAAAGAAAAGTAATTGCGCAAATTCTTAGTTATAATCTGTTAAAGTATAAAATAGGGAAAATACTGTAAACTGTACAATTTCTCGAGTCGGCTCGAAAAACTCGACTCGACTCGGGCTCGACATACGTGAAGCTCGACTCGACTCTAATAAAGAATTGTCGAACTCGACTCGAAACTCGGCTCGAAATCGAGTCGAGTTTCGAGTCGAGTCGAGCTTGGCTCGGGCTCGAGTCCATCACTAGTCGTACCATTTTCCTACTCTTCTGTACATGAAGTGCTGTATGCTGTGCTACTCTTATAGAATCATCCCTCCTTGATAACAATCCTAATATGTAATTTCCTTTTTATTCTAAGTTTTATTGTTTTAATTTCTAAAATCACATTATGAAAAGTAGGAAGTAGGTATGTGTTAACAATCAATTTCTAAAGTTACAACATATGATAAGAATTGAATTAATCTCATGTGCATATATGAATGAAAGATTTGTGCATCTTCGCGGTTAATTAAGTGCAAGACAATAACATGACACGGGTACAAACGTCCGATACAAATCAGTATCAATCTAATGTAGGAGTAGGCAATTTCAAGTCATGGGAACAGTCATTTCATAAATGTAGCCGGTGTAAATTCAGTCAATAGATGGATAATTGCAACGTCCACGCGTCCGCCTGCATGTATTAATACCACAACAGCAAACAACACATGGCGAAGAAATTCGCAATATCACTCTTTCCGATAAATTGATTCGACAAAATTGGACGAGGCAGTGGAGAGCAAGTAACCAACCCTTGCCTCTCTGCATGCCGCTTCATCAAACTTATGCATGCTTGATGGTTGGTATCAATCTAGTTGTTTGACATTCCCGTCACGTTGCACTGGAAATAACTATTCAATATTTTACAGGCATCATATTGCCAGTGGTGCAACAAGATGCATCCATGCAGCAGCAGCAGCAGTAGCATCAGCGGTGCAAGTGAACGGCTGGAAAACATCCCCGCGCGACTTAACCGATGATTAATATTTAACAGGTCGAATGGTTTCCAGTGATTTCCTAGCAATTTTCCTTATTAATAAACGAGTTATAATAGATCACTTCCTTTCGGTCTGGTTTAATATGTCGTTTCCCATTTTAATAATATGCGAACAGGTGCTCATATTAATAAGAAATTTGCCTTTCGACATGAAACTTGCCTGTCATTATTAATTATTAAAATTGTAATTTTTCAAGTCAACATACATTATTAACACTCTCTCATTATTTTATCGCCAGTAGAAAATTCCATTAATTTTTATTATTTCAAAATAATGCAATTTACAGAACGTTAACTTGCTTATCAGTATCAATGTGGGGGCATAATAATCGAGATCAATTCGTATAAAGATTCGAAAATAAAAAAGTTTTCTAAATATTCCTGTTGTGGGTGTCGTATTTTAAAAACCTCATAATTAAAATTACATCATTTCTGAATCGTCTGAGATTATATACAGTAGGCTCCCATGACAAGAAGAGGTAATTAATTATTTCGCGAGTAGGCTTTAATTATTTCCATTGTTTGCTCTCGATAAATTCACATTTATTATTAATTGTTGATTACAAACCAATAATCTAAACACTTGTATAATATATTTCTTCACTAAACAATATTTATCGACGTCGTTTGATAACTACAACACACAAATCTATGAAATACTTTTCAAACTATCAAGTATTACAAAATCTTGATATCATTCACATTTCGTTCCAGTACGAGCAACAATGTTATAATTGACGATTTGTAAACACCAAAGAAAATTTCTTAATTAAAAAGCAAGACATAAAATACAGTCGTAATCATTCTATCCTATGAGTATTCAATCAGTTTACAAATCAGATAGTTGTCGTCTTTTCTTTATTCATTGTTTTAAATTTCCTTTTCAATAGAATGTATATATCCATAAAAACGAGGGATGCACATAATATACAGCACATACAGTCAACGTGGAATCGCATAGGAAAGTATTGTAAAATCATCTTACGCAACGTCGCCTAGCGGCAAAACAACCAAGCTAAATGGCTGATGAGCGAAAGGCATAATTGGGGACTGTTACATCTAGGGTCGTATTGCAACCTGCTTCTGTTAGGTTTCTTTCGATAATCTGAAGATTCCCAGGTGTATTGCTAGTTAAAGTTGAATGTAAAGTATCGTTGGGTGGAAAAATGTTCGAAGACTTCCCGACAGTCTTGGTAGAAATTCTTCTATTACAAGAGTATATTACTGTATTTGAAATATCATGTAATTGCTATTTATGCTGTTTGTCACTTTACTTAAGAAATTTGTCTGTAAAGAAATGCGGAAGAAGGCACACTATACTAACATGTTCTTCTTTAGCCAGATCAACTATTTTTGTATTTGTTTTGTCAGATACATAACTCATATAGTGGTAGATGTTTTATGGACCTATAATTATACATCTGTCAAAGTTAACCTCAAAGTTTACAATAAATTAATGCATTTTACAATATGGTGTAAACGAATAATTACAAAAAATATTGTTCGATTACGTGCGTTTCAATTTTCAAGCTCTTGGTCTTTCTTAAAGCACACCGCTAACGCATTGTATTTCAAATCTGGGCCTTGAGAAGAATCAGCATAGGAGATTTCTTTGAAGGTCTTGGACGTTTAACGAAGTGCCTGAACCAGTCGGTAAACAAATCGCTTTGCTATTTGCCAATATTCGAGTATCCGCAAGTATCCCATTAGCCGAAATTTTTCCGGTTATCCGAAAGTTATTCGAATCTCCAAAAGTTGTCCGTAAATTATTCGATTTTCCGAAACTTATCCGATTGTTCGAAATGTATCACTCGAAAGAATTGCAAATATTATTTGAGTTTGAATATGCGGAATTTGAAGTCAATTCTTATTTACATAATTTTGCATTTATTTAGATTTGTCAATGCATCTTTAAAAATTCGGATAAAATTCGAATAGCTGATACAATTCGGATATCGGATAAAAACTCGGATGTCGGATAGAAATCGGATGTCGGGTAAAAATCGCATATCGGATAAAAGTCACATTCGGACAATCCTATTGGGTTTCGAAAACGGATTCGAATCGGATTCGGACAATTTTTTTTCGTTTCAGACATTACCATAGTTGCGTCTGTCCCTGACACCATTTCTGGTGATTCTTATGTAAAATGACCTCCTGAATCCGGATAGGACCTCAGTTTTCCCCCATCACCCACCGTTTTCGGGGGATGCCCCCCCCCCACCTATTTTTATCACTTTTCCATAATTTGGAGGGATGAAAAGGATAATTTTAGCCTTTACATTTCTTCTTAGGGGCTAGAGAGGTGAAAAGTTCTAAAACATGAACATTTGCAGCAAGGAGGTAGATTTGGGGGGGGATTTGCCCCCTTAAATTGTAAAGAAAATCATTAAAAATGATCAAATTTTTTCACTTATTTTCTACTAACTTCAGTTTCTAGCCCCCCCTTATCCTCTCTCAAACACCGCAAAATAATAAAAATATATGGCAACAAAAATAAAAATATATAGCAACAGTTCGGAAGATTTTCAATAACATGAATTTTCATGCTTTGACAAGTTTAAATTTGCATTGCTCTTGTCACTATAGTCCTGCACTGTAATCCTTATCTTCCCTCATTTTTATCACTTTCTGATAAAAGTGAGTAATTTGATGGCCATGAATTTGATTTAGAGGAGTGAAAAGGATTATTTTAGCTATAAAGAATAATAAATAAAAAGTAAAATAATAAATGTAAACAATAATAAATAAATAAGATAACTCCTTCATTTGGTGCTTGCTTGCCGTTTATACCCCGAGGTAGAAGTTTCTCGTACCAAAAACCAGCAGTACTCTGCCAACATATGCTCGCATTTCACTTTTCTGAAAATCTCCTCCCGAACTTATTGATGTCTTGATGGAATCGTTCCCCGTGTTCATCCGAAACTATATATATTTTTATTATTGTTGCTATATATTGCTGCTATATATTTTTATTATTTCGGTGTGTTTGAGAGAGCATGAGGGGGAGGGGGCTGGAAGCTAGAATAAGTAAAAAATAAGTGAAAAAATTGAGAAAAAAAAGGAAAAATCGATCATTTTTAATGATTCCTTTACAATTTAAGGGGACAAATACCCCCCCAAATCTATCTCCTTGCTACAAATGTTCATGTTTTAGAACTTTTCATCTCTCTAGTCCCTCAGAAGAAACGTAAAGGCGAAAATAATCCTTTTAATCCCTCCAAATTATGGAAAAGTGATAAAAATAGGTGGGGGGGCGTCCCCCGAAAACGGTGGGAGATGGGGGAAAACTGATGTCATATTCGGATTCAGGAGGTCATTTTACATAAGAATCAGCAGGAATGGTGTCAGGGACAGAAAAAAATTTAATTTTTTATCCATCCTGCATGTTTCAATTAATTAAAACTCTTAATTAATTGATACAATTAGATAGGGAATTAAAAGACCTTTCAAAAGATGTGTCACATGACTTATGTTTACATTAAGAAACCATCCATGACGGCACAACCTTGACACATATGACGTCATAGATAGGTAGATATGTCAAAAGTAATACTTTTATCACTATACTGTATATAAACCAGTTCCGTTCAAATAAATATACGATCTGCATGTTTTCTTTATCATACTCCATCTCAAGAATGTTAAGACACTTCTTCACGACTTCTGCATCGAAACTGTTAATCCCTGGCATATGATGTTTCGGTAGGTCTTTGATTAGACAGCTTGTAAGACCTTTTTCAGTTTTTTCTAGTCCCATCTTCTAGCATGAGCGATTTGTACCTAATGTATCCCTAGTCCCTAATGTGTAGATCAAACGTGTTAATGGCCACAAAATCCAAAAAAACCATAGATTTCGAATATTATAGCCGTTTGAAGTTGACAATTCTGACAAAATTAAAATTCTTATTTAGGTCTTAATTAATTAGCATTCGAGTATTATATTTGGGAAAAATATTGGGCTCTGTTGGCCAACTACCAGAGTAAGCTATCAGATAGGCTCGTATTAAGACTAATCTTACGAAACTAACTACTGTATACTAAAGTATAACTTTTAAATAATTTCTTTTTTTTATTTGAAAACTAACTTTTTTAAATGGTTTCAGGTAAGAAAACCAATACAATAAAAAGTTTGCATTGGATGGTGGCATTCTCCAGGTAAGTAATAGAAAGTAGAACAAAATCTAAGCAGTCTCTTAAGAAAATGCACAATGGTATTCGTTTACATTTCCTGATTCATATTCTTTGTTAACCTTTAACCTTCGATACATAAACTGCCATAGAATAATTGACAACTGATAACTCTCATTTTTATCTCGATCGTTTCATTTCTTCATACAAATTACTCACTCACATATGCCGAATGAAAATTATCGTGTGCTTCCATTCCTTTAACCAACATCTTATTACTCATGTTTACTGATGATTATTATTATAATTCATACAAATTATTCATTTAAACCGATGTTGTCATAATCATCATCGCCAACATCCACTGTCTTCTTCTTCTTCTTATAACGACATGCTGCTTTCTGGTAGATATTTTCAATGGACGAGTAAATATCGCATGCCTATTATGTTGAATGACTGCACTAAACGACCATGTAGTTTGTGATTAGTCGAAAAATGCAATTCACTGCTTTGAATGAGATGCCTTTTAACATTTGATTATATTCTTTTCCGCTTGTTTAAACTCTCAACTGTGATCCGATTCTATTAAATCTTGTGTTTTTTGTGTTCTTATAAGGTTGGAGACACTTGTAGATCATATTGTAACTAGTTACGTTTGAGATGTTGCGTAATTGTAAAATTGTCGTTTACAAGGAGTGCTTGATTGATACTGCTTGCTATAAGAAGATAACTGATCTGGTTATCTCTTCTCTATGATCTTTTCTCAACTTTGTAGTAGCAACAACACATAAGTTTTCATTAGGTGTATCTTCAATTGGATACTTAAGAAAGTATCACTTATTCTATTGTACATGATGAATATTAGTTACATTCCAAAAACAAGTTGTGTGAAGGAATTTAAATTTAACTTCTGATGTAAGATGTAAATTCTATGAAACTTGACCACTTAAAACTGTAAAAATGTGGAATGAGTTTGCACAGTTTGAAACATTTTGTAAGCTCGAATAGTTGAATAAATTTTTAAAAATCTCGTTTCTAGATTTCTGACACTCTAGATATCTGAAGCTGGAAAATTCTCGAATACTGAAGCCATAAAACTTCGAGCAGCATAGAAATCTATAAAGTGAAAACTTTGGAGATCTGAAAATCTGATGCTTAAACGCTGGAGCATCTTAAAACCGAGAGAATCTAAAAGTTTGAAGCTGTGGAAACGTGTGTAATTAACAAGTTTCAAAATCGAGATGCCAAAAATTTAAAACTTTGAAAATCTTGAACTTTCTCAATTTTTAAAACTTTTAGTCGCTGACGCTGAAAGTCGGAAACTCAGAATTTCTTTCTTCTTTTACTAGAAAAAGTTCACATTTACTTATGAAAATCTGATCTGAAACCATGGAATTTTAGAACTGGAAGAGTTTTAATCATAAAAACCTAAAAGAAATCCTGGATGTTTGCTATTATAAAAGGCTATATTACTCTAAAACTTGTTTACCCTGTTATATTAAAATTTGGAATCTTTTAGCGTATGCACTTTTAAAGCCCCGATCCCTAAAACGCAAATACCTAAAACCTCAACTAAAGCACACAACAAATCGTTTAAACTTTGGAGCGTTAACGAAATCTAAACCTGGAACTATGACTTTTTTTATTATTTTATAAAGCTGCATTATTGAGGTACTGAAACTCTTGAGTTTCCAATGTCACTCGCCATTATCATGAGGGGCAATGTAAATATTCTGAATTTATCTTGCAGTGTTTCTTCATGAAGATTCTGCATAAAACCTTGTGTTTTTCAGTTCATAATCTAATATTGAAAATTTCATTACATTCCAAATCTTACAGGATGGAATCCAGCTTTCACAACTTCACACATTCAACATTTCCGGATCTATCGTAATGTTTAAGTGCAACAGCTTAAAGTTCCTTATAGCTTCAGAGCTACTAAATTTTGAAAGTTTCAGCATTTTAATTAAAAATGAATCTCGAAACTGAAATTGAAATGTTGTAGTTGTGAAACTATAAGGAACTTTAAGCTGTTGCACTTTAAACATTTCGATAGATTCGGGAATGTTAAATATATAAAGTTTATAAAGCAATATTCCATCCTGTAAGATTGGAAATTTACTGAAACTATATTATATTTAATATTATAATTAATATTATATTTAAAAATGAATCTAGGATACTGAAACTGAAATCGCGTAGCTCCGAAAGTGTAAGGACTGTTCGAATGTTGAACTTAACGTATAACTATACGTATAAGTATTTCGATACATCATAATTCGGGAATATTGCATGTGCGAAGCTTTATAAGCAAGATTTCATCATCTAAGATTTGGACCCTATTTATTTTAATTAGAAATGAATCTAGAACACTAAAACTGAAACTTCGTAGCTCTAGAACATCGGCTATTGAACTTAAACAATTACCAAAATTTGGGAATAGTGTACATTTGAAGCTTTGAAAGCAAGATTCCATCCTCTTAAGATTTGGAATGTACTGAGACTTTCAATGCTATATTGAATAATGAGTTTAGAATACTGAAACTGAAATTTCGTAACTCTGATCTATAAGGACTGTTCGGTTGTTCAACCTAAACATTTCGATATATCAAAATTTGGGAATATTGGAAGTGTGAAGTTTTGAAAGCAAGATTCCATCCTCGTAAGATTTGGAATGTTCTGAAACTTTCAAGGTTATATTTAAAAATAACTTTAGAATACTGAATCTGAAATTTCGTAGCTCTGAAACTATAAGGACTGTTAACTGAAGCATTTTTAAACATTAGAATTCGGGGATGCTGCATGTGTGAAGCTCTGAAAGCAAGATTTCATCATCTAAGCTTTGGATTATACTGAAATGGTCAATATTTTATTTAAAAGTGTATCTAGAACATTGAAATTGATATTCAAAATTCGGGAATATTAGACGTGTGAAGTTTTGGAAGCAAGATTCCATCCTCTAAGATTTGGAATGTACTGAAGCTTTCAATATTTTATTTAAAAATGTATTTAGAACATTGAAATTGAAATCTCGTAACTCTGAAACTGTAAGGATTGTTCGTCTATTGAACTTAAACATTTCGATAGGTCAAGATTCTGAAAGATTAGACGTATGAAGCATTGGAAGAAAGATTCCATCCTTTAAGATTTGGAATGTACTGAAAGTTTCAATATTTTAAACTAAAGGACTGTTCGTCTGTTGAACTTAAACAGTTCGATACATCGAAATTCGGGAATATTGGACGTGTGAAGCTTTGAAAGAAAAATTCCATCCTCTAAGATTTGGAATGTACTGAAACTTTCAATATTTTAAACTATAAAGACCGTTCGTCTGTTGAACTTAAGATTTGGAATGTACTGAAACTTTCAATATTTTATTTTAAAATGTATCTAGAGCATTGAAATTGAAATTTCGTAACTCTGAAACTGTAAGGATTGTTCGTCTGTTGAACTTAAACATTTCGATACGTCAAGATTCTGGAATATTGGACGTATGAAGCATTGTAAGAAAGATTCCATTCTCTAAGACTTGGATGTACTGGAACTTTACTTAAAAATGTATGTAAAATATTGAAATTGAAATTTCGTAACTCTGAAACTGTAAGAATTGTTCGGCGGTTGAACTTAAATATTTCGATACATCAAGATTCTGGAATATTGGACGTATGAAGCATTGGAAGAAAGATTCCATTCTCCAAGATTTGGAATGTACTGAAACTTCCAATATTTTAAACTTTAAGGACCGTTCGTCTGTTGAACTTAAGATTTGGAATGTACTGAAACTTTCAATATTTTATTTTAAAATGTATCTAGAGCATTGAAATTGAAATTTCGTAACTCTGAACTGTAAGGATTGTTCGTCTGTTGAACTTAAACATTTCGATACGTCAAGATTCTGGAATATTGGACGTATGAAGCATTGGAAGAAAGATTCCATTCTCTAAGACTTGGATGTACTGGAACTTTATTTAAAAATGTATCTAGAATATTGAAATTGAAATTTCGTAACTCTGAAACTGTAAGAATTGTTCGGCGGTTGAACTTAAATATTTCGATACATCAAGATTCTGGAATATTGGACGTATGAAGCATTGGAAGAAAGATTCCATTCTCCAAGATTTGTATGTACTGGAACTTTCAATATTTTATTTAAAAATGCATCTAGAATATTGAAATTGAAATCTCGTAGCTTTGAAACTATAAGACTGGTGAACTTAAGCATTTTTATAGATCAGAATTCGGGAATGCTGCATGTGTGGAAAGTGCCTTTTTGCACCATTTTGATCCAAGCACACCCTGTAAAGTTAGGTGGTCTTTCTTTGCAGTAGGAATTTCAGGTTACAATTGGGTTTAGGTTGGATTTGCTAGAAGATAATGTGGTCTTGCTCAGCACCTACTTCTATCTAATCTCCTCTACCTAGGAAATTTCATCCCAATGAAATAGAAACGAAATCTATTTACATATTACGTACGAATTGCAAAGAAACGAATATCTGCACAATGAATGCATCTTATCTTGGAGAGCAGTTCCTCGCAAAATTCTCACGAATTTCATCCGGATTCCCAAGATCAACACATTCTCCTTTTACAAATTTGAATTCATTTGGATTGTTGAAATTTACACTTTTTATTATTTCAGAATTCCTGAAAATGAATCTGTGATGATTTTGTACGTCTCAAGAAAGTATGTTTCAAAAAGGAGAACATTGGAACAATTTATTTCAGCGCATCTGAGCACATGTCAGATTATAATATGGTTAGTTTTATCGCTTTTAGGCTTTTGTACATAATCTTTTGCCTTTAATTTGGAACGGAAAGCTTAAAATAAACTTTTATACATAAATTAATTAAAACTAATTCTTTAATTTATAGGCTATTACATGCCATCGGGTAACATTTAATCGCACGTTGTTTATTATCAATTTATTGATATTCAAAAGTCAAATTCTTAATTAAAAAGAGGAAAGTAATAAGATCTAATCGATTTCCTCATCAATAAAGGTGTTTAACCTAAAAATCGTTTGCTACAACAACTTCCAGGAAGTATTCTTCTCATTTTTTCGACATTTAAAATTGGTTTCGATAAAAAAGTGACAACCTGTCGTTGACATCCTTGAATAATCAACCTGCACCGAACAGTTATATACCTACGTTTAATCTTTAATATTCTTAATCCCAATAAAAATATATAATCGTCTCTTTCTCGTTTTCATTCATTCGTTAAAGTTTTTTGCCTCTTCTAATAATGTTCGTCTTCTAAAAGTCATTTAGATTTTGTTATTATGGTTAATGCGAGTATTCGGCTTTTAAGGTTTGCTTAACTAACATCAGTATTTATATTAAATTTACATATCAAATATACAAGTGTACTTTTACTTCTAATCATTAAATACATATCGGGACCGAAGTGTTTGTACATGCTTAACGATGCTTAAATTATACAAACGTAAACACGGTAATTGCTAAATCATTATGGGTCGATACAACAGTAATTTACAAATTTAGGTTCGTATAGAAATTGTTTGAAATAACCCCTTTAAGGGATTTGTAATTTATAACATACAGTTCGCTATAAATTTAAAGAGATTGATTCCTTTCACCTCTAGCTTCGATAAAAAAAATGTTTCTTACTCGCTTTTGAGGAGTAAGAGGAAGGAGGGTATTTAATCCAAAATAGCAGCTTTTATAAAACAGGTGAAAGCAGCTGTTGCTGGTCCTGCAGGTAGCTTGTAACTTGTTATAAAATCCTATATTTATATAACGATTGCGCGTTGTGATCCTGTTTTACTTTGATTTTCGTTTGGCGTTGCTGCTTGTTTCCGCAAAATTTCCAAGAACTCTATTTACAGACGGTTCCTAAAGTTTGTAACATCAATTAAACAACTAATGAGCTAATTAAACGGCATTCACTGTAATGAATACCACAGGGATTATTATTAATTGAAAGCAATGCTAATTACTGCTTCACCAAACAAAGAGTTATTTAATTAACGTAAGATATGAAGTTGGTGGGTATAAAATGTACAACTATAAAGACTCTGGAAAACTCTTTTACCGAATTTACATCATCCCTCTTCTTTATAGAAAACTTATTTCATCAAAGATGCCGAAATTAAAAAAGAAACACCTTCAGTAAAGAAATGTCTTTGCATCATATAATGTTCTTAAGATAACGTGCATGAAATCTACAAAACATCCTCGTTATGTTATTAAATCTGTCTTAATGAGATTTGCAGATTGTAGCATCTTCGATGCCCGCATACGACATATCTATTGCACGCCCGCTTGGTATCATTATTATGCCTAAAATTGATTTCCCTTACCACTGTCTCGGATTTCTCAATCTCTTCAAAATGTTAATCTCCGAACTACCGCAATTGTGAAATTCTACGAGTTTGAATTACTTATTAAGAAGCATAAAAACTAAAAAGCTGCTGATCCACAACACCGTAACATTTATAAACTAACAATACAACTGTTTCTTTGTAATCAGTCCCCAAGATTCTTACTGGAAATATATTTCCAGGTCTTAAAACACCAAATTACTTTTGCAGCTCTTAAACAGATGGTTTGTTCTAACTTCAAAAAATCTTAAATTTTTCAGTCAACAGACTTCCAAATTCCTGAAACTTTGATACTGTAAAACCAAAGCAACATTGTTGGGGACTTTTTATAATACATAACTAAAAATCTAATTGGGGTTTGTGCAGGAATACATTTGCAGGAATTTGAGTAATTACAGGAATTGTAGGGGATTTTCGACAAATTGAAAGAATTTGCCAGTAAATCTCAAATACACCTAAAAATGTCGAGCTACGTTGGTAGGACTGTAGATTAATCAGTTTAGCACCGAATCATTTTAGTAGAATTACGTTGGGAGAAGAATATTGTACCGAGACAATGGAAAATCGTTCTGAAAGTCTACTCATCTTCCTTCCACCCGTTCCATTTTCTTATGCATCTGGTATAGCTGTTAAATCTGGTAAGGGCAGTGGTAATCTTAACCCTACGCATGGACTGCGAAGAAAATCGAACCAAAATAACTTTATGACCCAACTATACGCTAAGGATAACGCTTGATATCTGAAATGTCCTGCTTGTTTGTTAGCAATACTATAGCTAAGGGTGTGGAATAAATAAAAAGCAAGAAAAGAATAATACAAACATATTTGCGGAACACAGGAACTCAGAGGTGAAACTCCTCTACAAACAAATAAAATATTAAACTCTTACCAGTTCCAAAAGTGAACTGTCTGATGGCTTTGGGTGGGCTTTTTTAAATATGATTTCTATATTGATTATAACTAATGTATGAGCAAAACGTAACTCCATCATAGGTGCCTTTGGAATTTTGAACGCATGTGTGTTATAACACCAGAAAATTTTAACAACAGTCACTGTCAAAGAACTCTGATTATTGATGTATAATGTTTTAGTGTTATAATACACATGGCTTCAAAATTCCAAAGGCACCTTTCATGGAGTTACGTTTTGCTCGTACGTTAGTTTGCTGACATTAGAAGATCCTAGTCATATACTGACATCTCTATCGTGCATGTGGAGTAAGATGCAATACAAGTGTTCATAGCAGATAGTCGTTTGCTGATTTATTTATAATTGTTTTACTGGCCTGCAATCACAGCTTATAGCTTGTTATTGAATAATCTAATTTCAATTATTCGTAACACTATGACACATATAAATACAAAATAAAATTCTAGATTTGCAGGAAATTAAATTTCCAAATATTTATGGTAAGTTATGGTGAATTTATTATTGTAAGGGAATTTAAATGAATTGTGCGAAATTTGAAGAAAATATAGGAAATTTACAAAAAATATGCGAGGAATATAAGGAATGTATTAAAGCTTGCCCTGATTGTCAGTGCAAAGATGTACAAATAACTGTACTAGTAATTTTTATCATTTAAACTATTGTGTCTGTTAGTGGCTCGAAACTTAAATTGTTTGTTTTTGGATCCTAAGACACTAGAGAAGTTATGTTAATCTGCAAGGAATCTAAGGAATCCGATGCTATCAATCACTATAAGATTTTGTATATCAAAGCTTCTTCTAATTGCCAATGCATAGATGTAGAAATAACTGCATTTGTGATTTTTATAGATTATACCTTTGTGTCTATAAAATTACTTGTAAAAAATACGTAAAATCTGCAAGGAATTTAAAGAAATTTGCAAGAACTTAAAGGAATTTTTAGAAATTTATACCAAACTTGGTGGAATTTGAAGGAATTTCCAGGAATTTAGAACAAATTTTGAAACATTTAGAGAACTCTGAAGAATACTGGACTTTATGAAAGAATTGTGAGAATATATAAAGAAATTGTGGAAATTCACAAGCAGTGGGCTTAAGGAAACTTTAAGGAATTGTAGAGGAATTTATGCTAAATGATAAATTTGGTTATCCAATTGCCTAAATGTTTTTATTCTTATTAGTATTATAACTTTTTATTAGTGGTTATGTTTGGAGTATGCTTCTTCTTCACCTAATTATTTAGTTCGTCCATGCTTTATAAATTAAGTTTTGAGTTATTAGAAAAATAAATATACCTTATCTTTTAATTCTCAAAAAAAATCAAAGCTTAAACAGGTTTTACTCCTCTTTTAAAGCTACAATACTTCTTCGCCCTTACGAGTGGCATCCGAGCCGCGGGCGATTCGGTTCTGGTTATAACCGTTTTTTGTAATTAGTTGGGGAAGAAGAACTTGGGCACTTAACACTAACAATGAACGTAAAGCAGCCACTGCCCTGCTCCGCAGATCAACGTCAAGTCCTACAGATTATCGCTTCCGAAGGAGTGTACAAGTGCGTTGATAAAGTAGATGAAAAATAGTATTTTTTTAAATAATCAAGACAAAAGAAAAATGTTGGTTGCACGAGGAGCAAATCACCTCCAGTAGTTCGTCAAGGGGCATAATTTCGAAGAATTTTTGCAATTTGAACTGGTTCCTGAAGGCCTAGCTGCAGATGGAAGCATTGATTCTGAGCAACTCGATAGTATTTATGAAATATGTAGTGTTCACTCGTTACCCCGTTACTAATTAACAAGAACCGAGTATTGATGCAACAGGATAATGCTACAGCACAAAGATGCCGTTTGGTGCAGGACAAATCTCGAAGATATCAAGAAATTGAAGTTTCGCCCCCCCCCCCCTCCAGCGATCTTGCTGCATCGGATTATGGCTTATTTTGTCAAAATGATCGGAACACATAAATATTTCTTAAACAGTAAAACCTTTTAGAAATTTCTTCTAACAAAAATTTCTTGGGTTTAAACAATCCAACGTCTAAACATATTTTTAATACACAAGGTGTTCATCTTATTATAGAAATTCTGTTTAGTATGCTTTTTCAAATGGGACTCCTTGTGTATTTTTACGTTTACAAGCAATTAATCCAAAGTCTTAAACTTCAAATTAAGAATATTTCCCCTTTTTACATTTATTTTAATCAGACGGTTAACAAAAATAACAAAATAAAAAAAACAAATAAAATTAGAGTAAATATTCTAACTGGCAACCCTGGGTTGCTTGACAATGTCCTACAAGTTTACGTAGTTTTCTCTAAATGTTCATCATTAATATTCTGTACTTCCTCGCGTATCTTCTGCTTTATATCTTTAATATTTTGTGGCCTATTGATATAAACTTTCAATTTTAAATGTCCCCCCCCCCGACTGGGGGACACTTAACTAACCATTCCCCATAGGGTTGGGATCCCATCTAATATCTGTAAATACGGCGCTCTTGGAGGCCATTCAATGAATCCGCTTCTTCCAATCTACCTTTGCGGAAAACAGCATTTAAATAGTTTTGTACTTCGTCACCATAATGATGAGGGGCTCCATCTTGTTGGAACCAGATTTAATTTAGTTGGTATTCGATGAAGATATTACGTAGGTGAGATATTACTTCAGTTTGAAGTAAAACTAAGTAGTGTTTAAATGTCAATGTTTCTACAATTTGTTTTTTTCCTTCTAAAAACTAATGGTTGCAATTGAAAGTGTAAAAATATACCTACCATATGAAAAAAGCAAGTTAAACACAATTTTCATAATAAAATGAACACCCGTATATTAAAAGTATGTTTAAATGATAGCTTGCTTCAGAAGCTTTTGTTTTAAAGATTTTTGAATTTTTCACCGTTTAAAAATATTTAGTTGCAACGTTGCCAATTTATAAATTATTTTCGTAAAATTCTCAGTTTTGTAAAGTCGCAATAATATCACAGTTTATTGATTTAATTGAATTTTAAAAAACCTTTTTTACAGAATTATCAGACAGTATTATCAGAGTTCTATAAACACTATTAAAATGCTGTCAAGTTTTGTTTATGTACAGGGTGTTCAAATCATACCTGCAAATATTGATAACATTACATCAAGTTTACTTATTTTTACAAATGAAAAACCTTGTATGTTTTACCGAAAATTAAAACTTAAGATTAGTGCTGTCTTTATTTAATCCCAAAAATATTTTTCGTCAGGTGCGATGTTGGCAAATCATCAATTTTTTAATTAAATTATTATATAAGGGCATGAAATTAAATAGCTCTATTCCAATATGTATCTAACTTTGGGTTATTTTACAAAAAAAAGAAATAAAAACTTATTTTTAAGATGCTCAAATGAAATTCTTTGAGAAAACTAGAAATTCTAAGGGAAAAGAGATCATAACTTGGCAAGGCCGCGCCTTACCTATTGAAGAAAATATTTTTGGATTAGTTAGGGTGTTAGCAAGAGTCTTGGCATTCGGAAAAAACCGAGTAAATTTGATTTAATGCTATCAAGACTTGAAGGTATGAATTGACCATCCTGTACATACACAAACCATTTTGATAATGTTTGTAGGACCCTGACACAAGACTGACTGCAAAGTATGTTTTTAAAATTTAAGTAAAGGAATAAACTGTGACTTATGTATTAAGACAAAAGTACAAAACTAAAAAGTTTAAGAAAATAATTTATAAATTGGCAACGTTGCAACGGATTAAAAATATAATTTACTATTGAATAAACAATTCAAAAACAGAAACAGGGAAATCAATTCCGGGTAAAATATATAGGGCGTCCCATTTAAAAAAAGCGTAGTTCCATTTGTCCCGCGTTTGTAAAACACCCTGTATTATTGTAAATATTCTTAAAGTATGCATCTTTGGCAACCAAGAAACTTTTGTATTGAAAGTTTCTTTCGATATTTAATAGTTTAGGCGATATCAAATAATTGCGCACTAAATGGACACCCTGTATAGTGTACAGTGTACATGTTGTGTGTAACTTACACCAAACTAACAACTTACAAAAAATTAAAATTAAATAAACAACGTGTTTATTATTTACCTTTAAGAATGACATTTCATGCCAAATCTTAATAATGTTTGACAAAATGTTAATGTCAATAAGAAAAAAAAATCATTATTCGTTTAATTTTCACTTATAGTGTGTCAATGGAATCCATGTAATTGAGTTCCACTGTATTGAGAAATGTGTTTAGCAGATCTAACAAATAGCTATAAACTAAATTAAAATAAGACACACGCTATAAACGGATTATTAAATACAGTAAAAAATTAATGAATTAATTTAAAATTTATTTTAATTTACTTACAATTAAATTTCAGTGAATTGAGTAGATAGAAAATACGCAGCAATTAACACCATTATTCTAGAAAGCAACGCACTTTAACAAACACCTGCATACCGGATCATTATCAAGACGACACTGGTAGATAAGATTTGTAAACTGCAATGTGTAAAATAATAAAAAGAAAAACCTTAAATATGTTGCCAGATGTTACTACAATTTTTAAATTTGACACCAGTTCATGGAATACAGACAAAACCTGCTTACAGCCCTATAAGTCAAAATAAGTCACCTTGAACCAAACTAATTAATGATTATTTATAAAGCTTAATACATAAGTAATAATAATTAAGTTTATCTTATTGAAAATATCAAGTTCTTCGATTAGTTATTTCTCGATTTTATGTTTTACAGAAATTATTTTCGTTACCTTCATTTATTTTAGGTTCTGTTTAACAAATAAATATTTTAACGTTCTTTTTAAAATAATAACAAAATGCTGTTTAATCGTCTATTAACAAGAGAAATATTATTTACATACACTAATTTAGTGTTAGCTAGTTATTTAACACTATAATTATAAACTGTTAACCAACTTAAATGCTAGATATTTAGAAACTTATTTAAGGACTATTTATTTATTATTACAACATTTATTAAACATTAATCTATTCACTAATACTTGACTACTAATTACACAGCACATTTATTCAATTCACCGGTTGAACACTAATTGATTCCCCTCTATGCGCGACGGTCGATTTATATCCCCCATATAAAACGTTTTAGAAAACGTTGGAACATACTCGTGTATTACCTCGTCGATGTGTTATATATCTCGAACATTGTAGATGGGCCGAGAACCTTCTAGTATGTTCTTCGTGGCGTATAGGGGATTTTCCCATTCGTTACAATATAAAACAATCGAAAGTTAAACGTTAGCGACCGTTCAACGTTGTATAATTATTGTACTATGCATAATCTAAAGTCAGAGGTACCCAAACTTTGCTCCGCGGAGCCCTAAGGGTTCCGCGTGCACTTCTCATGGGCTCACGCGACCTCTACAAGAAACTAAATTAAATAAAGATTGAATTAAATAAAAGAATAAGCAACAAAAAATAACGGATGAATAAACGTATTTGCCAAGTTGAATTTCGTGCCTCCTCTAGCAGAGGACGCTTGGTCATTCTGCTGCCATTAACTCCAAAATTATTGTTTTATGTTGCCATTGGTTTGCAATTTGTGTGCAATTTGTAGCCCAGTCACACATGAATTCAGCCACTGCGTGTTTCTGTAATTAATATTTATCATTTAACAAACAATTATCAGTGATTAAACGATTAATTTTTGCATTGTGCATGATATTGCTCGAGGCATACAAGTAAATGAAGAACCTGATCACGAAGGTGAGAATGTAAAATGCATCCCGATACACGCCGCAATCATGTTCACTCCACGCTGTTATCTAAATTATAAAATAAATAGCTGATGCGCTTGAAGGATTCTCTAGCGGCACAAAGTGCTTTGAATAAATTGATTAGGAATCGCAGTAAAATCAGTACTAAAAATATGTTGACTCTAGCTAAAACGGTATTATTTAGACAGCTGCGTATCGCGCGTTGACTCTGATTCTTCAATTTCTTGTTAAGGTATATAAATAAATCAATTAAGTTAAGGTGTAATACACAATGTCAAATTAAAACCAAACTTTATTGCATGGTCCAATTCATGTGCGACTAGGCTCGAATGTGTACAGTTTGTGTGCAATTTGTAAACGATTTGTATGGTATTGGTGTGCAATTTTTGTGCAATTTGTTTGCAGTTTATGTGACATTTGTGTACAGTATGTGTACAATTTGTGCGCAATTTGTGTACTGTTTGTGTGCAATTTGTGCCTAATTTGTGTGCAATTTGCGTACAATTCGTGTAAATTGTGTGCAGTTTATGTGCAATTGGTTGCAAGTTGTATGCAAATTATGTACAATTTGTGTACAATTCGTATGATTTGTGTGCATTTTATGTGCAATTGGTGTGCCATTTGTATGCAATTTTATTTTACAATTCGTGTAATTTGTCTGCAGTTTATGTGCAATTGATGTACAATTTGTATGCAATTTGTATAAAATTCGTGTGAATTGTGTGCATTATATGTGCAATTGATGTACAATTTGTATGCAATTTATGTACAGTTCGTGTGAATTGTGTGCATTTTATGAGTAATTGATGTACAATTTGTATGCAATTTGTGTACAATTCGTGTGTTTTGTGTGCAATTTATGTACAATTGGTGTGCAATTTGTGTTCAATATGCCTACAGTTTGAGTGGAATTTGTAAGCGATTTGTATGATATTGGTGTGCAATTTGTTTGCAATTTATGTGAAATTTGTGTACAATTTTCGTGCAATTTGTGTACAATTTGTGCTCAATTTGTGTACTGTTTGTGTGTAACTTGTGTACAATTTGTGTACTGTTTGTGTGCAATTTGTGTACAATTCGTGTAATTTATGTGCAGTTTATGTGAAATTGGTTGCAACTTGTATGCAGTTTATGTGAAATTGGTTGCAACTTGTATGCAATTTGCGTGCAATTTGTATGCAATTTACGTGCAATTTGTATGCAATTTACGTGCAATTTATGTACAATTTGTGTTCAATTCGTGTGATTTGTGTGCAGTTTATGTGCAATTGGTGTGCAAATTTGTGTACAATTTGTGTGCAATTGATGAGCAATTTATATAGAATTTGTGTGCAGTGTATGTACAATTTGTGTCCAATATGTATATTGTTTGTGTGCAATTTGTACGTTTTAGTGTACAATTTGTATGCAATTGGTGTAAAATTTGTGCGCAATTTGTGTACTGTTTGTGTGTAACTTGTGTACAATTAGTGTCAATTTTTGAATTTTACGTAATTATGACTAACCCTATATGTACATACCATTGCTTAATACGATAAAATGTTGTCCACAAAAACCATGGAAAAAATATCTTATCGAGCTGCTTTTAGTCACAGCTTATAAGATCCAATAATTGAGTTTTTACTTGCCTAACCATATACACAACGGCAAACTTTAACGTATGGATTATAAGGTATATCAAGTAGATGTACGACTTGGACAACCCGAAATCCGTATGAGAACTCGAACGGAGTCGGATTCAGATCGATTCACATCGGATCGGATCGAATCGGATATATCCCAATATCCTAATATTCAAATGTATCTGGTTATTCAAACGTGGTTCGAAAATTTTCCGATTCCCCGAAAGTTATCCGATTATTCAAGAATTATCAAACTTGAGAATATTGAGTTTGAATATGCCAATTTGAAGTCGAATTTTTATTTATATGACATAGCATTTTGCTAAATTCACCAATGCAGCTTAAAAATTGGGATGTCGAATAAAATTTAGTTGCTGATTAAAATTCGGGTATTGGATAAAATTCGAAATAAATTTCGAGACTTGTCGGAGAAAAATCGGATAATGGAAGAAAGTCAGATTTGGGTAATATGTTTGAGCGGATACTGCTTCTTCGAATCGGATTCAGATATTTTTCCCTCAAGTCGCACCTCTAAATTATCAATATTTATTTATAAGAAGCTTCTTATAAAATTATTAATTAAACAAGGTCAGCGGAGGCTTGCTTAAACCCAAAATTTAATTTTATTACTGATTTTTGTTTTCAGACAAAAATAAATATTAGCCATTACATTATTAAATTTGTTGGTAATTATTAGTAAGAAGCAACAAAAAAGATTCTTTAAATAATTTTTCTATTTTTAAATCAAAATAAAATAGTAATAAGTAAATGTAAAACTCGGCACGAACGAAGCCGAGAAGACGAGTTAAAAAAATGAAAGGTCAACAGCACAAGTCCAAGTTTTAAGTTTTGGTGGTGCAATATCCCGAAATTGTCCCTCCTGTTGGTGATGATGATAAAAGAGAACATTTTTGGAATTTCCTTCTCGGAAGGATAATTTATGATGTATCAAACTTAAAAGTGTCGTAGATGATTTCGGTAGTTTGAAAACAGTTTAACAATTAGCGTTGGAACTTTCATCTTCTCGTGTTGTATATATAAGCCGCGAGACAATCGCTTTGTTGCGGTTGTTGATTATATATTAATTAAAATTTTGATGAATCACCCCCAATTGTGTCATACTTCCACGTTCGTTATTAGAAATTCATCCTTTGTTTCGATTTTGCGATATTCATCAATGTCTTCTCGTAAATTATAATCCCTTGCAAATTGCGCGCCATAGTTTAATGGCGCCTGTTGTGGACGGCTGTTTTATTAAGCGGGATATTTCCAGAAATCGATAGCTCTCCTAATTACAAGCTCAGTCTAATTAACGATATATAGGAAATTGTCCCGCAATACTTTCAAACGCGGCCTTTCAAACTGCCTGGCGAATTAATTAATTTACAGATTACTCGTTACGCAAATTAAACGATACACTTCAGCGAAAAATCATTTTTTACTCTCTCTTAAACATAAAATGCATTAAACTAATTTGTTCATTGGTTTGTCTAGTACTAACTCGAATGATCAATCAAAGTAATTATTTTTTTCTTTTCGAGTTTAAGCAATTGTTAAGTTTTAATGAATTCGATATGGAAAAAGGAATATAAAATTACAAATTGGAAACTTTTTCTTCTGTAAAAACATTCAAAATAATCTATCATCAAAAAGTTGTCTGTAATTTTGCAAGAAAATGCGGGTTGGGTCGGGCATTTTAAGTTTAATTGGTGCATTAAGTTGGCGATAAATCTAATCAGAAAAGATATCGCTAATTATTTTCTTTTAGAATTGGCAGTCGTGGGTTTAAGTACGCAGGAAGAAAGTAGTTGTACAGCTAATTGGCATTGATTTATTACAAGTATGGTGTGAGAACCAGAACAATGCTACGATAATTTATAGATTAATTATTGGAAAAGTTGTCTTATTTTGCCGCTTTTCGAAAGGAATTTTTCCCCCTATATTCGCTCTCAACGTTATTTATTTTGTTATTATTACTATTTATTATAATTATTATTCTATATTATTATTATTATTATTATACATTCATGCTTCGGGAAATGCAATTATCGATATATGTAGCGGAAACCTTGGGGCATTTTCATTTTAATATTAGTAATGAAGTTGTCGGTTGATTAACTCTCGGTGCTTTTTATATATGATCGCGCACAAAAATTGCTTATTAATACTTGGAAAGCTGTCTGATGCTATATTTCCATACAATTACTTGACTGCAGTGAAATTATAAAATACATTAACAATATAAAAATGGTTATACAACCTCGTTTAAGAAATTGCATTGAGTTATCTTATTGGAACACGTACTAGATTTATTAATTAGTTGTCCTTCTTGATTGTCTTTTAATTATCATTAGTGTGTAAACACGAGGAATACGCACCAAAATAGAACAGGTGATCATACACAAGAAAAGAATACGTAATCGTCATGTCATTCTTGTTCCAAAGAATACTCCATTATCTGATTTTGAAAAACCAACCCTACTCACTGACAATCAATACTGATAACATAGCAGATAATAAGACTTCGACAATTCTATTATGGAAACCATTTTAATCTCACTCCTCAATTACACATTGAAAATTTTATAGAAATTCTTTGTAACACCCAGTAAAGGTTTATTTTGTGTGATGTATAACGTGTAACTTTCGTTTTTCTATAGATGCATTAATTATTTTGAATTTATTATTATAGAGATATTAAAGGTAAAAATTAGGTTGCGATACGAAGTTCTTTCAAGATAGATTTTTTTACCAGTAACAACCATTCGCCACTTTAAATTTTTAAGAGTTTACAAAAAATAAGATTTGTGCTTCAGAAATACTATTGATCTTCTTGCAGTTTCGGCAAGATTATCAACTTGCGGGATCTATGCAATTAAGAAAAGTAGCAAGTCCTCAATTATTGAAACTATGGCATACCAATTCAAGATACTGTTCTACCTAGTGCACTTTTGATAACTATGAGTTTCTAAGCCAGTGTTTTCGTCTTCCATGTTAAACTGTTACCAGAGTTTAGCTAGCTAGCCTAAATAACCTTTTACTGAATTATTTTCCACAATTAATCCAATTTATCTAAATTGTTAGATAATTAATTTATGGAGAAAAAGTTAATGCAAAGCTATAGAAATCTGGAGATTGCAGTCTTTTAGATCAGATTTAGCGTCTTCAGTTTTTTTGGCGTTTCAAGGAATTTTGAGGAAGTTTTAAACTTTTGAAGAAAATGTTCCGATAGGTTGTATAAACAACAGATTAACTTTAAACTAGGATCATTATCCTAGACAACGATTGTTCCGACAATCCTTACTGCGGCTACTGAACCAAGTTTAAAGTTAAACCACATTTATACATATTATTATTAAAACCTCCAAAATTTAGGTTTACCAAGAGTTGAAGTTAAAAGTTCCAGAGGAAAGGTTTCAAATTTGCCATAATTTTTAGTTTCAAAATTTCATTTGGAAAATTGGATTTGAAAAATAAAAATTACTGAGCTTTAGATCCACAATTCTGCATAATCTTATTTACTACTTACATATATTCCTGTGTAGTACTTTGTCTAAACAGTACGTGACAAGAATTACAGCAGAATGCTACAAGATGATGGTGGAATTACTAGTGAATTATTATAATTGTAATTGAATTCAATGAAATACAGATCGGTATCCTGTTTTTTACTGATGTTTACTCGTATTAGTCCATGATATAGGATTACAGTGAGACTTTTAAGGTATTTACAGTGATATAAGGATATTAGTAGAATTACGTTGCTGTTCAACGAATTACTATACAATTATCTGTACTGTATACAGAATTGCATAAGACCTTTACACATATGTACAAAATGAGTTCACTATTACTCGAATTGCCGTGGCATTCCAAGTTGCTAAAATATGAATATAATTACCATGGGCTGTCTAGAATTTGTCATTAGCTAGATTCCAAACTGAACTACATGGGCTCTTTGGGCATATATGTACACAATGAGATCAGTATTACTATCATAGAAGAAATTGAAGAATTACTAAGAAGTAGTTAAAATTGCTTTGGGATTGCAGCATGGAATTTGCACTGAATTATGTAGTTTAATTTTAGACATAATTCTGCAACTTCAAAATGACTTCAATTAACACAATTAGGTCAACATTACCATCGCAGCACATAGGGATTATTGGTTAGAAGATATTAGCAGAGTAGAATGGAATTACTTTTGGTTACTTCCAAGCCAATGCTTCGAAAGAAATTCAATAGCATTGGTAACGCAAATAAAGGAATTGTTTTCCGAAATATTTTCGGTAAAAAACTCAATAGAGGTACTGTAATCAGAGTACAGGCGTTTTCTTAAATGGAAACTACAAGCTCAAATTGGAACCAATACCTCCAAACGTACATGCGATAAGTCACAGGATCGATTTTTTCTTTTCTTGCCTCTAGCGCAGAGATGCTCAAACGTGTTCCGTGGAAGTAGGAACTTACCACTAGTGTTATGCCGCCTATTTCTAGACAATATGGATATGTCTAATGTTCTATGCATTCGTCCTTCTGGATATGGGGGAGAGGGTGAGTAGTGAAGACGAAGATAAATTAATGTTAACGATAATATGTCCACTGTTACATTAATCAAGTTGCCGTTTTCTTTTGTTTTACTACATTCATATTTTCCTTGTTGGAATCGCCTTCAAACCTCCGAAATTTAAATATGCCAATTGCTTGAAAATGCGTCTCAATTCCTTATAATTTCCCACAAATTTCTGCAATATAAATTCTCGCAACTGCTAGCAAATGAATTCTTCTAGGTGTACATTACGTAGTTACTTAATGGCGAAGTTTTAGAAAAATCGTACTTTTCTTTGTTGAAGTGGGCTTCAAACTTCCAAAATTGAAAATACATATTTATTTGAAATTCATTGGAGATTTCTTACAATTCTTTATAAACGCTTGGTTACTTGAAAATTTCTCACAGTTAATATTATAAATCTTTAAAGTTTTTTGACGTATTTCAATATCATAAGTCTCCGCAATTCCCAGCAAATTAATTCCTCAGTTAAATGTATATCAATACCTCAGCAGTACTCCACCTCGGTACGTAGTAGTCAATTGAGAAATATCATACTTTTCTTTGTTGCAGTCTGCCTCAAAACCCAGAGATTGTAATATAAAATTACCTGAAATTCCTTTTTTAGATTCCTTCGAAATTCTTCAGAATTCGTTGTCAATTTTTCACAATTCCTTATAAATTCCTGGAATTACTTGAGAATTTCGACATATCTCATTAATCTTCGCAATTCCTAGCGAATTAATTTATCAATCATGTACATCAATACATAATCAGTAGTCCTCCATCCTGATACTTGGAATTAAAGGGTGGAATTTTAGGAAGTTATGGAATTATTGATGTATTGGTGGCTGTAGTTTTTGCTCTGTATTTTTCTTTATTTTGAGACCGACTCGGTTGTGTTTTTTCAATGTTGGGAATAACTAATATCCATCGTTAGATGTGAATTTATTTGCTCGACTGCAATCATACTTTGTTGTTGGAGTCAAAATTGAAATACACGAATTACTTGAAAATTTCCCACAATTTCAAATACATCTCTGCAACTCTTTGTAAATTCTTCACACTTCTTTATAAATCCTTTTTCTCAATTTCCTGAAAAATCATCACAATTTCTTATAAATTCCTGCAATTCCCCCATACCATAATTCCCAACAAGCCTACCTAATTAATTCCCCAAAGGTGTACATTAAGACCTCAGCAAATCTTCGAAATTTAAATACACTAGTTACTTAAAGATTCTCGTAATTCTTTGAACATTTCTCATAAATCCCTACAAATCTCTGAAATCATACAGTGATACATCAATATCACAACAAGAACTCCTCTCTTTCACTCTTAAACTACGAAATTTAGTGAGTTTGTGGTATTGTTGATTTTTGATGGTGGTAGTAAGATGCACAAAAGGTATGGACTGGGTAGGTTATTTCTCCCTGAATATGTTTTTTCTTTCATGCACTCATCTTTCGTGATCTGGATAGGAAGCAGTGGAGGCGGCAGGAAATTATTATTGGCGATAATAATGTCCGTCTGTAGATTAACCAGGATGCAATTTTGTTTGTTCGACTACGATCATATTTTTCTTTGTTGGTGTCTACTGTAAACCCTCGAAATTGAAATGCACGAGTTACTTGCAAATTCCCTGCAATTCCATGGAAAATTCTTACAATTCTATATAAATCTCTGCAATTCCTTGGAAATGCCTCACAATTTTTTATAATATTTATAAAGAGTTCTGCAATTCCTTTAAGGTTTGTTGCAGTTTTCTATAGATTCCTACAGTTTTTTAAAAATTTCTCACAGTTTCTTTTAAATCCTTGAAATTCCTCGCGATTCTTTAAAATATCTCTTAAATTCCCTCAATTCCTAACAAATTATTGATATATTCATGGTAATAATAAATTTTTGAAATTTCTTGGAAATTCCTTACAAAATTCTTTATAAATCTCCTCAATTCCGTGAAAATGTATTACACTTTTCTATAGATTCCTGCAATTTCTTCAAAATATTTCACAATTTAATTTCTTACATATCTTTATAAATCCCTGTCATATCTCATAAATTTCTTCCATTTCTAACAAATTAGTTCCTTAGAGGTGTTCATCAATACTTCAACAGTGCTCCCTCACCCTGATACTTGGTAAAAAATTTAAGAAGTTGTGGAGTTATAGCTCGTAGCAATAATACAGAATGAAGCAAGAAATAAAATTGTTTTGAAAAGCCACGTTTCTTAGGTGTAAACGATAAATCGTTAAGACGCGAAAACGGGGGAATAGTCCTGATGTACAATTCTCCTTGGACAATTAAATCGTATTACAACGGGTAATGATAGATTTCGGAAATAAACACATTATGTTACAAGGGAAACAAAAAAAAAATCCAAATCCTGAGATACGCTCATACTCACAATCAGTATTGCAAGGTAGGTTAAGTGGAAAGTGGCGGTAGAACTAATCCAAAGCTTCAAAAATAAACTCGAAGCGTGCGAAACGTAATTAAAAATACAGGCTGGATTTTATGGGCGCGCGTTATTAAAGTGGGCGAAGAAAAATGAGGAAAACTTTTATCATATCAACTGTTTGTGTGAGAAATTACATTTGCAGACGGAGCTTGAAAATTCGGACAGGGAACGCAGTGCCATTATTGAATTAGTATTTTATTTGGCTTCGACCATTTCAAATTGAATTTGCAATCGAGCCCCCGTCCGTTGTTTTCCTTCGATATATTTCAACTTATACTTGGCTCTGGTTATTATACAAAAAAGTAGATTGGAAAACTATTTCAATAAACTTACTAAAGTCGATATCTTGTTCCCGAGAAATTCCTAAAATAAATTACTTTGGAAAATAGAAAACCTACAATCCACTGCGAGAATGAGCAGCTTAAATCTCTCTAACAACTTTTCCTTGTTATTTTTACACAAGCACAGCTGAGTTAAACGGGTCTGCTGGCTGGCTCATTTTAGTAATAATTAAGGCGAAACTACTTAACGAAAAAAAAAACCAAAATTTGACAGTTTCGTATAAAATATACCTAATAAAGTTGTTTAAGCTTCATTAGAAAATGCAGACCTCGTTTCCTGTAAATTTATTACACCTGAGAACTACTTAAGTTTAATTTTTAAAAGATCAATCAATAAATACGCTAAATATAAATTTATGTGGTGGTATTTACATAACGTGAACTAAAAAAGAAGCCCAGCACTGATATAATCCAATTTTATAACCAGGACTACTCGGATTTATATGTTGTCGTTATTATTATTGCTACTTAAATATTGATGTTTAAAACTGAAACTTGCACAAACAGGCCATTTATGCAAATCATCTTATTAAAGTAAATTGTAAAAATCTAAATAGTAAAAGGCATAAAATAACTGGTATATGCGTAAACATTACATAAATATATTAATAAGAGACTTAAAATTAACTTGTAATAGTTGATACTTATTTAGGAATGTATAAAATAATATAGGTACTTATTAAATTATAGTATCTTTTCTAAACACTTTGGCGCCCAACACGAGCACAGTCACACAGTTACATTACTACTGTGCTAGTTAGTTTGCAGTTAGTCCGGATATTGAAAACTGAACTTCCATTATCGAATTGAGCTTCTTTAAGCTCAAGCCTCTTTCCTTCCACCAGAGTTTATTAGTACAAAATACGAGGTTTTGGAATTACTGAAGCTACACAGTAAAAGATTTAGTGGAAATTTCGAACACAAGATTACTCTAAAAAATGTGTGTTTGGGTCCACTACATTTAGAGCAAAATATTTAATCCGTACCCTCGTGTAGACCATAGAGTTAATTACAGTAGTGTAAGTTTATTACACTCTAAAACAATTATATCTTTAATCATTTATGGTAACTTTTTTACACTAAAACAGTCAAATTTCTAATCGTTTCGGAGTAAGATTTTTACTCTTGACTTTTGGATCTTTTACTCTACATGGGAAACATATTGCCTATTTAGAGTGGATTGTTATTAAACTTTTGTATAATTTGTTCTCTATTTAGATTAAAATTTAGAGTGAAAATAGTGTAGTTTCCAAGGGTCAAAATCAATAATAAAATAAGTGATTTATTTATTTAAGACAAAGCAAATATACATAAAAAGTATATGCAAACAATTAAAACATACGAAGGTATAGAAAAAAATATATACGAGCCCAGTTGGGACACTTCTATTTTGGTTAAAGGTCACCCCGAAACCCTTGTTAACTTTTGCTAGAGGGAACTACTGCTCGTGCTCCATGCCAAACTTAATGAAATTTCTATTAGGAGATTTCGTTTCGTCAAAATTACTACAGTTATGATGATTACTTTTTTTGTTCAGCGAATTAGATATAATTATAATCATTGCTTTTACTTACCTAATTTAATAATTAAATAAAACACTGAATATGAATTATTTAAAAAGTACAACTCCGTTGGATATCAATATTAAATAGTTTACTGTTGAACATCTTAGTGGGTAGGAACCTCCATTTCTGGGGGAGGAGAGGGAATAATCGTGATTCACAATACAGGATCATTTTTTTTACGTTTGTATTTACGCGACTATTTGGAACATAGGCTTTCCTCCGTCTTCAAGTGCAACCATAGTTGTTAATTTTACATAATCTAAATAATGCTTACGCAATTATAGTCGATAGTTTAGCTTTGAATAAATAATCCGATTCTCATTATGATTTCGGATATTTTGCCGCTAAACTACGCTACCCAATTAACTTATTGTTTAATATATTAATATAATTAATACTCTAACCGCATTGAATAAAAAATCTAACCTACTAGAATCTTGCATAAACTCATCCTGCATTAAAACGAAACGAATCTGAAAATCTGGAACAACATCTTCAGAACCCTCCGATGAATCATTCCAAAATTATAAGGTTGCAAAGGCAAAATCTAACGTACCAAACTTCCTGAAGTACCTTAAGCTATGTAACCAGATAATTACGTAAGTAACAATCAGTGATAAGTAATTGAGTCCTTCCCAGTAATGTCGAAGTAAAGCATTCACACTCGGTAACGCTACAGCTGCACCTATTACAAATTCCGAAGCATCGGTTTGACGATAGAACGTGCAGCTGAAATCGGACCTAACTAAAGCTGGGGCTAAATCAGGTTAATTCCATTCAGTCATTTAACATTCTTCTTGGACAGCTAAATCAATGGGGAAATACTAGATGCAAATTGTGGTACAAACTGACGACACCAAGAAGCAGCGCTAACAAAGCGAATATCTTCGGCATTCGTAGAAAGAGGTGTTCCAAGTATTACTTGAACCTTTTACGAATCAGGTCGAAGACCGAGTTCATGAATAGCAAACCCTAAATATTTTAATTTTAGACTGCAGAACTGGTATTTGTCAAATCTAGTGGTAAAGTCAGCAGATGAAGGTTGTCAAATACTTTAAGTAAGATGATACTAAATACTTTCGACACAACATAATATCTAACGGGAGATACAAGGTAACATCTGTAATTGATTTAATCACAGACAAAATCAATCATGATTTATTCCCAAATTAATTTTCCTCTGTTGTCTTTTCTCCACAAGCAACTGATCAAAAGATTTTCTTTGATTGGATGTAAAGGCCGAAACGTTAGATATATTTCCAATATCGACAGGAGCAGAAAGGAGCTACCTTAAATAAAATGACATATTTTGCCCAAGACCAGAAATAATGTTCATGGCTATCGAGAAGTCCACTGATTCAAGCTTAAACTGATGAGGAAGATCGTGTAAAATAGTCAATTAAATAACCTATACTTAATTTTCTAGGCAAACAATAGTTCAGTAAACGGAGGTCGAAAAAGGGTGGTTACCCTACAAAAGGTCGGGTAGTTCAAAATTTTTTATATGTTGTATATATTGTTCTATAAGTTTTCAAGTGCTCCCGTCTTATCATAAGTACGAGGGTGGTCCCAGAAGTACCCGACCCAACAAAGAAAACACAAAAATTTTGGAAAAAGATTTATTTATTTTTCAACGTAATCTCCTTTCAGCTCTATACACTTTTCCCAGCGGTGTTCAAAAAGTTCGATACCCTTTTTATAACAAGAACTGCCTTGCTCCTCAAAATAGCTATTAACTGCTGACATCACTTCTTCATCGTTGGAAAATCTTTGACCACTGAGCCATTTTTTCAAGTTTGGGAACAGAAAATAATCCGAGGGGGCTAAATCTGGCGAATATGGTGCATGAGGTAGCAATTCAAACTTTAATTGATTAATTTTGGCCATTGCAATAACGGATTTGTGAGCTGGCGCGTTGTCGTGATGAAACAACACTTTCTTTTTACCCAAATGCGGTCGTTTTTGCTTGATTTCTTCGCTCAAACGTTGCAATAAGTTTGCATAATACTGGCCGTTGATAGTTTTTCCTTTTTCGAGATAGTCAATAAAAATCATTCCACGCGCATCCCAAAAAACCGACGCCATAATCTTGCCTGCAGATGAAACGGTCTTCGCCTTCTTTGGAGCCGGTTCTCCCTTTTGAGTCCATTGTTTCGATTGTTCTTTTGTCTCGAGTGTGAAATGATGGACCCATGTTTCATCCATTGTTACGAAACGGCGCAAAAATTCTGCTTTGTTGCTGTGAAACTTCGCTAAACACTCAATTGAAACATTTTCACGGCACTGTTTTTGCTCGAGTGTGAGCAAACGCGGCACCCATCTTGCACACAGCTTTCTCATGTCCAAATTTTCAGATAATATGCGATGTACCGCACTTTTTGAAATGCCCGTAATGTCTGCTAGCTCGCGCACTTTCAGTCGACGATCATCAAGTACCGCTTTGTGGATTTTCTTCACCATTTCTGGAGTCGTCACCTCATTTGGTCGACAATTGCGATGCTCGTCTTGGCAGCTCGTACGGCCTCATTTAAACTTAGCTACCCAAAATTTAACTGTTGTAAACGAAGGAACAGACTCACCCAGAGTAGAATCCAGTTCAGCTTTTATATTGGTTGGGCTGAGGCCTTTCAAATAATAGTATTGTATCAGATAACGATGACCAATTTTCTCCATTTTCACAAATTCACTGACAACGTTCACTATTGATGGCTGCCAAACAAATACTGAACAACGTGGCGCTTTCAAACTTGAAACATATGCTTTATAGACTGCGTACTTTCCAATACAGTGATATTTTCAAACAACTACCGCCACCTCTTGGTCAGGTCGGGTACTTCTGGGACCACCCTCGTAATTACTAAAATTATAAAATAATGCATGTAAATGTTATGCAAATAAAATTATTATGTAAATAAAATGTTTAAAATGTAAAATTGTTTTTAAGTTACCTTATATTAATTGTTAAAACAAATTGCGAAGTTTCACATTCACACGCAGTAAAAAGGCGTGAACATATCTGCACTAACATGTCTCTATAGTTCTTACGTAAACTTTGCAATTTGAAAAGTTACTAAAATTAGCGGGACTTTCAAAATTTTATAAATCTACACTTGATGTAGGTACTATTATTTTTGTACAGATACCTGTTCTGGTCTAGTCAATACAATTTTGATCTCTTAATTTTGCTGCATGTACAGCTACATTAAGTTATTTAAAGATTTGTAAAATGTTGAACAGAAATTTAAGTAGCTTTTGAAATTGCAAAGTTTCAACAGTTATAACTATTCGAAGTCAAATATAGCAGACAGCTGATTGTCGCCATTACTTGTTAGTGTCGTTATTGCGCGCACGCTTCTTGTGTTAAATACACTGTTAAATACAAGTGTATATTAGTTCCCATTCATTTTATTTACTCGAACTAGAGTAACATGAACTAAATTAACTAAGTAGACTAACAAATATTTTTTTACCAATTTATATCACTTTTTAACGGTTTTTCTTCTCGTAGAAAAATTAAAATTAAAGTAAATTTTGTTATAATTTTAAAGTAGAATACTATTAGATTTAATATTAAATCTATATAGAGCTAATTAATAAAATAGTGGGAAAATAGATTTCAATAGTGAAGAATTATTTTTATCATAAGAATAGAGTGAAAAAAATGTTTCTACTCTAAATTTTAACTCTAAAATCTACCTAAAAAAATCTACCTCTAAAAAATATGCAGTACTCTAAAAATTGTTCACAGGGCTGACTTTTTACTGTGTAGGAGGCACCTGTTTAGTATCTTTACATGGTTTACCAGCTAGCTGTCTGATAGATTGTCACTGTAAAATTTTTTGTTTGAAAATCTCGTGTGTACCAAATTTTGTTACCAAAAATACAATATTGTTGCAGAGATTTCCAGGCAATTACGTAAGGCCTGTGTGTCAAATTATGTGAATGTTGGTAGAATTAAACACTAGTATCGTTTGTTTAAAAAATGGCTCAGCAATGCCCGAGTGTTAACGTAAAAGGCGAAGAAACAGAATCTTGAACAACTTCGTTTCATAAGTATCAAGTTCAAATTATCTACAACACTGCTGCTCAAAAATCGAGTCACAGGACAAGGTTTAGAGATGGTGGGATGATTTATTGTTACACTCATTGTAAATCGCTCACACGCGACATCACACAAGAATCCGATATTAGCAACCTGACAGACAGCTAGCTTGCAAACTATATAAAACTACTACCCGGGTAGTGGTTAGCCTTCCAGATTCAATCGGCGTTAATTTCAAAACGAACCAAAACTCGTTAATACCCAATAAACCTCAAAAATCCCAGAAATTTTACAACTTTCCCAACACTGTTGACTTTTGTTATAAATCTTGGATGCCGAATAGCTGTAACTATCTTCAAGAAGGATCAACGTTTAAATTTCTGTGAATAGCTCAATCGAAATCACATTGAGTCACTCAAATAGTTAGTAGCGTAATGAAAGAAACTCAAAACTAAAATATAGCTGGGTAAATTGTACAACGGACTTCGCACCTTTCTTATAGAAAATGGGTTTAGGTACAATTGGCTGAACATAAAATCTGGCTAAGTTTATGAGGTCCTGATCAAAAGTTCAAAAATGGGTAGTTTTCTTGCTACAGGCTCTCAAAATATACGATTCGCGTCTATTTTTGAGCTTTTCCCCATTGGGACTTTTCAATTTTACCTAAACTTATTTTTCCTAAGAAATATGCTGGATCGTTTCCTTAAAAGACCGACAATTAATTTCTTGGGTTTAATTATGAATGGTGCGAATTTGATAAACATAGCCTTGATCGGCCCATTTCGACCTAGATTACTTAATCAAAATATGAGTATGCCAATTCAATGCTACAAACTGTTGTTATCATCTTTTTAATTGAGTGATGATTACATTCGTAAGATATCAAAATGAAGTGGCACTTTAACAGCAATTAAATTAGTAAACGAGTAATTGCATCCGCTACTGTACGTCGGCTTAATGTGATTATCGCTATTGTTGTTAATGTAAATCAATTAAAAGGTCGAAATAAATCTGAACACAAATTATTGTTTTTAATAAACAAATTATGAGTATTATTAGTGAGAGAATGTTGGACCCATAAATCTTTTCTAGCTTCATTAGAAATTCTTTATCGCACAATTCCAGTAACACTTCAGGATTCTCAATATTACTGTTTCTAAACTTTTATCTCAAAAGGGGGGTTTATTGCCGAAAGGTCTATTCGTAGTAGTAGTGCCGATAGTATTATCAACTGTAACTCAAATCCAACTTCTTTCCCAATTGTTTCTAATTATTAAAACTGCCTCTACCTGGAGATACTATATTGTATTCAATAGTACTGAGCTACTGCTGAAAGGTATGTACTAAAATACATCTGCTTTAAATTACTCTTTCAGTGATAATGCTCCTGCTTGACTGTAGACCACATACTGTAGAAGCAGATTTTCTTAATATATACTGTAGGCCGTAAACATAGATTCCAGAGTATTGAATGTAGTACATATACAGTGCCATGCCATAAATATAGATCATACAGATAAATACTCCAAGCCACAGGCTGTATACTATGAATTGCATATCTTAGACTATCTACTATAAATGATCTAGTAACTAGATCATTTATAGTAGAGACTCTATAGACTGGAATTATTCTACTCTATAGAGTCATGCGCTAAAGGAACTATAGGCATAGACATAAACCATAGAATGTTAACTGTAGGTCGTATACAGACCACATATTGTAAACCACAGCATCTAGAGGCATAATCTATCAACCATAAACATGCACTACAGACTAGAGAAGAGTTACTTGATAAACCATAGAGATACATTACAATCTACAGAGTAGAAGCTGAATTGCTAAGATTCTAGAACTGTCTAAGTCTACGAAACTTTAAACTTAATCTTAAAACATTCAGAACTTAGTCGGAATGAAAATGCTTGCATGTAATGTTTTACGGTATTTCAATCAAAAAGTATTTTTGAGATCTAAAAGTCTGTTGCAACTTGCTACCTTGACTCGCATATTGTGTGATTGTATAAAAATTGGAAAGGCACAAGAGCAAGAAACTCTCAAACTTCCACATATTTAAAGCTTTGAGAAAACATATTTTCTAAAATTTTCAACATTTTAACATATTTTCTAAAATTAAAAAGTGTGAAAGACAAAAATCTAAACCCAAACTTTCTGCAAATCTTGAGTAAAAATATTTAACCGTTGAACATCTGGGTGTTCATTACTTGAGAATCCAGACCTGGGATTTTATCCAATTATATTTCTAGATTATAAATTACAATTAAGTTAATCAGAGTTTAATCAATCTTTATGAAACCGACCAAGATTGATTGTTGAAGTTATAGATTGGGATATCTTCGGCTAGCCAACAGTTACTTCTGATTCTTTGATGGTGATGAAGGATATAAGTCCAATCTCTCATTATTTATGGCTCGATTTTGATGTTTTTATTTATATGACTTAGTTTACGAAACTGATATTAACCTAAATGGATTATACAGTTTAGTTTTGCGTAAGACCAAGATTTCTCAAGGCCATAACTGTAGCTATTTAACCAAGACAAGTTCAAGAAAAATCTTGATAAAAATATAAGGTCTATTGAACGTATACAGAGGAACCAAATACATCTTAGAAGGGAAACCGGAAGGTCAAAGAGCTTGGATAAAATCTAGGTGGTTGGTAGAAGCAGTCATATCTGAAAACATCGCGGTTACAAAATGGAAGAAGGTAAAGAACCGCAAGGACTGGGAAAATTATAAAAGAAGCCAAAAAGCTAGAGGGATAATCAGAAACATACACAATCGAGACGTTCACATCGATACAGCAGATTTAAGAAGTAAGAAGAGAAAATCGCTCCTTCCAGGAATGTTCGACGAGGGTTAAACGTGAGCGATTTTCGCTTCTTGGAAATGGAGTTTGGAAACCCAGTTTGGAGACCCCTTCATGGTCTGCTGTACTATGTCTTACTGCAAATTATTTACCGGATTATATCTACTGCAAATTATTTACTACTACAGACTATGTATTACGTGGAGTCTAGAAAGGACAGTTAGATTTTACCAGATGATGAGATCTTGAAGGGTAAATCAGTAATCAAACTTCCGTGAGTCCTAATAAGGAATTGCATACCTCAACCTTCTCAAATTTTTTGCATGTCTGCACCATGTTTGAATCCACTGCGTTTCTAATTTACATACATTTTTTAACATGTTAATCTCGTTTCTTCCAATTTATTTCAAAAGTGCCAAAATGTTTACGAATACACGAATACTTGTATAATGAGATAAAAATAATTCTGGTTTTGTAAAACGTGGTTGTTTTTCTAGTAATGCCAATTATCGGATAAAAAAGTAACTCGACCACACATCCTTTTCACTAACAAGCTCCTCTTGATTAGCTCAAGCTCTGTTAAAAACGGTTTTAATGATTAATTATGGTTTTTACAACGTTTACTTCTTTTCCCTCTCTCTCTCTCTCTCTCTCTCTTCTCTGCTGCTGTTAGTAGACCCAATTAAATTTGAACTGTTTGGAAATATTTGAATCCTAATTGGAGGAATTCTATTTTCGTATTATTGCAATATTTAAAACAAAGTTTGAAGAGTCAAACTCTAAGCATAAACACTTACTGTTGACTGGACGAAAATAAACCAGTAATGGCTATTGCAGTAGCGGCGATTAACGGCAACATTGTAAATCAAGACATTATTGCACCATCATTGACGTATTATGTCCTTTGTTATGTTTAACATTAGGTTATAGATTTGAACTATTGCCAGAATTCTCATTTCTCATCATGAATGGCATGCATGATGCACTGTTGTTGTTTTATACTCTCAAAGCAATAATTTTCATTTTGTACAGTGAGCTTTAAAATGAATGCGTGGACTATATAACCTTTTATTATTTAATATTTAGAAGCAACAAAAATTACAGGTGAATTTGCAAGAATGGGAAATGCTTCAATGAGCCCGCCACACCCCATTGCTTGCAATCTCTGCTCGGATGAGATTAGGTGTGAGATCAAGCGTTACTGAAATATGGCGTTCAGAAGCGTTATGCAAGCTGGAGCTCGTTGCACCATCTTGCTGAAACCAGAATCTGTTGATATATCTTCAATCTCTGCTGGAATGTTTCTCTGAAGTTCGTGACTTATGTTGGTCAAACTTTAATTATTCTCTCCAAAGCAGCATGCTAGCAGACTAGAGAGTTAATATCGGGCGACTGGGAGGTCCAATTAAAGTTGCTATGTGAGATCAAGCATTGCTGAAAAATTCATTTCAAAAGAGTTATGCAAGTTCTCACTGTGCGACGCGTTCCACCATCTCGCTGACACCAGAATGTATTAAGATCCTCAACGTTTCATGGTTCTCTTCCGAAAAATATAATCCGATAATTCTTGAGGCAGAAACCGGATACCAGGCAGTAACCTTCGCAGAATGTAAGGGCTTTGTCACATCGAAGTCAACGAAGATGCGGGTTAAACTTGGGCAACAGCCTCTATCTATGGTAGAGACCCAGCAAGTACATCCTGGAGGTGGAGTTGTCTTGGATTTGAAAGGCTATGAAGGATCCATTGGACTAATACTATCCGGCAGGCGCCACATCGAATCAAACCAGCCAAGACCAAGACAAAGTCCGACTGGGCACTTCCTGTCTAATTTCGCGATCGTCCATATGGAGACGCCGATTATTTTATGCTGCCCAAGAGGTCTTCATTCTTTTTTTTTCGGATTGCATGCCGTTCAATGCCTGTCTTGTGTTTCTCTCGGAGTGGTATCGCTGTTTCTCTATTTGACAATCCATTTTGCTATGACGTGCTGGATCAAGCTGCCGATTTTCCAAAACTGAAAATATGCACTTGTGAATTAAATGTGGGACACCTCCGAAACCTTTCTGATGAACTAATATTAGTCACCTTTAGTTTGTAAAAGCGTTTTGTTTTTTATTTGCAAATGGAAGTAGTTCATGCTTGCTGTCGCTCACTGTAGTTACGTAAAATAAAAACTAGTTTATTAAATATTAACAAAAAAAGTTTAAAAAGCTTTAATGAGTTGCACTTGTGCCTGGTGGTCCAACAGGAAATAATATTAGTTTTTAGTGTAGTTTACTTCCGCGAGCCAAAAGCAAAACAAAATAATGAAATGAAATAGCTAATTATCTTTTATACTAATTAAAGGTTTTTCTAAAGTGGCTGTTAATGTTGGTATATAATCAAAAGGAAGCTCAACGTAATTAGTTTGCAAATGTAGCACTTTCGACACCCATAAAATTTAAAAGTAACATAAATTTTCAAACATTGACGTAACTATTTAAATTGACTCCTGTATTCTTTGCCAAAATCTCTGAAAGCTGTTCAATTAAAATTGTTTTAAAATTAAAGTCCGCCACTACCTACTACTACTACTATTTTCGTTTTTCGTAACTAAAAGATGTGTAACGTGTTAATTTGTATAAATATATTAAGCTCGCAAGGTTCCTAGTTGGTGCCAGTAAACAAATAAATAATGCTATCGGAGAAGAATTTTTGGTCATTTTAACCATTCATCAAAGAACACGAACCTTTAAATAAATATTTACGTATTCAAGTGGCGGGCTGTCTTTTGACCCAAAGAAAAGTGTGTATGTATTGATGAAACAGGTCATTCACTAATTGTGTTAATGCCATAACAAAGAGATGGATGGAATACATGTGTAAATGGCTGTCTCTATCGGCATTATATCTTAATGGATGTTAAACGTTATTTTCTTTTTGTTTTACAAAAAGTTAAGTGGTTGGCGCGAATCATCTAAAGTGTTCCTGTAAACATTACTTTAGAAACATTCATGAGCATGAGTCTTGAGTGGGCATTTTTTCTGTGGTATAAATCTTTTTTTATTTGTTTACGTTTTTTTGTGGTATAGAACTATCTTTATAGTAATTAATAGAGCAGGTGTGGCTACAAAAGGAGCATTTATCAGATTTAATGGGTTTTGGCATACTCAATTGCAATTAGTCTGGTATGGGTTGTTTTTTCTCGCTGGTTTTTCTCCAAGCTGAAGATATTTTACTTTTCTTCAATTCTGCTATCGTAATGTTAGGTATTGTAATTATCACCGTCTAACTTTCTTTGAGTAATGCCAATATAACTTGATTTAAATTCACTGCTAAATTGCAGACGCTAAAGTAATAACAGTATTGTGTAATCTCATCCGAATAATACCTTGCCATTTAAATGTAATACAGCGCTTACCCCGGGTAATTCCTGCATCGACCGTGCAATAATTGCAATATCTAAGACTGCAAAATACTACCTTTCAAGTAATACCAAGTCATGTCGAGCCAATATCTCAATAATCTTGGGTAATTCAAATTCTAACTAACGCCAATGCAATGTTGTTTTAAGTTCATTGTTCGGTATAAACTCACCGGCACTGAAATAATAATATCATGTAATTCTAAGCGAATTATGATAAATAATGTCTAGGTAATACCTAATGTCATCATAGTGCGCTAAAGTGCCACACACAACTAAAGTTCCGTTATTATGTAACGTCAGACGAATATTATCAAATATTATTTAAGTATTGCGAAATAAAGTTCTTATATTGACACAGTGATTCCATATGATACCGAGTAATACCATTGTAATGTTTCAGTACGTCCGCAGTACCCTATAAAAGCCAGGGCTATAAACCTTACATATCATTTGGAGATTTTAAACTCGCTCGTTTACTCTTAAATGCTGTGTAATTCTAAGCGAATACTGTCAAATAAAGTCAATAACGCCCTTTCAAGGTGACTATAAAGCATAAACTCATTTATTCCAAATGACACTAATTAATATTGACATAATTCATATCTATGCAATGCTAAATAATGTACCAGTACTAAATGTTACAGTAAGTAACCTCTTCGTAATGTAAATAATATCATGTAATTTATCTGTAATGACATTAAAATGATATGTAATGACATTACATGATAATAATGCAATGACATGAAATGACAGTAATGCTAGACAAGTATTGATATATAATCTTCTGGCAATCTCAAGTAATTCCGGGGTAATTCAGTGACAGTCTCGCATTATTTTATTATTGCTTAGGTTTTGGCAGTAATACTCGAGTAATTTGTGTGTAAGTCCACTTATTCCAAATGATATCTACTAAGGCAAGTAATGCCAAAATAATGTCATCCATGTCATTCAAAGTAACCGTTTTGGTAATGGCACTAATCTCAACTAATATCGAGTGTTCAACTTTAAAGTGAACTTTAATGCTACCGTGTAATTCAGCGTATACCAAGTATTGCCTCCCTAATTCTTGCATAATGTAAATAACTACCTGAAACCAAGATAATTTCGCGACAAGCTCTTGCAAATCGGCGTCAGTCTCATGTAATTCCAAGAATGTCTGGTTATTGTCAATAAAACCAATACGTGACACCAACTCACATACGTGAACCCTGGAATTAATCCCTGAATTGAAGAAATGCTGCTATTGAATACTAAGTGAATTTCAACAATGACACATAATTCAAGTTAATTATCCTTAATTAAAAAACTAGCCTTTCTCATTAGTGTCATAATCCCAAGTGATGCCGAGGTAATTACGCAGTAATCCTTCGCTATCCCAGTAATGTGCATTGACAAACGACAACACTCTCACATCTTGTACTGAATAACCGAACTAAGGTCATGTACTGTCAGTAATGCCTTTATGCTGTAATTTTACTATCATTTATTCTCTATCTTAGTTAGATACGGAACTAAAGCAATTGTGCAATGCAATTCCAAATGCATAATGCCAAGAAATACCTAGATAATCCTAAGTAATGTGTTTATAACATTAAATAATTTCACGTAATAAGAAGCAATTCGTTTGAAAATATCAATATAGTTTAGCGTTTAACCCGCTTCTCCATTACTGACTTCCTAATACTAATCGAATAATGCTAACGTAATTCCAATCAAAATTCCAAGTAATACTTACGAAGTAGTGTCCACGTAAAGTTATTATAATGACTAGTAACTATAGCTACTACCTTGTTAACACCTAAGAATTATACGCAATTCTAATAATCTCAAGCAATGCCAAGGTAGTACCTAAGTAATTCTAGTAGTGCTGTCGGTAATGCCACCGTAAGACAATTGATGATCTACTAAAGCGATAATGCTATGTAATTCTGTAAGTGAAAATTCTGCCGAAAAAATTGTGCGGGTTTTCAAAAAGTGAATATTCTTGTTAGTGCTAGTACTGGAATATTGCTTAAAGACTCTTACTATGAACAATATGCTTGGAATAAGATCATAACGCTTTTAATGGAATTATATGAGCTTTTAACAGTCGTACTAGACGAATTACTTGGAAATTGTTAAAATTGCAGTAGAATGACATTCTTATAGGTAAAATACTGTGTCTCTATGCATTCTTCCGTTATATGGTGTGTCATAGTTGCCGTAAGATCTTGATAGTATTTATAGTGCTATGTTATTATCAGCATTGCAACATATAATGTTGAATTACAGTACAGAATCATGGACATTTTGTAATAAATAGAACTCTTTGGGAACTTTGGTGGCATTTACAGAATGAGGGTGATATATCCAGAGCTGCGGTGGCATTCGAAGACTTACTTAGAGATAGTGGGAATTACAGTGATATTACAGTATAGAATTGGTTACAGTATAGGAATGATCATTGGTTGGATCAGAGAGTGCTTTCGAGATATTTACATGAACATGATAGTACTTATAGAGGTTAGCATTAAACGAATGCAGTTTTGTATGTAGAATTTACATGGAATTACAGTACAGAATTGCTGACAGTAACTTGGTGCTGAATGGAACTATCTCACTGGGAAATTTTAGGTATGTATTGATAAATCAGTTACTGCCAGTGTTTACAGTGATTACTGATATTGCCAAATCGCAATGATATTTGAAGCACCACATAAATTACCGTACTTTGTCATTAATTACATAACAGAATACCGATGTCGGCATAGTATAGCGTTTCTAGTTATATGGGAATAATTAATAACATATTATAGATTTGTTGGAATCGGACTTTTTATTACATAGAATTACATGAACTTGGTAGCAATATTTACTGAATAATAAATAAATGAATAATTGCACTGACAGTTAAGAACTACTTGGGAAAATGTTATCATAATGAAGAAACTATAACTAGAATTACTTGAAGAATTGCCTGGAATTATATGGTCATTAAGTATAATGATATACTTCTTTTGCCACAATTACAATTATTCGACGAATTGTCGGAAGAGAAATGGCAATTTCAATACGTTTGCAATATAGAATTACTTCCAGTAGAACCAGAATTACTTACTATTATAACTATGTTCTTTCATGGGCATTTGTCGATAAGAAAATAAGCTCCAGGACCACTTTTATGACAATACACTGCCCAGACTATTGTCGGCTGGCCGGCGCACACATAATTTACAACAATAGCAATTCTTTTTAAATTTTATTTATGCACTTCCTTACTTTGATAACAGTGAAACTACTACAAAAAGTAGGTATGTTCGGTTTATTTGGGTAGTAGAGAGAAGGGACCTTACTATCATGGAATTTTATTTAAATTGCTGTAGGATCTTCAGTTAAATCGAAGCTTGTGCAATTAAATGAACTTTTAGTGATTTATGCATTACTTTACATTAGAAAAATACAGGTCCAACTGAGTTACCTTACGTTACTCCTTATTTCTTTAATATAAAATAAATAAGATTTTTAATTTTCTATTTTAATCTCCTTTTTGATTTTAATATAGTTTAATTTAAGATTCTTTTTTGTTTTAGGTGAGTGCTGCCATACCAGTATAGTTTCCATTAGAACTGTAAGTTATTGTAACCAGTGCCAAAAATGTATTCATTTCTAAGTTAAATAGTTTTTAAACTAGAATTATAAGTTATATATACCAGGTGATCTAGAATATGTAACATACAGTCTGTAAGAGTTAAGCAAAAGCCAGTTACTACCAGAAGATATTGACCCATTTTTATTAAAAACACTTATATATGATGATATGTGATATATCTATTTTAAGTTTTATATTATTATATGGACTGTCTCTGGAAGGAATTCCTCACTAATGGAATTAGCTAGCCATGAGACCTTCCACTCAATAACAAATACATATATGATAGAATTAGTAGAGAATTTTTTTGTTAAAGATGTCCGTATAATGGTTATTTTTGTTCACTTTTGTTGCTTCAGAGATTCCATCTTATTTAATTTAGAAAATAGAAAACTAAACTGTCGGTTTTCTGTAGTATCCAATATTAATCCGCTATTCGCTGCGCAATTTAGAGATGTGAACAACTACACAAAGGCAGCAAATTTAATTAGAGCACACCTTGGCTAGAAACCAGAAGTACCTAGAGATGAATGCAAGACTGCACCTCACGAGCTTCTGAGTCCAAGCAACTACAACGTCCGGTTCCGGAGATCAAAAGGCGGCTGTCGTAATTAAATACATTATAGGGCAGTATTAAATTATCTGCGACGTTAGTATTGTGCAGACTGTACACAATCAGCGTGGACATCACATATGCACAAAGCATTCCTGCCTTAATGAAAGCCCATTAGCTAAAGCGTTTCAGAGTGCTACACCCCCCCGTGACCCCCTCGATTGCACCGACCGACGTTATCCTACTCTAAAACACGCGCTGTATAAACTACATAGTTAATGTGAATTTTGCATTTATAACTTGCTAACTTACATGGGAAACTTGAATTAGATAAGGAGAGAGAGGAGAGCTTTTATCTATTAACGGCATTGAAAGTTGGGATTATTAATTTAATGTACCATTTTTCCAACTTCTTTCTTTTTGCTCATTCATTAAATTTGTCTAATTGGTAAGTGTTTATCGCCACCGCTTATACTATAGAAATACTATAATTAGTTATACTTAATTAGATAGATAAAAATGTCTAAAAACTAAATCCAAAATATTTATGTAAATAAATCAGAGAGTCCCAACTGTATTCCATTATCTTTAGACATACGTATCAGATAAAAAGCTTTTAAAATAAATATCAGAATCAATTAGGTTAACCGACTTGCCTCGTTACATCCCGACATTTATTTATTTTTAATTAAATTTTATCTGGTTTATCGCTAAATTAAAGTAATATTTAGCTACAAGCGCTCATGTGATATCAACATTATAAATATGAATAAATGCATTACGTCTTATCGACGTAGCCCAGCAATGTTTTGCTTTTCTTATCTTCACACTCGTGCAAACCGACAATTAAAAATCGATATCTATGAAAGATAATACAATTTATTATACGTGGACATCCAACGTGACCTTCTTCTATTTTCTTCTCTTTGAACAAATACTATTTTTCATATACCAACGGAATTTTCAAAAATCAAAGCACGTAGCTCTCGCATTTCCTTATCAGTCTATCGGGCGAATTCGAAACTTCATTTCGTATCACGTTTAAATCCCTCACATTAAGATAAGTAGGAACATTAATTAATTTCTTGACTCATTTAAATTTTAAATATACCCCCCTCCTCATCCTATATCTAACTCGCAAATAGCGTTCCTGAAACTAGAACGAATTAGTTAAAAAGAAAGATTCTTAGTATTAATTAATATAAACCATTGTGCGTGACTTTATTATTGTTGCTACATTTGTAACATATCTATAAATTATCTAAAATGGTAATTCAACTAATGTTGAAATGATTTATAATCTCTTCATTAACAAATTCGAGGAAGTATTAAAAATCGTAAAAGAAAAAATAGTGAAACTAACTCATCTTCTTGCAACTGAAACCTGAAATTTCTGACGACTCTCAAAAGTTCGTATTTTTGACTAATTCTTTGTCGCAATTCGGCAATTGATTCAGGCTCAGTTGTGTAGGCAAGTGTTTTTCAAACTGTGGAGCGCGAAACCTCGCACAGGACGCCGCGAAGAACAACTATTAAAAAACGGCGCTTTTTTTGTTCATGGCCAAAAATCTTTTTACCAAATAAGATAATATACATTTTTATCAATACCTGCTTTGATTTCATTTTACAGACACATTTTGAAAACCTGTTGGTTATCGCCAATCTTAAAAAGTCTTTTGTAGTAAAAAGTCAGTGTAAAAAAATGTGTGTAATCGCAATACCCCGTTTACAATAGCATAAAACACATTTTTATATAGTATATACTATATATTTTTTTTCGTTGGGGCTGCAATTATTGCAATGTCAACAAGGGGGGCCTTGGTATCTAAAAGATTGAAAAGTACTGATATAATAGATAATAAAATCGTTTTTTAAATTTTTTTCTCATTGAGGGCCGTAAGTCTTGAAATGTTCCCAAAGGGGACCTTGATATTCAAAATTTTATGGGGAAAGTTCTGGTGGTGTTTAAGGTCACTCAAGCAAACTTCTTTTACCAATCCATTAGCTTGGAGAGTGTTGATCCAATTATTTGTCTTACTGGGAGCACATAATGCGGTGGTGCTCCGTCTTGCATTGCATTTTGACTTAAAACAATATTTCCATGCATATATCTCTGATGTTGTATTTTGTGCGCTATTAACGGCTTTATCGAGGTGTCTTGCATATAAGCATAAATTTCCATTTATAAATGGAATGCCTATAACGACAGCTAGCCTTTACTCTTTTACAAGTTGATGCTCAACCATAATTCTAATTGATCATGGGTTCACTAAACTCAAATGGCCTGTCCGAATCTTCGTAAGAAAGTTCTTGGAAAATGTGCAGTTTATAAGGATGAAGTTGAAAGTGTGAAGTTTCAAGACTTTCCTTCAGATACTCATGTTCCGGTCGTCGGACTTCCAGAAATCATCTAGAGACCTATGCTTAAGGCGCGTTGATGCGAATATATAGCCTCTCACATTCAAGACAACTTCACCCTAATGGACACACGCCGGGAAGCTACTTGGTAGGCCTACGAAGTAGCCTCGAAACGAGGCTCGGTCAGGGACACACTAGGCCTATAACTGGGAGACCGGGATGACAAAACCATTCAAAATCCAAGTCACATTTGAGGTTGGATTCGATCGGGCAATGGCCCCAACTTAGGCTGGGGGGAAGAACTTATGAAGGCATGAAAGAGTGCTGGAGGGTTCTGATGTCCCTAACCTAGTTTGGAGGAATAGTCCTATTGCTGGACGAGGAACTTAGACCCGCATGAAAGAGAGGCTATGTTTGCAAACTTGTTTAAAACCCACTCCCTTTGATCTTACCGCTTGCCGAGCGAACTTGAGCAAACACAAACTTGATCGAAATCGACGACGTATACACCAAACCAAACAATTTTACAAACCCAGTTTAAAACAGTTTGCAACAGGCTTGCAGCTCTGGTGAGTACCAACCTTTAACTTAATTCTTCCGGTACTAGCCTGGTGAGCTAGTAGAGTGTGGATAGGCAACCTCGCTCCGACCAGTGAGTAACTGCTAGTATTTACTAAGCATATGCGCACTGATTGGGCGTATCTCAATCACTTCCTTTTGGAAGGAACGTGGAGATTAAGCTATTACAGGGTCCTGCGTAAATAAATTGTTCAATAAAAGATACTCATGTTGCTGTAGCTGCCTGATAAGTTAACACAGCTAGTTGCTAAATCTAGCTAGTTAAATTTAGCAACTTAATTTCTTAAAGTTCGGCTTACCAAGCTGAAAAGTGTACAATTCGCGCATTTTACAGTGATTTTTGTACCAAGCGCGAAATGTACAAACTACTTAGTACGAAGTGCGATTTACCGGACTTACAAGTTTTGTACTGTTCTGGTTCTGTACAAGCTATTTGTACCGAGCTGTTATTTTTTACTTTCAACCAACTTGGTACAATTTAATCTCGTATAAAGCCCGGAAGAGGAATCTCCTGACTAACTGAAGGGTTTATAGTCTAAAGACGTTTTCTTTTCTTTATTTTTTGCTCCCATTACTTCGTTTATTAACTGTCCATATTTTTCTTCACTAGTAATTGACACTGAATTGTCCTTTAAAATCAGATCACTTAATTTTCTTTCAAAATTTTATTTGCTACACTATAGTCCAGTAAAATTAGTCATTATAAATGAAAAATGACGGAACCCAGGTATAATGAATGGATTTGAATGATCTTTTTTTTGGATTTCTAATGTTATAAAGTGAAAAGTTTACCCACTAAAAATTACCGCAATTTTGCTAAACATTAACTATTAGCTATTAACAACTTATGCTAAATAATAATAATTATTATAAATTTTAATAACATGAATAATTATAAATTCTTGTTAAAAGGATAATCATGTAAACTAATTGTCTCTGACGTTTTCGTTTCGATGTCATTCATTAATATCATTGGTGGAGCATTTAAGCAGCTAACCCCTTTACATTGTAAACACTAAACATGCTATAGAACAATTTAAGCCACTTTTTCTACATCCACAAGCAGAGCCACGCCCAGTTTTACATGAACAAAAAATCATTTTCAATAAATTTTCAGAAGCTGGTGGTTGGTTCATTGTAACTGGCACTAGTGAATTATCATTTATTTTCCATCCCCATTCTTTTGGCAACTTTTCATATCCCATCCACAACTGAACTTGTAAATACACTCTTTTTATATGTTCTGAACTAGCATCGAGTGTAGGTATGTTTGAAGTTCTTCAGATTTTTTTAAAACACAAATACGTTGAAATAATTATTGAAATAAAATACGTAATAATTCATCTATTGGAATGACTTCATGATAAACTTTGATTTTGTTGTTAACAGCCAGTAACGAAACGACTTTTTTTGTTAATTTTAAATCTTTAAAATTTTGTCCATTCATTTTCTTCATGGCTTTTACACCTATATTAAGAGCATCGTGGCAGTTTACTTTTCATCACCGGTTATTCCAGTTGCAACCGACATCAGTGAAAGGATTATGTGTTATGAAAAATTCTTCAATTTTTTACATCAATATTATCACGCTTGATTCGAGCATCTGAACAATCTACGTGCTGATGACTTTTCTTAAAAGATATTTTACAAAAATCTTCAATTCATTCAATGACGTCTTTGGTATAGATGACTCCTTTTATCCATTTATAAACAACACTTTCTGTAACACCACGCTTAAAAGACCCTCCTTCGACACTCATGGACTTCATTAATGTTTGTTCGATAGTTTGATCAGTGGGGATACCACTAAAAAATTGATCTGAACGTCGAGCTGTGAAATATCCTTCGGTTGTAGACTTATTGTACTCTACTGAATCCATTTTAGTCTGCAATTCCTTCATGTTCCGCTAGTGGAGTTGCAAAGATTTTGCATAAGGAAACTGTCCACTCGCGTGTAAATATGGAATCATTAACTCCATTGTATGTAGATGTAGCTCCCAGTCGCCCATTCGATGAGCAGCGATGAAATGATGAAATGAAATGTAGTGACACACTATTCATACCTTTCTGTCGGCAAATATAATCGAGAATTTCAACAAATACTGCGAAAAATAATCAAAATAACGTTCCACGTAGACACAGGCACGATACTAAATTGTTTTCGGAGCAGAGAAACATCTGCCACTCATGTTCTTCACTATCGCCACTTCCCGACTCTACTCCCTTTTCTATACCTGCAATGCCTACTTTTCAAGGGCGTTTGCTGTCCCTTTGTATACTTTATAAAGAAATTAAATAACTCTGCAGAGAAAAAATGAATATAGCTGTAAAAGTAATATACTATACTAGAAGTAACGTCATTTTCATGGGTGTATCCTTAAAAAAAGACGTTAGCGGAAGATTTTGAAGGGTCAACTTTTTACTTTTTTGTATAAAAAATTAAAAAAATCCAAAAAATTCAAATCCATTCATTATAGCTGGGTTCCGAGGTTTAAACCTAATTGCACTGGACTACTACGACTGTTTATCTCCTTTTTCAAACCAGAAAACATTCACTTCTTGCCTAGGAGCACACTTAACTATTGGATACATTGCGAAGAATAAGTGCCATATATATCTGGTTTGTATGGTTTACTAGCTAGCTGCCTGGCAAGCTGCCACTGACGATTTTTTACTTGATGTTGCGTGCGAGCGATTTACAATGAGTGCAACAATAAATAATCCTGACAGCTACGAGCTTTTCTTTATATTAAATCTGGATTAGATTAGACAATGTTGTCGTGTGTTTAAAGAACGATGAGGGATATATCTGCCATAAAGAGCACAGCATTTGATGGCAGGCGATTTGACGAAAAAAGTTAACAAAACCTTAAAGATTGTCGTGTTACAATTTTTTTTATTTGCTGTATTGTGACTTAAAATTCAGATCACACTGCGAAAAAAAAGAGCTGGCGAATTATTTATTGTTCCACACTATGTAAATCGCTCGCACACAACATCAAGAAAGATGATAGATTAGAAACCATATAAAGACACTACGCAGGCGCGACTCGCCTACTCGGTTCAATCAGAAGTAAATTAACACCCTGTATATCGCAGATAAGATGATAAGTCGTTGCAAGATGTTGAACTTACTGATTCGTATCACTTATATTTTTAATCTTCTGGTTTTTGAATAATAGACCAACATCTGTAAGATTTTTTGTAGGTTTCAAAGAGAATTAGCATGTTAGTCTTTTAGCTCACAATCGATACAAAGAAACAAAATTCATCAGAATCGGCCTACAAAAAACTGTGGATATTCTTTCGATAATTATTTTTTTTCTCATTTTGAAGAGAAGATGCAGAAGACTGCAGAGAAAGGAAATAGGTCTTCCAGAATAGAAGTGTGCGGGCAGTAGATTTCGAATTGCTGTCCCACCCGTGTTCGTTAAACGCTTTCACGGACATGCCCTCTCATGATTGTTAGCAAGGATTTAATTCTCGTCCGTACCCAAGGTCTACCTATGGCTAGAGTTCCTAAATGAAAACTTCAACTGTGTTATTTTAGAGTTAGGACACGGATGTCAAAATCTATCTCTTTCTAGGCCAAAACTAAGCTGTCTGAAACAGAGATACTTTTTTTCTCTCTTTTTACTTTAGTGACCACATTCAGCAACTGCCAGGTATAAATTTTAGGTTATGCTGTCATGTTTATTTTTATGCATGTAAAATTTTTTAATGTGCACATTATCATTTATTTATTGTTTGTAAAGAATTTTTAAAACTACTATAGTATATACATCAATTTTACGACAGTTTTTAATAAAGTATTAATTGTACCAAATTTCAGATTTATATAAATGTGATACTGACAGTTTAATTTATTAAACCAATTTTCATGATTGCCAACCTTCTGATAAATATCTTCAAAATATGAAATGTCACTAGGAAAATTTGACAAGCGTGACTTAACTCTAAATAACACACAGCTCAGTTCATATTTAGGAACCCTACCTATGGCAAGTGACGCGACTCGTTATAAACATCCGTGATCAAATAGATCCTAGTCTGCCCCTCCCAATGCTGGAAATCAATGGAATCAACTGGAAACTGACTAAGAATAACTAATTGCGTAGAAAGTTAATTAAGCAATTAGTAGACAGATAGCCGGTTTCACAAAGCTTGATTACATTTTGATTAACTTAATTGTCATTAAATTTAAAATTCGGAAATTCCATATTCTGAGATTTAACAGACCTGGAATTTTATCCAATCGTATTTATAGATTTCAAACTTAATCAGAATTATTTTAATCAAGCTTTGTGAAACTGGCCATCAGTCAGTTTCGCAATAGGTTCAATTAGCTACCAAAACAAAAAGTTGAGACACAGTGTGAAACAATGTGAGATCCACTATCTGCGGGTGACGGGGGATTCGGATTTTCCCGCTAATCGAACTACTCGCACACCTCAATTCCAGACGCACGCTAATTATCTGAAAATGAAAAGAAATAGAAATTCTTCGGTATATATATATATATATATATATATATATATATATATATATATATATATATATATATATATATATATATATATATATATATATATATATATATATATATATATATATATATATATATATATATATATATATATATATATATATATATATATATATATATATATATATATATATATATATATATATATATATATATATATATATATATATATATATATATATATATATATATATATATATATATATATATATATATATATATATATATATATATATATATATATATATATATATATATATATATATATATATATATATATATATATATATATATATATATATATATATATATATATATACACAGTCCAAGGAAGTTCCAAGTTAAAATCGATTTACGAATTACGTAGATGTCACAGAGAATAAAAGCAACTCGTCGAATTTCGTTTCTTTCTTACGCCAACCACTTACTTACAGCTTTTAATCTTTATAACTCTTTATTTTATGGACCGGTTTTGATACAATTTTATTTTTTTTCATTTATTTTGTGATAGGGATGGAAAGTGGAAGAAGTGATACTCTGTCGAAAATGAGAATTTCTATAAAGGACATTCTACCACCCTTACTTACATCCCCACCACTTAAAGAATTCGCAGTTTTCATGGTGAGTCATCTGATTGTATGTCATGTTTTTATCTTCGCTTAAACTTAAAACCAACTGTAAGGACCACTTAAATCTGTAGGGTAGGGCTGGATCCACCGCGCAGAGGCGCCTCTGTTGGTCAATTTCCAAAGTAAATAGGATACATACCCCGAACAAGCTCGTTATATTATATATGGATTCTTTGATTGAAATATACGTGGCTTTTGATACTGAACTTTTTTCTTTTGTGTTGAAGGGAAGATGAAAGAAAAGATGAAACTTCACAGATAATCAGTATTGAGCAGAATTCTAATTTTATAACCTTCGATCTCTTTCTCGTAGTTATCAATCTCATAGCTTGGTTGCTGCAACAGCTCGTTCCATATTTTTTTTGTATTGAGCGGTCCTTCTAGCTTCGTATAAGTTGTAAATATTATAAACTTAGTCATTATCGTACGTCTTTATTTTGGTATATTCTAAAATAATATTTGTGTGTGTTCGATCATATATTTTTTCATATATATATATATATATTTTTGTCTTTGTTGATATATTATTAGAAATTAACAGCTTTTTTCTTTTGTTGGGCATTGTTTTCTTTCTTTTCGTATCATTTCAGATTTGCTTATCTTATCTTTTGTTAATGTGCTTCCTATGTAACAGAAACTCTGCGTTTTTACTATCTGTACCCTGTACTTTAAGACTATGCTACTGTACTTCACACGTTATTGTCCATTTTTTCACCTAGTAAATACTTAATCCAGGCCTAATTGAAATTGGTTAGTTTGTTAAGGCTCTCATAGGTCAAGGTAAAGCGAGTGAACTAAGAAGAATCACATTGACAATAGTCAATGAATAACAATAGATATCGCAGATAGCAACCGTGACAAAATGGCGGATTATTGTTATGCGATTGCCACACACCAACCTACCCAACCAGTCTAGTAAGCCGCTAGATCAGGCGTCGACAACTTATGACCCGCGGGTTACCAAGTGACCCATTTGATAATTTTAAGTGACCCATTTGAGTGCAAATAGAGTATAATATATAAAACATAAACATGAAGCGAACACTTCGAGAAAATATAAATAATAAGATTATTATGTATATTTTTGATTTGATTACAAAGTTGCAGAGATGAACACTGGCGAAATATAGCGACATTGTCCGAAATGCAAATACCAATTCACCCGGAACGTCTTCTTAATAGTCACATTTTGATAGATTTTGACCCGCAGCCAAAAAAAGGTTGCTGACGGCTGCGCTAGACTGTGTTGGATAATTTTATCTATTCTCCAAGTTTCGGCCATGGGCGAGCCGTTAAGCACGGACGTTTACAATCGGAGAGCTATATGGGTTCCGGCAGACAAATTAAGGAAGAACTCGAAAATCCTAAAAACGTTATGGGTAGATGTTGCCAAATAATTATTAAGCAATATTCATCTGTCAATAGGGGATAACAAATATAATGCCCATGTTTTCCATCTTTAGCCTTTCTAATGATTTAGTATCATTATTTTTCAGTCTGAAGCCTTAAGAAATTTCTAAAATATAAAAAGGATGCCAACTAGTCGTGTAAATTCCTGTAAACTTGGCAAATTAATAGTATTCGTAGATATACAATAAGCTATTAAAATTAATTCAAATAGTTTCCGACTGCAGCTCTGTATGAATTTGCCATTACCCAATCTGTGTTGTGTTCTAGTCTTTCCGTATTTAGGGATCTGAAGCTCGTGCGTATGCCCCGTAATGTGTCACGCGAAAATATACCTGCGTCGAAATGTCACCGGGCCGAACTGTCTCCGCGTCATTCCAAAGTCCTACAGACAAAATGTGATAGATCGTATGAATCTGCTACGAGGCTTGTGGTGCCTCTATTTACCTATCAACGTTTGCTGATGAATGTGCAAAAAGATTATATTCGTAATTGGTACAATATACCAGGTGATCCGTTTATCTGTTTTCTCGCGATATTTTTCTTGTTTATCAAAGTGTGAATTTTTTTTCCTGTGGTATTGTATCATCCTGTGAGATGTTAATAATTCAGTAGTAATAAATTTAGAACAGGTAAGATGACATGTCAACCCTATAACAGAGATAATAATGCACGATTAAAAAGCAAAGTTATTTCAATTTATTTCTGGAATCTTTTACGAAAATAAATTAAACCCTCTTGTATGAAAATGATTATTATTTCGTTTAATCCATCTTATTCATAGTTACGAGTAGACACTAACGATTAAAAAAATTAAAACTCGCCCCTACTTTATGAAAATGTTGAAGTTAATAGGAATTATCAAAGAACTGTGCTTTAGTAGAAGTCGACGGTATATGACTGGAATGCCCGCAAGTACAACTAATTAAAAGGCGGGAGATACGAACAGAAGAGATTTCATTAAGGTTAATTCTCTTTGTCTCCCATTTTGTGTTGCTGTACCACTCATCCTAACACGCAATGGCTGGGATATCACATCCCTCCGTAATTAGGCTGTTTCGACCCTTAAATTAGGCTATGGTTACATTTTTCTCGGCTGGTGTTTTATTAATTTATTATCAGAAGGGTAATTAATCAGGCAGTTTTTTAAGCTACCCAATGATAAACGATGTCAGATATTAAAATCCCAATTATTATTCTTTGTAAGGTAATTAAATTGCGTTTTGAAAATCCCCGGGAATGTGGCGGGAGGAGAATTATTTTCAGTTCGTCAAGGACGAACAGGAACACCAGGATAAGACAGACAGTCGTCATTTATTGGCCGCTTAATATGGAATGTAGAAGATAAACACGAAGTTCTGCGGAAGAATGTTACAGCGTCAGATGTCTTCATTAGGATAAAAATTTTATCCGCGATTAATATAATAATAATAATAAAAGTAGGTCCGGTTTCCTTTTCTGATTAAGAAGCGACAGTAGCCTTGGTTTGTTATTGTTATCTAATTAGTTCATGAGCCTCAGTAATTGCGTAGCAACTGCGTAAGGAACTTTAGAATTTACCCAATTAAAATTAATGACTTAGGTTCGATTACTGCTAAATAAGCGCGCCTTAATTACAGATCAACATACTAAACGAGGATACGCACCTCCTTCCTTTCTTCTCTCTGCTGTATATAACAATTATTTAAATCATTAAAACAAACGTTACAATAAAGCGAATTAATTAAATTCATTACGAAACAAAAAGAAATCTCGTTTCAGCCGCCGGCTATATCCAAGACCTCTCACTTTGCTAAGCACTAAGTGCAGGAAGTTTGAAATACAAATTAATTGCCAATTAATAGGTGAAGCTGAAATAATAAAAAAGTACCACTCTCGGAATAATTGCTGCTGCAACCCGTTTAGAATGTAATGCTTTTACCATCCGTCGTCCTAAGAAGTAAAGATTCTATTAGAAATGACATCAGCACTTTTGCAAATGCAAAAGGCGGGGATTCAATTTTCTAAAAACCTTAACCGTGGGTAATTAATTAACTGATACTTATTTTTCATTTTTAAATTGTTCACAACTTTCGAATGATTATATTAAAATTAGCAAGGTACTCGAATTGAAAGAACAATAAATGTTACCTAAACAAAGTCTAAATGGATTCTTTGTGGATAATTGAGATTATAATTTTCAATCAATAACTTCCTGGTTGGCTATGGAAGATTAAGAACAAAGCATTAACGCAATAAAGAATAATTATTGAAACAATCAATTATGAAATGAGGGTCCATTGAAAGCTGCAATAAAAAAGGCGGCATAAGCGCCACCATGACAAGAATCAATGCATACGCGCAATTACTTTACGTTTATTTTGTTTGCATTTAATCTTCACAGCTTTATTGCTGCTGCTGCCATACTGAGTAGCACTACGACAGGAATAACAACATTTTTATACAAAAAAATCACTCGCATGATTGGAATAGGAAACCGCTGGGGAATTTTAGTATTATACATCAAAGAATTTATTAGGAATTGCGAGAATTACTAGACTTATAATAAATTTTAGGAATTTATAACGAATTGCATGAAATTTTGAAAGTGATAGCAGGGAATTTTAAAAAAATTGTGCATAAACTATTACCGTGCTTGGTGACATATTGTAGTGACAATAGAAAATATGAACATAATAATTTCTCATTTAGAAGAAATTCTCCTTGAAATTCCCGACAATCCCTTTAAATTCCCCACAATTAATTGCGAATACTTGACAACTTCTTGCAATTCTCAGCAAGTTTATTATTATTTATACAATATCTTTGTCATGCTTCTTACTGAGCATTTTTAGGTTAATTTTATAAACACAGTGCATTTTACTCCTGAATGCCCTAGTAAAATGGGAAGTACGGCGCAAATTATCTTTTGAATTAATATTAATTAAAAATGTACATTAATACATCTCCATTAATGTATTTAATATATCTTTTAACACTTACGTACCATCCCAACAGGCCTAGATTATGACATTTACTACTTATTAGGAGGAGAGAAGTTACGTGATAAATAAGATTGTCATAATCAGCCTCTTAGGTGTAGAGAAGTCTCATTAGTGACTCAGGTATATTGCTGTTGATCGTTTTCGAGTATTTTTGCATCAATTGAGCTTTAAATGCTGTAGCTGACTAAGTATGACAGTTCCAATAATCTAGACAGACTTGTTCCAAAGTTTTACGTTTTCCGGTAGGGACAGATTTCGCAAATGGCATGATTTTAGGTCACCATGGCAATCTGGATCAGTAGGTCGCATATGCCAACTTTCATCGGATTCTAACGGGGGGTTTCGATGACGAGATTTCGAATTACTACGGAACAGCAGATCACCAAGATTTTATTTCTACTGACTAGGGGTAGTACCCTGCAGAATTACACTCGAATTGTCATGGTAATCTGAAATTCTTATTATTTGGCCTTTCCTTTCACACGTTTCAAAGAGTTTCGGTGGGTTTAAGTGTCAGTAAGTCTTAGAAGTTTCATAGCTTCAGTATGCATCGTTTGAGTTTCAGATCATTACAAAATCTCAAAAATCCTCGACGTGTTTCGAATAATATAAAACAGTTTTATCGAGTCTTAAAGTACCGGAGAATTACAGAACGTTTTAAACTGTTTCATGTAAAATTTCAAACATTTTCAGAATTCTTAGGCGGCAGAGTTTCAGAATTCAGGAATTTCACAGTATTGTTGTTTCAATTTCACATCATCAGAGATCCGGAACTTTAATGACAATTTTGGACTTTTTGAAAGGATCTTTCAAAAAGAGTTTCAGAGGTTGTTGAAGCAATTTTATAAATCTTCAGAAAATTGTTGTGTAATTTAGAGAATGTTATAGTTTTAATAGTTTCTGAGAGTGTCTGAGTTTTAGAGATTTGAATTGAAGTTTTAGAGTTCAAGATTTTCTAAGCGCCGTGATTGCTGAGGTTTAGATTTTAGAAACTCCAATGTTACAGAATTTCCAGTTGCGTTTTAGGACTTTCAAAGTACCTTAAATGCGTTGCAGAATATTTTAGACAGTGTCAACGACCTTTAAAGAACTCGAGAGAGTTTTAAGTAGAATATTCTTAAAATATGTGCGAGTTTTAAAGGTCTTTACATATTTTTATTAGTTGTCACAGTTTCAGACAGTCTGTGACTTCAGAGATTCAAAATTTCGCACTTTCGAGTGCTTATATCAATTATGTCATTTTTTTAGTTTCAGATTTAAAAAAATTTCAGTGAATTTTCAAGAGTTTCAATTTTAAGACACGTTAATAAGTTTAATCTACTAAAAGTTAGGGTGCTTCAGAATCTCGGTTAAGAAATTTCACAGATTCAACGGTTTGGGATTCTTTTGTGTGATTGGCGATATCTATTGGCATAGATTTCAGAGAATCACAGAGGGCTCAAGGGATATAAAGGAGCCTAAGGTAGCTTTAAAATGTTTCATGTTTAGACAATTTATGTGAATTTCAAAGGATTTTAGAAAGTTCCCAAGTGTCAGTGTTTCTGAAATTTTCAGAATAGTAGCGTTTTAGAGTTTTGAAATTTTTGTTTTGGGATGATCGCGCTTTTTTAGATGGTTTTAAAGAGTTTAAGGGATTATAAGAGAGTGTCATTAAGCCTAAGCCAATATTAAGCGAATTACAGAAAATTGAGAACTGTTTCACGAGACCAGAACTATAATAATATAAGACTTCAATTCAACCGTTAGAAGTCGGCAAGCGAAATACACTTTTTGAGTCATCTCTCGAACAGTTGCAAATATGACGCTAGAGTTTGAATTGTCATATGATTTCTATATTTCTCAAATCCTATACAATACAGAAAGACGCTCTTGATATCTTTCTCCTTACTACCTTCTTTAATAATATCAATCTTCAGAAATTGACTGAAATTAGCAAGGAATTGTGGAGAATTTAGAGAATTTCCGAGGACTTTTTATAGAATTTCTTTTAAATGATAGTAAGTACTTATGTAGTAATTTTAACTAGTGGAAGAAATATTAAATATAAAGCAGTCAAGTTTTTTAGTATGTATTAATTATTAAAATAATTCACAAAAATATTGTGAATAATCTTAAGTAATAATCCGTATGCATATCTTGAAAGCATATTGACAAATATTCAACAACAGACACAGTGAAAATAAATATAATGAAAAAGAACAATAATTAATAAAAATCTCTTTTATAAATTTTCTTTTCAATTATGGTAAAAGTTGTAAGCTAAGATAGTCGACATTAAAAGCAATCTTTATTTTAAAATATTTCTAAAAATACTCAAATGAAATAAAGTTAACTAGTTCATTGATTTTAACTGATTTTATATTCCGCGAAGAAAACTTTAGATTTTATTTATATGATTACAAAAACATTCAGCAATTTATTTAATTAAAACAAGAAAGTTACGAAACACCTACTACTTACATAATAAACAAATATCTTACAAAACATACAATAATGATAAACATATTGTAATAACTATGTTGAATTGTAAATATGAAAAAACACACACACTTCTATACTAATATAATATTAATAATTTTTTAAGTGTAGTAATTTTGGCCAATGAAAGAAACTAAATATAAATTAATTTAGTTGTATTTAAGTATATATTAATCAATAAAATAATTCATAAAAATATTTTGATTAATGCATGTAAGTTGATTTTAAAGGGATATTGGCAAGTGGCAGATAAAGTCTCAACGGTGACAGTGAAAATATAATTAAAAAGAACAATTAATAAAAACCTCTTTTATGCATTTTCTTTTCAATTATGACGAAAGCTAAGATTGTCAACATTCAAAAATCTTTATCTTTATTTTAGGATATTTTTAAAAAACATTTAGATTTAAGTTATATATGATTAAATAATAAAACTCAACGATTTATTTAATTAAAACAAGCAAGTTACCAAAGACCTACTACTTACATAATAAACATATATAATAAATGTCGAAATTTAGTATAGCAAATTTTGACCAATGGAAGAACATTAAATATAGATCAATCACATTGTAAGTGTATATTAATTAATAAAATAATTCATAAAAATATTTTGATTAATCTTAATAATTTATATGTGTTGATTTTAAAAGCATATTGCCGAATAAAGTGAATACCAGACACAGTAGAAATATAATTAAAAAAAGAACAATTAATAAAAAACCCTTTTATGCATTTTCTTTTAAATAATGGAGGAAATTGTGAGCTAAGATTGTTGACAGTCAAATCAATCTATATTTTAAAATATTTAAAAAAACATTTAACAAAAGCTGACGCCTACCTATAAATTATTTTATTAATTATAAAAATTTTAATTAACTACTTTCATTAACTAAAAGGCGTTAAAAATCCTATTAATCACATTTAATTGTTGTCTACCTATCTAGATAGATATAAAAATAATTAAAAGCTCCGCTATTTCCTTCCTTTTCGATTTTTAAACGGTTTAACAATAACAAATTATGAGATCGAAAAGCTTTTACTGATATTCAGTGATATTAAGAAATAAAAAGAGTGTTTCCTATTGTGTTCTGTTGAGAAACCTCTTCTTAAGCAATCGTATAGTTATGCATTTTAAATTCTAATTTGTTTGTTAGTAGATTATATAAAATGAAACTAATTGGTTACCAGTTTTAATAATTAAAATTTAATTAGAAATATACGAATTGCTTTATTATTAGCTATTTTTCCTGAATATGAAATGAGATGTTTTTGTAGTTCAGCAAATTTCTAGAGACACAAAGGAACACATATCACACAACAAAACTATAGCTCGTTTTCGACTTAAAATATTCTCGCCCTGTACACACACACACACACACATACATAATGAAACGGTAAAATTTTATCGCTCTATTTTGAATAACATAGCGCCATTACTGATATAAATAATGTTTTGATGTTAATGATCTCATTAATAAACTAGTGGGTTCTTAAACGCGGGCAACTTTACATTAATCAGTATAAAGAATGTATCTCCATTTATCACTGACAATTTTTTAGCCCACATCCGGTGCGTTGGGGCTTTTGGCAAACCTCATTAGCAATGCGTTATTTAGCATACAGAACTACAAAAATTGTAAAATTGTTTGTATAATATTTCTTTCTGCTTCATATAACAACACCCACGCACACAATGTGAAGAAAAAAAACTCTTCAGGAATAATAGAGAAGAATTTCTACTAACCGGATTCATGTTTGAGTGAGATTTATTTTCATTTTAATGTCTGTAATGTGAATACCATACAAGTTTTGAATTGATTATGTTTACATGCAAGGGAATAAAATTAACTAGTTCATTGATTTTTAAATAATTTTAAATAAAACAACTAATGTTATTCTTCGGAGAAAATTTTAAGATTTAATTTTAATATGCAGTAAAATTTAACAATTTATTTAATTAAACAAAAAAAGTTACCAAATGACCTACTATTTACATAATAAACAAATATCTTGCAAAACATACAACAATGACTGTAATGAACTTTAAACCTAAAAGTGCATACACTTCCATCTAAATGCAGTTTCTTCGAGTTTACACGTAAAATAAATATTGAAATTGTTACTGTTTATGCAATTTAACATTTTATTAAAGTTTCACTAACACGGTTACGTAAACTTTTATTTAATTTATTTAAATTAGAATTATCAGAATGACTGTCTAAATTATACATAAAAATACTCGAGAAGACATTCCGGGGAGAAAAATAGGATTATCACTTGAAATTTTCTTTAAAGCTTTATTTACTTAAAACTTACACATGCACGTATATAGAGTAATAAGTGCATTTTTATGACATGAAGTCTTCTTGGTGTAATAGGTTTTAAATTATGCATATAGTCTATATTATACATGTTTATAGACAACATCATTTAATATAATAAGTAAGAGGCGCTTTAGTACCGTACCACAAATAAGAAATTAATAAAATAAATCTCCAAGTATAGGAGATACTTGACAGTTTATAAGCAAGCCTCTCCTTAATTAATAATTAAAATGGGAAACTAATTATGAGTCCGCGTAATAGATTATAAATGGAGTATCTGCCTCGTTTACGGAGCCCGTAAATATACATAAAGCGCTTCATTATAACATTTATTGGGTTTGAACTGTCAGGAAAGTTGGATAAACGGAAAACCAGAATTGCTGTCTTGTATTTTAGTTTTATAAGGATACTCTAGCTTTATTCAGCGAATGTCGTTGCGGTTCTGTATTAATTAGATGTACGAAGAAATGTTTAATTAGAAAATTTTGATGAAGTGAGCGGTTATTATCTAAGTTAAGTTACAGCATAAACTAAAAATTAAATTACAGTTTTACTTTTTCAATTTTATTAAAGTTAATGACTACAACTTTGCTTCTTGATTAACGAATTTAATTAGTAGGACTGAAAAAGGAAGAAGAAGAAAACAAAAACGTACTCAATTTTAATAGCTAGCCTAATTTGACCACCTTTCTTTATAATCATGATCGTGATTATTATTTTTATTTATGTATTTATTTATTGCTACACATAATATTAGCATTATTTTGTTCTATTTTTTTCCTCTCCAAGAAGTAATTATTTGAAAGTATAATTTTAAAATTGCATTTTAGCTTTGTCCTTGTTGAGCAAGTGCGATGTCACCTTTTCTGTGCACTTTCAAGCCCCTGAGGCTTTACGACGAGAAAGCTGATGGTTGCCATTTAATCTTTTATTCAGGTTAATTTCATGTTTACTCTTTTCCAGTTGCAAGGATTTAAAGCTTTTCCTTATTCATCTGTACCTACAACTGCTTGAAAAATTCTTTGTATTCGCGTATCATTCTCTCTGTACTTAAAATATTAAAAACACATCCCGTTTTAAGTAGATAGATCTTAAGATCTGAAATCATTAATGCATTTTTCATTGTTGCATGCTGTTCTACTAATGGAAGGAAGGAACGTCGCGGAGAAGGGGGAATAAATGGGAAAATGTTCGTTCTTAATAATTAATAAGCTTTGTAGCTTTTTGCTTCTGTTAATCTAGTCTAAAGTGAATTAGATTTTGAAAATAATTTGATAACAGCTGGTGTATATAAAATCATATTACACTTGATATTCAGTTATGCTTAGATATGTTAACTTATTATATTAACATGAGAGTAAATACATTTACTAAAAATTGTATTTGTATTTTTTGTTCAAATTTAATTCGTTGATCGAAACTGTAAGATTTAATGTTATCGTAAAAATCCAGACGTCTGATGTTATCTATGCAGTGTCAAAAATAGACTAGTAAATATAATAGTTCATCTGAAAACAGCACGGAGTTGTAGAACTAGATACACGCTTGAAACGAAATAATTGTCAATCCAGAGCAATAATCAGAGTTCAGTATTTATGAATTGTGAGCACATGTTATAATCGCTGAAAAAACGCGCATAGTAAGGCTTTGTGAAACTAATGCAATCATTGCACATTGCAAATTCGGGAAAAGTCTCCAACCTGTTAGGCCAGTAAAATTACGATGTAACTTGGACAAAGATCTCAGCTATCCGAATTTTTGGGCCTGAGTTCGGGGACGTGCCCTTTGCAACAGAATATCCTGTATGATACGAGCCTATTTTACTGCTGTTTAAAGTGCATAAATGTTGCTTACAATTTATAAATGAGTTCTACATTTTGTCAGCTAAAACGCTCAAACTTGATTTGGGAATGGGTCCTATTGATCCTTAAGGCCAACTACAAAAGTATGTTACATATCTCAAACGGAATCATCGGGATGGGCTGCACGTCTCCGTATACTGACTCATTGCTTCCTGGTGCTTCACAATGTCTCACGAGGATGGATTTAATTTATGCTTTGTTCGGGGATATTTGTTAATGTTTTTACGCACAACTGAACCGAAAGTGCTTGTTTACATCTAGGATACCATGATCGAAACTTCAACATTACGCCCAGTGTAAAGAAAATGCCCGCTGTAAAAAAAAGCCCGCAAAAACCGGGCGTTTTCTTTACACCAATCATAAACACATGACAATGACGGCTTTTATGTCAGCCGCCACCTTTGTTTAGTGGTGACAGTTTTTGAGTAGGTAGTTAATAATAAAAAAAGGTTATAAGGATTTATCATTTATCATAAATCAAAGTGAACAAACTACAGCAATATTTTACTTTTGATGGATGTTGAACGTACAATTAGTTAAGTTATGGAAGACAATGCTGCCAACAGAAATAGCACTGGAATTAGACTCAACACACTGAACATTAGAAGTTGAACAGAATGTTTCAATATTTCCTTGTGGATTTTCTTCTTCTGGTGTCGACTGAGGCTCAACAATTTTCAAAGTTGCAACAGATTTCTCGGTTTTCTCGCCATTCGCATTTCCAAGAATTAGCCGGGCAATCTTATTTTTCTGTTCTATTGAATCTTCCAGGTACCCCTCAGCTACGGAAGAACTTTTCCATCCCCCATGTCTTTTGAGGGATGTCATGTCAGCTCCATTATCTGCTAATAAAGTGGCAGATGTTCTTCGAAATGAGTGCCCCGTGTATTTCTCAGGATTAGGAAGTTGAAGAAATGTTGCAATTATTTTGGGAATGCCTCCAAATACGTTCTTTCCTACAGGTTGAATTGTACATACATTCTTTGCGTAGCGTAGAAAGAAACGGCGATGAGGTACATTTTTTGGACGCAGTGTGACATATTTCTTGTACAACTCCACTCCATGGATGGCATCATTATCAACAATTGTGAACACACGTTTTTTGTTTGTTTTGGTTTTCGGGATAGTCACAATAATTACAGATCCTCTATCTTCTACATCAGATATTGACATATTGGCAAGTTCTTGTCTACGGCAGGCTCCATAAATTCCAAACACAAGGGCAACCTGTCCCTCAAAACATTTTTAAACAACGCGCACATTAATTACCTACTATCATACCTTGGTCATTAAATATGTTTCATTGGGAGCTTCCGTAATAAACTTGATCACATTTTCTTTCGACAACACCATTGATTTCTTTGCTTCGTGTCCTACAGCATTAATTTTCAAAAACGATGTCAATTTATGATAGCTACTAATGTCAACATTTTTTTTGACCAATAACGTCCTTTTAACCATCGAATACTTGGCCCAAAGAGAACTAGACTGATATTTTTTAGACTAAAAAATTAAAAATAAGGAACATATTTCATTAAAATATTACTAATAACATACCTTCTCGCTAAAATATGCAAGTAAGACGGTTTCATTAACAACATTTACTTTTTTCTCGCGCATCCATGATTCTAACGCATCATACTCAGTTTCATAACGTTCTCTGGATTTAGAAGGGAGTAAGCCAGCTAGAGCTTCTTCGGCTGCTTGTTCAATTTCTGGTGAAATACCCGCAGACGCAGACGCTTCAACACAATTTTCCATTTTTGCCAATTTCACAGAACGCCAATTTTCGCTTTGAGAGTTGTTTTGTTTACACATCAACACATGGCAACCACCGCATTATTGTTAGCAGCCACCTTCGTTTTGTGGTGACAAAATTGTGAATAAAAATGTTTGAATAAAAATTTGTTTCGGTTGTGCGTAAAATGTTGTACGTACCTCTGGCCGTAAGTAGATTACGCCCTTAGCCAAATAAAGGCCCTCCTTCGTCGGGCCTCAAACTTTGGCTGCGGGCGTAATCTTACACTTACGGCCTTCTATACGTAAATAACTATTACATTGAATTTCATGCTTGGAGGACTTTTCATTTACATTCGCTAGTGTTTTTAAAAATGACTTTGAATCGCCTGTGTGAAAATCTATCTGATGTTATAGGCGTCAGGAGAATAGTGTGTGGAGGGGAAAATTATCGTGACGTTTTCTAGATATCGATTCTGACATTTTTTGGATAGCTAACTTTTCATTCACCAACTATGCAGTGCCTTAAAAATGATTACAAATAGCCTATGTAAAAACCTATCTGATGTCATAGGTACCAGGAGAATATTGTGGTAAAGGGAGAATGAGAGTGAACGTTTTCTACATTCAAATCTTTTTTTAATAGCTAACTTTTTATTCACAAATTATGGCATAGTGCCTTAAAAATTATTACAGATAGTCTATGTGAAACTAAGTATGATGACATAGGCGTCAGGAGAATGTTGTAGGAGGGGAAGAATTCGAGTGATGCTGTCTAAATATCGATGCTAACATTTTTTGGTAGTCATTTACAAATATCAGGGTTTTTGAAAATCATATTGAATTGACTGTGTGAAAATTAATGCTGGTGTCTTATCAAGTGCATGTTGTGGTATGGGAAGAATCATAGTGATCTTCTTAAATATTACCGAGGTTAACATTTTTTGACAGCTACTTTCATTCACAAATTATACACGGTGCCTTAAAAATGATTACAGAAAACCAAATGTAATAGTCATCAGGAGAATGTTACAGAAAGGGGAGAATTAGAGTGACATTTTGTAGATATCGGTATGGAATTATCTATAGTATCTTAAAAATTATTTCAAATAGCCTATATAAAAGCCAAGTCTGATGTCATAGACGTCAGGAGCATGTTGTAGGAGGAAAGACTGGGTTGATGGTTTCTAAATATCAAAGCTGACATATTTGGTAGCTTAATTTTCATTCACAAATTATGCATAGCACCTTAAAAATGATTAGAAATTGCCTATGTGAAAGCCAAGTCTGATGTAATAGGCGTCAGAAGCATGTCAGCGAAAGGGGAGAATTAGAGTGGCATTTTCTAGATATCCGTGTTAACATTTTTTTAGTAGCTGACGTTTCATTCACAAATTTTATATAGTGCCTTAAAAATAATTTCAAATTGCCTATGTGAAAGCCAAGTCTGATGTCATAGTTGTCAAGAGCGTGTTATGGAAAGGGGAGAATTAGAGAGTGACATTTTTTGGTTGCTGACTTCATTCATGAATTTTATATAGTGCCTTAAAAATGATTAAAATTGCATATGTGAAAGCCAAGCCTAATGTTATAGGCTTCAGAAGCATGTTATGGAAAGGGGTAGAATTAGAGTGACATTTTCTAGATATCGATGTTAACATTTTTTGGTAGCTGACTTTTCATTCACAAATTGTATATAGTGCCTTAAAAATGATTTAAATTGCCTATGTGAAAGCCAAGTCTGATGTCATAGTTGTCAAGAGCGTATTATGGAAAGGGGAGAATTAGAGTGACATTTTTTGGTTGCTGACTTCATTTATGAATTTTATATAGTGCTTTAAAAATGATTTAAATTGCCTATGTGAAAGCCAAGCCTAATGTCATAGTTCAGAAGCATGTTATGGAAAGGGGTAGAATTAGAGTGACATTTTCTAGATATCGATGTTAACATTTTTTGGTAGCTGAATTTTCATTCACAAATTGTATATAGTGCCTTAAAAATGTTTTAAAATTGCCTATGTGAAAGCCAAGTCTGATGTCATAGTTGTCAAGAGCGTATTATGGAAAGGGGAGAATTAGAGCGACAATTTTTTGGTTGCTGACTTTAGTAGATAGGCTATAACAGTTCTAGCACAAAATCCCATGTTATTTCTTATGAAGGTCCAAGATAGAATTTTTGGTCAATTTCAAGGTCATTCGCGGTCTAGCGCGTGACCTCACGCGCTAGACCGCGTATCCGTGTATCCGTTAGTCGAGCTTGCAACCCTCGCTGATAAATTGATGATTGTTGGTTTTTTTAAATTTCTTGATCTCGTTGGCTAGCAGATGAAAAAACGTAGAAAGTTTGATTTGAATATTATGATCACATGGATAGTCAAATGTGAGCGTAGAAGTATAATCATTTCGGTTGTAGCCCTAGAGTACCGCGATGTCTTATGTCGATTATAAAAATCCCTACGATCTCGGACGACTGCATCAATCATAATGTAATATGTAGATTTGATCCGTATACGTGGTAATATCGCACGCTGGACTGTGTATAACGCGAACGCGGTGAGGTCACGCGCTAGACCGCCAATGACCTTGAAATTGACCAAAAATTCTATCTTGGACCTTCATAAGAAATAACATGGGATTTTGGGCTAGAACTGTTATAGCCTATCTACTGACTTTATTTATGAATTTTACATAGTGCCTTAAAAATGACTTAAATTGCCTATGTGAAAGCCAAGCCTAATGTCATAGGCTTCAGAAGCATGTTGTGGGAACAATAGTTGGGTTCTTCTAAATATCGAAGCTGACATTTTTCGGTAGCTGAATTTTCCTTCACAAATTTCATATATTATCCAGAAATTATATGTAGTGCCTTAAAAATGATTACACGTATTCTATGTGAAAACATATCTGATGATAAGGCGTAAGAAAAATATTGTAGGAAAGGGAGAATGTCGATGATGTTTTCTAAGCAGATATCGATGCTAACATTTTTTGAACACTATGTAGGTGTTTATTAAAAAAAAAATTTTTGATATCTGAATTTTCATTAACAAATTATGTACAGCGCCTTGAAAAAGATTTGAAATTGTCTATGTGAAAGCCAAGGCTGATGTCATAGACGTCAAGACGTCATGTTGTGGCAACAATAATTGGAGTCTTCTAAATATCGAAGCTGGCATTTTTCGGTAGTTGAATGTTCCTTCACCAATTATATACCTATAGTGCCTTAAAAATAATTACAGGTAGCCTATGTGAAAACATCTGATCGTACAGGCGTCAGAATATCAGATATCGATGGTAACATTTTTTGATAGCTGGATCTTCCTTCACAAATTATGCATAGTACCTTAAAAATAATTTAAAATTGCCTATGTGAAAGCCAAGGCTGATATCATAGACGTCAGGAGCATGTCGTGGGAACAATAATTGGAGTCTTCTAAATATCGAAGCTGACATTTTTTGGTAGCTGAATTTCCATTCATAAATACTAGTAGTGTTTTAAAATTATTTCAAATTGTGTATGTGAAAACCGAGTCTGACCTCATAGGCGTCAATATCATGTTGTGGGAGAGGGATAATTAGAGTGGTGTTCTTTAAATACGATGCTGACATTTTTTGGTAGCTTAGTTTTCATTCACAAATTGTAGTGTCTTTAAAATCCTTTCAAATTATTGTCTATGTGAAAGCCAAGCCTGTCGTGATATGTGTCAAGAGTGTATTTGTGAATGGGGGGGGGGGTTACGGCATGGATAATCAGATAATGATACTAACATACTTGTTGGTAGTTGGCATTACCAATGCCTTTGGATTGACAGTTGGTATGCAAATTGTGTACAGTGTCCTATAAATTGAATTGCCTGGTTTTAATGTTGCTGGAAGCGAAGCAGAGCGGTTGGTTGTCAACTAAAAGGTGTGACTGCCTACGTGACAGCGGTATGACTGTTTAAATTGTCTTATAGTATGACGTCATAGGTATATGTAGTATATTAGTAATAATTGTTCATGGCGATGCTTGCATTACCTCCCAGTTACTCTTATGCTTCTGTAAAATAATTTCAATGTTATCTGCCTGAGGTATGAAGTGGGGATTATAGTTAAAGTTATATTCTGTAGATAGTCGTACTAATAATTCTGGTAGCTTATCATTCATATGCGTAATAAGTACAGTATATTGGACATACTTCTTATGGCATTACAACGGCAATGGAAGAAAAGGAAAAATGTGTGCAAAGCAGAATAAAGTCATAGGTGTGGAGTGTGTAGGGAGGGGGGGGGGTATTTATAGGATTTTATCTAAATAGCGTTTGCAAACTGTGTATGATGTCTTTAAAAAACGTTTTATGACTACAATGGAGAGCACAAAAGAGATATACAAAGTATCAACTATAGTCGTCGAACAGGGGGTGAAATGTAGATGGGTAGTTTTGAAATATTGATAATACTCCAAGTGTATGTATGTTTAAATTAAATACAATGGCGACTACTTCTTGAATTAAGAATTCTGTGCTGTCAAACAGTGGCGTCGGTACAGGAGGGGGGATTTTTGACAAAAAATGTTTCTAAGTCTCGAAATTGAAAATTTCTCTTAGAACTTGTCTAATATATTGCTTGTGGGCCAACACTAAAAAATTCTTAAAACTTTGCATGGTCTTGCAAACTTGTCTGTATAAAAATAGATAGTTGAAAGATCACAATGTTCTTCCTCTTGTTTTCCAGAACAACTATTATAATGTGGCTGCACTGATTAGATTGTGAAATTTTATTGCCAATAAAGGTCAGTTCTAATACAGACAAGAATATTTAACCTAACTAAGGTTCTATATTAAACAGATGATGTAAACACAAGGCCCCAGCACCAAATTAACTAAAATGCCTTTAGACAAAGTTAGTTCCACTCAAATTAAACAGGAATATTTGCTTTATCCATTAATAGTTCAACAATTAACATATCTAAAAGACAATAAGGGTCTTAATTAATTCAAATCTTCTTTAGTTGTTACTGCTGGCTATTATCAAAAGACAGTTTGTTTGAACTAATTTCGGAAATAACTCTAACTACTAATAGAACTTTTCCAAATAAAGTGACGTGGCCTGATAAGAAACAAGCAATATAAGCGGTTCAATGGTTTAGCTTAGACATTCCGGAATGTTAGAAATTTCGATTAAAGTCTTGTTGAACACGTATCTACAAGCGATTCTGGGGGCCACCTATTCTCAAGCCGCCGACGAGCAAATCTCGGCCAATTATTTCTAAATCACCATGTTAGGGTAACCAACTACTGTAACAAGGTGCGTCGGGAATAAGGTTACTAAGTCTGACAGAAAAGAGACTGATGATTCCACTTAAGGAACTTCAGAAGATTCAAAATGCCAAAGAGTAGACTCTCAAGCGTTGTAAGTAAAAAAATGTTCTCGATTTGTTAAACAAACGCACTTCAGAGTCTTTAAAATGATTTAGTGTCAGTTGTATTAGTTAGTTTTGGATTCGTGACTGGTGAAGCATAAAAATGCTGTTAAAAAAAGCGTTCCAGACATTTTGATTTATCCAAATTATGCTTAATAAGCGATTAAATATAAGGTAAATATCGGGTTGAATAAACCAGACTTTGAAGGTTGTTCTTCTTGTTGACCTTGACTCTTCAAAATAAATTTTAAAAACGTAAAGAGTTCATCATTATTAAACTCACGAATGTTTTTGGAGACAATAATAAATTTGCCCAATTTAAGAAGATTAAAGGGTATTTTTGGTTCATTTCTTACCTAGATATTCATATTTAGGTTGGAAGGACGCAGTTTCGAAGGTTTTCAGAGGAAATTAATCTTACCTGAAACAAAAAATAAAAGCAATAATTAAAATCCTTAATGAAAAGAATGTTACTAATGAGTTTCACGTGAGGAAGTTAAGAAAGACAGGAGGAAAGGCAGCAACATGACAGGATGCCCTATTAAGAGTCTAATAGGAATTTAGATAACAACCCTTAAAGCAATCGTAGCTTCTTTTGAAAGATAATGGATATATTCAAAATTAATTAAAAGTTAAAAACATGGACAAGCTGTACGTCTTCCTTATTAAAGTAATTTTTTTAACTTTGTTACAGATCCATTTTGGAAGGTTTTTATTACAGTAAATTATATTTTAATTGCAATTTGAGTATTTTCAAAAAAGAAAATAAAGTAGTCTTTTTATACATTATATACACTTACTGCAGAACAGTAGATTGTTCACCAAACGTTGTACTACTATTATAAATCATAGACAGGATATCATAGACTACATAGCATGAACTATACAACAATAGATACAAAATCTAAACAGTAAACTAAACTATGGACATATACTATATTAACACAAACAGTACACGATAGACTGAGCGATGTAGATCATACACTATACAACTTAGATTATAGATTATAGACCGAGACATCAGTATATCATTATCATAGCCTAGTGACCGTTCTAACTAAATTCATAGGCGGTTTGTAGCGCATGATTCGATGGTTTGGTCGTGTTGAAATTCGCAAAAAGCGTAAGTTTTTATGTGTAGCTTCTGTTAACATGATACCTTAATTATTAAGAATCAAAGGTAAAAGTGCCAAGACAAATGCTGGAAAAGAGGGGGCCGGGATGGATTAAATAAAACAACAATGATTAAAATGTCATTTATTTCAAATGAAAGGTGAGGGCTAACTCGACTCCAAAGATAACGTATTTTTGTATTCCGTGAGTAAATTTAAAAGCCACCGCCAATTTGGAGCACTTGAGAGACATAGAATACAGACCGTAGTCCAGTAGCTCTACTTTTTGGAATCGTGGAAAACTTTTAATCATAGAAACTCCTCGCAAAATTCTATAATCAATAAGCACAGCCTCAACACACTTTGCGTTACATGACTTCTCTAAAGACGGAATTCTTGCAAGAGACAAGAAGAGGCTAGAAATTAGAGACAACTTAAAAGTCTCGAATCATTCAAAGTCTATAAAAGTCTTAAGTGTAATTCTTTTAAATTTAAATCTCTATGCCTTAAAGTTTTAAGACTAAATCTACAATTCCTTAAGTGATAAACTCTAAAATCATCAGGTTTCTTAACAGAAACTTTTTGAATGCCTATAGATGTAAATATCTTGTTCTCTAGTTTGATAAGTCGCAGACACTTCGTCTTATAGAGTCTTTAAATATTTCTGTATCTCAATCTTAAAAGCAGTTTAATCATATTCAATAGATCTCTAAGTAGTGTATTGTCTAGCGTGCTGGACTTTCATCCAAGCGGGCCAGGTTCGACTCCTGGTACCGACAGATCTGGTTAAGGTTTTCTGCAGTTTTTCCTTAGCTGTGACATAAATGTGGGATTTGTGCTGTTCTATATGCAAGTCGGCTGCAGGCGCACGTTGGGCCTACGTAATAATCTTCTACTCTTCTTTGCCCAATTCTTGAGATGTACCACATCACCCAATACGACCACTTCGCTCAACTTTTATACCAGTGTTAAGTCAGAGTTGACATTGATTTAAAGGTTCTACTGCTCAGCCGTATTTTATTATCTCTAAACTTTATACATCTTAGAGCTTTGACTTTTTTCTATAATTAGAAGTTTACTATAACAATTAATCATACAGCCTTATATAGATGGTTACACTATAGGTGTACAAGATCTTGAGTATAGACTATAGACCATATACTGTACATCTGTAGGATTTGCGCTCCGTAGACTATAATTCTAGACCGTAGACTTTACATCATACGCTACAGATCACAGACGCTAGAGACTGGTACACGACAGACCAGACCAGGGGTAAGCTAATCTCGGCCTTTGGAACTATTTCATGTGTCCCTCGTAAGTAATAGCCATAATGCCCATAACTTTGCCGATAAGTTAATAAAATAAATAATTAGTCGAAAAGTTTTTTATTACTTATTTCGCCCAAGATATTCATTTAAATCACCGGGTTGCGCCATGTCAGTGGTCGGCATAGCTTTCGAAAGAGTCAAAGAAGAGTCTTTTACCACATTTCCGTTATGTTAACTCTTGATTCCACATATATTATTGATCAAGCGTTTTCTATTATGAGCATAAACAAACAGTCCATAAACAAATGGATTTTTAATGAACATTTGAGGCAATTTTAAGAATAAACTCTGCACAAAAATTTTGAAAGGATGACTAAGGAATGTAAATGCGGCCTCCGGCTGTATTTTAATGACTGATTTTCCCCAAAAGTTTGTCCATCGCTGGTTTAGACCCTAGACCATAGACTTTATTCAGAGACCATACAGAACATATTAGATTAAAATTTGTATCCATTCACTCCAGATATAGATCGTAGTCGTGCAGTATAAACGATAGATATTATAGATTGTACAGAACAGACCATAGACTAAAGAATTGCAGACATAGACTGTAGTAGATATAGACAGTAGAGATACACAATATATCAGAGATACGATTATAAATCATATCTAAACCATGGAGTGTAGCCTACACGAAAACTATTGCTTGCTATAATACATTATTAGCTATGCAGATTGTACATTACAAACTATACACGTATGGACTATAGGCTACAAGCTATGATGCGACAACTAACGGCTAGAGGTTAGATACTGTAAGACCTGTATTGTATCATACGGATTCAAAGAGCTATGAATCTGAACTAGAGTACCTGAAATCTTGTCTACCAGATTTGAACTGTGACGACGATTTATATGTTATCTTTCGGTTGAATTTTCTAATAACGGGTTGACCACGAAATTTGAAAATTTCAACACCCACTGTTCACATTCTCAGAAATGTTGTTGATTGGTTTTGGAGCATTCTATTTTAACGGATCAAAAAGCTATAAAAATAAACTCATAATGTTTTTTATAGTAACAATGTTCTATCTCTTGAAAGGCAAAGGGACAAGGTTCTATGTTAGTGAATTCTGAAGCCAATCTTGTGAATCACAGCCGTTCAAAAATCGGACATTGAGTACTCTGAGGACTCTATTAGTCTCTATTTCTAGTACTCTTCGGGATTGTGATGTTTAAAAACTGTGTACCAGATGATCTATCACAGAACATCAATATAGCTAAAACCAGCTCTGCTCTACCCTCCAAAATACGATAGCGACCACAGATAGCGATTAATTGAGGATATGCATTTCTCACTTAATTTAGCATATTATTTGCGCGGTCTGTTTTGAATGTTTCATAAAAAAAATGTTGTTATGAAGCAACATGCAACAGCAAACAGCAACACGTCAGACGGACTGACATAAAGAGTAATAGGCAGATTGACAGACGGACTGACTACTTACCAACATATCAACGAACAAATAGATAGGCAGGCAAACAGACAAACTGATAGGCAGACTGAGGAAGAGACAGACTGACATACAAATGGTCAGACGGCTTGGCAGACCGACCGATAGACAAAATGACGGATGGATTGACAGACGAACTTAGAGACAGACAAACGGACTGGCAGACGAATTGAGAGAAGATCGTCAGAGGCTCAAGCTTTTTTGTATACAATTTTCTAAGGATAAAGATCCATTTTTTGGGAAGTTCGGGCCACTTGAAGGTTAAATTGTTGAATTGAAATTAGAAAAGTGGATTTTACGTTGAAGAAAAGTCTAAGGAGTTAGTATAGAACCGCCGCAAGTGGATGCCCAGATTATGTAAACTTACATAATGATTCTGTCTTCTGAAATAATCCGCGATAGCCTTTTTGCAAGCTTTTGGTTGATTACAACCATAAAACAATCATTTACCTAACCGTAACTGTTAAAATATACCAAATAAGCTTACCTAAGGAAAATTTTCATTATCGCATATACATCTTATTGAAAAGTTTTATGCAGTTGAATGAATTTTCGATTAAGTTTGGAAAGAAAAATAATAAATAAGAGATTAGAAAGAAAATGAATAATAAACATATTTTAATAGAAAGGTATTGACAAATTATGAAAATAAGAAAACTTGCAGGAAAAAAACTCGAAAAGGTTATGGTAGTCGGTCACAAAAAGAACAACACCAGGTCTCTTCTTCTCAAGTTCCCCGCCGTTGTTGTTGTGTCCGGACACTGTATCATTATGGATCATCCAGCGTGAAATCTCACAGATATTGTCTGTGCCATTAAGTCATTAACCTCTTGCCCAAGAAACAAGACGCTTTGTCTGGAAGAGGCGGAGGAGGATGCATATTCATAACGTAACTTTGTTGTTTCCCGAAGACAACGGAATGTTAAATAACTTTTGTTTATCTGCAAAAAGCCAAAACGTGTATGAAGATTTTCGATCGGAACGAGATAAGAGCGATAAGCACCAGCACCACTTTTCAAAGATCTTGAAGAAGAGGAATCTATATATTATATGTATAGTTAAATATATAAAGTAGTGGTGTGCATCGTTCGTTCATGATTTTTAAACTGATATGAAGTGACACGAATAACACGAAGGATAATATTTCATGACTAAAGTAATGTATACAAATTGCATGCATTTATGCATGAAATTAATGGCGAACATACTCAATATCGTCGGCAAATCTCTCGTTCAAATTACGGTATTCATCTTACTTCGTGTGTCAAAGCGTTGCGAATTTTTTTTCTTCTGTGTCATCAAGAGGAAAAAGAAAATATATAAAAACAAAGATAACAATTAATTAATGCCAAATTAAAAGTAAACATTTCCACTTTACAACAAATTTACATTTTATAATCGTGACTGCTCAAGCCACGACGAAAATGCTGATGACGAGCACGAGAGTTTCGTCTTTCGAGAGTATAGTACAGAAAGAACAGGTGTCCGAGGAGAAAACTAGCTGGGATAATCGAGCAAGACAACTGAGGAAGGAGATCGAGTTGGAAAGATGAGAAATGCAATATCACGGAGCGAGGACGAGCTAGCGAGTCAGTCCAAAGAGCCAAGATTAACACGTTACTCGGGACCTGTTAAAGGCAAAAACACCATAAGAGAAATATTGTCACGCATATCTTGATGTCTTAATGGTAAAAAGGGGTATTTTAGAAAAAGTGGACAGTCATATCCACTTATGTGATTGATTGTTCCTGTTTTTCCTGCATATTTCCACTGACGAACATCATCGCGAGCAAGGACAGTTTTTCAACTCTTGCTGATACAATTATCCGTCACACCTTCGATACTGAAAAAGATGAAAAAGAGTTCAGTTGTATAATAAAACATACCTTGTACAATCCTATTAGAAAGTAATCACAGGATTGAATTTTCTTAATAATAAAACTGATGAAGTGGTATTTTTCGCTTTATATATACTTATTAAATTTACCTCTCTCAAATAATGGAATTTCAATATCCTATGATTCTTCTATCCAATTTTTATTCGACACCTTTTGTAGACAACCTTTGTAAGGATTCAAATTGAAATTAGCTGAATAAAATTCACTATAATTACACAAGGATTTCGTCGGAAAAACTCCAATGATTCATGTAGGAGCTCATCAATATACTCGTATTTATGTTTTCAAGGTATGAATCACTGTTTAATCCATTCAACAGGTTTTTGGAATGTACACTTAAGTTTTCAATGTCAATAAATTATTCAAACTTCATAAGGTATTTATTTATTGAATATTTTAAATGCTGAAGATAATTGGTTAATCTTTATATCAAAATACTCACTTTCAGAAGCTGAAAGTGTTCTACAGATTTTCAAAGATTAACTATTAGTGTTAAATGCGTGTGTATTTGTGTTAAGATTAATTTACATTGATGCATATGCAAATTAACCCACAAAGTTATAGATAACCCGTGTTAAGAGTTTGATGCCATTAGTTAATCAATTTTCAAGGCCACAGTCTAAAACTTTGCAAATTTCAGATATTAAAGCTTTCGATAATTCATAGATTCAATTAGAGCACTGATGTAAAGCACTGAGCATAAGTGCTTCGAATTACCAAGCACTAAATACTTATATCACACTTGCGCAAATTCTACTTTTTATTATTGCTTATTGCTTTAGTTATTCAAACACTTCATATGTGCTTGAAATACCGAAAGCGTTTCAAGCTCTTGCAAGGTGCTTCAAGCCCTTGTCAAGTGCTTTAAGCACTTGTCAAGTGCTTCAAGCACTTGCCAAGTGCTTCAAGCCTTTAAGAAAGTGCTTTTTAGTTTTTATTTTAGACTTAAATAACATTAAATTAACAAAAGTGTTTCAGTTATATGTAATTAAAAACTTGAAAGTATCAAGCACTCATAATTTAAGACTTAAGAAAAGCAAATACTTTCCATAGAGTGCTTGAAATATTCAGTACTTCGCGCCCTTGAAAAATTTCTTCAAGCCTATATGAAAGTGCTTTAAATCTTTATTTCAGACGTAATTAATTTTTTGCACATCTCATTTCATTCATTCATCAACAATTTCTGCACTGTGCACAAGTGCTTTAAATTACCAAGCACCAAATACTTAAATTTACAATAGTGCTTCAGTTATCAATTTCAGTAATTAGAAACTTGAAATACGAAGCACTCATAAAATAAGACTGCAAACACTTTTCATGGAGTTCTTGAAATATTCAAAGTGCTTCGAGCCCTCTTAAAAGTTCTTCACCTATATAAAAGTGCTTTAAGTTTGTATTTTAGATATAAGCAAATTTATTACTGTAGTGAGCACAAATGTATCAAATCGCAGTAATTAAAAACTTAAAATATCAAGCATTCGTAAATTAAACTTCAAACACTTTTCATCGTGCTTGAAATATTGACAGTGCTTCAAGTCCTCTTAAAAGTAACCACTTTTAGTCTTTATTTCAGACCTTCTTTATGCACTGAGCAAAAGTGTTTAAAATTACCAAGCACTAAAAATACTTAAATTTACAAGTGCTTCAATTACCAAGCACGTCAATTAAAAACCTGGTACTCATAAATAACAAGTGCAATCACTTTTGAAATACTGAAAGTTCTTCAAGCCCTTTTAAAAGTTCTTTAAGTGTTTATCCTGCCTCAAATTACCAAGCATCACTTAAATGTTGCTTTAAATCAGTTATGGCCGGTTTCACAAAGCTTGATTGAATTCTGATTAACCTAATTGTGATTAAATTTGAAATCTAGAAATATAATTGGATAAAATTTCTTGTCTGTTAAATCTCAGCCATTGAAATTTGTGAATTTCGAATTTAATGACAATTAAGTTAATCAGAACTTAATCAAGCTTTGTGAAACCGGCCATTAAAGCTGAAGTAAAATATTTAGTTACAGCTAGTAGAAATATTCTAAGTCAAGGCAAGTCTAGATTTTTCAGCTAGGGCTAATCTTACTAATCTCGTCTAAATACTTTTTAGAGCGCTTTAAGCACTGTAAATGTACTTGAAATACTTTTTAAGTGATTTGAGTACTTTAAGACGGCTTGAAATACTTTTAGGGTGCTTGAAGAATTTTGAGAAGAACCTTGTACTTTAAAAGGTCTTTAAGCACTTTGAAATGGACTTCAAATATTCGAAGTCTTGTTTTTCAAAATACTTTTAATATGATCAAATTTTGTAAAAATTCCTGAAAGCGTCAAACCCAATTACAAAGTGATTGAAATAATTTACAAAGCCTCAAGCGCCCATTTTATAAAGTATCTTAAGCATAGTGCTTAAAACTCTGGAAGTACTTGAAGTACTTTTGCAATCACTGTCCAGTTCTGCATTCAATCAGATTATAAATATTAAACCTTTTCGTTATATTTTTCTTGGAGAAACTTTTGTAGAATGTATTGGACACTCGCTCCCTTGAATTTTTCTGGGGTTGTGCAATGTCAGGTTTTCGTAAAGAATAAATTAGATTTATTGCCTCAATTTATGCCTTAATTAATCAGAATTAGTCGATTAGCAGTGGTAACCCTCCACGAGTATGATCGATCAATGGGCGAGGGGGCTGCAACATACGAGTATCAAATGGGGGCAGTAGTAGCAATCTTTGGTCAAGGGCAACCAAGTTTGTACCCTCCCCTACGGAACATGAACATATACATTATGAAAATTTGGAGTCTCAAAGAACTTTAGGTCTAACTTAATACGGATTATTTCAACAATTACATGGTGTAGAGCTTAATTAAGTGGCACAAACAGATATACGGGTTTCGAAGTTTCACTCTTCAAATATCAAGTATCTAACAGTTTCAGAAAATTTGAAATTTAAGTTTCTTATTTTGAAACCTCCAACATTGTATATTCATATATTCATACCGTTAGAGTTTTACAGTTTCAGCTTTCGAAGCTTAAGATCTTAGCTTTAGAATTTTTGTGTAAATTCTAATGTAAGTTTTACAAATTAAAATTTTCGTGGTGTTAGAATTGCACACAATTCCAGAAATTCGGAATTTGAGTTTTCTAAATCTTCATAACTTCAGTGAAGGAACTATACCCAAGCAGCATTTTTAGTTACCGCTACGTACCAGCAACCACCGGTGGAACTATAAAGTTTTTGCCGTTAGTCACAAGAACGTAAGTGCTACGGAACCAAAATGGGGAACAATTCTCGGGCAGCAGATACGTTGCAGTAACTTCTCCGGAACTTGTCCAGCTACCTTTAGGCTAGGTAGCGGGAACGTGGCGGCGTAGTAATTGCTACTTTCGTGGAACTTTTCTCTTTGACACATCGTGTCGCGTAGTTGCTCTCTCATACTCTTGCAACTTAACAAATATTCTTTCACTTTCTCTACTAATGCTGAGGTCGCTTCACAAAATGGATTACTATTTTATTTGTAATACGTACATAACACATAGAGAGATGAAATGTTTCGTTATTATGTCAATCTAGCATACCAAAATTATAAACCATCGCAACTTTTCTGTTAAATGCGATGATGATAGATCGAAAAATAACAACTACAATATATTCTTTAAATATATTTTTTAATAAAAAATGTCTTGAATAAAATATAACAAAAATACTTATAAATTGATAAACATGATAGAAACCATTTTATTTTATTCCTAAGGCACAATGTGTTATCTTTATTGAGAGTTATAGTAAAATACTTTTTAACAATTGCAACAAATTGCAAATTGATTAATAGCCTTCAACATTTTACAAGTAAATATAGAGTAGTTTTGAAAAAGTCACCTTAAAGTAGTATTAACTGTAAAATGTGTGTCTAAAGTTTGTGTCACTTTATAAACAGTAACGGGAACTAAACAAATGCTACTTTTAGGTTGTTGTTACCACGAAGTATAAAATAAGTTAAAACATTCTGGAACTTTCAAGTGACTCTTACTATAAAACGACGTCGACGTTTCCGTAGCCACTTTCTAGCTCCTAATGTCACTACAAAATTCCCATTGGAACTTAACCTCAAATTTAAACGTCAATCGTAACAAACAACCAATATTTTTATACTGATTGCTACTTAATAACAACTGTTATTTAATTATGGCTTATTTTAAAGTTGTAGCGACAAAAGAAAAAAGGGGATTATATTTCACACTTGTTTACTACATGATGGTTTACCAGTGTTCTCATCCCTATTTTTTTCTGTTTACATAAACAGTTGATTTTGTTTCCACTGATTTCACCTAACTGCTGTTTTAATTTTCTATAAAAGGTGGACGTATATCTAAAATTCTTCTTTTTTCGTATTGCATTTGCCTTTGACATTTTTATTAAAAACTTGCAAAACTACTACCACTGCAAAAACACAATTAACCTCCAAATTCCAAACTAACCTACAGAAGAATGCCTCTTTAGAAGTTACTGTCACTTCACTGCAATTTTTTAATAGTAATTGGAACTTTCTAGTAATTCTGATGCAAAATAAGTAGTGAAAATTACTTTCAAGTGATTCTCCTGGGTACATAAGCGTAAGTTTTACTTTCAATACTACTGTATAGTTCAGTTACTTTAAAGGTTAAGCAATGGTTTCCGACCGGTGGCAGGAACTTTCGGTGCTACTTTAAAGTTTTAAAAACTTTAAAGTAGCTTCGGACAAGTTACTGCTACAATCATAATATCACTTGAAGTTGCAACAACATTAAAGTAATTATACTTAAGTAGCAATACCGTTCCACATACTTTAAAAAGCTACTTAGAAGTAATGGAACTACATAGTTCTAATAAATAGTAGAAGTAACTACATAATTACTAAAATATTCCAAATTGAAGTAATTAAACCTATAAAGTCATAAATTTAGTTGTAGTTACGTAACAGCTACTCAATCAAAGTTCCGATCTCAGTTACCGCTACTTAGAAGCTGCTTGGGTATCCAAACCAAAATTCTGCATATTAATATGATTGCAAAGCAGTGCCTCGTTGGGAATCATCTGGTAAGGTTATGTTGCAGTATGTATTACTTGCCAATTTAATATGCTGTATAGAGAGGTTCTTGTATTTAAGTTCTACTTACGTGGAACTGGCCTAGAATGTTTATTGCTGTATTATCGGCGGCTTGGTAATCTCTACAAGGCACAGATGGTTCTTGTACAAAGTTTGAAAGTTTATTTCTAAACTGAATAACATTAAAGGACTGAAATTTTTCCAAAAACATACTCTCTTACTAGTACGGAAACCACAGAGATTTCTATAGAAATCAAAGTGTTGGAAGACAGAAAAATAAAAATATGAGGAATTATTGAAACAGAGTTTCTCTTGTAATTCCAATATAAGGATTAGTTAATCCTTATATCTTTCTTGATTTCCACAATACCTTTTTTAAATTTTCTAACCTAAAATATTGCCTAATATCTTATAGTATAGCAAGAAAATTATTGTGTTGCTAAAAAATAATAATATAATTTAATTTTTTGCATGTGTTTTTATAGAACCTAATTGTTCTTTTTATTGTTACAGGTGAGCTTCTACAAGAAAAACATTCTACTAATAAATAGTTGTTGATTGGTAAGAAAGTCAAATAATAGGTACCTATTCATAATCGTTGGCGGGCTACATAATGCCTTAAATTATTTTTCGTTGAGTATCCTCAACAGTTCTAATGTGACCTTTTTCTTGTTAAATCCTAACCCAACCGGCCTATTATTTCTAGAGTTAATGAATACTTTCAACAATTAAGACGTCTTTATTTATTAACTTTCTCATTGAGTTATAGCCTAACGTCTAATGAAGTTCAAATTTGTTACAGTATTTTATGCTCTCATCATTGAAGAATTTTAACTATGTAACTCGTGAATAACGGCATTAGTTATAATAACTATAACTGCCAAATAAAGAATTTCGATGACCCTATAATTAAGATGACCCGTACATATCTTTTTTTTTATTTATTAAAAAGAAGAATCGAACTTGTCTGTATACTATACTCTGGTATAGAGAGAAAAGTATCCGCAACGAATACACCAAGAAAGTAATTTAAAGCCCTCCTCAAACATCTATTCCTGTCAGATTATTATTTTTTCATCAGGACGGACCACGTATAATATAGGCCAGTATATTGCATTCTCCCCTTATCCCGCGCAGCATGCTTACGATATTGGAAACCGGGGGCGGCATGAGATGGATGGCTTTCTGTACTGTTTATGCGACTCGGCCAAGAACACCAGACGCCGCTAGAACGGGAAGAAATTGGAAATTGAGCCGGACAGAGGTGTGGGGGCTTTCCAGAAACCAATTCAGTTACGAATTGTTCCCGACCCCAGACCAGACCCTTTCACTTCCCTACTTTTAAATTGCTAAATAACAAATGATAACGGAGTGTAGGTAAATGGGTGGTTTTTCTCTCTTTTTTACTCTTCTTTTTTTTTCTGATAACTGTTGTCGGGGAAAAACATCTGTGGATGTTTTAATTTTTATTTTTGTAATTAACTAACTGTAGGAGATGCAATTAAATAAAATGGTTCAGATTCTTTATTTAATTGCAAGTATCAGCTTGCAAATAATAGTGAGATACGAAAACACTGAAAAGGATAGAGAATTCATTGTAATTCCAGTTTATTCAGCTACAGTAGAATTATAATTTTAGATCAAACGTCAATATTGTCGTAGTATCTACCATTTGTTCTATTGCAATTTCAATAGATGCAATCATAATCAATTAACTCCACAAATAGTTAGTAATTACACAAATATTATTGTAATTCCACCTACCGCGCACACATTTGCACTCGCTAATCGCACTGTAATTCCAATAACACCTTTTTAATAACCAAGTAAAGCATAACATCCATTATTTTGTTGCATTTTATTAAATCTTCTTTAAAATCATTAATGATGTGCTAGTAACTAGAATCAAAGTCAGCACAACAATACCACTGCAATTCCAAGAATCCAATTAAGATTTTATCGTGCTTTAGATGCTATTATTAACTGGAACGTTCTATAATCCATAATCTTGTAGAAGTATGACATAGGGTCATTAGAACTTTTATAATTCCACGATTATGATATTGTTGGAATTTCAGTATTTGCACTGTAATTTCAGTAAGACCGTAGGTCCGTAACACCCTGTAGTATACCGAATAAATCATATGCTTATCGTAATACCATTCGTTCTTATAATTAATTCTTTTTTTCTAATCCTACTAGTACTAGAATTTATTATCAGTTACGCCTAATATCAATACTTATTATCAATACACTAAAGGTAGTATAATTACAAAGATGCCACTAGAGTTCTGGTCTTAAGTTTCGTTCAATGTTGCTTGTTAAGACTAAACTAACGCCAACAACTGTTCTAGTATTATTGCAAGAGTCAGCAGAACTTTAGTAATTCCATTACTTCCTCTGTAATCTCAAAAATTGCAGTGTAGTTCCGTTATTGTTAATACCAAGGTAACTCCTATAGTCGTGATTCTGCTAAGTTCTAAGTATTGTTATTCAGATAGTACCATTGTTACTCCATTGGAATTACAGTAGATATCTATTAACAATAACGTAAACTTAGTACTGCTGTATTAATACAGCAATTCCAATAACTCGACTCGATCTAATTTTAGAGCAATTAAAATATAATTAATATCATCAGCACAATATTTGTTACGTACCTTAATTGCAATGCAGCACAGCACTAGTAATGCCCTTTCTCACACAATGCTGTGCAACAACACACAGTAATGGTATTTGAGTTACAAATAACCCACAATTTTACCTAAACCATTAACATCTAACAATGGAACAGCTAGAGTCCAGCAACGGAAACGTTACCATCCAGTACCTACTATTAATAGCACAATAGTTAGCACTACAGCAGTATCCACTACGTTACCACTGTAATTTAATTTATTCTAAACGTGTTTTTCGATTTTCGCCCTAAAAGTGCCAAAATTAAAATTTAAAAATTTCATGGTAGCCTATAGGCTAAAAGTAAATTTTTGATCGCTTGTATAACAGGTCATCAGACAGTGTAAAATACAGAACAATATGAAAACTTTCACGCAAAGTAAGAATGATTGAGACTGGTTTGAAATTAAATTGGCAAAATATTATTGAATATTTCGTTAAAATGCGTAATTGAAAGATTGATATGCGCTCCAAAAGAATTTTAATAAACTCATTTAGAAATATTTGGAGGTTATGTTAACAAGTATAAGATAAGGTTGGTGTTTTGAGATTTCATTAGAAAAGCTAGTGCTTATGTTCTGAAAGTGTAGTGACAAAATCCGCTTTTTCTGCGTGAGTGGAAGAATTTAGTTGCATCCATGGGAAAACTATTAGTTTGTATTATTATATAGCCTATAGAGAAGGCAAAAGGGAAGAAAACTAAATAGGAAAGTAGCATTAGAACCACAAAATGATAGTAGGTGTTGTTGATATGAAACTCTGGGTCTTGCCGCAATACTTCTTTCCACAATCAATCGGTCCAATGGACGGTCATTAGGGCTTTGACCAGTCCAACCATATAGTAGGTAGTTTAGAAGTAGGAGCCGCAGGGCTTAGTATATAAAGACGTAACGAAATTCAAAAAACATATTTAATCTGAACTTTTTGTCTATGACAGAAATAACACAGCCCCACAAAAAAAAGTTCTGTTCTGGGATCGAGACTATGGTATTCGGATGCAGTTTTCGACGCTGAATCCGAATCCGACCTCAAAAAAGCAAATACACCCTCAAAATCTTGCGCTAGAGCCAAGAACAACCCCCAAATGGAGTAAAACACTCCTGACATATGATGACAATAAATAAATGCAAAAAATGGTTGAAAACCGCAAATGTCTTGTTTTTGGAAATAAACCTCTGGTATATGGCCAAGAACCCCATCCGTGAGGGTGTTAAACCACCCCAAAATAGGTCAAAGCCACCCCTTGTGTTGACCAATTTTGAGGTGGTTCAACTCCCTCAGGGAGGTGGGTTCTTGGCCATATACCAGAAGTCTATTTCCAAATACAAAACATTTGCGGTTTTCAATAATTTTTTGAATGTATTTATTGTATTTTGATCTAAGGGGTGGCTTTGACCTATTTTGGGGTGTTTTAACCTCCTTACGGATGGGGGTTCTTGGCCATATACCGGAGGTTTATTTCCAAATACAAGACATTTGCGGTTTTCAACCATTTTTTGCATGTATTTATTGTCATCATATGTCAGCAGTGTTTTACTCCATTTGGGGGGTTGTTTTTGGCTCTAGCGCAAGATTTTAAGGGTGTATTTGCTTTTTTGAGGTCGGATTTGGATTCAGCGTCGAAAACTGCATCCGAATACCATAGTCTCGATCCCAGAACAGAACATTTTTTTTGTGGGGCTGTGTAATTAATGAGGCTTTATTAAACTTTATAAACGACTGCTTTGAACTAACCGTATACGGAAAATTGATTGAAACATCAGACATAGTTGACTGACCACAATTTATCGAAATAAAAATTTGTACAATGTGAGTGGAAGATGCCCTTATCGCACGATGGCGACGTTTTGAGGCACGATGCTAAAGGCGGAGTGCCTCTCTCATCGAGAAATCCAATATAAGGATTAACCCGTGCTTTTAAAACCTCCTGGTTTGTAAAATTTTCATGTAATTGCACAATTTTGAAGAGATTCATTGAAATTTATTAAAGATTCTTTTAGAGTTTGTTTTGTAAAAAAAACCATAAAAAAGGTTGTATCTCACAGCTCGTGTGGAACCTGCGGTGGCAATGCCTTTAACTACCACCTCGCTCCTGCTAACTGAGCTACTAAATCACATTAGCGATCGCGTATACTAACGTACTATTTTAAAAGTAGGTTGTATTTATTGAAGTATCATAATACTATGATATATGTTATATTATTTACTTTGTAATTATAGAAGCACAATTTATTGTTAAAGCTACAATTTCTCAAATCGTGGTAATCTATGGTTTTACTTTTATCTTTTAGGACAGGAGTTGTCAATAAACAAATTACAAATGAAGTTGACTTGAATTTCATTGATTGGTTGTTTTCATATCCACACACGTGTGGATATGAAATTATATTCGTGTTGCTTAGTGAAATTGCTTAGCGAAATAGCCTACTTTTCAATGAGTAGAAAAAACAATTTATCGAAACATAGTAATAGTAATTAGGTTAGGTTAGATTGAATTTAAAAATTACCTTCACCTTCAAATGGAATTTCCTGGCTAAGCCTTGCAATAATTATAGTCCATAAAAGTTGAGGAGTCGAAATAATTTCCAATATTTGATAAAATGTGATTCGATAAGTTTTTCTAAATCAAACTCAAGTTTGATATTGTTTACGCATATAGTTTTTTTTTTTCTAAAAATTTGATAAAAGACATATGAATATGACCATTTCGGCTGCCCTCCTGGGTTACAATGAATTGATCTGTTCGTGGGTTCCAAAAGTTCAAGCATTTTTCATGGGCTACCCGATATTTACAGCTCTAAAGCCATAAACTCGGACTAATGCAGAAAAGTATAAAAATTCTCATTTTGTCCAAAAGATGAGTTATTATTTGCAGGAACTTATTAACACTTGTTAAGTAGGCAAGCTTGTATCATTCATTATGTATGGAATAGTAACCGGTTTGAATGTAATAGAGGTTATTTATTACAACTGCTTCTATTAATGTAATCTCACTATCCATCCAAGGATTATCTGAACGTTTTCCTGAATGATACCCCAAAAAACGGATGGAATCTTGGAATGTATTCAAATTTCTTATGGTATATATAAGTGATTATGTATACAAAAGGAGAAATCTTATCAAGGAAGAACAACTCTTCTCTCTCAAAGGGAAAAAGACAGTCTTGTGTAATGTAAGATCTGCTTTGTTCTTCGTATGGGGACATTTAAACCTCCCCGGGCTTGCATGCATTTAAAATAAACGCATTAAACGAAACAACCCCGAGAATAACACATCGCATTAATTCTAAACTCTCATTAATCTGACTAGCAGAGAGAGTACATTGCAGTAATTGCGGAGCAAAACGAAAACTAAATGTTGCAATTATCTATTTATACTGGGCGGAGTTTGCGGGTTGGTTGGATGTGATATGGCGAAGAGTTCATCATCATCATCACGTAATAGATCTATGTGGATGTTGATGAATATTGCGTCTGGCAATTAAACCTTTCAGTTATATTGGAGTGGGTAGTGCAATATTATTAAAATAACTGGTCAACCGTAGTTATTCTTGTTGCTGTTAATTTTCTTACATGCCATATCGTACGGTGCTGATGGAAACTGGAGAAGTATCTCAAGAGACGAGGATGGATAATCGAAGGCATCGCATACAAAAAGCTCTTGAAAAACCGCTTCGTGCAAGAGCTATTTCGTTGTATTAAGTACCAATTAAGTTTACATGTTTTCTTAATAAAATAAATGGTTTTTAAAGGAAAGAACACGGTGTGTAAAGATTGGTTGGGTTCAACTTGTACTTTTTTAAATGAAATAAATTATTATAAACAAAGCAAAAGTGCAATTTACATGTTAAATAAATTAAAGAGAATGACTTGTGTTATTATACTTGTTCTTTCAGGGGATGAGACACCCTAGTAGCCAGGGTGTACAATATTAATGCTCACGGTGCTCAAGGTTAAAAGGAGAGCAGGTAGGTTGGTTCGTCGATGATAGCTACTAAAAAATAACGATTTGCTGCCTGGGCGCCATTCTAGAAACCTAGAAAGAAGGGGAATGACCAAATACACACAATCATAACAAAAACACAACACGATCATGTAAAACGTATAATTAATATTAAGCATTAATAATATAATATAAATGTAACTAGTAACAATTGAAATAACAAATAAACAAATAAGTAATAACAAAAGGTATAAAAAATTTAATAACAACAATAGTCACCAAGGGCTAAACAAACACCCAACAATAATAATAAGAATAAATGGCCTCAAAATGTGTATGAAAATTGTCCACTAATATGACTAACAGCCAGTATAATATTAAACTTGATAAATAATCAATAGAAGCATCAATAAAAAAATGACATGCCTTTTAAACAAAACAATAATAATAATACATATAATTAAATGCAACAAGTAGTGAACAGAGGTGTAAATAATTAAAGTTGGAAAAAAAATTGGGAGCAGTAAAAGGTGGGTAGGAAGCAATATAACTGGTAAAAACGCTTAAACTCAATTCCTAACCTTAAATCTTTACCAAACCACAAGAATAATAAATGTAAAAAGATCATAAAACAAAATAACCTGTAATAGTTTCAGGCAAGCTTGCTCAATAAGGCGCCGTACCAGCAATAATTAATACCGAAGCAAAATTTACAAGTACCACAGTACAACTTATAAAGATTTGATCACAACGAAGGTAAGTAATTAACTTTAATTAGGAATTAGGATAATAAGAAGGGAAAACACTTCTGTAATACTTACAGTTACAACTTTCAAAATTTACCAAAATTAACAATACCAAAATGACGATGCTGACAAAACCAGCTACTATTAATTAAACGGCAGGAACACAATACTCCTGGCTGTGAGACAATGTGGTCTACGGATGTCTTCATAGATTTAAAACCACCTTCACCGAGGGTAAGATTCTCACATGGAAATTCCAACTAGCAGAATAAAAAATACTATTCTTGTAAAACTTGCTTAAACCCAAGCAACCATTTCCATGATGCAAGCCAATAAGATTAGCCAAGTAGATCTTAATAAACTTAGAAAAAACCCTCATCCATTAAGGTGAAAAATGTGGGGTATATAAGAGATGCCTAGAAATAAAATAATAAATTACCCCCAAGCAAAAGTAGGTATAAATCTCAAATGAAAATCAAAGAGAATTAGAAAAATTCAAAAATTAGCAAACATATTTACCTAGATGTTCTTGGGCCAAAAGTTCAATGGAAAAGAGCATTGAAAAATTTAAAATGTCTTCTCATTATCAAAAGGAGATTAGAAATCCTCCTACACATAGTTGGTAAAACTTTCACACCAAGAGATAAAAAGAAAGTACAAATGGCTGACAATTGTTTATATTAAGATATCAAAAATACACAGGGGAAAATATCAGAAAACACCCCTAAAGGAAAAATCCGAATAGTAACTTAAAGAATAAAAAATAATTAAAGTTAGTTAGGTAAGCACATCATACAATAAAGACAATTCCTTTTCTTTTCTTTTTTTTTTTAGGAAACTTGACTCCAAAGAATCAAGAGGAATAAATAAAAATTGGGAACGTCACACACCCCCTTTTGCTGAGAAAAAAAAAGAAAAGGAATCGGTAACACCACCGATAAGCATACTTCTAAAGAACAATCAAACATTGCCCCTACTAGCTCTAAGCTAATTAGAATACTAATATCTAAGAGAATATTAAATAACAAGAATATCCATAAGAAAACACCTAATAATTAACTAACCGCATGCTCTCCTAATCAAAATTCTAAATATAATCCAACTATCTATATATATTCAAAGTCTAGTCCTGGATCCAAGAATCAATAAGAATAAATAACAGGAAATAAAAATTCCTTGAACATAATACATTCAAATCAGAAAAAATTATTTTTCAAAATTGGGAAAACTTTAATTTAAAAAAAAATTAAGTAAAGTTGGGTTGAGTGATCACTCAGACAAATCCGGGAAATTTAGGGAAAAACCTGACTCAAACATCATTCACCTACAATCACGAGATCATACAACTCGACACTTTCATACATTGAACCAAAAATCCCTAGTCATAATCGGTATTTTCATCTACATCAGGAAAATATGGCTTTAAGTCCTTAACATGCCAACGACCTACATTTCTTCTAGAATTAACATCAATTAGCTCGTACACTAAAGGAGATATCTTTTTATACACCTGACATAAGGTAAAACGTGGAGCAAGTTTGGCAGAGAAATAATTGCCACCGCTAGATAAAACATAATTCTTCTTCCACACCTTCTGTCCTACAATATAATTATCAGCAGGTCTTTTCCTTAAATTATAATTCCTACTATTTCTCTCATAGGCTAATCTTAAATTCTCTTTAACAGATTTATAAATATTAGATAGTCTACCTATTTCTTCAATGTGGTTATCAATATTAACCTTATTTAAATTAAAATCTTTTAGATTTTGAAGATTTCCATAAAACTTCCCATTACAGGGAATATACCTACCAAAATTTAAATAAGAAGGAGCATAACCAGTGGTCTCATGGACCGCAGTCCTTAACGCATAAGCAATCTTAGGAAGTTCAACATCCCAGGAACGATGATTATTATTTTCAATATAAGATCTTATAGCAGTTTCTATAACTTGATTCACACGTTCAACTTGATTTACTTGTGGATGATACAAAGCATTTAAAAATTGTCTAACCCCATAATCTTTACATAATTGTTTAAATATATTTGAATTAAAATTAGTAGCATTATCACTACAGATAACCTGAGGACTACCAAAAACTAAGAAAACCTCATTCTCTAGGAATTTCACTATATTATTAGTAGTTATATTTCTTAAAGGGTGTAAAAGAACATACTTGGTAAAATAATCAGATACTGCAAGAATATAAATGTTACCTTTTAAGGTTTTAGGTAAAGGTCCAATTATATCAATGGAAATACATTGCCAAGGGTAAGAAACATGTTTTGGCTTTCCCATAAAACCTGGTCTGTTTGTAGAAGATCTCTTCTGAGCACCACAAATCCTACAATGTTGCACATAATTCCTAACATAGGACTTGAGTTTAGGCCAATAATACAATTCCTTGACGCGGCAATAAGTTTTAAAAATACCTAAATGTGCAGATCTGGCATCATCATGAGATAACCGTAGAACTTCTTTTCTATAAGATTTAGGAACTACAAGTTTCCATTCAGGTAAATTAATGTTAGTCTCCACCTCACTAGGTATATGTTTATATAATAAGCCATCCTGAATCATCCAATCAGAATAATCTTCGGGATTTTCGCTAACATTATTAATCATCTTCAGGTACCAAGCATCCTTCTGACACTCTTGAAGATTCAGATCAATAACATTGATATGAGGTAAAGGTGATCTTGACAATGCATCAGGAACAACATTCAAAGATCCCTTACGATGCTCCAGGATCATATCATACTGCTGCAACCGCACAGCCCAACGAGCTAGACGTCCAGTTGGATCCTTTAAACGATTTAGCCATAATAAACTATGGTGGTCACTAATAACTTTAAAGGTAACACCTTCAATGTAACCACGGAACTTTTCGATACCAAAGAGAACCGCCAGACATTCTTTCTCCGTCACAGTATATTTTCTTTCGGCCTCAGTGAGGGTACGACTAGCGAAAGCTACAACAACCTCGCCCTTTTCATCATCTTGCTGCGTCAAAACACAACCGACACCGACATCCGACGCATCACATTGTAGGGTGAACATTCTAGAAAAATCAGGAGTAGCCAATATAGGAGCAGATACCAACGCTTCTTTAATTTTCTTAAACGATTCCTCTGCTTTATCAGACCACAGGATCTTCTGAGATTTACGTTTACCTTTGATTAAGGCTGTTAGAGGAGCTGTTAAAGTTGAGTAAGAACGAATAAACCTTCGATACCAAGAAACTAAAGCAACAAAACGTTTGACTTCTGTTACTGTTTCAGGACGTTTATAATTTAACATAGCACTGACCTTTTCTGGATCGGTCCGAAGACCTTGCTGATCTATGAGAAACCCAAGATACCTCAGAGATGATAAACAAAATTCACATTTCTCTAGATTGATGGTAAGTTTAGCTTGATGTAAACGATTAAAGACTTCGGTTAACACTTCTATATGCTTTTCAAATGTTGGAGTAGCTATGATAATGTCATCAAGATAAACAAAACAAAACGGCTCTAATTGATAACCTAGTACAGAATCCATCAGTCTCTGCTGGGTCTGAGGAGCATTGTGTAACCCAAAAGGCATTACAACAAATTCAAACAGTCCACGAGATGGAACAATAAAAGCAGTTTTTTCACAAGAGTTTTTATCAAGAGGGATTTGCCAGAAAGCTGACTTCAAATCAATGCTAGACAAATATCTAGCTCCACTTAACTTACTTAAAATGTGATCAATTCTAGGCAAAGGGTAAGCATCACGCTTAGTTACTTTATTTAGTTGACGGCCATCAAATACAAAACGTAAATCATTATTAGCCTTCTTAACAAGAAAGACAGGAGAAGCCCAAGGACTTGTTGAAGGACGAACCACCCCCAAAGCTAACATTTTGTCCAACTCTTCTTGCAATTTGTCCAACATGTAGGGTGACAAGTGATGAGGACGTTGACGAACTGGTTCAGCATCTTCAGTGTCAATCTTGTGTGAAATAAGATCGGTACGACCCAACCGTGTACCAGACTTCCAAGACAACTCTTTGAACTTATCAATTACCCTACTTAAATCTTTAGATTGAATAACATTAAGGTCTGACCTAGACTGGATTGTATTGATAACACAAATATTAGGTGAGATATTACAATTATTTGGTGTTAACTGTCTACTATTTATATAAAAAGCATTAGACTGATAATCTAAGGTAATATTAAAAGTCCGAAAGAAATCGCTCCCTAAAATAAGTTCATGCTTAATGGAAGGTACAACCAGAATCTTAATCACTTTAACTTTGTCTTCCACACGAACAGGCAAGTCTACGACACCTACAACACTTTGTTGAATTCCATCAGCAGTAGATATATTTACATCAGGTAAACTATAAATATTTAAATTAAATTTCTCTAATAAATGCAACCCGTTACATCCTAACACAGAATTACTAGCACCTGTATCCAATAAGGCAATCACTTCCAAATCAAAAATCTTAACAGTGGCATATGGCCGATCATCAAAAGGCTTTGGAGTTAGTAAAATATTCACTTGAGATTCAACACTATCACCAACATGACTATTCTCAGCAACTATAACTGAAGAACTGCTACCATCTTCTTTAATGTTAGCAAAGGTCTCTACAGATTTATGAGGAACATGAGGAGAATGAAATTTACAATCTTTCTGAACCACATGAGTTCTTTGGTAGACCCTAGAACCACCACAAACACGTTGGTCTACGAACCGTGTTCTGGTAAACCGTTTTTTGAACAACGAAAACAATTAGGTTTTATTACACCTACTTTTCCACAACCATGACAATAAGGTTCTTTCTTCTGAGTACAATTCAATTTTAAATGCCCTAACCTATTGCACTTCCAGCATCTACGCTCTTTAACAGGAGAAGAAATTGACGAAGGCTCAGCAGAACGTTTGATTACATTTGAAGGTCTATCTAACTGGAAATTCTGTTGAACACTGTTGTTATGAGGAACATAAGCTAACCCAGGCTCTAACGTTGATAAACTTTTATGAGAAGGGTACTTAAACTTCTGTTGAAGAATACAAGCATTCTCCAATGCTTTACAAACTTCAACTAACCGTTCTATACTGGAAATATCTAACAAAGCTAGGTGAGTTTGATAATGAGGAAGTAGGTTTCTTTTAATGATTTTTAACTTTTCCTCTTCAGAAGGTGCGATGGTTAAATAGCTAAAACAATTCTCCATCAATGAAATGTAAATAACAACACGCTCATCAGGACCTTGAGTTCTGGAGCGAATTTCCTGCCATAAGGCATCATCGTAATCTGCAGGTAAGAAATCTCTCTTCAACGCGGATACCAAAGTTTCCCAAGAGGTTACAGTCTTCCTACGAAGTTGGGATCGAAACCATTCTAAAGCCTGCCCTTTAAACAGGTCTCCAGCTGACTGGAACAACTCTTCGATGGACGTACTCCTGGAAACACGTAATTCTTCTACACGAGTTAAAAAGGAATGAAGGGACTCTCTACTAGAACCATCAAAAACTACTCCCCATTTATGAACTGGAGTGTTCTTACCAAAATGACCTTGCGGCTCAGGTGAAGCGACAGGAACTTGATTGCCCTCATCAAACTCTTTGATTATATCCTCATAATCTACTAACATTGCCGTTGCTCGCACAGTGTTATCACCCTTGAAAATATTTACCACTTCCGGAGTGACTGGAAAACGAGATAATCGCCCTAAAACATGGTTTAACCGACTCCTAATGCGTTTCCCTACAAGTTTATTTGTACCATCAAAATCATTAATTAAATCTAAAATATTCCTTATACTTTCATTTACTTCCACCTTTTCTTCCTCAAAATTGAAATTTGGAGTTTCATAAACAATATTTTGCCTAGCTAAATCTTTAGCTAATTCTTTTCTTAAAAACTTCCTACGCTGATTGATATCTACACTATCAGTTCTAATTGATCTTAACTTCAACTCATAATTTAATTCGAAGGTCCGCAAATGCCACGGGTCTATATGGAGATAATCCATTTTGAAATAGAGGAAAACAAAATAAATTCAAGACTAAAATTCTCAATAATAATACTCAAGTCTATAATCAGGTAATACACTTCACTAATTAGGAACTAAACCTAATGAAAATGTATATATACCTCTTATTAAATTAGAATAAATGTAACTAAATAAACCGTTTCAGATACTGCAAAAATCTCGAACAGATTCTGAAGCTGCAGATCAAATCACTAACTAAGAGACTTATAATTAGGCATTTATAACAATCATCCAACAGCATCCATTCAAACACATGGAACATCAAAATTCCACCCATCCAATGGTGACTATTACTTGATACTGAAAACGCTTTGTTATAATTGTGTGCTGGTCTAGGAAAGGGAAGGTTTGTTTGGAAAAAACAGCAAATCGGGCCCCACGTTGGGCGCCAATTCTATTGAGACACCCTAGTAGCCAGGGTGTACAATATTAATGCTCACGGTGCTCAAGGTTAAAAGGAGAGCAGGTAGGTTGGTTCGTCGATGATAGCTACTAAAAAATAACGATTTGCTGCCTGGGCGCCATTCTAGAAACCTAGAAAGAAGGGGAATGACCAAATACACACAATCATAACAAAAACACAACACGATCATGTAAAACGTATAATTAATATTAAGCATTAATAATATAATATAAATGTAACTAGTAACAATTGAAATAACAAATAAACAAATAAGTAATAACAAAAGGTATAAAAAATTTAATAACAACAATAGTCACCAAGGGCTAAACAAACACCCAACAATAATAATAAGAATAAATGGCCTCAAAATGTGTATGAAAATTGTCCACTAATATGACTAACAGCCAGTATAATATTAAACTTGATAAATAATCAATAGAAGCATCAATAAAAAAATGACATGCCTTTTAAACAAAACAATAATAATAATACATATAATTAAATGCAACAAGTAGTGAACAGAGGTGTAAATAATTAAAGTTGGAAAAAAAATTGGGAGCAGTAAAAGGTGGGTAGGAAGCAATATAACTGGTAAAAACGCTTAAACTCAATTCCTAACCTTAAATCTTTACCAAACCACAAGAATAATAAATGTAAAAAGATCATAAAACAAAATAACCTGTAATAGTTTCAGGCAAGCTTGCTCAATAAGGCGCCGTACCAGCAATAATTAATACCGAAGCAAAATTTACAAGTACCACAGTACAACTTATAAAGATTTGATCACAACGAAGGTAAGTAATTAACTTTAATTAGGAATTAGGATAATAAGAAGGGAAAACACTTCTGTAATACTTACAGTTACAACTTTCAAAATTTACCAAAATTAACAATACCAAAATGACGATGCTGACAAAACCAGCTACTATTAATTAAACGGCAGGAACACAATACTCCTGGCTGTGAGACAATGTGGTCTACGGATGTCTTCATAGATTTAAAACCACCTTCACCGAGGGTAAGATTCTCACATGGAAATTCCAACTAGCAGAATAAAAAATACTATTCTTGTAAAACTTGCTTAAACCCAAGCAACCATTTCCATGATGCAAGCCAATAAGATTAGCCAAGTAGATCTTAATAAACTTAGAAAAAACCCTCATCCATTAAGGTGAAAAATGTGGGGTATATAAGAGATGCCTAGAAATAAAATAATAAATTACCTCCAAGCAAAAGTAGGTATAAATCTCAAATGAAAATCAAAGAGAATTAGAAAAATTCAAAAATTAGCAAACATATTTACCTAGATGTTCTTGGGCCAAAAGTTCAATGGAAAAGAGCATTGAAAAATTTAAAATGTCTTCTCATTATCAAAAGGAGATTAGAAATCCTCCTACACATAGTTGGTAAAACTTTCACACCAAGAGATAAAAAGAAAGTACAAATGGCTGACAATTGTTTATATTAAGATATCAAAAATACACAGGGGAAAATATCAGAAAACACCCCTAAAGGAAAAATCCGAATAGTAACTTAAAGAATAAAAAATAATTAAAGTTAGTTAGGTAAGCACATCATACAATAAAGACAATTCCTTTTCTTTTCTTTTTTTTTTTAGGAAACTTGACTCCAAAGAATCAAGAGGAATAAATAAAAATTGGGAACGTCACAGGGAGAAGAAGAGAAAAAAATAATAATTTAATTTCTCTTGCTGTTTGCCGCTTATTATTCGTTTATGTATACATTTTACACAATTACCGCTGTATAATTTGTATTTAAAAATTTTGTATTACTATTAAAACGCACCTTTTTCCTGTACTGAAATTAACGATCTCCTCGCTAGATATTAAAACATGTTTAGAAAATACACAACTGGCTTGTTTTTTAGCGCATGTAATTTTTTCAGGAAAGCAAATTGCTTAATTAACAAAACTTATTAATTCGGTTTTAATGTGGTTCTCACACTCGTCAAGAAGCTTGAGCCCAAAACACATAAATCAAAATCAGTTCTCTAAAATAAGCTTTATACAATAAGAAAATACAGTCTCAGAACGCCTTACTTCGTACAACTCCATAATCATAAAATTAAATGGAAATTAAATAATTAATAAAAGTTTCACAATGCTTATTAAGATATATTTAGAAGATTATAAATCATTATCAAAGACAAATATTAGAAAGATAAATAAACAGTTACAAAGGTTAAATAGTTCGGTAAAATTGCAAGTTGCACCATTATAGCGAATACTTGCTTTATACTCCATTTTTTTATGCTCGCGTTGACCGCTACATGTTTTCGTAGCAGTTGATGCTTTATGACTATCGAGTGTACATCGCACCGCTAGTTCATTTTTCATTTCAAGAAATGAAAATTCTTGGAGAATTCAATATTCAAAAACAGTGATGAATTAATTCACAAATGAAATAAAACTAACTGAGATGATTGAGATGAAAAATTAAAATTCCAATATAAATAATAAGAAAACTTATTATCAGATCATAAATAATAATTTAAAATGGATAAAACTTTTCTTAAATTTTAAAGGTGTTCAAATTTACCTCTTATACAAGAACCTAAACTTATGAAAATAATTTTACAAAATTGCGATGCTATAACAGAATCAATTTCGTGCTGGTTTCGATTACCACCGAAAACCACCAGTCGTCTTCGACTTATGGTAAATTCTCGAAAATCAACAGCAGCTCTTAAGGGCCCGTTATCGCCGCCAGTGTTAATAATAGGAAGCTTCATTAACTATCTACACCTAAAGAGGGCGCTATGGTCTCCAAAAGGGAATTAATTTCTTTAAAACTAAAATTTGAAAATGTAAATAGAAACATTATTTGGTCGCATCGCAGCTCTCTGCTTACAGTGTTGCCAGCTATGCGTGACATTCAAAATAATTAAAAATATCCTTGCTGGTTGTTCTTGCTGGTTTTAAGAAAAAAAAAGTATTACTATATTAAAATATTGAAAATATATATTCGTTTTAAGAAATTAATCAGGACTAGAGTTCACGTAGTTTCGAAACATCACAATGACTCATCAAGATCTGCGCGAACGTCACCTGCGAGTACAGTGGCGGCGCGTATGTTGTTCATTAAAAGAGGTTAAAAATATGTGCACATAAAATGTTATGAAAATCTCAAAGTACACTTTATAATCTTTAAATAACCACTTTCAATTGAAGGGGTTGGAGCTTAAATCAACTCACCTAAGTAGCAAAAAGATAATTGTGAGATATAAGCACACGCGACAAGACAGAATGGAAATATACCGACGCTACTGCATTAAGAAAGATTCTGCGCATTGTGCTGTTTCGAAACCTTTTCACCTATAATTAAGAGTGAAATAGTTTATTCAAAAATTAACCGTCACATGCTCTTAAGTAAAGAAAAATAACATTTACTTCGGGAATTTATTAAATAATAGTCAAAAGATTAGGAAAGTTAAAGTATGGGAAGGGATATAAACAATAATCTGTTTCTTTACATCGACAATCACAAAAATATATGTAACAATAACGAAAATGCGTTAAATGTATTAACAGTCACATCAAACTCGTTGAAACTTCCCGCTTTTTTAACTGGATCCGCCTACAGCGCGTTACGCGAGCAAAAGACTGAACTAAGAATGATAGTTGTCATTTACCAAAATGTACCAAAATAAACGCGGGATATGACCTTTTTTTAGTTGATAAAGTTCTTTTATACTGTTGTATATTCGGACATTTTTATCTCAAATAACACTTGAACGATAATTTAGGAAGTACACCTTACCATTTTTAAAAGTTCGCTAGCTATAGTTTTGTTTTTATAAATTTACACTTTTTTATTCGTTAAGGAAATAGCTTTTGTAATTTTGTATTTGCTATAAAGCATAATATAAACTAGATAACACTCTTAAGAAAAGATCTCATGCACAATAAATGTAAACTAAGTGCAATTTTTAAAAATTGTAATGAAATTCTTCAGAGCTGTTAAGCGGTACTTTACCTACGGGATAACAGAGCCTTAATAGATTATCAAATACAAGAAATTGCAAAAAGTACTTCATTGATTCATACATCTCATTTAGTTTAATTCTATTTTACTTCTAAATTAATTTATTACTAAATAATAATGCTAATTTCTTGTAGTTTACACTTAAGTATACAAGTTAAGTTATTACTGTTTATAAATATTGAATTTTCCAAGAATCTTATATTTTACGAGGACTGTCCCAAAACTAGAGTCACTACATCTAGTCACCTAGGCCGCGCTGGTCGATCAGAGTACCGCAAAACGCCTCCATATTGAGGCAAAGAAGGGTGATTTTTAATAATGCACAAATTAAAATCACGTTTTGCGTGTTTGACATATTAGAGGTTTGATCTTTCAGAATAAGAAAAACCTTTTCAAGTAATCGTGGATTTGATTAAATGCAATACAGATACAAAAATGAACAATTTCGTGCTTCGTTTGCCCCAATATAGCGGCGTTTTGCGGTACTCTGATCGACCGAGGTGACTAGATGCAGTGACTCTACTCAAAAGTAGAGTAACTGCATCTAGTGACCTAGGCCAGTTGGTCGATCAGAGTAACGCAAACCGCCGCCATATTGGGGCAGAGAAGGGTGATTTTTAATAATGGACAAATTAAAACCACGTTTTATGTGTTTGACATATTAGAGGTTTGATCTTTCAGAATAAGAAAAACCTTTTAAAGTGAACGTGGATTTGATTAAATTCAATACAGAACAAATAATGAACAATTTCGTGCTTCGTTTGCCCCAATATGGAGGCGGATTGCGGTACTCTGATCGACCAGCTGGCCTAGGTAACTAGATGCAGTGACTCTACTCAAAAGTAGAGACCCTTCAATTAGAGTCTGGCCAATGCGTTGCCACGGTGCCCGCCATTTTATATCACAATAGGGTCAATGACATGGATTTTGATATTTTACTACCAAATAATGTTTTATATAAACAACCCACTATTTCGTGTTTTTTAATTGAGTCAAATACCGTTCACATGTATGCCAATATTTGGCCGTGTAACCATTTCTGTACTTTTCAAATTTGGCGCCAGGTGTTGTGAAATAAAATGGCTGCCTTGGCCAGACTCTAATTGAAGGGTCTTTACTCACAAGTAATGCACAGCGCGCTCTAGCAGACGTTCTAGGCAACGTAGACAGCTGATCAAAACGTCAGTGTGTAGATTGAAGTCTTAAGAACACGCTGGTATCATATGATAGTGGGATTCGTTTAAAGAGAAAATGCTAAAAATTCGAAAAGACGAACGAGAACAGTCCGTCGGTTCGGATTTCAGCAATACAACAACATGCGTATATTCGCATAGAAACAGTGCGCGGTAAAAAAGTGCCCGAAATTCATGCTGCCTTAAAAGAAGCATGTGGAAGGTTTATTGTGAATCGCAGCACAGTACATAGATGTCACACGAAGTTTCGAGAAGGTCGAACAAGCATCGAAGACGATCCGCACGCGGGGCGGCCGTCTAGTGTAACAGATAACAACATAAACGTTTCAATCATTGCAATGACGAAGACCGGAGAATCACAGTAAGAGAAATTGAGGCGGAAACAGGAATCTCGAAAACGAGCGCGCATCGTATTTTAACACAGGTGCTAGGCAAACGAAAGGTGGCGAAGCGGTGGGTAGCGCACTTCTTGTTAGCCGAACAAAAAGTTCATTACGAAAATGAAGGTGAAACCTTCCTCGATCGCATCATCGCAATTGATGAAACCTGGATACGTGGCTTCGAGTCCTAAATGAAGTCTCAGAGCAACATTTGGAAGAGTCCAGGTTCGCCGAGAGCACAAAAAGTTCGTCGCCAACAGTCGACAATGAAAGAGATGATGATCTTTGCCTACAATAAACGGGGCGTAATCGCCACAGATCGATTTCCGAAGGGTACTAGTATCACTGGAGCGTACTACAAAAACTTTCATCAGAATGTCTTGCGCCTAAAAATCCGTAAACTGCGTCCGGGAATGTTGCAAAGTGGTGTGTTGATTTTGCACGATAATGCACACCCACACATCAGTGCACCGATCATCGAACTTCTCGAAAAATACGGCTGGGAACGGCTCCGCCACCCGTCCTATAGTCCTGATCTGAGCCCACCTGACTTCGATCACTTCCTCAAGCTGAAGAAACCCCTCCGAGGGGTGCGTTTTCCGACGCTGCAAGAGCTCCGAAGAAGAGTGACCCGACATCGACAGATTCGGATGCTCAATAAGCACGGGACGCTGAACGGAATCCAAGCACTTCCGCACCGCTGGTAAGCGTGCATTGATAAGGGAGGGGATTATATTGAAGGCCTGTAATCACTTGTATCTTTTTCAATAAATATTTTTCGGGTTAGAGCCAACTGTGCATTCTTTTTGGGACAACCCTCGTATTTATGGAATTGATTTTTAATTTATCTATTTGAAATATTTAATATAATAATAATAATAATAATAATAAATTGCATTTATGGTGTTACAAAAGTTAGAAAACAAAGTTTTGAATTTCTTTATTAAGCAATAATCGTCATGTCGAAAATTAACTAGCGGTGCATCAAGCATTAGCATATCATGTAGCGGTCACTGTGAATGTAAAAATGGAGCGGGAGTCTGCGAGAGTAAATAGCGCGCTCTCTTTTATTATATATCAAATGTTCCTAATATTTCTCACTTCACAAACTCGACGTTCGACAACTTCAATAAACCCTACCATACACTATCATCCCGTGTAACATTCTTGTTGTCAGCCAGGTTGAACCATAATGAAGCACGGTTTACATTTGCTGTAATTTGCAGTAAAAAAGTTGTAAATACCTTGTAAATTTATAATTATTTGTAATTAATGCATTTCTTTAAATTGTATATATCAAAATGAAATGAATATTATTGACATAATAATGTTTACCTAAATCTATTGTAAAATTAGAAATACATATAATAGCTGCTATTCTGAATTAGTAGAAAAGATATTCATGTAATTAAAAAAATCATTTTCAGTAATTTGTTCATTCGTTAGATTTAATTAGATTTTTGTAGGTGTTTATTTCTATACCATCACACGTGTTTTTTGTAGCTTATGTCAAAATTGCAGTGTTTGTCCTACGTATACCGAGTTACAAAAAGAACAATTTAATTTTCGTTTTGTCTTGGGTCTTTTGTTTGAGTGTCAATTGGAATTTTTTTTTGTTTAATTAAAATGTCAATCATGTTATGGTTATAATGATTTGCGTGTGGTAATTATTTGATGATTGAAATTTCTTTATCAAAATGTGATTTTTTTCATTGAAGTAATTATTTTATTTTTTCTATTTCATTTCATAATAGAGAAAGTATTCAAACAATTCAGACTTCCTATCAATATAATAATAAAAAGAGATCTCGGCAGCGTTGGATTTCTATAATCCACAGAGTCAGATTCTATGGTTGGTACACAATAACGAATTATATTCAATTATAATCTTATAAAGATGATGTTGATATCTCTGGTTAAGATGGATGTCGGCGATCCGCTTATTAAATTAGTTTTATTGTTTTCCAAGGTAAGAATTAAAGACAGACAGACTTTTTTGCTGACCTTATTATATAGGAATGTTGTTTTCGGAGTTTATTCTTTTCACTTCTTAGTAAAAATAAGGAGCAGATCAAAACAAATTATAAGAACATTCCAGTTTAGACTTTCACTAAGTTTATCTCAATATATCTTAGATTTCTATGTAATCACTATCACTCCCTGTAGTAGCTACGGCGACTTGAAAACCCCACAAGTTCATCTAAATTTTGTCGATTTTCAGATATCTAAAGGGCGTTTCAGTTTCAAAGGTTCAAGTTCGATGTAATATTCAAACTCTTAAGTCCCAATTACCTATTATTGGAGGCTTCTCAAAATTCTCAAAATGAGATTTCAATGTATCAGATCTACGCCAGAGCTGCACAAAGTATTCTCTGAAAGTACTTGAAGTAGAAGTATCAAGCACTTAATAGGAAATTCTGGGGAATTGATATCGTATCAAAATCCTAAAACTCCTGAATTCTAGGATTAGAATATCGGATTTCTAAATCTGCCTTGATGATTTCGGGCAGAATTTTTTAATTTATCCCGGACATTTACAGTATCCCAACTCTCAGAATTTGTAAACTTTTAGTTTTTTAAAGCTGAGCAGCCCTTGCATTTCAGAATCGAAAGATTTAAGATGAGCTTTCTCGATTTGTCTTCATCAGCGACGTACATAGTGTCGTTTACTGTCACTGCTACGATTCTCATGTTACCTATGTGTCAATGGTACCAATTAATAACTCGGTGCTCCAAAAGGTGCTATTGGTTAACTCCTCTTGATCCAGGTGCAGTAAGTTTTTCTGAAACATGAAACATTTACCACCGAGTCAATGGCCACTATCCTTAATAGCAAGGATAATGTTTAGGATAGCAAATTTTTTGTGAATTGACATTAGAAATAATGTATATAAGAAAATGTCGTAGAGGTTAAAGGCCAACGGTAACTATTTGTTTGTTGCTCAGACTTATTTGTTCCTCTGTAGCTAATTTAGATGTACTCCCTTAATTACTTTCATCAACATCTATTCAAGTGTACATCCTGTCAATGGAAGTATTTGGCACTTCGCACATTTCTAATTTTCAGCAGCAGGCAACTTCCTCCCAACAGGCTAGTCCTGCCTGCAATTGTTCCCTTTACGTCTTGTCAAGCAAACACTTTTTGAGGTGCGAACAGGTTTACGGTTCTAGACAGTAGGTTCAGAGTACTGAAGTACTTTGAACGTAGACTCAAAACACAGAATTCTAATTTTTTCAACTTTAACTGGGAGGAATGAATCCATATTGGATTCTGGCGTTTACTGATGACTATTAGTATTATCCTTAACCTCCTAATAAGGTCAAGTCGTGGGGTACGTTCTACAATGACTAAAAAAAACAGAACTCTGCTGTTTTCAGCCAATGTTGGTAGGAATTCACTCATATTGGATATTCCATGTTTACTCATCATTACTAGTAAAAATGTTGTGAAGAGTTTAAGGTTAGATCAAATCTTGGGGACTTGCGCACTAGAAGGTACTATAGATCAACTCCTTTCGATCAATGTGACGTTACTGCTTATTCGGATCCAAATAACTTTCGTGGTAAAACTGAGATGGTTACAAGGATTGGATAGAAGTTTGTTTTAGGGTGTGCGATTCAAACTCAGGTTTTTGGAACAAAAAAAACTTGTTTGAGATTTTGACACTTTTCAACTTTTTAAGGTCCCCTGAGTGCGCGTGCGTGCGCGTGTCTTTACAAAAAAATACACGAATGTCTATAAAGCTACACGTGTTTATACGAAAAAACACGTAGGTCTCTGAAACTTTAAATCGAGCTTCATTGGTGCTAATACGGTGGTTTACGGAATAGGGGCAGTTAAGGGACTAAAAATATATGTTGTATTTTCTAATATTATTTTAGATATCTTGCATAATTTTTGAGAAAATCTAATTTAAGGGTGTATTTGAGGGAGGCCGCTCATTTCGATTTATTTAAAAGATTGGTAAGAGAAAGTCCAGTGGCGCCCGCGGCAGATATTTTTCGTTATCATCAGGCAAATTTATAATTTTATTAATATCAAAGGTAGCTAGGCAGCCTAAATTGGTGGTGTGTAGTATTCGTGAAATGAACTTTTCTCTCTTCACGGTGGCTATCTTTTTCATCAGGCAATCAAGGGTCGAATACGCGCGGGGTCCGAACGGAATTATCTATGTGATATTTTTCACGTGGGGTGTATGTGTATGTAAATGAGAGGCCAATCTCCCGACACGCGAGAATAACGAAGGAAATGAGGGGGTGCGGAGAGATAGGGGGTTTATTAATTAACCAGAAGCCTAATCAAGGCTCGGTCGTTGGAACGCGTCATACATATGGAACCCTTCTTCTCTCTCTCTGGATGGAAACAGCTGCTCGCCGCTCAACTGCCAGCAGTATACAACGCAATTTTATAACTGACCCCTGAAATCAATTCAAAAACTCGCCACTTCACTAACAAACCCGTTCAGAAATATCACTAGCGTGCTCCCCGTACTTAACAGCCGTTATTACAACAATACTGGAGATAAAAACTCAATTTGAACAAAATGTTCGAACGGGGCAACACCGGACCAATTTATTTTGATTGTATCCTGTGTCGTTTTGATTTCATTAAGGGTGTCATCGTACTACTATCGGCGGCGCCCCGGCACCGAACATATGCGACATGACAGCCCGCCGTGTACACATTACGTTACATGACTCGCGTATAAAACTAAATTAAATTCTGTATTTTCATATTGCCGGAACAATAGCCTGATTATATGAGAGAGTGAACAGTTGATTATGTTTGCTCACTTTCAAGTTGGTCCTTGGAACAACTCTTGAAATATAGTCAAGTTTGTAAACGTGTTTAAGAGATTTAAAGAAGAACATCGTCGTCGTAGTCGAGTGGTTCGGTCAACTCGCGAGATCAGAGATGAGAAGGAGACTACAACTGCGGCGCGTGGCGTCTCGACGCGGAATTACTTTTGGGGGCTGCAGCGGCGGCAGGATCTTATGTTAGTAGTCGCGATATTCGGATCAAACGACGACTTACACATCACACCGCTGCGTTTCTTATACCAAAAGTCTTCGGGGTCGGACGGTTGGTCCTCGCGGCCGATCGGTACTTTGTTCTTTTCGTTTTATTTTTTCATCTTTGTAACTACAAAACGAACGAGATAAATTAAAGCTTGCCATCCATCGGATATTCATGTAATTGCATCAATTATATGCGCCAACTTTTTAAATCTTCTTAAACCTTAAAGAGGAACGACCTGTTTATTTCTATGACGTACACGCACATTCATATAAATCGTTTTTTTCCCTAGAAATCGACTATTAGTATTTCCTTATCAACATGATCGCCATTAATAACAGTTAAAAGCTGTTAACATGTGACTATTACGCAGCTCCCCTTCGTACTTGTCTTGAACAGAAATTTATTGCGTATAGCCGGTCGATAATAACTACGACAGTTTAAGTCAAATCTTAAGGAAAATTAGTTTTCATTGATGAAAAATACATTTAAATTCTTCTGAGATCCTATTTAAAGTCGTGATGCCCCTTTAGTACAAAACTTTTCGTTCAATGACTTTCAGTCCAATATACTTTTGATCCAAAGAGTCTTTTAGTCTAATAGCACTTCCGATGGGACTCTTACCCTAATGGACGTTTGCTCCAAGACTTTACTCAATGTTGGTTTTCGTCTAATGGGTTTCCGTGCAATTTATTTTGGATCCAACGAGAATTTTATAGTCTAATTGCACATTTCGTCGAATATACTTATTGTATTGTGATTTTTTGTTATGAACACGAAATAAATTATTATTAGTAATAATAGGACTCTTAGTCTAGTGGATGTTTAGTCCAATGAAACTTTGTCCAATGGTGGTTTTCATTCAATAGTACTTTAGTCTAACTAAAACGCAATAACCTTCGACTTTTTGGTCTAATGGATTTTTAATCCAACGTGACTTTTAGTCTAAAAGCGCTTTTCGTCCAAGGATACTCTTAATTTGGTCCAATGAGACCACCCAATGGTGGTTTTCGTTCTCTAGTACTTTTAGTCTAACTCAATAACTGCGATATGTTCGTCCAAGGCCTTCGGCCCAATGGATTTTGTAACTACATTTTTCGTCCAATAGGACTCTTAATCTAATGTTCGTTTGGTCCAATAAGACTTTTCCTAATGGTGGTTTTCATACAATAGTACTTTTAGCCTAACTAAAACGCAATAACTGTGGACTTTGTTGGTCCAATGGACTTTTGATCCAACGAGACTTTTAGTCTAATAACACTTTTCGTTCAAGGATACTCTTAGTCTAATAAATGTTGGGGCCAATGAGATCACTCAATGGTGGTTTTCGTTCACTAGTACATTTCGCCCAATAGTACTTCTAGTCCAACTAAAATGCAATAATATTTGTGAACTTTTCATCTAATGACTTTCGGCCTAACGAAACTTTTAGTCTAATTGCACTTTTAATTTAATGAATGTTTTGTTCAGAGACTTCTCTACCAATGGTGCTGTTCGTCCCTAGTACTTTTAGTCCAACTAAAACGCAATAACTGGATTAGCTTAAGCAACAGTTCATGTTGGTAATTTAAAAGACAGTCTTTATTATTGTTCACTGGTCATTTTTTAACCTAACTTAACCTATAAATTATTAACATATCTTTGTTGTAAGAAGCTTTGTGCAGTGCTCTCTCGTCAATAATTTCGCACATGATTCAAAATAAATTTAAAAAATAATATTCCAAAAATCCTATTGGACAAAAGATCACGTTTAACAAGTTTTGTTGGGCGAAAAGTACCATTGCACGTAGTCTTTATCGAAACTAAAGTTCAGTTGGACGCTAAAGCTTCGTTAGACCACACGTTAGTTGGACAAAACGTCCTTCAGACAAAAAGTCATTGAACTGTCCCCGAATTTGGTACTTTTCGTCTAATGTCTTTTGGCCCAAGAGACTATTATTGTAATTGGACTTTTAGTTCAATGGTACTTTTAGTTTGATCGTCATTTGGTCTAAATGACACTTTTTGATAAGCTTAAATGATGGCCCCTATTGGTAACTTGGTCATCTGTCAACCTAACCTAACCTATAAATTCCGAACAAAACTGTATTTGTTGTAACGAGTTGGTGCAGCGTTTTCGTCAACAATGAATTTAAAAAATAATATTCTAAAAATTCCATTGGTCAAAAGTCTCACTTAACGAGACGTTATGTCGGACAAAAGATACCACTGGACATAGAGTTTATTGCTGGACAAAACGCCTCGGTGAACTCAGCGTTCGTTGGACCAAAAGGCCTTTCAACAAAAAGTCACCGAACTGTCTCCTAGTTTGAGACTTTTCGTTATTGACTTGTATTTAGTCTTTAGTGACTTTTGGTCCAACGAGACTTGTATTGTAATGACACTTTTCGTACAATGGGACTTTTAGTCTAATGGACATTTGGTCTAATTAAACCTTTCGTCCAATTGTACTTTTAGTCCAACAATCCCACTGAACAAATGTGAAATTTAACGAGAATACTGTTGGATTAAAACTGCCATTGTACCTAAAGTCTCTTGGATCAAAAGTTGGTAGAAAATTCTTAGCCATTAAATTTTTAAACTACTTTAGTGGTGGATCGATTTTGATCGTGTTTATTTTTCGATTTAGTGATGGAGGAGAATAAAAATAAAAATTAAACAAAACGCGGTGCCTTTAGGAAGTTTTACCATATCTACAGCATGTTTACATCTATAGTTCACGTCTATCATGTCTCTGTAATAGCTTAGTAGGCTGAGTAGTCGCCCCTATGCTAATGGGCCGAGTTCAACTATCCATTATCGCTCGGTTACCAACTTTTCTTCTTGGGCGATTTTCAAGGTTAGACTGTGATAACTCGGTTAGGTCAGCTTCAAACACAGTAAATACACGGAAGTAGTCGAAGAAAATGTATTCACCACTCCTGTTCCACCTCGCTTGGCCTACTTGAGTAGCTTTCTGGTTTCGTTTCAGTTTTCATAGAAAATTGTGGTATTCGTTATCCGTATCTTCAGTAGGTCACCAATTCTCTTTAAAAGGTTTTTGGATTCGTTTTGAGTTTTCGAAAATTCCTATTAGAGCTATCCAGAAGAGTCGTCTATCATTTGAGTCGGCTTATCAACAGATGAACTAAGGGAGATATATTCAATCTAAAATAACGAAGATCTAAATGAAAGTTAGAATTAGGGTATACTACACTATATTGCCTAGACGAAAATTGTTTTGATGTTTCCTATGTTTGTTTCAATTTGGATGGATAGCGAAGAACTTGTGGTTCTCAAGTGAGTGAGTACGGAGAACGGATTCTATAATGTACCTATATAAAAATTACTATCCGATTCCGAATTCGAACTTTATCCAATATCCGAGTTTTATCTACATGAGAATTTTAGCCGATATCCGAATTTAGTATATACTGCTAAAGAATTTTATCCGACATCCGAATTTTCATCCAATATCCAAATTTTATCCAACATACGAATTCTATTCTATTTCAGATTTTCTTCGACATATATCTTATCAATTCGAAGTTCTATCTGATCTTTGTTTGCCGAGTTTTATGGGCAGTTTTCCACTTTCGGCACAAAATCAGTCTTTATTTAAAGTTACATCTTACATCTAGTAAATATATTATGTGAAGTCATTGAAACCATGTTTAAAATTTCATAAAGAGCCATTATCGAATAAATGAAATATCATATAAATAAAGTTTCAACTTCAAATCTCGTGTATGCAAACTCAAACAATATTTTCAAATATTTCTCGAGTGATACATTTGCAGTAATAATAAGAATATAATTCGAATAATTTTCGGATACTCGAATCAATTTCGGCTAACCGGATAACTATCGGATAATCGGGTAACTTTCGGATTAATTTGGGATAATTCGATACGATTCGCGGATACAGATTTCGGGTATCCAAATCTAGTCTCTACTGTATACCAATACTGATCGTGGTAGCTTATACTGTTGCACTTCCTAGGATCAACAAAAGTTGTTTGTCACGCATAGTGGAACCGATGTGTCAAGTTTCATCAAATTCTACTGCGTGACGTCTGGACCACATATCTACCCTTGTCATTTCTAATATAGCTGCAAACATTAGATTGGTGAATTTGGGTTAAAATCTGCAGCAACTATCAAAAGATGAGGTCAATCTGTAATATGGTTACTTAAAGTAAATTCTGAAGATTCGGATACTTTATATAAGTTCCAGTAATTAATTAAAGGGTGAAGACTATAAATCCTAGCAATTGAAGTAAATCTTGGCAATTTCTATGCAAACTGTCAGTCAATGACATGTACCGTATGTTATGAAAATGATTACAATATAATGCAGAAGCGATACGTTCATATAAAGAAAAGGGGTAAGGAAGTATGGCGATGGAAGTTATGAGAAGATTCTCTGCAACACAAAGAGTTTGGTCACTGGTCAGTTACTATTCTAATTTATACACTTTGCTTCGCAGTTCCTTCATAGGTTAGAGAATTGCTCTACACTTCCAGAAACAAGATAAAGGCATTTAAATAAACGTGATGTTAGAAATTCAGAAAGAAATCAAGATCCTTTGCAAAATCTTTTATGTTGCTGCATCAATAAAGCCCGATTTATTAATAGTGGTGCCAGTCACTCATTTCGGAACTAAAAAGGCGTCGATATTCAAAAGAAGAATAAATTATGAGTTTTAGATAACCTTTACCGTACTTCAAGTCTGTACCACTCAGTCACTGATGTGAAGTTGAATTAGTACAGTCACAAAGCCGTATTTAGAAGCATCCGTATAGGAATTCTTACATTTATCCAAATATTCTTATCTTTTCAAGTTATGTGCTACTGAATCACGCTTGGATTTTTCCCAAGACCATTTATTTATACCAATAGATAAATGCTTTCTGCTGAGTTCTGTAGAAATTTGTTTTATTTAAAATCCTAAGAAAAAAACTGTTATTATATGCACGCTTTTATTGTCTCTAAACACTTTTTAAAGGACTCTCAAGTTATCAGTTTGGCAACGAAAAAGTTTCTCAATCAAATATAAATATATTCAAAAAACAAGCTCTTACAGCATGAACAGTTATGTTCGTTCGAACAACAGGATTTCGTAGTAACAACCGTAGGTATCCGTCTCATGGTGTGTGCTATATTATAGCACACTATATTATACAATAAATTTAAAAGGTAGAAATTTTTCGTATAATTTTTTTTTTCAAGTTGAAAAAATATGCAATCAACCGCACATCCTAGTAGAGAGACAGCCAACCACTGACCTCACTGGAATGTAACCTAAGATTGTCATCTGAATTCAAGTTGAATGAATAGATTCAACGACTTCAGTTTCTGTCAGGGAAAAGAAACATAAATACCTAAATAAAAGTGCCTTCTCGAGAGAGACCTCGACCTTCAAGCCTGTTGCACACTCGCGTTGTTATTCTTTTTCTTCTTCTTCTACCTGAATATTCAAGCTGTGTTGCCAAATTATGAATTGCTAGGTTGTCAAATTTTAGAATTGCAATATCTATTGAATAGAATTTCTGACGTGTAGAATGTAGGGGGCAGATATTTTAAAAAGTAAAAGGTTTGTATAATTGAAAGCTTCAAGAAACAAAGGATTATTTTAAGTCGTTAGTTTTTTATTTCAAAATAAATTGTGGAGCTGGAAATCAGTGTTCCATAAACCTCACATCATCGTGTAATACTTTTTTTTTATTATAACGTTCAGTAACTCTTACCAATCTATTGAAGCAGTAAAAACTTATAATGATGAAATCAATCCCGTTTAACCTCACTAATCGAAAAAACTTAAATATTGCAAATTGGATAACCGGATAATTCTATTTTTTGCCAAACAACTTAATGAATGTTATCTCATGAGCTTAAGAACAAACGACAGTCCGCGGTGCTTTGCTCGTTATTTTCCTTCAACAGGTATTAGTGTAAATGTGTCAGCCGTGAAGAGTACAAAGAATATCGCATAAGTAAGCTGGTCACAATAACACAAGAAACAAGATAAGGCAATCTGCTGGGAACACAGACTTCTCACGAACTTGTCCCCATGTGGTTATGCTAGAATGTGAGCGCGTCAAACTCTCGCATTAAAATGCAGCATCACAGTCTCTCTTCTGAGACCGGTTCATTATGCAGTTCAATAAAAACTGTGAGGGAATAGGTGATGGCACTTTTCAATTATCGGAATACACCCTTCTCACACCTTGGATTCGCTCAATCAGCGCGTGTGTATCACTCACGCTGATGCATTCAATTTCACCGCCTCTACTAAAGTGGTGCAGTCAAAGCTCAGTGTAAAAGATACGCGCTCATTTGCATCAGTTTAATATATCTGATCGCTTCATTAAGCTAGGTAATAAATATAGCGTGTGGACAGCGGCGAGCACTGAACCGGACCACGAATGATGAGGTCATTTGTTGAGAGAAACGCCCGGTACTTGCCAAATTACAACCACCACGTATATATATTTTCACCCAAACCGTTTACTGTATTCGAGAACTGCTGCCGACCAGCTAGCCCCAGCAGCACTCCACCAACATTTACAAAACGCACCCTCTATAAATCGCCTCATTTTCGGGAAACCAACTACCGGTCGGCTTACAGTTGTAAGACAGTTATCAATTCTTCGTTACGTGCGTGGGCGGGTTGAGCTAGGAAAAGAGAAATTTGGCTTTTCCCACGGCTAGTCCGCCAAATTATTTATTGAGCACACTCTAATAGTATCGCATTTTTGAGCCATGTGGGCTGTGACTTACTATAATAAGTAATAACAATTCAAGTGCTAAAGGTTGTTAATAAAAAAAGTCGACTATTTAAATCAAGGCTGTCTTAGACGCAGGTGTTCGAGTGAGCACGTGTGCGCACAGTCCGAGGTTAAAAGGTCACCTATACCGCAAATCAAATCGCAGATTTGAATATTTGGACCGTTAAAACAATAAATGCTTTCATTAGAGTAAAACTTCTCTTTAGCGAGTTAATGAGGCGAGAGCAAAGCGAGATATAATGAAAGCTGCTTTACCAGATCAATCAAAATTTGAATGTTAAAATCAGAATTCATTGATAGAGGGCAAAAACACGATGTGCTCCAAATACACTACATCACCACACGATATGCCATCAATAAATAGTAATTCTCAAACGAGGAAATGTCAAACTGCATGCTTCAGTAGATCTCATGTTCTGGTTGCCATGCACGTACGCCCTGCAGTTAATCTGAGAGTGGAACAGGTGGCTTTAGAAGTCGTCCCAGGATAAAGAATTCTAACATCACACCACGACGACGACGACTACTATCACAGAATTAGTGGTCTCCGTGCACCCATTTAATGAAAGCGAAGAGAAAGAGAGACGAGCATACCCGACGTACATCTAGCCCGGAAGTGTGAATTGAGAGGAGAAGAACTTCGGAATCGCAAGCCCGCCTGTTCTCTGTGCAAATGGATACGCCGACTCATCGACAGCAAATAATAGAGGAATCATTGATCAAGTGTGTAAACTCCTCAACCACGATCTATTTGTGATTTGTGTTCGCGATTAAAAAAAGAAGAAAGAAAGAAAGAAAATAGGGAGAATAATAGAAATGTAGTGGCGCACGCTTTTCGAGGGGTGACAATTGTATTTTAAACGAGAAAAGCTATTGGTTTTAAATTTATTGGTGGTGTGTCCGTACACCTACACTCGAAGTATGTAGGTGATGAAATTTCAAAGGTGAACACCTGATGTGGTGTTTCATAATAATTATTTTAATGAGGAATTCCCGTTACTCGATTGCTTCAAACGAGTCGAACAACTTTAACACTTCCCTTGACAGTTTTTTTTAGTAGTTTTGTTTCTAAAGCGCCGGTTCATACAGTTGAGGAAAACCGTTACATTTAATTGAGAATGAAGGATATATGTTTTTCTAAATTATAAGTTAGTGTTTACAGTTTGTAAGAACGGATGTGAGGACTTAGAGGGATAAGGAGTTTTGAAGTTGAATGTGAAGCTAATTCACACAAACTTAACTTTCTCAACGAAATTCACAATAATTGAGTCGAAAAATACGTTATTCTTCTGGTGCATTGAAGCGCTTTGGTACTATAACTTTTCTTGATTGTTTTGTTAACTGTATAGTTTCAAAATTATTTCTGTTCCACATATTTAAATGCGTCTGTGTATACGCTTTGTGTTTATTGATGATTTCAGGTTAAAATCCTCGCAATATTTTTTATTTCCTCTGCCATAAGTCGGCTGCAGCCGCACGATGGACCTGCATAATAACAATATTCGCTCCTCTCTCCCGCACAAGCGTCCTAGCTTCTGAGCCTGGTTTCCAGGTTATGTTATTATTATTATTATTGTCAATATTAATTATTTTCATTTTAAATCTTGCATCAATGTGAGAAATTTAATTTACGAATCCACATAAAATGAACTGAAAATTAGATGAAGATCGAATCAGAATTTGCAGCAAAAAAATATGCTAATATGGACATACTTAAATAGTTTGTTACGTGCTAATTTTGCAGCACCCTGTATAGCTATGCTTTTGTGTTATATTGTATAGCGTTTAGGAATTTTTGCATTCTATCCCATTTTATTTGCCTTTTTGTTTGGAACTAACCTGTTGTTGATAAGAGATTTTCTCATTTCGTTTTGTTTGTTCGTTAAGCAACTTCTTTAATAAGAATATTTTTCTGGCATCGCTGTTAAGTTAATTTTCTTGAATTACATTTGTGCAGATCAATAATTAATTTTTGGTGCTGATTTCCAATTTTATTAGAACCGTAAGGGGAATTTTTGAAGGTTAGGAACACGTTCTCGATTCGATATATAATCGACGTTTGCCGCATTTGGGAGCGGTATAACTCTTTCAGAAGGTCACCTTTTATCTAAGACCTTTTTCTTTCCGGTTTATATTATTCTTTTTATTTTTACCTCAATACACTTCGTTGTATCTTTGGATTGTTAAAACACCACTGCGCTGAGTTTGCCCACATACAGTTACCTGGTTGGTGGCGTTCCTATCCAGATTTGAAGAACACCTGCGAGTCTCTTATATTATAGCAACCATTCGTAGCAGCAATAAACTTTTATTGTATATAAAGCATTACTGTATATTTGTATCTTATAATTTTATATATTAAATGGTATTTGTTAAAATCTGACGATTAATGGTTGCGTAATCTCTACATCACAGGTATTCGTGTTAATTTACCGTGCCAGTTACATTTTTGAGACTTGAAGTTTAGTCAGATTTAGAGTAAATAGTCTCGCTCGAATTAATCCTCACTCCGTTCAAATTTGTATATAGAAATCAATAACTTGCATTTAATTTTTGCCAAGGCTATTTGTCCTATAACCATACTTGATTGATTTATTTTAATTGATTTATCTGATAATTTGGTTAGTTGTTAATAAAGCACTGTACATCCCTTACTTGAGGACTTATTATTTATATGTTTGGTATTTGGGGTTTATATTTACAGCCATCGAGTATTCAATATTGGGAAAAGTCGACCACATTGGTAGTAGCAATTTTAGACGATTCTTGGCGCCCATTACAGAAGATCTCTTGTGAGACCCACTACCTCACACTAGTTAGCTGGCAGCCGACAGATTTGACGGCGGTTAAAGGTTGTTACCGTTTCCCAGTTAGTGATCCCCATTTTGTGGGTAACAAGTTACTCAAGTTAAGGCTTGTTGTGGCTGCGCCCAAACACTCATCTACTTCAATCAATAGTAGTATTAAGCATCTATGATGCTTAAATTCCTGAGCAAAATATGCAGCAAACTCATAAAAATATGTTGAACACAGGAAAATATACAAAATAGACTCTGGAGATTATTGGAATTTATACTTTATTTGATCGATATAAATTTCATTGTCAAGTCACGTTATATAAAGTCGCACTAATAAAATATGCAACTTGATATGCTCTTTGAGATACCCAGCTTCGTCTGGTCCATTGGAACGAATTTGTTACATTCATACAGATATTATTGGCCATTGATATTGGATATCATAAATAAAAATCCTTTGAAAACTAAAATATAGCATACTTAATATGCTATATTTTATTTTTTTAGCATTTATAGCATATAAAATATGCTAGAGTATGCTCCTCAACATATGCACACCAAATATGCTCCAAATATGATCTGATCCTTGCATAGTTTGAATGTGTAATATGGCATAATATAAAGTATTTAGTCCATTGTATGTAGAGATAATGTCTAATGATAATTTATACCACCAACAGAATACGCATGCACTTAATAGTATATGCATTGCATACTACTTATCTGGCTGTAATCAAATTGTCGCACGTAGGTATCCTTAAATATTAATTTCTTCTATATACACAAAAATTATACAGAAAATATGCTTTTAAAATACTGCTTCAAAACATGCTGCGACAGCAACTGCATTTTTGATTAATATAAATGCAAAATCCAGTGATAATGCATATTAATAAACAACAAATATCAGATTAAAATTTTACTGCATGACTGAAAGTATGCAGATATGCTAAATATATGCAATAAAGTTCATGCAATGCAATTTATGTAATTATGAAGCTGTGTTACCTGCTAAAGTCATGCAACTTACCTTTTTGTCAAAAGATACAGGGAATATCAAAATATGTTTTATATTTTAAAAATATGTTTTATATTTTAAAATATGCTAAATATGGGCATTACAAATTTTGCGGTTATGGAGAGTTGTATCCCATTAAGATCATGTTGATTATTTGAGTCGAATCTGGTACATTTAGAAACAAATTCTTTAGGAAGTATCATAATCCCATATTTTGTAAATATGCTAAATATATGCAATGCATTTTTTATAGTTGTGAGAACATAGTGGGTATTAAATTGCTTGTTACTTAACAAATTACAATTGCTTTAATGTGAATTTCAAAAATCTAGTATGTATATATGACAAGAAAATCACATGATCAGAAAATATGCTGAAACTTCTGTTTTATGAATTTATAGCTTTATCCTAGATGATATTGCTCAAGGATACAAAATATTAAGTAAAAAGTTATTAAAATCTGACGTACATGTGAAAATAGACAAATAGAAAATAAATATTCTTTCAATTATATTGTAATTAGTCTCAGTTATGTTACATATGCTCTGTATATGAATAAATGCAAATGCTTTTTCTAATCGATATTTATTTGGTTGATTACTTAATCAGCATAGATAATTTTCGTCTAGTGGTGCTGTACAGGGTGTCCCACAATGCTGTTTACACGCAATATCTCCCTTATTTGAAAAGATAAACAAATCAACCAAAAACTATTGTGAATGACTCAAAATGGACCTTCAGAAAACATCTTTAAATGCTTGCATAGCAACGTTTAAGAGATCATGCCAACTTGATTAATTTTTCAAATTGCACCCTCTGTTTTTTTCACGGAAATGTATTCTTAACTTCATTCTGCATACGGTAGTATGCCTTACTTAATTATCTAATGTGCATTTAGGGGTTGAAAAAAAATATTTTTTATAAATTGTACACTTCATAATCACTAACTAAATTATTTATTCAAAAATATGATTAGAGCCGTGTCTACAAGAGAACTACCGAAGCACTTTAAAGTCCGTGTAGAGTCCACAGGAGGGCATTTTGAGCATTTACTTTAAGTTTAAGATAAATTCAACTGATAAAAACCCCCTTTTTTTTTCAACCCCTAAATGCACATTAGATAATTAAGTAAGGCATACTACCGTATGCAGAATGAAGTCAGGAATACATTTCCGTGAAAAAAAAACAGAGTGCAATTTGAAAAATTAATCAAGTTGGCATGATCTCTTAAACGTTGCTATGCAACCAGCATTTAAAGATCTTTTCTGAAGGTCCATTTTGAGTCATTCACAATAGTTTTTGTTTGATTTGTTTATCTTTTCAAATAAGGGAGATATTGCGTGTAAACAGCATTGTGGGACACCCTGTATATCAATATGCAGTACAGATCTTTTAAAGTTGCTGAATGCGCTTTTTATACATTTTTATGTCTTTACTCAAACGCTAACAGTACATCTAAAAAATATGCAAAAAACATCAATGTATGCTGCATTTTGAGAATATGCTAAATATATGTAATGCAATTTCCGAGATTGTGAGGATGTGTTTGATATTATAGTTTATGGTACTTAAAGGAATGTAATTATCGAATTTCTAAAGTACTGCAAACTTATATAAGCTACAAAAATAATTTTTTTTTGAATATGTTGGAACATTTCGTATGCATATTCTACAATAACTAATCATTTAAGTTTAGAGCTTTTTTTGATTATTACAGATAATATTCATGTGTAAGCCCGCACATTCACAAACAAAGTTAGGTATGTAGGTGAAAACAATATGCAAATATGACGTATAAAAATATGCAAACCTGAGATTATAAACTACTTGATTTTTCAGTTAGCTTAACACAGACTTAAGTTACACAATTTAATTATGATGCATATCTTCAAACAGAATACATCAAAATATGCTGCATGCATAAAAATATGAAAATATGCTGCTAATAGACATTTATTATATGTTGTGCTACATATTTACGAAGAAAACAGACACTCGAGCTATTTAAATTAAAGAAATTATATCCATTTTGAGAAAATGCTGAATTGTTATTCATAAACTATGGATTTATAAGCATTGCTGTATAAGTATTTAAAATAAAAGTTTGACGTAATTGTCACAAATAATGTTAAATCCAGTATATCTGCAAGCAAACTATGCGGAAAAAATCATATGTTTTCTATTTTGGAAATATGCTGAAGATATACCAATGCAGTTTATATAATTGTGGGAATATTATATGCTACCTACTAAAGATCTTACTAACTTAAATAATAAAACTAGTGTACTTCTTGGTATTGCGACTAAATGCTAATGTATAAACTACAAAATGTATTTTGGAATATGCTAAAGAAATTCAGTATATGTAATGTAATATCTTGTAGTTTAAGCTGTAGGATTTTATTTTGATTATTTGAATTAAAAATATGAAGTAAAAAATCAAACTCTGCTGCATATATGAAAATATGCAAATATATGTGCAAAATATGTAAACTATAAAAAAATGTAGGAAATTGTGAAATACATGACCTTTCTATTATCTTAACATAGATCTCAATTATAAAATTCACTTATTACTTATTATCAAACAAAATATGCAAGAAAATCCATCGAAATATGCTACATAAATATGCCCATGTTTATTTGAGTTCAGTCAGTATTGTCATAGACAACTTTATGTTTGAGTGCTGTATACTGTATAAATGCTAGATTAACCGATTTTGAAAATATGCTCAGTATATCATATCATCAATCATAAAATGATATGTAAGTCTTCTAATTTTTCAAGTCACATCTATCTGTAATCATACAAGTATGGTATTCGTGATTCTTGGACGTTAAGCAACCTTTTCAAGCTTGATTTGTAAAATACAGTCAAAGGTATTAAACACTTCTAATTGTCTAGTGTTGAAATATTTTAGATTGAAGTGTGTATGTACCTATCCACCTACACCTGATTAAGACATTGCATTCTGCCCACTACTAGGTTTACCCTTTTCTATCAGATAACCAGCATTGTTTCGATAAAAGATCTCTTACTGCAATGCATTTTTAATTGCCGTTATATTATTTTAGAATTATAATTAGATGCGTCGAAAGAGTCAAGGCTTAAAAATGCAAAGATTATAAAAGTTTTTTTTTGTATATAGAATCATATGTTTATCTATCTCAATAATCACACTCTAAAACCTCAATACCTCTTTAAAACCTCTCATTTCAACCAGCCATTTAATTATACCATATATACGTACGGTTTGAAAAATATTGCTGGGGTGTAAGTTTCAAGAGGAGTCCGGGGAAGAACAGAAGAATCAAAGGCCGTCTACAAGAAAACCGGTTGGAAGATCCTCTCCCGTGTGCTGCACGTCGTTCGTATACGTTGTTGTGGAACAGAGACAAACCATCTTAGTAATTCTTCACGAAGGAATGCGGTTGTTTTGTTTAAACATGCAGAGTTACAGATGAGAGGACGCCATTATTTAGAAGGGAAAAAAATCATCTTTTTGAAGATAATTCGTACACACACGCCAAAAATAATGTGATGTTAGATTTCTAGTTGGTGGCATGGCCAACTAGGGCATTTTGCGTTTTGTTTTTGATTTGTAAATTGCGAGAGGAGTGTGCAATTTCAATTTATAGGTAACAAAGATGTTAAGTTTACCAGGTGCTGAAAGAAAGTGGTAGTAGTGGCATTAAGTATGCACAAGTCGATGGCACGATTTAAAACGTGGTACATACTACAAGATTCGCGTGGGCGATTGGTAGTGCATTGATGAACATGTGAACTTCCACCTACGATATGTTAATTTCATTACTTCATCACATATATGTATGTAAATTCCAGAGAGAAGAGAATAACGTTTACTGGAAATAGAATTTTATTAAGCTGGAAAATTTTACAAAACTGTTTTCTGCTGTGTGACTTGTGGGAGGTTTGGCCATTTGATGAAAGCTTGAAAATCTTTATTCCAAGTGAAGATTCACAGCTTCAGTTTCTATGAATGCAAAAATTAAATTAACAAGTTATGAAATTCTGAAGATTTTTTATACAATCCAGAAATAATGACCTTTTTTTTATTCCAGTCCATTCCCAAATGATATATTACCAGCGATTAAAATGTATATCGTTTTTCATAAATATTAATATATCACGTGTTATCTAATAAGCGTTTCTAGTAAAAGAAAATACATGAAATGGAGACCATAAATAAAATTGCTAACAGCCATAAATTAGACATTTAAAAATATTTTTGTGCGATGATGTTTTTGAGCAATACTAATTTCGAAATTGGATTATATAATCAAACACAGCGAAACAGACATAGGAGGAGTTCTATGAATGTTTTTCTCATATAGGGGTATCTTTCCATTGAACTTTCCTTAGAGAATATGAATATGTTAATGTGGTACACTTGAAACGTTTAAAAGACACCTTGTCCGACAAAAGATATTTAGACATTAGAACTTGATAAACTCCTATGAGTATATTGATTTTTCCGGTATGCAACAAACTTTTAGACATTTTTAATATATTACATATAAACAAAGTTAAGCCGTAATGATCAGTTCTTATCTTCATCAGAAGCAGCATCGACCTAACATTGGCAAATCAATAGTTCATCCGGCTATCAATTATTAGAAGTCAGTTTCATAACAATAATTATCACTCGTGAGCTTAACACCTCTGACGGCGAACGATTTCTACCTTATAAGGTTTCAGAAGTTACAGAGCGTCTAATGTACCTTATAGCCAAATTTAGGACTGACAGTTATTAGTCCTTCAGGATGGTCCGTTTAGTGGTAAGCAGAAGTCTTGTCTGTGTCGAAAACCGTTCTGTAGAGACCAATCAGCTGCTAGAAGTTACCGTCTTTGGAGGTTTGTTAGTATCACTACATGTGGCGACGAATCTTTTCTATGACGTTTTATATCGTCTAGATCAGAAGTTGCGAAAATTTCACAGTGTCACCTTCGTCGGTGAACGATAGTTTCTCTGTAAGCTATGACCAAAGAGTCAGTTACATTGGAACTATTTTGTGTCTAGCGGTAAATATACCGCTAAGTACTCCTTACTAGAAGGATGGTGCGACCATTCAATCGGTAACCGCAAGCGCTCATATTGGAGTGAACCGTAAGTATGACTGTATGAGCGCATGCCTGGTATCCTGATTGCATTATTCTCTCAGCTGCCAACTGAGCTGTATGTACGTCATTACTTTTTTGCTCGTCCTATACATAAAGCTCTATCTTACTCCTCCAAAGAGGGAGTAAAATAGCTGTTTTACTCCCTAGGGAATACCGTGTTTCATCCAGAACTGTGTGATTTTGGTATTTGGAAAGTTCAATAATCAGGATGATATTCAGCAATAGTTTCGAAAATTTCGGGAACGTTGTGATTAAGCCCTTTTAGATCGTGCAAACAATAGAAAGTGCCTTTTAATCCCTAGTGTGTTTATTAAATGTACTGCACAGTACCCGGGAATGCATTTTAGTTTCTTGGTATTAAAACTTATTTCCTAATCAGTACGGGTTTACACATTAGGCACGATTAGGTAATAGCCTAGGGTACCATGATGTGAGGAGCACCATAGAGGATAAAAGTTTGTTTTAACAGATTTCCTGCATTTATTAGTTGAATACCATAAAAGTATACTATTATAAACCACACTAAAAGTAGAGAGAGGGTACTATTATTTCGTCGTGAGCCTCGCGCACAATAAAGTCTCAAACCGCCGATGTCCTTAATACGTGCTGAGTCATTCTTTACGAGTTATTCCATATTTCATTCTCAACTCATTCCTATATCAATTAGAGGAAAACGGAAAGAAACAATTTGGGGGACATAACGAAGGCGGTTAGATTACGGCTAAATAGGTTAGGTTAGGACTAAATATCTTAGAGGCTAGTCCTCCCAACAGGGAATCAGTAACAGCCAGTTGGTCGCGATAGGTTGTACCTAACCCAGACAACTAACTGCTGGCAAAAAGTAAGGTGTAGATTGTATCTGATTACTAGTACTGCCATATTTATCTTAGACAATTAGAAAATAGAAGTATCTTAGGCAATTTGACAACTGGTTTATATAACCTTGCTGCCACGTTGAATTTTGCGGAGATTGATTAAGACAGCAATAAAATTGTCGACTTGTTTAAACTGAGCTTGCTTGACAATTCTGGAGTATTTCATGGTAAATATAATGTGGGAAGGAACAAAGGCTGTAGAAAAATATGAATCCCAAGATGGTGCCTTTCGCTAAAGCGTTAGTACGTAAACTATACATCAGCTAATGGGGCCAAAATGTACATTGTATCTCGTAAAAGATAATAGGCATTGTTGAAAGTATTTCTTTTTGACTGCGTTGGAAAATTGGTGGCAGTTGCGGCATTCAAAGCCTGGAATAATCCTCAGACGTCAAACAAAGAGGGTATGTGGCGGCATCTAGTATTGGGACATCCCTTAGTTAGATTTCACAAAGTTGTGAGATGCAATATGTATTACATAAATGTACTAAAAAATACTCTAAAGCTTCAAAATAAGTAACTTTGTTTTAAACTAATTTGAGTGGAGAGATTATAAAAAGCTCTGAAAGATGATTCGTGAGTTTTAGATGCCTCGACTTCGATCAGAATTAAGTACATTAGGTACATATACCTGTAATGTTGTTTGTATAAGCAGGTGTTAATTTTAGGTGTTACCATAACCGTAAAAACCAGCAAAAATGTTTTAATTAAGCCATAGGCGGCTCCGCGCAACGTGCCTAAGAGCGTTGAGTTTCTAGATCGGAATGTTACGCATTGTAAATTGAATATTAGCTCAATAAGGGTGAAACCCAACAAAAGGGGATGGGGGCAGGTGATAAATTTTACCCTATAATTTTGCCAGAAGGGCACACCTATTGTTAAATTCTCCCCTAGCCAGTCAGAGTGCGATGGATGCATTTATTAATATATTCGGCATTTAAATGCAATTATAATTTTATAACACAGCGCCGCATGCCCCGATGGCCGGGGAGATCCATCCCGCGTTGTCTTTTGGATTTTATTTATAACACTGGATATATGCAAATTTAAGTCTAATGTATTTACTTCGTTAAAATGAGAATGGAAAACGTTTAATATTTTACATCGATCGAGTTTAAGATTGTAGAGTAGAGGCAGCAGGTGGATGCTGCAATTAACATGGAAATGTATATTGTGTTGCTTTAATGGAATATTTAAATTTTAAATATGGTTTGATTACTTCGTTTGTTTTCGTTTATTCATTATTTATCAACCTGCAACAACAACATTTCAAAGACTTTCATTTATATGCGCGAAATAGACTATTTCTTGTACCTGAATACATTATTCCAATTAATCAAGTTCTATAGAATTATACTTTTATTTTGCTGCTACCCTCTCTTTATGAATAGATTCGGCATAAATCTGCGTACGTGAAAATTAGCAGTATTTACAATAACTAAGATTAACTAGCAATTAAAATCTTTTACAAATAACATAAAAACACATTTGAATACTATACTGCAAATTACGTTTTGTATATCCTGCATTTTGCGAGAGTGTAATTGAAATATTGGAATAAATAATTTTTGCACGATTTGCCAGCTAGATATTTAAAATACCATTTAAATATTAATTCAAACACCTTAATAAAACCTAAATAGCTTTTGATTGTAATAAATAAATAAAATAAACTTAAAAAAGAAATTTATTTAAAAAAATAATCCAAACTACTGCGCCTTGTGCCGACCGGGCCCCAAATAATATAAAATTTGAAAAGCATCAGAATCTAATTTCGCCATTCTTTGTTTTTTAATAAAACCGCGGGTTTTTAAAAATGCATCGTATAAGTTTCTTTATGACATCTAAAACACATTCCGGGCATATTTCCAGGCTGGTCACGTTCGGATGTTCTCTATATAGTTATAGTAATAATACCCTTGTCAACCTGTTTCGAATCCTCTAGCTCACCCTTATTATTTTCGAGCTTAAATTCGTTAAATTACAGGTTATACTTTTGTGCAACTGCAATTGTTATCGTTATAATTAAGGGTGTCCTAATGGTACGGTGGAATCATGAAAAAATAATATTGTTTCCCCCTTTTATATTATAGTAGTAGATAGAGGGACTTTGTTCTTTCTTTTTTTCTTCCTCTCTCTTTTCGCTTCTTTTTCTCGCTCTTTCTCTAGATTAAATTTACCCTAACATGAAGTTATTAGTATATGCACAATAACTTACTTTTATATTGGGGACCCACATGTACACCTTAAATATACAAATGACGTTTTTGTTTTAAACGAAGTTGCATAATTTTTGTAAAGCAAATAAAAGCGTTTTGATTGGTTTATGGATAAATCGCACACAATTAACTAATTATAAATTTAATTAATTAATTTACACCAATCAATAATTTCATTACCATTATTTATAAGCATTACACAACATTTTTGATAAGAAACTAAACATTTCATTTATACAAATGCAACGATTTTCAAGTTATCATAGTCATCCTCCTAGATAGAGCTTCTTAACCTTGCCTTTGTATGTATCTTAAAAACGGGACTAAGGCTACTTAATAAAGTATCTTAGAGTATTGTTTACGTTTCATGACCAAGTTGTATAGATGTATATCTTAATTCTCAGTCACGTTTTAATGACTCACATGTGAGTCACGAAAATTATTGTAGTACTCAAATCACGGAATACACAAGTGTGTGCAACCATTCATCACCTACTTTAGTTACAATTGCGAGAAAATTTGCGTGAAGATTTCTACAATTTGTATCTAATCGTGATTCACGTCTGCGTGCGCGCAGTACAATAATAATAATAATTACTACAACCCATAACCTAAACCAAGGCCCCAGAAGCTATAAGCTTGTGCGGGAGGGAGGGGGCGCTTATTATTATTATGTAGGCCCAATGTGCGGTTGCAGCCGACTTATAGATGGAACAGCGCAAATCCCACATTTGTGTTACAGCTAAGGAAAACTGCAGAAAACCTTAACCAGATCTGTCAGCGCCGGGAGTCGAACCCGGGCCGCTTGGGTGAAAGTCCGGCACGCCAGACATTACACTACCAAGGCTATACGTGTTAGACGCTTATATTTGATGCCAAACCTATGCATTTTAAATAGAAGTTTATTATGTTTTCTAATCATCTCGTGGTTACGCATAGATTTCCCACTGTCTCACGCGTGAGTCAATCATGTTTACATAAGTCACGTAATTTATTCGCGTGTTAATCAACCAAATAGCATCTTGTATGTGGTGTTTTCAAGATCTCTTAAAAATTAAACTAATTGTAGCTTTCTGATAAACGGTCAAAATCAGTCTGTAAACTTATTAAACAGTGGTGAAGATAGTTAAAAGGTTCTAGTGATAGTCTAGTGATAACTGGTATAGATCAGACGTGAAGAATATTATTTGTTGGCGTGTTTCATTATGCGAAAACGAGATGCCATCGAAATTAGAATTGCAACCACCAAATATCTTACAAACTCTTTTTTCATTTTAATGTTTTTATCATCAAAATTTGTAAATATTCTAAACTACAGTAGTTCGGTCAGGTAATCGAACTCTCTACAATTCTCCAAGATTATGAATTGATACTGAAATCTCTTTTGCTGCCATTGGATTATGTAACTGCTGGCACAAAAGATTCCCAAGGACCGTTATAACAAAAACCCGAGATTTTCTCAGAGATCCATAAATTTACAATTTCAAAAGGTTTATAATCGCAAATTGAAGGTGTGGAAGATTTTAGGCTTTACACAGCTATGAACATTTTAATTTAATGGTTAAGGCATTCTGAAATTGGAATCTCAAAATGTTTAAAATGTTGGGAGTTTTCAAACTCCCAGGTATATAAACGTTCTAATATTCTGAAGTTTCAAACTTCATAGTTCGGTCGTTAGGGTTGTACACCTACATAGTTTCAAGTTTCCATAGTTTTATAGATTCTGTCTTTCATAGTTTTAGGTATCCAGATTTCGAATACTGAAAGGTTCATAGAATGAAAGTTGTAACAAATTTAATTTGAAAGTTTCCAATATTGAAACTTTGAGGTTATGAAATTCTGGAATTTAGAATCGCATTTTTAATAGCAAGGTTTAGAAGCATCAAAGTTACAAAGATTTCATAGATTTTGAGACTTGAAAGTTCAGGGATTTTAAGATACAACTTTTCAAGAAGTTAACGTTGTAGAAGGGCTCCCATAAAAATTGTTTGGACAATCCTTTTCTTGGTGCATTTTCAGTTTATGCACAGTGTGAAGAGAGAGCGGCGTTAATTTGGTGACTGTTAAAGCTATCGAAGCGCTTTCAACCGAGTCCGAGAAAAGGGTCATTCCCCAAAGAATTCTGCATGAGATCTTAATACGAATCATTTCTACGTTCTAGTCTCCAGTTCACTTTTGAGACTTTGCTTCTAATGTCTAGTTTTCTGTGTTGTTGCTTTTTGAATGCCATATTTGTTTTTTGGAGTTTATTGGTCGTAATCTTGATAACAGCTGAATTTTTGCAATTGAAAGCATATTGATTGTGAAGGTAAAACAAGCAAACCATATGGAAGTAATCGATTAATACACGTGATGATCATTGCTAAAAGTACGAAGGATGATGATACCAATCTTCAGCAGTCATCAGTGATGAAAAGTTCCCGGAAATTACTATATTAATTAGTCTTCTTGCAGTATTTTCATTTTCATATATAATAACCCTACTCAATACACTCTAGAGAATCTGATCCGATATCCTAAACAAAAGCTGAAACCATACACAGAGGCTAGGCTGAAGGAATACCAAGCAGGGTTTAGGCCGGGCGTTCAATCACCAATCAGAAATTCACGCTAGCAGATTTTCGAAAAAGCTACAGAATTCCGAATCGGCATGTACCACATGTTCATTGATTTCAAGACAGCCTACGAAAATATCCTACGTTCAAAACTTTATGAAGTCATGAACGACCTTTATGAAGTGCCAGAAAAGTTAATCCGATCGTTAAAAATGACCATGGCCAGGATCACATTTGCTGTCGAAATTTAAAATTAAATCTCAGACACATTTGAATAATATAAATTGATAAGGCAAGGGAACGCGCTGACATGCCAACTCTTTAATATTGTCCTAGAAAAAATTATTTTCATAACCTACAAGTTCTTTGGCATGTATTAGGAGCGCAGTAATATCGTTTTATACACCGAATAGATGCGAGTTGGTGCCGAAAGGTTGTCTTAATTCTCTAGTGAAAAAGTGTGAAGCAGAAAAATATAGCATTTCCGGATAAAAGGTAGATCTTCCAGACTGTACTGGGTAGGTATAAGAGAAATTCATGGACAAGTTGCTCTCTTTAGCAAACTTTTCCAATTTATGGTTAAAAAGGTTCTAGTGTTAGATGAAGGTATACTTATCTTTAGTGGCAAACTTCGAATTCTGTGTTTTTGTAAAGGCTGGATACTTTGACACCAGAATTATCTAGATTTCTGTAACTGTCAAATGGAAATCTGAAGTCATATGTCAGATAAAAGCCTGCAAATCGAAAACTCTGAAAGACTAAAAAGTCTAAAATTCTCAACATTGGTAAACAGAATTTTGATTGTATAATGTTAAAGATATGGAATCCAAGACTTTTGACTACGATGACTATGGTGACTATGATGATTATCATGATAATGATGACCAATCTCTCTTTGCATTCAGACATTATGATAAACTTGACATGCCTACTCTTATACTCGATTCTTAAACTTCTTAATTTTTAATTTCACATTTAATAGTTTGTTCTTTTATTTTTTTATTGGTAATGTGTGAGTGTAGTAGTCCTATCATACCTGAACTACATGGTTATTTAATTTGGTTACCAGATTGTGTGTTCCAAAATCTCCCAATTAGCTCTCTACGTATGTTTCCAGAAGAGTTTAAGCATTTTACAAAAAAAAAATTATAATCATCGTGCATAATTGGAACTTATTAACAACTAATAATCATCCATTCATTAGAGATTAGAACTTTCTAATGCGGAATGTTGTTTATATAAACAAAATGTTCTTTTGATTGTATTAACATTTCTTAATGTCCAATTGATTCTTTGTCTCATTAAACGTTTTAATAACATAAACATTTTTGTTTCAATATTCTATTGTTATAGAACTTACATAAAAGCGTTTATCTAATCAAGGTCGGCTTACAGAATAATACACGATAGCTAACAAACAATACCTTGCTACCGATAACCTAGAAATAATAACTGAAAGATATAGAGCCAAACTTAAATTGTGGAAATCCCTCTTTAAATGTTCCAAATTCTTTTTGTGTGTCAGATAAAAAATGATTATCTGTCAGTTAGCTAATATATAAAATCTTTTGGTTATTTGCGTTTTGTTTTATGGTTAGTAGGTACTACCAGTGCATACGTGTGTGTGTGTATGACACTCGATGGCAGTTATGTTCAGCTAATAGGGCCTGCGATGGACATTTCAATATAGTGATATAGCTGCTATTCGCGCGCTATTGTCTATGGGAGCAGTACGTACAAAAAAGGCCAATTCGATTGTACCACCACCGTATTTTGTATGCGCGTATTCAAGAATGTGAATTTGTGACAGGAATAATAAATTGCAGCTACAATATGTCAGGAGGATATTTTTTGTCAAAAAATCGCGCATTCAAATGCGTATGCCCGGAATTAATAAATTGCTTGTATTGTTTTGATGTGTGTTAAATTAATCTCTCCCACAATAACAACATCCACGACGACGACGTCGACGAGTATGACCACCATCAGTTTGACCGAAAATTTCTCTTTCGGTTTACATAAATGTTTTTGAAGCGCAAGCAGGAAGCTGTCCTTATTTTCCTTTTACTTTGGTTTTGGTCTAATTAGTTCCGGGTCTTGACTCCGGTATATGTTTATGCAGCGTGTCCCGGAGTGCAGAGGTCAAGCAGTAAAACTAGTTCTAAACTTGCAACTACGCAAACAGGTAAACTGGACACAATAAACAACCGCGTCCCCTGGACTCTCTCTCTCACATGGCTGTTCTCTAGTGTTCGGCGACACTAAATTTTAAAGTCACAAGCTCTGCATGCTCTTGAAGCGGTTTAATTTATATCACTTCTAACAGTTAGTAAAATCTAGCCAAGAATAATACCATAAAATTAGTTAACACTAACTAGAGAAATAATTCAAACTGTGTTTTCTTAAATTTCAGTCTTTTCATACAAGACAAAAAATAAAGAACTAGAATTGTGTAGGTGTAGGTATTATTTCATAAAATATCACCTGTAGCTAATTAATTAGTTATGTTTTGAGGTAATTAGTTATAATGAATTAATTAAACTAATTTTTGTTTGCTTTGTTGCAGGTAATAACTGAAGAATCTAGAACTGATCCCTAATTGTAACGTAAGTGATCAGAAATGATAAATTATTATAATTGTTGTAACATAAGACACTACCAATTCCGGAAATTCGGAGCTTCCGGATCTTCTTTGTCACAGGTTTTGCTTAAACTAAACAACACTGATTTCCTAAAATGAAGAAAAAATTTCTGCTTGTGCTAATAAAATCGTGGGATGAGTCAAAAAGACGAAATCTTGTATTTATAGATCATTTTTCATAGGACTCTGTAGCTTCTAGGCAATAAACAAATCGAGATAAATATAACAAAAAGTCTAGCTTTTCATATCTTTACTTATGCTAGTTTAGCAGATCTAGTTATGCCAGTCGAGCTACTTTATAAGCTACTGCGCAGTAAATATTTTATGTATATAATGGTAACCACAAACTTAATATCACTAATTTTAGTGATCATAAGTTTGCGGTGACTATTATATAAATAAAAATGTGATTGGGTGAGTTTAAAATTTTTTGGTCTGTCAGAAATCTTTTGGGGACTTTTTTACGCAGAATCTAAATGGTCTAAAATGCAAATAGGCGCATCAAGGTACTTCTCAAGATTCTAAAAATCTGCATAATTTTGGACATCACCTTTTGGGTTATCTTTGGTTTGTGACCATTGCAAGGGATGATTCTCAAAAATGCAAGTAAAGTATACATTAGTTGGGTATATATAGTATGTATACATTAGTAAAGTATACATATATATCACTCTGAGTTCATCCATTTTTGTATGACAAAAATGTCCAACTGAAGTAATTCTCTGTGATTCCAGGCAAAAATGTAAGATACAATTTGGCCCTTGTATATGGTTGAGATTTTATCATCAATTTATTAAGTACGGAATTTTTGGCAATACAAAAAATCCAGATTACCAGAATCAATATATAAAATGCCAAAGTAACTTTAGTTCAGATGAACTTTGGTCAGAGGTATCAGCCAGAAATAATCTTCCAATATTTCCGAAAAGTCCCCTGCATTTGGAAATAAAATTTTAGGATAAATATTTAGCACATACAATCCTTATTCCGGTTTCGTACGCAGTTGCTATTCAATAAACTGTCTCAGAAATTTAGAAACAAGATCTGTATTACCTTGGGCCTTGTGTTCGGTTCAAACAGGTGGTTCTTCTTTCTTCTGACTAGAAGATTAGATAAGCATAGGCGCTATCTTAAACATTGCCCTGCATTTAGATTAAAATCTTCTCAAGAGAGAAGCTTTCTGAGTGATTTTTTTAACACCAAAAAAAAAAGTTCAAACATGTTCAAGAGAATGCGATAATACGCTAATAACCTTTTAGACTCGAGCGCGAAACTGGCCTTAATTTCCCGGCATTTCAAAAAAATTTTAAAATGTCCTTGGTAACTAAGAGTGAATTTGGGCTCTATGAGGAAAGTCGAAGCAATTCTGTTGCATTATAGAAAAGGAATGAAATTGAAAATTGAAAAACCTGTCTTTGTAATCGATTTGTGTCAACATTAGCTCAAAGGGCAAGTCCCAAGGAAATTCTTTGGGTTTATAGAAAACCTAACAAAAACCCGCGACTTCGATCGTGTCGATATTAACATCGCATCGGGGCGCAAAAAGTAAATCATTAACATCGGTAACTACAGCGTCACTGTGATACGGGGGGGGGGATCAAGCTTCTCTAACGGTCAACTCGCTTGCAGTCGGTGTGGGCATGGCCCCCTTTCGTACACTTATTTACTGACATCCCACGATGTTATAAAAAATAATAATCTGCTTTTAACCACAATAAAAACGATTCAGTAGTTTTACTTCAACCAGGTACAAACAGACGGACGTAATTATAGTCTTCCTTATAGGATAATTACAAAGCGTAGATATGACTTGGATGCGGTTTTTCGGTCGATTTGGCTTAAATTCGGGTATGACAATTTCAGAGTAAAAATAACATACAAAGATCTGCACTAACTTCGATTTTGCCAGTCTACTGGTCATAAACTTACATTCCATGGCGAAACCCGAGATAATTCGCAGGAATGTAGAACAAAAATTTAATTAAAGTGCAAACTTAACCTTTTTCGGAACGAAATTCGGGCTGACGACAAATCTAGAGGCAAATATATAGGTCGGGTATCACAGAAAAAATATTAAATTAAAATGGGAATATTTACATTAAGTTAAGTTAGTTTTTAGTTAAGTTAGATTTTGCAAAAGCTCTGATGGCGAAGCTCGCGGTAATTCTTTGGTATTAAAGAAGAAAATTAAATTAACATGCTCAAATCTGAAATAACTATTTGAGACCTTTTAATGGCCTAAACTGGACTAAATTTAGGTCCGAGCTAACTCTTCGTGATCATACATCTACAAATAACATCTTACTTAACACAGTTTACCATTTGAAGGCTGACTATAGCAGAAGCATTTCCAGTTCTGTTTGCGAGATCTTCAACATTCCATTCCTGTCCTGTATACAAAAAATATCCGAACTTCGTAGCGACCTTTGCCTATCCACCTTCCCGGAAATTCTTCATCCAGCCAAACTCTTAAAGGAGCAGCAATGTGAGATGTATCAATGTCTTCTAGTTCATTTTGAAGAAATTCCAGAAAAACTTCCCTATTTAGACGATGAAGTAAAATTGTCGGTCACAACAAATGATTTCATTAACCGACGTTGGGGGTTCCGTTCACAGGCAACAAGTAGTTTTCCTAGCCCGTCTTTTGTCACTGTTGCAGTAACAACCAATCGCAGTAATTAATGCGATGCTGAAAATCGTCAGATAAAAGTGTTTCGACCTTAGTGTAATAGTAAGGATGGTACTCTTCGCCAATTGCGAATCTGTTAATAGCACCATGTTTTCCTTTACCTAAACTGATCTAAATTTGCCCAACTTGATTCTTGCCTAAGACAAAATATACATTATGGCCGACTAAAGCTTACATTAAGCTTGAATTCACTTTGGTAACTTGGGATTTCGAAACAAACTTTTAGGGAGAATGTTTAATGAAATATACAGTATGGTGGTAAGTATGGAATAAATTAATTCTTCCGTATATAGGCACTTTTTGAGCAAAATTTTCAGGCACGTAGATTTCTGTTTTAAAATAGACATCTTTTCACATACCTGCCGAATTTATGGCACATTCGATGTTTTTTTAATAGAAACGTGGGTTACCGGACAACACCTTTATATTTCTCACCCACCCTGTACCTTTTAATTAATTCAAATGGCAATGTTGGATAGAGAATTAAAAGACCTTTCAAAAGAGGTGTCACATGGCCCATGTTTTCATTTAAGAAAATATCGACGCTATAAGTTCGGGAAATAAGGTAAAAGATGCACATTTAAAAATAAAAATTGATGATTCTGCTCAAAAAATCTCTGTGTACGAAATAATTAATTTATTCTATACTTTATTACCATATTGTATATAATAATTTTAGCTTATATTACAATCTACATTACGTCAGATTCATTTTCTGTTTCGGTTCCCAACAAACATTTTATCTATATAATAGTAACCACAAACTTAATATCACTAATTTTAGTTACCATAAGTTTGCGGTGACTATTAAATAAATAGAAATGTTAATTGGGTTAGATTTTGTCTGAGAATGAGGTTTCTTATAATTTTTGGATATTCCAGAAATAAACCAATGGAATATAATAAAGATCCGAAGCTGACACTCATGTAATACTGGGAACGAATCTTAACATAATTCTCAGCAACAAATTAAGAATCCAAATATTCGTGTTCATGTCAAATCCATTCTTCTCTATGCATGCGAAACATGGAAATTGTCCACTACAACCGCCAATAAAATCCAAACATTTAGAAACAGGTGCCTACGAAGGATACTGAAAATCCACTGGACGGATTTTATCACCAATGAAGAGTTATGGAAGCGCACTGACCAAAAACAGCTGAAATCAGAAATAAAAATCCGCAAATGGAAATGGATTGGCCACTGCCTAAGAAGAGAAGAAACTAACATCGCAAGAATGGTCTTGTATTGGAACCCACAGGGAAGCAGGAAAAGAGGCCGCCCAAGAACAACCTGGCGAAGGACCGTCCAACAAGAAACTCAAGCAGCGGGCAAGACATGGCGAGAGATTAAACAAATGGCTCAAAACCGCACACGATGGAAGACATTTACTGAGGCCCTATGCTCCACCTAGGAGTTTGAGGAACTTATATATAAATATTCGTGTTACCCTGGGCGTTGACCTTTCTGTCCAAGTTTGAACTAATTCTGGTTCGAGAACAAAACTCGTGGTAATTATGCGGTATTCTAACAAACATATATAAAACGCGAAGGTGAAGGAAAAAGCATTATGTCGGGTGCGAGTTAATGCTATAGAGCAACTTCAAAACCGAGGTTCTTAGCCAATTTTGATTCTGTCAATGGTATTGGTCTGAATCAGTCAATTATCTTAACGGCTTTTAGGAGTGGTGTAATTTGAGTGTAAGCGGTGTTGGAATTTTTTTCTTCAAACGTCTTATAGGCACAGTTTTAGACTATGACGAAGTTATTCGATAACCCTACGAGATTCCTTTTGCTATATATCGAATATTCTGAAAATCTCTTTATAACTACAGATTATGTTAAACTCGTAAAAATAAAATGAAGGCATTACCTAATATTAAGTATAGTTCGCTGTTTCTTTTGTTGTACGAGTAAGAAATAGACAAACAATGGATTTAGGTTATGTACGTTTAATGAAAGACGGGTCTCTAAAACTGACGTAATAGCAGGAAATCAGCGTGAACCTTACTTTTTAATTTAACAATTTGTAAAGTTTAATTACTTCTAAACCATTCATTATCTTGTGCAATATTCTGGCAAGTCTCATTTTGCAAATGAATAATCGTTTTGTACGTAGAAAGAGAGATAGCGATAAAAAATTAACTTGACCCTCATTTTTTCCTTTTCATTTTGTTCCTTAATTGATTAATTAGAGTTTGGCAAGAATTAATGTTGAAATGACAATTTTAAATTTTTTTTAATAAAATTAATGTTGCTATAGAAACAGATTGAAGAAATTAATGATACCTACAAGCATAAGAAATGGTCATGTAGGTTTATTTGTGACAGCATGAGAAACCCGTATGAAAAGAGATGTAGAGCGTGTTGTGTTGGGGGAGGCAAGAGGGTTCATGAATGGGAAGTAAACTAACTCAATACAACAAAAGAGTGTACCTACCTGACCGAATACTTTCGAAAAATAAATAACTAACCGGTGTAATTCTTTCTTTTATTCTCCTCCAAAACCCATGACCAGGGGCAACCGATTTTTCTGAAAGCAGCCCATATAGTATAAGAATAAGAGCGTTTGCATGATTTGATGGTTAGGACGAGAAAAACTAGGAGAGGTAGGTATATAGAATAAGCAGGATCTAGAGCTAGGACTTTAAAATTGCCATCCATGTAGGGACGGACGAGACGGTGGCGTAAACCTCTCTCTCAAAACATCCATTGTTAACGGAAAGTTCGTAAAACGCCTAATGATGCATTTCTAAAGCTACTAAAAGCTCTGGCCCGTAGTTTCGTACAATTCCCGAATTACAACTCGACCAGAGACGTGACAATACGCACAAATGACAAATGAAATACGCAAATGAAGAATTGTCGAACGTGTGAATGGAGGCCGTAATGATCCGCACCGCGCACCGCACCGCATTCTATGATTGTGCTGATTCTCTGGCGACATCGGTAATGAGATATTGTCCAGCGTCGGGACGAGCCTAAGTTGTTGGGATGATGTGGGAAAATGTCCACCAAGAAAACATTTGATGATCGTTGATGATTGAGTTGGTTATATATATATCGTAATAAATTGGGTTAATGTTTTTAAGGACCTTTATGGAACCCCCGTCCGCCATTTTGGCTTTTCAATTTGTTGATTTATGATTTATTATAACACCTCTAGAGAAGTTTACTTGTGGGACTAAAATTGTACATTATAATAGGTATCTTATTTTGTATGCTTTCAGTGGCAGGTAGGAGGGAGGATCCCATCCATCATTTACGTAAAAGATTTTAAAATATGGTGTCATAAAATTAAGTGCGCACTAAAAATTTCCTAAGTAAAGATATTGTTAGTTAATTTACAATTGAAAAAGATTGTTAAGTCCATCCATGCATGCATAAATGCAAGCAACCAAAGAAGGGTCTTTCTCTCTTGAGATAAAATATCTTTTTCCCATCTCGTATTTTAATCAAGTCAGTCACATTTCAAGCGGGTATGGGAATCCTATTATGTTGTACATAGACATTCAATTAGTAAAGCCACGGTATTTCATTAAGGGAAGTTAATGAAGTGACGTCAGAGGTGGTTAGGCCAGGTGATTATCAATCATCTTGGCGTGACGGTCCGGTCGGTAAAGCAAGGACCAGTCGGTAGTATCCTGCTGGGAAGGTCTCTCCCCCACTGTATTGTCGCACGACACTTTTCTTTTTGTGTGATAGACATAACTCATTTTCTAAAAGTCAATTAGGACGAGATTATATATTATTTGAAATATTTTGTTATTAAAAAAGTGGCCAATCTTGTAATAAAGGAATTTGAAATGAAAGGCATTTCCTTCTCTTTCTATGTATTAGTCAGTACAGCAAAAAATATGTAACTATAATACTATAATAATTTATATATTTACACATACGTATGTATGACGTTAGTGACGTGCGTCCAAAGATTCGCCTGACCAACTGTATTGTATGCATTTTGATTACGTCTCGCTTTCAACTCTAATTATCGAATCCACTAATCAACTATATCTACGCCTCTCCTTCCTCCTTTTCGAAAATTAATTGTATTCTCCTTTCGAATATACTCCTCCAAAACAACCCTTGACTTGATTTCGTCCTCACCATTCGTATATAGTATACACCTATGTAATATGTAAATGGTTACTTTCATTGTTGAAGGTAATCAAAAAACAAAAGAATGCAACCAGATCAATCACAAGTAATGAAAACACTTACCAATAAATAGCGGATACATTCGTCTAAATTAACAGTCAACTTTTTCTGCCTCCCCTGTGTATTGTTGAACAAACAAAAATCTCCCCCCCCCCTTCCGTATTCACTCCGCAACAGAATTTTTTAAACTTGCTTTCGATCTGGTTTCTGCAAACTATGTCGATCTCACTCACTACCGAATTAGTTCAGCTAATTCGGATTTCAATGTAATTTTATGTAATCGATTAAGAGTTATCGGAGTAGAGCAACTAGATCTACAGAGACTTGCAAAGATTAACTCTAGGGTGGGGTAAGCAAAAAATAACGTTTTGTTCAATTCGGGAACGACTGAGGCTTATGTGTAGCCTATTGAGGTACGATTTGGACTGTCGCAGTTCCCATCTATTTGCATATTATTTTAAGAAATCTTTGATACCCCGATAAGACAAACCTTCTGTTGTGTAAATCACATTGGCAAACCAACTAGTTCAGTTCGATCGACGAGAGTACTACCCGCGTTTAAAAACAACTAACCTAACCTCTTTCCTTGACTAACATGCCATACCATCATTCGATATATCCGGTATCACTGGCAATTGTCGTAAACGCGAAAACTTTGAGGCTACAAGAATGCTTTAATATTTTCTCCCCCACCACCTCTCATTGGTGAAAAAAGTAAGTTCAAACATATCTAACAAATAAGAAGTTTCGAATTTTACCTCGCTCAGCCTATCGTTTTTTATGATTCCGAATATGATTCTTTAGATCTCCGAAAAGATTTCTGTTGAACTGTGGATAAAGTCATGGTTTTGCCTTGCGAGTCATACAATTTAGTTTTTTTTCGCAGCCGCTCGAAATTGAAAATCAACAAAGTAACCGATCTCTTATATCGGGCATGACAATTCTGACACAAACAGAAGAAGTGAGTTCAAAATGGCCCATAAATAGCAAATATGCAGAAAAGAATGACCACTATAACACACGGCCATTATTAATCAGAGTTGTGCCCCTCTCCACGCTGACGAGCTGAATAAAAATATTAAATCCCTACAGAAAAATACCACTTGGTCTAAACTTTAACAGAAATTCTATAAATTTGTTAATGTATCGGTATACTTGGATGCGATGCTCTTCATCCAATTCAGAGGACGGATTAGAAGAATTATACACTATATTCTCTTCAAATCGAACACCGAGGTCGTGAACCTCAAATACGGCTGCTAAAAGACTGTATGACTAACTTTATGACTAACTGTTCTGGTGATGAATTTCACCGCCCTACTTCGCTGCATAGGAGTCCTAAAGACAATCTTTAGGATATAAAACAGAGTGAGTTCAGACGAGTGAGTTCACTCTAACAGTGACTTATAGCCTATTGCCTTATAATTTATAATAGGCCGTAGTTGATTTGGCTGTGTTATGTTACTTATTATTTATGAACGTTCGGGTGTTCCTTCCCGTCTTTTAGACATGAATTGAGTTACGCTCAATTAGCGCGCGACTATCAAAGATAGTGCTGCCAGTCACTCACTGGTAGGAGCGAGGTTACTATCCATCCTCTACTAGCTTTCCAGGCTAGTACCGGAGCGATAAACGTGCTCACCCACGTCGGCACTCTCTCCTAGGAGATTGTTCCTTGTCTAGCTTCGGACTATCCCCCAATTCTGTAGAATCGAGGACCACTGCCCGATCGAATCCAACCTCAAATGTGGCAGGACTTGGTTTTTTAATGGTCTTGCCACCCCGACCTACCCAATTATAGACTTGGTGTGCCCCCGACAGCGCTTCGTTTACAAGTCTACACGTTATAGATCCCCGGTATGTACCGTTTCAGGTGAAGTTGTCTTGAGAGTGAGAGGCTATGTACCCTTCTTGCATCACTCCCTTTAAGTGTAAAGGTTCTAGAGCCACTTCGAGTCAATACTGATCCGAGTAGCTTCCGGAGCCAGTACCTGGTGGCATGCAGTTTCCCATTGGTCCAGATTTACCCCTCTGTGTCAGTAGGCATGACTTCCAGAGTTGGCCTCGAGATTCCAGTTTTACAGAAGATATCCATACTGATACCTTTAAACAGCATGTAGGTTCACTCAAAAATGTTGACATGCTGCGATCAATCAAAAGCTGAGAAGCAAACCATGTAGAGCGTTTTAAGTTCTCATGCGACATAAAATATTCGGACTTTTGAAACTCAACTGAAACAAAATTCGTTTGAAAATCTTTTGAACTGTTCTTTCCGTTCTTTTGGAGTCTTGAGAAAACTGGTCAGTACGTAACAGACATATTTAATATGATTAATCTATTATGAGAGCTTGCAGATGTAATTGTTGTTTTGTTGTGTCGGCTAACACGAACTGAGAATCCAGAAAAATTTGACTATTACACCATGATGTCATACACATCTATTAGAATCTTTTTCGCAGCAACCGTCAGTGGAATAACTCCCATTGGCACGGAATCTCTGAACTTTTGCTGACTCAACTGACCTAACTTCCAATAATCACTAAAACTTATGATATTAAGGAATTGTATAAATAATAATGAGTTTGTAACTTAAAGGAATTGTGGAGAATTTAAAGAAATTATGAGGGTATTGAAAGGCATTGCTAGGAATCTGTATGAAATTATGGAGTATTTAAAGCAATTTTGCATAATTAAAAGGAGTTAGGGGAATTTAAAGAACTTCTGGCAAATTTAAAGTAGCTGTCTTGGGATTTAAAGGAATTGGCGAGGAATTTAGATGAATTGCTGAAGAATTTCAATGAATTATAACAAATTCCAGTGGTATTGGAAGGAATTTTAGGAATATATAAATGAAATTGTAGCAACTTTTAAAAGATTTTGGAGAATTGCAAGGAATTCCAAGTGTGACGTAAAACAATTGAATATACAAAGAATTGTGGCAAATTGTTAAATCTGGGAGTAAAGGAATTGTCGGGGAATTTAAAGGAATTGTGGGGTATTAAACAAATTATGAGAGTATTGCAATGAATTACCAGGATTATACAATCGTGGCATAAAATCTGTGTTAAGGAATTTAAAGGGATTGTCTAGAAATCTAAATGCATTGTAAAGAATTTCGTAGCTATTGTGATAAATTGTCGTAGAATTTACAGGAATTGTGGGAAATTTAAAGGAGTCTTGAGAATTTAAACAAATTATGAGAGTATTGAAATTTCTGAAAGAAATTTGCATGAGATTGAAGCGAATTTAAAGCAATTTTGCATAATTCCATCCAATTGTAGGAAGTTTAAAGCAATTACCAAGGGATTTAAAAAATTGTCGTGGAATTTAATTGAAATATACAATATACAAGAAACTCTGGTAAATTTAAATATGTTTTGGACAATTCAGAGGAATTTAATGGAATCGTGGGAATTTAAAGGAATTGTCTAGCAATTCAAACCAATTATAAAGAATTTTGGGGTACTGAATGGAATTGTTAGGGATATACAACAAATTGTGGCAAATTAAAAAATCTAGGAAAAAAGAAATTGTCAAGAAATTTAATGGAAATGTCTAGCATTTTAAAGGAATTTTGAGAATATTGAAATAAATGCAAAATTTAAAGGAATTTTAGAAAATGCGAACGAACTGTAACAGGTAGAAATGATTTGTGGAGCATTTAAATGAATTGTGGGAAATGTATTGAAAAAAGATATCATGAATTTACGAAGAACTGTAGAGGATTTAGAGAAATTTAGGGAATTGTGAGAAATTTAAATAAATCTTGGAGAATTTAAATGAATAGCAGGAAATTCAAAGTAATTATAAGAAATTTTGGGGGTATTGAAATGAATTTGTCAGGATTATACAAGAAATTGTGGCGTAAAAAACTGATTATACAAAAAAAAACTGTGGCAAATTGTTGAATGCGAGAGTAAAGAAATTGTGGATGAATTTAAAGGAATTGTCAGGATTATACAATAAATTGTGGCAAATTGGAAAATGTGACATAAAAGGTTTGTTAAGGAATTGTCTAGCAATTTAAAAGAATTATAAATGAATTTCAGATATATTGAAAGGAACTGACAGAAATATGCAAGGAATTTCTTGCATAATTTTGCTTCAATTTAACATAATTATGTTAAATTGAAAAAAGGAGGTAACAGAAATTGTCGTGGAATTTACATGAATTGTAGGAAATTTCAAGGAATTTTCAGAATTCAAACAAATTGTATTGAAAGGAATTGCCAGAAATTTGCATAATTACATGAAATTGTGGGAAATTTAAAGCAATTGCCTAGGGGTTTAAATTGATTATAAGGAATCTGTAGGTATGGAAAGGAATTGACATGAATATGCAATAAAAAAATATTTGTGATAAATTAAAAAAGTTTTAGAGAATCCAAAGTGTTGACTCTAAAGGAACAGTTGAAATTTGAAGCAATTGTATAGCTATTCAAAGAAATTATAAAGAATTTCAACGTCTGGATGGAATTGTTAGAAATATTTAAGAAATTGTGGTAAATTGGAAAATGTAGGGAAAAAGAGATTGGCAAAAAATTTAATGAAATTTGGACGGTATTGAAAAGAATTGACAGCAGCATTCAAGAAATTGTGGTCAATTTAAAGGTGTTCTACAAAATGCGAAGAAGTTGAAGATATAAAGGAATTGTGAAGAATTTAAATGAATTGTAGCAAACAAAAAAAAAAGAAAAAATTAATGAATCTGCGAGACGACTATCGCTTCTTAATTCTGCAAGGTTATGATCGAATTTCGATATAGTGCTGACGTGATTGAACAATAATTGTAATTCTAATTCCAATTATTTTATCCCATATACCAGATCTACTGATTAGAACTTTTATTCTTAGAAAATAATAATTGTTATTAGTTATTATTCAAGCATAATTTATATCTTCGTATTAAAAGTCAAAAGCAAATAATTAATGGTCATGATGATGTCCAAAAGTGACAAAGCGTTGGCAGAACAATGGTCTAATTACAGGTCGCTGGCCTTGTCGCTATTAATTAGTTGATCCTTGAATAGTTTTCTTCTAGATTATTCATTGCAAGCAACTATATTTATCTTCTGAATAATAACAATCAGAGAGACAATTCCATTCGCGTCGAATAGTTTTTTGCAACGATATGTACTATTTATAAATTTCTTATTTGTTCAAGATACTAATGAAGTTCGTACCGAAAGTAATTTGTTAAATGTGAATTCGCGAAGCCCAAACTCTAATTTTCGATATTTATATTTTGTGCAAGGTATCAAATTTTTAATTAGCTGTCAGATAGAGCAAATTACATTTGACGGTTAATTATAATTACGAAACCGATACGGCTGAGCCGCGTTGTGTATACCTGCCCACAAGTTATTCAAAAATGTAATTAATAATTAAATTTTATATAAGAATAAATAAGGTTTGCGAAATTATGTTGGTAGAAACTCATTTAGTTTTTAATTAAGATTATAGCTATTTGCTTGAACCAAGCCACAATTTAATCTACTTTATTCAAGCTGTATCCATTAAACTTGATGATTTTTTTTAATCCTGCAACTTACAAAGTTTTTAGTGTATTAAAATTTACTATTACGCTCTCTCTGTGTAGTAAGTAAGTACACTGTGCTAAAAGTTTATGACAAACAAGAATTGTTTTGTTCAGTTTCAAACTTAAATTACAATATCTGAAACAATGTTAAGATTAAAATTGGAAACACTCCCCGGCGAAATACTTTTATTAATTGCAGCAATATTAATTATAAACAAACCATTGTTTTTGGAATATCTTAAAAATTAATATTTGGCAAGCTGTACATCAAAACATAAATACTTAAATAAAGCATGAAAACATCTCCTCCCATTAATCTATTAGCTGCAATAGACAGCAATGAACGACAATATATCGATTTTTCAGAAGCAGATCTCTCGGCGAACTCCTATTCCGAGAGTTAAGTATTAAGCTTTAGAGACATCACAGTGTTAGAAGACACCCGGATGTATGGTGACCCTCAAATGAATAGTGCCTGCAGAATTGCCAAAGACACTGACGTAGTAAGACTATATCAGTCTGTAATTCCGTTACCTTTGGTGATGAGTCACAGCTTAATCTCTTACAATCATCTAGCTAGAGGTTCAAATAAGAGGTAAAATTACACATCGGTTATATATCAACAGAGGTTTTTATGACAATGAACATGAAAGGACCGTTATTAGAGTTTTCCCAGTTACATGTTACAAACTATAGTTGGCTTAGCTGTAATTATCTCAAGCTGTAGTATTCAGAAACTCACCGCTGTATGATACCTGTGACTAAGTGAACAATTGCTATACAAATTATAATTTTCCACCAAAGATGGCTACGACTTTTGGTAGTTGTAATAAAAAAGGAAGTTCAAATTAAAGACTGCACAGGAAGACTACTCTTATAATCATCAGAAGTAGGTTATGACACTGTCGCACTTAAAGAAATTCGAACACCATGGTGTAACAAAAGAGAAGACAGAAGAAAAAAGGGGGTTTACTATCAGAAGAAAACTTAGATATATAAGATATTGCTAACATAAAGTCGATAGACTAATAGCAACAGACCGACTAGACGCTAAACGTCTAGGAGGCTAATATAGCATTAGAAGACCAACGAAGTCTATTAGAACTATCTGGTCAAGGATCTGCCAATAGAAATGTCTATGAGTAATTAATTAACTTTCCACATACATGACAAATTGGTGGTAGGTAGCTTCCAATACCGTTTAAAGGTCTCATAGTTACTAGAAGCTGGCTAAAATGGCACTTTCTGAACTCAGAACAGCTGTTTGAACTGTTATGAGGCACGTTTCATCGCCACTAACTTACAATTCTTGTCAGTTGAAAACTTTCTTTGTCGTCATCTCAAAGATTTGAGATCTCAGAGATTGCTTGCAACATCAAATACAAAATTTCTCCAAAACGTCAAATGCCACCTGCCGGTGGCATGGTACCGGACATAAAATACTGGAAAAGTCGTCTAAATGTAATGGAGTGAAATGCAGTCTCCAGATAAAAAGCCCTGTAATGGTGAAAATGAAGGTTAGTGCAGCGACTAGTAGTGGCTAAAGGTACTTTCCAGAGGTCTTTATCGTAGATGGACCATAGGTTATAGCACTGTGGCACTACAAGCTGTGGATTCTTGTCACTACTACAATAGGCACGAGAATCCGTGCTATAATCATTCGAAATGAACAGCTGCATGAACAGATCGTCCTATTGCAGAAGTGTAGGTTCCAACAGTGTGCTTTGACAGAGCCTCATACAAGTCATTAAAAGACAAGCACTGGTTTGACAGCGAAAAGAGTTTCAAATTACAGTACCTGCAAGTCTAGTTCTATTTCATAGATCGAAAACTCATTTCTGTGTCAACCATCAGAAGCTGAAAAAATGGACGAAAATAATTTTTGTAACAGTCACTATGTGCAGAAGTTGAAGTTTTTTAAAATGTCACTGTAGGCGACAAACGTATCTTATTCTGTAGATGTCGCAAGCTACAATCATTCTATAGTGGCGAACGAAATCGATAGGCAAGTGCAAAACGACTTGAAATTTTTTTGTTACAATCGTCTGAAGATTGGTTAGTTTTTAATACCGTAGTCTACAGCGAAAATCTCCTGTAATAATCATTTTCTATAAAAATAGAAAACGGATGGTAATTCCATTCTTGGAAGCGGCAAATGACGTCTCTTTTATAGGTATAGCAACTGTATTGCAATTGGAATTTCTAAAGTTTCTGACATCGCTGTCTGTAGGGGCAATCAAGATTTTGTATTCCAAAAATCTAAAATAGAATCGGCCTTATAATTTTCGCTGCAAGTATCACTGTCATATTTCTTTTATCCCAAATATATAGCCCAAATTGAGATCACTTTTTTGCACATCAAGTATTATCTGTAGAAACTGAAAATAAATTGAAATTCTGTTGCTTAATGTGGCAAATGCTCCCTTTTTACAGTTATGGCAAGTACTTATTATATACTTAGTACAGCTGCTTCCAGCGAATTAGCTACCATAGTATTGATTCCATGTCTGTATTGCGAAAGTCATTATTGCGAACGCCATTACAGTGAGAAATTCTTACAGCGAAAACTCTTAATTGCGAATCATAATTACTACGAGAGTCTTTACTACGAATGGCGCTCGACACATTAAAGAGTTTTTTTTTATAATTGACTATCGCATTAGAGTCTTTTGCTGTAATTGTTTCACTGCAAAAGTTTTCGCTGTAATTACCAGACACTGTAAAAGTCTGTCGCTGTAATTAACTTGCTGTAAAAGTTTTTCACTGTAATATATTCCCTGTAATAGCGTTCGCTGTGAGTGCTCTAGCAGGGGTGTAAAAATTTATTCGCGATCTACTCTTCAAAAAATTGTGGTGTAAGAGAATTGTTCTAGAAAAAGTTAAGTAAATCAAGAGCAAAGTATACGTATATATTATTCGTGATCGTTCAATAATTATAGATCAGGATCTACCTTCTTGGCATCCCTGTATTATAGAAGCTGCACAATAATAAGCGATGCCGATTTTATTACAATTTTACCATTTTATAAGGCTGACATCAACAAAGCGATCTGCGCCAACTAATGTAATCTTCTGTAACAACTAAAGATTGTAAAACTGTTAGCAAACCAAATCTAATCTTCTCATTCAGTTACCATCTTGCAGCGGTGAATAAAAGTTTCTATAACCGCTCCGACCTATGCAACCACAAGAATTGAAAATACGACAATATCGTCATAGCAACGATTATACTATATCGCAGTATTATCGCAAATCGAATTCAGCAATGTTGTCGAAGACCATTTGTGATTGCGAACAGCATCTGAAAGCCGTGCTAACATACCTTAACAAAGTTTTCTAGAGCAACCATATTAAATTGTGCTTGGTTTTAACGTCAAATATTGCCTAACTAAATTAACAATAACCGATCCCTTCTCTTATAAATATTTATGGTAAAAGTATTTACCGTAAATGCGATTTTGGATTATGGCGATATCGCAAGTCACAATTCAGTTTCTCAGGTAGGCAAGATTCGTTTTCAGTGCAGTCTGAAGTTTAAATGACTCTATTCAGTTGAAAGCGCCGAATTGATCCTTCTATGACGGCCATCTCATGTTGGACAAAAACAAAAAAGTTGAAAGCGTAGCAGTACACTCGACTACCATCAGCAAATCGAATACTTTCCAGCAAGACGACTAATCTTGGTATGTGAGGTTTCTACCATACCTGTTGCAAGTCATGGGCGGTTTTAATGAGTCACTTCAGATGAGGATAAGTGGAATCAAACATATAATAATAGTCAGTTCCGATGTCCACCGAAGAATATATCGAAAACTTGAAGACTTAGTAAGCTGAAATTTTACAGGCAGGTGGGTGGTCTTATCCCAAAGGGGTGCACGAGTATATTTTTCATTCTAAAACACCAAGGGGTCGCAGGGGGAGGCATTTCTTAAAAAATCATTTTGGCTATATATCTCTTGATGGCGTAAGCTACAAACTTAAAATTTTCACAGATTATACTTGACGCAATTCTAAAGATAAAAATACAGCAATTACCAGCAGTTACCACGGGCGGAATAAGATAACATTCCAGGGGTAGAAGACTTCCGAAAAAATAGTTATTAGAAATATGTTGGTTGTGAGTAATCTGTAAGAGATACATATATGCCACCTAGGACTTTTTTGTCTGTTATCTGTAACCGATTTCGCAGTGTAAGGCATTTTGTGTTTGTTTTACCAATTTTCCTTATTATTTCTTTTACATTTAGCTCATTATTCGACTCTCGAAAGACTTTTTGCACACTCTATATAAAAAAACATTCTCTAAGAAACAAGCTATTGAATGGTACAAACCTATTCATCGATTCTCGAAATTCACCAGCTTTTACGGAGACATAAGTTAATTATAATTATATGAGTGCGCGTGCACCTACGAATGTTGCGTGGTGGTATGGTGGTATGCACGCAGCTCAGCTTTTGTAAATAGATTTCTTTGTTTGCTGCAATGATAGCTGACCAGAGAGAGACACGAACCGTTCATTTTTCACAGGAGTTATGCTACTATAAATGTAGGCTTCTAGACAGACCGTGCCGTCATGGGATGAAGGGTTCCATGGTAATGGATGGAGTTGCGGTGTCTGGTGGAAGGGTTAATGAAGCAATTAGCGGGAAACTGATTGGCATATTTCAAAAATCGTGTTTTTTTCTACCAGATAGCACAACCTCATCCACTTTCTAACCTTTCACCAATCGCGGTTTGTTCTAGAAGTCCTACAACTTATACTAATTAGTATTACCTTTTAAATTTTAAGGGTTTGAAGATGGACAAACTTAAAATTGAAAATTGTAATTCTGAGGAACTGATCTTAAAACATTCAAACGCGATAATTCCAAAAATTTTAATAAACTTAAAATTGGAAGCAATAACTAGCTCGACTTCCAATGCAAAATTCTAAGTTTTCTAGAACTCCGTAACTTTAAATTTCTGAGAGAGAACATTATTATGTTGGAAATTTTCGATATTCAATACATACTTATTATAAATTAAAAAAAACTAGAACTGTGATTCTCAAGATACTTAGCAGTTTGAACTCTGAAACAATTAGTACCTTTTTATGTTTAAGTATCAATTTAATTATGTGAAACCTTTTGTGTTTTTTAGAAATGATTCCATAGTGATAAGCTTGTTTCAATTATACGAATAAATGTATTTTTAGTCAATTATTACGCCAAATTCTATAGTTTGCTTATCTTTCTGTTACACAACGCTAGTACATAATAATAATCAGACTCGGGCATGAACTTGCCGATTTTGTAGGTAAGTATACAACTCTACGTAGCCGTACGTACAGAATCAGTAAGAGCCTATTGATTCAACATTGTTGTAATTTTATAGGCACGACCGCGCACGGGGTTATGTAGTAAACTACACAATCGGCAAGGTTACGCCCTAGCTTGATAGTAATAATGAAACAACTCGTAATCCTTTTTTATTGTTTTCTACACATTCTTGAAAATTCGCACACATAAATCAGTATGGTAGGACGACTTTTTCCAACTATTTCAGTCAAACAATGATTCTACTTTCCGAAATATTGTTATCTTTATTTCTCTCATAAACTGTTTTGTAAATATTCCTCGTTATATATGCTTTTGAATAAATCAAGGACATGCTATTTAAAAAGGTTATTAATAAATGAATTCTCGCGTGGTTTTTAATAACAACTTTTTTTTATTACCACAATCTAACCTAAAAATATTCCAAGACTTTTATGGCGGTATTAACAACGGCATTACTTTTTTTTCTGTGTACGTAAATCACTTAATTTACCATAAAATGGTCTTAATTATCTCGACGTTGGATAAATGCGTGCACTTGTCTCCTCACAACCATTAATGGTATTTTTTAAAAGGACATGAGTTAAACGCGACATGGGTTTAATTAATTGAGCTATTATTTTCAGTTTAATTGTATACATACTTATAAAGAGTAACTATTTGCAAAATGTATTTATATATTTTTAAACAGAATGAAATTTCCAATTAGAAATGGTTTTAATAGGAATCTTCTACAATAAGTCAGCACAGGACGACCTTTATGTTTTATTGTCGCTAATAAATGAGTCATGGAATCATTAAATTAATATTAAAAATGTTAATAATTTCGCAATTTTTATAAAAGTCAATGAAGTCGTAAATGGGTTGTTTCATGATCTAGGTTGCATTGATCTGCCTTTACCATCTAAGGACATATGTTAATTAGCAACAATTGAGTGGAACTTCAAGAAAAATCTATAGTTAGTCTATAGAAATTTCTAGAATTGTCCTTAAAGAAGTAAATAAAGCAAAGGATAGATAGACCATGCCTCGAATGTAAATGTTATCAATAAACAATTAAATAGGGAGAAACTGGAAGCCACAAGTGACATCATCGCTGATGCGACAGCAACTTGCGGTTAAACGCCTCCGACCAGTGGTTATCCGCTATTACAACGTAATCTTGTTACGGCCGTCGAGTTCCGGTAAACACAGAGCGCGGTCCGGTTAAGCAGAGCGGTCCACTACGGAAGCCGCCATCCTCCTCATCCCCCTATTTCCTGAGCGACTACTACATTCCGTATCTTAACCCTTCTGAGAGAGAGACTCGGGGTAGTTGTTCCTTCAGTTATTCCAGCAAACTTTCTACTTGTTATCTAATTAGTAGCTCTTGTTCCACAGTACGATGTCTTTATAACTACTGGATTCAATTGGAATTCCGATAAGCTCGAGGAATTTCACTATCTCGAGCCATTTACTGGGAGAATTTCGGCAAAGTGTTGTCCTGCTATCTTAAACCCTAGTTGTTTCGGTATGAATTGTAGACATTGGATTTATCTAAATTGTTTGCAGCCTGCTTACGAATGATATCGCCCACTACTTTACTGATAATACACTGCGGTTTAATTGTACTTTAGCGTCATGTTTTCGCTATATATTACCTATTGCGGCTAAACGTTGTTATCTGAATTTTCCTCCCTATTCTGTTATTACCCTCTAGTTTAACTTGTGCTAGTAGACGTTAATTTTGATACAAGGAGGAGATTTTCTTTTTTATTCATACTCTAGTATGCTCTGTTGTTTGGCAAAAGTCGTAGACCGAAAGTTTCTATAAGTACCATTGGTCATAATAGAACATTCTGCAGCGAGCCTTCAATTTTTCTTCAAATCTACTGACAAATGAAATTCTTTATAAAGTCACTAAAAGGGCTGAAAATATAAGTATGTTGAAACCAATGCAATTTGCCAACACCGGAGTTATGTTTCCTTGTATCTCACCTGATTTTAATACCATAGGTACATGTCACAGAACTACGTGTATTGGTAGTGCATTGTAATTCCATTTATTATACATTAATAAAGTCAGTTATCAGTTAGTGCTGTGCTAACCATTGTGTTCGTAATGATGAATTACAGCAACAAGAATGCAGTGATGTCTATAAAAACACTGTAATTCAATCGATTTGGTCGTTATTATATAACGCTTATAATGTGATCGAAGAATACTCTACTACAGCCAACTATCACACACTGTTGTGCTGAATGAACACAGTAGTGTTCATACTGATGAATTAGTGTAAAGAAAAAGACAGTAATATCAGTAAAAGCACTGTAATTTCCAACAATTTTCTTAGAATATTAATATTAATATGCTATGATAAATATTCTATTTATACTAGTGAATTACAGTGATAAGAATGCAGTACTAATATGTAAAAGCAGTGTAATTCCAGCAATTCCATTATAATTTTAATATTTATAATTTAATTTTTGTGTTATCCTACTGAAGCCACTTACTAATGCAGTATACATTAATATAAATAAAAGCACTGTAATTGCAATGATTTCATTGCAAATTTTAATATTTGTTAATATTAAAATTATTTTAGTATACTCCACTAAAACCACTTACTAATCAGTGATGTGTTAAATATAGCGCACATATTGGTAAATAACAGTGACAAGAATTTAGTAACGTCTGCAAAAACGTTGTAATTCTATCGATATTATGGTATTTTTAATATTTTTAATGCAATTGCAGTACTACTCTACTAAAGTCCAAATAGCTGCGATTAAAAGAATACCCCGATTCCTACAGATTAATTTGCAGTGCCAAAAATATAATCTTGCCGTAAAAGCACTGTAATTCCATGGAATTTCTTTTAATATTTTTTTATGCAGTAATATTATTATGCAATGCTGTGCTGAATATTACGTTAATTCTAGCGAATTACAGCGACTTATTACTTAAAACTGATGTAAAAGTACTTAAGTCTGTAAAATGTAATTCCACGAATTTCATTGTGATTTTAATAGTTGTAATAATACCGCAGTAATATCTTACTTATTTACAGAGTATTTTACTGATGAATATTGTATTCATATTGCTGAGTTACAATAATAATATTAATGAAAATACAGCAACGTCATAAAGGCACTGTAATTTCGACAATTTAATTGTTATTTATTGCTAGTCAATAATGCCATGACAATAGCGAAATAACAAAAAATAATAAGTACTATCGCAATAACAGATAGATACTGTAATTCCATAAACTTTAATATAGTACTAGTAGAAATACCACTGTAATTTTATTAAGTCTGCTAACAGTGTACAACTAGCACGGTAATAGCAGCAGTACCTTCCTAACTGCGTTAATTTTGTACTATCGCTTTAAGTACTATCGTAATAACAAATAGCACTATAATTCTATTAATTTTGTTGACATGATACAAGTATTACCGTAATAGCAAAATGCAGCTGTAATTCTTATAACTCTGTTAACATGTACTAGTACCACTGTTACATTAGAAGCACTATCGTAATTGTGTTAATATTACTGACACTGCCAAGTGCCATTGCAATAACAGAAATAGTACTGTACTACCATTGACTTTATCAACACTGTACAAGTGCCACGGTAATAGCAGAAATACCATTGTAATCGTGTTAGCACTGACGGTAATCTACAAGTACTATCGTAATAACAGATATAGTACTGCAATTTTATTAACTTTCTTAACATTGTGTACAGTTATTACTGTATAATAGAAATACTATTATAATTTCATTAAATATGTTGACGCTGTACAACTAACAGATAACAACAGAAGTACAACCATAACTGTGTTAATTAGTTATACATATTATACAAGTACATATATTACCGTGATAGAAAAAATACAGTTGTAAGTCTATTAATTCTGTTGACCCTGAAGAAGTACCTTCGTAACAGCAAAAATACTACATTACTTGTGTTATCATTGTTGACGCTGTATAAGTACCATTGAAATAACAGATCTAGTACTGCAATTTCATTAACTAAAACGCGTAACAACAAAAATGGCACTGTAATTACATTAATTATGCCGACACTGTACAAGTTCCATGGTAAAAGGGCTAACTTCGTTAACCTTATACAAATACTTAAAAGAACACTGTAATTCAATTAATTCTTGTTTACCTTGTACACGTGATGCCCTAATTGCGGATATAGCACTGTAAATTCACTAATTATTATTTTATTCTACAGTGCCATCATAGCAGTTATATCACTGTAATTCCACCCTTTGTAGTTAATTGCTGATCTGATTATACTGTAGTGCTAGATTAGTGGCAAAAATACTACTGTAATTTCACTTTAACTCTGTTGGCACGGTACAAATGCTACCATATGAATCGTAATTCTAGTTTTTACGAACATTTCACTAATATTAGAAATGCAGTTGATTATACCAAAGTTGATTATGTCTATAGTTCCAGTATTCAACACTAATTCTATTGTGAATCTGCGAAAGTCAAAATAGAAGCTTAGTCTCACGAGTAGTAGATTGACACGAGTGTGAAGTATGTGTCGCAAGTTTCGTGTCATTCAACTACGAGTGTAATATGATGGCCAAAATTACCAAAACATTGGGACCAAGAGTGGTATTCATTCGTATGACAATTTAACAAATTATTGATGGTTATCGCTGTAATCGCGACTATTAGTGGTGGTTATCGGCGTAATAGGCACGCTATTGGTTTGTTTGGTTAAAATTGTGACATTTGATTGGTTGATAAATAATGTGTTAAATATCTAAATTAAAATGTGCACTTTTTATTTAAACGTTCAATTTTTCGCAACTACAACGAATAATTTCGTTTTAAGAAGAGTATTGGCTCAAATAAATTAAAATTTCAAATCGATATCTTACCAATTCATTTAAAGGCAGCACTCACTTTATTTAATCTCATTCTCTTAATTATTTTTAAAACTTCTCTTTAAAATGCAATTAACTAATTTCCTTTTTTAAAAAACGTCAAAGCTATAATGACAATAAAGATTTTCAATTTTCCTCCATGTCTTAGCACTGAAGAGGGAGCTTCTTGCTTGCTACTCCTGGTATTTTTTTCCATGCAAACAATGCAAATAATTATTTGCATTAATTCTCACGTTAATTCTAATAGTTGTCTACGAGTTACATTCAGAAATCCTCTTCAATGCATTATATAATCAACAAAACATTTAATTACGTTTTGTACGTTGCAATAAGATTAGTTTTTGTACCAGTTTACGAGGAATTAATTACAGCCTTAATTGATTTCCTCGTAGCTTAAGTTTAATCAGACTTCAGGGGTTGTTTTATAAGAGTTCGTTTTAGTTTAACTTAAAATACTTTAAACGAATAGCAAATACGTCCAGAATTTTTAAGGCCCCAGCTTGATTACCCTTGCTGAAGGTAAATTAGATTTTTTTAAATATATATTATCTGTATCATAACAGCATTACCACAACAGCAAGCTCTTAAGTAATTTCTGCTTTTGTTTTTTAAAATAACTACTCATTTTTCATTTAAGTAGAAGCCCTAAAAATTATACATTATTTCAGTGTAATCGCTATAGCTTCGCATTTACATTTAGATTTTTTTTTTAATCAAGGAAATTGCTTTAATAGTATTTAAAAAGCATTAAATGTATTGATTTTTTAATGGAGTTTTAAAAACTCACTTACGGTCCAGATGATTGTTATTAAACATTAATATTACACATTGAGCATGACGGGAGGGAAGAATTATTTTTTGTGCGAATAACCCCTCCGTCCTTTTAAATAGCGTGCTGTTAATTGAATAGAACAGAATGGGGATGTATAATAAAGCTTAATTATTTGAGTGATAGAAACATTAGTTGTATTCGGAAAAACTCGTCATAAGTCGGCTGGTAAACGCATGAACCTATGAAATCGATACTTAGGTAAAAACACTGCCCGCTGAAAACATAAGCCATCAGCCATGTTTCTTCAAAAAAGAGACTTCCACTCACACCTAAATCAATCAGATAAAGTAAATGTTAAAGATTCATCTATCTCAAGACTCAGCTAAATTAAGTCGCCATCTTGATGTAGTCTCGAAGACTAAAATCAGTATAGTCTTGGTATACCGGGTGACACAAGGGATAGGGTCTTGCTTATATCTTTGTTTATATTTAAATGGACTTTGACGAAATCTGGTAAGGACTTCTTCCAAATTTTTGCGTATTTGGATTTTACGGATCAAAATGAGTGTTACCACGTTGCCAATTTTAAATTCTGGATTACAATTTGATCAGTCCTACTCTTGATTCTTTTTTATTTAATTTATTGATAATGGTTAAAACCCGAGCTATATCAAAGCACGGTGCTTAGTGCTCAAAGCATGTTTGTGGTAGGGAGTAGAGTGCTTGCGAGTATTAAAATCGGTGCTTGGAACCGGTTGCAGAAAGTGTAGTTAACCACGTTGTTAAATTGATCACGCTGTTAAGCAACCCGATTACATAAAACTTAACAACGGATTTAACAGAACCAATGACACTACAATACCTGCGTTGAATTAAACACAGTACGCATGTGTTGACAACGTGTCTAAATAGTCATCTACTTAACAATCCTTTATGCAACCGACCCTTAGTGTTTCAAGCACTTCATGAATAGGTTTAATGCTTGGTAATTACGAAAACTGCGCGAAAGTTATGAGTTATGTGTTAACCGCAAACTAGAGTCAACTAGAACTGGCGACGTTCTTTTAACGTGGTGCACCCAAATACCTAATCACCATGGTTCCCCTTTCGGGAACACGAATTGGGATACGCCCAATTAGCGCGCATAAGCTTTCAAATCGACAAAAACAGTGCTACCAGTAACCCACTGGTGGGGGCGAGGTATACCTATCCAAACCTCTACTAGCTCTCCAGGTTAGTACCTGAGCAGATACGCGCTCACCCATCGGAATTTCCTCCTAGGAGTCAGTAGCTCGTCCAGCATAGGACTATTCCCCAACTCGAACAGTTGGAGACCACTGCCCGATCGAATCCAATCTCAATTGTGGCGGAACTTGGTTTTGCCACCTCGATCTACCAAATTATAGGCTTGGTGAGCCCTCGACAGAGCTTCGTTCGTCCTCCTTTAGACTGAGTCAAACAGCGGGTTCCTTACGGTGGCCATAAGTGACCTTGTCCAAGGCGAGAATCAAATCCACCCATACCGGTCTTCATGTTACCAGGGCTCCCCCTGCTCGGTGATGAGTAACCGTCGAGAATTCGTTAACCGTACTTTCTCTACCATACATTTGATCCGACTGATCAGCCGTTGCCCTGTCATGTTTCCATGCCCCACATCCAGGTTCCAGGGATTGGGTAGAAAACAGCCAGTTTTATGGGTGAACGCGGACCGGTCTGCACCGTTTACCCAAAGTGCTCGAGAGTATTCGCGAACACTAGAAATCCTCGCGAATACTGGAAATACTCACATGCATTGTTGAAATGCTTGTGAGTATTTAAAAATCTTCACCTGTGAAGACAGCTAATAGGGCATGCATTACTACAAACTTACTCTATTTTTCTTATACTTAGTGGACTAGCTTATTCGTGATTTTCTGCATTGCCTAGACGATTCGGATTTTTAATTTTTTTTAAATAATAATTAAAGTGTTATATGTCGAAAATGGCCACAATTTAAAAATAATTTGAAATATACAGTGTGTCTAAAAAAGTTGTTACAATCAAAGCTATGTTTTCATTTCATGTGCATTTTAAATTGTCCTTAACGAGTTGATCGGTTAAAATGAACAATTGACATTTTTCAGATGTCTTTGGAATTATTAGTGCTTAACATTTCGGATCCTTCTGGGTTTTCTAAAATGAAAAAGATTTAAAAACCTAATTATAGCAACTTGGTTATACTAAAATTGACCCGTAATATCTAAATATGTAAAATTGTACAGGGTGTTCCATTCAAAAATAACGAAATTGGAAATCAGCCATCTTGGATTTCTATGTTAAAAAATCGAAATCTATGTTTAATATATCCTTGTCTTTCATTAAAATTGATTTATAAACAAAGAAGATATAGCTTGGTCCTGTAGTCACCCTGTATACTATTTTGTAGTCGCGGTCTACCTCCTACATCTTGGCATATTCAATTTTGCCCACAAAACTGGAACGAATATACTCTTGGTATGTTGTGTTTTGTAGTCTAAAATGAATATAGTCTTGGTATATTCTACATACCTATCGAAATTTTGGTAATGCTTATGAATTTCTCGGTATAAGTGTTGGGATATTCAATATTAGTCTTGTTCTCTTCGTCAATATCATGTTGGTGTATTCAGTTTTGCTCGTTTTTATCCGTGGCGGCTTATCACGCGATTTTCATCTTGGCGCTAGGATTTTCATTCTGGGAGGGTGGGGGTGGGGTAAAGCATTATGTATACATCGTAGTGTCAAACAAACTAATTTCTAGGATTTCGCGAGCGATTTTCAATAAGATATAATAAGCGGAAAAAAGTATAGTGATAATATGTCTTTATTTTTCCAACAATTAAATGATATTTAAAGAACCCCGTCAACCCAGTATGGGCGAATAGAACCGCGGCGGCATATTAGGAAAATCCCGGTGGATCGGCATAACAAGGGTGGCTTTTAATATATTTTTAAAAGCTTGAAATGCCTTGACAATATATACAATGTGAGAAATCAGGTGAGATAAACGATCCCCAAAATCCCTAAGTCTGAGGTAAGAGCTGTTTTACTCAATACAGGAATAAATAGTGTGGTCGATATTGGGTGGAGCAAAATTTTGTATTTGGTTATTTATGACATTATTTAGAAAAATGATTACCAGGGTACAATGACTCAAAGTTTCTTTTTTTAAATGGGCCACCTTGTATATTCTTACATTTTTCAGTTTCTCATAACATTTTAGGCTATCTTTATGCAGGACTCCATAGAACTAAATTCATCAGCTTTCAAGATATTGTCAGATTTCTATTTTTTATGAGCTCTATTCAATTGTGTTGTTACTAATTTGAGTTAACTCGAATTTTCAAATGAGTCAAATACAATTTTCTTATACCACTGAATAGAAATTTAAAAGGTAAAATAGGGGCATGTTACTGCAACTTCTGCTGTTTTCCCAAAAAATCGGTTTTTAACTGTCATTATCTTGAAAGGTAATGATTTTAGGTATAAGAAATCCTGCATAAAGTTAACATAAGATGTCGTGGAAAACTCAAAAGTGTAAAAATATACAGGGTGTCCCATTTAAAAAAAATAACTTTGATGTGCCAATACTTTCAGGAACAGCCTGTATTATGACTGTTTAAATTGATATTTATTTTGACTTGACTGATAATAAGTTTAAACAAATCCATTCACAAGAATAATATACTTAATTAGTTCTTCTACCAACAAGGTCTGCTTAAGATAAAATTTTCCAGGCCACTGTCTATTATCTATCCGCCCCTGATCGCAGTAATTTTATAAGACAAATAAATATAATCTATGTAATTAAATGTAATGTGAAACATCCCTGGTTTTCCTTTTTTTCGTGAATTTAAGGATGAATGGCCTCTAAACATCAAATCAAAAGCCTTTTCCATAAAGCGTTCATTTTTCAAACATAAATTTATAACATTGAGAAAAGTATAAGGATATAACAGAATCGATTGTTGTGCCTACTGACTACCGTGTCGTGCAGTCACGCTTCTCCACAATACTGCGGACTCGGTCCTGGTCTTGGATTTTGGAATTTTACTTCTTTTCTGCATACCAACAGGGCCGAAACGTCGAGTTCTTCTGTTACTCTCAATAGTCTCAATACGACATGGCTCAATCTCGGAAGTCGTTTTTTGTCCATTGACTAATGTCGTGAAAGTCTTTGTATATATCTATTAACAGTAGTTTTACTTGAATACATTTTCATATTAAGACTCAATGTATTCCAAACGTACATTGTGATTGCAGTTTTTAAATCTGGTCTTGGAAACTAATGGAGGGCAGTCATCGTATGTATATCTCTGATAATTTTGGCATTAAACTTGGCTACACATTAAGCTTTTCTTACTTGTCTCGGTAAAGTAATATGAATTGTACTTTGCTTTTCATTTTAATAAGTACAAAACATACGATAGTTGGTACATATTTTTACATTCGTTTAATGTTGTTGCAAGCGGTTGTGCAAATTGTACAGGTACTAGAAAAAAAATTCCTTTTAGGTAAATTTAATTTCCGTTGTAAATGATATATATTTATTTGTATTGGATAATGCAGACTGAACATAAACACTGCTTTCGATTATTATTAGAAATAGACATGCAATGTCTCCCTCTCTCTAGCTATATAATCACATTTTTCCAGTTGATTGGTTTATTTTATGGTTATTAATTAATTATTCTTAAGTTTCATTATTCCGCAAAATCTGTACTTTTCTACGTCACTATTATCATTAAAATATTAAATATATTATGAGATTTATTATATATTTCACACTAGCACCGTTGATTTCACTGATACGAGTTGATTAGACCTCCCTTGTTGTTGGCTGTGTGTTGTATATGTGTGTGTATATTCTGTTTTGCATGCCGGTTGTGTTCTGAACCAATAAACAATTCATACTACGTGTATCTAATTAGTGTGGAAGTACCTATGGGTTGATGTCTTATTCCGTGCGTGACGCGCGTTTGTTGCGTGTCCAGGAACCCGCGTGTGTGGTATGGTTATGAATGTGGTGTGTAGTACACAGCAAAATTACTACTGGTAATCCCGTCGGGATTCCACAAGTTGTAAAGTAATTTGTTGTAAACTATCGTAAATGTTTACTATTATCATTCCATTTCCCTTTTGCGCGTACATAAAAGGCCGTGGTATATGTGTATTTATTCATAGCGTCCGGCGGCGGCGGACATAGTGGTGGGACTTGTTAATTTTATTTTACAATTGAGAATAATTTTTCTTTCTTTTGTTAATTTATTAATTAAGTTCGTTTAGTGTAATTAAATTTGCATTCTTTATGCTCTAGATAGTTACGTGGAGAGAGAGAAAGAGAAACTTGTTACCCAAGAGGAAAGTACGCATAAAAGTTCTGTTTTTAGTATGACGTGCTTTTAGTTTACATCAACTTACATAATAAAAAGGGCTCGTTATACCTGAAGTGTTAGTATGTTTATTGAATAGTTCATATAAATTATTTATGTGACAAATCAGCATATGTGGCGTTCCACAAGGTTCTACTCTCAGCCCTATATGTGTTTTATTGTACATAATAGCTGATACGCTCAGAAATACAATTAAGTAAACTTTAAGTAACTTGTTAAACAAACTAACTTTTATGCTTGTTAGGGTTGTTAAAGAACCTCTCCGCATATTCATTCGCTTTTTATATGGCATGCAAAACCTTACATGTATCAAGTAGGTAGCGTGCAAAAGGGTTCTACTCGATAACCTGGAGCCAATGCAAGAAATCACATCTGAATCGGAAAATAAATTAAAAGAGTTTGGGAATTTTTGCCACGAGGATGCTTTTTGGATACATTTAATAAATTATTATAAATGTACTTAAGCCAATTCTGGAATGGTCAATAAACACAGAAATTGGAAATAAATCGCGATCTAGTGATGATAGTAGCGAGGCCGTCATTTTCTGTAAGAAAATTGTTTTTTTTAATTGTTGTAGGACATTATCAATGGCAGTGTTTGTAATACAATTTTTAATTTGATGCATCAATTTATCCTACTCTTGTGGTAAAAAACCGCATCCAAATCGGTCAACAAATAAAAAATTGTTGACTTAGTGGTGGGGATAGAGTTACCTGTTTCTGGCGCGGTTATCATCGAATCTCTGAATTATTTTGTTTACGCTAACTGATAATTATTTTCCTTATCACTATAGAAATCCTCTTAGTTTTGTTTTAACAATTTCTTTTAAATACGAAGAATAATTTGTGACCTAGCAAACCATAATATTGTTCCTCCTTGTCGCTGCATTGCTCTTTATATGCTTGTTATTTAAGGACTAATGTGGACGCTTTTTTTCTGTTGAATTCGATTTGTCATTCTCTACCATTTTACCTCTCTAGAAACCTCGTTGACTTAACTTTTTCACACCTAATATATTTTCTATGCCCATATTAATCAATACATAAAAAAATCTATGACCGAATAAACTTATGTCAGTTATTTTCTGAGATATGATTGTTTTCTATTCGAGCTCTTATTAACTCTTGCACTAAAACTCTGTTCGTGTTGATGAGTGCAAGCTAGCAAGTGAGCAGTACTTCATAAATTGTGTTCAGTTACTCAGAATTTTAGTTACAATCTTACATCGTTTTACAGTTTGGCTCTCGGGAACCAGTTCAAAGTGCAAAACTCCTTCGGAAATCCACCAAACGCACACCATTACCATATGTCTCAAACGGTTTAAAAATCACTGGAAGCGCTTTTTTCTCCTTGTGCACCCACATATCTCTTTTGTCTGGATTATGTAAAAAACCCCGCTTTTCATCCTTCTCCAGGAGCGATCATCTCTGGTATTTTAAAGCAGCTCTCCGCAAATCTCAATCCTGCGTTGAGCCTGTACATTTGTCATGTCATGGGAATCCATTCGTGATTGTTTATTAACTAAACCCATTTTTCTCAAGTGCCACCAATTATGGATTTTGAAGGATCTCAAATCTTGCTGATAATTCCCAAACACTCGATTGGGAATTAACTGTCTCAGGGTCCCTGACAAAACTTTTTAAACCAAATTGCTGCTGTATTTCTGTGGTCAATAGCGTCTTCTTCAATTTCGTTAATTTGCTCAACTACAGCTTTTGTACGTTGGCCTTTCTCCAAGATCTTTAATTGTTTTTCTTTCTTCTGACATGGTTATAACTGTGTAATTGTAGGAACAAGTAAATTCATCACAAATAAGAGGAAAAACGATCAACAGAGACTTTTTCTTTTCATTTTTACCGTAGGTGACTAGATTAATGTGAAAATGTGAACAGAGAAGGGTCCAAAAACTGCCGATCTTGATGCACTTGAACTTATTTAATCTAGCAGTGTAACAGAATCCTGCATTCCTTAACAAACGAGGGGGTGTTAACATAACATACATTTTGTTTCCTTTAGATTGCCAATCCTAGGTATTGGTTTGCTGCAACATTCTCTCCTTTCATCTTATCCGGTCTTGGGTTAGTCTCTTCATTTCTGTAGAGCTCTTACAACTTGTGCCGTTGATGATTTGCGATGTATACTGTAGTCTCGATTGTCCGGGACATTCTTCCCTCTTATTGATCTTTCGATGATTGTTTTCGTCAGACCTTAGTGTCTCATTGCATGCCCTACCAAGGTGCCTGTTCTTTGCATAATGGTCTTCTATACTCTTATCTTGAATTCTTTACTAGTCTATTTCCTTATTGGTAATTCAATCTACCAGCTTATTTCAATATTCTTCTGTAGTACCACATTTCAAATACCGCCAATTTCCTCTTTTGTCTCTTAGTGATGGTCCATGTTTCCCATCCGTATAGCGCTACACTCCATACATATGTATGTATATCTGTTGCAGCTGTTTCCTTTTCTTCAGAAATATTCTATTTGATGTGAGTATGTTTTCTTGTTAAGGAACATTAGTTTTGCTTGCTGTATTCTTCTCGTAATCTCTTTGCTGCGTCTCCCATCCTTCGTAATGGTACTTCCTAAGTAACAGAATTCTTTGACATTTTCTAAATCTGATTAGTTTTATCGCCGATTATTACTTTAGTCTTTGTTCTATTTATTGTCCTGTTATATTTTTCCAGTGCCTCATTAGCGCTGTGTCTCATTCCTGTTCATTCTGTTTCAATACAGCAATGCCGTCAGCATATCTTCGCATGTCGATATGCTCTCCCTGTACTTATATTCCTTTGTTGATTCTGCTCCTGAGTTGGCTCAATTAAGCTCGCGAATAGTGTACACGTGTACAGGTGTGTACATTGATACAAAATTATACATAATATGAATGTAGAACATACGCATTTATTGTGTTCGCGTTAACCAAAAGAGTTTTGAATCTGATAACTGACTGATTTCTAAAGAAATTTTGATAAAACAATTGATAAAAGGAACACCGTACACCTAGATTGACCAATTGACCGGGAATTGTATAAGTTAAAATGCGAGGGAAATCCATTTCTCGTAAGAGCAACAGAGATGGAAGGTGCAATTGTTGATAGGTGTACTTTGTTCATAGCGTGAGGGCCTGAAATTTTAAATCTAGAAAACTATGTGAGTTTTTTTATAATTAATTCTCAGAATTTAATATTTCTTTCATTTCTGTCACTCTTTCGAGGAATATATTTGTATCGCTTTTCAACTTAACAATTCTCGTTTTCTCCAAAAAAATTGGCTAACCTGTATATACATTAAAAAGTAGCGATGACTGACACACAACCTTTTAATCATTTGCTGACTTTTGCTTCTAACATAGCTGTGTGTCCCGTCATTGTATTACTGTTTGTTGCCTTTCACATAGAGCATTTATTATTCAACTGTTGTTATCTGATCTCTACATTCTGTGTTTATTCTTCAACATCTCCAGGCAGTTTTTCAATGTACGTTCTCCATCTATTGCCTATATCCTCCTGCTCCATTAGGATTTTGCCATCTTCATTTTTTATTTTACTGAGTTTCTTCTTTGTTTCATCAAATAATTAATCAACTGTTTTGTATGTTAATCCTATTTTTTTTCTTTTGTAGTATTATTCTTCTACTCTTCACATTTTTGTTGGATGTAACCTTCCTTTGCTTTTCTACATTCATTTTCGGTTTATTCTGTTTCTCAATTCTTTTATCGCTGTTGTCCTGTCTTTATATTTTCACAGGTCTTCTTCTTTCTTTTATTAATTTAACAATAGATCTCATCTGTTGTTCAGACATTTATTTCTCTTCGCCATTACATCCTTTGCGAGTACTTCATCTGCTACTGCCCAAACGTTCTCCTGCCTAACTGTCCAGTCAGCTTTTACGTTCTAATCTTCTGCATTTCTCTAGTCGTAACTTAGTTTTATCTGTTCTGTTAGTTGCATACTTGTCGTTACTTCTTAACTAATTGAGTAATTACTATACTAATCTTGATCCGTAGAATCCAAATATGCAAAAATATACAGAGTGTTTCATTTAAAAACCGAAATTTACGTCTAAGGGGCCGTCCTTAAATTACGTAACACTTGAAGGGAAAGGGGGGTCTTTGATAGCGTTACACAGTGTTACAAGGGGTAGGGCGATATTACACTTATGTATTCAATATTAGATATTCAAGAAAAAATTGAATTTTTAAATTGTAAATTGCAATAGTATGAATATTATTTTAACAAATTAAGTTTAAGGGCTTTATGTTAGAACTTTAGTCAATCGACATTGAAGACATTAACCTAGATAAAAAAAGACTTGAGTGCAGATCAAGAATATTTATTTTTAATTTGCGAAGCAATAAAAAATGGTAGCTGCTCTGCAATTCGTACTGCCAAAACCCAGGAAAAATGAGTCACTCAAGATAGCTGACTACTGCAGGATCTTACTATTTTGAGATCTTTCATCATGTATTTAGTTTATGCACCCTGATTGGCAGAAAATCTCAATACTGGTAGAAAAACGACCACAAAGAACTTGCTCTAAGAATCCCGAAAGAAAGGCAAAATAGACTATATAGGGAAACATCAGGCTAATCAGAGTACCAAAAGGAAATCTTAGTTGACTCGTCTCAGTCTGTAGTAGAACCTTCACTCACTACGCAGACTCTAGATGAAGACCCTCTTCTATTGATAAATGAACAAGAAGCATCGGCAGTGAAAAACCTTTCATGCGACACTTAAATAATTGAAAGGGCTGTGGAAGTATTAGCAGATACTTCTTCAACAGCCTCGCTACATAAAGGCAAAACTTGAGGCAAAACAAAGCTTAGTACTTCAAAAGCAAAAGGAAAAATTAGGCAATTTTTTGGGAACTCAAAGGGCGGTCATTGTCCTCTGGAGTTTAATATTTAATCATAATTATATCATTTTAAATGTAACACAAAACTAAAGTTGACATACAAGTACATGGAATATCAAACTAGGCGAAGAGATGCACAAAATAAATGACTTGAAGGGTATGCCAGTACCAAATTAGAATTATTATAGATTTGGCTAAATATTAAAGTATATTGTCGGGTTTCTTTTAAACAATAAAAGACCACAAAGAATATTCTTTTCACTAAACCCCACTACAAAATTGAAAATTTCTTTGCCTCCTTTCACCTACACCCTAGATGCACGGCTAGATATCAACCAAAATCGCCCATGCTTTTTGTTGAGTATATGGTATGTCCAAGACAACTTTTGCGCATTCCCCTTATTTAAGTTTCTCAAAAAGATTTTTTGGACCATTTTTGGCCCATGTAATGTACTTGTATTATTATTTATTAAAGCGTCTTTTGTCTTGGTTTCTAATTTCACTATTATGGTTCGATCAATTTTGAGTATATATCCTTAACTTTTCGTCTTATGTCTTCTTGTTTTATATTTTCTAGCTTTTCACATTTTAAGTTCTCACATTCCATGTTCCTACTCTCCTAACTTTGACCTTTGGTGTTTTCCAGTTGCCAAAAAATATCCTTTTACGCGGTGGGCTCCCATTGTCATTCCGCGTGATGTTCAGATTGTCCCATAGGCTGTCAAATGGCCTATGTGTGTATGTGAAGACGTTTCTTTCTTCTAGTTTTTATGCGTGTTATGGTTATAAATATGTTCGTCAATGGTCGGTCGCCAAAGCCACGTTAGTGAAAACAGAGTGGAACGTGGGAAGGTGAGTGGTGAGATTGGTTTTTGAGTGGCAGAGGCTTACACCTAACATGTTGGTAAAGGTACTGGGAATCGATATTTTGGCGACTACTTAGATGATTTTTCTGATCTATATTTTAAAATTAATGCACCTATCATAAATTTAATTAAGCTTTTATAAACCTTCAATTTTAACCCATATGTTTCAAAACGATAATACCAATGTGTAATTACACTATCTCTATCATGTATCTCTACTTGTAGAATTTACGTGTTGCAATTTGTTTTAATTTGAAAATTTTCGAATGATTACATTTAGATTTGCAGGATTGCGTTTAGCAAATGATCTACTGCTAACTGAGTCCTTTACGTTTAATTTCATGGTTTACGAACCATGCTGCAATCACTTGTAGCAGCAAAAACAGCATGAACTTGCTGCTCTAAGTGATGGAAAAATTACAGTCATCATCGTTGCAAATTGCCTTTGTAAATGCCGTTAATTTTTTACTGCAGTCCTCTATTGTTCTTGCTCAATTTTCTTGTTGGAGTTGTTTATTGCCAGAATTGTTATCCTGTTAGAGAGGAGAAAGAATCATCATTAGCATAACTGTTGATGAGCTAAAATCTGCATATACAAAATGTACACCGGAAAACTATATAAAAAAATTAATCATTTCCTGAGAAAAATTCTTCCCTCTTTAAAGCAGAGCGCGTCTTTATTTTTTTTTCTAAAGAGAGAAAGTGGAAGAAGCTCTGAAAGAACTACTTTTAGCGCATTTACATAAAATTTATTCAAATACAAGACGATACAAATGTAATTTTCAATCCTTACCGCATCTTTGATGTTACACTGCAGCTTTGTGGGGGAATTTTTGGTTTCCACTTTTAAGTTCCCGGTTGAAGAGTGAAACGGTGCGCCGCGACGGCTGCAGGAATGCGAATTGGGTGTTTTCAGGTGTTACTTCTATGACCATCCGCGCTTCAAACGAGCGAATAAGTGAGGAACAACTTCTGATAATATTAGCATATTTTCTGCATTCGGACACAGATGCTACCTTTCGGTAGTATACTACTATACCAACCTCTCGGTATAAAACAGGCCCGCTTCTGCCAGCCAGCAGCGTTCCATAAATGAAACCTCTCGAATTAAATGCTAATCAATAAGTTGTTAACTAATTAAAGTGGGACTTTTTTAATTTAATTTTTTACTGCTCTCTCTTTTTTGCTACACAAGTAATAAATGTGAAAATTTAAATTTAAATTAGGGAAATTTGATTAAAGAAATTCGGTTCATAATTAAAATAAAAAATTTTAGCTTTAATGCTGTGTTTCACAATTTAAAATAATCTGTTAGAGGAATATTTGAATAGGTTGGTTGTGCGCGGAAAATACAATTCTTTACATTATGCAAGTTTTATATTCCGAAACCCGAGATATCTACTACAATACTCCGGAACAGTGGTAATTTACAAATTCAAGATTGTTCCAGATTCATTTCGCATTTATAATTGCATCTCTTATTTAGATTTCACTTATTGCAGCCTTTTTATGCTTTCCCTGCATTATTTAATTTTTTTCTTTTCTTATTAGACTTACTATTATAGTAGTGAGTGAGTGGCCTATAGAACTAATAGAGGAGAAAAAATACAATACCCACCGGGCTGAAGAATATCACATCTTGTCCTTTTTCTCAGGCAAACTAACGTTTGCCTAAATACCCAGCTCGTTACATTTTTACTTAGCCCCACTTCCAAGAGAGCCGCTTAGCAACCCACTGGGGTAGAATCCCCTAAGCCCTCTGAAGTACCACAATTCACAAATTGCTTTCCGATATTAGTCTACCCTTCTCGGTCTGCCAGTTAACATTGTGATGATCGGAATGTTTGGAAAATAAAACATCGGTGATTACATCTAATCAGATGCTACCGTCAATCTGTTCCTCTTTTCAAACAAGTGTTTGGTTTTTGTTCAAGTGGACTTTAGGTATTTGGTTTGTGTGTGTATGCGCTCTTCAAGTTCATTTTTGTGATTTTTATCTAGGCGCACACAGCGGCGATGATGTGGTCTTGAAATGAGTGTAGCGTAAAAAAAGCAAACAAATATTTAAAAGGACTAAGAATAGTGCAATAAACTGGCGAAGAGGATGTTTGTGTTTAGATATTATTTAGGTTAATGAGGTTTAATTGTTTTTTGAAGGAAAGTGAAAGTGCGGTGGATCACTTTTTGGGATAATAACGAATCGGATATAACTAAACGCATCAGGTATTATAATACAAGCATTATTTATATTTACACACAATAACTAATTAATTTACATTTTACATCAAGCCACGCTGTGTAATTTAGTAAACCTTATCGAATTAACAAGCACAGTTTGATATCTTTTATAAAGTTTTATCACTAGAATTAACTAATTCATTTTTTTAAATTAGTTAAGTATTTAAGTGTAAAATATTAAAAATTAACTAATTAATTAAAAAAGATCTTCAGCTGTCTGGTGTGAAAATCGCTGTAGTTAGCTCATGGGAGACAAAAGACTGGTTTTTCTAGTAATTTTAATGAATACAGGTTTACTTTAAAATAAAAAAAAAATAATTGTCAGCTGTGACGCGTATGTATTTCATAACCTGAACAGTAAAAAGTTTTGACACGACTAAGTTCATGAAATTATCTCCAAATTAATATCAATCATTGTGTTGTTACTTAATTCATATGTATTTAATAAGTTACCAATTAATTAATAGCAGTAAATCATTTAATCACAATCGTGGGGTTCGACTTTAAGATGTCATAAACTCTTTCAAGTAAAAAATTCTAGTTAACTAAAACTTGTCTCGCCTAAAAATAAAAATTGGCTGACTTAAAATTAAGTGATTGTTCAGAAAACTAGAATTATTTAAATATTTATATAATATTGATTATTATTAACCGAGAATCAACAACAATATTGGTAAATTTTAAAAATTGAAAGAAAAATAAAAAATTTGAAATCTTATTAAAACCTAGTAGGACCAAAAGTGCCTAAAGACATTTAACTAGAATTAATTATTTGCCTAGAATTAAGTCTGATTACCCAGCAATTAATTATAATTTATAATTAAAACGAACTAGAAATGTGAAAACCTTTCAAAAGAACATTGTCGTGTAAATCAATCAAGATTCTAAAGAAAATTAACTAATTTTCAAAACTTAACCTATTATTATTCTAGGTATAGTATTTCTATGCATTTGCATGTATTTTCTGCTTATAGCAAACATATGCAGAGTTAGTTATATTTCTACATGTTTAAGCCACATTTGAATCACATATGTCAATTTGAAAGTGCATATAAATGCATATTTAGGTGTTTTTTATAAATGCATGCATATTTTAGAATTTTGGAACGAGTGTGCATATTTTACCACTTTTTGAGCGTTTTACATGCTTTAATTATGAAATTTCTAATATTTTTAAATAATTTTAGCATTTTAGACAACCAACCAAGGTCGGCTTAGTTGAGTCTAGGGGAAACCTATAATTTAAGCTTATTGTTAAATACTAGGCTTTAAAATATTTTACTGCCTTATCCATCTGTGTACTTGTTAATATTTTCTAAGAAAGAAAAAGTTTCAACTAAAATTTAAATACTTACATCCTGCGGTATTGTGATAAATAGGTATTAGGAAATTCCAAAGACCCTTTGACAACTTCCTGTTCATAGAAAAATTTACCTGTACTAATCTTGTAATCTTTCAATTAAGACAGTTCAGAAATTGCAAACTGCATTTCAGTTTGAAATTTTAGAGTGTAAAGATGGGTAAAGAAAAACGGTCTGTGTCTGTTACACTTCGAAGTTATGTTAAGGAATTCAGTGTTCTTACAACTGACGATAAGGTGTTGTATTGTACAGTGTGCGACGATAAAGTGACTGCAACGAAACGCTTTCAAGTTACACAACATTTGAACACGGTTCGACATCAAAAGTGTGTTGCCCTTAAATCAAAAAAACAAACATTGTTACCGGGGTACCTTAATAATTCGCGCGTTGAGTCCAGCAAATCGATCGAATTTAATAAAAAACTATGTAGTGCATTAGTGACTGCAGATATCCGGTTAAGTAAAATTAATCACTCGGCATTTCGTAATTTTCTGGAAGAAATTTCAAAAATGCCAATACCCGACGAGTCTACACTCAGGAAAAATTATTTGCCTCGTTTATATCCTAAATATATATATCCTAACGTAAACTCTATAATTTCAGATGTAAAAAAATTGTTTGGAAACCTCCATATTGCATACAAATATTTAGGGAAACTGCTCAAGAAGTGCCTCTCCCACCTGAGCCTGTAATAACAAGGTGGGGTACTTGGCTTTCTGCAGCAGAATATTATGCAACTTATTTTGATATTATTAAAGCATTTGTAAATAAACTTAATAAACACGATGCACTACGCATACAAAGCGCACAAGATGCTTTTAATACTAAGGAAGTGATGGCAGAATTATTGTTTGTTTTGACAAATTTTGTGCGTTTAGCTAAAGTAATTCAGAAATTAGAAAGTCAGGGAAATTCATTAGATTAATCTCTTGAGCATGTAAAATTATTAGGTGTTTCTTTGAATAAAGTAAAAGGGCCAAAGGGTTTGACTATAAAACAAAAATTTAAATCCGTTATAGACAAAAATCCTGGTTTTCACTTAATTAAAAGCATAAACGATGCATTATCTAGCCAAGACATTTTAGACGAGCTAAAACATTATTCGCTTGTAGAATTAAACAATTTTAGGTAAGCCCCAATTACGTCGTCTTGCAATGTGGAACGGAGTTTCTCAAAATATAAAACAATATTTGGGGATAATAGGCATATGTTTACTTTTGAAAATTTAAAAATGTAAAAATGTACGTACGTCATTGTGAACTGTAACGCTCTATGTTTAGAAAATATAATTAATTAAATTATTGCATAGGATGTCTAATTAAAATAATGTCTGTAAATAAAATGTAAATAACGCTAAACAGGTGTTTTTTAATAATGAAAGTGCATATATTTATTAAAAATTTCTAATAAACGCATATTTCATCATTTTTAAGTGCATATTTAGGTGCATATTTCACGTTTTTATAGTGCACAAGTGTGCATATTTCAGCATTTTTAAGTGCATACAAATCATATTCCTAATTATTACTATTATTCACATATATATTATTAATAAAAGTAAGATAAAAACTTAAAAGTTTAAAACTTTGATTTAAAATTCATAGAATAATTAACTGCCTAACAATTCTAATTAACACTTAACTTTTATTAACTAAATTAACTGCATACTTAACAAAGTAATTAAAGAAACTAATTAGCTTAATTAGAAATAATTAATTAGTTACTTAGAATGTGAAACAATACTAATAAATAAACGAAAATTAGCTAGATCAAACTAATTAATTAAAATCAGTCTGCTAAATTAAATTTTATATCAAATAAATTAAAACTAATTAATGTAAAAACTCATTTAAATGTTTTGAGAATTAAAATACATATTAAAAATCCGATACTTTTCAATTATCCAATGAAGGTATCCCTAGTAAATAATCTAAAGAGTTGAATGTTGATGTTTCCTGGTAAGATTCATCAACATGCGGGGTACTAATAAATTAGTTTATCTTTAAGTTTTTTCGGATTGTATGAATGTGTTTACCTCCGAAAACTGCGATGTATGTACCCAAAATTGGCTTTGTGCTCTTCTTAAATTAATCCCAAGAAAACTGATTTGAACATTTATTGTGTAATTTCGAAATTTGCTTTGATTTTGCAAGTTCCCCATTATATCTTCTTCTTTCGCTAGAAAAAATTCGACTATTGTTTTTTGTTTTTGCTATTAAGTACAACCTTGTTTAGAATCCCGAGGTCACTTCAGGACCTTCACTTTGAAGATCAGCCACAAGTACTGTTACAACCTGTGATATTCGCTCCATCATTTAATAGCGTTTACGTTAAGCATTTACATCGCAATTCGGACTCACAGATTCCACAGATCCACCACTGTAACCTACCAAACAACTACGAGTGACTCTCCCATATCCTTTCTCCGTTTCTCCCAAGGGCAACGATTAGTTATAATAGGACGTCATCCTATATTTTCAGCCAGTTGTCCAATAATCTACCAAAAGAAGTTCGCTGCAATCTGATCTCTGCACAAGGTGAAATTTGACCATAGCAGTCCCGAAGAGCGCAGAATAGCTACTGTAATGGTATTGATGAGAAGAGAGAATATTCGTAACCATACTGTAAACCTCATTTCGTCATTGGATAATTACTCAGAACGAGAAGATTGAAACTGAATTCAGCAAGCCTGTGGTTCTTGAGGTATACTCTTTGTAACACTCCCCTGCCTAACGTCGTATGTCTTTATTGGCATGTTTAATGCCGTAGGAACACTGCTCTAAATGCTTTCAGTGGGACCATATCGAGATCAGCTTAATTCTAGATCAGGATTTCATTTTCGTTTTGAGCACGATCATTTGGCCGTCATGGTATCTTATGAGATGTATGCACCAAGAGCATAAGCTATCTTATTACACTTTAATGATTTATTTATGAAGATTAAATAACAATGGTCAATATGGGCGTCTTTTAGCGGCCACTGTATCTTCTGCTTCAGGAGGACTATTTGGAAGTTTTCATTAACCAGCTCATGTTACGTATTTCTCGATGACATCCACAACATCAAGTTCCAACTACCCATATTACTACTGATCATAGAATTCCAACGACTTATCTGCCTTCACTAGATGCACCTATTGTATGCTAGCTGAAGTTGCCAATTTTCTTAATACCTTTAATTAGCAATCAGATACATCAATCATACAATCTTTAAGCTAATGTGTTAACTTATGCAAAGAATTGTACACACTTGCACTGGTGTCGTGGAGAGGTGAGGTTCCAGCGAGTCCACCTCAGTTACCATGTAAATCGCATGGTCAACATCTTTTCAGTTTTCAGTTTTGGACTGGTTTTAGTAGCGGCTCTAATATCGGATTAGGATGCACATCGATTTTTCTATGGTGCTTGCGACTTCTGTCCTGGATAACTTCTCTGATGTAGGGTATGTTCAGGCCAGTATGTAGTGTATCATTGGGGACATACCAGGGTGCGTTAACTATAGCTCAGAGAATTTTTGATTGGGCTCTCTGCATAATGGCTATGTGTGACTTTGCTGCACAACCCCAGAGTTCTACTCCATAAGTCCAGATAGGTTTTATTATTGATTTATAAATGAGAAGTTAATTTTCAATTGATAATTTAGATTTACGTCCAAGTAGCCAGTTTAATTCCTTAACTTTTAAATTGATTTGTGTTTTATTTTTGTGTATGTGCTCCTTCCAGACTAATATTCTGTCTAGATGAAGACCAAGGTATTTGACTACTTCTACCTGTGGTATCGCTTCCTGATTGAGATCTACAGTAGGACAGTTTTCTTTTCTGAGAGTGAAAGTTATATGAGATGATTTGGAGCTGTTTACTTTTATCTTCCATTTCTTGAGCCAAATTTCCAGTAGTTTAAGGTGTTCCTGAAAGTTCTGTGATGCGGTGATAGGATTATTGTGAGATGATATTATTGCTGTATCATCAGCGAAGGTTCCTATGGTTACTTCTCTAGAAGTTGGTAAGTCGGTGTGTACAGTACATATAATAGTGGACCAAGAACACTTCCCTGAGGCACTCCAGAGTGGATAGGGAAATGGTTGGAAGTTTCTCCATTAAATTTAGTTATGAATTCTCGTTTGGTCAGGTATGACTTCAGTAGACAAAAGTACTTCCTGGGGAGTTTTCTTTTAATCTTGGTTAGTAGTCCTGGGTGCCAGTCTTTATCAAAGACCTGGCTTATATCCGAGAATGTGGCGGTGCAGTATTCTACAATTCTATGGCACTGTTGAGTTGTGGAATGTGACTGCCTAAACCCGAGCTGATGGTCTGGCATCCACTCCTCCGTAGCAATGTCCGTATTAACTCTTTTAAGAAGTAGCTTTTCCAGCAGTTGTGATTTTATCGGTAGAAAACTTATTGGACGATAGGGTGTGACATTGGCTTAAGGATCATGATTATTTGTGCAATGTTCATTGATTTGGGCCAGTAGTCTACTCTTATTATCGCGTTAAATATGTACATTAGTAATAAAGTACATAGTAAGTTGCTAATGCTGCATTTTTTGCACCTTGATGACTCAATATTGGAAATCTTGTGGACTTGTGGCATGACAGATGACAGATCGATTCAAAAGTACATATTTTTAAAGTTTGTCTTTCCAAACCTCTTGAAAACTGTAGTTTGTTGACTTGACAGTTTTACAGAGGTAAAACATGACATTTACAACGTAATGCAACGAAGATCTCAGCCGGTTTGGCACTTAGAACGTTTTGGAAAGACAAGCCCGATTTACTAAATAAAATTCTATGTTACGGCACATAACACAAAAAACAACGCTCAAAAAAGTCAAGATGTGGATTTGCGTTATAAAACTAAAAAAATACTATTTTTAAAATAATAGAAATTAAATTTCAGGAGGTTCAGAAATTTAAGTCAGAAGCAAATCAGTTGTAAGTATCAACACAACGTTTTAGTCTTTAAGAGAGCCTATGACTGGATTAATATTGTACACAATAGATTTTAAGCGATTAAAACAGAAAATATACATGACGTTCTTTCGATCAGCTAAGCTGATCCATCAAAACCTATCTGTTAATAGGCGCGAAGGATGTTCGCGTACCGATTTTCTGCCAAAATACAAAGAGAAAGGTTTTTCTATATGTTTCAATTGGCTGTAGAGGAGATCTTCGCTGCCTTCTTTCTCTATGCAATGCATTCTTCTATTCATTTCACCTCTGCCACATGAAAGCTTGATTTTGTTTTGTTTTCAGAACTCAGTCAATTGAATCTTCGTCTGACTCTTGAGTCTCTTTGCCAATTAATATCATATAAGCGCGACTCATACTAGAACTTTATCTATGGTTTCAACGCAGCAATTCATTACTAATTCTAGACCTATTTAACAAATCTAATAGCAATATAATCTAGATAGATACTTATGCTTCATGAAGAAATCTTTAGATGAAGAACCTGTACTTAATTATTAAATTTTCATTAATGAAGTCACGATAAAAGTGTTGCAGAAGTTGCAGTGGAACGTTACTTTAACATCAATATTCAGAATCAACAGATGTCGTCTAATGCAATACCAACTGAGAACGTCGAGATAGTCAGATCAATATCTTAGTCATCCATAACGACACTAACCTCACATAGTTAGACTTGCCATGAGAGTGACGTACCTACTTGTATAGTGTTCTACTTAGAAAGACGGTTGATCAAATGTTGATAAATCTGTTGATATTATTCCTTTAACAGGGTAGAAAATATCGTAGATATACGCAAAATCGTACATTATTACTGAAGGCTAAAGTATGCTAGAAACGTCCCTGCTGAAAGAAGTTTTGAATTTTAGCAGAATCATATTGATCGGTCAATTAAAGACGGTTTGGAATTTTGCTGCTTTGATTCACAAGATGTACTTGTACTTGTAAAGAGACTTTATGAAGTTTTTCTTTGCTTCTTCACATTAGGAGCATTATGGTTCTTTGTTACAGAATATCAGTTTGAAAAGTTGTTCCTTGTGATAATGGTGAATATTTGATATTATTATTTACGGATATATACTTCAACCGTAAATACAAGAAATGAGTCATTTTCGTAATCACACCGGAATAAAGAAATATGACCCTAGGTGAAATAAGATAAGAGTGCAAATTTCACGTTGCTAAGGATTCAGTGACGTACGTTAGAACCAACAGATTTTCATTGCTATTTTACATTTATTTTTAATTAAAAAGGGGCTTGTTCCGCTACTGAATCTTTCTAGCTGATTTATTGTTTATTTTATCATTTAAATTACAGCGTGGCCTTTGCGTAATTCTAGATGCCTTTTACATTTTCGCCCACGTGTTTGTGATGACTCATTTCGTGTATTTTTGGTTGAACTATAGTTGACATACCGTTATCTAAATTTAATTGTACATTATCTTTTTTATTTAGCTTTTCAGTGGCAAATTTATCTTTTATACGAAACGCAGCCGGGAGCTGAGTTATGTAAATTGTGGGAGGTAGCTGGCGCCGTAATTTGCTCATTTATTCCCATGAATGATCTTTTTGTTTTCTCTTATTAGTTATTATAGTAACTCAACTTGATACATAGATACAATCTCCTCAACAATCCACTACAATCTCGACAATCTATCAACTAATTACAATAATATCTATAAATAAATAAATGTTTATAGATTATAAATGGTTCTGAATCTGAATTTAACTGCAACAACAGCCTCCTACGATTGCGAAAAGGTATGCAACTCCCATTATTTACTGGAAATACAAGATCCTGGTTCAGTAATTTTTGGGCCCCACTTAACGTGGATAATAACAGTTATACGAGAAGGTTTACCTAGAAACATATTTTAACCGACGGTGATTGCCTTTTGTGAAAACTCTGACGCCATCATCCACTCTTGAAGGCGGGGCAGCTTAATGAAATTTTTCGAGGTTGCCGAAATAAGGAGGCTATATGTGTGATGTGTTGGATACGTGCAGAAACATTTCATTTCTGATGATGCGGTTTTAATTTGAAACATACAGGCTTGAAACCTATAACTGATAAAAGTGGTCCCTATAATTGCCTCTTCGTCCTTTTCGTTTCTAGCCGCTATCTAATAATACGAAGAGACAGGACCCTATTCGGCGTAGCTTTCTCGCGCGTATAGAAACGAAGGGAGCAACCGTTTTTAATTGTTCATTATATGGTTCCTAACTTAGTTTTAATGGAGATTAATAAAGTATTTCATTAAAATCATCTCCTACTTTAATGCGGTTCTCACAGCAGCGACTCGGGCAAGATTTCTAAATGAAAGCCGCCTTTAGCAAGAGCTAGGCTGGCTTTCAGGATTGTTTGAAAAATCGTGAAATTACAACGATAATGCTGATTTCTAAGAGTAGATAAAAATTGTATCAATTGCAGGTTATTATAGCATTATGATGGGTTGAAATAATTTTCGCATAGAGATTGCGATTCGCATCATGCATCGTTGGTTCTAATTTTACTCGGATCATCTATCGAATGCAAACTTGTGAAGAAAACTAAAAAAAAGAAGTAAGGATCACGCCAACATCAACACGACCTTAGATATTCATTGTCCATTATTACAACCAGTCCGTTCTATTATTGTTGTCTAAAAATCGTTTAAAACTTAACTAATAATTCAGGAGCTTACGTGATGTTGAAGTTCCTAACACTAATAATTCCCACTTTGAATATGAATCATAAATAAGATATATGAATACAATATTGGCAATGATTAAATAACATAAATTGCAGTGCTGCATTACATTGTTACATTATAAGCAATATTGCATTACAATTCAGCGCCAAAACGTAAGGGTACGTTCGTACAAATTATAGGAGTCGAGGGGTCGGTAGTATAAGCGAATGGCTATTTTATCATCGAGTAGGGGAGGACCGTTTTCCTTTTTTTTCCTCTCCTCCCGAATATATTTATATAGGGAACTGTAATTATGTTAGTATAGGGAAGGCTAATTGGTTTTTAAAACGGGCTTTGCTCATAAAAATGGTGAATTGCTAAATTTGATTTTTACCGGCAAAATATTAAATCATAATTGCGTTTCCAACACGTCTGTGTCCGTAATATGATTTAATAAACATATTTCGAATATTCATATGGAAGAGTTGAATCTCTTTTAAAAAATTACTAATCCAACTGGTGATAAATGTAAGTTGAAGAAAAAAATTATAATCAAACACAGTATGTTATTAGAGTATAAATAAATAGTCTTTCAACTGGTAATAATATCTGTAAAAACAAGGAATGTATGGTGTATACGGTGCACAAAACTGTTGTAGAATCGTTAGCCGTTGTAAAGCACAGGGTGGTAAAAAAGGCTTCTATTGTTGAGACGCAACGTTTTGATTGAATCTAACTTTCTTTTACAAAAGCGGGTTTATATTAAGTAGTTTTTATAATTATGTGATTAAAATATAAGCATTATTTATTGGCATAGTTAACTTGATGCTATGAACTTGAAAACCCCAACAAAAAAATTTATAATTAACAAATACGGAAATAATAAGTACCAAGTTAATTGGATACATTCAAACTGTAATATCATCAAAAACATGTCTACAAATACGGAAATAACCATTTATAAAGTTGCAATTTGAACTTGATTTCAGACAATCGCATACTTTGTATAATGTACTGGATTTTTTTTGCGTTAATTGTTTTTTTTTTCTTTAAGGTTATCTGAAATTCAAATTGTTTTATGAAATAATAAATGGATTTTAGAAAATTTATTATTAATTAAGAAATATATTTACTCTGGATTAAACAATCGCAATTCCTTTACAAAACAATCATACTGGATTGAGCAAACACAACGGAATTCTTCTGTAAGAAATCTACCTGGAAATAGTCAAGCTACAACCCAGCTTATACACTCAAGAATAATTTCTCCAACTATATCTATTTCTCGAATAATTTTATTAGTCTTTTCTTTACTGGCTACTTTCCCACTGTAACTTAAATTTTCTCGAAAGGATACTAAAATATTTAAATCGTTTGTAAAAATTTTCCTGCATTCTTGAACCAATACCCTAAGATATACCAAATATACTCTTTAAATGCTGTGGATTCATAGTTACATTGATATACACTGTTGATGTTACATTGTGACATCATTTTGGTGAAGCTTGGTGCTCCAATTCTGCCAATTCTCAACAAAGTTGTTGTATCATCCTGTTTCCATAAGCATAGTACAGTGTCCCTGCTGCAAACGTTTAAGTAAAAATTAAACTAAATACCCAGGTATAAATACTGGTCGCAAGAACGATCGGACTCCAAATGAAGCATTAATTAATATAGCCAGTGGTATTTATAAAAAGGGATAAGAAATCAGTTAACTGTCAAAATGGTTGCTGAAGTCCATCATAAGCAAGTCAGTAAATCAGGTCGATTAAACTGGAAGTGCAAAGTGAGCAGAATCCCATGGGACCCATTGGAGAATTAAGTGCTTTTTGAGTGCTATTTAACTATCCAACCAAAAATTTAAGTGCTCGTTAATTTTTTAAAAACGGATGTTGTGCTAGCTTAAGTTTAAGCTAGCAAAGCATTATTTATAAATGCATGCACACGTGAGCTAAATCACTTCTGCATACATAATAATTAAGTGCATTTGAGTGCTATTTAACTACCAAACAAAAGATTTAAGTGCTCGTTAATTTCTTTTTAAAACTGATGTTTTGCTAGCTTAAGTTTAAGCTAGCAAAGCCTTATTTGTACACGTGAGCTAAATCATTTCTGTATACATAATAATTAAGTGCTTTATGAATGCTATTTAACTACCCAACTAAAAATACCTTTAAAACAAGCGCCCTTATATTTACCAAAACATCCGTTTTTTAAATTAACGAGCACTTAGATTTTTGGTTGAATAGTTAAATAGCACTCAAAAAGCACTTAATTATTATGTATACACAAATGATTTAGCTTATGTGTGCATGCGTTTATAAATAGTGCTTTGCGATAAAATTAACGAGCACTCAAATTTTTTGTTGGATAGTTAAATAGCACTCAAAAAGCACTTAATTATTATGTATGCAGAAATGATTTAGCTCATGTGTGCATGCGTTTATAAATATTGCTTTGCGATAAAATTAACGAGCACTCAAATTTTTCGTTGGGTTGTTAAATAGCACTCAAAAAGCACTTAATTATTATGTATGCAGAAATGATTTAGCTCACGTGTGCATGCGTTTATAAATAATGCATTGCGATTTTTAAAAACTAACAAGCACTCAAATTTTTTGTTGGGTAGCTAAATAGCACTTAAAAATCACTTAATTATTATGTATACACAAATGATTTAGCTCATGTGTGCATGCGTTTATAAATAGTGCTTTGCGATAAAATTAACGAGCACTCAAATTTTTCGTTGGGTTGTTAAATAGCACTCAAAAAGCACTTAATTATTATGTATGCAGAAATGATTTAGCTCACGTGTGCATGTGTTTATAAATAATGCATTGCGATTTTTAAAAACTAACAAGCACTCAAATTTTTGTTGGGTAGCTAAATAGCACTTAAAAATCACTTAATTATTATGTATACACAAATGATTTAGCAAATGTGTGCATGCGTTTATAAATAGTGCTTTGCGATAAAATTAACCAGCACTCAAATTTTTTGTTGGGTAGTTAAATAGCACTCAAAAAGCACTTAATTATTATGTATGCAGAAATGATTTAGCTCATGTGTGCATGCGTTTATAAATAGTGCTTTGCGATAAAATTAACGAGCACTCAAATTTTTCGTTGGGTTGTTAAATAGCACTCAAAAAGCACTTAATTATTATGTATGCAGAAATGATTTAGCTCACGTGTGCATGCGTTTATAAATAATGCATTGCGATTTTTAAAAACTAACAAGTACTAAAATTTTTTGTTGGGTAGCTAAATAGCACTCAAAAATCACTTAATTATTATGTATACACAAATGATTTAGCTCATGTGTGCATGCGTTTATAAATAGTGCTTTGCGATAAAATTAACGAGCACTCAAATTTTTTGTTGGGTAGTTAAATAGCACTCAAAAAGCACTTAATTATTATGTATGCAGAAATGATTTAGTTCCTGTGTGCATGCGTTTATAAATAATGCTTTGCCAGCTTAAACTTAAGCTAGCAAAGTATCCGATTTTTAAAAAAATTAACGAGCACTCAAATTTTTTGTTGAGTAGTTAAATAGCACTCAAAAAGCACTTCATTCTCCAATGTGTTCCATTGGGATTATACTCACTTTGCACTTCCAGCTTAATCGAATGGAAAGCGTAGCACTCTTAGAAAAATACAAGTAACTATAAGACACGAAAATCTTAAAACTCCTGATCCTTGAAGTTTTAAAATTTACCCTCAATGTGCACTTAACTGATATTCTAAATATAAAAGTCTAAGCATATGAAGCCTTCAAATTGCTAGTATCTGTAACGATGAAACTTCGAAACTCGGAAAATTAGCACATAAAATCTTTGAAACTTGGTGATGTGAATATGTATAACAAGCTTTTGAAATTGCTTTGAAGAAAAGCTTTGAGTTATTGTCACTGCTCATTGAAAATCTCAAAGACTTAAACACTTCAAAATGTAATAATATCGAATGTATGAAACTTGGGAATTCTAACCCTGTGAGACGTATTTTACTTTATTGCTTTAAATATCTAAACCTTCTGAAGCTATGAATATTTAAAAAGTTATAATACTGAAACCAGCCTCGGTGGATTAGTGGTTTGCATGTTTGCTTCATAATCCAAGGGAGCAGGTTCGATCCCCGGCCGAGCTGGTAATTTTTTATAGCGGAGAAAAATTAAAAAACATGTCTACTTCTTGGATAGGAAGCAAAACTGTAGATCCCGTGTCAATGCGATGTTTGGCACATTAAAAATCCCTACTGGGGGTGAAATTCCCCCAGATTCGGCTAAATTCTAGTAGGGTCGGCCAAATGATCGAATGATACGAAGGATGCTCCGCCATCCTGATTCCTTGCCCAAAATTAAATAAAATAAATATAATACTGAAATTCATTTTTTTAAATGAAGACTGCACATCTGTGAAATCCTGGTTCCTGCTTTGTTTTTAATTGCGGTTTTTAAAACAAAATTCTAAAACCTTGAACTCTTAAGAAACCCAATAAAAACATTTAAGACTTCAATTCAAACAATTCTGAAACTCGCCATCAAATTCACTTGGTGCATTTGGAATATCTAGAGTTTTATAAGTAACTTTATATAACGTTTGAGGTCCCAATCTTTAAAATCTTTAAATTTTGGATTTGGACAGCTGAAAATGTGAAACTTAGGATTAAAAATAAGACATTTTAAAACTGCGAAGCTCTGCTGTTTAGTACATAAAATTGTAAACTATGAAGCTTTTGAAATCTTAAAATCTAGCTTTAGTAGTTTGAACTTCCAATGTCTAAAATTTTTAAAACTCTGAATATCTAAAGCTCTTGATATTAGAAACTTTCAGTGAGACCTGTAATTCTGCTGAACTACTGTCCTGAGAGTACAACATGTACCAAATGAGCCTGAAAAGATTTGCTCACTTTTATTGTAGACTTTCGAAGTTAAAACATTTTATTTTCCCGGACAATACTGAAAACTTGAATTCCTAAAAGTCCCACTTCAAAGTCAACTGCAACTCAACTTTGAAATTTAAATTGAATAGTTGGAAAAGACGGTCTGAAAATTTTCCCATAAACTGTGAATCTTTCGATGTCGAGTCGATGAAGCTTTTAGACTCTAGATTTGCGGAACATCTTGGAACTAATCGATAATTAAAACTATTAAAGCCCTTAGTTTTTGAGGCTAGGAATTAGCTTTTCAGACCTATGAAATTCATAAATTGGAAGATTTAAATTTCAACATTTTTGAACTGCGCTATCTCTGGCTATTCTATTCATTAATAAAGATTTGGAGCTTGCTCAGCCATCTCAGTTTCTTGGCTTACTTGGTAGTTCTCTGGCTTGACTGACTGCAGAATCTTGATGTGCCCTTCTAGACACTACATTTCAAATGCCGTAAAGTCTAAGAAACTGAAAAATAAAGCGTTATGCTCAGATTGTTAAATTTATTAAATCAACAAGATTGGGTTGTTCCTTCTCAATTTGTACTTGGTAATTTAACGGATCCGCAGACCACGCGCACATTGCAACGGTCCAGGCTGGTCTGATCTGTTCGTTGGTTATAACGTTCCTTTTTTTGTTCGCACAACCGCAGACTGCGCGCACACAGATATACACACTCGATTATACATTATATGGCAGATACGTTTAATAATTATCAGAACCGGAAGATATCAAAGGGAAGTATTCTTAGGTTTTTTGACTGATGGAACTTACCAGATCCATATCTATATTATTTCTCGATATAATTAATTTTTGGAAATAGCAGAAATATGTTATTAAGCATAAACTCTGTCAAGAAGTTAATTGAAGAGTTAACCACTGGTTGTTAAATAAATATAAATTTTTAATATTCCTACAAATAAAACTAACGAAATGACATAAAACAAAAGTAATTTGTCTGCACCTTAATCCTAACCTATAAGGCACGAATGACATTTTTCCTAGATGTACGTATATTAGTAACTTTTTGTTTTTTCGTTTTTATATAACTTCTAATGAGTTTGTTTTTAAAAGGGGGGTACCATTTGCTGTTGTTCTTCGTGTCGTCGCAGCAAGCAATGGTTAGGAAAACAATTTGAACGTAACAGACAAGTGAATAAGAAGTATTTGCCTACTCACTTTCCCCTGCTGCACACTACTGCTCCCTTAAAACTCTTAAATTCCGCAAAGCGACTCGCTCGATAATGTAATTAGGACAAAACCGCCGGCGAAATTAAACGCGAAAACTGAGAATATGAGCCTAATTAGAATAGGAAAGACGTAGTGTAATTCAAATCTTCCATAAAGCCTTTGTCGTAAAATGTGTTTAAACATGTTCAAGCAAGCGGACGGACAAGCTCGAAAAACATTTCCGGAAATTGCTTGCATTGTGCCAGATCGCCTAATTAGTCTGCAGGTGCAACTTTGGATGAAATGCGATTTAATAGCGATTAATGTAATAGCGAACGCTAGTTCTTCTTTTTCAGTCATAAGACTTTCCCTTCTAAATCGATTATTATTGTTATGAAGTAATTTAATTAAGATTTTTTTCTTTTGTTTCAGATAAGGCGAGAATTTTCCACAAGAATAGCCAACTTTTCGCTTGATAAACAGTGACAGTAATAATAATTTTTGGCTGAAGTGTAAGCGCTGTGGTTGGCGCTACCACCAGCAAACTGGCCGCCAGTACCCTTACCGCCATGAACCCCCATTATCACCCCTATGGAGGTCCGGAACTGACATCTCCGCACCCTCCAAGTCCAGACAACAATAATTATCCTGGCCACCCTGGACCTGGAGGTCCCCATGGACATCCTCACATGCACCCCAGTAATGGACACGGTATCGGACCACTCGGTAAGTTATAGCCCTTGATAAATTATGCCATTACATACCGGTCACTGGTCGGTTAGGTATGCACTAACAATAAGTAGAGCATAATTAATGATTTATAGAGAATATTCTATTGACCCGTTTAAGATCAATATTTATTAATAAACTGTACGTTAACTTTGTTTAATAATAAGAGTAGGACCTTTTTAATTATAACTTCTTATTAACACCATACGGAAAACTTCAATTTTCTACTTTCAAATAAAATAATTAACGTTGGAAGTAATTAAATGAAGCCGTATAAGACTAGTGTGGGAGTTTATAGGAACAACAAGGTAGATTAATTAATAAGTCGATTCTTGTAGGAGAGAGCGAAATGTGTAATTTTATAAGAGTGCAGATTAATGCTATGGTGGAGTTATAAAACGGATTGTTAGTGTTAATGTTTACAATTTTCTGGGCTTCGAAAAATGTAAACAAGAAGTGGAGTTATTACTTTTATTTTTAGTAAAATTGGTTCATCAGAAATCATCTTAAAACTTCTAGGAAACTTATTGTCTTCTATTTCAAGCTCTTTTGCCGTCGTTTTAGTTTTCTTAAAATAATTTTTGTTACTTTTTTACATTTATTATTGGACATACACTACGGATTCTGCCGTGCGACAAATCCTCACCTATAGTCCGATGTCCCACTAAATAAATAGAGTAGAACCCGGTTCGCCGATCTGTCCATGAATAGGTTGCTAATGTAATTATATCCAATTTAAGATCTAATATGTAACAATATTGATCTATTTAATCATTGAAATAACATGCATATCTTTTTGCAGCCTCTGCTATAGTGTGCACATATTTTTTTAGTAAATGCGATAGTGGCACATAATACATTCTTCTATTCTCATATTGTATCTGCAACATATTTTGTGTTTATACTCTTGAAGTCTCTGCCTATAGAGTGTAATTAATGCTTTTGAATTGTTTGTATAATTTGCACACCAATATACAACCCTGTTATAGTCTGCATATTTGCCTGTAATATACATGTTACAGCGTCGAATAGATTTTTATATTTCTATATTATACTGATTTTTTCTGTTCCTAAAGGGTCTGAATTTGAAATATCCTCTGCCTTTTTTCCTCACTATTTCTGAAACTGTCTTCTGCGATTAGTGCAATTTCTGTTATAAATTGAATATTTTTTCTGTAATACGTATCGTGAAATACGCAAACGTCGCATACTTATACTTCTTCTATTAGCGCACACTCCGGTTGGTTCTAATCTGTACAAGCATGCTTGCAGTTCTGGCCTAAAGTATGCAATACTTTCTGGGTACTTTCTCAATTGACTAAGAAATGCATTATTCGAGGATTCCATTTGTTTTGTACACTTACCCGACTTTTTCTCTGTAACATGAAATATGTCTAAATATATATTAAAAGTTTCTGCAATAATGTGCACATGTTTGTGAGTTATATGTACAAGAAGAATGAACCAAAGAAGAAACAGGCGTTGGAGCAGCCTGTACTATGTGCCATAACATTCATACCTGTTTCTATACTTTTTTGACTGGCTGACTAGCGTGCTAATATCTAAACGAACATACATTCTTGCAATAGTGCACATACAGTGTGCTTTGTCAAGTGCCTACTGAGACGAAATTCGTGAAACGTAATGCAAAAAATTGTATAAAAATGTTGTAAAAATGCTGTTATGTTTCACGAATTTTGTCTCTACTATAATGAGCATATTTGTCTGCAACTCCCATTTGTCCAAATGTTTCTGTAATGTACAGTTGCGACCGAAAAACTTTCAACGGTAATTTATCAAGTTAGCACATTTTTCTGATATTCACATTGTATGAAGCTGGTATGCTATTTATGACATATCAAATGAATAAAAGTGACATGTTTTATGAGAATTTAAAAGTCGAAATTACGCAGTCGCAATAGACCGTCGAAAATTTTTCGGCCGCAACTGTACGTACAATCACATAGATGTCTACAATAGTTACGATTTCTTCTATTTGCTTATGTAAGTTTGCTTTGTGCACATTTTAGCAGTCTCTTTCTCCCCCACTCTTACACGCGATGTTTCTAAAGGTTCTGCAATAATGTGCAAATTTCTCTGTAATACACACGTGCGATACTAACCACCCATACTTTTTCCAGAATTTATATTCGTATGTTGTACCTAACCTCTTTAACATTACATCTTTGTAATTTCTGCCTACAGTATGCAAACTTTTTAAAATGTCTTTCATAATAAGCATATCTTTCTGCAATTTTTCCTATGATGTGCATATTAGTTGCATTATGTCACGGCATGCGTTATATTTGCAGGGTCTAGCCTGCTTTAACAGTCTCTCTCCTTCCTTCTTACACGCAAGACTTTCTCAAGATTCTGCAGTAACGTGCATATTTTTCTGTAAAATGTGCATAGTATCGCATCTACGATATTAATTATACATACTCTACTCAGAATGCATATTTGCATGTTATATCTAACCTTTAACATATTGCAATAACATATGTACATCTTTTAACTTCCTTTCTACAGTGTGCAAACATTCTAAAACGTCAATCATAATAAGCATATCTTTCTGCAATTTCTGCTATGATGTACATATTATTTGCATTATATGTCGTAGCATGCTTTATACGCCTATAAAAGTTGTTACAACTTCATATTTGGAGGCTTTATCTGTTATTGTACAGTTTTCTTATTCTAGCATACTCTCTCTTCTAGTTATTCTTACACGCAGTGTTTCTTAAAGTTCCACAATAACCCCATATTTTTCTGTATTATACATGTGGAATACCAAATATCCATACACTTTCCAGAATGCCATGAATTTGCATGTTGTATCTAACATTTAACATTCATCGTTTCAATTACAGCCTACAGTATGCAAACGGTCAAAAATGTCTGTCACAATAACCATATTTCTCTGCAAATTCTGCTAAAATATGCATATTTTTTGCACTACATGTCACGGATGCATTAAAACCTATAAAAGTTACCATTGATTTATATTTGCTTTATGTAATAATTTTTGTTTACAGTATGCAAACTTCCTAAAATGCCCGTCACAACAAGCATATCTTTCTGCAAGTTCCGCTAAAATTTGCATATCTTTTGCAGTATATGTCACAGTATGCAATAAAACCTATAAGAGTTACCACAGCTTTATCGTTGCTGGTTTTACCTGCATTTTTTGTTTACAGTATGCAAACTTCTTAAAATGCCAGTCATAATAAGCATATCGTTTTGCAACTTTTGCTAAAATTTGCATATCTTTTGCAGTATATGTCACAGTGTGCATTAAAACCTATAAGAGTTAGCACAGCTTTATTTTTGCAGCTTTTATCTGCAATTCTTGTTTACAGTATGCAAACTTCTTAAAATGTCTATCATAATAAGCATATATTTCTGTAATTTCCCCTAAAATGTGCATATTCTTTGTAGTATATGACACAGCATGCACCAAATTCTATAAAAGTTACCACAGCTTTATGTTTGCAGGTTTTATCTGCATTTTTTGTTTACAGTATGCAAACTTCTTAAAATAGCTGTCATAATAAGCATATCTTTTCTGCAAGTTAAGCTAGAAAGTGCATATTCTTTGCAGTATTATGTCACAGCATACATTAAAACCTATAAAAGTTACCACAGATTTATGTTTGCAGGATTTATCTGCATTTTTTGTTTACAGTATGCAAACTTCTAAAAATACCTTGTCATAATAAGCATATCTTTCTGCAATTTCCGCTAAAATCTGCATATTCTTTGCAGTATATGACACAGCATGCACCAAATCCTATAAAAGTTACCGCAGCTTTATGTTTGCAGGTTTTATCTGCATTTTTTGTTTACAGTATGCAAACTTCTACAAATACCCTGTCATAATAAGCATATCTTTCTGCAATTTCCGCTTAAATGTGTATATTCTTTGCAGTATATGACACAGCATGCACCAGATCCTATAAAAGTTACCGCAGCTTTATGTTTGCAGGTTTTATCTGCATTTTTTGTTTACAGTATGCAAACTTCTTAAAATAGCTGTCATAATAAGCATATCTTTCTGCAATTTAAGCTAGAAAGTGCATATTCTTTGCAGTATTATGTCACAGCATACATTAAAACCTATAAAAGTTACCACAGCTTTATGTTTGCAGGATTTATCTGCATTTTTTGTTTACAGTATGCAAACTTCTTAAAATGTCTGTCATAATAAGCATATCTTTCTGCGTTGTCAACGCATTATCAAACAATGTTCGTGAACGTTAAAACGAATATTTTGTATCGGTCATAAATTAAAAGAGGAACATGCTATGTCATTAACATAATTAATAAAGGATAGTTAGAACCACAGTTAGGTTTATAAATATTTAAATCAAAAAACTTTAAAATAGAGATTTCATGTAAACTTAACCTAGCTTTTTCATGCACAATAAATAAAATTAGGTTTCAATTTCAGAAAAAGGATATAATCTAGTTAGATTGCTTAATTAGATTCATGTTTAGACAACCCATATTACTTTGGAACGGTTTTCCACTCGTTAGGAAGAAGTTATTTCCATTTTTGAATTTAGACATTACGATGTTCTGCGTTAGACAGATTTTTTCTATATTTCTCGAGACCAGCTCAGTTTTACAGTGTTGTTTTGCTAAAAACAGATTATTTAGGTCAACCTTATTATGACTAGCATTATACAATTCAGTGGCGTGCGGTGAGAATTTAGGCTAGGGAAGCAACTACGATTTTAAAGTTAATATACCTAGGTACAGGCGCGGATCCACGGGAGGGGGGGATCCCCCCAAAGTTTTGATATATACTTTAGTATTATAGTTAAATAAATTTTGAATGTAAAAGTAGTTCATGTTTATTAAATATTGCGCAATATATAACATTTATAAATAAATATACATAGAATAAAAACAAATAATGTTTGTATAGTTATTATTAATTTGTTTTGAAAACAATTACTGTCAAAAAATCCCCCCCCCCCAAATGATTTTCTGGATCCGCCTCTGCTAGGTACAATAAAAAACAGTGCTATAATTAAGCTTAAAAGTTTCTTAAAGAAGGACTTTTATACTTTATACTTATGGAATTTGTTGACTATTATTCTTTATTTAAAAAAGTAAACTACTATTTATAATGCAACTCTATTTTCCGGTCTTTTTTAGCAAAATACCTGGTGCAGCTTTTAATATTTGTTGTTAAATTTGAAAGTTCTGGTTTTGATCTGCTTTTCTCAACAATTTGTAATTTTCCCCCAAAACTGTATGCAGAAAAATCTAATAATTTACATACTGAACAACAAAATCGTCGCGATTCGGTTGTATATTCGACCGAAGCAGCTGAATTTGTAGTCATGACGATAATGCAATTGTAAATTTGCATACAGAACAAATTAAATAGAATTATTTGTCTTTAAAAAAATCCAACTTATATAAATCGAAATAATAAAATGTTTCAAAATACAGTCTCATTCGCAGACTTACATTTAACAAACACTAAATCTAACAAATAAACAAATTATAATAAATAAACTTTTGGGCTTGGAGCACACTAAAAATAATATAACCTTACTATGATGTATTTACAAGGCACCCACCGTCTAACGAAGGCGTGACTGGCCGGCTGGCGAGGAGAAGTGCAAGAAGCAACGAAATCAGTGCTTATATGCAGTGTATGTAACACATTTGAATCGGTATTAACTTTCCGTTTTTTAACTTCCGCGTAATTTTAATAAGCTTAATTTAAAATAGTAGTCTAAATAATTATATTTTTTGCTGTACGGAATTGATATTGAGCTTTAAGTTGATTAAACATTACAAATTTAAATAAACGATAACCATAATTTTATAAAAATATTTTTGTTAGCATTGTTTTCTATTTTTGATAAATTCTTAAGGGAAGCATTGCTTCCATTGCTTCCATGGACCGCACGCCACTGATACAATTAATCTTTGAATTTGTTCACTAGATTTCTGACCATTACAATTATGAAGGTATTTGAATCCTGTCGTTTCGTGCTAATAGACTTTTATTGGCTTTTATCCTCCTGTTCTCACCATTGTTTTTATGTAAGCATCTAGAGCAGTGTATGCTGGACAGTTTATGCATAATTTGATTAATTTTGACTCAAATATTAAGCTGGTATTTGTATGAGTATCAATTGGTATTTATAGTAGTTTGTATACTGTAAAAATCATGTTTATAGTAAGTTGTAAAAGTATTTTTATAGATAAATTGTTAATGTTACCGATATCATGTATTTCTATAGCCATTTTGCAAAGGATGAACCTTGTTTTGTTAATTTGTACATGTAATTAGATCGTAATGAGTTTGTACGTTGTCTAATGGTTTTTTGTAAATATCTTCTCTACCATTCATTTTGGGACTATACATGTATAATAGTTTTTTGATCAGCGTTTTAACTTCTACAACTTCATCATAACAGATTTGGGATTAGTGAAGATCAGAAACAGCTGTTCTGGATTAGTGACGTCACGAGCGTCGCTTGATCTTCTTTTATTTTGGTAAAAGTGTCATAGATTTCAATTGTTATGGCTGTTCCTATATAAGCTGGTGAATTTTGGAACAAAATTAGTCGATAAAACATTCAACGCAAAACCCATGCTCGACTCCAGATAAAATATCTGTAAATTTGAGGTTAGATTTATAACCACATGGTTTTGACAAGTGTCATATTTAAATAATGTTTGAAAACAAATATAAAAGTGTTACCTGGATAAATATCAGGAATTTAATGAAGATTTAATTATTGTGCTACGAATATATAAAAGTGAAAGTGTTTTCGAATTTAATTTATTTTTATCGATCTACGCATCGATTATTTTGTATATAAGAAATCAGCTGTTTGGTTTCATAGCAGTGTTACCACAAAAAGGATTAATTTAAGAGGGGAAAATATATCACATTATACCAGGTTGGTTAATAAAATAAACGATCTTTATTGAGTTTATAAATAAATTTAATGTACGAAGTTCATCCTGATAAATAATAAAAGTCTATTTGATTTAATTTATTAAGTTCTTTTAAGAATTTACTTTATTTCAAGTAAAGAAAACAATTAAATTTCTTTTTATAAAATTTATTTTTATTTTAATAAGATTTTTATTTATAAACAACGTTTATTTATGTTGGTTTGTTCAAACGAATGACCGTAGTTATCCTATGTCAGATTTCTACTACTATTTATAACGTTTGAGCAAACCTGAGAAGGCACTTCTCAATTTAATATTTGTATCTTTTTGAAAAACATTTTATTTTTATTTTTGAAGTTCCTTTTGGTTTTATTTTTGTGTATTTAATAAAGCTCTTGTGTTGTAAATTCCATACATGTGTTTAATTGATGTTGATACATATATCCAGCATTTCTGTCTTTCAAATTCAGAGTTGAGTAGCAGTTGTCCAGCTTGCAGAAGTTTTAGAGTTTACGATAGTTTATTCTTTTCTTTCCAGGCATTAATGCAAATAAGAGTCTCAATTCAAATAATTTATGCTTTACTGAGCAAACCTGAGCTAGCTGAGAGAAATAAAGAATATCTGTGGTGTATTTTCTTAATTTAATTCACCGTATAGAATTTATTTTAGTTATTTGGAACGGTGGACATTATATTTTATTTCATTCAAAGATCACCGCAATATATTATGCAAGTAATCTTTGCTCGGATGGGCATGTTTTTCTAATATAATTCATGTCATAGTATGTTTATTTTTTGGTAATATTTTATTTGCGTCTGGTATTTATTTTTTAAATATATTCTTACAGTACAAAATATTTGGCTTATAAATGTCCAAAGTAGTAACAAAAAGTCTTAAAATTTCATATATAAACATTTCGACAAACGAAAGAGAGAAATCGCCTTTGATTGAAAACCGTAATTTACTTTCTCAATATGAAGGATTTTTCTAATCTTCTTGGTTGATGCTGTTTGAGGAAGAAAATTTTTAAGGAAAGGGCACAGGTAATTCCGAAACAATTCTGCCTATCTCTTTATGTAAGATCTTCAGTTGAAATGAAAGGCGAAAATATAGTTGATTATTCCGCATTTTGACCAGCAAGATCTTGTGCATAAGGGTGTTTGTCTTTAATCAATTGGGATGCGCAGGCATAGAATATATTTGGTATGTGTCTGTGCGTTTAGTAAAGTGTTCATGTTTTCAATCTGTAAGCTAATTTGAGTGGTGTATATAAACGTTCACTGATTAGGCGATTAGGCTGTTGGAATCATAGTTGTAGGTTTGATCATATAGTCCAATATCTTATTAATATTTCCGAACTTCCCTAAAGGAGCAACGTATGTTTTATTTGATTTTTTGTCTTATTCTTTTTTTCATGTTACTGACTCGTTATTTCCACCATCTTTGCCAGCGACCACTAGTGCGCAGAACAGGTCGAATTTGGGCCATGACGAGGTAGAAAAGTGGAGTAGAAGCGGAGAGTTTCGAATTATTAGCCAAGGTGAGACTTTTTTCGTTTTATGTGCTGTATTTAATCGCATCGACTGATTTCGAACGATTTTTGGATTACAGTTAATTTTTCTAAACTTCTTTCGTATTTAAAGGATCCAAGATCTTGACAGAAGGATAGGCAAAATCTACTGTATGGGTTTTCTATACGAAAAGGAAATTGAATTGCTTTTAAATGTGGATTTTTAAAATAGGCATTGAAATTATACTGAAACCTGAATTTCTTGGTGCTTTTTTCTAAATTAACTGACTTAAAACTTCAAAACTCTTCTTCATTGACTGAAACTGCCAGAAACAAGTTTTCATTAAAAACTTCAGCGTACTTTTTTAAAATACTTGTACATAAATCGTAGATAATTTGTAAGCATACTATCTTCTGCATATTCTACTGACACCTATCTGGGAAAAATGGCTTTTTTTTGTAGAGTAGGATTTTGAACGCTAGAAAAAGATACCTATATTTTGATCTCTGAAAGTTACAGAATTTCTTTTGGCTTATAAGAATTTTCTTTCTACAATTTCTAAAACTTAAAGTCTATAAACGTCTTAGCTTGATTTGCAAATGTTGCAGCAACGTTACGCGCACATTTTATTAATAGCCACCGGGGCTATGTAAAGATCAATAGGGGTTTGCTGACAAACACCATGCTTGTAAACATTTACTCATTATTTATCAAAACAAGAGATTGTTTTCTGGTTTGTTCATGAACTTCAAATGTCATAATGTTTGTTTGGGGGTTTGTTTATAACGATCTATATTATTTTTTGTCATGGACGCTCATAATCACCGGAATAGAATCTAGACTTACAGAAAATAACAAACTGGATGGACATTTTTCTTCTAATCTACTGCTCTCCAAATGAGAATCTTCTTTGTTAATACATGATAGTTAAACTAGGACGGTTATTTATTCAGAAAATATAGTGTCTAAGCTCTAAGCTTTCTTTATTGTTATGTTAATCTAGTTCTAAAAGAGTAAACTAACTACACCTAACTTTATGCTAGGTTTTTTTATTAAAGGTCATCCCGGAGGACCTCACGACCAGCTTCTGCACCCGCATCACCAACCGCATCCAGCGTTTAGTAGTGCTGGTCCACCACCTGGAGCACCCCATCACCCGCACAATCTGAATAATAACAATAATAACATCAGAATATGCGCGGGTTGTGGTGGTAAAATAGTAGAACGTTTTCTCCTTCATGCATTGGATCGCTATTGGCATAACAGTTGTCTGAAATGCTCGTGCTGTGGAGCGATGTTAGCGGATCTAGGCACGTCGTGCTTTACAAAAAGTGGGATGATCCTTTGCAAAAATGATTACACGAGGTAAGTGCCTTTATATAAACCTTTATATATTACAGCCTGTTTAAAGTATCTCTTTATTCACCTACGTGAAGAGATGTCTGATTTTACAAAAATAAATAACCGCAGAATTTTTTAAATTCAATAAACTCAATAATCCAATTCGTCTTTACTAGCTGAACAAAATTGTTTTTAGGAATAGAGCAAGCACATTCAGTCTTGATGATGTGACATTTATTTCATGACTGATGCTGAAATGGGTTGTTGAAAACTCGTGTCTGCAAAAGTCACTAACGTTTGATGTTATTTTAGTTCAAGTTTTAAACGATTTAAACGAACCTCGTTGACACCTAAGTACGTTAACGGAATACTAATCGTTCCTCTCGCTGATATTCTCGTAAATATCTTCAACACAGAATATAATCTTTTGGCGTCCCGCTGACGTACAAGATAAAATTAGGCAAAATCTAACATAACAAATTTTGTGTTGTGGTGGCTGCTGCTGGGAAGATGGATAATCTCGAAGAGGAGAGCAAGAGACCTAACCAATTTCATTTCGTCAAAATTGAGTGAATTAACTGGAGCATGATTAGTTAGTTCTTTTGGGTTTATGGTCGGGTATTATAATACATCGATCTGCATTGCGGTTTGTTTAGAGCCGTCTAATTTATTAGCATAACTGAATACGCGCCGCGACTTGTATCGATCTGTCCATGGTTGCTCTCTCTGCGCCCTCACCACTCAAGAGGATGAAAATTTCACTGATACTTAATAAATTTTATATTATTTCAAGAGGGCTATATCAATTATTACCAGATGCACATAAATTTTCCTCACTAGTGTGTATTTTTTCCCGATAATGTTTCCCGTTCTTCTTGCAGTAACGGCTGCCTTGCCTCTGAGGCAGAGAAGAGGAAAAACGATTGAAATACATAAGGGGTTGAACAAGTAGCTATTTGAATTTCAGAATTTATAATTAAAGAAAAAATAAATACGCGAAGGTAGCGGGATAGGTAGATACAGAGAAGAGGATGTAGGTAGCATCTGTTTTATGTTGTACTAAATCAAAATTGAGATTACAGATTTTATTGGCAGAATAAATAAAGGAAAAATGTGATGTTTATCTTCAAATAAATCTGGTACTTCTTGTTAGGAGAAAAAAGACAAGTACGTCGCATAAGTACTTGAGGTTGCAATAAATCTCAACCAATAATGAGAAAAATTAAAAACTTTAGAGGTATTAAAATATTCAATTTTAATAGATTTTCCAGTTGGAATTGCTTTAAAAAGTAATCAGTTCAACCAAAGTCGTTTAGATAATTCACAATTATTAATTCTTTCGTGGGCTAAATTTGTTTCAGCACAAGAGCAGTGGAGTACCACTGGGCTCCATTTAGACTCCTTTATTATTCGACATTTATCGTTTGGATAACAGGAATAATTTCTAAATTTTCCACCATAAAGTGTTTTTATAAATTATTTATTAGCCACATTAATTAAACAATATTCATCGAATAGAAATAGTTTACCAAAGAGCCTTATAAAAAAGAACAATAATTTATTTGGTAGTTGTTCGAATCGATCGAATTCCTGTTGATTGATATATTATTTTAAGAATTCTCAGCAGGAGCGAAGAAATAAATCTTGTAACTAACAAAAATTGCGATTAGCTACTAACAGTTGAATTTTCTATATATCTTGTTATCGTATCATTCACTGTCATCAATATATTTTAATCTATGCATACAATAAATTATAATAAAATCAATGACGTATTACTTAGTGTTATGTGGTTAATAAACTAAAGCCTTCAGACTTCATCATTTATCCAATTTGTATTTGTTAATATGGGCTTCTTAAAGAATAAAAAAGTGATGTCAAAACATTTGCTCATAGCAAAAAAACTACAGCATTTCTGAGAATCGCTGAAACGCTAATATCGATGACACCAGTCGCCAAGAATAGCATTTATCAATGATATGAGGATATAGTCAGTATCAACCAATAACCATTTTCAATTGGATACTTTAGAAAATGATTTAATTCTTGAAAACAAAACTTAGTTTTTAATGCTACTGCTTTCGGGCATATTAACCATCTAGTTAAGATAATTTTAAACGCGTTGTTTAGTCATTTCTTATTAAAACTAAAATCGAAAACCGATTTTATAACATTAAGCTAGATGAAATACAGAAAGATCTGTCAATAATGTAGGTATATGGTAAAAATATTGGACAATTTCTTATAATAGTATATTGAAAGTGGTCCTCTTTAGCGGCCCTCCTTTGCGAAAAAGAAGAAATCGAAAATTGAATTTCAATACAAAACAGTAGAAATTATTCACCTATAAAATCGAGAACAATACGCAATGTCGCTATAGATTACTCGTTCTTATATGCAACACTCGAAAACGATCACGATCAGGAATATCACCGCTTTTGTAATAATCATTAAGGTCACTAATAGCACTAATGATAATTAATCATTTTTGTACGACACATTCAGTATTAGAAATGATTTCTTAGGGCTATGGCAACTCGAAGAATCTTTAGGCTTTGAAAATTATCACTTTGATAGTACTTTTAGAAATTACAATGATTACCACTATATATGGTCATAATTGTATGAATCATTGATACAACATGTAGTCAAAGAACGATCTCTAATAGTGAGCATTGAATGACCTTTGGAAGTAGGAATTGATCACTAATTTGATCTAACCTTTGGTGGTAATCGATACTAACTCTATGTTTCTCAAGAAGTTGCCAACAAACATTAATGTATCACTTTTTATCATCGTTTAATATTCTTTTAAGGAATAAATTATATTTGAGAAAGATCTGTAAAAGCGATATTAACTTGAAGGATCATCAGAAGTAGTTATAAGGACTTTTGCAAGTAGACAACGATCACTAATCTAGCGAATATGGATCTCGGATTTGGACTATCAGCAATTCTTCGGTGACGATTGATGACAAGTTTAAGCACTCGACTTTACGCTTACTGTTAAATTTGCCTTTGGAAGCAATCAATAATTCATATAAAAGAATTGCAAGTTAAGAACTATTTTTATACCTTACAGCGGAAACTTAATCGTTACTTACGGAAGGATAACTGATATTGATCTAGCCCAATCCATAATCACCATCGATTTATAATTCTTAAGAAGTGATCATTGAAAACTACTTTTAGACTACCTTTAGCAACGATAAATAAATATTTCTTCTATGAAACTCTGAGAGTTGAAAGCTATTCCCAATATCAGACGACAACCCATCGGTCATGGCCACCAATATCGCTAATCTCGGCGCAGATCGAAGGCGACTTCAAAGAACCTTATTGGCAAGAAATATTGCTAACTTTTTGCGGTGCTGAAAAGAATGCTAACGTCTCCATTTTTCTAGCGTCAATTACATATATAACACTTATATAAAAAACCAAAAAAGCGATTTCGGGAGGTGATCATTGACACTTCTAAGTCGACAATGTGATACATTTGACATGGATCGATAATGTTGATACCTTTGGTAGCTATTAATTTTATTATTACTTTATGAATATTGCAAGTTGAGTACGATTACTTATAGAAATGACAACTCTAATGCCCTCAGTAAGACAATAATTCTGTATGAATCGTAAAAGGTTGAGAACGATCCTTTATAATAATGACAGCTATAAGGATCCTTAGAAATTGGGAGGCGCTTTTGGATGCCTTTTGCACTCATTTTGAATCGCAATGATCATGTGACCTGACGAATGATAAGTTTTTAGGTTTGTAGACAGTGGGCATTCGATTACCAACATTGCTTGATCAGTCTAGCTAGAGTATAGAGTCTACAGTATAGAAGCGTCCTTCAAGTTTTTGATATCAATATTTCATAGATTTTCATCCAAATAAGCAAAAACTGTATAACTTTAAATACAGGAATCTGTCCATCTAATTGTGATTGATTGTACAAGTATACTATGACAGAACACTTTGCACTATAAATATTGTACATTGCACATTATACGCCATACATGGTACATTACAGGCTGTACTCTGCAAATTGTCACTATATGTTACAGTACATGTTACAGCACACTAATCTGTCTTAACCGTTTGTACTTTGCGACCCATGAAATTCAGGTGCAAAAGTTACGCGAGTCAATATACGAGGCTCTTCTCAGTAAGTTTTGCCCAAATGGGCAATATGCTTTTATTACAAATTATTAAAAAGTTTTATATTTGGCTTTTTTATATGTTTAACTCTTTATATGTTTGTTTAAAATATGTTTATGCAGAAGTTTCAACATTTTTATTTTTGGTTATAAAATTCTGCGAAATTTACAGATTCTGCGTCTGGTAGCATAAAATTATTAGCAGGCTGTGTACTAATTGTTAATATTGTTGTACTGAACTTGACTGTTGTACTTTACTGAACTTTATGCCTTGCTTCAACAGAATAGTGTTATGTGGCATAGGGTTTAAAAAAAAGTAAAAAATTGGCTTTTACCAAATATTATTTGCTCTTTTAAATTGAGCGTCTAGAGCCTCGCAGACAGTTGTCGTCAATTCAAACGGTTTGGCTTATCATGAAAAAATCGATGTGTCACGTCCCAAAAGAACATTTACCACTTATGCTTCCGTCTCCAAGAAATCTTGGATTTATTCATTCAATATATATATCAAGCATGAGTAAATACTCTGTCTAGACGTATCAAAACTCTAATTACCCGAAAAAAGTATAAGGCAGTGGTAGATTTATTTATAGATTTATTAGTATCACAACGTGTATATTCGTTATAGGATTAAAATTGTTTTTGTCGATGAAATCACATTTTTTTGTAACCGAGTTAATTACATTATATATTTTTAGCAAAATAAAATAATACTTTTTGCAACTCACTCTAATTATTTTGCGACTCATTGTATTGCAACCCATGGGTTGAGAAATGCTGCTCTACACTGACTACACAGATTACTGTCTTCATACTCCATACTATCCACTTTAAATGCTCTGAAGCCTCATACACCAGACATTACATATGTTATATACCCAACACTATCATTATGTATTAAACACTCTAGATATACACTGCACACTGCATGCTGTAGTTAACATTACACTGTTTATTATACACTAGGCACCCTACACCACTGACTACACCATACGTTTTAGAATACGTTGTTTTCGAAAGAAAGACTTGAGTTAATACAGTAGTACAATGCACTATACTACACTACACCACACTCGCTACAATTTTAATCTTACATTACAGCGCTATACCATATAGCGTATTATGTACAACACATCCCATACACTAATACTGCACACTATATGTTGAGATTTGTTGGATCCAAATGTTGAGGTTCCAAGACTCTTGAACGATGGGTCTAGTCTACGAATCAGTTCATTTCGCGGAGCTGTCCGTGATGAAAAAATCGAATTGGAGGGCAGATAAATTTTTAAATTTGGAAATGTTTTACAATTATCGATATTTACTTAATACTACTAAAAGCAGAACTGTTTTTGGGCAGATGGTCGGAAGACCACGAAAATGACACATGTGAGCAGGTACGACTGATTGATTATTCTTGGAGACCCTCCAATCATGAGTTGCTCATGTCAGAATCGTCTTCCAGACCACAACAGAGTCATCAGCACGTTTTTGCAATTTTCGAAATCATTTTTTCCTAATTATAAACGAACGAAATTGGTTCTGCATTTGACAATCCATTAAGTGTTTAATATTTTTGACATGGTTTTCAATCATATCGTATTGGATAGAACTGAAAATCAGCCATTATTTTAAACTGTTTACATAAATAGCAAACTAAATATAACAGCACTATACATTTGCGATGAATTTTTACAAAAAGAAAGATAAAGCAGTTTTCGAACTTTACCTATTGATGCCTGATATAAAATCAGTACAGTATTGCGCTTCCTAATAAATTGGACAGAAGTCGAAAGCTAGGTATAGGTGTATGTATGTACATCATAGCGGTGAGCAGCTATCAATAAAATTTAATTACTAATAAATTTCAATTTGTAGTAATGCTTCTTAAGCATTCTAAAGTAGTGTACGAAGATTGTCGGAAGTTTTTAGCCTTTTTGCAATCTCTGTTTTCTAGTTCAAACCAGCCTAAAGCAGCAGTTGTAATCTATTTTAGAAGGTATATTTTTTATCCAAAGGTGTACTTATTTCTCTTCTATAACTGTTAAAACACTTATTGTATCAAATAATAATATTTTCCGAATAAGATTATAATAGCAGAACTCAATTTTGAGCCTTCCAGTTAAGAATTGAAAATGGTAGAACATAAGAGCCTATTTTGCCTTACACTTCCTTCCTAAGTGACCAAATTCATCGCAGATAACACAATGCAGTAACTAATAAATACTAACATATGCCATGGCTACGTAATCAACAATGCGTAAACCTTCGTTGCTGTAGTAATGTTTGTGTGAAGAACTGTGAATTATGTGTTATAACCCGAACTTCTCATTTTTACTTTTTCAATTTTCAGGAACGTATAATTAAAAATATGCCTTTTTGTTTGTACAAAAAAAAGGGGAAAGAAGATTATACAGATAAAGGAAAAATTAGAACGAAGCTGATAACACAAATACCTACCGGTGATATGCAAATATACAAACCAGCATTTTCAGTTTAGAACCACATGTATTCATGTTTCAAGAGGGCCTCGTCTCTGAAACAGACGCGACCGACCTGTAGATTTGCGATATTCGGTTTGGCGAAAAGTAACAAATTTAAATAATGAACCGTTCCCGTCACATAAAATATTAACACATCGGTTGGGGACGCACGTAGCAGCCAATCAAGTGCAATCAGTATTTTCGGCATTTCTACCACCTCGTTGTAACGTGGCAGTTTCTATTAGATTATCTAATCGTTTCCTCCCCTCACACAATCATTTCCATCCCTTGTTCTTATTTGCTGTCAAATTATGTTCACGTCTGTCATTCTAAGACGGGCTGATTGCGCGCGTGACTCGCTCATAAGCGGCTTCTGACAGCCTCCCGCAATATTACTGTTACTACCACGGTCGGTCCTTAGATTATCAGCTAGCTAGCTTTACGTCACCCACCGGACACGATTTACGATTTATTATTGTTTTGGCAAAGAAAAAACTCAATTTGTTCTTTCTTCACGGTGCACTATAAAAAAAAGTGTGAGCTCGACGGACCTACGCATATAAAGAAGTCTCTCTATGTGAATGTGTGCGCTGTTGTAGAGAAGGCTGATTGCCAAAAAAAGGTAGAAGCAGCGAGATGCTCTACTCTTTGCAAAAGGCTGGGTTGATTGGATGCACCCTGAAGCTGACTTTGCTACGAACTCGTCAATCGTGCCGTTCTCAAATCAAGTTTTGTACCGCCCTCCGCAATATAGTGCGCGCCACATGATGGATAAAGGAACTGATTACGAAGTGACGGAATCGGAATACCCAAAAACTATTTTTCTGAGTTTACCCACACTATTTGGTTCTCTTAGGTAAATAATGTTAAATGGGAATTGAAATACTAATGCATTTTTGCGCAAGGTTCATTTCATGAAAAAATATTTCAAAGAAAAAGTCTCTGGAAAACTTTTTAAGTACATAACTTCCATCAAGTAATTCAATTTTCTTCTCTTTTCATAATTCAAGGTTAAGTTCTCTTTCTGAGAAGTTATGAAAATTGCATGTCTATAGTAATGAGTGGGTCGAGCAAAAGCCTTTTCAAATTGGAATTGAAAACTACTACTCTTAATTATAAGAACATGACATCTCATAGGTCATGTACAAAAAATCATTTTCATCACCCCCTGCTGGTATTATTAATGAATGCCTAAAGAATACACCTCCGACATTGATGACTTTTAAAAAAGAGGCCAAAAAAAGATTTAAGTTTTGATAAATTTGAAAATATGAAAAATGAGTTGAATAAAGAAGTGTAAGCATCTTTGTAGTGCTTGACAAATGTATGCAAACGGTGTTACGAGGAAAGTGGGCATGTAATTGGTCCCCGCCGCGCCGCGTCTATTGATTGAGGCCTCTGGCGTGGGCAAATCGAGTTAGGCAGTTGCTCCCCAGAGCCACCCTCAACCCTCAACCTCGTGCAGCTGTTTGGCTCGCTTATACACGCTGCCGTGAACACTGCTCAATAGCTCATCTCTCGTGGTGTCAATATCCCAATTACGATTACTACTCCTTTAAGTGACTTTCAGGATTTTACTTCACACTTACTCTCTTCTTTTTTTTTGATATAATACCACGTGTTGGACAAGATGTTATTTGTTTGAGAAAACCATCCCCGATTAAATTGTTTTTACGTGACCCTTTAAGTTTCTGCAAATTAATTTTCTTTTCAACCCTTGGCAAGAATTCCAAAGTTCATAATGATTATCACATACCATCCGAGCATCAAAGTTCTTAATAAGATACAAGCTGTTTATATAATAGTTTTTCATCATCTATAAAGGGTGGTAAACTTTAGTGACGGTGAAAGTTTCTCATTTACCATTGACAGTAATAAATTTCAAGTCCCATTAATTAGGTGGATGTTTAATTTTCTAGCATGTGTACTTGGGTTATCTCTTCTAACCAAGAGCTGTCACTCAATGAAGTTTGGTTACAGATGACGTGACTACCACTAATCACTCACGGTTATGGTAATGCGACTCAAATAGAGTCCAATCGGCGGCGCTACCTTAGCCACCTTCCTCCTTCATGCACATACAGTATAAACTACGATTTTGTTACACACCGCGCTCATTAGTACGCGAAAAAGGGACTTAGTAGACGTGAATTTTACCTCATTAAAAGTTCTGTTGGCGTTTCTTCTTGCATGTACTGGCACAAGAATCTTTAAATTGCCTACAAATCTCATAAACTACGTCTAAAAGGGGACTGCGACCTTGTATCTGTCTGCGACTTATTACGATATCGGCAACCAATTAGCGATTGAGCTGTGGTGGTTCGTTCTTCTCGTCGCGATCTTCTATTCATTGAATGCGTAATTGCACGAGTACGGCCCTTATCAACTCTCATAATGGAGTAATTTTAACAGAAATAAGATTATAAATTGAAAGACATTTTAAATTTGCATTTAAATCAGAATTTGTGTAATCGAGTACAGGCGGCGCGCCGCGCGCGGCAGGCTACGAACGAACGAACGACGGCGGCGGCTTAGACGTTGACGATGAGGACGGCGGCGGCGGAGACGGCGGGCGTACTGTTGTAGGAATAGCGGCCGCTATCGAGCTCTCGCACTAATTAGTATCTTATATTGTGGAAAACACCGCGATTATCCGCGGGCACTTTCTGATTAACGAATCCAATTATAGTCACGTTGTGCCGAGGAAATTATTAGTTGTGCTGTTAATTAGATTATGGCACAGGAACGGCGCGGAAGATTGATTACAGGGTGTATTGGAAACGGGAAATTTTTCTAACCTTTCCCCCTTATTCAAGTTCGACTGTCGAACTTGTTTAAAATAGAAACGTAGTTATGAATAACTTGTCTGGATCGACAAATACTTAAAAATTGTTACTTTCGCCAAGTTAATTCCATAATTGGCAACTAGGTAAATCAATACCTAGCACCTTATGTCATCTGTTTTTGTACTTTTACTCTTTTGGCTTAGAATTACGAAATATCTGTACTGGAAGATGCTTCTTAACATTATATAGCAAACGAGCGCTTAGTAAAGGATGCATTTTGGTAGAATACATATGATTTCGGCAATAGAGAAATGGAAACTATTGTATAGAGATGTCTTTGAAACGCCTTCATTTTGTAATTTTTTTACAATATGTTTGATGTTAGATTCGATTAAAAAAGAACATTTGGGAATACCGTCGACATGTCAGAAATAATAAATTGAGCTTTAAAGATCCCACTTCGATGCAAATGGTGAACAGATCGAATTGCGTTCTGCACCATGACAAATTATATTCTAGAAAGAAAAAGTATAGGAACATTTTCTCAAAGCAAAGGCTATCAATTCGCCTTTGACAACAACCGTCCATTGCTGGAGGCTAACTTGAGTGGCAGTTCCACTAACTGTACACCTAAGCTGAATATTGGGCAGCGAAATCAAAGATCATTCCAATATGGTTCGCCTAGGCATCATTCGATTTTCCGATTATCCTAACTACCTGTTACTCTATAGGTGAAATTACTCTAGCCTTTTCTAATTAGGCAGTTTCTGCCTATTACTAGTGGAAGAGTTGGACCTCAAACCTTTTCAAAAACTAATTCTTTATCGTACTCATTTTTGCAACATGTAAAAAACCTTGTGCTACTAGTTTTTGAAGCTAAGTGACCTAAAATTCAATTGAAGATACTTTTGTACCCCGATATTTGTGTTTAGTTTCTGTAGTAACCTCAGTACTAGCATAAAAAGTAGTAGTAGTAGTAGCTCCAGTTTTATCTGAAATGGTTCAATAAAGAAAGAAAAAGGGAGAAATTAAACGACAAATTTGAAGATAATTTTCGCAGTTATTTTTTGCATTTCCATTATTTATATATTGATCTAGATCAGCGGTTCCCAACCTTTTTCGTTCACGGACCGCTAAACGACGTAACATTTGCATGCGGTAAGGTAAAAAAACATTTTGTAAAATAAATCTTATAATGCTAAATTTACTTTTACAGTGTACAAGAACAATGTAAAATAAGTAAATATCCATTCTTTATAATAACAAAAGCCAGTTTTCGTACCTCATCCGCTTCCCGCATATCAAACCTCGAACGACCAAAATGGGAACCGACCAAGAATCGACGGGTACCGAGAAGCCGGGGTTTTCTTCTTTTTGCTAAACATACGTTGAGAAACGATCGCAGGGCGAGGTGCGGCGCCGAAGACCATAACCGGGTTGTAGACGCATAGGACGGCCCATCGTTCAAAATCAGAACACGATATCTCGACAAGGAGCGGAAATATAACCGAAAACGCTGGCGAAGTGGCGAGTGGGTTCCGGGAGCGGTGGTCAAAAACGGGAATGGGTTCAAACGATCCTGGAGGCAATCATATAAGACCTCCAGAAGTGGTTTTGGCTTAGGAGTCTGATTAGGCTGGTGGCGGCGATATTACTTTAGCACGATTCTCGGGTAAAAAATAAATAAAAAGCTTCGAGTTTTTCGGCTGTAACTTTTGTCTTATTGCTTTTCACGGCATTTCACGGGGAAATCTTTTAAGATTACCCGTCGTCTGACGCCAAGATAGTCGTTTAGGTTCTTATAGTTTCCGAGATACCGTCTCTCGAAAACTAGCGGAACTCCCTAGAGCGGAGATACGGAAAAACCAACAGATGCACCGCTCGTACACATGTTTGATCGCCCCCTAAAACCCCATGTCATCCCTAGCCCCCGCCCCCGGAACAGTGTCAGCAAAAAACTTTTCCGGTAGAAACGATTGGGGTACTGCGCTGGCAAAGATACCGCGGTCATTTTGTCACCACGCATCGACACACAAAAAAACGCCTTCAGTAAAATTTTGAAAATACTGTTATTTGTCTGCGGACCGGCAAAAATATCTGACGGACCGGCGGTTGGGAAACGCTGATCTAGATGCGATAATTTGCCCGATTTATCAAGCACAATCGCCGAGACGCAATAAGATGTAATAAGTAACATTGTACCTTCGAATCTTTGTTATGGACCAATCTGTATATTATTTATCTTGCAGACCCATGTAATCATGCTCAAGATTATCTGTCTGAGATAATGCATCATAAAAAAATTAATGTTTTTGTAGCTTGCTTGTTTTGTGCCGAATAGGTCGTTATGTGGCTAGTAATGTAAATGAAGCTGGATTGTTGTCGAGATATCGAAAAATATTAGTCTAGATAAAATAGATAGAGATACAGCACACGCGAACCTGTCGAGTTAAAAGTCTCGATTTTAACAAATCTCCCATTAGCTATGAAGGGTATGAAGTTTCATTTTTGGTCTGGTAGAGTTGTGGTGGAATAAGGAATACATGTACAGTTTTTATACGCTTTAATATATGCTTACTAGACGCATCAAGAAATGAGTGACGAAGTGATGAAGGCAATACACTCCGCTCTTTTATCTCTTACTTATTATTGTTGCGGTTTGTTAGTTACGACCCAGGGCCGTAGTCAGTAATAAACAAAACATAATTGTTAAAAGATGAACGCATGAACGTGGTGGGGATAATTATCTCCGCCATTTGCTGCTCATATTTCCTCTTCTTACTTCGTTATTACCAACGATAGGTGGCTTAGGTCTGGAGATCGAGAATCTCACCGAAGTAACTTAATACTTTGTTATTTTTGAGTTTGACAGAAAGGAGTCTCTAAAATCCTCTAGGAACAGTTACAGATCTACATTTCATTTTGTACCCTCCTAATATGGGACAACTAAAAGTTTATTTCTAGATTATTTGAACCTGCAGTTTATACAAAACTTCAATTTGCAAGCCTCACATTTGTATAGTAGTGCATGCTGATTAGCCAACTCAGTAAAGTTTAATACAACCGCGAAGATCAAAATGACCATTTTTAAGTTAACATCTGTGATGAAGTAGAGGTTGATCAAACTAACAAGTCTTTGCTTAAAGCAAAGCAATCTCCGATCCCAAGAAGGTTGATGGAGTTGGACAATACTTTCTACGAGTGACTGCACCTGCATTTTGCACACACGCTTGCAACGATCGGTCGTTTAGGAGAGATTCAACTTCGATGCGGTCACGCCCCAAATCTGCTTTGGTATTAAAGAGCACTCCTTTTCTTAAATAACGAATATAGATATGAAGTAAAAAATGAATTTTGAATAATTGTTTCATTTGGATGGACTTAATATATTAGGCTTAAACGTTCTTGATACGAAGTTGTCTACAATGGATGTTCTGTGCACATTCACTTTGTGTATTACCGGGCCCCTCCACCATATGCGATTGCGAGAAATTTATCAAATTTAGAAATTTATGAAACTACTATGACGTACAGATAGTCCAATAATTAAGCCGGAAAGTCGAAACTGTCTCGTCAGTAAGTGGTTAACGTTAGGGGGTGTTTAGAAATAAAATAATCTAGGATGTTATGGCTTTTTCCTTCCATCAAACCCAAGCAGCATTTTTAGTGATCGCTACGTACCAGCAACTACTGGTGGAACTATTAAGTTTTTTGCCACAGTCACAAGCACGTAATTGATACGGTTTTGTTACGTGCCTGGAGCCAAAATGGGGAACAATTTTTAGGTAGCAGATACGTTGCAGTAACCTCTCTGAAACTTGTTCAGCTACGTAGAGGGGACTTGGTGGCGTAGTAATTGCTACTTTCGTGGAACTTCTTTTCTCTTTGACACACCATGTCGTGTGGTTGCTCTTTCTTACTCTTGCAACTTAGCAAATATTCTATCATTTTCTATACTAATGCTGCTATAGTGTCACAAAATGGATTACTATTTTATTTGTAATACGTACTTAATAATACAAAGAGCCATGAAATGTTTAATTATTTTGTTATTCTAGTATACCAAAATTATAAACTATTGCAACTTTTCTGTTAAACGTGATGATGATAGATCGAAAAATAACAACGCGCCTTCTTTAAATATATTTTTTAATAAAGAATATCTTTAATAAACTATGACAAAAATATTTATTACTTGATACACATGATAGACAATTTTTATATTATTCCTAAGGCACAATTGGGCACCAGTTTGTTGTTTTTATCGAATGTTATATAGTAAAACATTAATAATCATAACAAATTGAAAATTGATTAATGGCCTCCTAGATTTTACAAGTAAATATGGAGATGGAGTAGTTTACGAAAAAGCACTTTAAAGTGATTCTCCTGGGTAGCAAAAACGTAATTTTTACTTACAATACTACTGTAAGGTTCCGTGACTTTAAAGGACTAAGGAATGGTTTTAGACTGGTGGCAGGAATTTTCAGTACGACTTTAAAGTAATTATACTAACAATGCAAGCTTACAGCTGAAGTGTTGCTCATTTTAAAAATTCTTCTTTAAATAAAAGTAAATCAATAGTTAATAAAAAGTAGAAAAATAAAGAAATACGTGTTTCTGCATTTAATCTCATACAGCTTATTTAAAGAAATAACACAATTAATATTAATGGCTAACGTAGCCTTATACACGGTGGGCTTAGGGTTATATTCCTACTAGCTCCGTTACTTTTTTAAATTATTTTTTTAGTAAAAATGCATCCCTGTTTACATTTGGGCTTTTCTTAGACTTTTAAATAATTCAATAAAAATTATTACGATTATGTCGTGTATGGCCTAGATCGTAATTGTAACTTTTTTAAATTATTATGCAGAAAATTGCAACAAGACCCTACCAATAATATATAGTTAAGAGTTAGCATAAATTTAATAAAATGGTTTATTTATATATATTCGAATAATTGACATAACGTTTGGTATTTATTGGTTTTTAAATTATTCTTAAAAAATGAATCGAAAACTATAAACCTGCGAATTTACATTTTGAAATCGGCAACACGTCAACTGTAAGGTCCCCTTGTAAGTGGCAATATCGTTCCACATACTTTAAAGGTTACTCGGGAGTAATAGAACTACATAGTTCCAGTAAATAGTAGAAACAACTACATAATTACTAAAATAATCCGAACTGAAGTAATTAAACCTATAAAGTCATAAATTTAGTTGTAGTTACGTAACAACTACTCAATCAAAGTTCCGATCTCAGTTAGTGCTACTTAAATGCTGCTTGGGAATCTTATATTGACGGCTACCGTTAACGTAAAAAAGAATTTTTTAAGTTAAAGTTTAGTTAAAAAAAGTAGCAGGAAGCGACCACATGTTACTAGATTTTTAGTTATATTAGTTACACCCTGTGTGTTCTAAATTATTAAGCTACCTTCCATTACGAGGTTAACATTAATAAAAAATCATGAAAGTTGTTTTTATTTTTTTTATTGCAAAAGTTTAAAATTTCAGTTCAAAAAGTCAGAGAGGATTTTTTTTATTAAAATTTGTCTGAATTTTTCAAAAAAAAATTCTAGAAAAATGTGAAGCTTTTGAAATATAACTTGTTTTGGAGCTCTGGCGTGCTACTTGACCTAGAGACACAAATTTTGAGAATCTTATTTTAAAAAACAAGCCGCAGTCTAATATACATACATAAATATGGGTCATTGAATTGTCATGGACCGGCAAAATTCTGCAAGTCCGCAACTAAATGCATGTAACTTCATATCGAGCACCTCCACCAATTGCCAATTTATTCTCTTACTCTTAAACATTTTCCTAACTTAAAGAAATTAGTATAGAAAAGCACCATCAGGAAAATAATAGTCTCACGAGCACCTACAATGAAATAGTTTTCAAGCTAGTTCATGCTGACGATTACAAGAGATTAGATAGGATGAGTTTCATTATTATTCCAATGTCTGGACTTTACTTCTATAATCACATTGACGTGCTAAATATTTTAGTACTCATTTACCCATTAGTACCATTTAGTACCCAGTTATTCATTTCACACTATCCGTAAATTGGATTAAACGTGACGTTGTTTTTTATACATAATTGCAAACAAATGTCAGACGTCTGATGTTATCCGCTTCCAAATACATAATGAAATTGTGTGTTTTGTGACAATATTGCCTGAACGATTAAAGTAGATTGCTGTAGAATGAATTATTAACAGCAATCTGTAAAAGTAATTACATAAATTAATAGATTTTCAGAAGTTTAATTACAAGCTATTGAATAATTCTGCACAACCTAAGATAAACTAAAAATAGTTAACGGTTATGGAAGTTATAATGTTTCGATAGAATTAGTTTTGTTTGAACCAATTCGGATATAGTTTCTAAAACTCAATCAACAACCTATTAACATTTTATGTCTATTACTTATAGAACTGGATTCCTTCAGTGGACTTCATGATATTTAAACTATTTATTGTCTTTTTGGCATTTGGTTTTGTAACACTATGACCCACTTAACCTACTAAAGACATCAGCATCACATCATAACAGGATCAACTGAGAAACTACTAGCACATATTATTAGACTTTTCATTAGTGTGTGTGTGGTATTAATTAAAATAATTTCAAGTGTGGTTAAATTTGAGTCGCATATGTTTGTGTGAGTGGGTGCAGCCATCGCTCAAAAATAATTAGACGCACATAAATGGCACTCTTACACATGCTCTGCTGTTCGTCAGATGGGGAATTTGCATTTACCTGACTGTTAATGTAAAGTGGGTGCATTAATCAGAGTGCAGCCCGCAGTGACAGAGCAGTTGCACGATGTTATTAAAACGCTAGTACACAGCAGCTAATTAATTTTATGCAACGCCACACTTGAATGGCTTTCATAATGAATACGCTGGTGTAGTTTTATTTTTGTGAAACTTATATGTATTATATATATATATCTAGTATATACATATATGTAATGCATGTAGAAGAGGTACTATATGTAAGAGATCGAAATGATTGACGGCTCATGCTGCGGTCGTGTTGCTAATTACTTTCAAGTTTTGCTATTAAGGGCTTTACTAATTAAACCGATTTTTCTTGGTGAAATTATTACCGTCGTTAAATGTTTTTCCAGTTTAAACTGCAACATCTGATTCTCATCTCTATATGTATAATTACATGTCTGGCAATTTTAATAATACTGTTTAATTATATATCTATATTTATTTATAATTTTATAAGAAATAGAAAAATAATGCCCTAGCGACGGAGATTAATTGCAAATCGAAGGTTACATTCAATAATAATACATTTAATTGTAAAAGTTAAAAACCATTAATCATTTTGTTTCATTAGCATATTTAATCATCAATGAATGCAAATTAGTGAAATTAACTGGCGGTGTTTTTTTGTAATTATGATGCACATTAAATGTAAATTATGCACATTAATTTTTTTATAATCATTATTTATGCACACTAATTAACACTCGTGAACAAATATTGTAACTGAGAAAACCACTCAAATAGTTATTAAGTTCTTAAAAAACTAAATAGTAAACAAGAAAAATTCAAAAAAATTAATAGGTAGTTGAGAATTGGCACGGATGTCTTCGCGAATATATCAGTTAACATATCGTCAACACTAGCAGGGGACATTGCAACACTTCGTTTTACGGTCACCTCTCCCTCTTAAGTACCCACCCCCCATAATTAATTAGGTACGTATACCCGCGCTCGCTTGAATTTATTCACGTTGACATTCAAAGCACTGGACAGAAACCACACTCGTAGAGCTCATTGGAATATTTCGTTCTCACACGTTCGAATTTCTTCACGTTGGCTTCCGGAAAACTAGGCAGAAGTCACAATGTGTCGACACTCGCAGGGGTCATCGCAATACTTTGTTTTATTGCCATCTCCCTCTTCTCTATCTCATAGTTAGGTGTACAAGAGAGTCATGGGTACTCCCACTGTTTATCCGCGCTTGCTTGGATTTGTTCACGTTGACATTCAGAACAGAATTAATTGCGCCAACATCACAGGGGTCATCGCAATGCTTCTGTTTACTGTCGACCCTTTCCTCTATTCCTATGTATCTCATAGCTAGGTGTATAAGAGGGCACTAGCATGAATTGCTTCAACGTTGACATTCGGAGCACTGGGCATTAATGACATACTCTCAACAGTTGCGTAGGCCATCACAATTTTTTTTATTTTACTGCCACCGCCTTCTTTTCGCTCTCTATTTAATAGGTGTATAAAAGACAGTCATAGCTACCCTCGTCTCAGTGTTGGGTTGGTTAGTGTTCGAAAAGTGAACATCGCGTGTGAGAAATCCCTCGAAAGGTGAAAGAACCCGAGTAGAGGCGCTGTTCTCACGGCCACTTTTCGGCCGGTAACGTTGCTCAGGTCCCCAGATCGACTTAGCCGGTAAGTTGGGAAAGCCAGAGATCCAGGAAGCAATTCTCTCTCCCCCCCGCCGCACAGATCACTGGTTGGCGTTGCCAGGCGTCCTCGCTGTTGCGGCGGTGAGTATCCACGCTCAAGGGTCCAGTGTATGAGCTGGACTCGAAGTCCGTGACAAACTCCACGCCAAAAGTGATCTTCCTTTTATGCGGCAGTATAATAGCTACAGAAAAGGTAACTTTATGGCGGAGGCCTTACCGTGGCCGTCGTCGTAGCGAACGACTGCTAATTCTTTTAGCCACTGCCGGGTGACCTAGTAGCACTACTTCAACATAGAGAGGGCTGGCGAATGTACTGAAAGCGGTACCAACTTATTGCTTGCTTCGACCTGGGCATCCCCAACGAATTACCTTGGGGGTGGGTCTAAAAAGAGCTGTTTTTTTTCGATACAACATCCAACATTATTATCAACTGCGAAGGTTTCTACGAAATACCAAAATTTCATCTAAATCATTCAAGAAACTTCAGCCAATCCCATCATAATCAACAAACGGCTGCCGATAAGATATCAGAACAACACAACGCATTCCAACTTTATATGCTGTTAGTGATAACGGCCAGTAGAAAACCCTCTAACAAGAATATGGAGTATGTTGTTGACAGTAGGATGCTCAGCTACGCCTGGAGCCACCAATTTTTCATCAAATTAATCAATTCTACGGCTGAAGGGGCAACATGCTATAGTAGCCAGTAGCCCCTTGGGAGGAACAAACCAACATTGAGAAGTCTTGGAGGAGACAGATTTTTTTTCTTATTTTTCGTATATCTGCTATCCACGTATCTTACCCACCCCTGGAACTTTTGGCTTCTCTTAAAAATGTTTTTTCCAGTCCTTGAGGTTCTTTTCTTCCCCCCTCACTTTCAGCGCATAACCGGTTATGCAGTTCTTTTCTCATCATAATTTAGAGCTAAACAAGTTAGTTTCTGAATTTTTTCTAGTGTTCTTTTCCTGATTGTGAATATTTGTTCTGTGGTTGGACTTTTTCAAAAACCACATTGGTAGTGTTCGACTCTTCTCTACATTCAAACGTTAAATTTTTCCATGTTACGCTAATTTACTTACAATTAGCATTTTATACTTGAAGTTAAGTAGCGCTATACCTCTATAATTAGCGCTTATCGGCATCATCTTATCAGCGCTTTTATACTTGGACATATTGATAGCCTTATTCTCTGAGTACTACTGCTTCTTTCGATACTTTTCCTATTATATCATTTCCCCCATTTTTCTTCCATTGGGGGATCTATTATATTTTCCCCTCCCGGCCTTCCCACAATTATTCGATCACCCTTTTTTATCTGCGTTTCGTTTCGATTGTTTATATTTCATCTAAATAAATTTCTTAAAATATTCTTGCCATCCTCTGATTGCCTTTCTCTAAATTAATATTTTTACTTTGACTCTTTATGAACCAACACATACTAAAACATGGATGACTTTCGAATTCTAAACTAACGAATAAGAGAGATAGCTCTGTAGACTAAATTAGGCGCTGATATAATCTAGCTCAAAGCTAAATGGCTTAGCTAACTTAGGTTTTAGGTTATGTAGTAGAATTGAAGTTATGTTCTCAAAGCACAGAAAATGATAGATGCCGCCACAACTAAAACTTACTGAAATATATCCAATCCTATTAAGTTAAAGTTAAGCCTTAACCAGAAGGTTAAATTTGAAATTAAATTAGAGGCTAGGTGAAAAGTTACCACCCTTTAACAAGCGCGGAAATTCAAAATATTCAATATTACATCTCCTAATATCAGACCGTCTAAGTTCCAATACGATAAATAGCAACGCTGTGTAACTTAGGTTAATGATTTAGCAAACCTATATCCAATCCTATTAAGTTAAAGTTAACCCTTAACCAGAAGGATAAATTTGAATTTAAATTAGAGGCTAGGTGAAAAGCTACCGCCCTTTAACAAGCGCGGAAATTCAAAATATTCAATATTACATCTCCTAATATCAGACCGTCTAAGTTCCAATACGATAAATAGCAACGCTGTATAACTTAGGTTAATGATTTAGCAATCCTAGGTTAGGTTTATAGGCTAACTTAGAAGTTAGGTATTTTTAGGAATCACGAAACTTCAAAATGTAATGTCGGAGCATCGAATACAATCAGTAGCACCCCAATCAGATTTATTTAGTTAGTTGACCAAGTTAGATTAGGCTATAGGCTGTGACGCCGAAATCATATCTATTAGCTCCGAATATAATACCTGGGCTGGGTTGAAACATTGAATATAAAATTTGCTAAACATCACAGCTTCATATCACGAAGCATCGAATACGATATCGAGCACTCTAGATTAAAATTGATTAGCGATTAGTCTAATTAGCTGAGCTAATTAAGTTAGGTTAGGTTGGAAATTAGCCGAAAGAACCGCTGAATATTAAAGCGTTGAGTCTTAAAGCACAAATTGCAAACTGTCGAATATATTAGGCGAGTTAGGGTACGATTCAATAATGCCGCACTTAACGGGTATAATGCCGGTTAAGTTCATTTAGGTTACAAGCTAAGTCTCCCCGAAGCCATGAAGCGTGAAGGTTTATATCATCGAAACGAGTTTTTCCGGTTTTAAAGCAAATAATTCCACAGACACAGGATGGCTGAGGATTGAGTAAACTAAATCGTCTTGACCTTGCGAGAAAGGCCTATTTAGAAATTAGAAACTTTGAAGGACAGATTTTTGAAGGACCAAATCTCAAATTCGTGGTTTTTGAAAGTGTTGAATCTCCAAGTTTCAAATATGACATGTTACATTCCAGAAACAGCCTTAGGCAGTGATTTTGTTCAGACGGCTGGATTAGGGGCTACGTTGGAAGTTAGGAGCCTAATAGTTTTTGAGACATCTATGTTTTGACTTAAACGTTCAGCTGCATTCTAAGATAATCCTTTTAAGCTTAATGCACTTGGTTCAGCGACGCTCCAAGCGAGGATCCTACCTCCGTGTGGTACAAAACCTCAAGTACTACAAAATACCCGGTTATCATGATTTCATGAAAATCTCTTTCATCTAAGCCATTTTTTAAATTCAGAAATAAGAAAAAGTCTCTGGGAGCTAGATCAGGTGAGTATGGGTCATGTGGAATCAACTCGTAGCTCAGCTCGTGGATTTCGCCATGCAATTACCTACCGGCGAAGAGGCTTTTTGTGTTGACGGAACAACACTTTTTTCGTCGGCATGTGTAGCAGTTTGTGAGCGATTTCTTCTTATTCAATAATGTAGCATACTGTACATATGTAATACTCCTTCTTTTTTTCAAGATAATCTATAAAAATTATACCTCAAGTGTAGGCCTCAAAAAACCAGTAGCCATCACCAAAACGGTCTTGTTCTTTCTTGGTGGTGGAGAATCACCATGCTTCCACTGTTTCGATTATTCCTTTGCTTCAGGGGTGTAGTAATGCACATGTTTTATTAACAGCAACAAATCGTTGCATAAACTTTTTTGAATCACGGCGTAAACGCTGGAAACTGGGTTGAAACATTGAATCGTCGAAGGTTTTGGTTAATTGTCTGCAATCGCGGCTCATCTTGCACAATTTTTTTAAATTGAAGATTGAATTGTGCACTTTCTTTAGATATTCCAATTTCTTCGGTGGTAGCAGTTTTTGGTCTTCCGGAATGGGCTGATCATTACATCTTGAGCCGTCACATTTAAATTCGGCAATCCGCTTTTCAACGGTGGAAAAGGTAGGACCAAATTCCTTCAAAGTAAAATTCATTTTAATCTCAGTGGTGGTTAAGCTTTCAGGACAAAATATTTTATAACTCGATGTTCATATTTTTCCATTTTCCAAGTCACTTGCAACAACTACTTTAACGGGTAGTCACACGCGTCCTGACTTTTAGAATGCAGCTGAAGATTTAATTGCTGATATCTCAAAAACTATGAATTTTAGACTGTGAAGAAAAAATATATCTAAATGTAAGGTGCACTATAAGGCATTGCATTAAAGTTTTTGACGTAATTTGTTACTGAAAATGAGTTTTCATAGCACTTCTGATTAAACTGAAAGTAAAATTGTTATGAGATTAGTAGATAGCACCCTTCAAATAAGCTCAAATCATATTCGATTTTTTCTTGCATCGTTAATCGGCGATCCCGTTAAGTTATGTAACTTACCTGCGGATCTGACGTTTAGGTTGTGATCAAACTAATTTAATCGACTGATTTAGCTTAACTGTTAGCATAGATGGCTTAGTTAACCAAGTTAACCGGCGTCACTGCGAACTGCACCTTAGGTTATGATCTAACGAATCCACCTGACTGAGTTAGCTTAGATTAGAGTCAAGCTTAGGTGGCGATTTAACAAACTATACGATTTAGCTGCGAACCAGAGCTTAAATCAAGATCTGGTAACTTAACTTAGCATTACCTTAAAATACGATTTAAAATTACAGTTGTCTTTCAATATGAACAGTTTGTGATTGTATTGAGCAATTTGCTTGTACGTGATATATGTAAAACTGAGCCAATTAAGAGATTTTTCATCTTGTTACAGGATTTTTGGCGGTGTATGTTCGGCGTGTGGGCAAATGATAGCAGCAAACGAGTTGGTGATGCGATCAGGTCCCTCGCAGCAGCAGCCAAATGCCCACGTGTTCCATGTAAAATGTTTTACCTGTAGTAAATGTAGCAACAATTTGGTACCAGGAGACCGTTATTATATGCTTGATAGAAGTCTTGTCTGTGAGCAGGATTGGCACAAACTGGTGAAAAGCTCTGCCGCCGCTACGGCACCCGTAAGGAAAGGAAAAGTCGGAAGACCACGCAGAAGCCGGGACTGAATTAATGATTTCACAACTTCACATAATAATAATTCAGGTAGGTTGTTGTTGCATTTAATTGACATTATAAGTATTATAAAAATGTAAACAGTGAGAGGTAGACTACAGAGCGCTCTGTTGGAAGTTAAAATTAAAATAGAATTCTTTTAATGTTGGTGTTTACAGGATGAAGTTTGATTACTAGCTGTATTTTCTTTTAATAGGGTTCTCTAATTTGTTCGGTATACATATACACGTAGGGTGTGTGCGTGGTTTTTTACTTTATTCTCGCTTGAGCGAGTTTTGAATTAATTCAGTATAAACGTAAATAGCTCCATTTCCGACGATTAACAGTGTTCTGCTTGGGGCGTCTAATTCAGCAAGTTTTCCAAGTAGAAATGAGTCCGAAAGCTCTCTAAAGCGCCGTTCTTCGTTTGATATTTAAATGCCTTTTAAATATTGCTTTGCGTAATTAATTTAACGTTGTAAAATACCTAATATTCGTTGGTTGGTTGCGAGAGAGAGGGGGCAACATTTTTTTCTTCGCTTTTTACTACAAAGATTTAACCTGGCACTTCTACTGGAAGTATTAAGTAGGTGATTGCGTGTATAAGAACCTGGGGTTCGTTCGTGTGCCTCAAATATAATATTAACAAATCGCGTAAGCCCCAATAAATTTATTACGTCTCTCACCTTTTATCTCAAGGTCATTATGTAGGTTCTGGGTTAATATATCGGTTTGCTGGGGGTATGATTGAAATAATGCGATGTTTACGTGTTTACTGGAAATTAACTAAACCATATTGTGTCAAGTGCAATCAGGATAATAAATATCGACTTCAAATTTAACCCCCAAAACTATTTTTAAACTTACACTGTTTATTATTTTTTTAGATATATCAAAAGGAGCGATTTGGTTGGCGATAAGGGTATAACAAACAAGTGTAATTTAAGTTTGCCTCCCTTTGTATTTCTTTTTTATATAGAGCGTTTCCAATAAATATTTTATATTGAGATAGCTCCGCCTATGATGATTATCGAGAGATACATACATGCGGCCTTTTATGTCACGTAATTCCAACAATTGTAGTGTAATTCTTTCGTAGCTGCAAACAATGCCATTGGATTAGTATTAGAAAACACCATTAATACCAATATACTCTGCAATACAAGAATGCAGAGACAATTTAAGCAATTGGATGTAATGCTTTAAGGTACACCATCATTTCCTAGCCTTACCTTGAGAGAGTGAACCAGCTGAACGATCTAATACACATATTAGGTATTTGTAATACTACAAATACCTAATATGTGTATTAGATCGTTAGACCAGCAAATTAAGTTGTAATTAGTATATGCTCCCTAATAACTTGGCATGATACTGTAATACCATTAGCGATCTGCAGTTACTGTAATTCCAATAATTCTTTAAAATTTTTTCATTATCATCTCATATCATTCAATGGCATTAAACTTTTATAGTAATTGCGTAAGCCCGATGAACTATATATACCGATTATATTGATGTAATTGCAAGAGATTTGTAGTAATTCCTGTAATATCAATGCAATTGCATCAGTATCAATTATTCTTAATGTAAATATTCAACATGCTAGCCGTATACTTTTGTTTAATACGCTGTCTATGTCGATTCACAGTGATCAGTGCTATAATATGCTAGTGTAATCCTAGTGTAATTCCTACCAACTTAAGTAATTCTCTAAATATCAGTGATTCACTATAATGTAATGATATTTCAGATATTTGTAGCGAGGAGTGACCATGTTAGTGTAATTTCGAAATATTTAACGATTCTACTAATGCCGACGCAATTCTAGCATTATCGATTTTGTTATGTAGATATCACCAAGTAATTATGCATCACATACTAAAGATAGATACAAGATCAGCCCGTTATAATATAGTAATTTCATTACAATTTACATATTACGATTTCACTGTAATTTTGCTAGCATCGAAGCTGCTGAATGTTACCGATATATGTTAGCGATGGGATAACCATAAAATCAGTCGGCTATAATATCGTAATTCCAGGATGTTTTGTTAGTTATACTTTAAATATCAGCATCTACTTCTGTTAGCATAGAAGCTGAATATACAGATGTATGCAGCGATGGTATTATCATATTAGTGTAATTCCTACATGTTTTTAGTAATTTTCTGAAAATCGATGCAATTCTAACATTGTTAAGATCGTAGATATCACCAAACTGCCCATATAAGTTTGCATAATATGCTATCCAACCGCAAGAGCAGTGCGTTATGATATTGTAATTGCAGTGTAATTCCAGTAATTTTTTTTGTTATTTTTTAAATATCACGATTTCACTGTAATTTTGTTATCATCGAAACTCAATATATCGATGTATGTAGCTATGGGATTCTCATATTGGTGTGATTCCTACATATTTGTAGTAATTTTTCGAATATCTATGTAATTCCAACTACAAGAGCCGTCCGTTATGATAGTTTAATACTAGTGTAAAATCACTCATTTTTTAGTTACTTTTTTAATATCATTATTTCGTTGTTATTTTGTTAACGTCGACTTTATTAGTGTAATTCCTACATGTTTGTAGTAATTCTTTGAATATTAATGCAATTCCAATATTATGGATTTCGTTATGTAAACGTTACCAAATTACCCACGTAATTTTGCAGAATATACAATTCAACCACAAGATCATTTTATTATGGCATTGTAATTCCAGTTATTTTTCTTGTCATTCATTAAATATCACGATTTAAGTGTAATATTTGTTACCAGGTGCAATGGTCACTTTTGAGCTAAAGAGCAAATATTATGAGAAAGTGCATTCGATTATAAACTTTGGAGATTCATTGTTCATTTGAACAATGATTCCAACCAAGTCTGTGGTTCTTGGATATATAAACTGTCCCATGTAATTTTTGCCTAATTCACTGTCAGTCACCATGAGCTATCATACTAGTGTAATTCCAGTGTAGTTTCTGTGATTTGTTATATTAGCGTAATTCCATCATGTTTGTAATAATTCCTGTGATACGATTTTGTTAGGTAAATATTACCAAATGTCCTGTAGTCTTGCTCAATAGACTGTCACTGTCTAACCACATGATTTATTATTGGATGAGGAAGAGGATTATTTTGTTTAATCCTCTCTTTAACCGTAAGGGTCAATTCGTTTCGCTGTTGCAACTCCTGAGTAATTCCTACTGTCCTTTAGCAATTCCTTAAATATAATGGTTTCACTGTAACTGTGTTATAATAGTCTAATACTAACTAACCTACGAATATGTAGTGTTCTTACTGCATTTCTGAAGAAATGTTGGCACAACTCATGATTTTGTAATTTTAATTCCAGCGACATCTACCATTACAGTTTTATACGTGATTGTAAAATACTGGAAAGTTGTTGAGGCCACTGTATATGCCACTAGACTGGCATTCCACTAGTACTAAAGAATGCTAATAACATATATCCAGAATATCACTATTGTAATTCCTAATACAGGTAATTCTATTTGATCGGTATCAATACTAACGTAATTCCATCCATAATTAACATTTTGCCTACTTCATTTATGTAAATCTCAAGTGTAAATCAGCTATTGCTATGAAATGTTGAAAAGGATAAATGAAGTAATTCTAAAATAATTTTACCGTTTGCATTATTTTACTATTTATTCTTTTTCTCCGATTAGTTGAAAAACTCTTGGTATTTTTATTAGGAAAGAAAAACCCAAAGGTTAAAATAAAGAGAAAAGTTTTATTTAACGCTTATTAAGAAAATCTGTGGGTTTCGTTAAAGAAGCGTAAGTTAGAAGAATTCATTTAATTACTTCTTTGTACACCTATAATTAAATCGCCCTTAATTGGCCCAAAAAGAGCTTTGGATACCGAAGAATAAAAGATCAAAGACGTAACCTAACTTCGATTTATTATGAAATCAGACGTTTACACTTAATTAGATTTATAATACATTGACCCATTTTATAAAGAGGATTTATAATAAGAATTTAGATTATACTCTCTCTTACTTAGGGTTTAAGGGGCGACTGAATCTGAACGTTCGTTGGTTGTTACAAGATTTCGAACTTCAAAAATATATAATTAACGAAGTTAGTTAATTAACCTGTGTAGTTTCTGATTTAATTATTAATTAAAGCTTTCTATAGATAGTTAACAATTACCTTCGGTATATCGAGGCCTTTGTGTACCTTAATTAGACAGCACGCCGTTTAAATCCTAGCAAGACTAAAAATGGCAACACAGCTATAAAATATACACACAGTAGCTCATTATGTCAGTCGTCGGTATTTTAACAATGTTCTCCAAAGCAGCATTGATATTCGATTCAGCCGCCGCATTAATTAATGCCGGTGTTAATTCTCATTGATTTTGTTTCAAGCATTCCTTCCTAGACAACAATGGATGATGTTCCGGAATCATTCTGAAATTGCTTTTTCATAGGAACTTTGTTAGTGTAGCGCCCCGGAGATAGAGAGAGGAGAGCTTTATAGTTATTCATTTATTTAAATGACCGTTAGCTTGTGTTTCCTAGACTTTACTAATTTTCCGCTCGTCTTCTTTGATAATACAATGCAATTAATTAAGTAGACTTTATGAGAAGAATAGACCTAAAATTGGTTACCGTAAATGAAGAAGAAATCTCAAATATTCCGATGGATAGCTCTGTAAGAATTGCAAAATTTTTAATGGGCAATTTAGTTATTTTTTTGTGTTAAATGCTTGAAATTCTTCTTGAAGCGACAATTAGCGGTTAATAGGAGTAGTTTTGTAGTAAAGATTGTTTTTCAGATTGGAAAGGGATTTAGTTGAAGAATTTCAAAAATTCGATAAAAATTGGGTAATTACCATCAGAGAGCGTAATTAGCATTAGCAAAACTATTTAGGTGTCGCATCATTTAATTTGCGATAGCAATAAAATGTAGAACAAGTTGTCCTCATCAAAAATCGATTAAATCCGCAAAATCAGTGGTTTTTTTCGTTATTTTTTTTCGTTAGAGCCTTTTCCAGCATTTTTATTGGTAAGCGTTATCTTGAAATTTCAGAGATTCGAAGGGTCTAAAGTTCAGGTTCTAAGCTATACATTTTCGAGATGTTAAATACTCACGTAATAAACAATCAAATAAATAGATGTTTAATGAACATCATTACAGCTTCAATGTGCCCCATTAAAGATGTTTGCAATAATCTATGCCGCTGCATAATCTGCACGTGTCTTTGAGGCGACCCTTCAAAAACTCATAACTAACGTGACTGTCTTCAAAATCTTAAGCACGAGGTTGAAGAGTTGCGCCAGTTGTTTTTAATTTCTACTCTTCTTGCTCTTATAGACTTGTTACCATTAGACACAGTGCCGCAGGTTATTATTTAGTCTTATATGCTGAAACGATATTAATGTCATTTACTAGTCGACAGTTCAAACAGACAAACAGTAATGTGGAGATCTCTTCATATGTGAGCGTAGAGTTTTCTACGCCTGCATCCCACAGGTCACCAATATGCGGAGAGGCCGGAGGAATGAGATTCCAGTGAATTATCTCAAAATTCCATTGAGTATCCGGCTCGAAGGACTATGTAAACATTTTACATAGAATGTTTGCATTTGTTTGTGAGCAAACTTGCCCTTGTAGAATTGAAATTTATACTAATTTTACTCATTTTAACTTTAGCTTTTTAAGCAAAAAAAAACAATAACTGATTTAAAAGCAATAATTATATAAAATAGTAAATTATAAAAATTGAAAAAATAGGGAATTCAAATTTTAAAAAGATTTGCATTTTGTAATAGCTTGTTGAGTTAATATTGTTTTAAATAAATAAATTCAGAGTTTAAGCAACTGCCAACTTTTACTTGAAGGGAGTCGTTTTTCGAATTCGCCGAGTAGAATTTTATTTAAAAGCTGTGCTGGGTAATTTACAACATACGCGTCTATTAATACAAAAATAATTCATTTCCAAACCGCAAAATGTGTGTAATAATAAATTATTTTAATTTTATACGGCCACAAATTTGCAGTTAGTTTTATACCAAGAATCGATTAAGAATTAATTAATAGTTAAAAGCCACAAAAATATATGTCGGTATGTCCGTACAGACAGTTCAAAATTACTTTTATCTAGAATCGTAAGTTATTTGCATTTTTGGAGCAGATGGTTTCACATAGTAGATATATACGATTTAATTAAAAGTAACAGAACTGATATTTATCTCTTTTACATATCTTTTTCCATCTAGAGCCACCCTCGCTTCCGTTAAATATAAGTAGTATAAAAAACACAATACGCCATTATTAAAATGTGCAATTCTTTCTTTAAATTCCAACCGGAAAGGTAATTTTTGCATAGTTAATAAACATACTCGAATTAAATTTTTATTCGTTTTTGCGAACAAGAAATCAAATCGGATAATGATTAACTGATGATGTTTAATTACGTTAAATCATGCGTATAAAGCGGCTGTTAATGATTAGACTTGGCTGCAATATTTAATTTTTAATAAAGAAAACTCGATGATGCATTTATGTGTACACTACACATGTAATGAGTTTTAACATATTAGAACGTTAGGATGTCAGCCCAAGAATGAACTCTGTTAATGCTTAGAATAATCCTCTCATCATTAGTTAATGTAGAATATTTATTTCTAAGAAATTGCTTCCAGTTCAAATAAATCGTGAGCAGCTTATTCAAATTAAATATAATAATATACTTTAGAGTTAATATACTTAGCAGCCAACAAGATATTAGTTGAAGACACATTGAAGTATGTGGGAAGAAATGCAACAATTAGCAGCATAGTCATGAAAGCTAATTAAACATAAAAGAAACAAAATTTTAGCCAAAAGCTGCTTAGTGTGGGGACAATTGGACAAATGAAAAACAAATCATATAGACCACAATTGACAAAAGAAGCAAACCCATAAAAAGGCAGCGGTTGTCTGAAACAACATCGAAGAATACTGGGAAACAATCAGTTAATACCCATGGCTAAATACAAAAGAATCAAAATGATAAACAAGCTTGCAATGGATTGATAGCAATTAAAGAACTCTAGAAAATAAATCAGGCAAGATGATAATACAAGAAATGATGAAAGATGATAATGAAACAAAATAGAGGTTGCCAGTGGCAAAACTGAAGAATACTGGAGGGCTGGTAACTTAAAATAACCAAGAAAGTAAACAAACACACCTTGTTGCACGTAACAAATATCAAAAAAAGTGAAGAAATAAGTCAACGAATCTCCACTTAGTAAGATGATAAGATTACCAAGATAATACAGGTTGGCAGAGGAAAATCTGAAACATACTTGGAATTATTCAGTTAATCTTCGTTTACGAAGTTAGGAAGAGTGTAAGGAAATAAGTCCAATTAAGTTTCCAGATATCAGGTTACATGTAAAGGAAGGAAGATGATAAAGAAAAAATATAAATTATCGCAGACAAAACTGGGTAACATTGTGTTTAGCAAAAAAAGTTACAGTTTGCCGCATAAAATTTGGAGAAATACAAGAAAATACAGCACCTTCTCGATTTGAAGAGGCTAAGTACAAAAATTAACAAAAAGAGAACAATTCCTGAAAGCTTGCTGAAAGTTACAATAGAAGAATATCAGACAGTCTTCACTTACAAAAGATTAAGGGCAAAAGAAGCAAGGAAAGCATTCATATAACAACAGTGTAATTACGCAGTAAATAAGTCCCTAGTTGACAAAGAAGAAAGCTGAGAAAAAAGCAGTTTGCAAGATGCAAAATTGAAGAATGTCAAGAATTCTCTTGTGAAATTATAAACAAACGGAGTTTCGAAGGTTTTCCGTCATTTATATCTTCCTGTACTCAATTAATAACTAATCATAAAAACACAAAAAAATACTGCTTGTCGGAACAAATAGCTATGAAACAATCATTTGATTCCTGTTAACAAAGGAAATAAAGATGATAATTGAAGAATCAAGACAATGCTATCCAATCAACATGTAACAATATTAAAAAAAAGGCGACAAGCAAGCATTGTTTCTGAAAGAACCAATTGATGAATATTTTATGCAACTAATTGAAGAAAAATTTGACAGCCAGTCACTAGTTAACGAAATTAAGAGCAAGGAAAAAAGGTGTGAAGCATAAAAGAATTGTCAAATGCAACAACTTGAAGAATAGCAAAAAATGATTGATGATCGAAGTGAAACACAAATTTGGATGATAAATAAGTGAAATTCTCTTTATTTTATTTAGGATTTAGGTATAAAGTTCATCTGTTAAATGATTGTCAGAGGGAAGGTAGTAGAGAACAACTTGATATTAAGCAGTGCAGGTCGGAATCGAATAGTTTCCAAGGAAAATACATTTTTAAATGACAAATGAATTGCGAAAGTTTCACGAAAGATGAATTCCAAGTTAAAATAGATATTCCAGCTGACAAATTGCGAGGTAAAACTCTTCTGAAAAAAAAAATGGCTGTGGTGCAATTAATAATCTAACTTTAGTCCAACTAAACATTTGAAATGGAAAATGGTAGTACATGGGATTTTTTCTTTCGAGCATGCAGGGGGTGGGGTCTAGAAAAGCTTAACTTGAAGTTTTCGACCTCAAATTCATATGAGCTTTTTCCGCCATTTTCAAAATAAGAGATGAAGTGCTGTTTGAAATTATCTCTGTAACCGTAGGCCCGAACTTATTCGTGTAATATAAAAAATGAAAAAGTTGCGATTGAGTCTTTTTGGAGCTTGATCTTTTTGCTCGAAGAGTGGGATTTACATCTGAGCTATTCAAGATGTCGTATTTGTCGGTTTGTGTTCATTATTTTTATATTATAGAGGGTGTCTGAAGCTACCCAGAAGATAGAGGAACTAAAATGGGAAAAATTATCAGTATCAGAGAGTATCAGATCGAATCGTAGCTTCGAATGGCGCAGTCTGAAGCAGAAAATCTTAGTATGTTCAAAGTAGTCGTAGACAGTATGCATCAAGCCAGTCGTTTATTAACTAGAATGGTGTCGAAATATTCTCATATGATGATATCGACCTCTTCTTCTGAAGTGCAACGTGGACTGAATTCTTGTTAAGGTTAAAAAAACCGTGATATAATTTTTCTTCAAAAAGGTTATGTGTCGTGTGACGTTAAGAAGAGATAACTCCTGGTTCAGCGGCGATTGGTCTTTCTTGTATGTAGATATGCGGATGTATGACCTTAGTAGTTGGTAGATGTAAATTTAAACAAGGTCCAGTCTCAAAGTGTCGATTATCAAATTATACAATCGCTTTGTTATGAAAGTTCTTGTGAAAATAGATACTCTAGTTAGTCGATTATTGCGATCTTCAGATGAGACTTTCTATAAGTGAATTTTTGGGAAATTCTAACTTGAGATATGTACTGACTCCATGGCAGAAATTGCTAAGAATTAATCAGGACCTTATTTGAGCTTATTTCAAAAAGAATAAAGATATGGCATGCGGAAATATCGAAGAAATACATACCTATCATCAATCAAGAATACCTGGCATCAATCTGTGGGGAAAAGGCCCTGTTAAATCATGCCGAGAATTCACTTTGGTAACTGGTTATCCTGTTCTGTTACAACCAGAACTCGCCTTTTCATTTTTGAATTTTTCATGCGCAAAGGTATGCAGCGTAAGTATAATTAAGAAAAGGCCAAACCTCGACAGTGACAATTCCTTGGATAAAAACGATCTCATTGGTTCTTACAATTAGTACGTCTCTATGGATCTTACATGGATAAAAACCACCATTACAACTTTTTTAATGTTACGGCTACGTGTTTCAACTTTTCAGGTAACCTACCAAAAACGAAAGGACAACATTCTTTTTGTACTACACACACGGATTTAATTAAGTCAGTCTCGCGTTTGTGTTCTGTTTGTACTTTTAACCAGGAAATATAATATGAAATTAATTAATTAATCTATCCTTCCAATTCGCTCGTTTATCCTTGATCTGCCCACGCTTGTGTGTGTTGACCACCCAGGTGGCCCGCGGCACCGTGGAACCGACAGCCGCTCTGAAACCGCTTTGATGTTGTACTCCAGGAGGTAATTAGAGTTTGCTGTTCGGATGGGAGAAAAACACGCTATAACTACCTGTGTTAACCGTGTGTGATCTACATTTATATACGTTCTCTCGTTGTTATACAAGGTATTTTCATAATGGTTTCAAATGCTTTACAAGAGAAGAGAGATAGAGACCAGAATCATTTTACCCATAAACAAGAAAAAAAAATTGCAACAGTAAATCATCTTGTAGATCATTTAATTCCAAGACATTACTTCAGTTGCTTAATTTTAAGCTAAACAAAAAATACTAAAATGAAGTGGAAATATCTCTTAACGGAATAAAAGTAAGGTATAATAAGAAACAATAATTAGAAATTTTTGATTTATTGGATTGATCAGGCCAGTACCGTGTATTGAACTTTTTGTTCCAAAGGGACGATATTAAAGAACAATTTTTTGCGAAATACATATTAATAGACTAATTGTGTCACTTGTGGAATAAAAATTACTGTTTTTCTTGCTCCATAGTAGTCCTGCCTTTTCCAGAAGACGCCAGCCTTAATGCGACTTTATGTATCTAGAGAGATATTACCGCAGTTTAATTTAAAACTCAAGAAAATTTCTAAATTTTCTTTCGACATGCAATTTATTACTTAATTATAATAGTTAGAATTAAAACAAAACATGACGATTATATTGGATGATGATTCTTTTTATGCAATCCATTATCTTTTATTTATTGCGATTTTTACGAATTAATCACGCCTATGAAAGATAAGCCTTATAAACTAATTTCATCCTACAGTGTTTATTCATTAACGTTAATAACGGATGTTTACAGACTGCGATATTACTGTTTAAATTATGTGCACTTTCAATTACACCTGAGAAGGTAGCAGACAAAACAAAACTTCCTATTTCATTAACAGTATGAATTGGACTGATTTATAAACATTAAACTATATTATCTCGTATATTATAATTACCATGAATCGTGAAATCGGAATTAAAGTAATACACTGTGAAATTAAACAAGCAAAGAACTCTTTAAGGACAAGCTATAAATCTTTTTTTTTGTTGTTAGGTATGTTTTCTTCTTCTCGTGTTAAATCTGAATTTTAAATTTGACAATAATAAAAAAAAGGAACAATGGTTGTTGTTTGTTGGTTGTTATTATAATTAATTTCTAGTAGATCAAGATATGTAATTAGGCTGTCAAAAAAAGGTTTGTAAAGAAATTTAGTATGACAGAAAATTGTGGGTATAAAAACAGTGTTGAATATGTATATGGGTGTAAACCATCATATTTCTGAATATTTATGTTGTTCCCTTAGAATGATTTATATTTTGATAAAATGTTGTACCAAAACAGATATTGCAACAAAAAGATTCGTATGAGCTTATTTTTAAAAGTAAAAAAAAATGCAGAATTTCTAATGTCATTGTCTCTAGAGTAGTTATTAAAAAGAGAAAAGAAAAAGTCACATAGTACTTTGTTTCAGCTTATCTTCCCATCATGTATCTAAAAGTGATTTTATAACTAATGTATGAAGTTCTTTGTTTAATTTATCTACCAACAAGAAGTTGGTGCCAAAAAATTATTATTATTAGTATTAGTATCATTGGTGGTTGGTTGTTGTTCATGTTTTTTTTTTGGGAACGTCAACGGATATTCAAATTATGTTGTGATTCCATCCGTTTATTTTGGGTCCGGGTTCCCGAGCCACAACACCATTTATTAAAACTAAACCACTGAAAATAATCGTCGAGTTTCAATAATTAAATGATTGAAAATAAACAAAAGTTAGATGAAAATACTGCCTATTTGTATCTTTTTGTAAACCTTGATCGTTCACAGTACTACGAAATACATGCTGTAATAGAAACTATTGCATCTTTTCCAATCTATTATATTCTACTAGCGAACACCGCCGGTTCTCCGAACTTTTAAAAATTAAATTCTCTTAATTAATATAGTAATAATGGGGGTACGAACGTTGAAATTGTTTTCATAGCAGAAGAAAGCTGCTTTTATGTCGCTTAAACTAACAATTCTCACTGCGTAGTGGCGCTAGCTATCAGGACCATTTTGTAGGATATAAAACCCGCATAAGCTCGTTATATTACATGCTCTTTTATTTTATTGTTCTATTTTGCATTGAACTACATTTTGGAGATATTATTCATCAAACCTGCCATAATTTTTTATTATTTTACCTGTAAATTTACCTGCTTATTTGTAGCGTTGGTGAACGCGCATTTCCATATAATTCTTCTTTGGGTCTTCTTTTGTAATTTATTACAACTATTAAATATTGAACAATTTACTTCCAATACGTGAGTACATACATCAATTGTCTATTTTCCAAAAATTCTTATTACATACATCCAGTTTTAATTTGCTTTCATCCAGAAATAAAGTTACTATACGTTTTCAAAAAAATCTTCTTATAAATAAACAGTCCAAAAACCAAATTAACACTTCCACTTTCCTTTTTATTTAGATCACTTTAATTGTTCATTGTTATTATCATTATTAAACACTTAAAAATAATTAAATTTGGATGACATTTGTCATAACCTCACTTTTTCTGGCATTTCATTGACTTAATATCTGTCACACATAACCTCAAAATTTTAACAATCCAACATGGCTTCTGCTTTATATGAAAATCAACAAGCAAGTAACGAGATTTTCGATCTGCTTTTATGTTTTTTTGTAAAACAAATGACGAACGTCATTTCTGCACCAACAAAATTTGGTAAGTAACTAGAAGCAATTGAACATCTAACCTAACAATAACTACATAACCAAAATATGGTTGAAAATTTAAATTAAATGTTTAAACAAATTACATAATCAGTAAGAGGATAATTTTTCCTACATTTTGGTATATTGCATGTCTAACAAAAAGCAAATTTAACTCCAGGATTCAATGGCAACCATCTTGAATTTCCTGACAATACATGGTTTTATAAAATTACAGATAATAACATTTTCACACCTTATTACGTTCTCTTTTTAGGATTAAATGAATTCACATATTCCATCACACAATATTTACAACAATTTTGGCACCAAAACTTTAAATATTAACAAAATTTTACCATATTAGCAGGTAAGGTTAAAACGATACAAATTATAAACTTTAACAGGCTAAACCTTCTCTATATAGAGCTGCCCACTTGAAGATTCTATTGCTAAAGGTGCTCTAGAATCTAATTAAGAATATTGCAGCAAAACATTTTGGCTGCAAATGCATAGATTAATGAAATTATACATTTATCATGGATTTAGATGAATCGTTAAACCAGCATGGGATTTGCTTGAAATTTAACAATAAAAACTGTGAGTATTGTGGTGATTGCTTGCATACACCTTTAGATCTATGCCTTTTATAATTTCCAGGTGAAACTACACCTTACAATGGCTTCAATTATGAAAAACCAAGTCCAACGACCTAACGATATGCAAATCGTAACTTGACAAAATAATTTTTCAATTTTAAGTGAAAAATCCTATTAAGATCTACTTTTTATTATTATCAAGTGATGTAAAGTGTATCCTTTATCTATTAAATAAGAAATTAATCCATTCAATTCAGATTTGATACAGTTAAGTTCAAACCCCTAAATTTATAGGCAACCCAAATGACATATTCAATCATAAGTGCTGGAAATCACAGCAATATGTAAACAAGTCAGAGAAATATCAATTCATGAAACAAACAGTCAAATCATTAATTCTTTCGTTTACGTTTACTGACTTAGGATAGCCCTAAGTCAGTAGGTCACGCATACCAATTTTTACCAGATTCTAATAAGAGCTGTACAATTAAGAGCATTGAGAACATTGTAGGATGACTATCCTACAGTGCTAAGCTCTTAACTATAATCAATAGGACTGACTAGTGGATCCTATTGATTTCATGGAACGCCATGAAATCGAAATACTACCAAGGGTACTCAACACACGCCATCCTCAGCAATAGGATGGACATTCTTAACAGCTAAACGCAAGCTGTTGAATAAAGGCCCGCATTATACTATATTTTATACATATGACTTATTGTGAATTAAGATTAAAATAAAACTTCAAACGGCTAACCATCTCTGAAAAACAAATAAACATGAACATAACCTAGAATTGCAAACAATGCAGTGTTGTCAGAATGTGGAACATTTTAAGTAGGTACTTAAGGCTATGGCGTTCTATCATTTCGAATAGGCGTTGCAAATCTTACTATCTACTTATTTCCTCTCCCCTTTATTTAAATATCCTCATTTCTTAATAAAATGTTACCGTTCTAACACAGAATTCGTATGTTTTCGGTCAAGCTGTGAATTCACGGTATAGTATAGATTCTACATTATTTTTCAAGGTTATGTGATCATAACGTTAAGGCAGACATCAGGCTTTTTAGGAAACCGCCAAACCGAAATTAAAAAATAACTGGAAGAGTACGTGCATTTAGGTAAAATAAAAATTATCCACAAATTATTTATAACCTGTCTATAAATATTCTATTAAGGGATTAGCTTAAGTAGAAAACTACCGTTAGATATCTAGCCATTCATTAAATAAACTCGCACCTACTATTGAATTATATTGAAAACAGGATTTCATCTGGAATCTCCAATTTCTTTTTTATAAATAGGTAAAAATAGTTTAAAAGAATGGTCTTAAACTTTTATATATCAGAATCCATATTAAAGTATGGTTTCGAGATGTTCTTTTTCATAGGTTTCACTGTTTAATTTAACTCGTGTTTTATAATTAAATTACACATTTCAATAATAATAATTGATAACTAACTTTAATTAATTTAGAAACTCAATTCTTCTTAATAGAAGCGAAATAATCTACATTTCTCAAATAACTACACTTCGCATCAGAGAGTTTTGTTCTCTTTTTAATTTTGTTAAGTGCCTTATACTTATCTGATTTACTACTACTACTGAGCAGTTTCAACTAAACGAAATTTTTGTTTTTATTACTTTCCTTACATATTTGATGATTCAATATATAAAAATTCAATAAAATCAATTTCGTTATTACATTTTTTCTGTGTATTAATAAATATATATGATTGTTTTACATTTACTTGATTGTATTAAACTATTTCAGTGAAATAATTTTTGTTATTGATCTGATTGTGAGTCAATAACAGAAACGGGAGTAATTTGTTTGAAAAACAAAAGAATAGTATATTTTCTGACAATTACAAAGTGGGTTGTAGAATAGTTAATACTTAAGTTATGTGGATATTAATTCTTGTTGAAATATATGTGCAATCACCCTCGATTATATTATGTTCTAAGCACCCCCACTGCTATTCATGTCATCACATTAAGTCACAAAACCGATTTATGAATCACCAAATCCCCTCATAAATCAAGAAAATGTCACTCACATGAGAATTAATAAGTATCAAATAGCAAAGCAAACAAATGAAGTTGTTTTAAAAATCACCTAATCCACGCATGAATGTGTGTGAATCACAAAGCTCATCATAACACCAAACTTTGCGCACGAGTCAACAGAATTAGTTCGTGAATCACGAATTTCAGAAATGATGTGATACACACGCAGGAAACATGTAAATTGTGCTGTAGTCTCGTGCAAATGAAGTTTCCCTTATATTGTGAGTTATATTAAATTACAAAAAAATCCAATTACGAATCATGTAATTCACGCGCGAATTAATGATTTGATTTTAGAATGTAAATCGAAAGACTCACGAATTTTCTAACATACGATTCGGGAAGTAGACAATTATGTTTTTTATTTACAGATAACAATATCCATGCATAAATCGCTTAATTCACACAAGAGTCGAGAAATACACCGTAGCGTTTACAATTATTAAATTACATCCTTAAAACGCCAGAATTGATCAATTATACATTCAAGAGAAGCTTAATTATTAATAATTGATAAACTAGATTATAAAACAGTCACATGATTATTATTGATGCTAAACCCTGAATAATATGAAAAATCCATAATAAGTTGGCCAATACTGTACGCATTTTCTATGAAATGAATTTTCTACTATCTTAAAGCTAACTATATAATGCAGATGAATTACCTGTTAAGAAAATCACCATGTGAAAGATGAATCAACTTAAAGTACATAAAGTACGAATTCACATGTGAATCACATAATCATAGAATCATGGAAAATATTTTATTCTTACATTGTAAGAATAAATATATTTCCAAAAACTCACGACAGGTTCAAAAGCTCCTGTAACATTAAAATTAACCTACGAATCAGGAAATCGAAAATTTTGTAAATCATTATCTCCGCCAATTTTGTTCCATAATAAGTTGGCCAATACTGTACTTACTTTCTATGAAATTAATCTTCTATTACCTTAAAGCTAACGGTAAAATGCAGATGACACACCTGTTGAGAAAATCACCATATGAAAGGTGAATCAACTTAAAGTACATCAAGTACGAATTCACATGTGAATCATAGAATCATGGAGAATGTTTTATTCTTACAGTGTAATAATAATATATTTTCAAAAGCTCACGACTAATTCAAAAATTCCGGTGTTCTTACCAATCAGGAAGTCGACAATTTCGTTAATCATTACCTCACATACATAAATCACCAATTTTGTTCTTGAATCACGGAATCCATGCATAAATTATAAAATTCAACCACGAATCAAGAAATTGGTTTTCATGTAGAAACTTACGTAAAAAATCCAAAATTCATTTGTGAATCACAATATTATTATCTGTACTAGTAAATATTCGCTATTTACGATATTTTAAGCCCATCATGTAATTTACCCGACACACGTCCATAATTCACGAAATCCTGGTATTGTATTGTATTGTATAAATGTTATTTACAATTAACATTGCTAAACCACTGAAGTAAATACATATTTGTGCGTGGTGTGAGGCGGTGATATTTTTAACGACAACCACAAGTAGATATTTATGTGGTTGTCGAGACCGACTGCTTAACATGTCCATCTGATAGCACGGCGAAGTGTACTGAGGCTTTATCGGCGGTGAGAAAAATCTTTTCGCCGGTTCCGGAGATCGTACCCGGGCCGCCTGAATAAGAGTCGGACTCATTACTGTGTGGCCATCCACTTCAATATGAATCACAAACATCACGAAAATGCGTAAATTGCCAATTCTTGACCATGCTTGCTTTACACAGTTTTGGTTATGCTTTTTTGTTAACATCCGTTAAAATTCTTGGTAGAAAATACATTTATGTGAAATAATAGTCACAGTATTGAATAGTTATATTTTAAATAAACGGAAAAAGTTTAGAGTGTATGTCCTGCGGCACAGCCGCAGATAGATCAGATTGTTCAGATGACCCGTGCTGTACACGTCGTCCGATACAATTTTTTTGACACAGTTTTTTACACTTTTTCTACACTAGTTTTTTTACTAGGAAATACGTTAAGGTGAAACATAAGACACAAAATTGAATGGTTATAATAAATACTTTAGTTAGAATGTTCTGCGGTGCTTCCAAAATATATTTTTTTAAGGTTCTTGACAAGGTCGTACCCGACCCTGGTGATCATTTTAATTTCTGAGTGCTTGGATATCGCTGGGAACGTGCTCATCTTTTAACGGGCAACAACCCTTCCAGTAAAAATAGTGTATTGCATATCGATGACTTGAAAGCCTTTAAACGGGGACTTTAACATAATCGGAACCGTAACTTGAAAAACTGCAAGAACTGATATCTGGTGTCGTACTGGAATCGGAACCAGAACCCTTATATTTATGTTTCACTTATATTTTACTGGAACCGTACTGAAATTACATTTGGCTCTAAGTCCCTGGATACAATCATACACATATAGAAAACCAAGTTGGAAGTATCTACGAAACCATATGTATGATAAAGAACGCGCTAGTAAAATGAAGGGTTTATATCGGGTCACGCCTTTGCTCTTCTTAGATTGTGTTAGTGGGGGAATATTCGAGCATTAAAGTTGTTTAGTAAGCTACAAACCAAGCATTGGTGTAGTTGTTTGTAATTGAAAGAGAATTTCATGATATTAAATTTTCCCAGAATTAAAAATATTATTTGGCAAATTAGTACCAAATAATCACTTGCTTTTTAAGTAGCTAACAATTTTTAGCCATAATGACTGAAAATAAAATAAATATTCTTATGCTCGAATATTCTCCCACTAATACAAACTAAGACGAGCATAGGTGTGGCCCGATATAAACCCTTCTTTATTTTACTAGCGCGTTCCTTATCATACACACATGGTTTCGCAGATATTCCCTTCTTGTTTTTCTATATCTGTATATGGAAAAATGTTAATGTTTAATTTAACTTTTATTTTTAACCAAACTATTCTGCGACACAGTGGCAAATAAATGTAACTGTTAGAATAACCCATGCTATACACGATGGCCGATATAGATAAATCCCTGATAAACACATTTTGTTTACGGGTTTTTATTTATATCTATTTTTTTATTTTTTTTTATTTTACGCCTACACTACGGGGGAACCAACATCTAAGGTCATCTGTCCCCCATCTAACATGCACCACGAATACACACATCCATAGTTGAGGTGGCGGAATTTTCCAATTAGAAAAATCCCGCCGCCCCAAGTGGAATTCGAACCCACGACCCTTGGAACACGAGTGATGCACTGACACCACTCGTCCACCGCCGGCCCTTATTTATATCTATTAAAATTATTGCTAGAAAATTCATGTAAAAGAATAGACACAACATTGATTTGTTATGTTAATAAGTTTTAGGTATGTGGAGAAATTTTAATTTTCTGTTGCGCAGCTGCATATAGACGTGATTATTCAAATGAACTATGCTATACACGACGTAAATCGTTAGTTTAACACAATTTTGTTCATACTAATTTTTGTTTAGTTCCATTAAAATTTTTGCTAGAAAATACGTTTATCATCAATGACTATGTGTGTGGGTTGTACATAACTATGTGAGAATGTTCAGCGGCTGTGCCGCAGGTAAAGTTTGTGACTGCTATACTCGACATCCAATACAAATTCTTGATACACACAGTTCTGTTATTTACACCCATTAAAGAGTTGTCCTGTTGATTTCGTTTCCCATTGCTCAGTGAGATTATGGATTTCGGTAAGTTTTTGTTATTTTAAAAACTATATATTTTCGACTGCACCGAACGTTGTGGAGCGCATATCCAATGCGATATTATTATTCGAACGTTCTGAAAGCCCCCAATATACGTGTTTTCTACCATTAGAGATACTGAAATAAGAAAATTTCGTGCATATATTTCCCTCAAAAATAAAACCTAAGTGTAAGTAGGAAAACTAAGTTAAGTCAAAGTAAAATCTTTTATTTAAATTGATCCACTCCATCATAAAATGCTTGGATATACCAAAACAACGATATCCTATACTAAACATCGACGTTGTGAGGACAAAATTCTGAACTGCTGAAACTTTTTGTTATTTTATAAAATATACATTAAGTAAATTTCAACTTTTATCTGTAGTTAAAGTTATGTTTAAAGAAATGGGGGGGTTTAGTAAGTTTTTTCTTGTAATACACAAAGGGACAATTTAGTCCTCCCCCAGGCTCGGCACTATTAGCAGTGTTTATCTGTGCTTATCGCCATGTAGGTAGCTTCTGAATCGTTATGAAACTGCCGTAAAGATAGCAGACGGATCGTTTGTGTTCTCCGGGTTTTGACAAATTTATATCCATCCCCGCTCTACACACGACGATGTGTACACTAAAAAAAGCAATCAGATTATGAAGAACTTTTTTCCATAAACGTTCTGTTGGCTTTTTGTGTACACTTCTAATTTATCCTTCTTGTATTAGGCGGGGGACGCACAAGAAGTAAGGTTATGCAATAACAAGAAACCCGATTTGCAAATTGGAAATAAATTAATGATAAGATAGCCTAATGTTATTAAAAGCCACTCCACGCACTTAACACCTGTTTGTAAAAGTCTTGGAATTTGCCATATAAATTAAACCGCCATTGGTGCATTAATTTTATTCTATTATTGAATTAAAGATAGCTTTCTGTTATTCGAGATAAGAAAAGGCGTTAATGTTATAGATACTATAAAATATCCATTAGGCTTTCGTCATTTTATGGTAATCTATGAGTGAGGTTAATAATGCTGCGATTTTCATTACCTCTGGGTGATAATGTTGGGAATTCATAGTCGTAGTCAATTCAGAAAGTCATAGGTACAAATTCCGTTTATTACCGGACTTGTTTACAAACAAGGTACTTCCTTAATTTTTTCCTCTGTTCTCTCTCCCCGATGCGCGTAGCCACTTAACTAATGCTAAGCACTCAATATAGATAACCCGTATCATAAGGATTTCTCTCTTGCTCACTCAGAGCTTTCCATAAAGCTCGTCCTTCTGCTTGGAGCGTTTCTTATCCAAGAGCAACACATATTCAAAGCCTATAATGGTTCCATTAAACACAGACCACCTACTCAAACTTGAAATGTAGTTTAAAGGACGAATTAAAATATCACTCCGGCTAATGGATAGCACTCTATTATAAACCTAATCTAAATACATCTTAAAACATTTATTATAAAGATTAAAATGTTTTCGTGACTTTTTCTATTTTGACATTTTAACTTTTTTATTATTATTATTAAGTTGCTGAAATGGCTTTTCTCTAATAATAAAAATATGCGAGGGAAAGAGAAAGGCTTCGTTTTATACTGGGGCCAAAAATACAAACTCGTTCAGTTGTTGTTGTTAAGAACATAAATAAATAATTGTGTCAGATAGTAATAGCAATAAAAATTCTATGGAGTTACAAGAAATTTGTTGGTGCTAGGCGAAATAACAGTTAAGTAAAACAGTTAACGCGAGTTTTATTGCGTGAAAGGAGATATTGTCAATTAAGGCATTTTTTTCTCATAAAAACAGAATGATTGGGGCAATTATATCTATTTCAAATCTTTTATTACTTTCTGAAGAAAGAATTTTATTAAATTGTTTTGTCTAAAGAATTGATCCTTTATTAGATTTTCCTTATTACATTCTATATAAGGTGCTCATCAAGAGTATAGTGCACAGAGCAGGTTGGGGCTGTATAAGTGTACATCAATCAAAGATGGATTTGCAATTAAGACCTTAACAACTCAAGGGCTTGTGGGACTGAAGCCATATGCGATTTCGAATTTTTTTCACTTGAAAGTTAATTTTATTTTATAAAAGAATTTTTTTGTAATAATTATATTTGATTTAATATGCTAGCCCCCCCCCCCCCCCCCCGAAAGATAGTTCTGGGTACGCGCCTGGTTATGGTTCATAGTTGTCTTAGCTCTACTATATACAGGATTTTAACTTTGTAAAATATTATTTATAACACAGCCAACAGAAAGTAGTCATTTAGGATGAACTTAAATAACTGTATGAGCAGTCGCCTCGTTATGTTGAAACTATACTATACAGTAACTTTCTCTTGTTTCTGTGTTGGCCGTAAATAAAGTATACTTGAACTGTCTGTTCCCGATATCAAAAACGCTTAACGACATTGTATACTGCACAATTCAGAATGTCACTTAAGCACTTAAAGGCCTGTAAAAATCCGAAGATATTGATTGCAATGTGTAACTGTGCACCCTTGGTGGGAACATTCTTAGAATAAACCTCTCGTTCCCTTGTTTCAACTCTTAAAGGCTAGATATACATGGATTTTGAACATCTGCTGTTTTCTAGAAAATTTGCAAAGCAATAAATAGTGGAGAATACGGTTCCATCAAATTCGTGCTGAATCGTCGGCTATTTTGTACGACAGTTGACTCACAGTGATTCACAGTCTTGATTCACAAACCTTCTGCTTAATTCTATCGTCACGTTGATCATTTATAAATGACTTTCACTATTCTAGCGTCATTAATATATCAGCTACTAATATGTATGATTATTATGTGTGAGGGATAGTTCCGTGATCTGTCCGTTAGCATTATAAATTGTGATTCCTGTGATTCACGAAAAATTACATAAGTTTCGTATTTCTTGTGATGCACGCAAAAATCGAAAATCATAAGACATTCTTGAAGTCATTAAGGCATTTAAAAGTGCGTATATAAATAAATTTCGCTTATCGCTTTTGACGCATCTCACGAGAATTTACTTTCGGATTGATAATAATTTAGAGGTACATTTTTGATTTTTGCATGAATCTTATTCAAATTCGTACTAAACTCTGTAAAATGAATGATGCATGAACCACTTTCGTTAGAAATGAATGCATTTTGTAATTCTCTTACGAGTCTCACACCGTGAATCCATAAGTATATATAGATGTAAAACGTTATTTGTAAGTATCTGAAATAATGAAGGTTTGTATTATGTTCCACAAATAATCATTTTTTGATTTATCATTCAAACATGCATTATTTAATTCATTTATCGTGTTTGTGATTCTGTGACTCTGTGCATTAATTTGATCTGTAAGCAGAGAGATCTGTAAATCTCGTGATATCTAAACACACAATTTAGACTTACACGTGGAATGTTGCGACTCTGGAATGCGCTTCATAATGTGCATGCAGTTGCTAAACTTTGCATAGTGCTTTCACTTTGTGATTCACGCGTGAATCTTCGAAATGAAATTCGCGCAAATATCAAATTTTACGATATATTATTTTAATTGTTTACCAATGAATTTAATTGTTTGTCAATCATCCTTAGTATACAAGGTTAATTATATTTAATGCTCGTAATTTCTTAAGTAGAAATGGCCTGGAGTGCAAAAACCCCGATGTGATTTCGGGTTTTGACCAATAGTGCCTATGCTAGAATAATTGGGGAATGAACTCGCAGTCTAAAAATTTTATTCTTTTCTGGTCCTATTTGTACAGAACACTGCATATCTGCCTACTTTGTCTACCGAGAGACGAACTATTTTTCTCAACTCCAATTATTGCGAAAATTCATTCATATTGCATATCTAGTGATTACTGGTCGATAGTACTGGTCGCAATTCCTATTTACTAAAGTCCGTCCAAAAATACAAGATAGGAATCACCCGTGTGATAACACATTCATATCCACCTTAATAAACTAAACAAATCGAAAACACTCATTTTGAATCTATCACAACATATCAGTGGTGCATGGCAATGATCTGTACTCATGTTTAGTATAGTTACTATTCATAAATTGCAAAAAATTGCATCGGAGACGCAACTGAATGTTGCCTACATTTGATGAAACTAGGTATACTAATTTAGTTGGTCAGTTTTTGATTCATGCGTTCATTTCGAAATTTACATACAAGATCTGTGTGTGATTTGTTCAAGAATTTCTTAATTAAAAAATTGGGTATATAATTTATGCGTGAATATTTCGTTACTTCGATACTTGTGAAGTTCATGATTGTCAATTGCTTGATTCTTATTTGCCATCTTTTTGAGTCCTTGCGTGAAGTCCTTTGTTTACGCTCTAAGATCAAATAGTGATTCACGCGTACATTTTTTTAAATATTTTATATACTTCTGTGGATTGATGATTGCAATGGTTTTATTTCGTAACTCACGCGTGAGTCACAATCTTGATTCGTTTATAAATCTTGCATTGAATACGTAGATTTGGCGTTGGACAAATAATTGTTTATTGTTGTTTGATAATTAATTTAAATATACTCTTGTCAAGTTCTAAGTTGATCTACATACCAACAAATTTACATATTGATAGACACGTTTTTATTTGCGACTAAATTTTGTCATACTTGAAAGCTTTGTCAGCCGTACCGACGTGATTTACGAACAGAGTTGAACATTGTGCTTGAGAGTGAGTGACAACACGAGCTGTGATTGTAGGATTTTTTGTGATACACGTATGCGAATCATTGCATTCCTTGATTTCAGAATTCTACATTCAAGATTCTTCTAGAGCTAAATATTGAAATGAATTGTTTATTTAGTTTTAGCGTTTTATTTAACTTATCAGTTACTTTCATTTAAAATTAAATAAAAAAGGCCATTTTAATAATAAATAATAATACCTTCAAGAGCCTTCCTTTCAATACCTCCTGGACTGGAAATATTATTAAATTCTGTTTGTTCTTATTAGTGATCATAAAACTAATTAAGCACCATTTAATTGCCGACCACAACACGAGACCATTGAAGAGAAAAACAAGAATCTATTTCGAAAGAAGAAGGCACATTTTTTAGTTGATTCATCTAACCCTCTCTTCAAAAAAAAACGAAAAAGTTTTAGTAATAAAGGAAAGCCGCAAGTGTTTTTTCTACGACACGAATCTTTAATTAAAAACTTAAAAAGTGCGCTTAGCTTCGAGATGAGCCCTATTAAAAGAGTTCTGTCAATTAATAAGAGCTATTCTGCTTTAATTCTTATTTTCGTTCGTTCTTGATACATAAATTGTCCGGAGTAGAAATTTATGAGAGAAATGTCTGAGTTAATTAGGACAACTGCGACCTCTTGCTAACTTTCCGCGAGGAGGAGCGCGTCGCTGCACAATACACCACTAAACAACACCACTCTCGATATTTTTTCGTTCAAACAGCTTTTTGCTTTAATTTTTTTGGTTGTTTGGTTAAAGCGTCGACCTGGTGCTAATTTGCACGATAATAACTTGTAAAGTCTATGGTAGTAACAGTAAATGCATATCCTGAGATTTGCCAAAAACGACGACTGGAGCAGCTGACGTCAAGGACAGAAACTTATAAATGGGAAGCTAAAAATTTCGTAGAGGTTGAATTTAGCACCTTGGCAATAAATTTACAAAACTTGCTATAAATAAAATTTCTTGTTAAAATACCTACGAAATTATGAAATTCTTATTTTAACGAGCATAATTTGTAACATGGAGGTTAGTTGATTTGGGTTTATTAAGTTGGTTTGAATTTTTATTCAAAAGCAGCTCTGCACCAGTTCCTTATATAAAAGAAATTTAAATAAAAGGATTACTTTCGTGTTTTCTAGATAGATACAAGTAGAACAGAGGTGTATGCTGGAATCGCTATTCCCCAAGAAACACACTTTAGTTGTTATCGTTCTTGTCAGACAGCGGCGTTATTACTTTGCTGATAATACGTATTAAACATGATTATCCTCTCAGGAGTTTTTATTCCTACAATTTATGGATGATAATAATACTTTATAACACTTCCGCGTGAAAAATTTATGTCTAGGATTTAAGGGACGGTATTTTACTTGCAGTACAACATAATAAATTATTAGAAAAGTTTGCTTGCCCCCTCTTCTTGCATTTAGGGATTTCCAAATGAATCTCCGGCTATTTTGCATTCTGGATAATAATTAGTAAAGTTGTTCAACGTAATCTTATTTAGATTACTTGTAAGAATTTTTCTCCATCTCTTCGAGGAAGAGGAAACTTCCTCCACCAGCGGAGTGGTGGTGGTGGTGCTTGCTTGTTTCACTTTAATTACTACTACATTCGATCGTTAATATTATAAATTTACTTTACTACTACTTGCTCTCCTACATTTAATTATCCAATTCAATTAGGTAATATTACAGGGAGGGGTTTAACTTTATTAAGTAATTATTTCATTATATTATTAAATTCGTTGTTTTGAGATTCTTGTGAATGCAGACAGCAGTCACGCACTTGTCATCATTAGTTAAACTTGATTAACAAATGTTTTCGGACTCTTTTATTCGAGGTTTTTAGTTATTTTAAATACATCTCATTTCTTTAATTATATTTTTCTGATTTGATTTGTAATGCACCTATATTAGTAAATAAACTCACCTGCTGTTTATATAGATAAATACCGTGAAACTGAAAGTAATGTCAAGTTCTGAAAATTCGACATATTAATATATATATTTCAAGGCTTGTTTGTACAATTTACTAATGAAGTTAAATTCACTGCATAATAAGGTGTCTAACAGACATGATGTCGTGACATAAGCACTCTGACTTTAGTGAGCGTACTAAAAATCACTTTAGAAATAGTCCAAGTACTACTTTAATGAGTTTATAGAAAGTTGCAGTAGTCAAACAAGTAACCAAGTATCCTGTCTGCTTTGTCAAGTGGCAAGTATAAAGTGCTGGGGTTCGAACTCCAGAACCGGCGAAAGTAAATTTGCACTTCGCCGTGCTGTCGGAAGGATATGTTAAGCAGCTGGTTTCGGCCACTTGTGGTGGACCTGGACCATGCAGAGATGGGGTGCGGTGGTTTTATGATGTTAAGATCTCTCTACGAATCCATAAGCTCATCTTAAATTAAGTTCTTTGTTTGCATGTGTTGATGTTTGCACTATTATTTTGCTCGTTCCAGCTACATGGTCCGCAAATCTCATTTTTGAAGTATTTGTGTTCTTGGATAATGCAAAGTTATTGTAAATGTTAAACAGATCGTAATTGAGTGGCATCTGCATAAACCATCTTCTTCGATAGGGCCAGGGCATAACCTTCTAGGTCATAAAAATGCTTGTAGCACGTGAGTTTGAGTTCATAGTTCCTTGCACCATTCTTGTTGCATTATCTGGTCTTGCGGATTTACTGTTTTTTAATTACTAAATTGCAGATGTTTTCTTAGTACCAGTTGATTTGGGTTACAATTGATTGCGTGTTGGTCTGCTGTTTTACATTTATTTCATTTTTGTTTTGTGCACTTTGTCTTCACTTAATGCGTCAAAATACTTGATCCATCTGAGAATCTTCGGTCTAATCCGAACCCGACGTTGAATCAATCAGTGTTACATGTAGGACTGAGATATACCGAATCTTTAAAAGTCTATATAGAAATGAGTGGTTTACTGTTATCAAAGCATTAGCGGATAGCATTAAGCTGATTCATCCTGAAGTGATAGAAAGAAATGTTTGGCAAACTCGATCAGTACTAAAATACCCATTTGCCCAAAATATTTAAAACAAGCCCCGGAATATTTAAGGTGTGTTACTAACATACTTAACAATATCAGAGACAAAACATGCAAATTTGATAGGCCCGTTGGGGGGGTGGGTATTAATATGTATACTGTTTAAAAATCCAAACTAACTCGAAGAAAAAACTCAAAACCCCGAAAAGTCCAGCTGATTCCAGAAATAATCGAAAATATTTCGAAACCAAAGTATCAATTAGCAGAGAGAGCTAAGTTACTAAAATACTAAATGCACTGATTATTTGTATTGCTTAAGTATTTTTCAAGATTGTTCCATCACTGAAACTGAGTCATAAAACTAATTTATAACCGCTTAGAAATCTTTTGGGTTCGTCGCCCTGACGAGTTCAGTTAACTCGAAAAATGACAGACCTACAAAAGTCATTTGAACCTAAATATCCAACTATTCTTGGGTTGTCTTCAGTGCTGGGTGGTAAGTATTCAAAATTGTTTATAGCAAAGTTCAAAAAGTCCAATAGTACCTTCAAGCCATGCGAATCTGTCGTCCTAAATTCCGACAATTCCAGTCAATATTTTCTGCTAGTGGTTGTACATGTATTTAGAACTTTAGCATGTGGCAACAAGAGTTCAAGCAAAAGTAATGTCCAAGGGCTCAATTTGAGTGGATAGTTACACAGAAACCTATCACTACATTTAGTAAACGATGATATTTATAATTATGAAATAATATAATTTTTGCAATTTAAATATCGTATAGGCTTAGCGTTCTGTATATCCTTGTACAGTCCATCAAATTAGAACTTTCGTATGGTTGCGCAGACAGGGAAAAACGGACGACATTCAGGGTAAAAGAGATGCAGCATCGCTCGCACTCCTACCTGCCATTGGTAAACTCCGCATAACAAGTTGTTTACATCTAACTGTACTCAAAGCACACCGCAAGACGTTCAAATAAGAAATGCGCTACCGAACTGATAAAGCAATTTTGTCACTGCGCATCCTACGGCCACACGAAAGTTTTAGTTTGATGTACTGTACAGGAAATCATTTTATTTCAATAAAAAAAATCACATTCAAATTGAAAATAAAAGATTTTCTAATATTTAAAAAATTTAAATAAACAAAATACATATGTATCTTTTTTTAGTATGTTTAAGATGTAAGCCATTGCTTGAATGTTTGGCTTTACAGGCTATAGTTTATAATTTCGTAGAATTTAGCAGTTTTTCTTTTATTAACCACTAATCGAGTGTCGCGCGCGCACATGCATAAAAGAAGTAATCAATTTAAGGTACGAATTTCCTCGAAAACCTAAAACACCGTTCGTAAAATGATTTCTTTTCTGTTATTAAAGAAGTAAAGAACAGTGTATTCGCATTTACTCTTGTCGAATATAACGGAGCCGTTCCGTGTGAATAATTTATGCCACACATAAATCGACTATAAAATCCAAATTTCCTAATTGAGATAAAGAATTCAAGTCTAGGGTGGGCGTGAAGTTTGATATAAAAGGCGATATCTGGCGGATTACTTTCCTTGATGAGAAATGAAAATCTAAAACACATTAAGGAAATTGCCATTGCTTTTAAATTAATGTTAATTGCAGTCTGTATCCATTTGAATTTGAAATTGTTATTGAAATTAATGTACGGATCCTTTTGTATAAGAGACAGAGTTTCTACCATCAGAGATGGAAAGAGAGAGAGGGGTGCACTTCATATAACTAATCGTGAGTAATTGCTTTCTCTAATATATTATTATTGTTACAAATATAAATTACTGTCGTGAGTGGGAGTCCGTGTTATACAGAACGTGTGCATGCACAGACACACGTATGTTAAGTTTTGAGAAGCAAAAAATTCTTTAACATTTCTCTCGCAACCACCTGTATATGTAATACGTGAATGAAATAGCCATAACCACTCATATTTTAGCTTCAGCACGGTTTAAAATGTACCTCTAGTTGCAATATATTTACCGATGAAGACATTGTAAGTTTATCCGAAATGGAGTGTAGTATTTCCATCGCTTTGTAGATCCGGAAAGAACTCCATATCTGAGAGAGGCACTCAACTTAATGAAACGAGTAATCCAGGAGCAGCTCTTCGCCTAATCCATCTCGATGCATTCCTTTACGTTTTAATATTCATCTGAAACACTTGGAACTCATCCGGCTTGCTACAATTGCGGCAACAAGCGCTCACACTAAGTGTAGAGGTGTCGAGGACGTGGGGATTTTAATAGAACTCGGAAAATTGTAAAATGGAAATGCTTAAAACTAGTGTTGTGGTAGTTTTTGTGAAAGATGTTTTTGCTGCATACTCTTTTTTAAATGCGATTTCATGAGTCGTAGTATCTTTAAGAAGATTAAATGTTAGCTTAGCATATTACAGTGTACTTTGGATGTTCAAACGAATAATATACAAATGGCTTGACTAGTCGTCGAACAGTCAGAAAAATATGTTTTCAGAAATAAGAAATTCAGTTAAGGCAAAGATATAGTCAACGAAAGAAATTTTGAAGAGATTTCACACTACTGAAACAACTTCTCGGATCTTTTCAGCTCCCTATTATTAGAGTTTTCAGTTTTTTCCGATTAGCAGAATTTTGACTATAGGTAGCCCAATTATCTTGCTTAATATTCAACGTTGTTTTGAAATGCACCCTGTATATTTTGATTTGTGTCCTACATAAACACCCTGTATACATGTGCCTTCTAAGTCTCTAGAAATACAAAATAATAGAAAATATTGCTTTATTGTTTCCCGAAAGATCATTAAAGTCTAGGAAAACGCATTGTATTTCACAGAAATAATGAATTTTTAAAATACTTATACATATACAATTAGAATCCATGGAATGAGAATTTTGGAATTCATACAATTAGAATCCATGGAATGAGAATTTTGGAATTCATATAATAGAACATTACTTGGATTGCATTGGAACAAATACATTCGAAAATACAATGATAAGTTTCAAGTAAATAAAGCTTATCAACTTCTAACTAAAACATGAATAAATTTGTCAACATGAAATCCTGTAGGATTTTTGAATTTCCAAGAATTCCTAAAATAAAACTTTTAATAATTATTGTTGATATTAAGAAACTTAAAACCATTAAATTATTAACAGACAAGATTCGATAGAATTTAGAGGAATTGTAAAAATTAAAGAATTCAAAGGTTCACACAATTTATGAATTTACTGAATTGAATTGAATTTAAATTCCTGAAATTTAGAAAGTTACTGAATTTTAAATAGTGGCAGAATTCAAAATATTCCTGAAATTTCAAAAATTAAATTAAATTCATTTTTATATTTCTCAAAATGTAAAAGAAATTTCAAAAATTCTTAAATGATAAAAATTATATTAAATTAAATAAAAAACTTTTTACATAAAAATATGCATAAAAATGTTAAATGGTATGTACTGTGGAATTTATTGTTATTATTAAAATACAGAGATTATAGGATATATAGGAAAAGGAAACGTAGAAATTGATAGATAATAAATTGATGTAAACTGTTAGATAAGTGATGGAATTTAAAAAATAATACTGTTTAAAAGAAGCGGCGAAATTCAAACAATTCATAAAATATGTTTTGTTCAGTCGATCGTTCAACTTATTTTAATATAAACTACAGAAAAACAAACAAAAAAATAAATATAGAATTCACTAAATTGTTTTAAATAAAAAATACACATATAATTTTCAAAGAATTTAGAGTATTAGAAAACCCATAGAACGCTAACTATTCGATCATTGAAATTTACAAATCGCACTTTTAATACTTAGAAATTCATGAATTGTTGCAATTCAAGTAAAATGTCAATATAAACAAAATCTATTATCGAAATTTATTGAATTTGAAAGAGCTGTAGTATTGTTAGATCTAATAGAATAGTAGAAACTACTAAATTCATAAAATCCCCAAATTCGGGCAATTATAAATAATAAATAAGAATTAATGTTCGGAAATTTACTGAAATCTAAGAAGGAAGACAATTTAAACAATTCTAAATATTTATGAAATTTAAAATAGTTTTGAAATTTACAGAATTCAATGAAAATGATACGAAGAATTCCTAATCAGATTTCTCTAAAATTGTATAGTTTATCGAAAACAAATTCAAATTTAGACAAAATATATGAAATTTGCAAAACATGAGAGATAAATGTGCAAAATTGTAGAATTCAATTTATTCCTGAAATTCATAAATTGCCTGAACTTATACAATTCAAATATGAATTCATAATTGATTCAAATATACATAAGAATTCGTATTAATTCGTTTCTAATACTAAGCTTGAGAAGAATTAGGAAATTAATATAATATAAATTATTGTGGTTATAAATTGTAGTATATAAATCCTAAAATTATAATGAACAAATTATATTTCAGAATTTGCTATTTATTTTGAAATTTGTAAAATGTAAACAATCAAAAACTAGAACAATTTCCTGAAAAGAATTACTGGAAATCATGGAATTCAGAGAATTCAAAATAATTATACTAAGAACTACTAAAAACTGACTTAATTATTCTGTAATAGATGGAATTCTATATATAAAGTTATGAAATTCGGAAAATAAACATAGAAATGTTAAAGTTGGGAGAAAATTGTTGCAAGAAACATTTGGAAGTTGTACTTAACGCAAAATATAAAACTGAATATATATATAAAAAACTGAATTTATGCTTAATAAGTTTTCATACTTTTCCGATAAATTACATGAGTAGCAAAATTCAGATATCTAGAAACTAATAAATTTCACCAAATATAAAAATTTATGAAATTTAAAAGTGCGTGAAATTTCACAATTTCAAAAATCTACCAGAACTTTTAAGCATCGCTAGCTGAAATTTCAAGAAGTTTTATACATCAATCATTTTGACAAGCCATCTTCATAAACAAGAAGCTAGCAGTTACACTTCCAGTCTTAATCTTTAATATTTATACAGGTACATGTGCTAACCGGCCCCCATATTACAGGGGCTCTCTAATTTGAAGAAAGAATTTGTTATTGGGCGATACTGAGAAAAATAATATTCCTAATTATTATTTTGTCGAATTAAATGATAATAATAAAATATTTCATATAAAACTGTAGCTGACTTGACTGTAGCAATTTGAAATAATTAATTAAAAATGTGATGAAAATTCCTATTTTATGATTCTGTGCAATTACCGCATGAAAATCTGCATAGGTTCCGCAAGTGCCGACGTACAAAGCGGGGTAGCGGAGCCCGAATGCGGTTGCTGCTTATCACCTTCACATACTTTTTAAAATGATCCCGCAGGTTAGTTGTCGTTAGTTGTTGGGAACGAGGTAGAGGGGGGAGATTGATAGCTTTGCAATTGACTCGTCCACAGCCAAATAATAATATAATGCTGAATAGGTATTTTTTATGTTATTTAGCTTTTTAATCCCAAATTATTGTTGATAAGTGAATTATTTTTCAAAGACGTACAGATTTCATGGGCGATAAACTCTTTTTTCTGATTTTTCTCTAAAGTACCAATGCAATACCAAAAAATGTATTTATTCCCCTATTCCCATTACGTTAAAAAAACCCGGAAATTCTGTACATAAAGAAAAATGAAAAAAGTCAAATACAATAACCGCAACCGCCGCCGATGTCGAGGAAGACGTCAATCTGCTGCTGCTACTGCAGTGTTCATCAATAAACTGTTTTTATTTTGATCGTCGGTTCAAGAAGATAAACCGACTACTTCCTGAATTAACAAGCCCTTGCACTTCCTGTGATTGACTGCCAGTTTAAACGGATCATCTTTTGCTGCAGGAACTCGATAACCCCTCCTAGGTCGGCGGGTCCAGAAATGCAGCAGCAAAACCGGTGCGAGAGATAAGGATGATTAGAACGAGTGTCATTTATGGAAAATCTACGAGTAAATATATTCAATATCAATTACCTTGTGCGAGGTGTGGTATTAGAATGCATAATAAATCGTAGGTTTCGAATAATGTGGGGTGACTAGGGAATATATGGAGACACACACATACATGCAGCCAGCCAGCAAGCAGTAAAGCATTGTGTAGTAAACAGAATATCTCGTTTAATATCGAGTTGCAATTACAACGCTTTAAGTCCTTCTATTACGGCAGAGCCATAACTTCGAATTAATTGACATTGTTCCTCCAACTTAAAATAAGCGATCCGGTAAGATAGATAGGATCAGTTGTAGCGCGGAGAAAAACACATATAGGTAATTGTAACTGGAATCGGGACGACCGACACGGGTCAATTAGGTAAAGTAAGCAGAAGGGACAAAGATAGAATGCGTTAAGAGATGCAGATATACATTAAGCTAATTGAACATTAGGTAAAATGAACATTTGGCTCCCATTAGTGATGAGGTGAAACGTGATTAATTATCCGACCTTATTAAATCCAAAATCCTTTAAATTCTCAAATAATATTATTAGGCGGTCGAAAATTAAATGAATGCCCCGTTTTATTTGTGTAATAAAGTAATTGGTAATTCCGGAGACGAATCGAGAGCCCCGAGGTCGCGTACTGTGCCATAAACCTAATTACAAGACGACATTATTACTAAAGCATCGTATAAATATTATGCCGGTGGCTTTCGACGGCTACGGCGGCGCTCGCTCCTAAGCACGACCGACGACGACGAGGACGCCGGTGCATGATTTGGCGCGCATTTAGTCAAATTGCGAGAGCTCGCGACGGGGGTGGAGTTCCCTAATTAACTGGTAAACTTTCATGGCTCCCTTGCATCGAGGACTAATTAATGTAGGGGCTCCTCGCGGCGTTTAACCCGCACGCCCCGGGATACGTGCCCGTCTGGGCCTTCATTACAAACCCGCTTATACTCTCCTCTCTCCCAAAAATAGACAAATTGATAAGCATTAAGTATTAAACTACCACCTAAAACTAGGTACGGATAATTAAACTTTTTCTTGTAGTTTGGTTTAAGCATTAAATGCAATTGAATGCATTCATTTAAACAGGAAAAACGAAGGGCGTGCATTTTTAAATGGAATAGCCAATTGCTTTTATCTAGATTAAAAGAGGTAAATGATAAAGGCATAAATAGGAAATCCTTCATTAAATCCAAATACTGTTCGGATTATTACTATTATGACAACAATCAGAAAGTGTATTAAAAGGCTATAAAACAATAATAAAAGCGTAAAACAATCATTCTCTCATGGGTCCGTTGACCTTTAATTAATTATCCAAAAAACTGCAAAGCTGTATTATTTATGAAAACATTAGATTAATTGACAATTTAATTAGTAAATGGATTACCCATAAATAATTTGAGGTTACAGTATGATTAAATACTTAAAGTAATTGACTGTGTGTATGGTGTGATTAATGAATTATCGATTTATTACCTGTAATTCAATATTGTAACTAAATATCCTTTTGAATGATTAATATTTTATATAGAATTAATCAATGCGACTATAAATCCTAGAACATGTAATAATATAATGTAGGATTATTATCAAAATGGAATAATTAGAATATTAACGAATCAATTATGTATAAGATTGCGGATCACACTTTTCTAATTTTTACAACATTTGTGATTAGTAAGTCCCAGAATCATTGATCTTATTAATTTTGTTTAATCCCACTCACCCGGTCTCAATATGATGTCTCCTATCGCTTGTTACATTCTCCAACCTCAAAACCCAACACTATTAAAACTCATGGATTGATTTATAAGAGAATAAAAAAGTTTAATACCTATTAATATTCTACATTAACTTAATTGGTTTCGTTCCAGTATCTTGTAATTGTTTAATTCGTTTGTATGGAATTTCTTCCCGTTGTGCATTTTTATCTGTACGTATAATATAAATGATTGATATTCACTTTGATCACGTTTTTAGATCACTTCTTGTCAGATTTGTGATAAGACATAAATTTCTTCTTCATTTGACTTATTTTTACTATGAGTCTTAATAGAGTAAATTCTAAAAGTGAGAAGCGCTTCTAAAATAGCTATGCATAATTGCCATTATGTTCATTAAAGTAAAACTCAAATTTCATTTCATACGGCAACTGTGTATATATTGAATCATCCTTTGATTTATTGTCCCATTTAAGCTTTTTAACTTTGTCGTATTTCTGGAGAAACTAACTTCGTCTTGCACAAAAATAACATAAATGGACTGAACAGTAAATAAGAAATAGTTTCCACCTCTGGAAGCTTAGATCTAACGACCTCAGTATGATAAATACGTAGAAATAAATTTAGTATATTTAATAAAAATAATTTTTATCCACTTAATATCTTTCCTTCTAATCCAAATGTTAGTTTTAATTAATCTCAATAAAATTGACTAAGATTATCGACTGCAAATAATATAACTTTTAAAGAAGAATACAAAAATACGTTAAGATGCTTTTAATTTTGAATATTTTTTTAAATAATATTTTCTTGACTTTATTCTCAGTAGTAACGGCAGTCGTTTTTACCGAATCGCATAATTTTTAATTTTATTGTTTAGCTTGTTGTGTCCCGTTAAGTTGCTTAAAAAACCCTGTTCTGAAGTATTAACACCATGATATTCAGGGCCGAATTTAATAGTCTTCCATGTATAGGTTCACACTAGGCAACTTCCGAGAACAAAAGATTAAAACTGATTCGAACAAACATTAAAAATTTAAAAAGCACGGCACAACTAATGTGTAGGTACCGGGAATTATGAAAAGTAGTTTGGTATAAGTTATTCTCGTTTTAGGTTCGGTTAGATGAGATTAGACTAACTTAGGTTAGGTTAGCATTAGCTAATTTAAGGTAAGGTAGGCTAGATTAGGTTCGTAATGTTACGGTAGTTTACGTTAGCAACTGCAGAAGAATGAACGTGATTTTAAAACGTAACACAATCACAAGCAAAGAGATCGAAGATTCTTCAATGTCCTAATTTACATATCCTAACTTGTAAAAGTATAAAGTTGTGACACATACAGTGCGTCAAACTGTGACAGTAAGTTTGCATGGCTGCTCTGCTTGGTAAGAGCATGAAACATTTTATTATCTTATTTAAGTCAAGGAATCTACTTATCTTAATTTATTTAATTGTACCAATCTGCTACCGTTATAACATCGTAAAAGTTATTAGTATTTATTTACCGCCCAAGGCTAGGGTCTATAGGGCATATTGGTAGATACATCCTGATGATATTAGTTTCTGATATCACTTTAAAACTTCTTATTAAAATTTTGGAAATGATTAAAAATTAGTCCTGTTGCTTTGCGCTAACAAGATTGCATTGCCAACGGTGATAGCTCTGTATACAGTAATCTGTATTAGTAGATTATGACTTACAGGAAGATCATAATCTTCCTCACAATATTTCCAGACAGTAGGAAGTTTCTGCAGCCTAGCTGCAGCAGGATATCCTTGTTGATTCTTGGCATACAGGGCATATAGGTGTGTAAGTACAATAATCTGTAGTGGTAGATTATGAATTAACGGAACAGTATGGATAGTAGGACAGATTTTGACAATAGGAAGTTTCTGCAGCGCAGCTGCAGATGGATGTCCTTATCGAGTCTTGGCATATATGGCATATAGGTGTGTATAAGTACAATCATCTGTATTGGCAGATTATGACTTAACGGAACAGTATGGATAGCAGGACATATTTTGACAATACGAAGTATCTGCAGCGCAGCTGCAATTGCATGTTGTTATTGAATCTTGGCATATATGGCATATAGGTGTGCATAAGTACAATCATCTGTATTGGCAGATTATGACTTAACGGAACAGTATGGACAGTAAGACATATTATGACACTAGGAAGTTTTTGCATCGTAGCTGCATGTGGATATTCTTATTGATTTTTAGCATATAGCCTATAGGTGTGCATAAGTACAATCATCCGTATTGGAAGATTATGACTTAACGGAACAGTTGGACAGTAAAACATATTAAGACAGGAAGTTTTTGCAGCGCAGATGCAGATCGATATCCTTATTACTCAAAATCTGTGAAATACTTATTACTTCTTGGCATATTAGTTATATCGCATTGAGGTGTGCATAAGTACAATGTATTGACAGATTATGATTTAACGGAACAGTATGGACAGTAAGACATAGTATGACACTAGGAAGTTTCTACAGCATAGCTGCATGTGGATATCCTTATTGATTCTTAGCATACAGGGCTTATAGTATATAGGTGTGTATAAGTACAATAATCTGTAGTGACAGATTATGACTTAACGGAACAGTATGGATAGCAGGACATATTTTGACAATAGGAAGTTTCTGCAGCGCAGCTGCAGATGGATATTATTATTGAGTCTTGGCATATAGGTGTCTATAAGTACCTACAATCATCATCTGTATTGGCAGATCATGACTTAACGGAACAGTATGGACAGTAAGACATATTATGACACTAGGAAGATTCTGCAGCATAACTGCATGTGGATATTTTATATTAGGTGTCTATAAGTACCTACAATCATCATCTGTATTGGCAGATCATGACTTAACGGAACAGTATGGACAGTAAGACATATTATGACACTAGGAAGATTCTGCAGCATAACTGCATGTGGATATTTTTATTGATTCTTAGCATACACGGCATATAGCATATAGGTGTGTATAAGTACTATTATCCGTATTGGTAGATTATGACTTAACGGAGCAGTTGGACAGTAAACATATTAAGACAATAGGAAGTTTTTGTAGCGCAGCTGCAGATGGATATTCTTATTACTCAAAATCTGTGAAATACGTATTACTTCTTGGCATATTAGGTATATGGCATTTAGGTGCGTGTAAGTACAATATATTGACAGATTATGATTTAACGGAACAGTATGGACAGTAAGACATATGATAATAGAAAGTTTCTGCAGCAAGCTGAAGATCCTTATCGGGACATATCGCAGATAGGTGTGTATCAGTACAATAATCTGTAGTGGTAGATTATGACTTAATGGAACAGTATGGATAGTAGGATATATTATGACAAAAGGAAGTTTCTGCAGTGCAGCTGCAGATGGATATCCGTATTGATTATTGGCATATAGCGCATAGGGCATATAGGTGTGTATAAATACAATCATCTGTGTTGGCATATTATGACTTAATGGAACAATAAGGACAGTAGGGCGTATTATGACAATAAGAAGTGGAGAAGATGGACATCCTTATTGAGTCTTAGCATATAGGTCATATGGCATATAGGTGTATATTAGTACAATAATATGTATTGGCAAATTATGTACTTAACGGAACAATATGGACAGTAAGACATATTATGACTGCAGTACAGCTGCAGATGGATATCCTTATAAGTACAATAATCAGCATTGTCAGATTATGACTTACTGGAACATATGGACAGCAGGACATATTGTGGCAATAGGACGTTTCTGCAGCGTATCTGCAGGTGCATTTCCTTATCGATTCTTGGCATATAACGCAGATCGACAGTATACCTGCAAAACCTCGTAACTCTGAATTTTAATACAAGGAATTACTACAACCCTTCTGGAACCTTTCAGATGGGTTATAATTCCTAGGTAACTATTACAATTCAGACTTACGAGGTTTTGCAGGTAGACTGTCGATATGACATATAGGCGTGCATACATTAGCAGATTGTGACTTAGATCTTCGTATAAGGTTTCTCAATATACTTATTCCTTTTGTAGCAGTGGAATCAGATATAACTAAATACTAGGGTAGTTTCAGGAGATTCAAAGCACAGCTGCAGATGGATATCCTTATCCATTCCTGGCCTATGACATATAGGGGTGTATAAGTACAATAATCTATATTGGCAGATTATGACTTACCAGAACAGTATGAACCGTAGGACATACTGTGGCAATATGAAGTTTCTTGGCATATAGCATATAATAGGCATATATACAATAATCTTCAGTAGCAGATTACGACTTAAGATTTTCGTATAAGGTTACTCAATATACTTATTCCTTTTTTGCTGGATGCCATCGTAATCTTGACATAATCTTTAACGAACTAGTATTGACACTGTTTTGTTTGCTTGCCTATCACGGCGACAATGATATAATAGTCATCTTCTTTATGACGTGCTTAAGATTCCCAGAAGGAACGGTTCCAGGCAAATATTTTGGCAAGGTTCTCGTACACGTCATTTTCCTTACTTTGCGCTTAACATGTTCAAGAAATGTTAAGACGTTTTTTGTCGTTTGCCCAGTTCTATTGGCTTGCAGTCTTTCTTGTTTTATTCGTCATTGGTTTCTTTTGATGATTTCTCAGCCGACAATCGCTGCACCATTTGGGGCACAATATTCGCGATAGTGACTATTAATATTACGCGCACTAGAGTATGCGTGCTTTTTTAAGTAGCTGTTTCGGCTAGAATTAAGATGATTCTGATGCAGGGTAGTAGGCTCATGATATTCTGTTTAGATTTCGTTTTAAATTGGTAGTTTTACCCAACAGTCTTTTAAATTGGTCAAGTTTTAAATCACAAGGTGTTAAGTGTATCATACGTAATGAACCGTAGAACAGTTGCTGAAACATCAGAATTTGTTACACACACGCGCGCGTGGTTTAGGTACACATGTAAAATCCTAATATGGGTGGCGATGTTAACTTGACAATTGTCGAGTGTAGGTATCCTTTTATACAAGCTGGAAATCCGTCTAGGCATTTTGAACAATTAACGCGTGGGCATTTTATTCTTACTTTAGTATCCGTTTCTGAACCGGGGTCACAGTGCTGCATTTATTTAGTGATACTTCTTATGAATGCGCTGTACACATACACGATACATACACAATTGCAGACGCCTTTGCAGAATGACGCAGCCAGAGGCAAAGCACGGCTCACTTCATCTTTCTAATCTAAACTCCTCACGTATGCGAGCTGAGCACAAAGAGGGCCACATAAAGGCGTAGGTAATTGGGTCGGGTAATGAATAAGTGAGTGGGCAAACTGAGCGGGGCGAGTGACCACCAAACAGTGAATGCGTGCGATTGCCCCGAGCTATTCCTAATGGCCGCCCTTGCTGCCCAAAGGGCGCTTCATAATTAAAAGAACGACGTCGACGGGATTACAGTATTTTATTTATAGTCACGATCTATATTGCTAATTAACGTTCTCATTTTCAGCTATCAAGCTGTCAGAGCGCTGCTGTAATTACTTCAAGAATCATAGCTTATATATAAATCCATTGATGCACATTCAATACGTTTAAAACTTGCGATAAGCTTAGTTTTACTCTTTTTAACTTTTATTTTACAAATGTCATCCTATCTGTGTAGTTATTATTTAAGTCGAGTTATCATCATCACCATCTTGATTTCGATTGGTAATGAAAAGGATAAAGAAGGGAAGAATTACGAAAAATAGAGGTGTTTCTTTTCTATTTATCGTACCCCACGATACAATACAATACAATGGCATTTGATGCCAATTAAATTATGTAACATTTTCCCCTAGTGGCGTTAATATGTCAGTATAGGACAAAATCTCTTTTATTCCTTCAATTTTCTTATTTTCCTTGGCCTTGTCTCAATTTGTTCCTTCATCTCATCGAGAGCTACTTTATTGACCTTTGTTCGATTTATCCATCCCTTGTTTACGGTTATGATAGCAACGTATTAGATATTGTGTCGTAACTCGCCATAAATCGTAATCCGGTACCTGGTTCGCACTTTGATGGACCTCGTCGTCGTCCTCATCGTCGTAATGCAGCAGAGGAACGCTTGCAGGCGGATTAAACGTAATAGAAGAAGCTTAAAAAATTAATTGCCCATTGTGAAGCGCCCTATCGCAAGGGCATTGTGCATAAAGCTGTTTAAAAATGAAACCTAATTAGTTTTAGATTGATAGCTGCAGCCGACTCAATAGCTTCTCATAATCAAACAAATTCACCCGCCAGCCACAGCATACAAAGGCGTCACAGAATACCTTTTTAATTGGATAACGTCACTGACGTGTTACACAGCCTCGCTGCTACTAACTGCATCGATGACGAGAATGGCGACAATTTTTTTTCCATGCAAAACTAGCTTATTTGTTAACATATCGAGGTAGTTATTTAAAACAAGTTGGTTTAATAACAAACTGGAACGCAATACAATAAGGTTGTTACTTTATTTATAAAAGAACAACCGTATTGATACATAACGTCATATACGTAAAAAAAAGTTTTAGGAAAGCTCATTGTTTGGTTTGTTTCAGACTTCCTATTTTATTTCCACTGAATCAACTCTTTTAACTGAACAATTTCTTCCTTTTTTTCCCCATCAACAACCTCAAAATACAATAGTAGTTCATTTTCTAAAAAAGTAGATCTCTAATATACTGTATAGGGCCCTAGTGCTGATTTAGCGGATTAAAAATATATGAGAGTACTTAGATTCACTTTATCGTGATTGCTGTAATAACGCGAAGGACTTTTTATGTTGTAATAAAGGCTTTTACGATATAATTTTTGCTGTTTCGGTGTATTGCCAATTGATTCAAATGTTTTTGTATGAAATTAATGGGAAAAACTATATAAATATTTTGTTGATAAAATAAATAATAATTAAGTGAATTAATGTAAATAGTATAAAAATTACATACAAATGCTAAATTTAATTGCTCAAAACCTTCATGATTTCACAAAAAACTGATCTATGCATGTTTAACTCAAAACGGTTGAAAATTGAATATTGATGCGATAAATATATCTTAAATAGTCAAAGACTAACTATTAGACGTAACCTCACTCTGGCAGTATCTAATTTTAAGGAAGCTACCTGATACAGCAGCTATTAAAGACGATAACCATAGAGTTTACCATTCTTCTCAGGGCTAAGCTAATCCCAAATGAGGAAAAATCACTAGCAAACAGAGCTTGTCGAAAGAAACAATTGAGGAACATTTACAGCAGAATAATCACGTCGCTGAAGGCTATTGAAAGGAACAATTCAAGAATGCAGAATTCTCCCTCGTCATATCATCATCCATACAGCATCACCCACGTAACACGATTAACTGTGCATCAGAGCAAAGAAAGTATCAACTGCAAATATTTAAGAAGACCAAGAAGGCAGAACTTGTCGAAAGCAATGATTTAAGAATATCTACAACAGAATAATGTCGCTGGAGGCTATTGAAAGGAACAATTCAAGAATGCAGAATTCTCCCTCGTCATCGTCATACAATCGTCCATACAGCATCTCCCACGTAACACGATTAACTGCGCATGAGAGCAAAGAAAGTACCAACTGCAAAGGTGGAAGACGATCAAGAAGACTGAATTTGAATTCAGAATTTTCCCTCGTCATATCATCATCCATACAGCATCTCCTACGTAACACGATTAACTGTGCATCAGAGCAAAGAAAGTGCCAACTCAGAAAACCAAGAAGACAGAACTTGTCGAAGGGAATGTTTGAAGAATATCTACAACAGAATAATCAAAACCATTCAAGAATGCAGAATTCTCCCTCGTCATATCATCCATACAGCACGTCCCACATAACACGATTAACTGCGCACGAGAACAAAGCAAGTGCCAACTGCAAAGATTGAAGAAGACCCTGGCAATTTTAAGGCAGCAAAGGACACGAAGATATATTTTGCTACCTTCTTTCTGGCAAGGCTAAGTTAAAAAGACCTGGTGCAATAGTATGATTATACTTTTGAAACTATCCGAAGATAGAATATCCGAATCTGAATTGAAGAATACCAGAAACATAAAGGAAGGAAGGAAGGACAAAGTTGACAAGGCGACTAAAGGAATGGCAATCAAGGGCACCGATCGAAAGCATTAACTGAACAACGAGAGGAAAAATAGAAGATTAATTGAATAACATAACAAGTAAGGAAAGAAGACAACGTTCTTGGAAGTGGAGATTACAATTGAAGCATACAATGGCATTCAGCTAGAATTACTGTGGGAATAGGTACAATATGACAAGCAAACTAAACACTCTTTCTTTCTGGCAAGTTTAACCATTCAGCACCAAATAAGAAGAATGATAAGCAGAAATAGCAATATAATGTAACAATCGAGGAAGACGACAAAAACTTACTACCGTTTCCTTCTTAGTAATATTCGGCATATGAGAACACTACCAATTTTAATTAATCTTATCTTCACGAAGAAAAATATAAAAAAATATAAAAATATAAAAAAAATATATATATAAAAAAAACTGAAGATGCCAATAGGGAGCGATTGTTGAAGGTAGAATGAATACAAAGACAATAGAATAGAAATAGAAAACTCACAGCTCATAAAAAACTGGCACTAAAAACAAAATCGTGAGAAGGGAAAACTCCAAAAAAGGAAGAAAGGCTATAATTATCTTCTTTATAAGTAACCCTTAAGCCTAGACTAGATTTTAAAGTATATACAACGCGAAAAAAAGGAAAACATATCGGGAAAGTAGGGGATGTCGGAAGATAATTGAATAACAACGCGAAAATGGGAATTCAAGAAAAAATTTGCCGAATTAGTGAAGCCTAAAAAGACAGCATCTAAAGAATTTGATGGAAGCCAATAACACAATCAATAGGGAAGGATGAAAACAAGGTAAATATTATATAGTTGCATTATTATATAACTTCATCTTATGCAAATATGGCGCAGGAAATAAATCCAGGGGGGGGGCTGACAATATACGACCATTTTATTTTATTTTATTAATTTTTGCAGAAATAATAACATTCTCAACCTGTTTGTTACCTTTTTTACGGATAGGTCAGAAATAGGGACGCGGAGTAATTGAAGGCAGCCAGGAGCATAGGGGAGCGGGGGCGAGCTGCCACGTGTATCGCTAATAAATACAAATCCAGAAGGAACAGAATCAATAAAAAGTGATTGCAAAAAGCAAAATTTGATGAATCAAGACAACATTGAGTAGTGTAGGTACATTTTGCCCTTGAAACGCTTTAAGTAGAATAGAAGCAAAGGTTGTCGAAGACTAGACTTCAAATATGCAACAGAAGACAAGGAAGGAAAATGATAAATATGAGTTTGCCAATGAGACGCATATGAAGTGAAGAAAGAATATTACGAGAAAAAAGTAAAAGACGACAAGCGATGGTTGCGAAAGCAACAATAGAAGAACAGAGGCGATAAAGAACGCAAGCGTATCTCGAGAGGAAACAATTCAAAACCACTCCCAGCGGAACAAAGACGATAGACGCGAAGTTTGTCGAAGTCTTCAAGTAAAAAAGATGAGAAAAATTCTTTCAACAAATTTAACCTACAACGTAAGGAAGCTGAAGGCAACAATTGAAGAACGGAACAAAAGAAAAAATATGGGAGTTACTCGCAAGAAAAGCTTGAGAAGTGACACGTCTAGAAGAACAAGTACGACAAGAAAGCGCAGCCTTGGAATGTGATAAAGATACGGAATGAATTAAATAAATATCTATCTGGCAACCGCAATTCCGAGTGCAAAAGAAGTATCGGAAACTTTTAAGTACAAGAAATGATCGATGACAAACTTCCAAAGTCACCCTAAGACTGCAATTGAAAAATACGGCGAAGATAGAAGAATTGGGGGTTTCCGAAAACAATATGAGGAAGCACAAGGCTAAATAACACAAGAAAATATTTGTGAGTTAACAAATCAAAACCACCAAAAGATGGCAAAAAAGCTGAGTTTGTCAAAGGCAGCAACGCAAGTAAATAAAAGTGCTCAATTTGCAACGATGCAACTTCAAGTGCAAGAGAAGGGAACCTATAGTCGCGAGGAATTAAAATATTGATGGAAAGAAGAATGGAAAATATAAAAAATATGCAGAAGCTGCTGACTACGACACCGGAAAGACACTAACGAAAAAAAACGACGACAAACAAGTCGAAGACAACAATTAAGAACACAACTGGGAAAACAAAGACGATGTAAAAGGGTATTTCTCAAGTGCAATAGTTAGAGAAGGTTACTAAACTATACATATCCTTTCTCTCGATTTTAAGTACAAAAGCAGAGCATTAAGAAGCTTGTCGCTGACTGAAATTGAAACCTAGTAGAGGATACAAGTAGCTGAGATTGCTGAAGGCGACAACAGGTTAATGAATCGAAGACTAAAGAGAAACGAAGTTGTGAAGAAAATTGACAGACAACTTTTCAAAATTAAACAAAGAAAACATACATGCCATCAAATTGTACAAGGAAGCAATTGGACGACGATACGATGAACGAATAAGAAATCTGGCAAACACGTCGTACTTGGTAGGGCAACAATTAGAGGATACAACCAAAACGGATACGGCGGTAAGAAGGCGATTGAGAAGGCAACTATCAAAGAGTACGATAAAAGAGAAGGAGAAAGCTTAACTAAGCTTACAAGAGATTAAAATTTTAAATTACGACGATAACGTAAGGAAGGGTATTAAGTATGAAAGTATTTCTGGAAAAAACCATTGAAGAAAATGATTAGAGGAACGAAGACTACAACTAAATGGAGGTTGCCGAAGAAAATAATTGGAGAATAAGTTACGACGAGTACGACTCTTCTCTTAAAAACTATTAATTTTATGAAGCTTTCTGAAAGCTATGATTAAACAACCTCAAGGAAGGTCACAAGCGGAGCTACCTGAAGACATCGAAGAAAAGTATTCACCTTTTTATCTTCTAACTAGATGGGATTTCTTACTGTAGAATAATCTAAAAATCACAAGTTAATTAGATTTTCAGGTTAGGAAGCAAGCAACTCTATACCATCTGCATTTTGATTTCATTTACCAATTTAATCTTTAGCTTCGTTCTAAGAATCTTTTTATTAATATTTATTGCAAATGCCTCTAATTGTTTTAGTGATTTAAATGATTTAGGAATAGAAAAATTTCCTAACTAAGCTAAGGATTTGAATTTTGGAGATCTTTTCGGATGAGCTATCAACATTTTTCAATAACACAAGAATTCCTGAATTGTTGACGTTGAAGATTATTTTTTGTTATTTAATTAAGTTGTAATTTCAGTGTAAAGCTAATGAGCAAATCGGAGATGCTAGAGAAATAAATATTAGCTCTATCACTTGCGACTACTATCGACTTTGCTAGTAGAAAGTGCATTTATCAGATTTACGTTGTTATCAGAAACAAACATTGTAGACTTCTGCAAAATTATCATTAATTATTATCAATTAAAAATAGTGCTGAAGGAAACTATCCAACCATAGAAAAAGAAAGTATTTCATAATTTTCGTAACCTTTTTTTGTCTAAGATGTTAAATTTAAAAATTAAAAAAATAATTAATTCAACTATTAAAAATACAAATTGTACCAAGGAATTCCAACAACTAAACACAAAGGGTTTTAGATATTGTAAAATTTATAAAAGAATCTATGTACATACCTACAGAATGTTGAAAAGCTTCTGTTACATTCCACTGAGCTAGTTAATTACTTTACGAACAAGCAATCTGCATTTAGAGTGAAAAAATGTTAGAATCTGACCGGTTTTGATATCAGATTAATTAACGTTACGAATACATATATAAACACCCACCACGTAATTGTTCAAAATAATTATTGATTGAGATTTTTAACTTTTAAATTGTTTCCAATACGGTTGGTTATCTCGTTGCGATTTATTTATGAACATATTGATTGTATTCTTGAAATGATTAAAAGAAGTATAATTATTAGCAGTTTTGATGAAATCTGTTGGTATTGATTAAGTGAGAAAAGTTTAGTTCTATATATACAAACTTTTTGTGTTTTGTAAATTTTCTAAACTAGTTAAATCCGCACGTGTATTTTATTTTTGAATTTAAGAGACCCGGGAGCTGCTGGGCGTTATTTTTCCATTATCATTTTTATAGAGGGTTATGTAAACCTTACACTGCTGACTGAGTGTGAGTGCGAGTGTTAGTATGTTCGTGTGTGTGAGGGAGCGAGAAGTGGAGTTCTGCTTGATTTTATGAACTTATAGATAATAAGTCCTATGTAAATTTACACTTTATAAAAAATGGAGATTAACAATGCCTTAACAACAACAATAATAATAATAATCTCGCCTGACTAAAATTTTAATGTCACATACACACAGCGTTTCCCATTAACTTGTTCAAAGCCATCGTTGCAAACGCAAAGTTCTAAGTCTAGGGTCGGTTTATTCAGCGCAAAGTAATCTAAATTAATGCCTACTGATTCTAGTTAGTTTGTGTGCGATATCGACACTTTTACTACCTAATGGAAAGTAAACACCATTCAGAATCTCGAATAGAAATTGTTTTACCCTCCCGTTTCTGTGCTGCTCCGGTCTCTCCGTCCCCCACGTGTATTATCTTTGTAATTGTGTCTACTTAACATTAACAGCGCGGCGAAATTGCTAATGAATGTTTGTTGTAACAAAGATATGTGTATAATTTCTGCAAAATTAGCTAATATTAACCCTTTGTGTCGCTCGAATTCGATATATAATTTAAGGTTATTACAAAAGTTGCTTTAGGTAGATACTGGGAGTTTTGCCCGTTTAAATCACATTTATGGTTAATTATTGTATCTACCTACGTATTAATTAATTCTGTATTCACTATTCGGTAGAGCTTTTTGGAAAATAAACGTCGTTAACAATAGCAGCCTGCAAAATTAATCCCGAAATTAAATTACAAGAATAATTTAATGTATATAGCATATAGTAGACTCGAAAGCTACCAGACCATCAAATACCATCAATCAAGAACGCAGAAAATGGCCACAACAGCTAGAAATAATAACTTCAGTAAGACGGATAGGAAATTAACTTTTTGACTTTGATGTAATGCAGTTCTGTTGCAGCTGGCGACGACTCAATAGTATAACTCGTATTATTGATATGTTTGCGCCGGCTTCTATAGAATAGATTTGATTACGTTAGGTTTCACGGGAAGTGCACGTATCTACAACAACTTTTCAAATTCACTAAAAATAAATTCCCTAGCGGTTTTGGCTCGCACCCGAAAGTCTCAGGCCACCGAGACAGACATTGGTCGTTATTATTATTATTACTGCTACTACTTCTGGTTGAGAAAGGACCTTAAAGTATAAAAACCAATTTTAGGACTGACTGAAAACAATACACGAACTGGAAGATGGCACTTAAAACTGATAGAGAGAGTAACTCGTCGTCCACGTCGTCCTCCGCTGCTGAAGATATTGGAAGTTTTTTATTGGTATAATCCTGATGAACCGAAGTGACGTTGTCAGTGGCCCTCATTGCCCATTAGCGAGATTGAACTCCCATCCCCCCCAAGTTCCGGTTCTTCCCTTATACTCCCTCGAAAGAAATTATTTCCTGTACACTAGAGGAAACGAATTAATGCATTATGCACATACATTATTGATTACGTATAATGTGAAAACCGTGACGTTCTATTGTTGCTTTTATTCCTAGGGGTATTCACCCTCTTATAATTAGTGATTTAAAAAAACTTTATTTTATTTAATCTTGTGTTATGCCCCAATTCTCGTTTGTTTTGGTTGTTCTTGGTTTAACGTTTTGATATAAATACCGCGATTCGCCTGATGGTTAGGCAACTTATATTACACTTGAATACTCGGTAGATGTGTCACTCGTATTCAAAATTCGTTTGGTACATCAGGATAATAGGATAAAAATTAACAATTAATTGTTATGCTTCTATACTCAAGTATTTTCAATGTAATAAATATTAACTTGTCAAAATTTCATTTTAAGAAGAATTTAATAATTGGAATTAGTAAATTAAAAATTACTGAATTTAATAATCTATCAACATTGAAATTAAAAAATTTTCAAATTTAATAATTAGAGTTGATTAATTTAGAGTAATTAACTTGAAATAAGAAACTTTATAAAGATAGTACTGGTAAGTTTATAAACATATATAAATTACAGGAATGAATGGAATCGTAGAATTTAATTAGTAGGATTCACAAAAACTGGCAAATACCTGGTTGATGACTTCTGAACCTCTGAACGACGGTCTCGGAACTCTGAAAATAATATACAATTCAAAAATATGCAAATAATATAAAATAAAAGATATAGAATATCTTCAAATTCATAAAATTACGGAATATCATAGAAACTGCGATTTAACAAACTCAAAGCAATTTTAAACTCAAAGAACTTATAAACTTATTTAATAACTTAATTTAATATAGCCAAAAAATTCCTAAATTCGCAACTGAACTATATCTATTAGATATCGAATCAAATTCTCAGCATGTATGCCATAAATAAAAGGAGGCAAGAATTGTATGCCTTCATATAATTGACATCATAATTCCAAAAGTTAAGTGAATTAATTAATATTTATTTAAATTCACAGAGTTTATAGAAATCGGCGGAATTTAATTAATTAATAAAAATTATAACATATTAATTAGGAATTCGTGAAATTATTTATTTTATTAAATTACATAATTTTCAAAACACAATAGTAAATTCCAAGAATTATTAATTAAAATAATTAATTAACCCTGACAACTTTGAAGAATTGTATTATTAAAAAATCATAACAACTCCTTAATTGCAATATCAACCAAAATAATTTCCAGGAAATTATCCTTAAATAATACAATTTCATAAATAACTTAATTAATATAATTACGTTATAAAAATTAAGTTGATAAAAAAATTTAGGAAATTGTTTTAAATATAATATTGGAACTTCAATTTGTGTTGTCACTTTCAATTATTTATACTAAATTTGGGCAATTCTAATTCAGTAGAAAGTCTTAAATGAAAGAATGACTTGACGGAATTTCTAGAATTAAAAATCTTTAATGTTTGTAAAGTTTCAAAATTAATTGAATTCAATTAATTTGTAGAAACAAAAATGCCTGGAATTTAAATATCCTAAGATTTGCTTAAATTTAATTATTCATAAAATATCCGACACTATTTACAACACTTTAAAAATTAAAAAAATTAGTCGCGTTAAATGGTTTTGGAATTCTCTTCATTATAATAGAATACGTAACTAGATCATTGAAAACTTCAAAACCTATTTCAAAAACTAGACATTGACAAAAGAAAAAATTCCAGTATTGCGAATTCTTAACTTTTGAAAATTTAGTAGTCCAAGAGTTTATTTAACCCATAAAGGTCAGTAAAGTAATACAATTATTTAATTGTATAATCTGTAAAATTTACGAATAGTTGTGCAACCCATGACCCACCTAGTCTTTCAAATAAAAAGAAAAGAAAATGATTGATTGCTGAAAAATTTCAGAAAATTGTAGAATTAATTCAGTTTATGAAAGCAACAAACTAAAAAATTCTAGAAAATAGAAATTATTTAATTTAACTAGAATATTTAACCGATTTATATAATTTTATGGAAGTTTTTAATTTGCTATTCATGGAATTCCTGAGATCTACCTTACAGAATTTCAAAAAGTTATATTAGTAAGGGAAATAATAAACTTATAAGGTCTACAAAAACGAATTGACGAATCATATCAACATTCACAAAATATGTAGGTTAAAAAAATCATAACTTATACATTCGGTAACGACTTTCGAGAAGGCAAGAATTCACAGTATTCATGAAATTCATATTCGCAATTGAATCTATGCATTTAATAGATTTTATGAAATTTATAGAATTTATATCAATAATTTAAGATTTTCTGAAAATTGGGGTTCGTAGAATTGCGAAAATTCCGAGAATTTATGTTACTAATTGAATTTAGATAATTTATAGAAATTAATCTTAACCCCTAGAACTTCAAAATATTTTTCTCAAGAATTTCAGATTTTCTCAAAATTGCGGTTTATAGAATTTGTACAATTCCGCGAATTTATGGCATTCGTGGAAGAATTAGTGGTATACATTTATGTAATTCATATAATTAAATTCTAAATAAATATATTTCATATGCTTGAAGAATTTACGAGTTTCTGAAAATTGGGGATCCATAGAATTTGAAAAATACCTGAATTTCTGGAAGTATAATTTAGTTATAATTCACAAACTTTCCAATACTTCAAGGATTGAACATTTTCTGAAAATTAGATTTCATAAAATTCTAGGAATCCTTATGGTATTCATAAAATTCACGAAATTAGCATTTGTGTAACTTATAGAATATAATCTCAACTTTAGAACATTCCCTTATTTGAAGAATTTAAAATTTTCCCAAAATTGGAGATCATAAAATTTGCAAAAACTCGGGAATTTGTGGTACTATTAATAGAATTAGTGAAAGTAACATGTATGTAATACCTACATAGAATTTGATTTCAATTGAATAAATTCTGAAAAAATTGGAGTAAATAGAATTCGATAAATTCGAAGAATTTATGAAAATATAATTTATGTTGTATATAGAATTTAGTTTTAATTCATGAACTTCCAAATATTTCAGGAATTGAAGATTTTCTGTAAATTATAATTTACAAAATTCCAGAAATTCTTACTGTATTCATTCCTAGAATTCATGAAATTATAATTTATATATGTACCTAATTTAGTTTTAATTGAAAAACTTGTTTAATTTAAACAATTTAACAATTAAAACAACCTAACTAAATCTTCTTTCTTATTTGTTACAGGTGTATGGGACACAACAAAACTGGAAGATGACGGTGTCCTGAACGAATTTCGGCGTTTGTTTTCTACCACCACCACTAGCAGCAGCACAACCATGACTACCAACGTATGGAATTCCCGTGAAATGTACTATTATAATAATAATAATAACAGCCAGGTTTCTGAAGGACAACGACAAAATCAGTTCGTGCAGTGATAAATACCGGGTGATAAGAACGAACGGTAGAGCAGTTCCGAACTTTTGTACTTAATCGGCACAGTACAATACACTAATAAACCGAATTCTCTCGCAGACTTTTTTAAGTTGTTTAAAACGTGTACAAAGTTTGTTAGATATTAATAGTGTTATTACAGACTTTGACTTACACAATGGTCAAAGTTAAAAATTCAAGGTCTCAAGCGATCATATTGTACATAATATATAGTGTGTCCGATATTTCGAACTCAAAGCAATGACGTTGTACAATCACTTTTGTGTGTTCGTTACATTACGAAATTATCTATGGATCTGTGTTAACTGATTTACATGCAATTGTACTTAATAAGACTAAAATATTTTTTATTATCCAGCAATGAGAGAGAATAATTAATTATAAACAAAGTTGCAATAAATGTAAACCTGTGTACGCAGAACAGACGGGCGTCAATAATTGGTTTTAAAAATTAACATTATTATAATCCACATTCAGCCTTCTTTACAATCGTTGCTGAGACTTGTGATTATTGTATAAATTATTGTACTATTATGGTTTATTTCTCGTTAATATTGTTGTTACTAGTTAATATTTTAATAATTCTCATTATTTGATATATGTTCATAAATTAATTGCACATGTGGAAAATCGACTTGTGAATGAAAAGTGCTTTTCCCAAGTCACACAATACAACTGTTTAAATTGTGATTGTTAACAAATGTTCAATAAACGGAAAATATTGTAATAATAATAATAATAATATTGCTATAGAAATGACAATTTTTAATGGGAAAACTTAAATTCGTATTCGTATTGTGGGAGCTTGGCAAGAGAACTACATAAACTACAATGTTTACTTCATTAAAACTTAAATTATGTGCAATAAACCAAGAGACTTGCCCAAACACAATCACATCTGTAATAAAAATCATCTTAACTCACCTTATTTCTGATTTTACTTCCATTTTTCTTTTTTTAATGATAATAATAATAAAAAAAAGGAATTATACATTCAGATGATTTGCTCAAATATTTCTATATAAAGTTTAATTTCTTCCTGTGTGCATTCCACAATAAAAACAATCTTAATTCATATGGTGTTTTATTTCCTGAAAACCTTTACTCCTGAAAAACTTACCTCTCTTGAAAATAATTAATTTTTTCTCTCTGAAATCTAACTACTACGTACTTATAACGTGAAATCATGATGAAAATTTGTCAGTTCGTTTGCATAAGGGAGGAATTACAGTTGTTGTCCCGATATGACTAATAACGGATTTGAATTATGAAATATACAAGAAGAGAGAACTGTAGTGGGAAACAGCATGTGGTTCACGGTAGGCAGTACGGGTATACACGCAATATAAGTACTTATTTTATCACGTCATTATGTATATATGTAGCATGTATATATGTATGTATGTAGCAAGAACTGTTTGTCGTAAAACGCTTTTCAAAAATGAAAAATTGTGTTTAGTCTAGAACGAGTACATTACAAACGTGTAATTTCGTCCATTATTTGGATTTTTCCAAATGTTTGATTCGCTTTGGATAAGAAAATGGTTTTATTAATAAAAAGCGAATATTGATCTAAAAAAGAAACCTAAATAAATCATTTCATGGGAAATTAAAGCAAAAATTAGAAGATCTCCTTTATAAATATTTAATTATAATGATGGCATGTCAAATTGCCGTTAGAAATGCCTGAAATGTAGGCAACTAAAAACATTGCGAAATTAAATTCGAATTGATCATTAGATCGGGGTTTCTTAAGACTTAATGGTAAAAATTAAAGTTGAAGAACATAAAAGTATTGCAGTGGCGTACGGTCCATGGAAGCAAGGGAAACAATGCTTCCCTTAACAATGTATTAAAAATAAAAACTAATGCTAACAAAAATATTTTTATAAAATTATGCTTATCTTTTATTTAAATTTGCAATATTTAATCAACCTAAAGCTCAATACCAATTCCGTACAGCAAAAAGTATAACTATTTAGAGTACTATTTTAAATAAGGCACATTAAACTTGCGCCGAAAGGTAATACCGATTCAGATGTGTTACATACACTGCGTATAAGCACTGATTTCGTTTGGTTACTGCTCTTCTCGCCGAGTCCGAGCATGGTTGACATCGTATAAGATCGTTATTTTTAAGTGTGCTCCGTTCCCAAATGTTTATTTATTATAATTTGGTTATTGGTTCGATTTAGTGTTTGTTAAATTTAATGTTACTTAAGTAATGTAAATCTGCGAATGAGACTGTATTTTGAAACATTTTATTACTTTAATTTATATAAGTTGTAATTTTTTTAAGACAAATAATTCTATTTGTTTGCTCTGTATGCAAATTTAAAATTGCATTATCGTCATGACTGCAAATTCAGCTGCTTCGGTGGAAGATTCGAGTACTTCCGATACATCCGAATCGCGACGATTTTGTTGTTCAGTTTGTAAATTATTAGATAACGAATTTTCTGCATACAGTTTTGGAGAGATATTACAAATTGTAATTGAGAAAAGCAGATCAAAGCCAGAACTTTCAACAACAAAGATTAAAACCTGCATCAGGTAGTTTACTAAAAAAAAATCGGAAAATTGAGTTGAATTATAAATACATAGTAGTAGTTTTTTAAAATAAAGAATAATACTCAACAAATTCCATAAGTATAAAGTATAACAGTTCTTCTTTGGAAAACTTTTAAGCTTAATAATTATAACACTGTTTTTTATTGTACCTAGTAGGGGCAGATCCGGAGAATTATTTTGAGGGGGGAATTTTTGGAAAAATAATTGTTTTAATAAATAATAATTAAACAATCATTATTTGTTTCTATCTAAAATCTTATATTATTTCCAAATCTGGGGGTGAGTTCCCCCATTACGCCCCCTGTGAATCCGCGCCTGTAACTAGGTATATTAAAATTAAAATCGTGGTTGCTTCCATAGCCTAAATTCTCACCGCACGCCACTGAAGTATTGATAAATAAAATAGAATTGACTGTCTTACATCATATGTTAATAGCAAAGTAGAAATTCTATGATGTTGAATCTATGTTTGTAAAATGCCGCCGCACACAGGGCTGAAACCTGATTCTAGCCGGTCAAAACTCAAAAAATCATTGTTAAAATCAAAGGTATTCTAATAATTAGTATTTTAGTAGAAAGCCAGTGCACTCGTAACTACCTCCCGTTTACCGTTATGGCAAATAATAACCATAAAAAACCGACAATTCCGGTAAAGTGCAGGTCAGTGTTAAAACACTTCTGAAGGCGCCAATCTGTGTAGATGTATTTGTTGTTGGTTCGTTAACGTCACAGTGTTTTTTTTGTGGAACTGTTTTTTTTATTGACTTTCAACAATTTATAAAAACAGAATTGAAGTGCTAAAAAAGTCTTATAAAAAGATAAGTTCTTTTTTATTTTGTGGCTTATAACTTAGAAATCTAGCAAGCTATTGCGTTTGTATTTTTAATATGTTTTTGCTATAGTATAAAGAATAACATTTAAAAATCAACATGCACAATGATGCATAAACTGAAATACAATCGAAATGAAAAGGGGTAGTTATTAAACCATTAGCAATATAATTTTTGCACGTTATTTCATTTTTAGATATTAAAAAAGCATTTTAAGTTGTGCAATATTTTTAAATATAAAGAAGAATTCGTGTAAATGCTATTTATTTTACGTCTTTGCCTTATTTCCTAATAACATAATTATGTCACTAACTTTTTCTTGGAAAAAATATAAAAGTATTAAACTGATCCAGCTCTAGTGGCTCAAAATTTTATTTTTTCTTTCTTTTTTTATTATTTTATCATTTTTATACTATTCCAGTAATTTGCTTTCAGTTAAGCCTATAAAATAATTTTGACCGGCTAGAATCAGGTTTCAGCTCTGTGTTTAAGGACGTACGAGTGTTGTTAGCTACGCAACATTATTATTTCACGTAACAAAGCAAATGCTGTTCGAAATTTAAAAACCAATAGAAATTAGCTTACAAAACAACTCTTATATAAAGCAATGTCTTGATAAGAAATGTCTACTTTTGAAAATATAACGAGTTAAATAATTTAATGCTATCGCTTGCTCCATTTGATACAGAAAACTTACAAATTCAGCTCTCAGTTGTTGCGATTGGTGAAAACTGTGTAATGTATTTACTATTGGTTGCTGCAACAAATTATTCCACGCAATTATAGTGCGGAACAAGAGCTTTATAGGTTAAAAAAGTTCACCACAAAAAAGTGCTCGTTAAGCAAACTATCAACTAACATGACGCTCGCTCCTTCCTAAGCTGTGTTTTAGCTAGAAATATTCACTGAATTATCAAATGTAATAGGAATAACTTAGCGTTTAACATACCTTACCATTCATAATCTACCGGCATAAGGAAACGATTATGTGATATCTCATGAAAAAGTTCAGAATACAGGTATAATTTTATTCAAGTAAATTATCACTTGGCATGATGCTGATTTGGAAATAAAAATTAGAGACAGAGATATTCATTGAATTATCAGATGTAAATAATAGGAGTAAGTTCTCAAGCTAATACCAATTACCAAGCAAGGCCCAAGCTCACTATAAAACTAAAGTGTTTTTTAAATAAATTATTACTTGACATGATGCTGCTTCTTAAATAGAGTATTTCAGGCCGAAATATTAACTGAATTATAAATTGCAATAGAAATAAATAGCCTAGTTTAACACCAATTATTATCATTTACAATATAACGGGCTCACTACCTGACCAAGTAAACGGTTCATCTGATGAAAATCTAACCACAAAGAAAACTAAAATTTCTTTAAATAAATTATCACTTTACATGATGCCGTTCTTAATACAAACACTTTAAACAACAATATCCTCGGAATTATCAAATAGGTAAAATAGGAATAAATTCACTGTTCAACATCAATTATCAGCCACAGCTCAAATTCACTTAAGAACTAAACTGTTTTTTAAGTAAATTATCACTCGACGTAGATGCTTCTTAACTCACGCACTTAATATTCACGGAATTATCAAATATAATAAGAATAAATTCGCAGTTCAACACCATTGCCATCCTCAAACTTACTACAGAACAAAAGTGTTAATTATTTACGCGAATTATCATTCGACATTGCGTTACTTCTTAAGCAATTCAGGCAGATATATTCAGGGAATTATTAAATATAATAGGAATAAATTCGCAGTTCAACACCAATTGCCATCCTCAAACTTACTACAGAACAAAAGTGTTAATTATTTACGCAATTATCACTCGACACTGCGTTACTTCTTAAGCAATTTAGGCAGATATATTCACGGAATTACCAAATATAATAGGAATAAATTCGCAGTTCAACACCAATTACCATCCACAGCCCAAGCTGACTACAAAACTGAAGTGTTCTTTAAGTAAATTATCACTCAACAGTACGCTGCTCAAGTCAAGCACGTATTAGGAATTAATAAATATAGTAGGAACAAATTCACTGTTTAACGCCAATCACTACCCACAGACCAAATTCACTACAGAACTAAAGTTCTAAACCTTTGAGCATATTATCACTTAATACGGCGTTGCCTCTTAAGTCAAGTACTACAGGCAGACATATTCACGGAATTACCAAATATGGTAGGAATAAATTCGCAGTTCAACACCAATTGCCATCCGCAGCCCAAGCTCACTACAAAACTAATTATCAAATAGAATAGGAATAAATTCGTAGTTCGACACCAATTACCATCCACAGCCCAAACTTACTACAGAACAAAAGTATTAATTATTTAAGCGAATTATCACCCGACACGGCTTTACTGCTTAAGCAATTCAGGCAGATATATTCACGGAATTATCAAATATAATATGAATAAATTCGCAGTTCAAAACCATTTACCATCCACAGCCCATACTTACTACAGAACTAAAGTGTTAGTTCTTTAAGGGAATTATCACTCGACACTGCGTTACTTCTTAAGCACTTCAGGCAGATATATTCACGAAATTAGCAAACATAATAGGAATAAATTTGCAGTTCAATATCAATTACCATCCACAGCCCAAGCTCACTACAAAACTAAAGTGTTCTTTAAGTAAATTATCACCCGACAGTACGATGCTTAAGTCAAGCACTTAATAGAAATTAATAAATATAGTAGGAACAAATTCACTATTCAACACCAATTACTACGCACAGACCAAATTCACTACAGAACTAAAGTGCTAAACCTTTGAGCATATTATCACTTAATAGTCATCATCACTTCAGTCAAGCACTTATTAGGAATTAATAAATATAGTAGGAACAAATTCACTATTCAACACCAATCACTACCCACAGACCAAATTCACTACAGAACTAAAGTTCTAAACCTTTGAGCATATTATCACTTAATACGGTGTTGCCTCTTAAGTTAAGTATTACAGGCAGACATATTCACGGAATTAGCAAATAAATTCGCAGTTCAACACTAATTGCCATCCGCAGCCCAAGCTCACTACAAAACTAATTATCAAATAAAATAGGAATAAATTCGTAGTTCGACACCAATTACGATCACAGCCCGAACCTATTACAGAACAAAAGTGTTAATTATTTAAGCGAATTATCACCCGACACTGCGTTACTACTTACGCAATTCAAGCAGATATATTCACGGAATTATCAAATATAATAGCAATAAATTCGCAGTTCAACACCAATTATCATCCACAGACCAAACTTACAATAGAACTAAAGTATTTTTAAGCAAATTTTTACTCGACGTGGCATTGCTTTTGAAGTCAGGCTGAAATTTTCACGGAATTATCAAATACAATAGGAATAAATTCGCAGTTCAGGAACCATTACCATCCACAGCCTAAACTTACTACACAACTAAAGTGTTAATTCTTTAGGCGAATTATTACTCGACACTGCGTTGGCTCTTAACTACTTCAGGCAGATATATTCAAGGAATTATCAAATACAATAGGAATAAATTCGCAGTTCAACGCCATTTACCATCCACAGCCCATACTTACTACAGAACTAAAGTATTAAATCTTTAAGCGAATTATCACTCGATACTGCGTTACTTCTTAAGCACTTCAGGCAGATTTATTCACAAAATTAGCAAATATAATAGGAATACATTTGCAATTCAATACCAGTTACCATCCACAGCCCAAGCTCACTACAAAACTAAATATTAAATAAAATAGGAATATATTTGCAGTTCAATACCAATTACCATCCACAGCCCAAGCTCACTACAAAACTAATTATCAAATAAAATAGGAATAAATTCGCAGTTCAACAGCACTTACCATCTATAGCCCAAACTTACTACAAACAAAAGTGTTAATTATTAAAGCGAATTATCACTCGACACTGCGATGCTACTTAAGCAATTTAGGCAGATATATTCACGGAATTACGAAGTATAATAGGAATAAATTCGCAGTTCAACACCAATTACCATCCACAGCTCAAGCACACTACAAAACTAAAGTGTTCTTTAAGTAAATTATCACTCGACAGTGTGATGCTTAAGTCAAGCACTTATTGGGAATTAATAAATATAGTAGGAACAAATTAACTGTTCTACATCAATTACTACCCACAGACCAAATTCACTACAGAACTAGAGTGCTAAGCTTTTGAGCATATTATTACTCAAAACGGCGTTGGATTTTAAGTCAAGTACTACAGGTAGACGTATTCTCGGAATTACCAAATATAATAGGAATAAATTTGAAGTTCAACACCAATTACCATCCACAGTTCAAGCACACTACAAAACTAAAGTGTTCTTTAAGTAAATTATCACTCGACAGTGCGATGCTTAAGTCAAGCACTTATTGGGAATTAATAAATATAGTAGGAACAAATTAACTGTTCAACATCAATTACTACCCACAGACCAAATTCACTACAGAACTAGAGTGCTAAGCTTTTGAGCATATTATTACTCAAAACGGCGTTGGATTTTAAGTCAAGTACTACAGGTAGACGTATTCTCGGAATTACCAAATATAATAGTAATAAATTCGTAGTTCAACACCAATTACCATCCACAGCCCAAACTTACTACAGAACAAAAGTGTTAATTATTTAAGCGAATTATCAAATGTAATAGGAATAAATTCGCAGTTCAACACCAATTATCATCCACAGACCAAACGTACAATAGAACTAAAGTATTTTTAAGCAAATTATTACTCGACGTGACATTGCTTCTTAAGTCAAGCATTTCAGGCTGAGATTTTCTCGAAATTATCAAATACAATAGGAATAAATTTGCAGTTCAACACCAATTATCATCCACAGACCAAACTTACAATAGAACTAAAGTATTTTTAAGCAAATTATTACTCGACGTGGCATTGCTTCTTAAGTCAAGCATTTCAGGCTGAGATTTTCTCGAAATTATCAAATACAATAGGAATAAATTTGCAGTTCAACACCAATTACCATCCACAGTCGAAACTTACTACATAACTAAAGAGTTAATTCTTTAGGGGAATTCTTACTCGACACTGCGTTGCTTCTTAACCACTTCAGGCAGAAGAAATTATCAAATACAATAGGAATAAATCCGCAGTTCAACACCATTTACCATCCACAGCCCATACTTACTACAGAACTAAAGTGTTAATTCTGGCGTGGAGCAGTGGACTGTAATGCGTTCTTTTATATATTCGATGGTCAGGTCGTAGAGATGTTGCAGCAATACTCTTGGTGCTGGTTCTGCAGAGGTTACTTATTGGTATAGCTGTAGGTCTGCGTTCCAACACTAAGTTGAAAGTTCTTTCGGCCAATATCTTCTCAATCGTACTTTTCGGGGTTGTCAAGAAGCTTGTCAATTTTCCAGTAAATGCAGATTTTTAAAGATGAGGGCTTAGTAATAAATAATATGCGGTTTTTACAAATAAAATGCGGTGTAATTATGTATCTTCTGTAACATTTACAGGCAATATTAGTTTACATGTCAAAGGTTCAAAAAAGTGTGTGGACAATTACAAAAAATAACAACAACTCAGATCTTAACAGATTTCAGAATTAACTTGATCCGTTTATATTCGAGTGCCACAGATATTTAGGTCCAAACACGATTTAATTACGCGACTGCGGAACAAATTCTTTAAGCGAATTACAACTCGACACTGCGTTACTTCTTAAGCACTTCAGGCAGATATTCACGAAGTTAGCAAACATAATAGGAATAAATTTGCAGTTCAATACCAATTACCATCCACAGCCCAAGCTCACTACAAAACTAAAGCGCTCTTTAAGCAAATTATTACTAGACAGGACGATGATTTTTAAGTTAAGCACGTATTAGGAATTGTCAAATACAATAGGAATAAATTCGCAGTTCAACACCATTTACCATCCACAGCCCAAACTTATTACAGAACTAAAGTGTTAATTCGTTAAGCGAATTATCTCTCGACACTGTGTTGCTTCTTAAGCACTTCAAGCAAATATTCAATTCAATACCAATTTTATTACCATCATCAGCCCAAGCTCACAACTAAAGTGCTCTTTAAGCAAATTATCACTAGACTGGACAATGCTTCTTAAGTTAAGCACTTATTATGAATTACCAAATATAATAAGAAGAAATTCGCAGTTCAACACGAATTACCATCGACAGCCCAAACGTTACTACAGAACTAAAGTGTTAATTCTTTAAGCGAATTATAACTCGACATTGTGTTGCTTCTTTTAAGCATTTCAGGCAGATATATTTACGGAATGATCAAATGTAATAGGAATAAATTGGCAGTTCAATACCAATTACCATCCACAGCCCAAACTCACTACAAAACTAACATGTTGTTTAAACAAATTATCACTAGCCAGGATGATGCTTCTTAAGTTAAGACTATTAGGAATTATCAAATACAACAAGAATAAATTTGCAGTTCAACAACAATTGCCATCCACAGCCCAAGCTCACTACAGAACTAAAATGTTTTTTAAGCATATTACCACGCTGCTTCTTAAATCGAGTGTTTCAAACAGAAAAAGTATTTATATAGTAAATTATAAAATGGTTTAGAAATGAATTCGCAGTTTAACATCCACAGTCTAACAGTCGAACATAACTACTAAGCAAGAGTTTCGTCTGGTGAAAAAGCTCATCAAAAAAACTGAATATTTGCAAATTCTTAAGTCAGGGTCTTAAATCAGAAACGTTCACTGAATTATCAATTAAAATAGGAATAAATTCGCCGTTTGACAGCAATTATTATGTAGATACAGCCACAGCTTACTACAAAACTAAAGTGTTATATAAGCAAATTGTATTGAGATGCATCTCAAATCGATTATTTCAGGCGGAAATATTTAATGAATTATACAATGCATTAAAAATAAATTTGCAGTTTAACACCAATTACCATTCACAATCTAACGGTCTACCGGTCCTACTAAACAGGAGTATTGTTTGGTGAAAAGGCTCACCAAAAAACTAAAGATTTCTTCAAGTAACTTAACATTCGACGTGATGCTGATTGCTGATGCAAGTGTTTGAGCAGTAATACTCACTGTATTATCAATTAAAATAGGAATAAATTTGCAGTACATCAAGTATCATAGTGTTCTTTAAACCAACCATCGCTCTACATGACGCTGCTGCTTAGCTAAGTTGATTATTTCAGGTAGAAATATTTACTGAATTATATATTATTGCAATAGAAATAAGCTCGCAGTCTTAATCAGTCATAATACTGATTACTAACCACAACTTGTTATTCAACAATAAAAGTTAAAGTCAAGTATTTCAGGTAGAAAATACAATTACCATTCACAATCTAACGGTCTAAACGAGTGCTTTGTCTCATGGAAAAGCTCATCAAATAACCAAAATTTATCACAAGCAAATTATTCAGCTGACTTGATGCTGTTTTTTAAGTCGAATATTTGAGACAGAAGTATCCACTGAATTATCAAATATAACATGGACAAATTCGCAGTTTAACGCTAATACCATTCTCAATCTAACGAACTAACTGCGCCACTAACAAGACCCCTACTGATGTATGCTGCTGTGCAGAAACATGCAACAGGGTGATTTGGAGGAATATCTTTAATTTGTAAGCTTCATGTCTAACACTGCAAACAGTAGAGCAGCCTCGTTTTTCACTCGAAAAATCAGTGTTGCGTGGAGACTTAATAGTTACAATAGTCCCTACTACAAACGTTTAAAAATCTGCAATAAAGGCATTAAGGGTAAGGACTCTAACGGAGAAAAAGCATAAGCAAATCTTTAATATGTATAAAATATGTATAAAAAATTCACACAAAATATCTCACACAAAATTTTCATAAAATAATGGCTTGGCATGCTGAAACAGTTAACAATTAGCCAATACGAACTCTTTTTATTATTACAATATTCTATTCCATTTCTTTATAGTTCTTTTCCTAAAATAATTATCAGGACTATTGTTTAATCTGTTTTTGCCAACCGCAAATACCACAGATGGCAATCTTTCAGAATTGCTTACTCTTGGGTTATCTTTTACATATCTGAATAATATTTGAAGATCAACATTTTACTGCATTGCCATTAACAACGTTTAATTGCAATAAATGTCCAAACTCTGCAACAAAATCGAAACAGTCTAGCCAACTATAGATCAATATCTGCAAAAAGTTTGTGTCCATTGCCAAAAGTTGATTAGCACATATACATATAAATACCAAAGATGATACGAAGCATCTTGTATATCGACACTTATGCAACTCTCTTGCCATAACCTGTATATGTAATACAATCTTTGATCGTTGTTTAGACCTGTTAACGCAATTGGAGCAAGGAATACTCCAAATATTCAGTGCCGATTTATTTAATTAGTGATTCTAATTTATTCTTAAAGAAATAAAATTTTAAGTGAATAAATCGGTTTTACTATTCACTTTGCACCAGAAATAAGTGAGACAATTTTGAATCAAAACTTAGTGTAACTTAGTAACTCAAAGTTGTTTGTTAAATACTTTACGATTACCTGGATCAACGAATTCTTTATCTTCATCGCACGGATGCGACATCAAACCAGATTATGTCTCAGATGATGCTCCGATTTAATCACCGCTTTTGTGTCAAGCAAACGGCGAAGGATCTGTCAATTGCAACTACTGGACTCTCTGTGTCTTTAGCTTGATGCTGAATTTCCCGTTGCTTCATTTCATTGTGATCGAGCAAATAATCCACTTGCAATTCCAGAAATGCAAGATCTTCTTACCCTGATCTTATTTGTGTTTTAAAATATCAGATAAACTTTCCAAAGATTCCAAGAATTGTTCCTCGTTAGAAGATCGGCACAACTTTTTAGAATTAGATTAGAACACAAAATCTAGAATTTAACAAAATCAATTTAAAATGAAGTATCGGGAGCATCTATGGTTTGGAATATCTAGTTTCTACTCAGAATTATTATTTCTGGGATTAAATTGTGGATTAATTGAAAGTTAAGACTGTAATTACAGAAAACCATCGTCAATCTACCTGAAACTAGACTACATACAAAGGCTAACTATCGGCAGTTTAACTCTAACTAGTCGTTAAAGTTTATCGGTGTCAATATACAGAAAGGAATACTTACAGAAAGGAGAGGGGACACACAAACGGGATTAATAACGTTCTTCTAACTTATGCAGTTTCGAAAAGGTCCGGTCGCAGCTCAGAAACACACAAAGGTCAACAAATCCTTCGATTTTTTGTCATTTCTGAAAATTGAAGGAAGAAATACAGTTTCCTAGATAAATCTTTATTTTCGTCTCATCAACAGTTTTGAATCCTATAAAAGATCTGTAAGATAGACGTCGAGAATCCAAAGTTTTTTTTGTCATAACGGCACAGCAGACCATCTCTAGCCAATTTGAATTAAGCTCATAGCTAGAAGTAGCAGATACTCACCTCGTTTCTCTGATAAAAAATTGCTACTTAATTGTTAAAAAATGAAGTCCCTTTATATACTATTTCAGAAAACAAAAGAACTCTATGGAAAATTTCAACAAAATAAATTAATCTTGACGTATAAATACAATAATCAAATTCTTATTTATAAACTTTCAGTAATGCAAAAACTAATTAGATCAACAACTAGAACAACAACAACAAACAAATAGAAAATAAAATTCGGAATTCGATGATATAGAATATTAGGGCTGACAAACAGAAATTTAAAATCTAATATCTAATGTCCCTAAATTTAATGTCCTCAACAACAATCTTCTAAAACTAACAAACAGGCTTCATTACATAAAAACATCCTTTTACATGTTTCTTTCTTCACAAAATTAAACAATACATCATTAATAACATTATTTAAACGTTTTTAGATGTCAGAAACTTTGAGCTACAAGCCATTTTACATTATTCCATTGAAAGTTCTAAAGGCGCAATTCAACTACATGTTTTTATATAATTCCAATAACAAAATGCAACCCTTACATTTATTATTATATCAATTCTGTGGTGATAAAGTTACTTTACAAATTTCCACCAAAACAATCTAGCCAACCACTTTAAGAATGATCAAAAATATGAAACTTGGAAAATGACGATACTTCGTTAAAATGAAAATAATGTTTCAGCTAAAATTCCACAAGGTAAGTTTTTGCATACATCTTCAAAACAACATATTTTGTCTGTTCCAGATGATTTACAACATTAAAATTGAACCAAACTTTATTAAGTTGAAAAAATTACATAAACGATATCCAAATCGTTAAGTTGTGAGAAAAATTATCTATTTTCTAAGAAAATTTCGATTTCCATATATCCTTTATCTGCTTAAAGAGTTCTAGTGCGCATGTTAGTATTAGTTACCTAAATCTATTATCATAATCAAATGTTTTTCGAAATTTAATTTTTAAAATTGAGGTTACGCAACCATGCAATTGGGTCAAGTAAAAATTTTATATATATGTTTATTATTAGTGTGCAAGTGAATTTTCTCTTATGCATGGTCAAATATCATAACATGCTGACGATCTGATGCATAGTGTATATTGTAACGTTCTTTTTAAAATAATACGGAAAATACCGTTTAATCGTCTATTAACCAGAGAAATATTATTTACATACACTAATTACAAACACTATAATTATAAACTGTTAACGACGTTAAATGGTAGATATTTAAAAACTTATTTAAGGACTATTTATTTTTAATACAACATTTATTTATAACATTTATTTATTCACTGATATTTGACTACTAATTACACAAAGCACATATTCAATTCACCGGTTGAACAATAATTCCTCTTTCTTCGCGGCGGCCCTTATATATCCATACGGAAGTGTCGAGAATGTACTAGAAAGAGCGGCCGTCGATACGTCATACATTACCTACGGGAGCTCCGGCTACTGTAGAAGGCGACGGAAACTTCTCGCAAATTCGCCGCCCGTGTATAGGGGTTTTCCCATTCATTACAATATGCATAATGTATAAGTTAAAAAACATTCCCATAAACATGTATTCCCATACATAGATGACATATCTCCAGTATAAATAATATGACTCAGGTAATAGACAGGTAGGCTCGAAGGGAATAGTTTCAAAGTAATGACGACTTCTTAAGCTTATTTAGAACTTTTTTTAATTTGGGTAAAGGTCAGATTACATATCAAAAGGTATGCAACTTCATTGGATCGAATCTAAGATGGTTAACTGTGGACTAACTTGAGATTGTAAAAAGTTTAAAATTTGAAATTTTAGTATAATCTCAAAATCATGAAACATTGATATCTAGAACGTTAATCTTCAGAAATATGAAACTAACACGGGAGGAATGTTTGAACTTCGATAGGCATCTGAATCTTTGTTGAAGCTACTGAGCTGTTAAATCTTGAAAATATGGTCCCTGAAACCAGTTTAACTATTTTACTTTGAAACTATTAAGTGCGATGTTTAAAAATATTAGAACACCCAAACTTGGAAATTTTGAAACCAGGAATTCAATAGGTAGACTTCGATAGTCGATATCAGCTTTGAAAGACATCTGAATCTCTGTGGAACTTACTGAACTGTTGAATCTTGAAGATTTGTAACTCTGAAAACCAGCTTATGATACTTCGATACCAGGGCCGGCGCGAGGCGGGTTCAGCGCGTTCCCCAGAATCCGGCCACTCGCTTTAGACGGCCCCGCGTTACAACTTAGAAATACGCGCGCTTTCTCTGCTGCTGTAGTCACACCGATGTTCCGTGTCACTTAACGACTGGTAAAGCAAACTTCCACCATTCAAGCCACGTAAATTCTAATGACGTAATTAAAAACTTTGCAACGAAAAAGGTCAGAAAAATAATTTTTGAATTCATCAGTTTCAAAATGACATTTTGCGAATGTAACAGTTAAACGCAAACGTAGTGTTTGCGCACTCGTGCTTCTAAAAGATGCAAAAAATACTGCCCTTTTTAGACTCTCTAAAAATAATTTGACTTGATAATAATAAAATTTGGAACAATTAAAGAATTCCCCCACCAAACATTTTTTGAGCAAACGCTCCTAAGCCTCCAAAATTGCTTGCTACCAACTTAACCGCTTCAAGAAGCCACTACCTAACCAAAACGCTATGCAAAAGCAAATTCGAATTGTTTTCAACCTAACCTTATTTAGCCTAACCTAACCTATACCTAACGTAACTAAATTGTGTAATTGTAAATTACACAATTTGACAATCATAGTAACTGATTAGAATTATTATTATTATTTATTGCCATGGAGGTTAAGCATTTTTTAACTTTTGATCCCAAATTTGGGGCCTTTGGAGTGTTTAATGTAAAAATAATTTACATATTCAGAATCAGCATAAAATTTCGTTAAAATGACACCAGCTTGGTCAAAGAAGAAAAGACTAGGTAATCGCTAATAATTCACTGACATAGAATCACTACATCTAGTCACCTAGGCAAAGCTGGTCGATCAGAGTACCGCAAAACACCGCCATATTGGGACAAATACTTAAAATGTCGTTTTAAAATTTGTCCATTATTAAAGATATACTCTGCCCCAATATAGCAGAGCTTTGCGGTACTCTCATCGACCAAATGAATTACTTGCTTTTTCGTCGCTAATGTTTCTAAAAACGCGCGAATAAAGACTTCGTGTACTTCGTAAATAACTATAATGATACTCTATGATTCTATCGTAATAGACGAGTATGTAATAATGTGTTTATGTTAATATTATGTTATGTTATGTTGATATTAACTTAGATAGACTTTTGATTCTATGTTGAAGCTACTGAACTGTTAAATCTGGAACCCTGAAAACCAGTTCATAATACTTTGAAACTACCAAGGTGGGCTGATTAAAAATTTGGAAACCTAGAATATGATACAGTTGAATTTGAATTTCGAACAATTCGTCATAGCGTGCTCGAGAATGTAGCTGACGTTGTATCAACAGCTTGCCTGAAGATATAAAAACTCTTCAAGATTTGTCGTGTTATTCGTTTAACCACTATTAGCCCATTTAAGCCCAATAAAAAAATCTCGTTTGCCTCCCAATAGAAAAAAAGTTAATTGTAATAACTAATAATAGGTAATAAAAGTTATATAGTTAATTTTCTCTTTTTTATCTGAAAACATTTTCTGTTTACTATTAATTGCTTATCGACAAGTCGTAGCTTTTGCAAAAACGTACACTTACTTACAAAAAATATGTTTTTCTGAATATGATGATTCAGCCAAACAGTGTGACTCAGTATGATTTTAAAAATACGTTAATAAGTTCAAAATGAATAAAGATTTTAAATACATTCATTCATGTAATCCACTTTACTATTCATTTACTAGAAAATGTCCCTGGTATTGCACCCACAACGTTTATTACTTCTGATTAATTTATGTGTATGTGTGTTGGTATAGTTATTAGTTTAGAATATACGAACAGCGCAATTATTTCATAATTAAAGAGCATATTGATTATAACTCCTTTAATCGAGTGTTGAAGCGGAGAAATGTTTGTTTCAATTCTTTCCAGACATCAAGGGCTCAATTCATGTATGATTTTAGTAACTTATTGTCCCCTATCTTATTGAATTATTCTTAGCGAAGTTTAATATATATTATTTAATCGTATTTAATAAAAGTAGAAGATTTTAATACATTATTTAATCAAACGTATAAGCTTTTTTAAGCTGTATACTGTAACGAATAGTAAACCCATATACGCCGTCATCGAACATTCTAGATGTATGAGTCATCAACTGTATGACTCATCAATCATACCTGCGTGTATGACTCATCAACACCTGCATGTATGACTCATCGACGCGACTCATCGACGTGACTCATCAACAGCTGCATGTATGATTCATCGGTTATGTTCTAGAACTTATGAAAGATATAAGTTGAGTCGCGGGTAGAAGGAGGTCAGTTAATGTTTGGCCGGCATAGTGAAATGTATTCAAGTTTGTTAAATAGTTTATAGTTATAGTGTTTTTAATTAAATGTATGTAAATTAATATTTCTATTATGAATAGACGATTTAAACAGCATTTTTGTTATTATTTTAAAAAGAACGTTACAATACTTTTTAAATCTACAAGTGATGGGAAATATGTTGAAAGGAGACACGGGCAGTTTTTTATCGAATAAGCTATTGTAAGGCATCGCTTGTAACATCGCTTAACAAACAAAGACATTAATTGTTTGATTCTGTTGCCCACTATCAACCCTGTGGATACACGAAACATTTAATTAATATGTGTAAAAAAGTGGTAAGGACTTCGGAGAAGGGAGAGAGAGATTCCATTCTCATCCTGTATATTGTTATCTTCTTAAATTAACTTGAGTAGTATAATTTCAATTAAAAAATATGTTACTTAACAAAGTTCCACAACAGCCCTTGGTTATAAATCAAATAATTCGTTTTTTTTTACTTGAAACAAATAAAATTACAATAACGGGTGGTAATATATTTCAAAAAATATCTCTGCCTATCAGGCACGTAATAATAGCTCCTGTCTCATATCTTGTGCGTTTTGCAGATCCCTGGAATCCCGCTGTCGTATCTGTAAAAGGCAGAATTTCATATTAACTTTGTCATACGTATTTTTCTTGGTTGGTCCAGCTTTTAGATGTAGTAGGTATTTCCAAGTAGCAGCAGAACAGCATCGTGGAAGCTTCCCTCTTTTTACTGGGTCCACTTCAATTAGTTATAATGTGATTTGGCCGGGAGAAAAGACTTCGTTATGTTTTGATGAGGTTGACCATTCTTCTTTTCTGTTGCGTACGTTCCTAGTACGGAAATTCGTGTAGAGTTTATCCTTTTTTACATCGTTAAAAGAATGAAGGGATGTGCGTACGTTGAACGAGAGAGAGAGAAAGGCCCGTTTTAAATTACCCCCTACGCTAACAATGTGTCGTTGATAGGAATACGAAGCGAAAGCTTGGACTTTGAATACCCAAGCTCGTTAAAAAATTTAACTTCCTAATGCAAAAAAGCGACGTTTAGTCTAATTGGAATGACTATGAAATGCTAAACGATGCTCACGGATGATAACAAGTAGGATGATACTGCTGGCTGGGGATATCGACCATGTGTAGATGATAGATATAGTAAGAAACGAACATCTGCAAGAAAGGAATCTTTAGAATACAAATTGCTTGTCACGATGTATAGATCGTATCGGCGTATAAACTCAATTACACATTCTTCTCTTTTTGTACAGTCATTTAGTGGTATTAACATGTTGGTGCCACTAATAAGAATGTAAGTGAAAACGTTCAATATTGACAGATTGGGCGTGACACGTATAATCTCTTAATTCGTGACCAAAGTCCACGTTAATAACGAGCAATCACCTACTAACTCTATCTATGTACACTGAAGAAAGTGAAGTTTGTGTAGAAGAGTTATTTGTTTAATTATACAAAAAATATATGTTTTTGGGGCGAATAAGAAAGTTGCCGGCCGACGCGGTAGTGGAGTCTGGCAATCTTATGAGTTCCAAAAACGCATTTTTTTGTATGAATTACTATTTATTGCCCAACCGCTTTTATTTAGCAAGCTCCATGTGAGAACTGTTTAAAAGAAAAGAACATAACGTTAAACTGCTTTTTGTTTAGTGCGATTTGTTATCGAATTCTTGTTTCCGGGTAAAAAGGGATAATTCTTGCATTCATATAATTTAAAAATACTTAGAAACGTGTAATTTTCACGTTCATCCCCATTTCATTGAAAATTCAAAGAACTTACGCGACACGACAGGAATACGCGTTTACAGAAAAATAAGGAGAGGTTAGGATTGATTTTTGTTTTTCTGTTTTCTTATTTTTGTACACAATAGGTAAAATAGGATTTAACAACAGGAACTAAATTTCCTATTTGATCATTTTGACAACAACATTTTCCAATTTAATAAAGTTTTGTCAAGCTGACTCAATGATCTTAATCAACCTTTGCTGTGCTATTTGGAGAAAAGTCTTCTTGGATCTTTAGTAAATGCTTTGTCAACTTAACAAGTTACTTGTAGTAAATATGGTTAAATTTTCTTATATAGATAAAAAAAATCGGATGAAATCATTTTGTTACATATCAAATAAATATAAATAATATTTCTTTATTTAGTCTTCATCGATTAAAAAAATAAAATTTTTTTCAGCGAACGTTGTACACAAATAGAATATTCAAGACGCTTACCCGGTTGACCACTAGATCATTGATAGATGAGCTCGAGAACTGTTAACTCTGAGTAACTTACTGTCGACTTGTAGTGAGCCTGTTTAAGTGAGATTTCTATATTTATAGTATGCTGACATAATCAATTCGTAGATATGCCGTAAAGTTGCTTGAGTAACGTACATCAAGTCCTCTTTCTATCTTGCCTATGGACTGAATATAGTATCATCTATCGAGCACGTGTAGATGTGCCTAAACTAGTACTGCGTAGGCAGCGGAGTGACAATGAGTTATTCTTGGAAGCAAACCAAGCAGGATGTATGTGTTCGTTTGTGTCAACTTGTGCCAGCAACATCTGGCAGATGTTCGTTTGCTGATGCTGCAGATTGTTTACGTATAGATTTTATTCGTTCCGTTTTGGAGTAGAAAGCCACTTTAAAACGCTTTCAGAAAGATTTCAATATGAAGCGAAATTCCATTCGTGATAATACTTTCGTAGGTTTTGGTTGTTTACGTAACGTGTATACAATCTATACCATAATAATTATAGTTTAAAATTTTTTATAATGCCATAATTTCAGAAAAAATTAATGCGCACTTTGAAAATAAATTCATTTTATCCTTCATGTGGTATATGCACATTTGTGATAAAAAGTTAAACTTTAGTGCCTTGGTACAGAAATACTATACTATAGTATTTTTTATAAATTTGTATGCTTTTCAAAAAGTTCTGGGACAATGTTGTTCATTGACGAGTTTTCTAAAACATCGTTTGTACCAAAAAAGAATTAAAAATCCTGTTAGTTATGCGTTGTTTTCGGAGTTAACGTAAATATAAAGTACACCTGTAAATATGTATTATTATTAATTTAGTTTTTATACTTCTAAATGGTCGTTATGGTAATAGCTGATACTTACTACATCTGTTAATTGCAGCAAGAAATATTCAATAACAATAAAAGATTCACCTTTCAATCAAGGTCTTCCAGAACTCATTTTTGATGTTGGTAAATGTACAAATGAATTTGGAAAATCTCACAAAAAGAAACAAGCCATTCAACCCTTACGAGGGTGTTCCCAGAAGTACCCGACCCAACAAAGAAAACACAAAAATTTTGGAAAAAGATTTATTTATTTTTCAACGTAATCTCCTTTCAGCTCTATACACTTTTCCCAGCGGTGTTCAAAAAGTTCGATACCCTTTTTATAATAAGATCTGTCTTGCTCCTCAAAATAACCATTAACTGCTGACATCACTTCTTCATCGTTGGAAAATCTTTGACCACTGAGCCATTTTTTCAAGTTTGGGAACAGAAAATAATCCGAGGGGACTAAATCTGGCGAATATGGTGCATGAGGTAGCAATTCAAACTTTAATTGATTAATTTTGGCCATTGCAATAACGGATTTGTGAGCTGGCGCGTTGTCGTGATGAAACAACACTTTCTTTTTAGCCAAATGCGGCCGTTTTTGCTTGATTTCTTCGCTCAAACGTTGCAATAAGTTTGCATAATACTGGCCGTTGATAGTTTTTCCTTTTTCTAGATAGTCAATAAAAATTATTCCACGCGCATCCCAACAAACCGACGCCATAACCTTGCCTGCAGATGAAACGGTCTTCGCCTTCTTTGGAGCCGGTTCTCCCTTTTGAGTCCATTGTTTCGATTGTTCTTTTGTCTCGGGTGTGAAATGATGGACCCATGTTTCATCCATTGTTACGAAACGGCGCAAAAATTCTGCTTTGTTGCTGTGAAACTAAGCTAAACACTCAATTGAAACATTTTCACGACACTGTTTTTGCTCGAGTGTGGGCAAATGCGGCACCCATCTTGCACACAGCTTTCTCATATCCAAATTTTCAGATAATATGCGATGTACCGCACTTTTTGAAATGCCCGTAATGTCTGCTAGCTCGCGCACTTTCAGTCGACGATCGTCAAGTACCGCTTTGTGGATTTTCTTCGCCATTTCTGGAGTCGTCACCTCATTTGGTCGACTACTGCGATGATCGTCTTGGCAGCTCGTACGGCCTCGTTTAAACTCAGCTACCCAAAATTTAACTGTTGTAAACGAAGGAGCAGACTCACCCAGAGTAGAATCCAGTTCAGCTTTTATATTGGTTGGGCTGAGGCCTTTCAAATAAAAGTATTGTATCACATAACGATGACCAATTTTCTCCATTTTCACAAATTCACTGACAACGTTCACTATTGATGGCTGCCAAACAAATACTGAACAACGTGGCGCTTTCAAACTTGAAACATATGCTTTATAGACTGCGTACTTTCCAATACAGTGATATTTTCAAACAACTACCGCCACCTCTTGGTCAGGTCGGGTACTTCTGGGACCACCCTCGTAATTATTATTAGTAAAGAAACTGTAAGATATCTTATATACTTTGAGGACAAAATTCAAAGTTAAAGTAAGAATGAAATTTTATTTTCATTTAAAGAAAGTACATTACTATTCCGAAAAATGTTATGGCTATATGGGATAAAATTCAGATGAAAAAAGATAATTGCAATATGTACATTTCATATGCTGTAAAAACCTTGGAAGTAAGCTATTGCTATAGCAACACTAAAGTGGTTAACAATTTCCTTTACTTGTCTGTAAAACTGACATGTAAAGTCTTGGCCAACTTTTTTTTGTGAATAATTTAAAATAGTAAGTTTTATCCGATTTAAATTGAGGTTTTTATAAATATATTTAACGCTAAAAACATCTTTATGTCCGATTGCATTATAAAGTTGAGACATGAAACCGTTGTTGATATGTAGTTGGGGTGGGTTGTAAATAATACTCCGACAAAATTAACAACTATGAACTTCTGATTTATTAATATGGAAGAATAATTAAAGACATATATACCTTTATACCATGGCCAGGCACTTATATACAACAACTACTAACTAAACATACTAAATATACTAAACAATACTGAAATAAGTATTAACATTAATTCTTATTAACTATTATTATAATGGTTGAGAGCTCTTTTTATTCTACCAGCACTACTTCACGCTTCGAGGTGCAAAACACTTCTCTCTTCCTACGCCACACACAACCCGAATCACTTCGCTCTACCTCGACAATACATCCACAGTAGCGGCGCGGCCGGGTACAAAGTACTGTTTATTGTATTGTTTTGCGGTAGTAAACTGGGTTATTATTGTACTCGTAAAATAAAGTGATGATAGTAAAATAAAGTATATATGTAGTAGTAAAATAAAGTATGGCAACTGTCTATTACATGTCAAATTTTCTTCTGTCAAGAACAGATGTCAAATTTATAAAGTGATTTTTTTTGATAATTAGGCAATTTTAGGAATCGAACATAAAGCTTTGTATGCAACTCTTACATAATCGGACCTTGTAGACTCGCCCTTTTTATAGGTCTTGCTCGCTCGGTCATAAACTGGGCTTGTCTATAAAGTCCTACATTATGTACTTGTTACATACAGTGAGATCAAGATTGATTGTCCTGATCCTACACTACTTTCCATCACCTTGATATCAATATTTACATCCAATTTATAAATAAAACTAGTGATATAAAGAATTCTGGGGAATTTATTAGATGTCCCTAGATGTCAATCTGTCAAAATTGTTTTTGTTGTTAACTCATTGCCGTGCGTTGTTAATTCCGTTTATTTCTTTATTCTTTTCGTTGTTTAATTATTTCTATACATAAAAGTCTTTTTCAAGACTACCACTGAAGGATTATATTGAGTGCAAGGTAAATAAAAAATATTTTTATTGTTGTTATAAAGTCATTTTATGTAGAAATTGTGAAATTACAAGTCAATAACCTCTATCAAAATGCCCTTTTCTCTTGAACAAGAGAAATTTATTATAGAAGCTTATTTTCGCAACGGTGAACGAGATGGTAATGCAGACTGAGAATATTCTCCAACGCTTTGTGCAGAGGAATGGATAAATCGCTTCCCTGATATGGAAATTGATGAAGAGACTTTAATTCGACACATACACCGGATTGTGCACCGTTTTCATGAAACAGTGAGTGTGTTAGTAAGGGGAAGTCAAGTGGTTGAGAAGATGTTGTTGCAGATGTGCGTACTCGTATAGAACGTAGTCCAAACAAACCATTACGCCAACTTGCTCAACAAACAGGTAATCGTAACAGTTATATGAAAATTACTTTGAAATATTAAATGAAAATTGTTGTAGGTTTATCATATGGTACAGCTCACAAGGCAGTAAAGAAAATACTACACTTTGTAACGTTTCCTTTTTATAAACAAGTACTATTCACGATAGTTGCCAGACAAGGTTTACCATGATTGCCCAACACACTCAGTGAAGATGGGGTGGATTTAAAATAAAACAAACTAGGCGCCACACGTTTACAAAAAAAAGGAATTGGTAAACCGCTGGCCTCAAACGGTTAAACGTGAACCCGCAGCTACTGCAATATTTAAATTACTTAACCTGTAAAGAAAAGATAAGCAAATCTTAAACAGTACTTCTAACTCAAGAAAACAATTGAGCAATTGGAACAGATTCCTTTTAAATTTCATTTATTACCCCAAAATAATATATATATGAAAATCCTTAGTGGCTATCACTTGATTGACTTCAAAACAAATCGTATATAAAAACATATGTAAGCTATATATGAAACCAAGGAAAAATTCGTATATTATTATCTTGATGCTATATGATGTAAACAAATATTCAATAATGAAATAGTATAGATATCCTTGGAGATTAGACGTCTACCTTCAAGTTCACACAAAAGAAATACAAAATATAAGATAGCAAGTGTACAAAATTAAATAGCGTTACAATACACCAATAATTACTCAGGTTTTATCTATGTAAACAAGTTACTGGTATTAAAAAAATATATATATATATATTTAAATATTGATTGTAGTCCTTGTAGACAATGGTACAAAACTAACATAAATCTCTGACCTTGTCAATCTCGTGCTTTCACTACAGCTACCATACCATAAATAAGAGGTTTTAATTAATTATCTATAGTGCCATACAATGCCATCAAAAACCACACTAAATGGATCAAAACGCCTCATGCACCAGTCTTGGATAGCGTGCATGAATTTATAGCCTCAACGAGTTGGGCGAGTACGGTCCTCTGCGCAAAATTTGCTAGCGCCTATAATTATTGCAACTTATCGGAAAAACGTTGCCATAAACTAAAAGTCTAAAATAAATGATTGGTCGTAATAATAGTATATTATGGGACAAGTGGTTGAAATAAAATTTCAACGTTGAGAGTGGTTTGTGGAAAAAAGTAACTCGAGACGTTGAAATATTATCAGCCACGCGTTCCATATACTATTTTTTCTTCGAATTTTTAGTAAATTAATGCACTTTAAAAAAAATATTACATTTAAGTGACAAAATATGACATTAAAGTGACATTCTCTTGTCAGCAATTGAATGTCGAACAGTTTGAAATTCAAAATCGCGGTAGTCCGATAATTTCAACCTCTAGAGGTTGAAATGCGATTTCAACCATTGTTATCGATTGCAAAATGAGTGATTTCAATGTCATGAGTAGAAAAAAGTAATTAATTTATAGTAAATTAAAGAAAAGTTTTACCTTGCTGGAGAAGGCTTAATGCTTGAAAACAAGCGAAATCTTTGGGAACATAAAAATGCGAATAAGAACCGACAACGTCGAATTTAGCTCCAACTAAATTTAAAACTGTGTTGATATGAAAAACCCCATACCTTAGGAATCCATCACAACAGAATTATTCAAATAACAATTTAAATTATTATTAATTTAATTGCACAAAACTGCGAGGTGTAATTACAATTTACTTAATAAAATCAACACAATTCGCAAGTGTTCACCTAAATAACGATAATCTGCGATCAAGACTCAATGCTCGAATGCCCTAGGCGTTCGTTGTTCCTACACATCTGCCGAAATAAAAAAAGATAACCGGATTTCAATTGAAAACATTTTCTCGCCTAAAAATGTTAAAATAATGTATTAGGAAATTTTAGAAAATACAGGACCGGGTTGAGGAATAGTATTTTAAAATACAAGAATTAATCAAAATTAAAATAACCCGTTACAACTTCCATCCATATAAAGTTACTATCGTGCAAGAGTTACTTCCCCCTGATTATGAAAGACGAATTCAATATTGTAACTGGTTTAATGCAAATCTTCGCAATGATGATTTATTGGATCTCACATTCTTTTCCGATGAATCGTGGTTTCATTTGTCCGGATACATTAATTCACAAAATTATTCGAAAATATAAAAAAACGAGTAGATGCTTGTCTGGCTGTACATGGAGGTCATTTTGAACACATACTATAAATCTATTGTAATAATTTTAATTGTAAATTGTTTAATTGTGTTAATTTGTGTAATTTTAATTGTTTATTAAATGAAATCTTTTGTATTTACTTCTTATTTTTGATCGTAATTGATCTTAATGATAATAATTGATAATAATAGTAAGTAACGTACGTAGAATCGCACTATAGATAAGATCATATTACATGAGAATTGCTTAAGATAATAAAACTCACGATATCAAATTACAGCTTTCTGATAAGTCGACGTTATCTCTATGAGAACTTCTGTAGCATTAATTCTCTCATGACCATGAGAAATGTGTAGGCAGATAAGGTATAAATACCTCTGTTTTAATATTAAGTCTTTAGTCTTTATAAATCTTCATCCAACTCACAAGTCATTATTAAGTATTCAACAAGTGTTCATCCTGTGTGAGTATTAAACTAGGTGTGGATTTTAAAATTGTCCTGCTAGTAAAACATAAAGGCTCATTCGAGTTTTTAATTAATTATTTTGCTTAATGTCATTTAAATGTGAATTTTAAAATTGTTCTGTTAAGTGTGTTAATTCAAATTTAATTATTTAAACTCGTCTTAAACTTCGTTAAATAATTACAGACAAAGTAATATTAATACATTTGTATCATTTAATGTTAACAAGAGAGTTTTCTCCTAATTAAAATTAATAAAATATATCCTACGACTGCAAACGAAATATATAAATGTGTTTTATTATATTCAATAAATAAAGTTTTAAAAATAGCTTCGGCGACAGAATATAATCAAAACTAGTATTGGTTACCAATACTGTGGCAAGAGAAATTGACACGTCTTGTTATTTCTGTTATCAATGGTAACACATAAAACAGTAAAATATTTCAATTAGCATTCAGTAATTCTTTTAAATTCCTGATGTTTATTTTGTATGAAAAGGGTAAACTTTTGCATAGTTCAAATGAGAGAAAATAAACAATCCTTATAACCATTTCAATATATTTTTTAATTAAAAACGAACTTGTTTTTCATGTTTTTAATTTCATACAAACCAAAGTGTTTCTAAGTTTTTGTACATTACTTTGGAGGTTAGTTTTTTTGAATGTTACCCGCACACCACTGCTTTTGTCCTGACTCTCAGGTGATGTAAATATTGATATCAAGCTCGTGGAAAGTAGTGTAGGATCAGGACATTCAATCTTGATCTCCCTGTAAATAGCTATTTTTATTTAATATTAGTTTTATTTTTATTTTTCCGTATTTATTATTTAATAATTACGATGTATTACGAATTAATTTCTTTTTCAAATACTGGGCGCATACATTGCCATCTAGCGGCGAAGAATCAAACCTTACTTAAAATTTCTTTTGGTCGATAGATGGCGCTGATTGGAATCATGACATAGAGTCACTCGAGTCAGGTCGACCAGAGTACCGCAAACCGTCGCCATATTGGGCCAAACGAAGCACAAAATTGTTCATTATTTGTTCTGTATTGAATTTAATCAAATCCACGTTTACTTTAAAAGGTTTTTCTTATTCTGAAATATCAAAACTCTAATATGCCAAACCCGTAAAACGTGGTTTAATTTGTCCATTATTAAAAATCACCCTTTGTCTGTCCCAATATGGCGGCGGTTTGCGTTACTCTTATCGACCAGCTGGCCTAGGTGACTAGATGCAATGACTCTATTATGATATAGAGTCACTACATCTAGTTACCTAGGCCGCGCTGGTCGATCAGAGTACCGCAAAACGCCGCCATATTGAGGCAAATAAAGCACGAAATTGTTCATTATTTGTATCTGATTGCATTTAATCAAATCCACGTTTACTTTAAAAGATTTTTCTTATTCTGAAAGATCAAACCTCTAATACGTCAAATACGTAAAACATGGTTTTAATTTGTCCACTATTAAAAATCACCCTTCTCTGCCTCAATATGGCGGCGTTTTTAAGTATTCTGATCGGCCAGCGCGGCCTAGGTGACTAGATGTAGTGACTATTATGACAGTTTATAGAAAATTTATTTTAAAATTTAAAATTACTTTTTATTTTGATTATTTAAGTCTAATTATTGTGAATAAAATAGTATACATGTTTCGTTGGTAAAGTTTCCAAGCCTCGCGATAATTGTTTGATCTCGACGTACCGTCTCGGTCAAACAATTATCGCTTGGCTTGTAAAGATAAACTTTACCAACTCAACATGTAGTATACTATTACTGTTTTATCAAAGAATATAATCCATTATTTTCAACAATTTACTGTAAAAGAAAATAGACTGCAACATGTCATAGTACATCAGTTAGTATCATCCATATTACTGGTTTTTGAATAGAACTTGAAGGATCAGATTTTGAAAAATGGGGGCTAGAATCCCTAGGTATTATCAAGTATATCCCAACGTAGGCCTCAATGACAACCTGACACTAGAGAATCTTACACTAAAATTAGTAGTAGGTATTGCTAATCTTGACCACTGCACAAAGGGTTCAAACTGATTGATATTTGTAACATAATTCATAAACCAGATGGTCAAATAGGAGTAGCAGATAAGATTTAAGCTTCTGGAAAGGATAGGCTCCAACCCCTACTAGACTTAAAATAGAATTTTGTGTATAATTACAATTTATCTTAAATAGCCACCCATAATAATGTGAGATATACAGCATTTCAAACAAAACACCCCTAGATAGCTGTTGAGATGATCAGTCCTTACCCAGTAAATAGATACACATACATGGTATAATATCTCTTCCCATGACCGTGTCTATTGAATGCACCTTTAAAAAATAAGGCTATCAAACTGGTGATTATAGAGAGGAGACTGTCGTAGAATATAGTTTTTTATAAATATGATCGAACTCCATTTAATACTTCGCTTGATTTTATAATATTATAAAACTGGAATGAACCTGTAACCCTTGTTATACACTTTCAATACTCTTATATACCCTTTATATAGCTAGGTGTGATTATAAGTAATGAAAAATATTTATTGGGCTATCAACACTAAAGCTTTAAAATAGTTTGAGCTTAGAGCCCTTAAGTTAATAACGTTCAAGCTCGAACGACATAAAATTAAGCAAACATTCTTCAACAAAGGCAATGAATAAAAGCTTTATACTATGTCAAGAGAACTGTCACTCTATACTAACAATATTATTATGATCAGTTTAAACCGTTTTTGTTAATTTTACCTACGTTTCTCTTGTAGTATACACAAATGAAATAAACTGAGAGATTGAAATCTTTTACGGCCAGTTGCAACAGTCAGTTCTAACCTTTACTTAACCTTACGTAAGCCGAAATTAAGCTTGCAGAATATAAGCAGATATTAAGAATTTGTTGCAACTGCCTATAAAACATTTAAAACCCATTTAAACAGAGGAAAAAAAGCAATATATCACATAGAAGTCTGTACTCTTTCAAACCAGTCAAGGATAATAAAACTTAAAATACTTAGCGTAAGACAGATTACCCCTGAGTACTGAATACTGAGAGAGTGTTTTAAAAACAATAAAACGTGATGACAGGAGACAGAATAAAACATGCATCGAACCTCAAATCAAGTATGCAGGCGCGGTCGTCCTGCCAAAGGACTACTTTCTCTCTTATTATCCTGTCCTGTACTCAGCCAGGACCTCGGCAAAGTAGTAAATCCACTTTCTCATGCATCAGAGTCGTTGAATATTAAAATGTAATCACATTTGTAAAGGACGTACATATAAATATGTTATGGGTAATCATTATTTTATAATAGACGCATTTCTAGTCTCTTTAGCTGTGCTCCTTTGCGATTATTCAGTTTATCAACCAGTTGCGCCTTGTAGTCGTCGTCGTTATGGCTCGTTCGGTTTACATTCTATATGTTTTGTTTTGTACGCTGCTACCTACCTATACAACTTGGTTATTAAGGCTCATCGAAAATTATATAAAAACATGCAATAAAAATAATTAAATACCATTGCTACGCGTTCAAATTAACTTGCCCCGTATAATTTAGGAGAATTAATGAATATGTATCCAATTATAAAAATTGCATATGTTTGTCCTACTCAACGAAAATATCCAATTTATTTTGTTAATTAGCTTTTTAAAACTATACGCTACTTTAATATTATACTGGAAATGTGTAATTTTATAATTCGTGTTCTTCGTATGTTCGTATGAATAAATTTTAACTAAATTGAACACTAACAGCATAAAACTTTTTGGATAATTAGAAAGATATTTTTGCATAAAATTTTATTAACCGGAGAGAGGTCAAATGTTAGTAATAAATTTAGCAGTTTTTTTTGGCTTCATATAATCATGTTGAATGGTCTCTTTAGATATAATAATTACTATTTATAACCAATAAGACTTTCATATATTATCCTCGCAACAATTTGTGTTAGATTTTAACAATAAATATTTTGTATTTGTACTACTTCTGTATTTTTGATTTTATTGGACAGTGAGGATATATAATTATATGTATTTAGAAATACTGCCATAGATGGAAAGTTTAGCAATACTTTTCTATGGTCCATGAGCATTTTGCACAGGTATGTGCTAGCGCTTCTTAAGCTGCTAAGCAATAAAGTTATATTATTTAAATTACCCATCTAATTTCCTCCAGTTCGCTATTAAGATTTTCTGGTGGACCTATTTACATTATTCGAAATGCATAAAACAGTCCTTTTTAATAAATCCTTTATATCAGACTGCATTATATAGAAAACCTACTTTCTATTTTGATAAATAAATATCTGAATAATTTTCATATTACTTCTTTAATTTATAGAAGCTCTACTATTAAATACATATTATAAACTATCCCTTGCTAAAATTAAAAAATTTGTTTACAATGCCCCCTCAATCCTTAAAAGGTACTAAGAACATATCAAGTTACACCTCGCCATATAGGGTAATAATTTATGCAAATCACATTACGATTTTTACGATTCACCAATCACTTTAACTTTCGTCTGATGACGTATTTTTTGGAAAAGTTTCCACTTAGAGACCAAAAATAATTTTTTCGTTAATAGTTGAAGGATGCAAAACCAGCATCAATTTTTGTGAATTAAAAGACAAATATTTTTGTGATTTTCATTCATTAAGTAAGTCAATCAATTTATCAGTAAATTCATTAAATAAGTAATTTAGTGTAAATTCACTATACCATCAGTTAATCTTCACTTGTCTTGAGTTGGTTTGCCGTGTCTTCCTCGATGGCATTTGAACTCTCTTTAGTTGTCTTTATTCTCCAGTATAAATAGCGTATTAACAAAGAAAAAAAGAAACCTTCGTTTAATCTATTGAAGATTCTTGACCTGGGGTTTCGTTCAACTCTGACTTAACTACTTGGCCTTAAAAATAAATTTGAAGATTTGAACCAAATTTGAATTGACCAAGTAGTGCAATGAATTTGTTAAAGAGATTTATCCAAGTATTTAATATTGTTATTGACTGAACAATGTATAATGTAAGTAATAGTCTTTAAGTTGTTCGACTCTAATGTGCAAGAAAATTAAATAGATTATTTGGCAATAATTAAAGAATTAAGATTTATAGAAAGGGAAAATTAAGCAAAAATCCAAATTCAAGGTTAATATGTTTTAACGCAATGTAGACTTTAAGCACTATTTATTCTTAGTAAGTAAACAATTTGTAACATTCCTAGTGGAGTAAAATAAATTTATTTGTCTTTCTGTTAGTTTTGAAACAATAAGTAATATAAAATGTTTTAGTAAAACAAGTTTTCTCGTGCATACTTGGCCCGCGAAACATTTTTATTTCTAGTCTTTTATAAAAATCTAATTGCTTGAGACATTCGATTTGAATGTCGCAAATTAAAAGAAAATAAGGAATCACATAATTTATTAATTATGAACGCGCAACCGAAAGCTTTGAATTCTTAAGATATTACATTGAATTTCTAGAAAGCATTTAATAATGCAAATCATAAAGATCAGTAGAATTATAGCAGTTGAGTAACAGAATACGTTTTATTGTTGAAACCTTCTATCTAATTCTATCTAGTTCGTAAGTAAAATTCTCTGGTCAATCTATTTATATTAATAGACTTGCATAAAACAGTCCACTCGTTCAGTGAATCTAAATTCGGTTTTGTATATCTGACCGCCAACTTATTATTTTTAATAAATCCTTTGTATAGGACTGTATTATATAGGATGTTGTGTTTAGGCCTGTGCCTTGTGTTTAGATAAATAAATAATAGAATAATCGTTGCATATCCTTTTTAATTTATGCAAGCTATTAACATATTGTAACGTTCTTTTTAAAATAATAACAAAAATGGTATTTAAATCGTCTATTAATAAGAGAAATATTAATATACACTAGTTAAAACACTATAACTATAAACTATTTAACAAACTATTTAAATGCTAGGTATTTACAAATGTATTTGAGGACTATTTATATTGTAACGAGTGCAAAGCCTCGTCTGGCCGTCAACGGGCTGTGGAACATTCCAGAGCCGCGGCGTAGACGCACGGCCTTCTGGTGTATTCTAGAAATACATGGTACGAGGGTAGATCAGTATTTACGGTCCCTGACATAGTAGGCTTTGCATGATATTGTCACTCATTCTTCTATGAGAACTGTCATTACTAATTATTTGTTGTGTCAAATTTGCGTAGGTGCGTGTTGTTCTTTGAAAGTTATTAATAATTAAGCTGGTCGATAACAGACAATTTTTAAAAATGGAAAAAAGTGAAGTCAGAGCGGTGATAAAGTATTTGCAAAAAAAAGGATTAACACCTACTGAAATTCACAAGGATATGACAGACGTTTTAGGGGACTCTGCCCCTTCTTACCAACTGGTGAAAAATATGTCTCGTGAGTTTAGATTAGGCAGAACAACTTGCGAACATGCGAAAGGTGCGGGACGTCCAGTCTGTGTCACCGTTGACAAAAACATCAATTTGATCCATGATATGGTAATGGCAGATAGAAGACTGACTATTCGCCATATCGCGGAAATAACGAACATCTCTTATGGGTCAGTTGAAAATATTTTAAGAAATGTTCTTGATCTCAGAAAAATTTCGGCGCGTTGGGTTCCAAAGATGCTGACCGTCGATCAGAAACGCTCTAGAGTGCTGCATTCGGAAGCCAATTTGGAGTACCTGAAGGCCAATCGGAAGCAATTTCTCACTCGCTTTGTGACTGTGGATGAAACATGGGTGCACCATTTTGATCCTGAGACGAAAAGACAAAGTATGGAGTGGCATCACAGAGGTTCTCCACCTCCACGCAAATTTCGAGTTCAACGGGCGGCTGGAACGATTATGGCCACAGTGTTCTGGGATGCAGAAGGAATTTTGATGATCGATTATTTACAGCGTGGACACACAATAACGGGTTCTTATTATGCAGGGTTAATTCCAAGATTGCGCGAAAGCATCGACCGAAAAAGACCAGGAAAGTTGGCACACAAAATTTTGTTCCATCAGGACAACGCTCCAGTCCACAAGAGCTGCATTGTCATGGATGCCATACAGAACGCTGGCTTTGAAATCCTAGAACACCCTCCATATTCACCAGACCTGGCACCCAGTGATTACCATCTATTTCCAAAATTAAAGGAAAACCTGCGTGGAAAAAAATATGGAGACGATAATGAAGTTATGACCGCAGTAAATGGCTGGTTTGAGGAGCAACCGGAAAACTTCTTCCTGAAAGGCATTGAAGCATTGGAGCATCGGTGGACCAAGTGCATTGAAGTCCAGGGAGATTATGTTGAGAAATAAATAAATAATGTTTTAAAAATTCTTTCTCTTTCTATATCTTTCTATATCGTAAATATTGATCTTCCCTCGTATGTTCGGGCGACTTCTGGAACGTTTATAGGAGGGTATAAAGTCGGCTTCGCGGAGAAAAGAGGCAGTGAACAGCGAGTCATTAACTGTGTTTAACGAAGTAAATAGTAACTGTAAAGATAAATGTTATATTAGAAATTCATAGTCTGTAAATAATAGTTTTAATGGTTTATAATCATAGCGTTAATTTATAGTGTATTCATTAGTGTTTGTAAATAAATATTTCTTATTAATAGACGATTTAACCAGCACTTTTGTTATTATTTGAAAAAGAACGTTACAGTTTTGTCAGGTGTGGAGTTTAAAAATAAATAAAATCGCGTAATAATTAATTAAAGTGCTGTGAGAATAAAATTTTTGGTGTTAAAACATAATTTCAACAAACAATTAAAATGGTGATGAAACTGTTAAAAGATCTCAAAGTAATAGACTTGAAACATGAACTTGAAGAACGAGATTTAGACACAACGGGCCTTAAAAGTGTGTTAATAAATCGGCTAAGAGAATGGCTTTTGGAGCAGCAAGAAGACCCTGAAAGTTTCCTTTTCGAAATACCTGGACCCGTAATTGATACTAATTTGTTATTAAGTAAAATAGAAGAGAATTCTAGAATGTTAAAAGAGGAATTACTGGAAAAGTCGGAAGAGAATTCTAGAATGCTTAAAGAAGAATTATTGGAAAAGTCCGAAGAGAATTCTAGAAAGTCTAAAGAGAATTCTAGAATGTTAAAAGAGGAATTACTGGAAAAGTCGGAAGAGAATTCCAGAATGTTAAAAGAGCAACTATTGGAAAAGTCTGAAGAAAATTCTAAAATGCTTAAAGAAGAATTACTTGAAAATACTAAAGCACTGGAAGAAAATGTTAAAATGCTTAAAGAAGATTTATTGGAAAATTCTAGAACGCTTAAAGAAGAATTACTAGAAAAGTCTGAAGAAAGTTCTAGAAGGCTTAAAGGATAGTTGCTGGAAAATGTCAAAGCGTTGGAAGACAAAGTTTTCGAAGAATTTTTTGAGAATGCCAGCGCGTTAGGACTGTTGGAAGGTAGATTGGCGGAACATGATAGGGTAATAAAGATGGTAGAAGAGAAAATATCCCAAATGCAATTACCACCAACAACTAAGAAAGACGATATGACCGAAATGCTGGAAGATAGAATGAGGCAACTACGGTTTCCCTCAACTTCTGAGTGGCCGTTTAATGAAGTAAAGAAACAATTTAAAGAAGAAAAGGTTCCTGCCGTAGGGATAAAAGTAAAACCACCCACGTTCGATGGAAAGATACCTTGGTCCACCTACTACAAACAATTTGAGGCGGCCGCTGGGGCCAACGGATGGACAGGCAAGGAAAAGGCCGTTTCTTTAACTGTGGCTTTGCGTGGAGACGCGTTGAACGTCCTGCAAACAATCCCAGCAGGACAGGAAAATGATTATCAATTGTTAGTGTCTAGATTGGAGATGAGATATGGAGACGCGCATCTTCAACAAGTGTATCACGCGCAAGTGAAGAATCGTATCCAGAAGAATGGAGAAAGCCTGCAGGAGTTTGAAGCCGATGTTGCGCGGCTTGTCCGATTGGCGTACCCTACGGCACCCGATTCATTTCTGGGACAGCTCGCTGTGCAGACCTTCATTGATGGGTTAAGAGACGGGGAAACACAACAATCATTGAGGCTAGCACGACCAAGAACAACTGATGATGCGCTTGCTCACGCCTTAGAATTTGAAGCTGCAAAACAAGCGTCCCGAGGTCACGGGCGTGTTCGGGCCGTTGTGGAGGAAGAAGAAGGTTCTAAAGATCACCTAGAAGAGTTAGTACTGAGAGTTCTTCGGAAGGAAGAAAGCCGTAAGAAGAATCATCAAGAAGTTCGAGGGCCTCGTTGTTGGAATTGCGGCGAACAAGGTCACATACGACGTCGTTGCCCTAAACCAAAACAGGTTCAGCAGTCGGAAAACTAAAGAAGGTCGACGAGTGGGGGCGAACGTTGACCTTGAGTAGAGATGCCCCGAAGATCACCATCCATGCCGTAACATCAAACAATAGTACCAGCAGTTTGTTCGTAGATGGGAAAATTGCTAATCGTACTGTTCCACTACTCATTGATACGGGGGCGACCAAGTCCATCATACGCCCTAACGTTCTACGAACAAATATGAAGCTGTTACCAACAACTACTCAACTCCGTACAGCAACAGGTGAAGTGATACCAACACGCGGAGTGGTGAAGATGAAGATTGGCATTGGAAGTGAAGAACGTGATCATGAGGTGCTGGTAGCCGATATCACTGATGACTTCATCTTGGGAATGGACCTCCTGAGAAAATTTGGTTTTACGTTGGATTTGAAAGAGGGTGTTTTGAAGGTCGGTAACGAAGAACTTCCGTTGCACCCACGAGAAGATCCGGTTGTAAGGGTTTTGCTGACTGAAGATGTGATATTGCCGGGTCAAAGCGAGATGGTTGTCGAGGCGGGTTTGGATGGAGATCTTCGGGTAGGATGTGTGCGAATGATGGAGCCTGTTTGTGATAAGAAGATCCATAGTGGCATACTGGTGGGAAAAGCGCTGATCAAGGTTGGAAAGAGAGTACCGGTGAGAATTATGAACGTTAATGTGGATCCGGTGACATTGAAGAAGAGTACCCTTGTGGGACAGTGTGTGCCAGTATTTCGAGTAGCCAGGTGTATGGCTGATGTTCCAAAACCAGTGCCCAAAGATCATGGTGGAAAATTAGTGGGTATGGTTACTAATTCGTGCGAAGACCTTAACAGAACGGAAGTGAAAGAGGTACAGGGTTTGGTTCACCGATACCAAGATATCTTCGCTCTTGACGATAGCCAGAAGAGACGAACAAATATAGTAAAACATAAAATCAATACAGGCAACTCTATGCCTGTCCGTCAGCAGCCGAGGCGTCTACCTCTAGCAAGGCGAGCAGAAGCCGAAAAGATTATTACCGATATGGAAGAACAAGGGGTCATCGAGCCATCCAGCAGTCCATGGGCATCACCGGTGGTCCTGGTCAGTAAGAAGGACGGGTCAACGAGATTTTGTGTGGACTATCGGCAGCTCAATAACGTGACCAAGAAAGACAGCTATCCCTTACCACGCATCGACGACACGTTAGATACCCTGTCTGGTTCACGATGGTTTTCGGCTTTGGACTTGAAGAGTGGTTATTGGCAAGTTGAAATGGAACCTGAAGACCGGGAGAAGACCGCGTTCACTATTGGTTCCGGACTATGGCAGTTTACAGTTATGCCTTTCGGTCTATGTAACGCTCCCGCCACCTTTGAGCGTCTAATGGAAACCATCCTGAGAGGGCTGTCGTGGCAGACCTGCCTGGTATACCTAGATGATGTGATTATAGTCGGAAAATCATTCAACGAACATTTGAAAAACCTAGAGGAAGTGTTCCGTAGACTACGTGGAGCCAATCTGAAACTGAGTCCGAAAAAGTGCCACATATTCAGAAAGGAAGTGAAATATCTCGGGCACGTCGTATCACAAAATGGAGTGGCAGCCGACCCCGATAAGATTCGTGCAGTTCAAGAGTGGCCAACACCGAAAGATAAACACCAAGTTCGTAGTTTTCTTGGGTTATGTACCTACTATAGGCGTTTCGTTCCTGGGTTTGCCAATATAGCGAAGCCTCTGACAAGGCTAACTGAAGATGGACGCGAGTATGTTTGGAGCGGAGAGTGTGAAACAGCTTTCCAACAGCTGAAGCGTGCCCTGACAACCGCACCAATATTGAGCTATCCACGGACAGAAGGGAAATTCATACTTGACACAGATGCAAGTAATCTGGCCATTGGGGGTGTACTTTCTCAGATACAGGATGGACAAGAAAAGGTCATCGGCTATTTCAGTAAGATTTTGTCGAAAGCCGAAAGGAATTATTGTGTGACCAGAAAAGAATTATTGGCCGTCGTGAAGTCCGTTGAGCACTTCTACAAATACTTGTATGGACGGAAGTTTTTATTGAGGACGGACCATGCAGCGTTGAAATGGCTTCTACAATTCCGTAATCCAGAAGGCCAGGTCGCAAGGTGGATCGAGCGATTACAAGGATACGACTTTGACACAGAACATCGAGCGGGTACTAGTCATCGAAATGCCGATGCTCTTTCAAGAAGACCCTATCCAACGGATTGCCCATTACGTCATTGCTCTCGCTTGGAAGAGAGGGTTTGCCAGGTATTAAGAACCACCATCGTCAACGACAATTGGTTGCCGGAAGAATTGCAACGACAGCAGACGGCTGATCCCGAACTAAAAATGGTACTGGAATGGAAGCGCGTGGGAGAAAGGCCTGCCTGGGAGGCCGTCAGCCCTTTCAACAGAACGCTCAAAGCATATTGGGTCCAATGGGAGTCCTTGAAGGTGGAAGACGATCTCCTGAAGCGAGTACTGGAGAGTGAAGATGGCACCACCATTAGGTCTCAGTTCGTGGTTCCAAGAAGCCGAGTGGCTACAGTATTGCGACATCTTCATGACGGTGCCTCAGGAGGACACTTCGGTGTGAAAAAGACTTTGGAGAAAGTTAGGGAGCGTTTTTATTGGGTCAACTGTAAAGAAGACGTGAAGGAGTGGTGCCGGAAATGTGAACTATGTGCCACTGGTAACGGACCCTTGGGGAAACGAAGAGCACCTATGAGGCAGTACAATGTGGGTAGTCCTCTGGAAAGAATAGCTATAGATATTGCCGGACCATTTCCCGAAACCGACGATGGGAATGTGGGGATGGACTATTTTACCAAATGGCCAGAAGCATATGCCCTACCAAACCAGGAAGCTGCGACTGTTGCTGACGTACTAGTCAAAGAGTTTTTCAGTCGCTTCGGAGTGCCCATGGAGCTGCATTCGGATCAAGGCCGCAACTTTGAGTCTGTACTATTTGGAGAAGTCTGTCGATTGTTGGGCATTCGCAAGACTCGGACCACACCGTTACATCCGCAGTCCGATGGAATGGTAGAACGCATGAATCGGACAATGGGCAAATATTTGGCCAAGGTCGTCTCCGATCATCAACGAGACTGGGACCAATACCTGCATCTGTTCCTGATGGCTTATCGTGCATCGGTCCACGAAACAACCGGTCAGTCACCAGCGTCTGTGATGTTTGGACGCGAGTTACGGTTACCGTGTGATCTGGAATTTGGGTCTCCACCTATAGAGCAGGAGGTAGCCGGGAATGATTATGTCATCAACTTAAAGAAGAAGTTGGAGGATATTCACGACCGAACCCGAAATAATAGTCGAATCGCGAGTGACCGGATGAAGGCTACGTACGATGTGAGAGCCCAAGAAGGAGGGTTTCAACCTGGAGAGCTTGTCTGGTTATACAACCCGCAAAGACGTCGTGGCTATTCTCCAAAGTTACAGCGGAATTGGGAGGGCCCATACCAGGTAAAGAAACGAATAAATGACTTGATTTATCGCATCCAGAAATTGCCAAGAGGGAAACCAAAGGTGGTACACTCCAATCGTCTGGCGCACTATGAGGGAAATAATGACGCAGTCCCGGATCGGGAAGATGAGGCTGAGGTGGCTATCAATACCGTAAGGCTTGAAGATGATCAGCCAACCTTTAGAGAATTTATGGCTGCGTTCTCTGGAACTAGAAAAGCGCGATTCGGAGTCACGACTGAGATGCAACAAGATCTCTTCCGGGTCCCTGGTGATTATTCCATTGCCCACTGTATCTCCGTATGTCCAGGGGGATCGCAGTAGTGTTTAGAAATAAATTTGGACGGCTGGATGAACTTCGAGAACAAAATCCCTCTGTTGGTAAATCCTTACACTTGCCTGATCATGACCGATCCATTTACTTGGTAACCAAGCAGTTTTACTACCAGAAACCGAGTTACGCCGACTTGTGGAGGACATTATGGAATTTGAGGATCGAGTTGCTTACCAGGGGTATTAACAAATTGGCAGTTCCCAAACTCGGCTGTGGGCGGGACCAGCTGGATTGGAGAATCGTTAGAAACATGCTGGAAGTCGTCTTTAGAGGTACCCACAGCCCGCATTAAGGCCAACGAAGAGTGTAGACTGTTACTTCTACCGTAATGGAACGTGTAGTCGAGGTGAAGACTGTCGATATCGTCACGACCCTTTCTACAGAAACCAGGGAATAAACTTGTTCTGGGACAGAACAGACTTGAAGAGGGGGGCAGTGTAACGAGTGCAAAGCCTCGTCTGGCCGTGAACGGGCTGTGGAACATTCCAGAGCCGCGGCGTAGACGCACGGCCTTCTGGTGTATTCTAGAAATACATGGTATGTTCGGGCGACTTCTGGAACGTTTATAGGAGGGTATAAAGTCGGCTTCGCGGAGAAAAGAGGCAGTGAACAGCGAGTCATTAACTGTGTTTAACGAAGTAAATAGTAACTGTAAAGATAAATGTTATATTAGAAATTCATAGTCTGTAAATAATAGTTTTAATGGTTTATAATCATAGCGTTAATTTATAGTGTATTCATTAGTGTTTGTAAATAAATATTTCTTATTAATAGACGATTTAACCAGCACTTTTGTTATTATTTGAAAAAGAACGTTACAATATAAAAACAATTTATGTATTACAATAATTATTAACATTTATTTATTCACTAGTATTCGACTATTAACTAATTATTCAGAGTACATTTCACTATGCCGGTCAAACATTAACTGCCCCCTTCTACTCGCGATATCAATTTATATCTTTCATACGATGACTCATACATCTAGAATGTTCGATGACGTGTCGATGAGCCATACTTGCAGGTGTTGATTGATGAGCCATACAGTTGATGACTCATACATCTAGAATGTTTGATGATGTCATATGTGGGTTTACTATTCGTTACACTATTTATTACAAATTTTCTCTTTTAAAATCTAACAATTTGTTTATAACGCTCTCCAAGGCCTTAAAAATACTAGATTAATAAATAATTTTTCCATATCGTCTTATTACAGGTAATTCACTAATCTTTGTCGCCTAAAATCATTCTACCGCCTTCAAATTATTAGCCAACAAAGTCGACTTTTGCTTAATGACATACTTCCTTTATACGCATTCCTTTAGAGAGCAAGGGATTCTTTTCCAAGAGTCTTTGTGGTTAAAGGATGCAACGCAAGCGTCCGTAACCATTTTGTGAATTGTAAAAAACTGCCCTTTTCTGATTATTCCATCGTTATTTATAGAGGTTTAATTGAGATTTACTTTAATGTGCTGTTCTTTTGTTGGTACCTGTTCTTGTGTAAATTATTGCGTATTAATAAACATTCTACAAAGTGGGAGGTAAGATATTTTTCTATTGGTTGTTAGTCAATTTTTGTTTTATAACAATCTACTCTGAATTCGTTTATTAAAGGTTTTTGATCTGAGATTTTGTTCCGCTCCTAACACGTGGTCTCGAGACCATCTTCTCTAGTAACTTGAAATCGCCTACTTTTAAAGTTGGGTTGACCTGGTTTTCACCACCTGAATTTAATGTGGATTTAAAGGACTTGTTACATTTTAAAAATTGTCAAGTCAGTAGTAACCGGAACAATGACAAACAGGAATTTGTTTAAATAAATTATTCAAGTAATTGTTAATATTACTGTCTGAACGTAAGTCTTTAAGTTGTTTGAACTTGTTAATAGGGATTAATCAGGGAAATTAACATCATAAAATTTAAGATTCATGTATTTTAACTGCAAGTTAAGTTTTTAAAAAATTAATTGTGCTCCAGGAAAAATAAAACACCTTTGTAATGCTCCTAGTGGAGTAAAATATATTTGCTTAATTTTTTAGTTAGTTTTGAAATGGCCACGAATTTCATATTAGTAAATTTAAATATAACTGTTGCAATATTACTTCCTTTATTATTTTTTCATAATATATTTGCTTTAGAAATCATTATATTATTCTGCCCATACCATCAACCGGATTTAAATAAACCGTTTTGATCGACTTTTTATGTGAAATAAATGTATGAAAAGTATTGTTGTGTTTTTTATTAATGCGTTTATTTCTATGTTATGAAAGGTTGCCTCGAAGGCCTTTTTTATCTTATGTTGGGAAAATTTAACAATCAATTAATGAATTTATTTGAAATCATCTGACCTTATTTCCAAACAAGCTGGGGTTCATCGGCAGCAGCGATTGTATTTGCATCGTTCAACCTTTCTATTTTCCCATACCCTAAAAGAATCTTAATGAGAACTTGTATTAACCGGACGTTGACTAGCTCAGTCGTAGTAAGCAAATTTGAGTTTACCGTAAGCATTAAAATCTGGTTTTGGATTATGCTGATTTCACAAAGTTTAAGAAATTATCTAATGTTTCTGATTTTAAAATAATAATTCGTACGATTGAAAATAGGATTAAATAAAATAAGATTGAAGAAACGTCGAATGATTCTTTTAAAATAACTGTAGATTTAAATATCTAATTCATTTTGTCAAATCACTAGACGTTACAATATTAAAAAATATATATATATATATATTGCTGTGGATTGCAATCTGAAAATTTTGGAATTTTTTTAAAGCGATAGGACACGCTTATCCCACATTAAATGATCATTACAAGATGCGTACTGCGTCGCGACTACTTCTACTAACGTCCATAAACGAGACATTAGAAGGAAATAGTCCGAGTTATTTGTAGTTTTATAAAACTGCAAATGTAGCAAAAAGAAAATGTTTATTAGAAAAAAAAAACTAAATCAATTGGATAGTTAAAGAATTATTGAATGGAGGAAACAAGTTAAACTGAACAAACTTGTAATATTTGTGATAAATAAATGGCATTGAAAACAAAACTTGGTTACTGTATGTATTACAACATTTAATTTCTAGACGAACTACATTTAATTGAACCGCATCAAATACTTCTCTCTAATCTATAAACATATAAGTAACTACCCATAATTCTATTTTATGCAAATTTTGTTTAATTAAATAACAATATTAAGATTAAAGTAAAAAGCTGCATTGCTACCTCATTTCCCCTCAGTTATTAGGCTAATGCTATCTTTGCCGTATATTGTCAAATTCTAAATGTGCATTTGACGTGTATTGCGGAATTACAATCGCCCATAGAAGATACATATACTGACGTCGCTCATTTCTCGTAATGAAATAGTTGGACAACTGATTTATGTTGTTCGTATCTATTCGTGGCCGGTGTGCGAGCATCGGATGCTATCGGCTGCCGGTAACAGTCGAGTGCCCTTCTCTGTTCGATTAGGTAACGCACGGTAGGATAAACAAAGAGAAATTGATTCTTTATCACAGAAGTTTTTCAGAAATAGAATAAGAATTACGTTAAGATCAATTCGTTTGAAGCGTCGTCGCGTCCTATGCTCTTAAAATCCAAAAATATTATTCATAAATGTTACTTTTGAAGTAAATTTTCAATTTCTCTAGTTAAAGAAGAACGTAATCTATTTAATTTCTGCCATTTATCATACAATGGTCTGTAATACTCGTTAAACAGCTTAATTACATCTTTAAAGTTTTAAGTCTTTGATAATACGTAATACGCAGTTATGTGAACGTTAATTTTAGATGTAATGATGATTTCTGATTAATTTAGCATGGACGGACAGTGAAAGAAACTCTAAAGGTTTTAGTTAGTTAAATAAATCTTAATAATTTTAATATTATTTTTGGATATGGTGTAAGTTGCTAGTATAAGTAATTATTATATAAGGATTATGCAAATACCTGTATATAAACATAAGGAACATTGTTATCTACATAGATTAGTCTGTCAAATACGGCTACAGAGAGCAGTCTTCTATAAATATATAAAAATGTAAATAGTTATTTTGGCTCGCACTGTTAAAGAGCTCATTCTGTTAAATATCGTTAAAGAGAGCAGTGCTCTTCGAAAAATGTAAAAAGGCTATTCTTATTTATATCGTTGAAGAGAGCAGTGCTCGAGTAAAAAATGTAAAATGGTCATTCTTGTATAGACAATCAAAGTTATTCTTGTTTACATTGTTGTAAAAGAGAAGCTCTCTATATTTTAATAAAATATACTTGCTGCAAGTTACAATAGCAACTTATATGATGTATTAAACTGCGTAGTGGCAAAGTGACTACAATTAGTGTTTTAATTAAACCTTCTAATTAGAAAGGAAAAAAAGTAACCGTTGTTTATTGAATATAAAATATTCTAAGAATAATACAAGGGCAAAATTTAAATCTTTCTATAAAAATAAAATCATAAATGATTTAAACACTGTTATACTATGCAGATTTAGAAAAAATCAGAACTTATAATTTATAAACGTTTCCAGTTATTCATAACTGTAGATAAAATTAGCAAAGTTAATATAATCCAAATTCTGAAAATTTAAAAAAGGATTTACAAAACAGAAAATGCTTTTGCATGCCGTAAAAATATATATTGTATAGATACATCACATTTTTTAAGATAAACGATATATCTTAACGATATTTTGAATTTAAAGCTTTGAAACTTGCAAAAATTAAAAAAAATGTGTAAAATGATATATGTAGAATTAGACATAATTTAATCATTCAATTGATTTATTGATTAACCATTGAATGTAATCAAATTTAAAGCATGTCACAATTAGCATAAATTCTAGACATATGAAAACCATTAATGACAATAATGTGGATATTTGAGGCTTGAAATTGAAATTTCACAATTGATAAATAATTAGATTGTGGATTCTGAATTAGAGTTTGCAAAGTAGTATCTTGGATGTCTTTAGAATTGAATTTAGGTATTCTTAAGTACTATCTATTTAAAAATTAGTTTTGCAAATGCAGAATATAGTCTTTAGAATTAGAAATTCCTAATCAAGAATTCGAAACAACAAAATAAAGATTAATAAAATCTATATATAATTGAATTAGAAATCTAAATTTGCTGAGAATTTGTAGCTTGAAATTCATACTCAAATTAAAATTAAAAACGGAGAATTTCTAATAATTTCCGAATTATTTCTTCTATTTTGTACATAGTTAAATTTCTGTAATTGGAAAGTGAGCACCAAGATATAAAACCAAATCTAATTAAAGAGCACTGAAAAAACTAAAATCCTCTGTTAAAGTGATTTTCTATAAAGTAAGTATCCATACTGATACAATATTTGATAAAGTATTTGATATTCTGATAACAAATAAGAGAATCGTGATATGTAGTTCTGAAACGTGACACACTGTATGTCATATATTGTATATAACACTCTAAATTATAAGCAACATCTCATATTATTTGAACAAAACTCGATTTTAATATAAGGAATCGACTGCTGCTGACTGAGTGACATATCTTCAAATATACACAAATTTATAATTAATACGACATTGTGATGGCGCGAGGGTGTTTGAATGCAGGCTTATTAATAATGCGCTTGGAACAAGTCATACACAAAATAACTATAAGTACAGTACAGTCACTGTTAGATTATTACTGCATTCATTAGAGTTTGCTAATTACTCCTTGCTTTAATGAATAAGCTCTAATGAACCACTTTCTGTTAATTAAAGGGAGCGCCCGAGACACTGGCAACTACATGAAAGTTAGCAGAAAAGTGCGGAAAGAGCGAGAGAGAACGAACGATATCGAACCGTCATAACTCAGTTGCACTTTATTTATTATTTTTGTGGGAAATGGGGAATTTTACTGTAGTATTAAGTTTGCGTCACGATTGTGCTTATGGCGAAATCTAATTTAATTTAAGAAAAAGAGATTTGCTATTAAACGAATATATTTGTGCGCATTGCATACTATACATACATTCATTCATTAATTTATTAACGCTGTTTAATATTTATCCAACTACTAATTACCATATTTCAATCGGAATGTTCCATAAATACATATTTATACTTACTCAGCTAGATCAGAATATAATTGCTTGGAACGAGAAAAAAATTCAACAACGATGTAAGTAAATTAGGCAAAATTTACACCTGAATTTCTAAGGTAAATATCATGACGAATAGTGTACAGTTCGTGCTATTGTTGGAACATAAATGTTCATTATTATATTGGGTGCGTTGCAGCCGAGCGCATTGATTCGTTTCCACAGACGGGGATGCAATTAAGCTCCACTTACCATACATTTTCAAATTGGCAATTTGTGTATATCCCTATCGTTAGTAGTCCGACCATCGACTATTGTGTGCATTGAAAATGATGCATATATACTTTTGTTTCGTTTATTTTTCCCATTTTAACAATCAAATTTACTCAAGCGAAGTTATCACGTTGCTGAATATATATTTCAGAATTACCATCAAAAGCGCAATTACAAATCTTGATGAGACCAAAAAAAGTAATAATTTATCTTGGAAAAAATGAATCAACTACTACTAAATTAGTTTAAAGAAAATTCTTCTCACAGTGGAACTCTAAAATACAAAGCTGGAGTGTCATTGCCACAGGGACAAAAATAATGTTAATTAAATTAATTTGAAATCTAGTTAAAAGTGCACATTATAAAAAGTGCCACGTCAAGATTCATTATGTGATGTCGGCGTGACAAGCCCCTAATGAGGGCTCTTGGCGGGTTTTACAACGCTAATTAAGAGAATATGATACTCGTGCTGGTTTTTCGGACAACGACAGCTTTAAACCAAACCACATGTGACGTCTATTACGTCTTTTCATACAGAAAATCATGATAATGATGAAGAATAGCCCCCGTTCATTCATTTTTTTTTTATTTACAAAAATAACGCCCGCTCTGGATATATAAAACTTAAATTTAAATCACCACCCATTTGGATACTTTTACATTTTTAGTACCTAACATATTTACCAAAAATTTCCCCCAAAAAGCAGATGAAATTAACAGAGAAATAAATCTTTTATTATCACCTACCTATATCTAGCTTCTGCCAAAACTGACCAAAAGAGATATTAATTTTTTATATTTGTAAAGCTGACGAAAGATTTTAGGTCAGTTATAAATAATTTTGGCATATTTGTTTTATTTATAAGGATTAATTGGATGTAATGGCGTATATTTTTAGTTTTAAGTATATTTGCATGTAATTTGACTCATTCTAGTTTATTTTTTATATACACTTTTTTAAATAAATAACTGTGTATTTTTGGATTGTACCGTTGATATTTTCAAATGAAGTTTCCCGATGTATAATTAAATTGGTGTATAAGGTAATTCTTTCATAAATTTCGAGAATCAGGAATAGGAGGAGCATAATACGTTTCCCATTGAATGAAAATTGTTTCATTGTTTTTATTGTAATTTAGCAATAATAATGAATATTATTATATTAACAATTATATAATAATGTAAAGAAATAATCAATTAGACGTTAATTCAATAACAATCTTATAATAACTTTATATAGTAATATAACTAAATTATGACAGGTCACCTCGGTAGGTCAACCAAAGAAGATCTAGCTTAGAAAGCAGACGGTCTAGAGTTCGATTCCCCGCCGCGCCGGACTGATACTTTTTCTAGATGGATTTGCATTCAAAATACAATTTAATATGAAATATTAAGTAAACAAAATTATGTAACCTTTATCTAAAATTGATAACCTTTATATTTCAAATAATTAATAATATTATAATATTGCATGTGCTGACATCTATGGCGTTTTAATAGAACTACTGATCATGGAAAATTTCCCACAGTCATTACCGTTCAGTTTAGAGATTGTGAGCAATGAACCATTTTCACTGTTACTAGATTGTGCGAAGTGTGTAACTTTCTATTGTGGTAGTAGATAAAATTGTTTAATAAATTGTAAAATTACACTAGAATTATATACATGGAATTAAATGGTGTTCAGCTATTTATTAATGTTAAAACTCGTAAATTGCAGTACTTTTAGTGGCACGGTGTTTACATGAGATAGGTAAAACTTGTATTCACTATTTTTTTAATTAAAAATGTATATTAAAAATTTAATGAGGAAAAAATTAATTATAACAAATTTTGTTGTTCATACATATTACCACGATACGGGGATAATGTAAATTTCTAAATAAAAATAATAAAAAAATAACTGAAAAGATTGTATTCAAATGCGGAATATACTACTCCTTTACCATGTTTGAATTTATTCTGCTCCGTCTTAATTTTTATAGTAGTGAAAATAAACTTTATATCCCATAAAATTGAGACTCTCAGATCGGGTCGTTTTGAAGATCTCTAAGTTCTGATTTTTAAAGACAAATAAATTACCAACACACAAATAAATATTCATATAATAATAATAACAATAAATTGATTATTATTAATACAAATAAACACAAAACAAAATTGATACCAACTGAAATATTCTTCTTTATATTCAAAAGGCTGATCGTTGCCATAAATAAAATAAAATTATTAAATTGTAAATTATTTTTAATAACATAAATCTGTCTTTTTGCTTCTTCTTTAAATTAATCAATCCAAAATTCCTTGTTAATTCCCTGTTTGAGGATTCATATGGTAAACAACTTAACTTTTTAATTTTTCAACTATAAAAAAAGTATTTTAACTCTGTATAATTTGTTTATAATTATTCTTTTATATTGGTATCTTGTAATCTGAATATTAATCAAAGTTTATTTTATTAAAAATTCACGGTTTAATTCACATTTAGTATTTTGTGTTGATGTCTGCATCGGAGGTATCGCCAATAAGACACTAGCGGATTTTCCTTATAAAACTATTGCGGTGTAATCATTTCACCTAATTGAAAATTTTAGTAACGATCGAACAGAAACGTTAATACAAATATTTTATATCGGATTTAAAATTAAATGAGGGACATGTTATGTCATGGGCATAATTAATATAAAAGGTCATAGATAGGACCACAGTTAGGTTCACTAATGTTTAAATTAAAAACTTAAAAATAAAGATTTCGTGCAAACATAACCTAGCTTTCCCATGCATAATAATAATAGGTTTCATTTTTAGAAAAAGGATATAAATTAGTTAGATTGCTTGATTATAATCATGTTTATGCAACACATGTTACGTTGGGACGGTTTTCCACTTGTTAGGAGGAAGTAATTTCCATATTGAAATTTACACGTTACGATATCTAACGTCAGATAGATTTTTCTATATTCCAGGAGACCAGCTCAGTTTCACATTGTTAATTAGCTGAAAATAGATTAATTAGGTCAATCTTATTATGACTGATACAATACAATTAACCTTTGAATTTGTTTACAAGATTTCTGATCACTACAATTAATGAAGGTATTGAATCCTGTCGTTCGTGTTAATATGACTCTTATATGACTTATATGACTTTTATCCTGCTTTTCCTCACCATTGTTTTTATGTAAGTGTTTAGAGTACTGTATGCTGGATATTTTGTGCATAATTTGATTAACGTTGATTGTATATTTAAGCTGGCACTTGTGTAAGTATTAATTTGTGTATTTATTGTAGTTCGTACTGTAAAAGTCATGTTTATAGTAAATTGTAAAGATATTTCTATGGATAAACAAATTGTGTTGCTTATATCATGTATTCCTGTAGCTATTTTGTAAAGGTTGAACCTAGATTTGTTAAATGGTATATGTAATTAGATCGTAACGAGTTTTGTACATTGTCAAACGTTTTTCTTGAATATCATCGTTACGATACATTTTAGGACTATAGATGTACAATACTTTTTTGATCCTTGTATTAAGGCCTACAATCCTATATTAATAGAATTAGAATTAGTGCTGATCCATATCAGCTGTTTCCAGATTTGTGACGTCACGAGCGTACTCGATCTTCCGCTGTTTTGAAAAAGTGTCATAGATTTCCTTTGTTTTGGCAGAAACTATATAAGCTGGGGCAAATTGGAACAAAATTAGTCGATAAAACGTACAGGGCAGAAGCTATGCCCGGCTCCGGATAAAATATATCTGTAATTTGAAGTTAGATAGTTAACCATATGTTTTGACACAAATGTCACTGTATAAACAAAGTTTAAAAAGAAATTAAAGTGTTACCTGAACATTTTTATAAGGATTAAAGGAAGATTTAATTATGGTGCAACTATTATTGAAAGTGAATGTGATTATTTAAATAAATTCAAGTGAATTTATTTTTCTTCATCGATCTACGTATCGACGATATTTATAAACAAGAAATCAGCTGTCAGGTTCTGTCACAGTGTTACCACTAAAAGGATTTTTATATAAAAGGGAACTATTTTATAACGTACCAGGTTGGTTAAAATAAATGATTTTTGTTGAGTTTATAAATAATAATTACTTTATAAACTTCATTCTATAATACAAAATTATTTGATTTAGTTTATTAAGTTCTTTTCAGTATTCATTTGATTTGAAGTAAATAAAACAATTAATTTTCTTTATATAAAATTTATTTTCATTTGACAAATAATTTTTCATTTATAAACAAATTCAAACGAATCACCGTAGTTATCCTATGTCAGATCTCTACAATTATTGATAACGTTTGAGTAAACCTGAGAAGTCACTTCTCGATTTAACATTTGTATTACCTTGAAAAACATTTTTATTTTGACGTTCTATTTGATTTTATTTTTGTTTGTTTAATAAAGTTTTTGTGTTTTCAATTTTACATATGTGTTTAATTGATGTTAATACAAGCATCCAGCGTTCTTTTCTTTTAAATTCAGAGTTTAGCAGCAGTTGTTCAGCTCGCAGGAGTTTTAGTGCTTACGATATAAGTTTTTCTTTCTTTCCAGGCATAAAAGTACATAAGAGTCTCGTAATTAAAATAATTTATGCTTTACTAAGCAAACCTGAGCTAGCTGAGAGGAATAAAGAAGAATATCTGTGGTGTATTCTCAATTTAATCCACCGTATATAATTTATGTTTATATTTGGAACGGTGGATATTATATTATATTTTATTCTTTCAAGATCACCGCACTATATCTTATATTTTTATGATCTTATTTGAATATTTTTCTAGATACTAGAAAACTACGTGCTACAAAACACTATGCAGCCCAAATTACATAAAACTACTGCACGTTATAAAAGCGTAGCCTATCAAACATGTTTTTCATTTTTATATCAAAACAAACCGATATTTATATAATACTTTGTATCAATTATGTGGTTAAGATGATACTCTACTCATCTCCAATAAAACTACTTTTCAAAAAGCTTTAAAATACCAAACTTGAATGTTACTCAATGGTATTGCACAAAAAATACTTCCTTAAAATGAAACACAAATAATAAATTCTGCAGATGAGTTTGTTATACACCTTCGTACATCTTAAATACAATTTGTTCTGTCTGCCTGTGATACATTTTAATTTTGAAAAAGCACCAAAACTTCATTAAGTCGTGAAAAGTGTTAACGATCTCCACAGCGTCAAATTTATCAGTGACAATTAATTTTTACAAAGAAAATCAGGATTTCACTATATCCTTTTTATGTTTAAATTAATGTGCATGTTAGTCTTAAATTGACTGGTTTTATTTACATTACGAAAATATTTTCCCCATTTATTTCAAAAAGTGAGGTTATATCACTCATAGGACGGAATTTCTAAAATGTGCATGAAATCTTCCTGCTAAATATTTTAATACGGGTTGTATCTTTCTAGCATGATTGAAAATCATAGCAAATATGTAAAATATTTTATCAAGTGAAACTAATGTTATAGCAAATTATAAACATACTTACTAGTACAGTCAAATAAGTCTCCTATAATCCCGTATCCGCGTCACAAGATATTAAAGGTCAAAGGCCACAAAAATCGGTTTTTCGCAATTATCTTGTTTTCTATGCGTCATATACCATTCAAGGTTATTATAAAACTTGTAGATCATAAAATTATCTATAATTTTTATTTTGTCATGCATTTTGTCGTATGATCAACCGTTCTCGAGATATAGCGCGGACAGTGGCACGCGCGCATGTAAACTGCGGAGCCAGGTATATAGTTCGCTATATAAAGTTAGTAATTATTGAATAAAATGGCACAATATTGAAATTATTATTTTTATTCTTTGTTTTTATTAATTAAAAACTATTATTGATTAAAAAATCGAATAAAAAAAAAATAATTTCAATATTGTGCCATTTTATTCAATAATTATTAACTTTGCGTTACATAGCGTTATCCTATATGCGGATGCGCGCGTGCCACACTCCGCGCTATATCTCGAGAACGGTTGATCATACAACAAAATGCATGAAATAAAAATTGTAGATAATTTTATGATCTAGAAGGTTTTACCTTAAATGACAGATGACGTATAGAAAACGAGATAATTTTGAAAAACCGATTTTCGTGACCTCTGACCTCTAATATCTTGTGACGCGGACACGAGATTATAGGAGACTTTTCAGCCAGTCTTCAGAACGTCAAGACAAAGGTTCATGCAAAAATACAGCTTTCTTTGAATCCTTATTTTACTGGAGTATACCTTGAAAAACTGATAGTTACTTTTATACTAAATATTACAGATACTTAAAAATAACATTTCAACACCTTAAATTTTAAATAAATAATTTGAATTACACAAAAATCTAATTGTTTAAAGTCAAATTATAAGCTTTATCATTTTATGGATAACAGGGAGACATTCATTGTATGTCTCCTTACGCTTAATTAATCGATTAATAATGTTTCGATAAATACATCTAATTAAATTGATGCCAATAAACATTTAGTATTATACAGAACTACTCTTAGTAACGTCAAAATAATAATACAAATTTTGGCTGTCAATTGTGAAAGCACCTATTTATATTAAACATCTTAATCTAAAACTTATCTGTTTTTATTGCAAGGCTTAATAACAATAGAAAAAAAGTATTTTAATAAGATTTAAAAACCAAAGTTTATTTTATTTTACTCAAATAAATTTAAATTTTATTAATAATTTTGTTAATAAATTAATTTTATTTTACCAGTATTTACTTAAGAAAAACAGAATTATCTGAATAGTTCAATAGCTGATTAACCTTGAAATATTTACAGCAATATTTAAATATTTATGTTAAACTTAACAAAAAAATTTCATAAATAGTCCCTATGTCAAATGGTTGATTTCTTTTATAGTCTTATTCATAACCAATTTCATTTAAATGTTCTTTGTCTTCATTTGGTTATGAATAGATGCATTTGCTCTTTACAAAGAAAATATTGCAATACACTCCCTGTGTAGGATTTATACCTTAATCCAAATATTTATTTCATTCTTAAAGATAATCGGCATTAAAAACAAATATTATCTTAAGTAGTCAAATTGTTTAGAAGGTGTTTTTTATCTTTCTATGTTTTAACGTGAAATATTGTATACTTATGTTGTTTAAGTTGCTTAACACGAATCTGAAGCCAAACAACTTTGGCAGTTCCGCGAAAATGCTAATTTTAGTGAAGCTTAGGTTAGGTTAGGTTAGGTTAGGTTAAACAAGTTGAAACATAGAAAGATAAAAAGTTATGCCACAAAGTCTCTAGAAATGCACCAAACGCATGTTAAATCCCATTTAAACTTTAACCTCTCGGTGGCACGGGTTAATATTGACCAAATCGGCTGAGATTTTGCACAGCTCATTTTTTGACGTTTAAAGAGATCTAGAGGGGGGGGCAAAAAATTTTAACATTTGCAAAATAACGGCCACCCTTTTACTCATTAACATTTTAATTTTACAGTAAATTCCGTATACCCATTAAATGATAAGAACAATGTTTAGGATTTCTGGATAATCGAATTAACTCATACTGTCCAATTCACAAACGCAACAGAGGGATTGGCTGCTCACTTGTAGTAAGCTTGTTAGACGGTATAACGTAATCTGAGAAATGATCACAAATGAAATTCTCTTTATCTATATATTTAAAACACAAGGCTTATTTTTGTTCCAGTTCGTTTGAGAGTTCCACCGTGCCGATCTAAGCAATTCTTTTCTTATATTAAAGCTTTCGCTGTGTAGATTAGTCAACACTACTTAATTTATATATGTTTTTTAATGTTTATATTTTTAATTCGAAAAACTCTAAAATCTCAGACGGACGAATTGGACATTCACTTGGGGCGCCCTCTCACTTTCTACGGTGGCGAGTTTCGTACTACTCGCGCTTCTAAATATAAAAGGGTGATGCAGCCGTCCACTTCTTTGATTAATAAGCTGATAATGTTTAAAAAATTGTTAGGTTGCGTAGGTTGCATAGTTGAAAATTATGGACAACAGACGAATTATACAAATAATAGCTGATGTCAATTGCTTCAGAGCAGTTTCATATTGTTTGTATAAAACGCAGGAAATTTGTAAACACTATGTTTATGTCATGTTTTTGAAATATGTACTAATAGACGTTTTCAAGAATGTTTTAACAAGATCGATTTTTGATTTTATTCTTATCATTTCGTAAGGTAGATTTTCCGTATGTATGTAGAATAAACCGGCGGGGAGGGGTAAGCCAGAGCGGAATATATGTCGGAAGAGAGGAGGGTAAGCTGGGAGAGAGGAGTGCTAGGGCTTAGAATTTTTAACTGGTTACGTTTGATTGCGTTTATTTAAATAATCACTCACGAAAATCCGAAGGATTGTAATCACACATCGAATGTTGTATATAGAAAAATCCTTCAATGCTTTCGACTGTCATGTCTTGACGAGATTTCCCTAGTATTAAATTATTTCTGAAGAGTTTTGACTAGCACGGTAGAAACTTCAGAGCAGAAGAATAAAATCTATAAATAGCCAATCCACCGCATTAGCAATCAAACATTTACCGGATGCAGCCGATATGACGCAAGGGACCACTTGGACGAGATTGAATTCGATGTCGAAAGATAACACTTATCTAGGCTAAGTAATAGCATACGCTGTCCACCCCCCACAGTATTAAAGTAGGCGCATCTTCGCGTGCTAGATGCATTTAGCTTGAATACAAGAGCAAAACAGAGAACGTGACCTCGCCATGGGCGAACCCCCGCTTACTCCTTATTCCGCACACATACTCCTACATGACTTAATTAATGCTTGGTCAGTGTTATAACTCAGAAAGTCTTATGAAGAAGAAAAGCTGACCTACAATTTCATGCAAGTCTTACCTCTCTTATACAAAGGATATTCACCTCATGGCTGAAAGTTTATAGCGACTACCAAAAGTATCCTTGTTCAGAAGTATTTTATATATCTACTCTACCAATTGCTTCTTTGGTGTCAATTAGTTCTTCAGAATCAACATTTTAGCTTTCAAGATATTTTTGTTTATTTTAGAAGTAGTAGCATGATGTTTTGAAAATCTGAAACACACTTCTACAGCTAATTTAAAAAAATTACTAAGCGCCTTTGACTCGTTCTGGCTTTTAAGGAAAAACAAAATTTTAATAGATCGATTAGGAAGAAAATCATTTGATTGATTTCGACCTCGATTCTATCGTAAAAGTAACAAAATAATCTTGGTCTCTTGTTTTCGGTTATTTTTCTTCTCGAGCTTCTAGAATATTCAATATTAGATAATGTTTTATCTTTTAGCAACCATTTCAGACTGAGTTACAGCATCTATGTATTTTAACTTGGAACCCTTTTAAATGTTAATAATACTGTTTGAGCTATTTAAGAGTTTGATTGGCAGTGCGGGGAAGATTTAATAATTGAAAAACAAAAAAATCCCCACGTTGGGACAAGTCAAAAGTGTAGTGGGAAACATATCTTAAAACGCTAGCATAACAAGCAGAGTCTCACAATGGGACTAAACCTAACTATTTTTTTAAAGACAAAATAATTGCAAGTACCTCGACTGACACACTGTGATTTCTTATTCAAATTCCAGTTGGGTGTGGATGAGCTGATAGCTAATCCAGATCAAATTGATTGCAGCTTTCTGCGTGAACTGAGTTCCCAAAAAATTATAAATAGGATTTATTCCAATCATTTATATTTGCTTACAAAATTTTAGAAGTGGTTTAGACTGACAATACTTAGTTCTAACTATGATCAAGTCCTTTAAATTGAACTGCAACAAACCAACAGTAAACAAACGAACGGTCCAAAGTCAATCTCAACTTTCTTGAGCACAGCTCTGTTTTAAAACTACAACAAAGTGATACTGAATTGTAGTAACTGGTGAAGTTTCGATCAATCTCAAAAACTATGTAAGGGGAGATTCCCAGTACTATTCATTTATATAACTAATTACACATAGCTCTAGTAGAAATAAAAAAAAATTAAACAACATACTAGAGCATGGGGTGGGTAAAACAAGCTCAATTCACGCTTAACACTGATTATATTGCAAAAAAAGAAAAGATAAAGATATAATTACATACAGTAATATGCAAAACATAAAAACCAACATGATATAATTAAACCCCAAATAATATGACCCTAATAAAATAAAAGGTTAAATATTTCGGAGTCGGCAAGTAACTTAGACGATTAAATGAGAAACAAAAATTATTTCAGAGGGAGAAAAATCTAGATTTAGGTCTCTTTTGTTACAATAAACCCATTCGGTGATTTAATACAAAGAGTATTCTTGCGGTACCCCTAACAATTGCATAAAATGAATAAACGTGATAATTATAAATCAAAACAGTTGAAAATATATATAAAATTGAATTAATGACCCCAAAAGGCAAAGAAAAAAACGATAATATTTAATAGATAATCCTACCAATAACAATTTATAAATATAGTAATGAACCTCAAATAATTAATTAGTTCATTAATCTATAAACACTAATTCGACTAAGCATTGATTCTTTAAGAGATAAGAGACAAGAGACAAGAGACAAGAGACAAGAGACAAGAGACAAGAGACAAGAGACAAGAGACAAGAGGCAAGAGGCAAGAGGCAAGAGGCAAGAGGCAAGAGGCAAGAGGCATGAGGCAAGAGGCAAGAGGCAAGAGGCAAGAGGCAAGAGGCAAGAGGCAAGAGGCAAGAGGCAAGAGGCAAGAGGCAAGAGGCAAGAGACAAGAGATAAGAGATTTTATTGTGCTAAAAAAATTTTACAATATTTTACACGCGTCCTAAAACAATCAGTATCAATATCAAAAACAGGATTAAATATAAATATCAAACATTACAAAATATGTATAGATGCAACAATACAATTGAAATAAATATTGGAGAATACAATTAAGTATATTATCAATAATACCGTGATATCAAAAATTATCTTGGTCAAGGGTGGTTATGGAATATAAAACGGTTGTCTTAGTTTGAGTTTTTGCATCTTTATTAGTCAATTATCATTATTATTAAGTCAAACTAAAACAACCGTTTTATATTCCATAACCACCGTTGACCAAGATAATTTTTGATATCACGGTACTATTAAATACTATTTATCTTATTTTGACATGATAATCGTCTTTATTGGCACTCAATTGCGGGCGTAATTTGGCTTTTTTAGCCCGAGGGCGTATAAAGTTGCTAAGATACAAAGAAAACGTTTCTATAGAGTTCTAACAATTTTAATAAATAATTATAACTATTACATTTTTTCAAAATGAAATGTGCAATTGCTTGCAATTATCCTTTCCATGAAGCAAAATAAAATAAAACGTTGTATGTACCACGGGCATAATCTAGATAATGGCCCTCGAGAAATTAAAAGCCCTCCTTCGTCGGGCTTTAAACATTCTCTCATGCCATAATCTAATAGATTATGCCCTTAATACATAAATAACTATTATTAAAGTTATGGTACCATACTTCTTAAGTTAGCCAAAATTGCACTAATAGTATAAAAGGCATTATTAATAAAGGATGTTATTAAACATAACTTAAAACTAGTTATTGGTAGATTTTTTACAGTGAAGAGGAGCTCATTGTAAGCGGTGGGACCATAGTAGTTAATACCATTTCTTGTTCTATCAAGTCTTAAGAAATCAATATTTATATTACTATAGTTTCTTATAGAGATAATAGTGTGTTTGTTATATTTATCTAGATTTTTCTTTACATGTACCAAACATTCTAACGTTTATTGACGCGGTAAAGTAAGTATATGCATATCTTTAAATTTTTGTTTACAATGATCCCTGTATCCCCATATTACATATGATACGAAGGGCGCTTCTTTGTAGACCAAATAGTCTATCAGTATATGTTGCACAAGTTGCATGTCCCCAAACAATTAGTGCATATTTTAATCTACTATGTATCGACACGTGGTATACCGTTGTAAGTACATTAACGAGAAGTGTCCATATGAACGCCCAAAAAACGTACTGAGTTGGAGTTAACGTAGTTAATTTTATTTCTAAGGATAAATACCATAGTTTCAGTTTTGGATGAATTAAGACTAAGTTTATTTGATGAGAACCACTCCAAGGCTCTTGACTGCATCTGACACATGTTGCTTGACAGATTTTGAATGTCTTTATTTCTTGTTATAAGTGTGGTATCATCAGCAAACAAGATGAACTCAGCATCCTGATCACATCGAATAATGTCATTAAGATAAATAAGAAAGATTACGGGGCCCAGTACTGAACCTTGCGGCACACCTATATTTTGATTGATACAATTTGCTTTCGATTTAAAATATATGACATGATGAGATCACATGCTTGCTCAGAGAATCCATAATGAAATAATCTTGTTTTAAGTATCTTCGGACAGACACAATAGATAGGTCACAGAAAACAGCTCCTATAAAATCTCTAGTTTCCAAACCATCCACTATGATGTCCACTATCTTGTTAATGGCGTCAGTAGTTGATTTTGATTTGAGTAGTTGATGAGAGCAAGTTGTTTGTTTCAAAATAATCTACTAGTTGCTTTTTTAAAGCTTTTTCGTAAATTTTAGAGAACAGGGGTGTTACAGATATTGGTCTAAAAAATTGTAGGATCGTCACCAGACCCTTTATGAACGGGAACTACCCTAGAAATCTTCAGACAATCCGGATCAATACCTGTTTTTATGCTTTCATTTACAAGTTTAGTGAAGGGAATGAGTATTATATTTCCTATAGATTTAAGGATTTTAGAGTTTAAGCCATAATGATCTAGGCAATTGTTGTTTTTTAAACTATAAATAATGTGACGCATCTCAATATACGTTATTTCCTTAAAATCAAATCGCAGATCTCCATGTACAATTTTGTACTGATGCTCATTAAGGTATTCAGTGTATCTTGTACATGCAATCGGAATTTGATTCCTGATTTTTGAAGGGGTATTGGCAAAGTTAATAAACTATTTAAAGATAAATTTCCAAAAGATAATTTCTGTAGTAAAAGTTCAAAATATTTACGTTCCCTATACAAAAATATTTCACCTTGAGTGATAACACGTGCAGATACGGGCGGTAACTGACACGAGAATTCGTCGCCAAAACAACTTATACAAATTACACTATATTAATATTTCAGATGTAATCATCAATATATCACGGTAATTAACATGTGATAAGGAAAGATCTTAGTTATTACAACAGCACTAATTGGATCAGCGAGTCTGCTATTACACCAAAAATTATGAACGGTGTTGGTTGCTGTAGGATCCAGTATGGAAGAAAGAAGGGAACCAGTCCACTCGACAGTAGTTCTTAATGAATATTGTATTGTATCGTATTGTATTGAATAAATATTGTATTGTAAAAAAAAGAAGAAAAGGCTGAAATAGAAAAACGAGTCTTAACTCAAACTACCCACAAATTTGATTATTTAAATAATCTCACCTGAGATTGAAGACGCCTTTAAAAGAAAATCTCCGCAATCAAATCCGCTTAAAGCGGTTATTCAATAGAATAAGTTTCGAACGAGGTCCATACAAATTCCATAAAGGAAGCTTCGTACTTGAAGATAGCGGAACCAAACGCACGCACGGAGAGCCAATATATCAATCGTCCGTTGAACGTACGGTACTTGGATAGGGCAACTTGATACGCACTCGCGAAATGGAATATTTCGTTTAAGAGTCCTTACACACGTAACAAGTAGTTCCATTTAAACTGACCACAGCAAGGTCAATTATTTTTTTTATCCGAATTCAAACCATTTACTATAATGTTTTATTATCCTATGCTTAAAAAATAAACTATGTCCGAATCTCCATTCCACAGAAAATTAATTGATTTAAATAAAAAATGCGTTAGCTATGTTTTTGAAAGATAATATAACAATCAATCATTGTCTTCAACAACAGATAGTTTGAGGTTGTCATAATTCCAGTGAGTTGGAGTACTGGAGTAAATAAGAAACTTCATTACTACTGGGGGAAAACCACATAATTAAAAAATTATGATTGCTAGACTGTTGGCGTTTTTAAATATTAATTAATTCGGATTTATTATTAATTTCTTAACTCCGTTTTGTTTATAATTGAAGGATTATGAGTAGTAATAAGGGCTACATAGCTGATTGTTGATAAATTGATAAAATAATTGAATAAATTTGTTATCAATAAATTTATAATGATAAAATTTTTGTATTTAATAAAAAATATAAGGATCCTATTACAGCTTAATTTCCTTGTTAAATTAGAGCTTCACTTCTCCTCTTAGTTAGGCTTTCCAAAGTACGTACTACTTTCATTGGCGTCAAAGAAAGTACAAAGGAGTAATTATTTTTCCTTGGATTTATTTCTTAATATTAATTGGATGTAGTTATTAAGGCTAATTCATTGTTTAGTTCACAATAATTCTAAATTATTTAAAAAATTTAATAAATTAGATTTAAATATTTAGATAAACGGCGTCACATATTAGGAATCTAGCTCATACTACTTAAGCTTTTATTGACTTAAAAATATATAACCATGTTGGTTGTTTATTTGCAATTAATAAAATATCAAAGGAAGGTACACGCCGAACTTTTTAATTTTCTTTCTTAACTTAAGAAGAATCTCTTAATTAAAAATTCAATCGTTAATAGATGTAAAATTATTTAATGCATTTAATTCGGCCATTAATAGTTTTATTACGAATTTATTATTAATTTAAGTAAAATTTTTTAGTTAAGTAAGTTAATTTTTTTGACTCATACAAAAATTAATTGATGTTTTTATTAAGAGGGTTTAGCTCAAGTCATTTTGGAAGATGTGATAGTCTTGCGCCTCTCGTACTTTCCGGAAAATTGCCCTATAAATTTACTATTATTTATTAGTAATTAAATTTAACCAGTTAGTAATCTGAATTAATTTATAATCTATGTGTACGTATTGCCATTATTTTCAATTATGTTAGGAAAATCCCGTTCTATGAGTAACATAACCCCACTTTTTGAAATAAATAGTAAAAACATTTTCTTAATGTAAATAAAACAAGTCAACTAGAATTAACACGTACACTAAAACATTTTAAACATAAAAAGGGTATAGTGAAATTCTGCATTTCTTTGTAAAAACTAGCCTTAAATGATAAATTCGACGCTGTGGGGATCGCTTAACACTTAATGAAATTTTGGTGCTTTTTTAAAGTCAAAACTTATCTGAAATAGACAGAACATGTTGTATTTAAGATGTATGCAAGAATATGAATATTGAAATTTGTGTTTCATATTAAAGCGGTATTATGTTTGTGTAGTACCTTTTTGTAACATTTAAGTTTGTTATTTTTAAAACTTTGTGATAAGGTGTTTTATTGGAAATGAGTAGAGTAGCAAATTAATCACATGATTGGTACAAATTGTATGTGAAAAACGTGTTTACAGACTGTGCTTTTGAAACGTGCAGTAATATTATGTAATTTGGGCTGCAAAGTGTTTTGTAGCATCTAGAAAAATATTCAAATAAGATCATAAAACGTAATGTATAGTTTTATAAACAAGGGTCATTGGAAAATTGTGTTTTTATAAATTTGTTAGTAATAAAGTTTAATACAGTGTTGTTCCATCAACAACAAAATTTATATGTATAATCTTTTTTTTTATTATTCCAAATGTTATATATCAGCAGATTCACAATTATATAATCTACAAGATGGAATAGTTTTTCTCTAAATGAATATTTGTGAAATGAGTCATATTTCAGTTTCATGTTAAAAATTCAATTGTTTCTAGAGATAGTATATAAAGGAAGCCATCTTTTAACAAATTAGTAGCTCCAAAACGTTGAAGGACCAAGATGCGTTGCTAGAGCACTCCATAACCAATTTTATAAGGTTATGTTCAATGAAAACATACAAACGCAATAGACGTCAGATAATATATTGAGGTTATAATTTAAACGTCAAACATAAAAAGTGATTTAATATTTAAACAAAATGTTTAATTTAATTGTAAAAGTGGATAAACAAAATTTGACAAACAACGACGATAATAACAACGATTGTATTTTTCTCAACAACAAAGGGAAATTTTCTTAATGAGATCAAGATGTTTGAAGGTGAATGGAATTAATGAAATTTAGGACTTACTTTCGTTTATAAATAATTAATTGATTCTGCGATTCCAGCGAATAATTATATTCTGTATGGATCTCCTTTATTAATTAACGATCAAATTGGAATCTTTGTGTTGAGATCGTATATGGATATAATGGAAGCCAACAGCTGCTATTGGAAATTGAAAAAGATGTGTATAGAGATGTGGTCACTTTTTAAAGTTGGAGATGGAATTTGTTTCTATTGTCAAAAGTTTAATAAATTAAATAATAAACTGTAATAATATATAAATATAAGCTTTTTAAAGAGCAAGATATCAATGTAAAAGTATAATTATAAACAGATTATAATTGAAATATTTTTATAGTTAAAATATTATAAGTTAAGTCATTTATCATATGAAATTTCGGGATTGATTGATTTCAAAAAGAAGCAAAAAGACAGATTTATATTTCATATAATTAAAGACATTTCACAAATTAATAATTCAATTTTGTTTATGAGAAAGATCAGTCTCTTTAAATCTAAAGAAAAAAGATTTTAGTCAATTTTTATTGTGTTTATTAAAATAAAGAGTTTTGTTGTAATTATTATATAAACCTGTATTTGTGTATTGATATTTTATTATTATTTATTAATATTATTTGTCTGCAAAAATAACAACTTCGAGATCTTCAAAGCGTCCTAACCTGAGAGAGTCTCGATTTTGTGATTATAAAAATTATACTACATAACTACAATAAAGATAAGCCGGAGCAGAATGAATTCAGATAAGGTAAGAAGTTGTATCTTCTTCATTTGCATACAATATTTTGGTTGTGTCTCCTAATAATTTAATTTATTATTAATAATAATTTAAAAAAATATATAAAACTCCAAATCGTAGCAGTATGTACACACTTACTATGAAATAATACTTCAACTATTTATTGAATTTACAAAATTAAATTCATTACTTAAAAATCTTGGTGTTCAAAACTTTTATCATCATCTTATCTTTATCTTTTGTAAGATAATCGTTTCTATTTCGTGTTTATGTCTTAATGCCGCAAAGTAATATTTAGTATACTTAAAAAACATCTTTAATTATGCAAAATTAAACTGAGCAGATAATGTTAAACTAACATTGATTTTTATATTATGGTTCAACGGTGTGTACAGACTACTTTTTTTTTATTAAATTATGTACATTGAATTAAATGTTATTCTGCTAATTATTAGTAACATTAAAATTCATAAACTGCAGTGCTTTCAGTAGTACGGTGTTTACATAAGATATGCATAAGTTTTATTCATTAATATTCTTTTATTAAAAACTTATTTTGTTTTGTTTATATACAGAATGTAAAATATTCTATCAACTGAAACGGATTTCAGCACATTCAAATATTAAATAAATAATTTAAATTACACATAAATTTAATTGTTGAGCGTAACATTATAAGCTTCATCGCTGTATGTATCAGGAACTTCACAACAAGTACTATTTTGTAGCATGAGCTAACGATATTTGCAGAAAAAGACTTGTAGCGTGTTTACAATCCGATGTTTGTTTACGCTTAATTTATTGAATTTCTGGTTTAACAATGTTTTGATGAATACATTCTTCAATTAAATTGATATCAATAAACATTTATATTATATAGCACTAGTTTTAATAATATTAATAATATAATATAATATAAATATGTTAAGGAAATCATTTTGGTAAACAATTGTGAACTCACCTATTTATATGGATTTGGAGTCTTTAAGCTACCTTTCGGCGGTCCTCCAAAAAATAATTTTTTCAGGGCAAATCTACGCTGTCTAGTACATGCCAACCATTGTACTCCTAATCTTTATCTTTTTGTTTGTTCTGCGAGACTCACGCCCGCGCAAAGAGCTAGCTTGGATCCGGCTACTACTAGATAGATTTTTTTAATATAAATTAGCCTTTTTTATATTATCGGTATTAGGAAAATCAAAGAGAAATTCAGGTATGATTCAATATAGCTTAATGATTTCTGGACATGTTATTTTATCAACTTCGTTATTACAATTAATAATTACTAGTCGTTTTTAATATAATGCTAAAGCATTGGAAATGAAGAAAGAGATGTATTAAAATGATTGGCAAATAGAATAAATTATAGTAGAATGTAAACAAAATAAGTACATAAATTTTGATTAGTTAATTAATAGAAGGCTTTGCAAATGATTTTTCGAAAAACAGCGTTATTATAAATTAAACATAGCAGACTTTCGAAGAGTATAGTTAATAATAATTAATTAAACCCCATGTGGGCATCGGAATTTTTTGTTTTTTTAATTAAATAAAATTACTTTTTGTAATCGTTTGTTGTTTGAAATGAAAGCAACAGCTCTAAAAAATACAACATAAAAATGAAATGTACGTCTTGCGTACTTTTTTAATTAACCTGACATTCTGATGGGAATGTTCCGAGCATAGAGTACTACTTTCCAGATTTAAAACAAACTGGAAACACCCCCAGCAGGATTGGTGGATATAACATTAATTAAATAATTCAAAAATTAGTTTCAAATTTATTTGTTATGTCCGAGTTGTTTCTGAGCACATTAATTGGATTAAAAATATAATTGAAGTCCCTTGAAACGTGCTGTTTTCCTGATGTTTAATTAATTAATCCGAGAACAAAACTATTCCAATTATAATTTCAATTTTCCGTAATTGAAATCAGTTACGCCCTGTGTTCGCCGGTTATTTATCATAGACGGCTAATTGACGATTTCATTATTAGATTAAAAATGTTCGAAATTGTTCGAAAGTACATCTGGCAAATGGAACACGCATTACTGAAATGACAGATAGCTGGTAAATCAATTAGCGTAAGTAACGAGCGCTCGTGCGCAGGATAATCGTGTCACAATCCGATCGTGTCGGGCTTAACGTCCACAAAATACCTCTTTATACCATTTATACCTACGCAATTTTCATCTTCCCAAATACCTATCACCTTCCGGACTTTTCCCTTTCGTTTGATCAACTTTAAAGAGAAAAAAAGTTGATTGAGATTCCATTAGTGCAGGAATAATTTATTATTATTAAGACATAATCATAGTACCCTCGGTTATAATATTATTATTAAATAATCTTCCCTTTAATCATTTTCTCGATTATCAAAGAAGCTAACGAAAATGAGGGATCTTTATTAAATGTGTTTTCTGTGACGTCAATCTGTCTATCATTAGGACAAATCGAACAAAATGACCGCCCAAAGTATAAAAGAGAAGGAAATGAATTTGCTTCCAATATGATTAAAACACAAAGTAGTGATTTATCATTAATGAGTTCTCATAGAACAGTCCATGTCGACAAGGGTATTACGTGTAAAATAGAAGAGTTTTGACTTTCCAATTAGTTGAAGAAATTGCATTTGCCCGGCTTCGCGCCAGTAGCCGTTACACAGAGTTGTACTCAGAAATAATTAAGTTAAAAGAACCGAAGGAAAACAACAAAAATAAAAGTCTGAAAAATTAGAATTCCCATTTTCTCGTAAAATTTCGTTAAATTCAGACAATTATACAATTATGAGTTAATTTTGTGCAATTTCTTGATCAAATAATATCATTTAGCAGCCTTGATTAAAAATTCCACAACATTAATTTTTATATTGGTTGTTAATCTTTCCTTAAAGCTTTCTCTTTCAGTTTGACTAGAATGAATCGTAAAAGATCGTATATTTGTTTCTAGAATTGTAGCTAATGCTGGAGTAGTCTGACTAATATATACCTAACCTAACTTTTCCATAGATGTTTCTTGTTTAAATGTTTTGCGGTTACTTTATAACCGAAACTGTAAATATGAAAATCCTTAAGCTTATAACACCAAGTGCAAATTGTTATATTATGTTTTAAAAAACACTGTAATAGCTAAATATTAAATAACATTTGATATGTATCTTAAGTATCTTAATTAAACAGAAATCATTCAAATTATTGACAATGCTAAAAAAAGATTATTTTTAAAAATCAAAATTTTTATGTTAAAATGTCCAAATCTCGATGAAGAGAGTTCACATTTCAATAACTCAAATACTATGAAATAGTTATTGATAGTGCAACATCAAAAACTCGTTCAGTAGAACGAATTTTTTTAAATAAGTAAAAATGCAGATAGAAAAAAGCAATCGCACGAGGAAAATAGTTATCACTGAAAATGCCAAAAATATTTTTTACTTATCGATAGGCACAAACAGCTTAATAATGCCATATTCACAAAAAAAACAATGAAAACTAAAGATTATCTAAAATTCAATATAAAAGGCATCTCAATTAATTAAAATGCAATCTATCCAACGGCCTAAAAAAATTAATAATAAATAAATTTTAATAATCTGAAACTATTTGTCTAAGCTTTGTGTTAAAATATTACGAACTCGAAAAAGAGATCATATTTCGTTATCGTTATCGTCGTATTACTCAAGTTCTATGAGAGTTTTTTTGATAGTGCAACGTCAAATACTTCTTAAATAGCATGAGCTTATGTAAAAAGATAAGAAAGCAAATAGAAAAAAATCAACCCCACGAGGAAAATAGTTATTGCTATTTTTCTATTTACCTATTGAATTCGATGGTGTACAAATAGTGTAATAATACTATATTCCCAAAAAAACCCTAAAATTAATACAAATTTTATTTTAATAACCTAAAACAATTCGTCTAGTTTATATTAAAATGCTGAGAGCTCAATAAAAAAATTCAAGTTCATCTTTCGTTAAGCCAAAAGCAGAGGTTCTTATAAACTTCGAAGCTGCAAACCTCCGAAACACTAAATCTCTAAGGCTAACTAGAAACTTATATATTCATAGTGGGTATACTAAATTTATGAGAAACTCTTGCATTTCTATGTCTCTTGATCACACAAACTGAAAGACTAAAAACTCAATATGGGAGGTATTTAGTTAATTAAAAATTATTCGAAATATTGATCCATCAGCTTAAAAAACTTCATATAAATTTTATTTTAATAAATCTAAAACCATCTGTCGAAGTTAATAAACAATCGAATTTCACGTTTGGTTAGGTCAAATTCTATGAACAATACAAATAGAAAACATTCACTTCCACGACGAAAATAATTACTATTATTAAAAATATTAAAAAGTGCTCTTTGCCTGTTAAATTCGATGGTGCACAAATAGTTTATTAATAAGGGGGTGTCCGGGAAGTAAAGTCTAACTTTTATTTTCAATTTTTATATTAGAATAAAATATCAAGTAATGCTATGATTACGTTCTATGATGTCAAATGTTACATTGTTCAATTGTTTCACATTTGTTTATTTTTTACATCAGTCCGTCAAAATGAAGCGGACCGAAAATGAAGTGTTTTGCAAAGCGTGTTATTCAATATTATAAAACGCATGCACATTTTGATAAGACATTATCTTAACTTAATTTAGCTAAGTCAACAGTGAGTGATATTAAAGTACATAAACTGGGAATAAAGGCAAGAGTTAAATTAAGTGCTCCAAAATATAAAAGAGATCACTAGGAAAGAGCAAAGAAAGGCCTTCGAAAGATTTACAAAAAATGTTTTTTTTTATTATTTATTTAAAGTTAACCATTACGGGCCCTTTAATATTGTTACAATCTGATCTTTTTGTTCTAACTTAAATTATTACGTTTGAAAATTCTTAAACTAAGGTCTTTACTCACTAGTTCGCCTTGTGTTCTAGTAACTTAACTACACGAAACTTAACAGGTAGCACAACCCGCACAATGCTCTGCTTTGCTTATAACTCAACAGGCTTCGTTCTCTTGAGTCTTCTTAATATATTTGTGTTGTCCAGGAGCTGGATGATCTCGACGTTCACGTGGTTGAGTAGCCTTTGCGCCTGGCTACTGGCAAATTTGGTGATGGTTTGGTCAACAGTATCCATTTGAAGATCCCGATGAATATCTCTGTTTCGGCACAAAAAATGTGCACGTAAAATCCTTATAATTGACGATGAAACTTATGTGCATTCTGATCCAAAAGAGGTATCTGGTAAGCAATATTATCATTGTCAAAGTCCTTCTGAATTAAAATATGAAGATAAATCTAAGTTAAAAGTGAAATTCCCGAAGAAACATATGATTTGGCAAGCAATGGCTGCATATGGCAATGTTTCCGAGCCATTTTATAGTAAGGGGTCTATTAATGGTACTATTTATTTAAAAGAATGTATTAAGGCACGATTGATACCATTTATCAAGAAACATCATAGTCCTGAAGACATTTTATTTTGGCCTGATATGGCAACTTCCCATTATGTTGCCCAAGTGACAGACTTCCTAAGAAGTCAAAATATTGAATTTGTTGAGAATAAGGGGAATGCTGCTAACGTACCACAAGCGCGGGGTATTGAAAGATTTTGGTCTTTGTGCAAGGCGCAATATAGGTCCCGAAAATCTCCACCCAAAAACGATTTTGGATTCAATAGAATATGGACGAAAATAAGTAAATCCGTAGCCGAAAAAAGTGGAAAAATGATTATGGATCATGCTTGGAAAATGTTAATGGCAATGGGCTATAAGGGTATTAAAAGAGTAATGGATAACAGGCAGTTACTTTGATTACCTGAATTTTTAAAATATTTAAAATGTTTTTGTCCTGCACTATATATAAATAAAGTTTTGTTAAATTCAAAGTGAGACTTTACTTCCCGGACACCCCCTTACATATTATACGGATATTTAGGCATTTTAAAAAAATGAATGAAAAAAGACAAGGAGAATAACCTACAAGTAGACATCAATAACATTGTAAAGGTATGGACGGAATATTATGAGGACAAGTTTGATAAAATAACAGAAGAACAGGATATAAATATTGAACAAGAGGAGGAAGGGGTTCAAGTAGAAAATATTAGTCTAGAAGAAATAGAACATAGAAATAGGAGAGGAAGGAATAGGATGGCTATGGAGGTTATGTAGGAGAGCATGGGAACGAAAGAAATACCAACGGACTAGGAAACAAATCTGATAGTACCTATATAAAAAAAGGGGAAAGAGCACAATGTAGCAATTACAGAGCTATATGCCTATCATCGACATGCTTTAAAATTTACACAAAAATAATAGAGAAAAAACGAGACAATTTGTAGAGGAGGAAATAGACGAAGAGCAGGCAGCATACATGCCAGGGAGACAGACAAACGAAAATATATTTGTAATAAGGAACCTGATGAAAATGGGGCTAGAAAATGGGGAAGAACTCGTCCTGACATTTATAGATCTCAGGGCAGCATTTGACTCGATAGACAGAGAAGTAGTATGGAAATGAACGAAACCAGTACCCCGAAAACACTCATACAAATAATACGAAGTACGTACAAACATGTTAAAGGAAGGGTACAGAATGATAGGAGGAGAAAGGTCAGATGAATTTACATGGAAGAAAGGAATTAAGCAGGGCGACAGTCTCAGCCCCTACTGTTCATAATAGTAATGAGTAAATTAATTAAAAACACAAGGTAAAGAACGAAACAATTGCAAACACTAATAGGGTATCGAAACCTAGAGCTGGTAAAAGTAGACACACTAATGTACGCAGACGATATAGTGCTAATTGCGGACACAAGAAAGAAGATGCAGAAACTAGTGAACATATGGACGGAAGAAATAGGACGAATGAAAATTGAAATAAATAAAGAGAAAACTAAAATAATGGTGATAAACAAGAAGCACGAAGATAAAATAATAGTAAAATGCAAGGGCACAACACTGGAGGAAGTGACAACCTATGAATACTTAGGGAGCCTAATAACAAATGATGGTAACAATGATGCAGAGTTAATGAACAGATCGACAGATAAAAAAAATAGAAACAGATAAAGTTTGGTTGACTTTGTCGATAATAATAATAATGATAATAATAATAATAAATCGTCATTTGTTAAATAAAGACGATTTATTATTATTATTATTATTATTATCGACAAAGTCAACCAAACTTTATTATGCACTACAACCACTTCTATTGAAGAAGGAACTAAAACAAGAAACAAAATTAAGAATCCATAATGTAATAACCATCCCTACACTATTATATGCCCCCAATGAAAATTACCCCAACTCTCTACGGGATGAAAGATTTAAGTACATTTAAGTAGAAGTGATATGCAAAGATGAAATTTGGCGAATGGTTTAGAAGATATCGGCTATTGAAAATTGTAGTGGCAAGAGATGGAAAAAACTTATTTTACACGATTTTGTGTTGAAGATATAAGGTTATTATTCCGCAATGCTACATTTACCAACTTAAGAAGTTTCGAGTTTTTGCATTATTATACCTTATATTTTTAAAAAGTGATTAAAAAACATTTTTCTTATTTCACTGACAGTGTGTTAATTAAACTTACTTATGTAAGTTATTTTACAGTACGTAAGGTGCCTAAATATATCTACCCAGTAGCACTATTGGTCGTTGATCTGCTTATTTACTAAATCGGCTGTAGCATGCTACATCGAATACCGGGAACCAAAGACCACGTGATCATCATTGTAGTTCATAGGTACCATAACCAAGCACGTTCGTGGCTACGTTATACTTTAGTTTCTGAACATGTTGGTCAAAAATTTACTAATAGCGCACCATACTTAAGGTTTATATTAAAATGCAGAAATCTCGATTAAAAATTATAAATCACGTTCGTGAACGCAAATTCTATAAAAGATTAATGATAGTGCAACATTAAAAACGTCGCTGAGTAAGTAGTATGAATTTCTCTAAAAAGGTAAAAATTTTATTAAGGCAAAAACTTATTTTTGCAATTATATTTGTAGTGGATAGTAAATTGACTTAAGCCGTTGTTTTTATAAGCTATTTGGGCCACTATCAGAAAAGGAGATAATTAACGATTTTCAAAATGAAAGTATTGCAACTTCCACTTTGTACGAAATTATCAAACAACGAGAAACGGGAATTGGTGTTAAAGATAAGCCAATAAATGGTAGACCTCATCGTTTGAATAATAGACAGCAACGAGGTGTAGGGTTAAGGGCTGAGAACAAAGTGGGAACATCCTAACGCAAGTTGAGAGCGAAATATGGCGAAATATCTGAGTCGTGTACGAAATATTCTAATAATAGGTAACCCTACCTATTATAAACGAAAGCAGAGCGCCCCAAATATATGGCAAAGCAATTGAAAGATGTTCCCAAAAAATGTAGGACACTTAACGGATGACGGATATTATATTTACTAGCAATAAGGAAAGTGTTCAGGTCAGTGTTGGTATGTTGTGATAACATACAATTTAAACCAAAGGCAATGATTGAACATGAAGTCTTAGTTTATATGATCATTTCTAAAAGAGGAATTTCTGAACCAGCCATCAGACAGTATAGGTATAACAGCGTAAAATTTACCCGTTGTTAAAAAGTTTATTAAAACACATCATAAGGATGTAAATTATGTCTTTTGACCTAACCTGGCAAAAAAGCCATTATGCTTCAAGTCAAGACTGGTTAAGAAACAGAAACATCCAACTTGCAACAAACGAGGTCAACCCGCCAAATAACCCTAAAGCAAGGTCTATTGAAGATTTTTAGCCAATACTGTCGAGGCAGGTTCTCCGTGGTCGAGTGGCAGAGATCGCACTTCTCGTTCAGATGTCCGTTATCTCCGTTACATTCCCCATAAGAGTTTGTGTGGAACCCCGACACTACAAATGCTACAAAAGGGGAATGGATTATGTGTGTATTATATACTGTTGGGATTTGTTTACAGAGAAGGCTGTGAAGCACAATCAGTAAAGCAACTGCAAACCAAAACCAAAAACAGAGCAAAATGTTAGCCTAAGTGTTGTTCAAAACATGATGAGGAAAGTTCATCCAAGTTAAGATAAATTACAGAAAATCATCCGTTTTATTTTATAATTAAATATAGTAGTAGTGTAATTAATCAGTTTTTGCCTAAAACTATGAATCCTTTATTAAAGTTGTAGTATACGTTTTGTATACGTCAAATAAGAAAATAGCACTAAAGCAAATAAGAAAAAACGGTGAAAAATCAGTCTAGAAAAAATTAATACAAATTGTATTTTTTAAATAACCTAAATTCATTCGTCTACAGTTATATTATACTGCTTAAACCTCGATAAGAAAAAAAAGGTTTATCTTCCGTTAAATGAAATTTTATAATGAGGTAGCATGCATCTACATAGGTAAGGATGCAAATATAAAAACAATCACTTCCACGAAGAAAATAATTATCACTAAAATGCAAAGTTCAAGATGAAATTCAATTTCATGAAAGAGAAATTCCATCATTTAAAAAAATGAATACAAATTTTGTTTTAATGACCTAAAACTATTTGTCTTAGGTTTATGTTAAAATGCAGAGACCTCGATAAAATAATCAAATTTAACTTTTTGTTAACTCAAATTGTATAAAAAAGTTGTTGATAGTGCAACATTAAAAATTAATGTTGAGTAAGTAATATGAATATATCTAAAAAATAAAAACACAAATAAAAAGAATCGTTTTATTTTTTAATAAATAAGACATCGATAAAGAAAACTGTTTACCTTTTTGTTGAATCAAATTTTATAAAAAGGTTGTCAATAGCGCAATATAAAAAACTGGTTCAGTAGAATAAATGTACCTATGTTGTAAAAAAGGAAAAATGAAAATAGAAAAAAATCACTCCCATCAGGAAAATAATTATCACCAACAATGCCAAAAAGTATTTTTTACCTATTGAACTCGATGGTGTACAAATAGTTTAGTAACAGCACATTCCCTCCCAAAAAAAAGTGAAAACTAAATATTATCTAAGTTTCAATATAGATCATGCTACGTTTTCGATAATAGCAGAATAATGAAAGTAAAACGCATCGCTTTCTTCTTGCATGCAGACGCGACACTTTCTATAAAAAAACTTCATTAACGAATTTCACCAACATCCTCAAACACATACAAATCTTGTCATAAGCTTCGAAGCCAAGTCTCTGAAACTTTGAAGTTAATATAAATATTAGACTAAGACTTTTAACGTTTAAATCTTTCAAAGATTAAATTTATGAAACTCTTTCACTCTCCACGTCTTTCTATCATACTCGAAACGCCCAATATATGAAACCTTGTATCTCAAAATATCAAAACTCAAAATGTATATAAAAGTTTAAATCACATGTTCATACTTAAATTACGAAATATAATGAAAACTATGAAGCTACAGTCTTCTGTAGTTCACAATTAATACGAGTCTGTAGTAGCTAAGTATTCTGTAGAAATCCTGAAGATTCTAAAAAATATGAACCTACAAATTTCAAACAGTTTAAAACATGACAGTTTAAATAAAACATTCAAAATTCCAGTTTATAAGAACTAACAATCTAGAAATCTGAAACTTCGAAAACCCAATATCTTGAAATTCAACTCCAACATTAAACTCTACATCTTACTTAGGTTATTTGGAAATTTATATACTGCAGAAGACGTTCATTACAAAATCTTTAGATAGATATGTTTGTGAATATAAAATAGATACGAAAAATAGATAATTATTCACAAACAATTTAACAATCCAAATTCATTTCAAATACGAATAGCAAGGCATTAAATTGCTCTACTTCCTAGATATACTTCCTTAACAATAACTTCTGAACACTCAAAAACTTATTACTAATCATTCCTCCACATTTCAAGTTTGAGTCTAAAAGCTCCAAAGTTTTTCTGTTACAGTTTCATACATTGAGAAATTAGATTTGAAGAATGCGAGCGCTGAAAATTTGAATTCCTGACTTCTAGATTACAAATTTTATTGAGAAGTTGATTGATTTTTCAGTTTCATGGATTCGAAGATTTATATTTGTTAGGTTCTTCGTATTGAAAATTCTTAAATTTCAAGCCTTCGAATATTTTAAATCTTCAGATAAATTTTCAGGTTTATATAAATAAGTTTCATGATCTATGTTTCAAAGTTTTGTGGGTTCAAAGTTGTAGAATTTTAAATTTGTTAAGTTCCGGATTTGTTTTCCATTGAGAGACTTTTTTCTTGAGTGTTTCCAGAAGGTTCGCTCATAGAGTTTCATAATTAGGCTTTTAATAATTATTTTCTAAAATGTGTTCCAAAATAAACAGAAGATAATAGCAAGTAGAAGTAAGGTTTACTGACTATTGACAGCTCTGTGTCTAAACCAGTGGATTTGAACTGGTGTTCCGCGCTACGCTGCAATTTCGACAGTTTATTATTTAAACACAGTAAATAAGAGTCATCAAGAGGAGGTATTAATCACCATCAGGCAGGTAGTGTGTCAATAGATAGGGTGTGAAAATAAAGTTATTTTTACAAAGTTTAAAAAGTTAAAACAAAAACAAAGAGAGGGAACAAGCATCCCGTCTATAAGGTAAAATACCGTAACAAGCACAAAAAATGTTGAAGATTCATCAAGAGTTAATTTACTTATTTAGTTATAGATTTGATCCATAAAGTCCTGTAAGTTTCATCCTGATAACTGAAAAAGAAAATTATTTTTTTTAAATCTTGCAACAGTAATAAAGAAAAAGCTGACCTGTTTGGAAAATCTAGTGGTTTAACCTCAGTGAGATTGACAGTTGTAGTTAGAAAATATTTTGACATATTTTAATTAAAATTTCCCATTGTGTCAATTAATTATTTAACACAAGGAAACATTGCAAGACATTCATTTCTTAAACGGGCATTTGAGAGGAGAGTTCAATAACAGAACCCAATATAGAAATAAAATAATAATACAAATAAATCGACGGAGGATAGAAAAATCATCTGTATCGTCTGCATTATGCGTCTATAATCGTTGTTTAATTTTTTTCTACTACGGAAAAGCGCACTCTTTCTGTATGAATTCTTTACTGATAAGATAAAGTGAAAAACACTATCCAAAAGCACTCCAATGTATTTCAAACGAGTGATAAGCTTCTAACCCAAAAATTATTAATGTTTTTCTAATCTTGGCCAACAGTTTACCCTTGATAGTGATTTCAATGCCAAGCATGTTCGGTGGGGATCGTGATAGACTACAACTAAAGGCAGAAAACTGCAGTAATAGGTTGCACTACATGTCCACCACAGGCGTACCAACTTACTAGCCATCAGACATAGCAAAAATAACAGATTTTCGAATATTCTGCATTGTAAAACGTATTAATGTAATTATATATACTTAGACCGACGACTGGTAAGGAAAAAAAGATCTGGATGAAAAGAAAGCAATTGGGACACAAAATGTGTTGGCTTTTAGAGCAAATGGCACACGACTGTCTATATAAAATAAACCACTGCTATAAAAGGCCATCTGGGCATACCGAATACAACCGAAGACAGCTTACGTATGAATCTCATTTCCGTGGCCTGAATCTTACTTTCCCTTTGTTTTGTAGGTCTTATCTAATCATCAGCAAACACGCTTGCAGATATTTCCATTATTCCATGTTCTTGTATCCTACCCTTAGTTTCATTACTTTATCTTTTACTGCCATAAGTAAACGTCATTCATTACTATATTAAACAATGGAGGACTAAGAACTCCACCTTGTCTAAGTCCTTCCTTAGTTGTGAACTCTTCAGATTAATTTTTTGAAGCCCTGCCAAATGCTTTTTCCAAGTCAATGGAGGCTGCAAATATTTTATTCTTGATGTAAATTTTGCTGTTAATGGTTTTATCACATTTATATGATCTTGCACTCCTCTATCCTTCCTACATCCGCATTGCGAGTCCTCTAATTGATTCTCTGTTTCCTTCTTTAATCTTGATTCTAAAATTATTTCATATAACTTTGTTATTATAGGCAGCGTCGTAATTTTTATATAAGTTGTGCAGTTCCTTCTATCGCCTTTTTAAATAATGGAAGCAGTATTCCTAGTTCCCAATTATAGGAGCTCTTTTATTTTTTTTAACCTTGTCAGAGCTTCTATTACTTCTTCTATCTCAATTTCTTCTTGTTGTTCAATGTTTTCTTCATAATTTGTTTCGTTCTCTTCCTTTATTGGTATTTCCTGCATTCCTATGTATAGTCAACATTTCCTCAAAATACTCTTTTCATCTTGCTATAATGTCATCCCCATTTCCTGAGGTTCATCCATCTTTTGTCTTTATATATTTAACTTGATGTGATTTTCCTTTCTTAAACGTTCTAAGGACCTTATAGAATAACTTTTGATTCCCAAGACAGTCCTCTCCATCTTTTCATCAAAAGATAACGTCAGCCTTTAAGATTACAAGTGACAAATCGCGCTTCCTAACTTTCTAGGTGCGACTACTGACATTTTGATTTAACTGCTAAATCGGCAAGGTCATGCTCAGGTCTAGCTTTTAAGACTATTGTAACGACGCACGGGAGTAATCTTGCCGAGTTCGTAATTATGTACGAAATCCCTAGCAACGATGTCTATACAATTACAAACTGCTCCTTGTACGATGGACGACTATACGGAATTGTGTAGTAAATTACACATTACATAATCAGCAACACTTAACTGAATGTCGTTGTGATACAGATTGTAAAGAAATATACAAACAAAGCTGTACCTATTTCTTGTTATTTGAATGTGTGAGGCATATTTCATACCGAATAGGAGGTGGTAACTTTTCGTTTCTTCCAATGTGCGCATATTATTAAAAATCACTGCTTGATGGTTTCCCATGCACTAGATTGTTTTATAACAATCTAACAATCTAACATTCGTAGAAATCAATCAATATATATTTTTCATAAATAATTTAATATTATCGACTATTGCGTTATTTCCACTTCTAATAAATTTCTAACAATTTTTATTAGCTTCCAAACCGAGGCGATATTAAAAAAAGGTTTTTCAGAAAAACAGAGCGAAAAGTCTAAAACTTCATTAAAAATTTAAGTCCAGTCCTGACTGTTCCCCTGTCTTGCAGCAATACCGAGCTAACCCCTGGCTGGCCTTTTCATTTAAAAGCAAAAGTAATTTTCTTTAACATTCCGGCGTTGTGTTAATTTCAGTATAATTAAATACAAAACACAGTCATTTTCGCGTTAGTTAGTGTGCGTGGAGTTGCAATTAAAAAATTGAAGTAGATTGAGTAACTTAGAGGTTCGAGTTCTCGTTTTTCCTCCTTCTCTTCTTTTTTTTCTAAATAAACTTCAATTTTCCTCTAGAGCTGTACAGGTAATTCTATTGAAGTGGCTTGTAATTTAACTAATTTGAAATAGCATCATTCTTCTCTTTTAAATTGCTCTAAATTCTTTCCTTCCTTTTTCGTTGTTGTATTCATTGACTTCGCAAAAGGGATGTTTCCTAATATTATGGAAAACACTAACATAAGCGAGATTAGTTTTTAATGTGCGGAGAAAAAGGCTTTTAAAATTAACGGCATATTTTATGTCAAAACACTTTAGCTTATTAACAAACAAGAACAGTCGAAAAGAAGATTGGAATTGGACTGAAATCAATCCCCCCAGCCACCTCAGCCAACATTCCATTACTCGGCCGGGTTTTAGGAAGATTACAACCCCGGGATCGATTTTATTAGCTAATAGTCAGCGCGGTTACACTTATGTAATGACATTTGTACAACTGTAATTCCATTACCTGGATTGTAAATCTGCCCGTTACTGATGTCTCCCTAATGAATTAGAAACCATAATTTGGCTTATCAGAATGAATAATTAATCGAAACTCTTTCTGACCGTTCAGATTTTTTCTTTGTACACTCAAAAGCAAAATAAACCTTCGAATTTGATAATTTATACCCTTATAAACATTTGTCAAGATCTTATCATCATCATCGTGCATTTTTATAATAACAACTTTATAATCTCCATTTAACCTTTTCTGGATTTTAGTTCGCAACTTACCTCAACCCCTTAATAATAAATAGATTCCCAACTCACAATATTTCTAATATAAAGGTATACCTTAAGCCTAAGTTCAATTAATCAAAACTTGTTAATTAATGAAGGTACCTACTTTAGCTAAAAGCTACTTGTTTATGAAATGAAACACGTGTTTTACCTTCGCAGCAGTTCTTAATAAACTTTCACATATCAATAAAGTAATGGAGAAGTTTTGCGACCGTTCTTAGCTATAAATGTAACGTGACCTTATCAGTGAGAGTAACTGCGTAATTTAGATAAAATATTCAGGGACGTACTTGAATCTTTCTAATAATCCCAAAAGAAACATCCAATTGTGCTCCTAGATGATATCTAAATTCGAGTTTCACATTTTGCGAGCTTTCACATTTTTGCAAAACGAACAAATTAGGTTAGTATTATGAAACAGCCCTGAAGAACTTTTCAATGAACACAAATAGTTATTGCGGTAAGTACGGATGAAGGTGGTAGAATGTGTCATTACTGTGATTGGCCGGGTTCGGAAGAGTTGTGTCGGACAGACTTCAGGGCTCCGGTTGCTCCGGGTACTTTGGGATGAGATAATTTCGCAGAGTGCTTTTGCTCTATGAGATGAACCACATTTTCAATTCTGACATATTTTCCCTAATCAGTTTCCACATTGTGTCTCGATTTGATGCCTACCCTTGGCTCTGTAATTTTAATGGCGACTGCGCTCAATAGATACGTTGTGCAAATAACGCACACTTAAGAAGATTAATTTAAATTAATGTGGCTATAATGGAACTTGTAAATTTTGGAGTAGCTCTAATTTTCGAGCGCCGCAATTGTACAAGCTTTTCTTTTCATCCTTTATTTAAAGTTCCTAATTATTCGAACTAATTAAAATGTATCCAATTAACTTGTTACTGAAATAATATTTATACACTCAAAGCAGGTCTCAAACGAGCACAAATTCCGGAATAACAAACATCCCAATATTTAACTAATCTGCTAGTTCAAACACAAGTGTGCGTTGAATGCTTCATTAGGTCGCGGAAAAATTCTCAGTATAATAAGTTGCCTTTCAGCCTTTCTCTCCAGTGGCGCACCGTTATATGTTATAATGCAAAGAAGCTTTATTAATGTTATTACAAACATTTATCTAAAATTGCAATTAACAGGAGCTAATTAATCTATGAATATTAAAGGTTAATTTAAAGCAGAATTATTTGTTTTGATTCTGAGAGGTTTTACGTTTCAGATTCAATTTTTAAATTAATCTTTGAAATAATTATCTCTCTATAGATACAGAAGGGTAATCAATTAAAGAAATTTCTTGTACTTAACTGATTTCTAATATTTTATTTTGTTTACAAAATATATTGATATATATGTTATATTAAACAGGCCTGAAAACCCCTGCTAAATTAATTAAATTAATACCTAGGAAACTTACTGAATAAATTGGACTAATAAATTACAAGCTGGAGAGTCTAATTTAACGATCTATCATGCCCATGGCATTCCCAAAATCAATTCAATCAGTAAACAAAAGCAAGTGGGGGTAATTAACAATTTAAAAAAATACACATTTCTGATACCTTTCAAAGTAAGCACACGTATGTTTTTATTATGAAAATGTCCAAGGCTTAAGCGCTAAAATTGAAAACTTGTATCTGAATGGTGAAATGTATGAAATGAATAGTTCTGTTCGTAATTAATTACTACTACGATTTAATAGCTTTACCTGAAACATGCTTGCAAGATAACATTAAATAGTAAAATGTTTAATGGCAATTTGTTATATTTACAAAAGATAGAGTTTATCAAGTAACTCAAATTCTACTATCTATTGATTTTGTTGTGTGTTCTTGCATTTTATATTTCCAGCAAATTGCCTATTAATAAGCGATAGCGAGAATTGTTTTGATTATATTTCTCAATTATCTTTTATTATGCATTAAAAACTGTAATTGTGGAAAATTTTAATTATAATGGGCTGCATTGTTTTCTATGAAAATGCCTCTAAAAATCTTTAAGGAAATCGACTATGACAATTAACAACTTTATTTTTATAAACCTTTTTAATCAAGATGTTCAAAATTAATAGAAAACGAGGTCATTTAAAGCCGAACATTCCACCGCCAGAAAATTATTGTTTGGTATATTCTTGTTTTTTGGTTCCTTCACTATTTCGGAGTTTCTTCCAAACACGACAACCTACAGAGCTTTGTTTGCGTCTTCAATGTACGCATGTGGTTGCAGATGTTTATAAGACTAGGTGTGTTCCAAAATAATCATCAAACCCATCTGGACTTATGGTATCCAGCTCTGGGGCTGTGCAAAAGCATCGCACACAAAAATTATACAAAGAATACAATATAAAATACTCCCCATGAGCACTTACGCTCCATGGTACCTAAACAACGATTCTATCCACACCGATATAAAAATCCCGTATGTAACAACTGAAATCCAAAGGTTAGCACAAGCATACAACCTCAAGTTACCAGGACATGAATATGACCTTGTAGGGCATCTTGCAACCAGCCAGCAGCTGCACGAAGACCCCAACTTACCTGGCCACAAGATTTACCCCCCTAACTGCTTTTTGTTAGTGTATAACTCTGGGAAGACGGTAATGTGTTGATCTCAAATCACATCATGTATATATTTAAGATATCATTTACTTATAACTCACTTGTATATTCTGAGTAGATTGTAAATATGCAATTGAATTAAAAAAAGATATATATGTCTATTGTTTCCTTAGGTTAGCTTTGTTGCCCACGATTACTAGTGGGTTTGCTGAACTTGAAGAACTGACTAGGAAATGGTTTGATGTAATACTCTCAGGCTCTTCGGCATCTATTAAAATCTTCTGATTCTGCAATTTAGATCAAAAATATTTCAGTTTTTGTTGTTGTCCCTTGAAGGGTAACTTTAAGTGCTGATTTTGTTTATTTACCGATCTTTCCCAAGAACCCTCAGGCTTGATTTACTAAGGAAATAAATATCCAGTCTATACTTTTAGTTACCATTACTTCTTTTATAAGACTTTCGTTCTGCTTCTTAATGCACTATTCAATTATTTTTCAGCTATCATCATATTAATTTGTCCCATTATCGCTTATTATTCTTTCAAGTTGTTTTTGTCTAGCTATGAAATGTTTAATGGCTAATAAGCATGAGTTGATATGTAGGGGCACGTACTGTACTTAATTCATTTTTGGTAAATCATTTTACTGTTTGGGCATGATCTTCTCCGCTTGTAACATCTAATACATTCTTTTTCACAGAATAGTAAATAGCTCTCTAGTAAAGATTATTTCTTCAAGCAAAAGTATTCTACTATTTTTTCCACCGCCAGTATTTTACTGTGTTCTTTTTTTTAAAACATTTACAAATTTTAAAACATAAGCTGTGGATTTTATTAAATAAGTCCATTTAGAAAATCTTTGTAAATCTGGCAAAAAGAAGAAAAGTGCTTTTTTGATAGACTAACTTTTGTTTTAAATTTTTTGATGTTGTCTTCGTTTCGTGTTTTTTGTTTCGAAGCCTTGCTGTAGCCATTTAACTTCGTTGCAATACAAGAACTCTGGAACCCTTAACCAAGATTTTTAGCTGTCAAAATTATTTCTCTTTCGTGCCTTGTAGCTTTGTCAGCTGTGTTTATTTTGGTTCGTACCCATTTTCACTGAGATATATCAGAATGTTGCAGAGTTTTTGATACTCTGTTTACACAGAAACCTTTATGTTCTTTGTCATTATTCCTTATCTAATAAAGTACGATCTTTGCGTTTGTCAAAAAATAGATTTTTTTTGTTCTATTATGTTCTACAGCGTGGAAATAAATGATTTTCATCAAGTTCCCTTTGGAATTTTTTCACATGTAAATTTTTCTGTACCGCTCTACTCTTTTTGATTTAGTACTAAATTAGTTCTGTCAATAAATGAAATCAATCTGTCAAACAATTCATAGAATTTATTGAATTTGAGGTTATGGAACTGCCTTCTCTATTTTCGTAGAGCGGCACGTCGTGCTTTTACATGGGGAATTCAATGGTAACTTGATGAAAATCATTTATTTCCACCCTGTACTTTTTTGATCAGTTTCGTACCAAAATGGGCTGCTTATAATTCGAGTATTAGATTCGAGTAATTTTAGTATGCTCTAAGTACTCGCAGTAGTAAGCTACCAATGTCAAGCAGATTTTTTCACCTTTTCTAAAACGGAAGGGATTGGCTGTTGCTACTGCATACTGGATAACACTCTAAACAAATGTTGCTCTATTTTCTAGCCTTCGACATTTTCAAGTAACCCCTTGGTATTTTTAGTTTGAATTTTAATGGATCATCTAGCCATTTATTCCATTTTATTTTTGGTTTGGAGGTAACTGTTCATCCCATCCAGTACTACTTCTGCATGTTTCTTCCATTAATGTTCTACCTTTTATAATATCGATATGTTTATCTAAGAAAACATTTCGGTTTCATTTACCATTGCTTTAACGACTCTTGCTTAATCAAGTCAGATCTACCTATTTATAATATCCTTAAAAATATCCATCATTTTACAATTTGAAATTATAGTCCATTGCGGATCTTCCACGTGTGGACTATATTTATCTAAGCAATATAAATTTTTTTCGGAAGATAATTTTAAGACAAGAAAACTGGCCAATCTTAAATATTAGTAGAGAATTTACTTTTATCTGTTCGGAACGACTAGTAGTTGACTGAGCTTTACAACTTTGTCCTTCATCAGAATTTTTCTTTTCATTCTTTCCATCACTGCTAAAATACAATGATCTGCTTCAAGTTGATGTTATTGTACATCGATTTTAGAAAGGCTATCGACGTAGTAATTCATAATCGTTAGTTATCAAAATCTGTTCGTACCTTAATAACATGATCTGTTTATTGTTGTGATTTATATTCAAATAAATATGACACTTCGGGCGTTCTTCAAGGAAGTATATTGGGCCCCGTGTTATTCACTACTTTCATTAATGACATTGCCTTAGATATGTATTATTCAGTTATCTTGTAAATTGCTTTTTAATAAGCCAAATAACAATCTGAGACTGAAATTTGAAAAGCTAAATTACAAATAATTGATTAAGAGAAGCATTTCAAAAATAACAAAAATTTTCCACAAATTTAAAGAAAATAATTAGAAAATAAATAAATTGAATTATGAATCTTAAATCTTAAAGAAAAATTATTATTAAGAAAGCTTAAAAAAAATATATATAAAACAATCTGATAACTTTGAATAATAAAAAAAATAAAACAGATTTGCACAATTGAATTAAGACTATGCTTACAAATTTCTAAATACTCCTAATTTCGAAAAGCATTAGAAATTTTAAATCTACAAGAAAAAGTTTTCAAAGAAAAATCTGACTTACATAATTAATTTGACAATGACAACTTCACCAGTTTTAATGATCTTAAAATAAATATTGCATATATCAAATAAGTATTACTTATATCTGTCGCAGGCAGATAGTAAAATCCGGCAAATAATTATCTGCCTAGTCATTTACTAAGTGACGGGGCAAATAGTAAAACGCAAATAAATCTATACGATTTTGCTATATGACTAGGCATTTACTAAATGCCGTTGTTTAGAGCAGGCAGTTAGTAAATGACTTCATGTGCTGTCGACAAATAAGGTAATAACATCCACATTTCTTTGCAAAACATTCTTTTTTACAGGATCACTTGTAGAAGCTTTGTCCATTGTAAAGAGAGTACTTTTATTAGAGTCTTAGAAGTTGCTGCTCGCAAAGAAACCTGCTTATTTGTAGGAACATCATGAATACTTGTTTATTAACTGCCTGTTCTAAACAACGGCATTTACTAAATGCCGCGGCATTTAGTAAATGCCTAGGCATATAGCAAAATCGTATAGATTTATTTTCATTTTACTATCTGCCCCGTCACTTAGTAAATGACTAGGCAAATAGTTATTTGCCGGATTTGACTATATGCCTGCGACATATCTACAAATTATGACCATTTGTTTAAGTTTCTTAAATATAACTTGCAAAAATTATAAATTTAATTATAACTATTTCATAGCTAAGACTAAAATTATTATTATTATTATTATAAGAATTAATATAAAATTTTGATTGAAATGACAATAAGCAAAATGATTATAATTGTGATTAGATACAATTCTAATCCGCTACAATTAGACTTACTATGATAATAGTAAAAATTATTCAATTCAGAAATAATAAATCATAAATAATAACTTAGAATGTTCTATTGAAAATAGAATTAACCGATTTAATTAAATAATACTGAATACAAAAGTTTTGAAAAGTATTCAATAATTTAAAATTTATTTGTACCAAAAATTTTAAATTTTGTAAAAATATTAAATATGTAAACTTTTTACTTACCGAATAATTCTAGTTTGTATATAAAGTGGCAAACTTAGTGTGATCATTCTCACCTGCAAAAAGAAAGACGAGAATTAAATACGAATAAGGTTTTATGTATTTTAAAAACGATAGGATTGTTAAATATAAAATTTAAAAAATCTTAAAATTGATAATTTATCAATTTCAAACAGGAGAAGATAAATGCTGTGGATAACACCAACTGAATTCTGAGAATTCTTCGAAATTTAAACAATTCTGAATTAATTGGCAACTGAAGAAAACTAGGAATACGTTGACACGAACGATGTTGTACAGTATATTGCGATTGTAATGTAAATGGTAATCTAAAACTGTCAAAATTTAAAAATTTAAAAGCTTAAAGCTCTGCAACAATGCTGTAAAAATGGGCAACTGCGAAACTTAACCATGGTAAAATAAAAATTCTATACTTTAACACCTTGATTTCTTGACTGTTTGAAAACTTCTCTATAGAATTTCAAATTTGCAATTGTTAATAACAATTAAACAGATTCTGAAAGTCAACTGGAACAAGGAAGTCTCGCTCCGTAATGAAACCTACAAAAGGAACTGGAACCCAACCAAGCCTCAGAAAGTGAAGACATTTATTTCTTAAAGAGAAGGTATCAAGAAAGTGTCGAAACAATATTGTCAGGTTAAGATATTAATAAAACTTGTGAAACTTTAACTAATCTTTGTATTTATAATATATTTCATGATTATGGAGTTCCACAAAGTAAGGCTGGAGACAGTAAAAACTATAAAATTGTTTTGGCAAATTTGTATTTTATCATAATAAAGATACATCCAATAATTTTGGTCTTCATTTATATATTTCGAGGACGCTGTAGAATATCAGAATGGCTGGATGTTAGTTCTATTACCTTTGATAATGACAGCTTACATTTCGAAACAACTACAGTAACATTGTGAAACTTTTTATTAATTTCAATCAAATTTGTCTTGAAATTTGATGAAAAGCTTGATGTTACCAGGCAAAGCTTGCTAATTATTTCTATTATGGCTAGGTAGATAACTTTCTTAATCGTGTTATCCATTCGTTTCTTTTCTACTCGGCTCTTTGGGTACTCACTTCTTATATTCGGTGAACTAGACGTTCCTCAAAGACTGTATAGTAGTATTCTATCTTTCTATTTTATAACCCTAATTGATCGCGAAAGCTTACGTCTAAAGTGATCTATACATAAAAAGGTCGCCGATTATGGAAATCTACATATTTAAAACACAAGGCTAAGTCGGGTGAGTCGGAAGTGGGGGAAAGTCGGGGGTGTTTGTTAAATAACGCGTAAATTTGTCATGTTTTAATGGAGTTTTCCTAGTAATAAGTTAAAAGAAATATCCGGTTGGTTATGTGTTTGACTTACTGTTAAAACTCGACACGAGAGAAAAATTGACTTTCTTCAACTTTTAATGTAAACAATCAAGCATGCCTTCGTTTGATCTATTTGAAACGTGAAATACAAATCTATGTGTATCAGTGTCCGTAGTCATTAGTTATCTAGTCTGTCGAAGGTTTATCCTCAAGTTTAAAAATTACTATATGGAAATGTCATGAGATGACATAATCTTGTTTGCTGAGAAGGAAGTGCGGAAAATAATTCGGGAACAATTTTTTGCAATGAAACAATAAAAATGACCCCTTTAAGGTTTCTTCTGTACATAGCAGTATTCTCTAAATTGAATACTCTTTAAGTTGGTAAGCTGTTTTACTTAATGAACCCAGGACCCTCCGTAAGATTAGTTTCTGTTATTTGCATGCTTGATAAATGCGTGTCTCAAAAGGATTCCTTATTATAACTTATTAGGCTGTGTTAATTTGGAAAAAGCAAAGAATGAACTTTTTGCTAGGGAAAGTTTGATTACGTAACGCATTACTTTAATTTAATAAAATCTCTGGCACTGGTGTGGCAATAACCACAAATAAAGGAGGGCCTCAAGCCTTTCCCACTTCACTTCCACGGCAACAATGCGGACTCACAATGTCAGATTTGAGCTAAGGGTTGTTTATTATAATGAACAAAGCACAATGGCGACTGCGTTGCAACGCCGTTAATTGAAATTACTGTATTAAGATCTCTGCGCTTGTTTCATTAGGTTAATTAACTTTACTTGTTATTTTAATGCCCTTCCACAAAAATAATTCAACTAAAGTGTTTTTGTTTCCTTTTCACATACATGTCATGCTAATAAAGAACAAGTGTAACTGGATTTGCAAGAGCTAATGAGATAGGTTCATTTTTAGCAGAATTTATGTATGTCAACGTTCCCTTGACTAAATCCAATTCTTATAATGTCTTTAATTACTTTAGGTAATTAAACGTAAAACATATACCATTCCTAGGTATAATTAATCGTCGACTAGAAAATATTGACTCTTGTTAATTACGTGTATAAATTTTCAGAACAAAGAGTCAAAGCCGCGGCTGCCTTCCATAAGCGCTCACAATATATATTTTAAACATGTGTCACGAAAATTACGATTTTAAAAGTCTGCATAAAAATGAACGGTGCAAAACTAATCAACTTTTTACCGACGCTAAATTAATTTTTTATACGAACCCCACTCTCGCTCCCTTTGGCCACGGGCCACCTAACAGTAATTAGCCGAACCTGATATTGAAAAGTTTCATTAACAAAGTACACTTTGGAAGTGCTCTTTTAATTGAAAAATTAATTTTTTTCATTATTTTCCTCTGTATAATTTTGCTCTAAAACAAACACTCACGGGTTTTGTCACTTTTACGTATCGGTTGCCCTGTTTTTCATAATCATTTAAATGTGCTTTAATAATATTAATACAGCTGTTAAATTTTTTGCAGAAAGCTATAATAATTATTTAATTATAAACCAGTAATGTTGTTAGGTTTAAGTATCGAATATGTACGGAAGTACACTAAAAGGCGTTTGTCGATAGAACTATTTGCACAGATTTGCCTCCGTGTGGTCTTAAATTCAGCAAGGATGTGCAGGGAATGTAGTGGATATATAAGACAAAATCCAAGTCAAAATAAAACCATCTTACAATGACTATTTCATTCATAACATTATGAACCAATAAGAATATGCGCTTTTCCTTAGATACCACGAATTCCAACGGTTATATTGTAACTATGTACAAGTAACCATGACGAATCGAATATACGAACCTTTCTATAATCGCTGTAATACAAACCTTTGTATAGTCACCCGCATGAGACTCAATTCTTAAATTTCAAGAAATCCATGAAAACTCCATAACAGTCAAATAATTTATTAGTAAACAACGCAATTTTTTTCTAATTGTGCATTTTAGACTGTGGTTTTCGTTTTAGTTGCAAAATGAATCGTTTTAGAACAAACTCTACAGAAAATATCGATGAACTAAGTTCATGAAATAGTCTACCTGTATACAACTCGACGATCTAAAATACTCGAAACTCGATATATTGCTAAAAAAACACCACTCGACCGTCGGTCTCGTGGTGTTTCAGGCAATATGTCTCGTATAATCGAGTATTTTCGTTCGTCTTGTTGTATAATTACTGAGAATTAATTTATTTTATTCTATTTATATAATAATGTGTACATAACAAGTACAAAACAATATGGAATGGAGTTCCTTTTGAATACAATTTAATAATAAGTACAAGTTTCTTAATCAATAATAAACCAAGCTAACGGTAGTCTCTTCATCTCCAAAAGTTATTTATCTCCTGGTGCTTAAGTGCAAATGCAATATATTCAGGTGATGTAAATGATAAAATATAAAATAAAGAATTTTTTGCATCACGTTGACAGCGTCATAAAATATCTGCGGTGAAATTTAATAAAATAAAATAAAATAATACCCCAATATTTTTCCTTTTTCGCAATTGGCTAACTCAGGTTTAATTCGATAGAGCATGAAATAAATGAAATAATAGAATCTTATTGATTCTTATACCTCGAAGAAAAGAACTTACTACCAAGACACTTGGACCACAAATGGACAACAGCAAGCTAAACTCTATATGTGAAAAGAAAAAGAAATGGATGCTTGTATACACATCAAATAAACATATAGATAAATTGAAAACATAGTCTTTATTTTTATTAATGAGAATAAAAGAAAATCTAATTCAAAGAAAAATAAAAGAAAAATTGTTTAGAACACAACAGTAAAGTAAAATATAAAATTCTTCCCTGAGCTTGCTCAAATGTGTTAATTAGTCGTTATTAACCTGACATAGGGCTATAGCCCTATGTCAGGTTAATAACGACTAATTAGTTCTCCATTTGAGCAAACTGACATCAATCAATGTTATCAAATAAAAATATTTACAAATGTTAAAATAAATTTAATTTATGATAATAAAATTTTAATAAAGAAATTTAAATTGTCTTATTCGTAAGAATTTTATTATTTAAAACCTTTAAAGTGAGAAAAATGAATTCTGAAATTATTCAGATTGTCTTTATAATTTTGTTATTGAAAAATTCAATCAAAACCTTTTATTTTGACCAACCTTGTATATAAAGTACGTCGAGATCCACTTCAATCTTATTTTAAAATTGGTACAACTGCATTTAATTCTGTCGAATGATTTTATAAAGTAATACGTCGAATATTCAAATCAATATTGGAAATAAAATCTTCTTGAAATTATTTAATAAATAACTCGTTCACAATTCCATACAATTGTTGATTAACGAAATAAATCTTTAATTTTAAAATATCCAGGTGAATCTTTATTACACTTTGTTAAATTTTATTTGTTGACATATAACATATGGTTGTTACATAACCCCACTTATTTTCCAGATTTTTGGTCTCAAGTCGAGCGTGAGTTCTCTCAAAGCGTTTTATCGACTGAATTTGTTAATTTTTGCTGGGCTTTATATGTGATTTAGCGAAACAATTGAAGATTATGTCAATTTTTAGAAACAACCGCATTACGAATTTATATCATGACGTCACATCACCGAAACAGCTGATGATAATTAACACTAATCTTAAATCTAAAAAGATAGGATTGTAGCTGGCAAATAACGATGAAAACAATATCAGACACTTATATTTTAACATTTAAAAAATCTCATTAGAGTTTAATTATACACACAACTCATTAAATCCAGCTTAGTCCTTTACAAAATGAATACATAATTATACTAGGTAACTGATACATATAAAATCTACATAAGAACATCTTTAAAATAGAAGAAAAATATAAATAAAGATTCCTCTCTACGATTTGATAGACCCAACGATGCTTATACAAACTCCATCATCAAAGTCAACTTAAATGAAATTAAATTATAGTCAACTTGTCCAGCATACAGTCCTCCAAGTGTTTGAATTCAAACAATGGTGAAAAATGTTATATAAGAATCAATATTTGGAAAAATCGAAGCATATCAGCAAAGCCGAAACCTTCATTAGAATAAATGCTCTTTATTAGTATACAAGAGATTGTAAGTTTGTTGTGCTAGATTAGTCATTACAATATAGACCTAATTTACCTATTTCTAGTTAAATATGATCCCGAAATTGAGTCAGCCTCATGGAAAAAATACGTTATCGATCGTTGAACTTAAATTTAATCAGGAAAATTAAATCTTCCAGACAAATGGAAAAACCATCCTAATATGTGACTTGGGTTGCATAAAACATGTGTTACTATGAAACAATCTAAATGATTGATATGCTTTTTATAAATCAGACTTTTTATATATAAAAATTGAGGTTACGTCTTTATAAATTTTATCCTTCTATGATTTCTATTTTAGAAATTGTTAAAGCTATCTATGACCTAACATGTATCCTTTAGATTAAATAAACCTAACATCCTAGCATGTCTATCCTTTATTTTGTTTTATTGCATGAAATAATTATGTTTATGTTTACGATCAAATCGTTCAATAAATTTTCAATGAGATGAATTCAAGACATCTCAATATATATTGCGATATTATTCTATCATATTTAAAAAGAATAACAATAATTTACAGATTTTTCAAACTTATGATATAACGTGTAACGTGTTGAAATTCTCGATTCAATTTTAATACATCGTAAAGTGTATTTATTGCAAATAATCTTAGGACGGCCCTGTCCAATTCAGTATATTTTCGTTGGGTTAAAATTCTAGGTTTTATTTCAAATCAAATGCTGTTTTTCGTTAATAGCAAAGGTAATCCAAAGCGTTTCCCTACAGATGAAATTGTTTTTAGAATAAAATACAGAAATAAAATTGCATCTTTAACAAACGAATATGTCTAAGATGGCAGTTAAATCAATAAATTTATATTTTCTTCTACGTGTTATTTTAGTGTTTGTTAAACTGAATTTTTCGAAAAATAAAGATAAGGGTATGTCTAGTCGGTTTTTTGTAGACTTCCGGTGAGAAGTTCATCGTTTCGTCTTAATAAATAAGATCCAGAATATTCTAGAAAGAATTTATATGATTGGTTTACAATGTGTCAGTCTCGTTTTTGATAGGGTGGTTAATTTCTCTCCCTTAAAAATATTAGCTCAAACATAGTTTTGCATTAAACTTCCAGTCAGTCTAATACAGTAAGTCTGCTAAAAACTACACAGAGCAAGGTGACGGAAATCACGTAACGGCCTTCATCTTACGCTACGGGCGGCTAGCTCCAAGTTCGCCGAGTCGAACGACACATAGAGGAGGGTGGTACTGAATTTGTCAAATACCGCGGGACTTTTGTTGTAGCCTGTTATGTGCCGTTAGTTGAGTTTGTTTTATGGTAATGTTTTCTCATCTCGTTTATCGTAAAATTATATGCTAATAGTTTATAATAATGAGGTGGTTCTTTGAGTTAATAAATTTAATGAGTAAACCAAAGACTGTATAGTACAGTACCGAAATTTAAAAGTAAAGCATAATGTTGTGTTTTAGTAACAAACAAAATCATTTCGGTGCGCTATAGTTTAAGATTTATGAAGTGAATTCAATAGTTATTTGAATCTTAAAGCTAAAGGAATTACAGTCTCTGTTCCGTTTTGCAGTGCTAATATTGGGAATTGCATAAATTTGTGCCGTATTAAAAATATTATTGAAAGTCTCTTGTGAAATTATATGGATTCATTTCTTTATTAAGGAAATGCGAGTGCAAACGCAAATATGACATAACAATCTATAAACTTCAGTTCGTCAACCTTGTCATAACTTCAGCATCGACAAGAATAGTTTACAGTTTTTCTTCTATAATTTGTGAGGTACTTTGTACTTAATGTTAAGTGAATTTAAGGGTATTATGGGGAAAGTGATATTTGTGAAATGTTAAAAGATTGTAAAATTCTACCGCTTTATTAAGGATTAACGGATAACTTATATAGAAATAAGTTCTGCGTTTAAAACTTTATTTGTAACATTTCTATGAATACTTTTGTAATTTATGCAAACATTTTCTTATTAGCCTGCTTTGACGTCAGTTTAACTAATGATGATTAGTTCTTTTTATTAATTTTAATCAATATAATTTGGATTTTTTTTATTCGGGGGTTCAGATCAGGATTGCAATGACTTTGAATAAATGGTGCCCATATTCCTTCTTATTTCAACAAACCTTATTTTCTTTACAATCTATAAGCTATGGAAATCAGTACCTACGCTTGGAAAATAATTTGTCATTAAGAGATCTTAAACTGGCGCATTAAAGTACAGTAAGCATCGTTTTTAGTGTGAAGTAAGCAATTTCAGTAAGTATTCAGTATTTTGAATGTTCTGATGTTACAGTGATGTCCATCGTGCGACGTTAGTTTAAGTTAGTGCAGTAAATGTTTATCGTTACAATGCCCTTACTTTTGTGTTCAGAAGAATTGTTTATGTTTCAAGCGTAGAAAGTAAAATTTAATATTGTAAATAAAATTATATAATTTTAAGCATGCAATAAAAACAAATAGAGACACATGTTAAGTAGTTAGTTTATTTAGTCTGACAGATTTACATACAATATTATTCTAAAGATTAATAAAGCAGAACAGATTAGAGAGATTACGATTATTACGCTAACGTAACCTCACTTTAATATAAACATTGAAATAGGAAAATAATATGGGTAAATTTAGTTTGTATACTATAGTACATGCACTAAATAGCTAGTTGAGCAGGATTAGATATCACTTCAGCTGTACATAGAAGATTTTGTTTTCATTTTACGTATGTAGGCTGTCGCAGATAGGAATTAACTTCTATCATAAGGCTAACTCCGTCTCAGGTTCTTACTAAAAATACATAGACTGAGTTATTATCTTAAACTCTATAATGCCAGAATTATCTTACTTGTTTGTAAATCTGTTTAAATTTGAGTTTTCGTTTTTGGAATTAACGATTCAAGTTCATTTTGAAAATTTATTTTGATTTCTTTTTAGTTAGCTGAATTATTGCACAAAGAACGGGAATGGTTTGGGAACTTCATAGTTTAAGTTATTTCGTTACTGTTCAAGTCTCATCAAACCCATAGGTTCATATCATAATAATAATATCATAATATTATATTAAATAAACATGATATACTGAATTTATATAACGGCTATATCATATAGAGATGTCAACCTTTATTGAAATCGTATCTTTCAAATCTTATTTTATTTTTTTTTATTTTATGGTTCTATTTTGAATATTATTGATATATGGGAAAAGAAATTGCTCATGAAGGATAGGGTTCTTTTTCCTTCATAAGTAATCCCAATCCCAACAGCAATTCACAACAGATCTGATATGATCTAGACTTTTAACGACTTTACTGCCCTCTATTAAATTTTATAAAAATTATCATTTTTTTTCTTATCCTATATCTCTCAGTTAATATGTCAGGTAAGTTTGGTCATCTTTAAGTACTGTTTCTTTATGAATTGATAATTTACTTTATTTTTTAGAATATTAATTATTGAAAAAGCTTGTAACTTACTATAACCAAACCTTATGATGTTTATTTAATACTACACTCTTTTTTTAAAGGATATAGTAGGTAAGTAATTCTTGGGTGGTTTACAGTGGTTTAGCTGGATAACAGTGACTACAAAAGTATCCTTGCTTTAAGACACCGCACCCAGCAAACGCCAAGGTTCCACCAGCACCAAATCCAAATAGAATTTTTCCACCAGATATCTGTTATCCCTTTCTCCAAATAAAAGAATAATACTAGTGAACGGTAAGTTCATATAATTCCTATTTTTATTATTTATATAAGTCAATCAACATTTTACTTTCTTTTAACTATATTAGTGTTATGTTTTATTCATAATTTCCTTGCAAAAGAGAAAATCATTTCCTTTTACTTTTATGAATATCTTATTATTTCTTTCTCTTGTTTTTTCTTTCTTGGAGACTCTTATTGTACATTTACTTATTTTTATCTGCTTTGTACATTTTTATTACTTGGTTACCTTTTTTAAAGCCACCATTATTAACCAACCAAGATTTAATCTATATGTTCACCAACATCATATTTTGTGTTTGTTTATGTTTATCTTTATATATATATATATATATATATATATATATATATAGTTTATAGAAAAGTATTATCAAAATATATAGCTGTTCAATCATAATTCATATATATATATATATATATATATATATATATATATATATATATATATATATATATATATATATATATATATATATATATATATATATATATATATATATATATATATATATATATATATATATATATATATATATATATATATATATATATATATATATATATATATATATATATATATATATATATATATATATATATATATATATATATATATATATATATATATATATATATATATATATATATATATATATATATATATATATATATATATATATATATATATATATATATATGAATTATGATTGAACAGCTATATATTTTGATAATACTTTTCTATAAATTGACTTATCTATTATTTATATGATTTTAAAACTTATCGTTACAATACATACACCTAGATGTATATAATGTAAATTTATGCAGGAAAGTTACTAGGTGTTGTAAAACAGCTGTTCCATATGGTATCATAGCTTGAATTCATGTAACTAAGAAATAATATTATCTATTTGACAATTGTCATTTTTAATTAGTTCCAAGCTTATGAGGCATATTCGAACATAAGCATGTTATATCATTTTGTTCGTTTTTTACGAACTACATTCCTATGTAATTATTAATTGAGAAATTTGTTAATTTTTATTTTTATGTGACGTCATCGTCATTCGATTTTGTTATTTTCCAATTGTTTTTTGGAAAGAGTATAAAAAGACCTGGAACAGAAACCAATTTCAGTCAGTAGAAAACACAAAACCAGAAACCACGCCTCTCTGACTCCAAATTTATTTATAAAAGTAGGGTTATGTACCAATTATTATTGTAAATAAAGATAAAATTGACATATGACAAAGTTTGCACTCACTTTCATGAACCTTATTGGATTCAAGGAGAACCACTGTTACTTTTATATAGAATTTCAATGGAATTATAATTTAAAATTAAGAAGAATCTTTGTATCGATATTTTCGATTTACTGGCATTGATCAATTGGAAATTGACAGCTAAAATATTTATCAAGGTTGCTGCTGTGTCTACCGTTTATTTTCCCAGCGGGGATATTATTACAGTATTTCCGCGGACGTAATCATAACATAGTAAGTGCGAATAATTTTTCAGATCAAAATAAAATTAAATAAACATAAAGAGCTCATTTGCAAGGTTTATTATAAATCAAGATTATTTATAGAGATTAGTGTGTTCACATATTGTTTGTATAGCTAACGTATTTTGTTTCTTTATTATGTTACATGTTTGCTCAAATAAAATTGTTTGTTTCACAATTATCATTTTATAAACAAAATAAAATTTATTTGAGCAAGCATAAACAAACCTTACTGGGTTTTGTTATTTGGTGCTACTCTTTCGTAATCCTTTTAGTTTTCTGTGTTGAATAAATAGAATCTGTGTTCTTGTTTATATAAATTTGTGTATTTATTTATGTGTTATACACCGTGTCCGCGTAAGTTGGCTACATATGGAAAACTTTGTTATTATTGATTTTATGAAAAACAGTTATTCTTCATAAAAAGTTCTGCATGTTCTAAAAACCAAAATTCAACCATCAGATATTAAATTATATCAGTCGTATCATAATAATAATAATTATATCATTTTTGTTCAAGTGTAAAGTACCTTCATTTTGGACCATATCGAAATTTTTTAATAAGAAAAGATGTTATGGATTAAATATAATTTTTAAATATTCAATATTGTTTATTTACAATTACAAAATATTATTTTTACATTTTCTCTGCGATAACATTGAAAGTTTAAGTTTGAAGATTAATACATTACATTTAATAATTCATTAATTTAATAAAATAAATCTTAATAAATGAATAATCATTTACAAATCTACTTCTATCAAAACAAACAATCTTCATTTTTATTGAACGCTAATGACCTTTCAAATGATTAATCACTAATTTGTAATATTGTAACTATGCATTTAAACGAATACTAAATTGTATAATGTGCTTCCTAGATTAATAATGTATTAATCCTCAAACTCAAACTTTCAATGTTATCGCAGAGAAAATGTAAAAATAATATTTTGTTTTTGTAAATAAACAATATTGAATATTTAAAAATTATTTTTAATCTATAACATCTTTTCTTATTAAAAATCTTCGATATGGTCAAAAATGAAGGTACTTTACTCTTGAACAAAAATGATATAATTATTATTATTTTGATACGACTGATATAATTTAATATCTGATGGTTGAATTTTGGGTTTTAGAATATGCAGAACTTTTTATGAAGAATAACTGTTTTTCATAAAATCAATAATAACAAAGTTTTCCATATGTAGCCAACTTACGCGGACACGGTGTACAAATCATTTAGCTATTTGTATCACAAAGAATATTCAAACTCTTCTCGTTCAACTGTTTACATTCAGATGTTTTTGGAGTAAACTTTCTACAGGTATAAGGATTTGTAACTTCATTCAATGTCGTCCTTCGATTGTTTTATGCTCAAACAAAATGAATAGGAGTGAATAAGCTTACTGGGTTAAAAGAAGTTTCTTTTTATTTTTCAGCTAGCCAAATTAAATTAAATTTATTTCATTAAATTATTTATAAGTTTATAACAAACACCGCAGTATTTTAAATAGATATTTATTCGTTTATTTACAACAAAACTGGATGAGAATAAAACCTGTGTAAGGGTTTTAGTTTTGAAAATATAAGCACAGATATTCGTTCAAACTGCTGCTTAAAATGATCAGCTACGATTCGGTGATTGCGTGCTATTCTGCGTTTCGTCATTTGGAAAAGTTTTTGCTACTGAATCTGACATTTCAAATCCTGACCGCCTAGAAGGTCCTAATCGTGTAGTAAACTGCGTTTTTTGGAATATTTGTATTAACAAAAAATACTTAAAATATAGTTTAGAACCGAAAAGTGTAAAGATAAAGTTGTAAAGAAGTAGCTGTAGCAAAATGACTCACCCTGTATATACAAAGATATTAAAAAAATTGAAGTTTGTTTCATACCAACCAACTTTGGTATTTAACTGCTTTTTGTAAGTCGTACAGTTTCCAAGATAAGGTACAGGGTCATCTTACGTGAGCCACTCAGCTCTTGCAGTTCGACCCATTGTAGCGAGTCAGAAGAAACTCTTCGCCTGTAGCGACTATGGCGTACTGATTTAAGCCAGGCTGGTTGAAGCATAACATTTCCTGAACCAAAGATCGATTGTTTTATAATCGATTTAAATAAACTTTGTAGTTAGTTAGATTCGAACTCAGAATGAATACCACGGCGGACGCTTGATAACGGCAGAAATGACAAATTCTGACGTTATCAAGCGTCCGCAAATAAAGTGCCATAAAAGCCTAGGTATTTAAGGAAAAAAATTGTTTTCAAAGACGAAGGCCAATGAACTCGAGTGGCTTTCATATCCATTTATAATAGAAAAAAAAAGAATCAAACCGGCCATGAATAGTTAAGTTTTCTTTTAATAAATTTTTCTCCTTGTAAGTTCAAGATAAACAATATCATATATAATGTATTTCCGTCACAAAGATATCCACAAATATACGTGGAGTGATAAAGCAACCAAGCAGATTCTGGATACAAAAAATATTGTGTAGTCTTGCAGAATTTTATTTTTTGAATGAAAATATGTTTTAATAACTGCACAGATGCATATGACAAGAAAAATATATCTCGGGCCGAATAATGCACCGTCGGCGCGGCGTCGGTTGTGTTATAATCTATTGTTTATAGCTTTACCTTTTATGAGACATAAAAGAAACCTAGTGAACTTCCAATTGAGTTTTTCTTTTAAATTCACAAATTCGCAAAAGAAATTTGAACTAATGGTATACTTTCGTATATTTGATCTTATGATATTTTGATTCAATGAGAAACTCTTAATAAGTGATGAACAGTCAAACGTTGACATTTGTAATCATCACCTTAAAATTTATGTAGAAGAGCTAATACGATTCAAGTAAGTTTTGGTCTTGATTAAATTTGAAGAATAATTATTATTTACTCTGATTAGTTTAAGTTATGTTATGTCTTCACTAGTAACTTTACAATGATCTACTTTGTGAACTCAAGGTGAGTTATTTAACCTTAAATATATCCAGTCTTGGAGAAATAATTGCACTTCTTGCAAAACAAAATAAAACTCTGCTTTTATTTACAGACTGATTATGTACAAACTTGGTCTTCAACTAATGATGTTTTCCTTTGGATTTTACTAAAACCGTCTTTGTATGGAATTTCTAGAACTCTGCTCGGGATACAATGAACAGCTGCTGCTAAAATTGTTGAGGTAAAATGTTTCTATTTATTTTACCTTCTACTTCTTATGCTTGGGATAAAATTTTAATTAATTTTTTAATCTTCTTTAAAAATCCTAGACATCTTGGTTTAGGAAGCTTTCTCGTACCGGATATCCTCTTTAATGATTTCTCGTCTCCAGGTAAGTAATTATTGTTAGTTATTTATTCTTTAGTTGTTTTTTCTTTATTTTTATTTATAAATAATGTAAACCTTTCTAAACACTTGTTAAACACTGCTAAACATTCATTTGATTTTATTTTACTACAGTCTCTAGAGTTAAAAATTGAACATGTTACTCTTTCTGTGAACAAAGTTAACTAACTTATTTACCTTAACTACTTTCTATTCCTTTAGATTGCATTTGTATTATTTTCTTACTGCTATTTAGATTCACATCACAAACCAGCCTGGCTTAGGCAATTATATTTCAACATGATTATTGTATAACCCAATACAACTAGGCAAATGCATTAATTATTATTAATGCTATTGCATTGTTTCAGACCCTTTTTAAGACACCTGTTAAAAGTTCATAGAGAACAGTCAATATAGAAATTACTTTGCAAGTATGAATTGATGAATCTTGGCTAATCTAAAAATTTGAAAATTTTGAACATCTTAATCTACAAACCATAGGAAATATAGCGAATTTATTGCAACTGAAATTAAACTTTGAAATTAATTCAATGACTTTTAGGGTTTCCTAAAAGTTGCAAAACCTTTAATCTCCGAATACTCTAGAATATGAAGCTCTGAAAATTTATAAAACTGTCCGAATTCGAATTCGCCAAGTCTGAAATCTTTGAAAGCTGTCGAACTGAAACTGGAGACAATTCTTTGTGACGTGAAAATCTTGACAGTGGATATATTTACTTTAAAGCTACATACTAATGTTTGTAATGTTTCGAAGACTTAACACTTTTAAATTTTAAACCTCTGAAACTATAAAATCTGAAACTGTAGAATATTTTGATAGATTAACATTCTGGACGCCTTGAATGTACCTTTGATCTGTAAACCTACAGACTTATGAATTACTTATGACTTATGAATGTCAGTTTTTAAATCTTGGAATTTGCAATATCTCGAAACATTTTTGTTTACGTTGAAAAGTTTAAACAATGAAACTTCATTCGCTCACATACAATGCTCTTAATTTGTTGTGCGCAAATCCAATATTCTTTTGGCGAATTGAATCTCCCTCATATTAACACGTTGACAGAAGTTTTGTTAATTGTTACGTAGATCAGGACAAATGATGGATAATACGCTTTTCCAAATCTTCCTTAACCAGGAAAGTTAACACTATTGAACTTGTATAATAACTAGAACTGAATTAACTTAAAACACAAATTACACTTTGGAAAGTTCGAAAGGTAAATCAATCAGAATCTGCACGTAATGTGCATTGATCTAAATTTAATAGGTTTTAAACTTCGAGTTTAAACTTCAAGTTGGGTTAGAAAAGTTAACTATATACGACAGAAAGATTTCGGGATGCCTATCCTTACTAAAAGTTGTTCAAATTCTACCATAGGTTAAACTACAAAAAAAACAAAAAAAGAATTAGATTAACAACCCTCAGGAAGTACACAAGATTTTTTTTTAACTTTTAACAATTATTTTAAACTTTAGACAGACTTCAAACAATTGCCACGGAGTGGATTTAAAAATCTCAAAGCCCGTCACAACGCATATATATCCGAACAGTACGGTAAATCTCAGCGAAATCATCACTAAATTCGATTTGGTTTAAGTTTAACAAGTCTAAACATTAAGGTTTAACGATATGAACGGGATATTAAAGAACAATTTCAAATAAAAGAAAACTAAAAGAAAATAAAAGAAAACGTCATTCTAACCCGTAAGTGTGTGATTGTTTATTTCTGAATATTTTGTAGATCTTCTATATTGCTAGTTTAGTGAGTTTCTTTATTGCACAGAATTATGTTGAAAAGCCTTTCGTTTTATAATTTGTTTTGTGAATTGTTCCAACATAGATATTATATAAATATACGATTTATTCGAAATCTGAAACGTTGAATTGACAGGTAATAGATATAAATATAATAAGAGAATTTAAAGGTTCTGATATAATGAAATGGAAGAAACTATAAACAACATTATGCTGAGGTAAATAAGAAAAAAGTATACAACCAAAATATACGCAGTAGTTTAGAGAAGATATTTTGATTAAATTCTCGTTCTATTGTTCTATATATACTTGTATATATACAGAAATTCTTTTGAAGACCATATTTTATTTCGTTTCTCTCCTGTTTATTAAATTTTCTAAATAGGGTCCTAATCTAAAGCCCATTGTTCTAGCAAATTCTGTAAAAGAGACAATGTGAAAATATTTTGAGTTGTAAAATTAAATTCAACTTGTAGCAGTAACGGAGTAACGGGCAGCCGTAGGTGAAATTGTTTCCAGTGGGGCGACTAGGGTGCACTTATCAAATGTAGAGTAGATTTAAGTAGTCGTAACGAGTACCGTCCGCGAACTACAGTTCCATGGGTTATATTTGCTTAAGCCGACGGAAGCTCCAGTTCTGGAGGGATCCAGCTTAATTGACCGCTGGATGCCGAAAATAAACAACTTCTGAACGAACATTTTTGTTTTAACGAGTGGACTATGCGTATTAGCATGTTTTCTAATCTCTGAGTTACTCGTGTTTTATTGTTTATTTTATTTGTTAAGCATTTAAGCCGTTTTCTCCCGTCGGTCTCGGAATTTAGTAGTGTTTTAGAGAGGGGTATTTATTTTTTTATTAACTCTCGGTCCTATTTAAACTTCCGAAGCTAGAAAATTCATCCAAAAGGCTACATTCAGAGAGTGAGAGAGTCCCGGCTGACTGTATTAACTAAGCAACCCCTTTCGGAATTAAACTTCAGGTTTAAAAAATTGCCTTCGGGTGTATAAATTAATTCTTTCGCATTTATCGATCTCTGTTTTGCTTTGAATTTTGTATGTTTAAAATTGCTCTAGCACAGGCTGACATTTGTTATATTCCCACCGGTTATTTTCTGTTTTCCTTATACTAACTTGGTCATCATGTGCTTGGATGGTCAACGGGCCTCCCTCGTTATACACACAATAAATATGGACTAATAGAGCTGTTTTGTACGTAAACATCGTTATTTCTGCTAGAAATCCTTCAGGGTAATATGGAAATCACATTGAATTTACTCTGCATATGTTAGTCTGCATAAAATAATAATTGAAATGTTTTTGCGGAGCAACGTATTTTTTGTAAGAAAAAATTCATTATAACTAGATGAATATAACCAAACAACTCTATATATCTATTTCATTTTTTTCTTGAATCGAATATGTACTCAATTGAACGATTGAAGCTTATTTTTTTCCTTGTAAATTATTTATCTTAGGGTTAATCTTCTTTTGCTATCTACGATTTGAGTAACGTTAATCTAATTTTTCAATTTAATGAAGTTAAGGCCAATTTCAATGTGAGATCTAACCTAAAACAAACAAGGTGTATTGTAATGGGGAGGTATACAAGTATTTACTATCTTATCTTATCAATTAATAATTAAAAATGTGTTTTTATAATAACGAGATTCCATAGTTTCTTGTATTTCAGAATTTTAAAGGTTTCAGCTAAAGTATTGTAATGCAACATAATTGATACAATCTTAAATGTAAGGGCTGTTTTTTATTAATGATATCAGATGAACAATATATGATTATGTTGCGCCTTGGAATATTCAATGAATGTTTGAATTTTGGTGTTGCTGATACCTAAAATTATGCAAATAATGTTTATTAGTATATAATGTTTAAATTTGTAAAGATTTCTTTTTGGGTAATTAAATCAATAAATAATTTTAAGCAAATTGTATGTCATTGTTATTCAATTATAAAGTTAATTTTGGTTGTTCATAAGAGTGTTGTATATCATTAGAACGGGGATTTAATCTCTTATAAAATTATTTAATTAGTTTTTGGCTTTAGTAAAAATTTGTAAATAAGTATTTGATTATTGTATTCATAGAAATGTCAACAGGCATTTGTTTTTTGCAACAATCACACCACATTCAATTGTCTCAACAGAAAGATATATAATAGTACAGCTATTTTTGTAACAAGCTTTCTTTCAATTTGCATCTTGCATAAAGTGCACACGTATTGTTCAAATTAATAAAAATTATGGTTATGTTGATCTAATTTAGTAATGTCAAAGTTTTGAGGTTAGATTTTAACGTTAAAGTGATTTAATTAAAAGTTTGAAAATAAAAGTGTTATTTAAGAAGTGCCTCAATGAAAAATAAAAGTGATTAATTAATTTCAACGATAGGACTTTGAGAACAAGAATATTTCATGGAACGATTAACGGATAATAAATGGGAATTTTGTTTTATTAAACCTTTTGAGTTGCATATATTTTTGATTTGAAAATATTTTATTCAATTCTTTATCGCGTTTAATGACAGCAGACTGGGATAAAACAAACTATGGTCTCATTTTCTAGAAATCTAACGTAAGCTGCAAAATGTTTATTGGTACCCAGAAACGATTCATTTGCAAAATATCACCGACCAAGGTCTGTCACTCGTTTATTTCCTGGGAATCAAGAATATCTGCTCTGCAGTTTCTCCATGAGTTAAGGGAGCATCGCATTGTCTAGTGTCTTGTTTGATTTAGCTCTGAAAATAAAGTGTCCCAATAAGAGTGATACACTGTGAATTGAAACAAAATCCGATGTAAATGGCACACACTCGGCCATTTCACTACCACGGTCCTGATTATCTTTGTCCAGTTTTTTACAATATTTTGGCATAATTGCGGCTCAATCTAACCACTAACCTCACGATTGATGTTCTTTCGTCATTGGATGGTCGGTGCATTGTTAGCATAAACTTTTGATTTCACGTAACTCCACAGAAAGAGGTTTAGCGAGGTTAATTCATATTACCTTGTCGGCCAATGTATATCACTAATCACTATTATGGACCTGGAAATTTTTACGATCACAATGGATTTGCGTCGTTCTTTTTTGGTTTATTTATACTATTTTCCATTTTTACAGGTTTTGCACTAGTTGCACTTCTGATTTAACATTAAATCTTATTTGATTTACCAGTAATTAATTCTGTTTTAAAGAGGGCCCAACCATGATGGTCTAAGAACCTGAACAACTTTTGGGTTTTAAGAACTTATTGAGGTAAACAAAATTCATTTTCGACGGATTAGACTCTGATTATGAATTAAAAAGAAAGCAAAAATAAGCTCTACAATAATTAATTAATATAGAGATTCGATGTTTTAATTAACTAGACATTTTTATCCGTGGTGTGTTGATTGAGTAATTATCTTCTTTAATAGAACATGTGTTTCTTTTATAGATTTATAAATAAAATGTACTATTTCTTCGCAAAAAATCTATTTATATTTTGCAGGGCATTAATTATGCGGGTACTCAAACACATATATTCGATTTAATTAAATTAATTAAAGTGCAGGTTATTAAATTGTCAGGATGTAGGTAAGTACTGTATACATATGAGTGTATATTATTTCTGAGACACATTCCACACAGGTATTGAAAGTAATTTCTTAATTAAAATGACATCAATAATGCAGTATAATACTAATAAATACTTGTGTAATAAACAAGTTGAAACTCAAAAAATGTCAATATTAAATTGCAACCATAATGATTAATTTATCAGATTTACCACTTACAGAAATACTTTTTACTAATTGTAATAAATATATGAATAAATCTTACATTATTTTGATTAGTTCAACTTACTATTCGAAATCAATGATTTGATACATGCTACTGTTTAGGGAACGTTTATTCTAATGTTATTTAATTATAATAATTGTTACCATAACTGATACAATCTTAAACAGTAAAACAAAAATCATGTTTCAAGATAATTAGCATAAGTAAGGAATTTATAAATAAGCTACAAAATAAATATTATATCTATTAATTAAAAAGAGCATGTAATGTGCAAAAACTACTCTGCTGAGAGATTTAATGTGAGTGGAACTAACTATAATTCTCTAGCAAGCCCGTTTATATAGCAGAAAACTGCTGACAAAACTATTGCTTGTCAGTTCTTTTTGCATTTGTTCAGATGCTCCTCCCTTAAGTTTGCACACGGACTCCATCTGACCACTATGTCAGCATCAGTTTGGTTACGTGGGTTTGCGGAGGAAATCCAAAATGGTAGTTTATTTCTTATGCCTACGTAAAGGCATTCCTTTACATTTCCTTAGGCATTTCCTAGGTAGAAGAAATAAACTACCATTTTTGAGTTCCTCCGGCCCCGGCAACCAATGGGTTGTATCAAAATGTATCAATTAGTGTGGAATATCACATCACATAAGTCATATTTTAATTTATAGCAATGACGATTTTGACGATGTTTTTGTCGATTTGCAGTATACAGAATTACCTGGAATATTTTACGTTATTTTACGGTGTGTGACAAAAACTTTCGTCAAGGCGATTACGTACCAATTTTAAATTAATCAGATAATGGAATTTGTTACGGAAAAGAAAAAGTAGATGCTAGCTGATTCACTAGTTATGCAGAAGTTGACCTTCCATTTGTGCCGGATTTGAAAGCCGAAGTTACGCATCTTAAGCAGTTTACATTTGACGATATTAAAAATCAGATAAATTCCGATTTAACCAGTTCTGACAAAATTTTAAAACTTTGAAATGAATATCGCGATTATTTCAAGTTGGCAAAACTAATATCACGAGAATGTCAATCTCAATGACAGATGATATACCGATCACATATTGTCTTTATCGTATGGCATTTACTGAAGTAAATGAGAAAAATTGTTCAAGATAAAATGGAAAACAAAATTATTCGTGCCTCAAGAGTGGGTAAGGAGAGTTCCTTACCCAAACCCAATTCATTCAAATAAAAAAAAGAATGGTGAGCCACGTTTGTGTGTAGATTACTGCGCATTAAAGTGAAGTTTCCTAATGGAAACTTCACTTTAATGCGCGGAAATTAGCCTAATGGCTAATTTCATGCCAAATCGACTAGAGCCGTATTTCAATGTCTCAGATTTTGTTCAAATTTTGTCCTTGCATAGATACATATGAAATGTCGTTAAATTATTTTTTGCAGATTTTTTGGATTAAAAATGGTCGAATTTTTGGCAAATTCTGCTACCTGTCACTACATCATCTAACTGACCTTGTCATAACTCCCTTATTCTTGAGTTATCTGGCTCATTCAGGTGTCAGATTAAAGCTAGTTCTTGCATCTTTCAGAGTATATCAAGAAACGTGCAAAGACATTGCACAGAGAACCAGTAGCAGTCCCCGAAGGCAAATTTTAGTGTTTTACAAATTTTGACATTTTTCAAAAAAATGTCAATTAAAAAAAATTCAAAAACTTTTACTTCGGCCATTTTTAATCCAAAAAAATTTGGGAAAAATAATTTAACGACATTTCGTATATGTTTCTATGCAAGGACGAAATTTGAACAAAATCTGAGACATTGAAATACGGCTCTAGTCGATTTGGCATGAAATTAGCCATTACCGAGATAAGTACCCACGGATCGATGAACTTTTGGACACCTAACTAATAGGTAGTAAATATTTTACTGGCTTAGATATGACCTCGGGCTACCACCAGATTCCATTAGACAAGGAATCGGTACCAAAACCAGTGTTTGTGACACCTGGTGGGCATTACAAGTTTTTTAGGACGGCGCGTGGACTTGTAAATGCTCCTGTATTCCAGAAGGCAACCAACTAAATTCAAGGTCTGTTGCCATTTGAAACTGCTGTGACATACTTAAAAGATGTTTTAATTTTATCACTAGATACAAAAAGCATAGAAAGACTTATTCTTAGTTTTCAGAGCACCAACGCTCACGTTAAAGATTAAATTAAGTGTTAGTAATACAGAAGTCTGGGTGGACCAAATGCAAACCGTTTTAGAATCTTCACGACTTTAAATTTGTGAAACAATTAAAAAAAATTGAAAATTTGAGAATTTGCGATGTCTTAGCAATATAATCAATGCAATAGCAATAGAAGCAATAAAAACAAAATTCATAGACTGTCATATCCTAGCAATTTACAATAGAGAAGCTGAGACCGAAGCACATTGTGGTGTTAGCAAAAGAGAAGTTCAATATTATTTCAGAAACAAGAAGGTAACACTCGAACACCCATACAGAAAGAACAAAAATTCCATCACTATGAATTGAATTGGAACTGGAAACTGTTGGTGGTTAGATCTGTTAGGAGTAATCTTAAGTAAGTAATTATCGACTGCAACGCTGTACGTCATACCATAATGAAATAGATCTTGTTTAATTTTTTGTTAGATGGTGACTCACAATATAAGAGTTCGATTTTGATATTGAGTGTTGGTAAGATTCACAAAGTGTCAATTCTTTCAAGGACGAATTGGTACTATCAGCTGAACTACAAGATGAGAAGTTAATAGAAATTTTGTCACAACCACCAAGTAACGTTGAGTTAAAGGATACGCATTAAGATTATTGCCTAAAGGACGACCGCTTACCGAAAATTACAATCAGCGGGTAAAAAAGTCCTAGACAAAGAATTCGAATGTACTATCACGATATAGCTGGACTTTCTGCTGTTGGCTGCTGCTGACTGTTGATTCCCTGCTAAGAGAAGCTATGTCAAAAACTACAATATATACAAGTATAATAAGGCAGCATCCGGTTAACAAACTTTGGTAGACTTAATCACATACAGAAACAAAACATACCGATGGATATCTTACACATTGACCATTTGGGAACATTAGCCACGAATGTGACGAAGAATTAATAGACATAATTGGTGTTCCAAGGAGATTAGTTCGTGATCGAGGTGCAGCTTTCATAAGCAATAGCTTCTCCGAGTATTGTCAAAATTCGGGTATTTAACGAGTACTCCAAGTACCAATGGACACATAGAGAGTATGAATCGTTCTATCCTGTTTGCCCTTACGGTGTAAATGGAAGACGAGTCCAGTTTTTGGAGGAGTCTGTAGTGTTAGGTGGGGAATTAACACTACGGTATTTTCCACCACCGGAAAATCGCCTTACGAGGTCTTTGTTGGTTATCGACCACGATGCGTTAACGATTCCTTTTTCACGTCAGAGGATGTATGTGATGAGCGGCAAGACCTAATGACGCTGAGAGATGATGTATCTAAAATAACCTGTGTTCGGCAACGTTTACAGAAATAATATCACGACAAGTAGTATAATAAGAGTGGCAGGTTTGTTTTTTTTGTAGAAATGGAAATATTATTTGAAATGCATCAGGTATGTGGGATAAAGATAATGCTCTAGTTTATTTACTCTTTCTAGCCATCTACAAATTGCCAGAGCAGCCACAATATGAGGGTCTTTTTGGATTACTCCATTGTAGATATCAAATGGATGCGGAACCGATGCAGATGACGTTTCCGCTACTACAACGAATTAAGTAATTCATATATTTAGTTTATAGGAATTAAGATTACTTTTTGTAGTTCGTAATTGCGTTTACTAGCAGCTATTCTCCCCTTCAGCAACAGAATTTCGGAGATATTAGTTATAGGTATATATTATATTATCGAATATTGTTTCTTTATTAATACTGCTATTAGTAATGACTTTAACTATTATTTTCATAAATCTATTTAAACTGCTTTTTCTTTAAAAGGTAAGGTTTATGTAAAAATCACATCAACAAGCAAAACTCTACATCAGATTCATCATTCGTGTAGCCTAATTTCATTGTAATCAATTGCTTTCGTTTATTATCGCAAACAGTATTTGTCATGTTATTTTTGAGAAAGAAGAAGACACGACATAATAAAAGTAAACTACATGTATTTTATCATCGCGGTTGCGAGCCGAATTTTATTTAGGTTTGGCAGCCTTAAGCAACGGTCGCTCTCCCTTCAGTCCAAGCACGTCTGCCAATCAATCAAGCCGTATTTTCATATCCACTAACTCGCCTTCTTCCACTCCATACCCGTTTTATTCTGATTGAAAAACAATAACGCGTTTATATTGGATCTTTTATGAATTATTTTCACAATAACGTCAATAGCTACAGCGGTAGTTTATTGATCATCTTGAAAATCTAATAATTTTGATATATTGCCAATGTCAATCTTAAAACTGGTTCTTACATAAAGGTAAAATACTGAAACCGAAATTGTTTTAAGAAAACTCTTGTATTCAAATGGTTCCAAATATTAAGTAGAATGTTCTATATGTGTTTCGACTGTTGAAGTCTCCTCCAAAGCTTGCTTAAAAGCATTTATAATTAGCGTTTAAATAACATACATTCCAATTTTTAAAATTAAAATTTAGGTAGTACAACTTTTTTAAATTATTAATGACCAGAAGCATCTGAAACTTTTAGAATTTAGAATTTTCTAAGCTCCGCTTTCAATTTTAAAGGAGAACTTTAAGAATACAAAAATCTTATGTATACTAGTACTTTCTGATACCGTCCGTGGTCGAGTGATGAACAGTTTGCCAACTATAATTGTTACAAAACAGCAATCGACTGTTTTCCATATGATTTAAATAATAAGATGGTGGAAGAACAACCACCTACCTCTCTTTCAATTGTGCTAAAATAAATGCTATTATTAAATCGAAATTAAAATCCAGCTGCGTATACGAAATATGGTAAGTCCATGTAATGATTATATTTTTAAATTTCCTTCCAACATCCAAATTATAACGATGGTTAAAAGTTCCATTGTACAAATAAAATTTTCTTTTCGTATTCATAGAAAAAATTATGTCACAAATAAATTCAAAGCACTGATTATTATGTTAATTAACTGTTATTATTATTATTAAAAACGATGACTATTTAACACTTTGACATTTCGACAAAAAAATAATTTAACATTTTTGACGTTTAGTTTGTTTACATTTTTCACAACTCATAACATAACCTTAAAATTTTAAATTTTTGCTCTCAACATGTGTGCATTGTTTGGAGGTTCTAAAAACACAGAGTTTGTTACTAAAATGGTTGCTCTTTTTGTACCCTTTTTCAAACAATAGAATTTTTAAACTAAATACAATATAACCACGTAAATGTTTATAACTATTAATTATTTTTTTAATAAATTCAATAAATTAATAACTAAAAAATTCCCTTTCCATTGATATATGACATTTATATTGACATAAAAAATAAGGCTACTAGAGCATTCAACCAAAATACATTTCCTACACAACTATCAAATAACTAAAATTAACTTAATTACTTAAGATTACCTATTTACATATTCCTATCTTGACAAAAATCCAACCTTACATCCTAATAAACATTATTTACTTACTTTTGTGTATCTATAACATGAAACTAGTAGCTAAATTATATCATTTCAAAATGCAATGGATAAACGCACTAACTTGCATTTTATTTCAATTATATCTTCTACAAATAGCAATCCCAACATTCTAGATTGTTTCAAAATTGTGCTTAAAAACTGCTTGACAAAACAGCATTAAAACATTTTAGCCATGAGTTGTAGAATTTTGTATAGAAGAAACAATTTAACGAAACCAATATCTTGTTAACTTGAAACATTATCTTTTCATATAAATAATTCAGGTTAGGTAGTAAATACTTGCATATATCTTCATTACCACACACCTTGTCTGTTTTAAGCGAGAACTTGCTTTAATTTGGCCTCTACTTTGTTTTAATTGCCTAATCAGGTCACGAGTTCACATCGTTAGCGGAATAATGAAAATTTACCAGGATTCTAAGAAAAATCAACTTTAAAATGTATCCTTTTACTGCCTAGTGTGTTCTAGTGTGTACGTTTATTAAATTAAAACCTTTTCTTTGCCTTCATAAAATTCTTTTAAAAATAATTATTTTTTTCCTTTAGGAAGTTATGCAACCCATGTAACATCTTGTTGAAAAAATTTTATTTAAACTTAGTAAAACCTACTGAATTGGTATTTTCTTTATATTATCTGTCAAATATCATGACAATATGTAGTTCTTTCTGATTTTTCTTTGAATTTCAAGATTACACAGAGATCCAGATTAACGCACCTTTAAAAATCTAAAACGATAGATTTATGGGGACTCGTAGTTTTAATGTTTCAAAGCTGTAGATATTTAGAATTTTGGTAGCTCAAGAATTCAGAGGTTAGTTTTTGAAAATGGTAGTAAATCAATGTTAATTTTACAGTTTCATGCTACTGATTTTTAAAATTTTAATTGGAATTTCGAAATTAAATGTTTAAAAGATAAGATATTATATTAAAACCTAAAAGTATGAAAACTTCAAGGCCCATATCAAAATTGCTATGTATCCAATATCTAAGTTTCCAAACCAGAAACTTGCAGAATGTTGCTCTCTTTTGCTCTTTTGAGTACAAATTCGTAACTTGAGATGCGCTGCTTTTGGTATTCCTTCATTTCAAAACAACTAAAATTCTAATTTTCAATGCATTAAAATATTGGATAAACCGTTCAAGAATAAGATCAATAGAGGGGCGAGGCTCAAAATGAGCTGAATTAAAGTCACTTATAATTTAAGTAAACAATCATGTTTTTGATTTGTTGTAGAAGTCAAAGCTCTAGTAGTAGAGAGACAATATTTTGACAATATATTTATTTAATCATAGTATATGGGAAAGGTAATGGATTGGGGGCAGCTATTGCTCCACTTAGAGAAAATAGACCAGTAGGAATAATATAAATGTCAATCAAGAAATTGATATAATTGTTCTTTTACTCTCTGCATCAGTGTCAACTCACTCAAGTGCACTCAGAGTAAATGAGAAAAATATCAAAGTTAGTTGTTGAATGTTGAAAATTGTAACTTCTGCAAGAAGATCTTACATATTGTCATGTTATTTTAGCCTACAGAATAAGGAATTCACCCACTCAATAGTTTTAAGCAAGCTTAGATATTAAATTTAGAGCGACGCGTTAGATGGGTTGCCTAACATCACTTTTAAATTAGTATTTTGAAAAATGTATCTTTTATGAAACTAGAAAATGGTTTATTATAAATAACATGCACACTAGTACACTATAGTCAGAAAAAGGATACGTATTTGTAAAACTGATTTCCCATAGAATTTAGATGATTTTCCTTATCCAACTAACGTTTAAGAGATGATGATCTAATACGGTATTTAAATTAAGTTGAGGTCATAGTTAATGCAAGATTTAAACTAAAACAGCTAAGGTGTGTTGTAATGAGGTAAGTTAACGAGATTCTTGATTTCATTAATATTCTTCAATTTCCAAATTTTACAGTTCTTGGGTAAATAATTTTGATGGAGAATTGTACTGTTTCTTTACCACATGATTAAAACTATCTTAAATGTAGGGGTTGCTGTTTACAAATTATATCAATAAAACAACTTACAAGAACGTGCAGTTATGCATCGTGCACTAAAAAAATTTAATTGGCTAGAATTTTCATTTTGTTGATATCTGAAATTATCTAAATAATGTTTCGTAGTATATAAAGTTTAAATTTGTGAAGATAGGAAGGTGTGAAAATGTATTTTTATGTAAATAAATTAATAAATAGTTATGTAAAGATGAAATTTCATCGACATGCAATGTAGGCTTTGTTGTAAAATCAAAACATGAATGTTATAACTATGTCATTAGATAGAGAATTTAATAATTTATCACTTTATATAATTAGTTTTAGGGTTAGTTAAATTTATAAACAATAATTTGGTTATATTATAAATCAAATATCAGACTTTTTTGTTTCATGCAAAATTTCCAAGAGAGTTCCAATTGCTTCCCAGAAGAGTATAAAAACCTGGCCATTTTTGTAACAAATTCTCTTTCATAATAGATATTTAAAAAAGTGCACACCTGTTGAAGAGCAAAAATTAATTTTAAGGGTATGTTTTGAGTTTAAAAACATGTAAACAAAGAATTTGAAGAACTCGGTATTTGGCGAAATCGCAAGCAAGACTATAAGCAATACGATGCCCAAAAATTCAAAATGGGCTTCAGAAACGATTACTACTACATCGATTTCAAATGGAATTCGTTGGCAGTAACTTGAGAACGGCAAGAAATATACTTGAAACTCAGTTTGTACGGACTATGTTTGAATTTTATTTCCAAGCTAATCGTAAACTGAGATTTTTGTATAAGCTTTTGGCATTTATAATCCACAAAGGAAGCTTTTTCAGGCTTTCAGCTTTGGAAATTACTTCAGCTCAAGAACTTTATAGTGTACAATATAAATAGCACAATATAAATAAAGATATATATTTATAATAATAATAATAATTGCTACAACCCATTACCTGGCTAACTAGTAACCAGGTCCCATAAACTAAAGTTTGTGCGGGAGGGAGAGGGCGATTAATATTATTACGCAGGCCGATTTGACACAAATTTTTTTCCAAATCAACAAGAAGGGCATCAGCAGAGGTCTGAAGTATCCAGCCCGAATTAATTTATGTTCCAAATTTTGTTTTCGTTTTGCGAGAACATTGCTTGACAGCACTATTAAACTAATCTGAACCCTGTTACATGACTAAAAACCTGACAATTATTGTTGGGGATATTTTAACAACTTTTTCACTAGAAGTAACGGCCATTGTTAAAATAAAATTAGCTTCACAATATCACATTCTAATTGAAAACTCGCAGACGCAAATATAGCGAAAACATTTGGAACGATCTTTTTTGTTTTTGTAAGGACGCACGCATAGGACCCCTCACGTTTCTTATGGAAATTGGATCCCGGTCAAATTGGCTGAAATTGTGATATGTTGTAGTTTATATTATTCTGATCGAAAGTCTCCATGGCCGTGAAGCTATAGCGAAATACAGGGTGTTCCATTTAATATCGCAAAATTTCAAGTAAAATCACCGGAGTATAAGTTTTTCCTGCTTTCTGTGCACTGTAACTCCAAAACTGTGAATTTTAGAACTTCGTGGCCGTGGCGACTTTCGATCGGGATACTATAAACTACAACATATCACAATTTCAGCCAATTTAACCGGGATCCAATTTCCGTAAGAAACATGCGAGTCCTAGTTAATCTGACTAATGAGTCCTTCAAATTAAAATACATACTGAATAAATTTTGAAATCAGCTGCTGCTAATTTGCTAATACTTTGTTACGAGGTTTCACTTCTAAAAAAGGGTGTATTTTCACAGGTAGTACTCACAAAACTTTTATACTTAATAATTGAAAGTCTGCGAAGTGCATATATGCTTTACATCAAGAAGAATAATCTCAACGCTGACTTAAGAAATGAACTGAGAGAAGTACGAGGATAGAAGATGAATTCCGAAAATTTCAAATTAGATAGAATTTTCGAATTTAAACATTTTAGAAAATAAGTAACTCCCTTACTTTTCTTTTACATGCGATCACGTCAAAAAATATGTTTTGTTTCGTTAGTCAGCATTATGAATACTGATATCATATTCAGGATTTCTATTTTCGTGCAAACCGTGTATTCTCCGTTTCTCTGATCTCTAGCAGCTTTGCAATGCAAACAGAGGTGTCATTATCTTCACGTTAGTTAATAAGAGAATATAAGCGCGAGATGTTAGTACAGAATGTCGGTTATTGAGTGATGGTAACCGATACATCTGTGGTCGCCGATAAAAAGCAGCATAATGAGACGAGTTCGGAGACAAAAAGCAAACCGAACCCAAAGCACTGTCCAATTAGAATTTGCTAGTGATGTTGTTAGGTGCAAGGGCGATGGTCGTTAAACAGGGGCGTCTCGTCTGTAGGAATTTCTAAATCTTACCCGATTTACTCGAGAAGACAGACACAAAGATCGAACTTACAATTTTAGTTAGAAAGTCTGATCTTTTTTTTATTTTGTTTTAAAGATATCAATAAGCAGAAATCCTCTATGGGATTTATTACAAGTCGATCAAACCTACCCACGTTTATTTATTAACTTCATTGCGTGTATTCTGATCGAGAAAATTTACAGAAAGAGTACGTTTCAGGTTACAGACTATGTCTTTCAAGTAACTAAGATCGCCGCCACTGTATGGGGGCAGCACGGTAGTGGTTCAAGCCCTAACTTTAATGAGGTCCTCACGTGAAAGAAGCGACACAACACAAAGTATAATGACACAACTGTCAGTCGCTGCCGAGTACGTTCCTTATTAGAATAAGTTACTGCTCTCGTATGCGGAGGGCCTCTCATTTAGGTTTAATAATTGGCAAATAATAGGGGGAAAGATGTGAACATACTATATTGATTAAATATGTATATACTACTTACAAACAAATCTTAAGTGGAATCAATATTTTGTTACGTCGTTATTTTATATTGTACATTCTTGAATAAACAGAATTGTAAAGTTAATTCTACAGTGAAAAATGAGCTAAATATGTAAAAGAGAAGGTATAATTCTCATTTGGAAATAAAACTTATAAAACACTAAAAGGCTTCTAACCAAGAATTTATAGAATTTCTGTTTCGAGGTAAACATTCAACACACGAAAAAACCATAACATAATCTTTACTACAAACCTTATTAGAAGCCAACCTTTCTTGAATAAAAATGTAGTTTTACTGAATACAGGCATATGTCATTATGAACTACAAGACTATTAAGGGATTGTTGATTGATTTTAAAACGCATTGTGTCACTTAAGGAAGTTGTGGTGGGATAGTCTGAGCAAAAAGTTATGGAGCTGTGCTATTTTGATAAATATAAATAATTACATATTCTTGCTTCAAATAATGGCTCAAACGATACTAGTTTTATTAGAATGCATGTAAAAGCAGTTTAGTTATTATTTATATATGTTTTTAATTAATTATTAGTCTTTTTAAAGTCAGAGATTAACTTTTGACAGTCTAGTCCAAACTTAAAAACGCGAAAAAATGACGAGAAAAACCATTTTTCTGAGCAGAAATTCATTCAAGTTTACTTTTTTATTAATAAAAATGAAATAATATTACCATGTAAACACAAAAAAATAAAGAAATCTCTCTAGAATATAAATAAATTATACGCTTCTACAGTAGTGAAAAAGTGACAACGTCCAGTATTTCGTTTGTTGTTCTGTTGAAAACAAGTTAATGCAGTAAATGACTTTGAAGTTTTGAGGTTATCTTTGCAAATATTAGAAATATATCTATATCAAAACGATGGGTAAAACACTATTCAGATTCATTTAAATTTCCGAATTACGTATCTTTTTATTTAATACACCTGATTTTGTTTTCGAGATGTAAATTACGAGCGGCCAGTGGTTCTGCAGGTAGCTATATAAAGCATTTAAGTTTCCCGCTCGTATGTTGCAATGCGACGTTGTTACCAAGTGAGCTATATCAAGCGTTCAATCGACAAATTCTTCGTAATAATTTATTTTTTGGCAAAACTATCGTAACAAATTTGAAACTTTAACGGCACAATCTTACAACGTATTTACGTGAAATGTTTTGATGTCAAATTTTTTCATCAATGTTTATGAAATTATTATAATAAATGTATCAATAACTTACCATTTTGCATAAGATCGCGTGTTATTTTTAAATACAATTTATGCATAAACAAACTTCCTAAACATTATACCTATAATATTTATATATTTTTTTTAGGAAATCATTTTGCACATTAAAATCTATCAACTGCAGTAATTTTTTTACATTTTCATCATATTTTTCTACAGCCACAACTTCCTTAAAACATTCAAACGTTCTCCAACAGCGGCAATCAGACAATGCATTCTGTAACTGAGAAACTTGTTCATACTTTTATAAAAAGATATCGCTCGAAGTTAGAAAGCTTAGATAAAGAATTAAGTAAGTAGTATTAGTTAATTTAATTTACATTATGTATTATATTAAGTTAGAATTATCAAATTATGCAAAGATGCTAATAAATTATTAAATGGTAGTTGCGTTAGGGCTAGTTTAGTATCTATTTTATTTGAGAATTTAAAAGACAATCAACTCGAAATATTCTACAGTGCTTGCTTTATATTTGAAATAATTAAGCAACCTAAAGCAAAAGCTTAATAAACAATTCGAAAATTTACAAAATGATTGATGGCAAAAACAAGTATGCAAAGGCCAATCAAGTTAAATGACGGGACGGGCGCTGAAAGGGATACGCTAAATGAGGATGATCACAATAATGATTATTATCATTGAATTAAAAATATTATCCCTCTCCAGAAAACATTTACAGCCAAGAAATTATCAGTGCGGCAAAATTAAGGAAAAGCCGTCATGTTACAAATAGTAAAATAGCAAGAAGAACTATCATGGACTTCCAGACAATAATATAAAAAATTAAACTAATTCAACTACAGGACATCAAAAGAGAACAAATACGAGAAGAATTTGCAACCAAGCGTTGTATAATTTAAAAAAAAACGTCCAACTTAAAACAATCTAAACCTGGTAGAGAAAAGATTGTTAGTATTATTTTCCAATCATAATGTGCAATTTAAAAAGAATGAGTTAGTAATGAACAGAATACAAATTATAGAGAAATCTAAGGTGGTGATACATATCTAGTATTTATTTATTATGAAGACAATTGCATATTTTTAAACGCGGAATTTAACCAAAAACCGACAATTATAATATCTATCACTCTATCTATCTATCTATCTAACTCATCGGACTAACCAAGAATTATTAAACAAGCATAAGATTATACAGGATAGGAAACAACCAAAAATGGAGTCTAGCTTATTAACGGTAAATTTTGATAACTAATAATTTTAACATTATTATGAAATAAATAATTTGTTACAAAAATGAAGATGATGACAATCCATGAAGTTTCTAGGGGTGTGACAATATAATAAAGACTTGTTTTGCAAATTTATATAAAGAATTTCTTAATTTGATAACTTTAAAATTAAATAAGACACATAAAAATTGAGTTTCTTTGTCTACAATATTCTTTTAAATAGGAGGGGATATATGCTGTGGATAGAACTACTACAACTATTTCATTGGTGATTGTTACTTAAAGTTTTTTAAACATTATTTACTTAATTAAATTCATACCTTGTAGCAGCATGTTCATTAGTAGTGCTGTAAAAAATAAATATTTTCTTTTTATATACGTATAAATGATATAACTTATGCATTAATTTCATTTATGTTGAATTATATTGTAAATGTGTGGTACTTTTTGTGTTCTGAAAATCTGAGATATTAATTTCAATGACAATTCTGTTGGTCTTAATTAAATAACTTATAGTAATTTACAAATGAATCAAAATATAGTGACACATAACAATATTTTTGTAATACTTCAAAATAAAAATCTATAAATCTAGACGATTTAAAAGTAAAATAGACCAAATTAAGATTTTCTTCCATTTGAACTGGGAAAGATGAATGTAAATGATGTGTTCAGATTTTTAGTAACAGATATTGAAATTTGGATATTTAAATTTATCCAGAATAAGAGACCTTCAAGATTCAGAATAATATATTTAATTTGCTATATTCTACAACCGATAATTTAAGTTTTAATATTTATATACTACTATAATCTAGGATAGAAACCTTACATTCATAAAAATCAAAACAAAATTATATACGAGTCCCGTACCAGTGAAGTTCGCACACTTCTATTTTTGTTATTCAAAGGATGCCCCGCATTTTGTTCTGATATACATAGTAGCTGTTTTTTGTTGTTAAAGTGAAGTACTGTCTTTGCACTTATTCCATGTTAAGTTTCATGAAATTCTATCTAGTGGTTTCCTCACGGCGCCTCTTCAATTTCGAACAGTCTGCGGACGCAAAGAAGCGGTAAGAGGGATTCCTGCCTTAGTACAATTTAGAAAAACGTGACATGGAGTAGGTGCAGAAGCAATACTTTATTTTAACAATAAGAAGCAGTTGCTTTGAAGACCAATGGAAATTTTGGGAAAAAATTGTGGGGTGTGCTTTGTTTTAAAATATAAAAGATAATTAAATTAAAATACAACGAAATCTAACAATAAAACAACGTAACTTATAATATAGGACGTCAGTACTTTACTCTAGCAACAAGAAATAGCTACTTCGAAAAATAAAAAAAATCCAGGGTGAAAATTGCGAGGCGCCGATTAACAGAAATAGAAGTGTGCGAACTTCACTGGGACGGGGCTCGTATTTATGTTAATTGAAAATAAAACTAAACGATTACACATATGATATTACTATTTAATAGTAAAGCATAAATAAAATCTTACATTAGCTATAGTAGTACTATAGAGTGTGCATTAGCTCGTCAAGCAACTATCCCTTGTGCCTCGTTGTTACAGGTGCTTGCCTCGCAATGCATGTGTTGCAGGATCGATCCCTGCTCCGGTAGGTTTTTTAATTTGAACTTATTAGTTAAAAAAAATAATTATTTAATTAATTATTTGAATTATATTTTTAAATATTATTTGTTTATTATTATTATTATTATAAAAAAATTATCGTGCAGGAATCGATCCTGCGACCGACATCATTTTCGAGGCACCAGGGATAGTATGCTATTAGAGTTAATGTTATATTTTATTTATGTTTTACAATTAATTGTTAATACCATGATGTTTAATCGTTTAGTTTTATTTTTAATTAACATAAATTAAGTAATTAGTATTTATTTACTTCTGTTACTATTTTTAGAATTTAGAATCTCAGCAAAAAATCTTTGTTGGGACAACTTGCTATTCGTAGAATACCTGCCACTTTGATTGAAGAGCATTTATACTTGTCCTTAGGAGCGTACCTTTTTACTTGTTTCTCGTCAACAGGTCTATTTGCATTTTCTTTACTAAAAAGATAATTTTAAAAAATACAAAAAATGTAAAGCAGTTAGCAAGAAGAGAACCCGGAGTAAATGCTCGCAAAGAGGCTACTCCACCGCCGATCCAGTGTCTGTTGTTGATGCAGTTGTTATTTCAAGTTAATACGTTGCGTCGTGTTTGCGTTAGTTTGTTATTTTTTATAATAAAGTCGCATTAGATTAATTCAGAAACACGTATTTACGTATTTTGGATTTACTTTTATATAAAAAGGAAATTTTTGAATTGGTGTCACGTCAGCTATAAGCTTCCCTTTTTAAACATTGACCATAAAATTAAGCGATAATTTTATGTAATTATTTTTTTTATAAATATTATAATTGTAGAACGATTGTTTATTTATAAAATTTATTAAATATTTATAAAGAAAACTTTGTCTAAACTGTGTTTAAAACTTGGGTTTGAAATTGCATATCTAGCGCGCCCTGTATTCGACTACAGTCGTATCTTTTTTCTTTAACGAATGTGTATTTATCATATTTTTTGTTTGTTTTTCTTTTTATTATGAATTGCTTTTAAATTATTTTTTACAATATTACTAGTTACAGTACATTAACTTATCATCGAATAATATTAACTAATCAACAATTGCATACAATTATTGTAAGCAATTTGTTGCTGTTCATATTAGCAATGTCGAGTTTAATTTTAGATATACCTACTATTCGTAAATATGTGAACCGGAGTTTTCTGAAAAAAATGTTATTAAAATAAAAAAAAAGTTTAATACTATTGTAAATAGAAAAAATGCTCTATCGAATGGTAGCGTAAAACTAACAAGTTCCCATTAAAAAAAAATCGCGGAAAGGCGTAACTCAAAAACGATTAAAAAAAGAAATTTTCAAGTATTATCAAATGCAGATAAATGTATCCTAAAAAACTTTTATATTGAACATTATTTCCTAAAACGAATATTAACGACAATAAATCGCCGTCTCGATACTTTTAACTACCTGTATAATATAATAATATATATAAACATTTTCTATACAAATAAAATTAAAAATTTAGCATAATTAGAAATATTCAATAAATGTTTAAATTTTGAGCAAACAATTTACATTTAAATCTTTATATTTTATAAATATCTAACGTAGGTACATTTTCTAAAAATTATTCCAATTTAGTATTAATATTATAGATTATATAAATATTACACAGCTCATCAATGTTTACTTTACAATATAAAATATGTAAAAGGTATGCTGAAGTGTGAAAATCTCTGAAAACTTTCTTTTAATTTTATAAAAATCATTGAAATACATTCATATTAGTGTATCAAATACACCATAATTAATGTATATAGTACAATAAAATAAATATAATATCAAAAATCAAAGTGTATGAAATCAAGAAAGATCTGTCGTTTTCTATGTCTGACAAATATTGAGAATTACATATTTCATTTATATATGTTGCTATGGAAAATATTGAAAAGGTTTAGGTATATTTCCACATTTTTGTTGTATTATAAAATTACTCTTCTACATTTTTGTTTTTCTATATTATTGATTTTCTATGCTTCCACTTTTTATATTTTTAAATCTATATAAATAGCCGGAACCGAAACTAGAAATATTAATATCAACATTTTTAAAAAATATGCTTTTAGAATATTAAACGACTTAAGTTTACTTATTTTCTTCATGGATGAATCTTAAGTAGATTTAGTATTACCAATGACAAAACTTAATTTGAATTAAGTTCAGAGGTATGGTATTTGGTTATTTGTCGACTATATTGTAGCGAAGTTACTTTATTTTTGGTTATTTATTTTGGGTATACGAGTGAATAAGCTTATATTCAGTGCAAATTACGACCGCTTGGATAAGCTGCCGACTCGTGACTTTCAATATGTAGGAAGAGTACAAAATCTACAAACGCATCTTCATTTAGAATATGTAGATACAAAGTTTGGAATAACAATTTTAGAATTAACTGTATCGAAATTAAAATTGATATACTCGTATTTAAAAATTGAAATGAGATTTACAATTATAATTTAGGTTTTAAAAATTTAGAATTAAAAATGCAAAATTTAAAATAGTATTTTTTTAGAATTGATTTATTAAAAGTAATCAGAATTTAGAATTTAATTTTTGTTACTTAGAGTTCAAAACGTGGAATATAGGATTTAGATTATAAACTCAGAATTAGAATTTAAAACTTTTTTAGCAGTGCCAATTTAAAAATTTAGAATACTTATTCTACAACCCAAAATACTCATATAACCATTTAAAAACAATAAAAATTGAAAGTGGGGTAATTTTAAAATTAGTTATTATACCTTTTTGATACTTTAGCAAATCCTATAATGAATAACAAACGTAAGTTTTAGTACAATAATAATTCTTCTGCACTAATGGTACTAAATTAACTTTAATAAAGGAACTCACCTTTACAACGCATAAACAACTGCAATCAAGTCTTTTTTCTTAAACGATTAAAAGGTTCAAGAGCACCTGCCTATAATAAACCTTTTTCTCTGAGTAAATTAGCTCAATGAATTTATAATTACCATTATTAACTCTAACCTTCATTATTTGGTACTTCTAAAGACATTATTTGTCTTTCATTAGTTTACATGAGCTTTTGATGGAAGCAAAAGCTCTGTTTAGTATTTACTTGTTTATTTTCTGCTTGAAGTGACTAAGCCCGTCTGTGTGCGACAAAGTCGACAAAATTAAATTGTCATGAAGTGACGAATTACTAATTACCTGACTAAATTAATCTTGATTAGAATCATACATTAATTATTAAGTTTTTGAAATATCTTCAGGATAGGATCAGACAGTCCGAACATTTGTATTTGCATTAAATTAGTTTTACATACGATTTTTCTCGCGCTGCTCTTTTAATCTCTAAAAAATTTACATTTTTATAACTTAAGAAAACGATCAAATTAGTTTTCTGGATTATTTTCTGAAAATGTTACGCAAATCTTCTTTTTTCTTGGAGAACAGAACTAAGAGTGACTTCGATTTCTTTTAAAGTCTTTAAATATCCTTCATATGTAGTTTAACGAACCGGAAAATCTTTTCACCACAATATTATTATTAAATTTTCAAGAAAATCAAATATACCATCTTGTAGTTATTCTTCAAAGAAAATTTTCACCTCTGCGTTTATTGGGCGTAAAAAGATGACGTTATTATAAGTCATTTTATATACCTGCACATTTGAGAAAATTAAATAAAAAAGAGAGAAGTGTGGAAATGTTTTAAAATCGGAAGAAAATTCGAGGAAGCCATTGTAAATTATACAGTTGGAGTCCTTCCGTCATTCTGAGGGAGTTTAACTGTAATCAGCTTTATTTAGAGGACAAGAACCAAATTAGGTCCTGATCAGCGATCGTTTAAGGTAGAGGGTGATTTTAAACAGACATGGGCGGCTCCTAACGAGGCAGATTGGATTCGATTTGAATTGGTTTAGATGGAACAGCATTGGGGTGGATAGACGGTTCACATTCACTGAGACATTGCGGTTTAACATGATCCCGAACCTGATGTTCTACCTCTATAAACACAAGATCCTAATCAGGACTAATTAATAATTGATAGCGAGGACTTATAAGTACCTTGTTTAAACAACAAAATTGCCTGTTTACTGCTATTTACCTGCTTACTATATTTACCAAGAACTAGATTTCTCATCCCGCTTAGTTATTCCTTGTGCAACGAAATCAGCAGAATTCTGCAGTTGCAACTAAAATAGCAACAAATTGAAAATAGCTGATACAGAATAACAAGGTCCGTTAGGGTGAAGTGTATTTTGTCAAGTGGAAGTTTACATCATTTTAAAAAGGCTATTTAAACGAGCTGCTCTCAACCGGATCATGCTTGTTGTTATTCCGTCTTGCCGGGCAGTAATGGTCACTACGTGCTATTCGGAGTATTCGGACTGCGTATTTGCATGTTGTACTTTACTTGATCTTTTCATTTTCAGACCGAACAACAACTAACAAGAATAGTTCAAGAATCTTTTAACAAACAAAAGGTTAAAAATGGAATGCCATGTACGTAAAACCCTTTTTAAAATGGAATATGCCCTCGGCGAGAAAATTAATATGGTAATAATATTTTTCATAGGATTTTCGTAATTGTCTTTCTAAACAAACCATATAAGAAGTTTTTATTTATACAATATATCCGCCATCTTGAAAAAATGGCGGATAATGTTCCTGTTTTTATGCAATCTCGGAAACGGTTCATTTTAGATAAAGAATGCAAAGTATTTTAATCCCAGAAAAACATAAAACTTCTTACAAGACGGCTTTTCTCTCGGTTTTCCTCGTTAGCATTTTGTCCAAATTTTGAATAGGTACTCATCGACCTTGTCCTCCTGAACAATGTTTAAATTATCCTCCAGTTATCCGATGGTCATCAAAGAATAATACATTTAAAATATGATTTTTGATAACATATCTGGCGGTTAAACGATCCATTGGATCGCTTTGAGAGTGGGTGGACATTATTCAGGAGATCAGAATCAGGTCTATACAAGTATACAAAGTTTGAACTAGAGATGCTTAATTTAGTGGCCCGGAGACCCGCGTGCCCGCGGGCAACGGGTTAACGGGCATCGTGAGATGTTAATTCAAGCGGGTTTGAGCCTACTCCGCTGATAAATAACGGAAAAGGCGCGTTCGAGCGTGTTTCACTTGGGGCTGTCTATGGCGCCCGTCGATTATTTATTAGTAATGACTCAGCCACTGCAGCTCTTTAAACTTTCTGTTAGACTGACTGATTTAACTGATTGCTTAAGTAGCTTTTTATGCAATTAAATCAGACGACACTACTGTTCAGGATTGCGAAACATCTGCAGCTATTTTTTAAATAAAAATTATAAAACTAATGCCGAAAAGGACTTCCCGATTAAAGCCGGTGCTAGCTTGTGCCCGCTCGTTGTCACTCGTACCCGCCCTTACCCGCTCGTGACCTCTCGTACCCGCGAATTCAGTAGATAACAAACTAGAGTACATGTCTTTGATTACAAGCGTGGATGGGCATTATTACTTGGCAAGTCTGGGATGTCTGTGATAGCATTCAACGGACACAAGACAGGAGGATGGTTCAAAAACTGATGCCTGCGCCACTCTAGTTTAAGCCAAATCCTGTGGATTCCCTTTTATCTTCCTGAATGTGACATCCTATTTTTTCCGAAAGTTAACAATTTTGTCTTGACAATAACAAGAAAATGAAGTGGCTTGTTGTAGGAAATTGTATGTTTTTTAAACTTTCAACCGAAAATGAAAAGTTTCCGAGATAATTACAAAAACCAAAAAAAAAGTAATGCAGATGGCGATCATGTAGGTGAGGACTATTTTAGAGCTGTTTAGAAAGACAATTACAACCATTTCATGAAAAAAATTTATAACTAATTTGGAGACAAACGTATGTTAATTCTGCTGACCTAATAACTAATATTAGACAAATCATCTCATAAGGGTAATTATCTTACTCACAACGATTAGCAGAAATTTTTCAGCTTCGTATGTACCAGACAGAATTTCAAATATCGCATCCGGGACATAAATCATTTGAAAATATTTTCTGTAATATACAAGAGAGAGTGTTCAAAATCGGCTGACTGCTTGTAGCAACATCAGATTCTGATATAACTATACGAAATGATTAAATTGGCCCTTGTTACCGAGTGCTCCTTCACTCGATAGCGGAACTTGCTGACCTCTTCTTGCTTCTTATAGATGCAAGAGTGGAACCGATCGTTAGTCCAGTCTAATTCTCTACAACTCAACATAAAACCCCCTTAAATATTAAACCGGAAAGTTCTCTTCTTCGTAAAAAAGAAAAACGGACCAAAACGAAAGAAATAATAAATTATTCAGTGTATTTTTTTTCCTTAGGTATTATGCTCTACGAATTAGTAGAAAGATCGAGGTTGTAATTTCTTTAATACATCCTTTAAATCCGTGTCCCTTATTAAAGAGAAACCCTCATAATAATAGACTGCAAGAGTCTTCTTTTTAATGGAAGCGTCCTTGTACGTGGTGCTCTTATAATGATCCCGTGATTCATTAACCAGCGGGCTCATTAATGAGAGCTGAAGGGACTGAAATATGCCCCAGTCACTTTAAATATAAACTTCAGGGGGGGCAAGCCGAGAGGCAACACACTTAATGACTTTTAAAAGTTGCTTTTAGTAAAAATTGTCGTTACTTTAACAAGTATGTAAAACGGAAAATATTGTAAGTTTGAGTATGTGCTTTTATTATGTCTGTCTGTATACCTTTTAGTCTGTATGTAGTTACGTGGTTCGTACCTAAGAAGTGTAAAACACAAACTAGAGTAACGCGTGCCGGGACCGCGGTGCGCTTAACCAATGTCAAATTAGTTCAATAAGATGTAGTCCACGCGTCACAGTTATTATTATGAACAGATTGGGATTTGCATGTATGGAGAATACGTGTCTTCAATTGTTAAAAGATACTTTTTATTCGTACAAATTGCGGGATTTTAGTGAAGCCAATTTAGAAATCCATGGGAGTCCTTTGTAGCATGTTTTTTTTGATAAACAGAAATAAAGTTAATTTTATATGTGGATTTGGTTTCCTGGCTCAATAATTAACAGTACATAAAAACTACAAGAGATGCGGTAAATATATACCCGAAATTGTGTGAAATCAACGAAAGGGACTCAGATTTAGTAAATAATTAGAATTGTTTTATATAAATCTATTCAAAATCAAACTTAACCAGCCGATAAAAAATTGCTTAATAGTATTAGTAGTATTGTTCGTTGATTTCATAAAATTGAATTATTTTAAGATTTTGCTTAAGGAGTTCTAAACATATAATAATTATAATAAAATATATTATAAACATATTTTACTTAATGAAATCCTAAACAAGACATTAGTTACTAGATTTTCACTACTTTAATAATTTCGCATTAGTCCTTCAAATGACAATTTAAAATCGCCATCAAAAGCAAACTGCAGTTAAAGCTTCATGATTGAGTCAAATCAATTCCTCCTGCTTGTAAACTTTATAAATTACTTGTTACACACTAATCATGTTAAATTTATTTCCGCAATATAGAATGAAACAACTTAAAGACTGTCACTTACAATTTTATTATTCAGTCATTATATTGATTAATTGAATGATTACTATGATTACGTTGCACCAATTTACTTGATAATTTTCAAGTTTGTTTTCTAGAGTCCTAGATTTTCATTCCATTCAATTCCAAGCTGCACACTAGGTTAATCTAACTTGCGTTCGATTCAATTGCGATTTCTTAAAAAATCTCTCAAAAAAGCTCTCCAGGGTACAAAAACAGGGCAAAAACCTTTATTAAAATAAATTTAAATTAGATTATTAAATAAACAATTATTGACTAAAAACTTTTTAAAGTGAAAAATAAACTAATGACTAAAAAATACCTTACCTTTGAGATTATTGAAGGTTTTAATTCATCATTCGCTCAAGAACGGGTGCCAACTAAGAAAATTCAATTAATTGTCAATAATGTTCCAAATAATGCGATAATCATATTATTTATAACAATTGCTAACTACCACAATGTATTAAAATTCAACTAAATTATCATATTAGCGATTAATTAACCCTAAAAAATAATTTTTGCAATTCACAAGATGGACGCAAATGATGCATTCTTTAATCAACACAATAACCACGAATGTCATTGTTTTAAGCGAATACAGCCATTCAGTGACGCTGTTCGAAAGGTGTTAGCGGAAGTGCACACATACTCCCACATGACCAGCAAAGTAGTTTAGATAACCTTTCTATTTGCAGTTTTTAATGGTCTTGATATAAAGTGACAGAAATAAACATATTTGCATCTCAGTGCATTCAAAGTCGTCAGCTTTTACGCAGATCACTTACGTAAATGAACTAATACCAATAGAAAAATTTTAAAGGAATTTTGACTAAAGACTAAATTAACGGCTAGCATCGGAGACTCGACGGTTTTGGGTCATAACTCCGCACCAATTGGTTCCAAAATACAGAATCTACAGAAAGAAGTGATAAGGATTCATAGTCAGCATTTCGGAAGAAATTGCGATCATGGTTGGCGGTTTTTGTAACGGAACGACATTGATAAGAATATAATAGAGTTACAAAACTGTGACGATGAAATCCCACCTGATGCCCAGGTAGGATTTTAGCCACAAAAGAAGCTGAAAATAGCAAAAAAGTTATTCCCTAAAAAAAAGGAGACAGACTGGGAAACAATGCTACCGCAAGTGAACAACGGAGAGATCTAGCTTATTAAAGTGGACGAAATAAACGTAGCGCATGAAGATTAAGACCAAGAAAATCGACAAACTCAGATGGCATACCACTAAAGTTGGCACAACTGTGCAACTGTGGTGTTTAAATACACGAATTCATGCCTGCTGGTATATAATAAATTACTGTTATAGCTAAATTTTGCGAAGATATGACAGCGAGACTAGTGCTGATAGAGAAACCCAAGAAAGGTGTATACAGACTTATAGACCCTTGAGCATACTAAACATAAGGAGCGGCCGATGACAAATAAAATTGACTAATATCGTTAAAGAAAAAACTCACAATTTAAAAACTTAAAAGAGAAAAACCATTTTTTTTAAACAGAACTGACAATACCTCAACAATATTTATCGGGGCTTTTTCGGTAGTAAATCTCAGCCAAACACACGCCCCACACACGTATACATGATTTAGTTATAAGTTATAACACAGCATTATTTTGACAAATAATTAATGATTAGCTGAACTTATTGCTAGTAAAAGCAAAACACATTATTTACGTTACGAATATCATACTCTATGTTAGTAATATAATATGCTACCGATTACTTTCATAGACCAAAAATGTTTGGATTTTCAAATTTCATAATAATAATAAAAATAATATTTATTTATTGCCCAACAGGATACCATTTACAGGGCAATTTTACAATTTTGACAAAACAAGTAATGGTTACGTTAGCTGTTCGGAAAGCGTAAGCAGTGATCAGGTGACCGCTCAAAGCTACGTTCACATAATAATGCGTTATCAATTAGAGTATACGTTCTAGCGCGCGAAATCCAAAACGACCACAAATATGTTTAACGCCACAATTAAATTAGACTCGTTACGTACTATTGCCAATAACAAATCCGACATTAAAAGAAATGTTTGTCATAAAAATGACATTTTTTACGACGTATACGCCCACTATAAAATACGTAATTATAGTTTCATTCTGTGAACAGATTAAAATGATTAATATATAATTCATAATTAAAATTTCAAAGTAATTCTACTTACTATCCATCACTTTCAGAACCTTCTGATATATAATCCGCGTCTGAATCCGATTCCCCACTGTTCACGGTAACAGTTATTTTTTTTCCTCTAAAATATCGACTTTGTAATCCAGATCCCATCTTTACCAGTTTTCTGCAGTAATCTAAGCAATTCCTTCCACTAGCAAATCTGCTACGTCCTTTAACATTTTAGTGACTGATATGTGAAAAAATTTATAAATTTAAAATAATTTTTTATCTTTAATTTTTTAGAGATTACATATTAAATGGCATTAATTAACCGAACAGTTTTGAAAATACCATCTTTGTTTTAGTTTATGTAAAAAATTATGTTCCCTTTTTGGGAAGTTGGACACTATACTGTTTAGCTGCAGACCTGCAAGAAATGTATCATCTCTGTAGCCCCGAATGCTTGCCTTCAACGCCTTCTAGCAAAATCTGCGCGTTTGTCCGACTTGACATTCGGCGAAGGGGAACTATACCGCACTTTCGAGTGAGTGAGATTCCTTAATGCCATTTGTCAATTGTCAACATTTCCCAATGTTGAAACAATTTTAAAAACATTTTTAATATTTATTACCAATATCCCGATATGTAATCCAACTGGTTTACAACAAGTTTTTTTCCGTTCTTAAACGTTTTGAAAATATTATTGATAAATTTGCTGCTTTTAAAAGCAGAAGAGTTCCATTATAAAAGAACTGATTATGAAATAAATGTAAAATGATTCATTGCTCATAATCTCTAAACTAAACGGAAACGACTCTGGGAAATGATTTCGCATTTTCAGTGGTCTAATGCCGTAGATGTCAGCACATGCACTATTTCTAATTATTTGAAATGTATAAAGTTATAACTTTTAGATAAAGGTTAATTTATTTTGTTTAATTAATGTTTTAAATTAAATTATATTTTGAATGCAAATCCATAATTCCATATAGAAAAAATTACACAGGCCTGCGAGATATTTGTGAATAAACTATTTTGATTTTTTTTAGCTTAGTTGGGACGTATATTTAATTAAAACAAATCCATTTTTGTTCCACGTAAAGCATTGCAATCTAGTGTTGATAACGAATCTTCAATAGAAGCAGAAATTGGCATTTTTGGCTAATTTCGTATATCCTGAAATGTAAAGTGCGTACATACGAGCGACTCTCGGCCGCCCTAGTATCTCTGCGGATAACTTCGGTCGCGGTCGTAACTACGTGAACGTTCAGACACGATATATTCTTCTTATGACTTTAATCCATAAATTTAGAATAACCGACCTAGAACATGGAAATCTAAAAATGTTTTGTGAATTTATTTTTAAAATTACATGCAAACGAAGCATTAGGTATTCAATGTATTTCAAGTGAGGTTATGATATATTTCTATTAACAAAAAAGCAGCGGCGGAACAACACGACTTCCAAAATACATTTAAAAATGTGTCTATGGCATTTAAAAGAAATTGAAGACGCCAACAAAACTACTGTTATTAACTTAAATAATTGTTCAAATTTCAGTACTAATTTTATAAATAAATGATTATTACATTGAGTTATACGCATTTCTTAATTTTTACAACTATATAACATCTGTTTTCCACAAAATGTGAGCATTGTCCACTTTTGACAATCCAGAACTCTCAAATCATATTCTAGGTTAAATATTCTTCCTAGCTTTAAATGTTTTATTACTTTTTTGTGGTCGTAAGTATAGTGTGTAACACGTGCAAAAAGGCCAATTTCACACTTGTGTGATTGCGGAATTCGACTTATATAATCGTCAATTAACGAATAAGTCAATTATACCAAAACATTAAAATGATACGAATACACTTACACATATTAATTTCAAAATATTGATATATTTAGTATATTAATAATTATATGTACTTACTTAATTTTTAATAATATAATAAAAGGCATATAAATGGTAGTAATTGATTTATGCTATGGGGCCCCAAAGATTTGTAACGCTTCAGGCCCCTTAAGTGTTAAATCCGCCACTGTATTTGCAATCATATTGCATCTCTACTAACTGTTTTTGAGAAGATTGGCGCGTCCATGTTGTCGATACAAGGGAAATGACGCAATGATACCGCTAGACGTCGAAAATGCATTAACTTTGCATCGTGGGGTTTTGGCATATTGAGTTGCAATACTGCCTTTCACTTGCAGATATAAGGTGTACTCATTAGCACTGCACAGGGACCCAAAAATTGTTTCATCTCAGCCCTATTAGTATATTTTCATTTGTTTGATCTACTGTTACGAAAAATCCATTTTTAGTGTTTACTTTATTAGTATTGGAATTCGTGTATCTAATCATCAGACTTATAATTTCATCGTCAATCAAAAACGAAAAGCATTTACCTACTTGGGATATAGAAGTAGTAAAGCAAATATGACACTTCTAAGCAGGCTGTAGAATTTCTAAGGAAATTGGACTGATAGATTATTTTTGTGTTAGACGGGACAGTGTAACACAAAAGTTCGAAATGTTAACGCGTTTACAGGTCCACCTTAATTGGACATCCCTCAAGTAGATAATAAATAGTTAATACTTTTTACAATATCAAAATATACGTGCACACTCACATAAAAAAATTCTAACAAGGTATATATACAAATTCCTAATTCCTTCGCAACATCAAGCAAGCAAATCCCAGATAAATTATATGTCGAAAGATAAATATAAAGAGGAAAAAAGAAAGAAAGAAGGGAAGGCATAGAAAAACAAAGCAATTATTAAATATGCACATCGCAAGCATTCAAATAACTACCTCAGTTGAAAGGCGTCCTCGATAAATTGCCAAGCCACTTCCATAGTCGAAAAGTCCGGCGATTAATAAAATGAATCCTGCATAAAATAATTCAACTAAGAAATGACCGTAGTAAATACACTGATTTTGCAAACCTTAAGAGAACGTGTTCACAACCTCAAAAATGTTGGCAGTGTAAAATGCCCAAAGGCTTCCAAAACAAATAGAAAAATTACACCACCCAAAATTATGTTATATCCGCAAGGTGCGGCTCCAACTAGTACGAGTATATCGGAAGAAAACAGTAATTTTCTAAGGCGATGCCGCCAGAAAAATTCTTCAGAAAGTTATGAAAACAACGAAATACAACGTAAAACCGACTTATCAAAAAAGAAAGATACTTTAGAAAAGTTCAGAACGGCAACTAAAGTAGGGAAAATGACATAATCAAAGAAACTGTACAAGATGGCACAAAAGCAAAGCAATACAGGGTATCACGAAACAAACACGTAACAATGTAAAATAATGTTGTTGAAATATAAATGAAAGCTACATTTTCTTATTTCTTCATAAAAGATATAAAAATGTGTTTTACCACTAAATCTATAAACATAAATTAAAAATAGAAAGAACCATTAAAATAACAATAAATTATAGTAGAGAGTTTACCTACACGTTCAAGTTAAACTGAATCCTTGTGGATGTTATGGTTTTCTTATTGTCCTTTATGAAAAGACTAAAGTTTATTATTGTTGATAAACGCCAGTATAAGAAGAAGCAAAAAGATGAGTTTAGTATTATCCAGTTGCTGTAATAAATGGTAGTGTTTAAATTGCGATATTTTATTCTACGACAAATTAAGGTAATATTGTGTATAATGTAAATTAACCTCTATTAACAGTAGTTGAATAGGAGAAAATTGGTTGCATGGCCTAGCGCTAGGAGTACTGGTCTATTGGTAATTGGTATTGGTCAGACAGTATTTGTAGTTAAGTCACGTTCGGCCGGTTCAGAATTTAAGTGGGTGACTACGAAGATCGCAACCGGTTGTGATTTTGGAGGGCACGTTAAGTCGTCGGTCCCGGCTACCAGTGTTATACTGATAGTCGTTAGGTTAAGTCAGAGACGCTAGTTCGGCCTGAAAACTGACAATCTGGGGTTGGAATAACGCATTCTTCGGAATGTAAGCTCCCCACCAACAATCCCATACGCTATTTATTTATTAAGCAATGGTAATTTAATAGGTAATATTTGATTTATTTTAATATACTGATAATAAGTCAAGCATATGAAGGTGCCCTAAATAAGTAAATGTTCAAATATTGAACCCCAACAAACCAAGACATTGTAGTATTTTGCTAAAGCTAGTCAGTTTATTTATTCAGTCAATTTAAATAATTTAAATAATTTATTTAATAAAGAGTAAACCAAATACATCACAGTATGGAGGTATACTTATTTTTATTTTAATAATAATTAATATACATTTATGTAGTTTTTCTTCTTTACCAATCTACGTTATAATATTTAGTTAGAATATTATAATTATAATAATATAGTCAAGATATCTCCTCTTCTTGCGATGCTACAACTCTATATTTAGACAAAGATCTTCGACGTTTCCGACCAATCTGACTGTTTTAAGCTGATCCAACAGTTTATATCTACCCGAGATTACTTTCAGAATGTATACGTGCTAAATCGTACACACCCTAACATTGGCTAATGTCAAAACAGAACAAACAAGAATAAGGTGATGAACATCAGTAATAAAAAGTACCGGAGCTAAACCAACGCTAGGGTCCAGCAGCAAATAGCATACGAAACGGTTCAAGGGTAGTAGTAGCAAGTAGCCTTGCAAGTATAGATATATTTATTTGTTTTAAAGTGTGTTTTATCAATAAAATACTGAAAGCATTCTTTCGTCAGTAAATATAAATCGGCAGTAACAATGCCCGGATTTACGTAAAGTCGCTGCCGACAATACCTTTTACTAATTTTTAACAGCTAATTATTCTTAGGTATCTTATAAGAACGAAATCCAAGAAACCCTACCGCTTATTAAAGCTAATAAAAATACTTTTGAAACTAACCAGTTAAAATAATCTTAGGTTAAGTATTCTGACTTATTAAGGGCCCGTTATCGCCGCCAGTGTTAATAATAGGAAGCTTCATTAACTATAAACACCAAAAGATGGCGCTATGGTCTCCAAAAGGGAATTAATTTCTTTAAAACTAAAATTTGAAAAGGTAAAATACAAACATTATTTGATCGCATCGCAGTTCTCTGCTTACAGTGTTGCCAAACATGCGTGAACTTTTAAAATATTTTAAGTTTAACAATTTTTAAATGCCAAGGAACAATTTAAGGTAGTTGAAATTAAAAAGGGGAATATAAAACTGATAAATATCTTTAAAAATATCAGTTGTTCTTGCTGGTTTTAAGAAAAAGAAAAGTATTACTATATTAAAATATTGAAAATATATATTCGTTTTAAAAAATTAATTAGGACTAATTAAGAGTGAAATAGTTTATTCCAAAACTAACCGTCACATGCTCTTAAGTAAAGAAAAATAACATTTACTTCGGGAATTTATTAAATAATAGTCCAATGATTAGTGGAGTTAAAGTATGGGAAGAGATGTAAACAATAAGCCGTTACTTTACATCGACAATGACAAAAATATATTTAAGAATAACGAAAATGCGTTAAATGTATTAACAATCAAATCAAACTCGTTGAAACTTCCCGATTTTTTTAACTCGATCCGCCTACAGCGCGTTACGTGAGCAAACGCCTGAACTAAGAATGATAGTTGTCATTTACCAAAATGTTTGAATAAACGCGGGATATGACCTTTATTTAGTTCATAAAGTTCTTTTATACTGTTGTATATTCGGGCATTTTTATCTAAAATAACACTTGAACGATAATTTAGGAAGTACGCCTTACCATTTTTAAAAGCTCTCTAGCTATAGTTTTGTTTTTATAAGTTTACACTTTTTTATTCGTTAAGGAAATAGTTTTGCAATTTTGTATTTGCTATAAAGTATAATATAAACTAGATAACACTCTTAAGAAAAGATCTCATGCACAATAAATGTAAACTAAGCGCAATTTTTAAAAATTGTAATGAAATTCTTCAGAGCTGTTTAAGCGGTACTTTACCTACGCGATAACGGAGCCTTAAGAATTTTTATCTGATTTATTTTTTAATTCATTGTTAATATGTATTCATCGTTCTGCGTTTTACTGTAGTAATAATATATGCTTATTGATGAGTCTTGTTTGTTTAGCACAACTTTCTGGATTTATATGAGCTTTAGTTATTAATTTTTATTTTTTTAAAATACGTCAACGCTTGTTAGTCAATCATTTTCTTTAGGTTTTTTGTATTACTGTACTACTGCAATTTTGGGTATAGAGATATAGAAATATAATATAGAAGGCTGGAGAGACTAGAATAGAATAGGTGTTGCATTTTAACTTTTCTATAATTAGTGGAAAATAGACGGTTGCTAGTTCATGAGAATTCTTATCTTCCAACCTTATTAATCATCAGCTTTAGGTAAAGAAGTATTGAATACTTCTAAAATATATTTGATTAAATCAGAAAAAAGTTTATGAAAAGTACACTCAAATAAACATTAAATACATAAATACCTAAACATATCTCCTATATAGAATAACAATTGATTTAGAGAAATAATTTCCATTTCAATCCTAAAAGAGAGCACTTCGTTACAAGAGGATCGTTCGAGCAATACATGTTGTATGTATGTGCTTTCCGAAGCCTACCCTGATATATTCGGAAATGGAAGCAATTCAATGTTTGGAATTGGACGACACATATCGTGTGTCCAGTATGCGCTTAGCTTGATTAAAGTTTTAATATATTTAGTTGGTTTGGTGGCGATAGGTGGGTGCATTGAAGTCTGTCTCGGGAGTGCTAAGGCTGTGACGACTGGCTCCTACATATATGTATGACACTGTTAATGTTAGATGTGACCTGGCTACGCTTCTGAACTTGCGGTCTTGTTTGCATGAATTTTTTATTTGTACTGGTCATGTGTCAATATCTATCCTATCATTTCAATTGACGGTAGAGTCATGTTCGTGTCCATCCGGGTCCCAATGAGACATCACGTAAAATTTATTGATATGCTCGAAATGAAGATCAACTACAAATTACTATTGATGTCGTCGATGTTGAGTAAAAGGGAGTTTTCAAATCTAATAAAAGGCGTAAACTAATAGGAGGTAATACTGGTTCTATCTTTCTACTATAAAATTATATGTAATAAAAAAAGGTAGAAACGTAACAACAATAAGTCACTTGTAGCCGAAAGAAAAGGCTTACAAAAGAAAAATGCATATAAAAGAAATTAACCATTGTACTAGTTACGTTAATTCAGGGTCGTTCAAAATCTCCGAAAATATACAAATACCGTAAATTATTTACCTATTCTAAAACAAAAATATGTTAGTTGAAATAAAACCAGTTAATTATTAAATGAGAGGGACAGGGAGGAAAAACTAATTTTGCAATGATTTGACACAAAATAAGATGTTGATTTTACTGCCAAAAAATGTCCAGTTTTGTGTGATTCAAATCATCAGTCAATCATTTGACTGTAATAAATAATCCAAGTGTAACTTTCTCCTAGAGGCGAGAAAATTAAACAATTAGGATTAATTGGCCATGAGCTTTATGTAACAACAGCTATTATTTCAAGGAAACATCAAAACAACAAAATTTTAATAGAAAACCTCCCACGAAACTAATCACCAACAAGGCTCACAGATAAAAATTGGCTTCAATAAAGATATGTCTGTATTAAAGAGACATGCGACTATCGGCCATATGTCCTAGAAAATGTTTTTGCATACTAAACAAAAAAAAGTTTGAAAGCAAATAATTCGGCATAGTTATTTATACTAACAAAAGGGTCGTATTTGTTTTCAACAAGTTTGCTGTGATGTGTTGGTAAGGTGAATACCTACCGGACGTCGTCAAGGGCGTCATTAAGTGTTACCGGCCTAGGTCATAAAAACGTATTTACAGGACGAGTAGCTAAACTAATAAGACTGGTGCTACCAGTTCATTCAGTAACCAGGAAAAGGAACAGAAAAGCTGGTATGATGAAAAGGCAAAGGATGCTTTTCAATATACCAAAACGGACCGGAGAGTGGGACCAACATGCCCTGTTTCTAACTGAGTACAACAAGTTTTAAGTAAACTTAAAACAAACTCTTGGAGGAGCTTAGGTAGGGATGTTAAAAACACAACCCAACCAATAAGCCTACACAGAGTTCCGTTAAAAGAACATCATTAATACTTTCAACGGGAAAAAAAAGATAGGACCATCTCGCACCCTTACAATTTTCAGTGAGATTATTCAGGTGATTCATGAAGGCATTAGGTTATCTGGGCATTAGCCTGTATGCAAAGCTGAGTTATAATGTGCATCTGAACAACACTGCAAACAAAAACAAAAGTGGCCATCCTTGCAGGCAGGCGAATTCTTTGGAAGACATAAACACTAAAACCAAAAATGGTTCAATGGTATTACACTACGGTTGCTAGAACCATAACAGAATTTGGCACCTTAGTTTGGTAGCCAAAATCAGAACAAAAAGTAGCTGTCACAAAGTTAACTAGGGTACAGAGTCTAGCATGCTTGAGCTTCTGTAGAGTCCTAAGAACAACAGCATTTATGGAAGCATCATCTATCTAAATAGGGGAGCCTAAATTGGAGCACATATAATGAAATCCACCTGTAATTGGCATATGTACAACGAATGGTGTAGACACAAATGAATACAGGGTGTGGGGTAAGTAACTACACTGTCCCTGGGTACTCTTTTGATAAACCATTTACTGTGAAGTACCAGGCGAAGAAGCTAGTCTGGTACACAGATGGATTCCGCACAGTTCAGAGCACATGAAATATCAAGTATCAATGCCACAGTCTTTCAAGCTGAAATCTGCAAATGTTTATTTCATTTGGCAATTCTATCTCAGTAGAACAAAGTTCAACTCACATGGATCCCTGAACACTCTGGTGCGGACTGGTATTAAAAAGTAGACACTCTCACAAAAACTGGCGCGTCTACACCATCACAGAACCCGAACCTGTTCTTGGTATAAACAAACTTGGTAGCATCTAACAGCAATAGAAGCATGGTCGAAGAAACAACATGCCTTATGCAGCAGTATAAGGCATGTTCTTTCTTCGACATGTTCGTTCTTTGGAGAAACTCTTCGACAGGGGCTGATACTGTAGAAAGAACCAATCAAAAAGCCTTCTATCGGATTTAAATGCTAATATTAGTCCACTTAGGACAAAATCAGATAAGACAACTGGTGCTCGTAGGACTTGCAACAGGACACTACCATCTGTAAAAGCACCTTCAAAGAATGGGAATAGACACAATCTGTAGAATATGTCGAGAAGAAGAGGCAATAGCTTCACACATCAATTTAGACTATCCAGCACTTGGATAGCTCCACCGCAGCTCTTTGGGGAAATCTTCGACGAACCCATAAAATAAAAAGATTTTCGCCCCTACCTGTCCCAATCCTGGCGGGACATTCTGATTTTTAAGAAAGAATTACGGATGCCGATTTGATCTTAAACGGGACGCACATTGTACTGATCTACAGAGATAAGTCATTCCCAGCACTGCGCAAGCGTCGGGTCTTTCAACCAATCATAACAATTGTACTGCAAGCAAATTCGACCAATAACACTGCATGAAATAATTATGTATTTATAAATATTCTTACATATTTAACGATTATTCAAATGAAGCAAAAGCTTAACCTTCAAGTACTGTGAAATATGTTTCCATGAAAAATACTAACGAAAACCAAAACGTCCCGACTTTCTCCTTCAAAAAGGTGACATTCCTAATAGAAGAGACAGGCAAGATATTTTTAGATGCTTTTGAGGATGAACAAACAATAGTTTTCGAGATATGATAATTCAAAGCAGGTTATTTTGCATAGAAATTAATTGTATAAATTTAAAGATCATCTTGTATAAGCCCAGCTTATTTTGATTGATAAAAAACAGTTTGAGGGAATTGTCGCTCTCCTTTCTATATCGTGCGTGTATTATAACAAACAATTATGTACCTTGAAAACTACTGACTGTATATTTTCGAAATAATATTACATCAAGTCATCAAGAGTTTTTGCGTAAAAAAACTTGCAAACAATCTACCTATGTAGCTTTTCCATATAAAAATATCTTTTCGATATTTTCGGGTACTCGAGGCGCGTTAAGAAAATAACCCGATTTTCGATGTACTTTTGAGCACTCCTTGACCCTTAACTATTTTAACATTACTAACTTAAGACACTGCAAAAATAATTATGTATGCATGTACTCAGTAACGGCGCAAGCATTTTCATTCTGGAAGGGCGCAGCTGGAGTGAAACTTTGTCTAAGTGGTAAAAAAGTTTAATGAGAACGTGTATTTTATTATTTTTCTAGCTATCAATTAATATTTAAAGAATCCCTTCAACGAAGTAATTTTATAAGACGAAGAAGTAAAGTTCTCTGCAAATAAATGTAATTGAATAAGCACCCTTAGTTATACGCCGTTTTCAAACGTCAAATCAAAAACCAGTTCCAAGTTCAAAACAAAGGATAAAGGCATAAAAGGATTGGCTATTGTCCCTACTGACTACTGTGCCGTGCAGTCACGCTTCTTTACAGTCATGGGGACTCGGCAAAGAAAATAAGAAGATATGATGTGTGGTGTTTGCGACCATACTGGAGACCCCGCGATGGAGATCGGCATCGATAACTCTCGCTACATAAACATTCCCCATTGTATCTTACTGCCAAGGATCGGCTTGCTTCCTGGTCACTGGGGCACTATTGCACTATTGGAACCGATCAGGTCACGATGTGGTGTTAGACAATGGCTCTAAAGCAGTAACAATTCTTGGGACCTGCGACTGCGACTAACTTTGAACATCCTCGCGGCGTAGACGCTCTCCGTTATTTCTTAATTGGATGAACATCGTGTTTCCTTTTTCTTTAAATAACTTGAGACAACCACTGCTAAAATCACATGGTCATTCATCGCAACAGCATAAAATAAACTGATTAAAAGCAATGCCGTCGGGTCGCATTAAAATGACCAGGACACAAAATCGCAGCGACCAAATGCAAGCGTAATGGTCAAAATGCAAAGTTGAGTGACCTTAGGTAATTATTGTAAAAACTAGAAAATTTAATTATATCTAACAATATAGATGGACATGAATAAATTGTTTCAGAGCGTGTAAGACAATTTCACGGTGGGCTGCCTAATTCTTAATAAAAAATAACTATTCACCAGCATTTAAAATCTTATCAAAAACTGAAATAACTTACTTTAATATATTTTGGGACAGCTAAGGAGCACATCTCTTTTTTCACATCACTCTGAACTCTTTAACGCAATAAATATATATAAAAATATTCTGTATATGTTTTAGTAATACTTAAAAATCAATAAAAAATATTTATATTATGTATATAAGGAGTTGGTATGTATCATTGAAGTATTCTGTATATATTTGTTTGTTGCTTAAAAACAAATAATTAGAAACAAAACAAGCTAAAAAGACTTTCTTTATATTATAAATTTCATTTAGTTGAATTACAGTTTGTCAAAAAAATAGAAGCAATTACTAATTAATACTGTTAGCTCATAACGTATTTTGATACTCTGTAAGCTCTGTAAAATCTAAATTTTTGAAACTTTCAGGAGATTGTAGTTAAAATCTTAATGCGTTACTAGTTCCATTCCGCTAACAAACCGACAAGATTTTTTTACTTTATCTCCAATATCAGCTCATTTAACTGATTACTAAGGAGTTGATTTAGATTCATATTTCTAGATTTTTTTAAACAGTCCCATCTTATTCTGGTTCTAACTAATCGGATCTCCTTAAAGTTTTCTTTTTATCAGCTAAGTCATTGAATAATGTTTTTACATATTCTCAATTATGAATTCGTTTCAGATATCAAAATAAATGAATTTCTCTTATTTAGTTGGAAATTAAATCAAACATTCGTGTCTCAAGGCATTCTTATAAAAAAACAAATCAATCTCGTTGAATAACCTCTCTACTGCTAAATATATTTAAAAAATTGGTCGGAGGAAAATTTCAAATTCGTTTTAGAAAAATTCAGTGATTACGTCTCTGGTCAGCTACTGTTACAGTATTGCGCGTTTTGTACTAGGGTTTCATTGCGTCATTTATAATTTATTGTTAAATACGTCGCGTGGTCATTCTAACAGAGGGTAAATAGTTTTAAGCCGACAATCTCCTCTTACCCCACCGGGTCTGTACACTTTGCAAAATCAATTTGTTTCAACCCTAAACAAATTTCCATTTTACTTGTTGCGGCTTCATGTCAAAACTTTACATTTTCGTTTTGTTCCTGTTGAGGAAAACTACTTTCTAGTCTCTGAGAGCTCGCAAAGTTTTCTCCACAAAGTAAACCTTTTTGTATATTAATCTATCCTTTTAGTAATAGATAATACATGCAAAACTTAATCAAAATAATCATTAAATCGATTAGTTAAAAGGAAACTAATTGCATATTAATTGAAGAGAGTAGATATAAAAATTTTGTCGTTTAGTGTACAACTGCAAGGTTGGTATAAGCTCTAGCTTAAGCGATGCTTTTAATTGCAGAGTGGTTTTTTCGGGCAGGGTTAAAGGAATTTAATCTAAATGTCATTTAAACAACATTAGGTAAGGCTACACTGTTATTAGGGAATTTGTTTTAAAGCTCAGGTAAATAACAAGCTTTGAGTGTTATGAGTTTAATATAAGGAGCTTTTAATTAAATATGACTAAATGGAAGTGACGTTGTAACTGTAGGCAATTTTTATCTTAGTAAAAGGAAATTGCTTTTAACATTTATTTATGTTTAATAAAACACTAAAAACATTGTTGGTTATTTTATATTCACCTTTTAGTTGCTCTCACTCTTCAGAATTTATAATGTTTTCAGGTATCTTCTGACTAATGTAATTACAGTTGAATAAAACAAAGTATTGTGATTGGTATTATTAAATTTAGTTCGATTTAATTTAATATAATAAATGAAATTGCTACGTAATAAACTATTATTACTGGAAAGACTAATTAAGCCGAACAAATTTACCAAACAGTTTAATATAATCAAAATTCAATGTTCACATCAAACACGTAAAATTCCGAGTTCATTCAACAATCTAGTTGTAGTTAATACTAACAAAAGGTTATTATAATAAACAGTAAATAAATTTGAGGAACTCTGGATTGTAGTATATTTACCGGATACCGGAACATGTAAAAAGACAAAGAAGAACCATGTACAAGAAGAAGAGAAAAGAAAATGATACAACAAACTAATAAGCAATGAAAAATTACGGCAAAATACAAGAACCTCTATAGCAAAAACCTCAGACGAAACAAAAATGTACCACAAAATGGAAATGAGAATACTCTTGTACATTTAAAAATCGTTAAAAATATTTATATTATGTATACTATAAGCAAGTGGTTTGTATCATTGAAGTATCATTAGATATCAGAAAGTAATCATTTGCACAATAACAGTGAATTAAATTATTCAACATGCATGGAAGCAAGTATTGCACAATTTAAAAACAAAACACAACAGAAGCTGGGAGTGTTGCTTTGTATAATTTAGAGTTTCGGAAGATGATTTAAAGTTTGTCAAAAATTGTAATTATTGATAAATATCCTTAGCAAATAACAGTTTCTGAATAAAAATATAATTAGAATTCTGCAAAGAATTTTCTGATTAACGCTGCTTCAATCATATGAGTTCGGTTTAAGATCGAAAATAAATGAAGTTTTCTACTAAATTAGAAGATTTCTTTTAAAATTAAAGACCTTCATACAGGAGATAGAAAAACAAAAACTTCTAGCTTAAAGAACACTAGAGGAAATAAAAATGGATCACAAACTTATATAGGCAAGGAGATGGATAAGAAGGGGGCGACTTTGTTAATGAATAAGAACAATGAGAGGAAAAATGGAAAGAAAGCAAAAAACCGTTAGGTCGAACACATAAAATCTACATAAAAGTAGAGGTAGGAGTAAAGTTGAGTACCAACCATAATGCTTCAATATGGTAGAATCAGAATAAAACGATAAATACCAAGAAACTAAAGAAACCGGAAACTAGTCGAATTGCAAGTAACGAAAATAACATAAAGAAATACAGACTGTGAGAATTGCTACTTGAATTACTTAAAGCACTTTTGACACTTGAAGTATTTGAAGTGCTTTTTGCAAGATCAATACTTTGTATTGATACTATTTGAAAAAAAGGGTTGGTTGGTACTCATAACAGATCATAAGTGGTACAATACCATAAACCATAAAATACAAATATTTAGCATGATCATTAAAGTGATAAAGTTTATGTCATGACATCGTATCTGTCGGGAATTGTAACATATTTTAAATTTAACTTTATTAGTAAATTTGCGAACCAACCTTTTTAATATACAATATATTTAAATACATATATTAAGTATGCCAAATATTCAAAAATTGACATTATATCTGTACAGCAGTGGCAACCATGTATTATTTATGGGGGTGCGCTTTGTCATTTTTACCGTTACATCTTTGTAAGAAGAGTAACTGTTCTTCGATTAACAGTTAGTCGCCAGCCAGGTACCAACCAGTATACCCTTACTTAATACTTATACAGTCCTCTAAAGAACCCCTTTTAAGAGCTCAGGCTGGTGTATACACTCACAGTTTGTATTTTTGAAACTGAATAAATTCCAATAAAATTTGGAAGTGTTTTAATCATTCGCAGTGGTGTATTCCCTATATATAATTAGGGAACATTACAAAGTGGTATCCAACCCAATTCATGGTCTTTACGAGTCCGATTTGAAGCCAGTTCCAGCCGAAATTAGAACACCGGCAGCAAGATAGCATCGTCCAAGAAGATTTTACAACCAAGGTCAGTCTTATCCATATTATTTCAGGTCTCTTAAGCTGGCTCAGCCAAAATAGCACAACACAAAAAGAAATATATAATGATTTAGTGCTAATTAATTGGTATTTAATTGCGCTAAATAAAATTTTATTGCTCTGTTTTTTTTTAAAGAAACCATGGCCAAGCTGACAAAAACCGTGTGCTGGCTCAATCGAAAAAAAAAGGAAATAAATATTTTTTGATTTAGTGAGAATTAATTGCTAATTAATTGCAAATTAATTGCGCTAAATAAAAATGTATAGCTCTTATTTAAAAAAAAATCATGGCTGAGCTGGCAAAAACCATATGCTGGCTCAATCGAAAATAAAAGGAAATACATATTTTTTTATTTAGTGAGAATTAATTGCTAATTAATTGCAAATTAATTGCGCTAAATAAAAATGCATAACTCTTATTAAACTGCATAAAAACGGCCGATAAGGCCGTCATATATAGTTAAATAGTGGGACTGGAATAGGAGCGATAGAATAATTAATTGCTCCAGCACAACACACTAAAATGTATTCTACCAAGTACTGCCAACTCTAGAATACTTAAAAATAAACTCTTCGATTTAATTGCTACCAGAAAACTGCATAAAAACCGCGGATATGGCCGTTATATAAGATTAAACAGTGCGACTGGCATAGGAGCGGTAAAATAATTAATTGCTCCAGCACAACACACTAAAATGTGTTCTACCAAGTACTGCCAACTCTACAATACTTAAAATTACACTCTTCGATTTAATTGCTACCAGAAAACTGCATAAAACCGGCGGATATGGCCGTTATATAAGATTAAACAGTGCGACTGGCATAGGAGCGGTAGACTAATTAATTGCTCCAGCACAACATACTAAAATGTGTTCTACCAAGTACTGCCAACTCTAGAATACTTAAAAATACACTCTTCGATTTAATTGCTACCAGAAAACTGCATAAATACGGCGCATATGGCCGTTATATAAGATTAAACAGTGCGACTGGAATAGGAGCGGTAGAATAATTAATTGCTCCAGCACAACACACTAAAATATATTCTACCAAGTACTACCAAATCTAGAATACTCTAAAATACACTCTCTCATTTAATTGCTACCAGAGATCTGCAGAGAAACGGCGGATAAAGACGTCATATATGGTTAAACAGTGCGTCTGGAATAGGTGCGATAGAATAATGAATTGCTCCAGCACAACACACTAAAATGTATTCTACCAAGTACTACCAACTCTAGAATACTCGAAAATACACTCTTAGATTTAATTGCTACCTGACAACTGCAGAGAAACGGTGGATAAAGCCGTCTTATATGGTTAAACAGTGGGACTGGAATAGGTGCGATAGAATAATTAATTGCTCCAGCACAACACACTATAATGTATTCTACCAAGTACTGCCAACTTTAGAATACTCGAAAAGAAACTTTTTGATTTAATTGCTACCTGAGAACTGCAGAGAAACGATGGATAAACCGTCATATATGGTTAAACAGTGGGACTGGAATTGGTGCGATAGAATAATTAATCGCTCCAGCACAACACACTAAAATGTATTCTACCAAATACTACCAACTCTAGAATGCTCAAAAATACACTCTTTGATTTAATTGCTACCATAAAACTGCATAAAAACGGCGGATAAGGCCGTTATATAAGATTGAACAGTGCGACTGGAATAGGAGCGGTAGAATAATTAATTGCTCCAGCACAACACACTAAAATATATTCTACCAAGTACTACCAAGTCTAGAATACTCTAAAATACACTCTTTCATTTAATTGCTACCATAGAACTGCAGAGAAACGGCGGATAAAGCCGTCATATATGGTTAAACAGTGCGTCTGGAATAGGTGCGATAGAATAATTAATTGCTCCAGCACAACATACTAAAATGTATTCTACCAATTACTACCAACTCTAGAATACTCGAAAATACACTCTTAGATTTAACTGCTATCTGAGAACTGCAGAGCAATGGCGGATAAACCGTCATATATGGTTAAACAGTGGGACTGGAATTGGTGCGATAGAATAATTAATTGCTCCAGCACAACACACTAAAATGTATTCTACCAAGTACTGCCAACTTTAGAATACTCGAAAAGAAACTTTTTGATTTAATTGCTATCTGAGAACTGCAGAGAAACGGCGGATAAACCGTCATATATGGTTAAACAGTGGGACTGGAATTGGTGCGATAGAATAATTAATCGCTCCAGCACAACACACTAAAATGTATTCTACCAAATACTACCAACTCTAGAATGCTCAAAAATACACTCTTTGATTTAATTGCTACCATAAAACTGCATAAAAACGGCGGATAAGGCCGTTATATAAGATTGAACAGTGCGACTGGAATAGGAGCGGTAGAATAATTAATTGCTCCAGCACAACACACTAAAATATATTCTACCAAGTACTACCAAGTCTAGAATACTCTAAAATACACTCTTTCATTTAATTGCTACCATAGAACTGCAGAGAAACGGCGGATAAAGCCGTCATATATGGTTAAACAGTGCGTCTGGAATAGGTGCGATAGAATAATTAATTGCTCCAGCACAACATACTAAAATGTATTCTACCAATTACTACCAACTCTAGAATACTCGAAAACACACTCTTTGATTTAATTGCTACCTGAGAACTACAGAGCAATGGCGGATAAACCGTCATATATGGTTAAACAGTGGGACTGGAATTGGTGCGATAGAATAATTAATTGCTCCAGCACAACACACTAAAATGTATTCTACCAAATACTACCAACTCTAGAATGCTCAAAAATACACTCTTTGATTTAATTGCTACCATAAAACTGCATAAAAACGGCGGATAAGGCCGTTATATAAGATTGAACAGTGCGACTGGAATAGGAGCGGTAGAATAATTAATTGCTCCAGCACAACACACTAAAATATATTCTACCAAGTACTACCAAGTCTAGAATACTCTAAAATACACTCTTTCATTTAATTGCTACCATAGAACTGCAGAGAAACGGCGGATAAAGCCGTCATATATGGTTAAACAGTGCGTCTGGAATAGGTGCGATAGAATAATTAATTGCTCCAGCACAACATACTAAAATGTATTCTACCAATTACTACCAACTCTAGAATACTCGAAAATACACTCTTAGATTTAACTGCTATCTGAGAACTGCAGAGAAACGGCGGATAAAGCCGTCTTATATGGTTAAACAGTGGGACTGGAATTGGTGCGATAGAATAATTAATTGCTCTAGCACAACACACTAAAATGTATTCTACCAAGTACTACCAACTATAGAATGCTCAAAAATACTCTCTTTGATTTAATTACTACCATAAAACTGCATAAAAACGGCGGATAAGGCCGTTATATAAGATTGAACAGTGCGACTGGCATAGGAACGGTAGAATAATTAATTGCTCCAGCACAACACACTAAAATGTGTTCTACCAAGTACTACCAACTTTAGAATACTCGAGAATACACTCTCTGATTTAATTGCTACCAGAGAACTGCAGAGGAACGGCGGATAAAGCCGTCATATGTGGTTAAACAGTGCTTCTGGAATAGGTATGGTAGAATAATTAATTGCTACAGCACAACACACTAAAATATATTCTAACAACTACTACCAACTCTAAAATACTCGAAAATACACTCTTTGATTTAACTGCTACCAGAGAACTGCAGAGAAACGGTGGATAAAGCCGTCATATATGGTTAAACAGTGCGTCTGGAATAGGTGCAATAGAATAATTAATTGCTCCAGCACAACACACTAAAATGTATTCTTCCAAGTACTGCCAACTCTAGAATATACGAAAATACACTAATCGATTTAATTGTTACCAGAAAACACAATAAAAACGGCGGATATGGCCGTTATATAAGATTAAACAGTGCGACTGGAATAGGAGCGGTAGAATAATTAATTGCTCCAGCATAACACACTAAAATATATTCTACCAAGTACTACCAACTCTATAATGCTCAAAAATACACTCTCTGATTTAATTGCTACCATAAAAATGCATAAAAACGGCGGATAAGGCCGTTATATAAGATTGAACAGTGCGACTGGAATAGGAGCGGTAGAATAATTAATTGCTCCAGCACAACACACTAAAATATATTCTACCAAGTACTACCAATTCTAGAATACTCGAAAATACACTCTTTGATTTAATTGCTACCAGAGAACTGCAGAAAAACGGTGGATAAAGCCGTCATAAATCGTTAAACAGTGCGTCTGGAATAGGTGCAATAGAAAAATTAATTGCTCCAGCACAAGACACTAAAATGTATTCTACCAAGTACTGCCAACTCTAGAATACTCGAAAATACACTCTTAGATTTAATTGCTACCTGAGAACTGCAGAGAAACGGCGGATAAAGCCGTCTTATATGGTTAAACAGTGGGACTGGAATTGGTGCGATAGAATAATTAATTGCTCTAGCACAACACACTAAAATGTATTCTACCAAGTACTACCAACTATAGAATGATCAAAAATACTCTCTTTGATTTAATTACTACCATAAAACTGCATAAAAACGGCGGATAAGGCCGTTATATAAGATTGAACAGTGCGACTGGCATAGGAACGGTAGAATAATTAATTGCTCCAGCACAACACACTAAAATGTGTTCTACCAAGTACTACCAACTTTAGAATACTCGAGAATACACTCTCTGATTTAATTGCTACCAGAGAACTGCAGAGAAACGGCGGATAAAGCCGCCATATATGGTTAAACAGTGCGTCTGGAATAGGTGCAATAGAATAATTAATTGCTCCAGCACAACACACTAAAATGTATTCTTCCAAGTACTGCCAACTCTAGAATATACGAAAATACACTAATCGATTTAATTGCTACCAGAAAACACAATAAAAACGGCGGATATGGCCGTTATATAAGATTAAACAGTACGACTGGAATAGGAGCGGTAGAATAATTAATTGCTGCAGCACAACACACTAAAATATATTCTACCAAGTACTACCAACTCTAGAATGCTCAAAAATACACTCTTTGATTTAATTGCTACCATAAAACTGCATAAAAACGGCGGATAAGGCCGTTATATAAGATTGAACAGTGCGACTGGAATAGGAGCGGTAGAATAATTAATTGCTCCAGCACAACACACAAAAATATATTCTACCAAGTACTACCAATTCTAGAATACTCTAAAATACACTCTTTCATTTAATTGCTACCAGAGAACTGCAGAGAAACGGCGGATAAAGCCGTCATATATGGTTAAACAGTGCGTCTGGAATAGGTGCGATAGAATAATTAATTGCTCCAGCACAACACACTAGAATGTATTCTTCCAAGTACTACCAACTCTAGAATACTCGAAAACACACTCTTTGATTTAATTACTACCATAGAACTGCAGAGAAATGGCGGATAAACCGTCATATATGGTTAAACAGTGGGACTGGAATTGGAGCGATAGAATAATTAATTGCTCCAGCACAACACACTAAAATGTATTCTACCAAGTACTACCAACTCTAGAATGCTCAAAAATACACTTTGATTTAATTTCTACCATAAAACTGCATAAAAACGGCGGATAAGGCCGTTATATAAGATTGAACAGTGCGACTGGCATAGGAGCGGTAGAATAATTAATTGCTCCAGCACAACACACTAAACTGTGTTCTACCAAGTACTACCAACTCTAGCATACTCGAGAATACTCGAGAATACACTCTCTGATTTAATTGCTACCAGAGAACTGCAGAAAATAGGCGGATAAACTTTCCTGGAATACAATTAAAATGTTATAACAGCTCATTGAAGTTATCATTAATATTTAAATAAAGTAAACAAAAATCTGTAAGCATGTTTGAAACGGAAAAACTACAAATTTCCTGGTACGCACTATAGAAATCCGAGTATTCCGGACATAATTCCGAGTAATATCTATAAAATTCCCAGAATTTTGTTCTAATTTCTATAAAACGGTACATTTTATTTAAAATCAAACTGGACTCATAAACTTTCCTGGAATACAATTAAAATGTTATAACAGCTCATTAAAGTTATAATTAATATTTAAATAAAGTAAACAAAAATTTGTAAGCATGTTTGAAACGGAAAAACTACAAATTTCCCGGTACGCACTATAGAAATCCGAGTATTCCGGACATAATTCCGAGTAATATCTATAAAATTCCCAGAATTTTGTTCTAATTTCTATAAAACGGTACATTTTATTTAAAATCAAACTGGACTCATAAACTTTCCCGAAAAACAATTAAAATGTTATCATATCTCATTAACATTATCATTTATATTTAAATAACCTTAACAAAAATCTGTAAACATGCTTGCAACGGAAATATTGCAAATTTCCAGGAACACACTATAGAAATCCGAGTATTCCGGACATAATTCCGAGTAATATCTATAAAATTCCCAGAATTTTGTTCTAGTTTCTACAAAACTGTGCATTTTTATTTAAAATCAAACTGGACTCATAAACTCTCCTGGAATACAATTAAAATGTTATAACAGCTCATTGAAGTTATCATTAATATTTAAATAAAGTAAACAAAAATCTGGAAGCATTTTTGAAACGAAAAAACTACAAATTTCCTGGTACGCACTATAGAATTCCGAGTATTCCGGACATAATTCCGAGTAATATCTATAAAATTCCCAGAATATTGTGCTAATTTCTACAAAACTGTACATTTTATTTAAAATCAAACTGGACTCATAAACTTTCCTGCAATAAAATTAAAATGTTATAACAGCTCATTAAAGTTATAATTAATATTTAAATAAAGTAAACAAAAATCTGTAAGCATTTTTGAAACGAAAAAACTACAAATTTCCTGGTACGCACTATAGAATTCCGAGTATTCCGGACATAATTCCGAGTAATATCTATAAAATTTCCAGAATATTGTTCTAATTTCTACAAAACTGTACATTTTATTTAAAATCAAACTGGACTCATAAACTTTCCTGGAATACAATTAAAATGTTATAACAGCTCATTGAAGTTATCTTTAATATTTAAATAAAGTAAACAAAAATCTGTAAGCATTTTTGAAACGAAAAAACTACAAATTTCCTGGTACGCACTATAGAATTCCGAGTATTCCGGACATAATTCCGAGTAATATCTATAAAATTCCCAGAATATTGTTCTAATTTCTACAAAACTGTACATTTTATTTAAAATCAAACTGGACTCATAAACTTTCCTGGAATAAAATTAAAATGTTATAACAGCTCATTAAAGTTATAATTAATATTTAAATAAAGTAAACAAAAATTTGTAAGCATGTTTGAAACGGAAAAACTACAAATTTCCCGGTACGCACTATAGAAATCCGAGTATTCCGGACATAATTCCGAGTAATATCTATAAAATTCCCAGAATTTTGTTCTAATTTCTATAAAACGGTACATTTTATTTAAAATCAAACTGGACTCATAAACTTTCCCGAAAAACAATTAAAATGTTATCATATCTCATTAACATTATCATTTATATTTAAATAACCTTAACAAAAATCTGTAAACATGCTTGCAACGGAAATATTGCAAATTTCCAGGAACACACTATAGAAATCCGAGTATTCCGGACATAATTCCGAGTAATATCTATAAAATTCCCAGAATTTTGTTCTAGTTTCTACAAAACTGTGCATTTTTATTTAAAATCAAACTGGACTCATAAACTTTCCTGGAATACAATTAAAATGTTATAACAGCTCATTGAAGTTATCATTAATATTTAAATAAAGTAAACAAAAATCTGGAAGCATTTTTGAAACGAAAAAACTACAAATTTCCTGGTACGCACTATAGAATTCCGAGTATTCCGGACATAATTCCGAGTAATATCTATAAAATTCCCAGAATATTGTGCTAATTTCTACAAAACTGTACATTTTATTTAAAATCAAACTGGACTCATAAACTTTCCTGCAATAAAATTAAAATGTTATAACAGCTCATTAAAGTTATAATTAATATTTAAATAAAGTAAACAAAAATCTGTAAGCATTTTTGAAACGAAAAAACTACAAATTTCCTGGTACGCACTATAGAATTCCGAGTATTCCGGACATAATTCCGAGTAATATCTATAAAATTTCCAGAATATTGTTCTAATTTCTACAAAACTGTACATTTTATTTAAAATCAAACTGGACTCATAAACTTTCCTGGAATACAATTAAAATGTTATAACAGCTCATTAAAGTTATAATTAATATTTAAATAAAGTAAACAAAAATCTGTAAGCATTTTTGAAACGAAAAAACTACAAATTTCCTGGTACGCACTATAGAATTCCGAGTATTCCGGACATAATTCCGAGTAATATCTATAAAATTTCCAGAATATTGTTCTAATTTCTACAAAACTGTACATTTTATTTAAAATCAAACTGGACTCATAAACTTTCCTGGAATAAAATTAAAATGTTATAACAGCTCATTAAAGTTATAATTAATATTTAAATAAAGTAAACAAAAATTTGTAAGCATGTTTGAAACGGAAAAACTACAAATTTCCTGGTACGCACTATAGAATTCCGAGTATTCCGGACATAATTCCGAGTAATATCTATAAAATTCCCAGAATATTGTTCTAATTTCTACAAAACTGTACATTTTATTTAAAATCAAACTGGACTCATAAACTTTCCTGGAATAAAATTAAAATGTTATAACAGCTCATTAAAGTTATAATTAATATTTAAATAAAGTAAACAAAAATTTGTAAGCATGTTTGAAACGGAAAAACTACAAATTTCCCGGTACGCACTATAGAAATCCGAGTATTCCGGACATAATTCCGAGTAATATCTATAAAATTCCCAGAATTTTGTTCTAATTTCTATAAAACGGTACATTTTATTTAAAATCAAACTGGACTCATAAACTTTCCCGAAAAACAATTAAAATGTTATCATATCTTATTAACATTATCATTTATATTTAAATAACCTTAACAAAAATCTGTAAACATGCTTGCAACGGAAATATTGCAAATTTCCAGGTACACACTATAGAAATCCGAGTATTCCGGACATTATTCCGAGTAATATCTATAAAATTCCCAGAATTTTGTTCTAGTTTCTACAAAACTGTACATTTTATTTAAAATCAAACTGGACTCATAAACTTTCCTAGAATAAAATTAAAATGTTATAACAGCTCATTAAAGTTATAATTATTATTTAAATAAAGTAAACAAAAATTTGTAAGCATGTTTGAAACGGAAAAACTACAAATTTCCCGGTACGCACTATAGAAATCCGAGTATTCCGGACATAATTCCGAGTAATATCTATAAAATTCCCAGAATTTTGTTCTAATTTCTATAAAACGGTACATTTTATTTAAAATCAAACTGGACTCATAAACTTTCCCGAAAAACAATTAAAATGTTATCACATCTCATTAACATTATCATTAATATGTAAATAACCTTAACAAAAATCTGTAAACGTGCTTGCAACGGAAATATTACAAATTTCCAGGTACACACTATAGAAATCCGAATATTCCGGACATAATTCCGAGTAATATCTATAAAATTCCAAGAATTTTGTTCTAGTTTCTACAAACCTGTGCATTTTATTTAATAGCATACTAGACTCATAAACTTTCCTGGAATACAATTAAAATGTTATAACAGCTCATTAAAGTTATCATTAATATTTAAATAAAGTAAACAAAAATCTGTAAGCATTTTTGAAATGAAAAAACTACAAATTTCCAGGTACACACTATAGAAATCCGAGTATTCCGGACATAATTCCGAGTAATATCTATAAAATTCCCAGAATTTTGTTCTAGTTTCTACAAACGTGTACATTTTATTTAAAATCAAACTGGACTCATAAACTTTCCTGGAATAAAATTAAAATGTTATACCAGCTCATTAAAGCTATAATTAATATTTAAATAAAGTAAACAAAAATCTGTAAGCATGTTTGAAACGAAAAAACTACAAATTTCCCGGTACGCACTATAGAAATCCGAGTATTCCGGACATAATTCCGAGTAATATCTATAAAATTCCCAGAATTTTGTTCTAATTTTTATAAAACGGTACATTTTATTTAAAATCAAACTGGACTCACAAAATTTCCTGGAATACAATTAAAATGTTATAACAGCTCATTAAAGTTATCATTAATATTTAAATAAAGTAAACAAAAATCTGTAAGCATTTTTGAAACGAAAAAATTACAAATTTCCAGGTACACACTATAGAAATCCGAGTATTCCGGACATAATTCCGAGTAATATCTATAAAATTCCCAGAATTTTGTAGGTCTCTTAAGCTGGCTCAGCCGAAATAGAACAACACAAAAAGAAATATATAATGATTTAGTGCTAATTAAATGCTATTTAATTGCGCTAAATAAAAATTTATTGCTCTGTTTTTTTTAAAGAAACCATGGCTGAGCTGGCAAAAACCGTGTGCTGGCTCAATCGAAAATAAAAGGAAATACAAATTTTTTGATTTAGTAAGAATGAATTGCTAATTAATTGCAAATTAATTGCGTTAAATAAAAACGCATAGCTCTTATTAAACTGCATAAAAACGGCGGATAAGGCCGTCATATATGGTTAAACAGTGGGACTCGAATAGGTGCGATAATTAATTGCTCCAGCACAACACACTCAAATGTATTCTACCAAGTACTACAAACTCTAGAATACTTAAAAATACACTCTTCGATTTAATTGCTACCAGAAAACTGCATAAAAACGGCGGATATGGCCGTTATATAAAATTAAACAGTGCGACTGGCATAGGAGCGGTAGAATAATTGCTCCAGCACAACACACTAAAATGTGTTCTACCAAGTACTGCCAACTCTAGAATACTTAAAAATACACTCTTCGATTTAATTGCTACCAGAAAACTGCATAAATACGGCGGATATAGCCGTTATATAAGATTAAACAGTGCGACTGGAATAGGAGCGGTAGAATAATTAATTGTTCCAGCACAACACACTAAAATATATTCTACCAAGTACTACCAAATCTAGAATACACTAAAATACACTTTTTGATTTAATTGCTACCAGAGAACTGCAGAGAAACGGCGGATAAAGCCGTCATATATGGTTAAACAGTGCGTCTGGAATAGGTGCGGTAGAATAATTAACTTCTCAAGCACAACACACTAAAATGTATTCTACCAAGTACTACCAACTCTAGAATACTCGAAAATACACTCTTTGATTTAATTGCTACCAGAGAACTACACAAAAACGGCGGATATGGCCGTTATATAAGATTAAACAGTGCGACTGGAATAGGAGCGGTAGAATAATTAATTGCTCCAGCACAACACACTAAAATATATTTTACCAAGTACTACCAACTTTAGAATACTCGAAAATACACTTTTTGATTTAATTGCTACCAGAGAACTGCAGAGAAACGGCGGATAAAGCCGTCATATATGGTTAAACAGTGCATCTGGAATAGGTGCGATAGAATAATGAATTGCTCCAGCACAACACACTAAAATGTATTCTACCAAGTACTACCAACTCTAGAATACTCGAAAACACACTCTTTGATTTAATTGCTACCAGAGAACTGCAGAGAAACGGCGGATAAAGCCGTCATATATGGTTAAACAGTGCGTCTGGAATAGGTGCGATAGAATAATTAATTGCTCCAGCACAACAAACTACAATGTATTCTACCAAGTACTACCAACTCTAGAATACTCGAAAATACACTCTTAGATTTAATTACTACCTGAGAACTGCAGAGAAACGGCGGATAAAGCCGTCTTATATGGTTAAACAGTGGGACTGGAATAGGTGCGATAGAATAATTAATTGCTCGAGCACAACACAGTAAAATGTATTCTACCAAGTACTACCAACTCTAGACTACTCAAAAATACACTATTTGATTTAATTGCTACCATAAGACTGCATAAAAACGGCGGATAAGGCCGTTATATAAGATTGAACAGTGCGACTGGCATAGGAGCGGTAGAATAATTAATTGCTTCAGCACAACACACTAAAATGTGTTCTACCAAGTACTACCAACTCTAGAATACTCGAGAATACACTCTCTGATTTAATTGCTACCAGAGAACTGCAGAGAATAGGCGGATAAAACCGTCATATATGGTTAAACAGTGCGTCTGGAATAGGTGCGGTAGAATAATTAACTTCTCAAGCACAACACACTAAAATGTATTCTACCAAGTACTACCAACTCTAGAATACTCGAAAATACACTCTTTGATTTAATTGCTACCAGAGAACTACACAAAAACGGCGGATATGGCCGTTATATAAGATTAAACAGTGCGACTGGAATAGGAGCGGTAGAATAATTAATTGCTCCAGCACAACACACTAAAATATATTTTACCAAGTACTACCAACTTTAGAATACTCGAAAATACACTTTTTGATTTAATTGCTACCAGAGAACTGCAGAGAAACGGCGGATAAAGCCGTCATATATGGTTAAACAGTGCATCTGGAATAGGTGCGATAGAATAATGAATTGCTCCAGCACAACACACTAAAATGTATTCTACCAAGTACTACCAACTCTAGAATAATCGAAAACACACTCTTTGATTTAATTGCTACCAGAGAACTGCAGAGAAACGGCGGATAAAGCCGTCATATATGGTTAAACAGTGCGTCTGGAATAGGTGCGATAGAATAATTAATTGCTCCAGCACAACAAACTACAATGTATTCTACCAAGTACTACCAACTCTAGAATACTCGAAAATACACTCTTAGATTTAATTACTACCTGAGAACTGCAGAGAAACGGCGGATAAAGCCGTCTTATATGGTTAAACAGTGGGACTGGAATAGGTGCGATAGAATAATTAATTGCTCGAGCACAACACAGTAAAATGTATTCTACCAAGTACTACCAACTCTAGACTACTCAAAAATACACTATTTGATTTAATTGCTACCATAAGACTGCATAAAAACGGCGGATAAGGCCGTTATATAAGATTGAACAGTGCGACTGGCATAGGAGCGGTAGAATAATTAATTGCTCCAGCACAACACACTAAAATGTGTTCTACCAAGTACTACCAACTCTAGAATACTCGAGAATACACTCTCTGATTTAATTGCTACCAGAGAACTGCAGAGAATAGGCGGATAAAACCGTCATATATGGTTAAACAGTGCGTCTGGAATAGGTGCGGTAGAATAATTAACTTCTCAAGCACAACACACTAAAATGTATTCTACCAAGTACTACCAACTCTAGAATACTCGAAAATACACTCTTTGATTTAATTGCTACCAGAGAACTACACAAAAACGGCGGATATGGCCGTTATATAAGATTAAACAGTGCGACTGGAATAGGAGCGGTAGAATAATTAATTGCTCCAGCACAACTAAAATATATTTTACCAAGTACTACCAACTTTAGAATACTCGAAAATACACTTTTTGATTTAATTGCTACCAGAGAACTGCAGAGAAACGGCGGATAAAGCCGTCATATATGGTTAAACAGTGCATCTGGAATAGGTGCGATAGAATAATGAATTGCTCCAGCACAACACACTAAAATGTATTCTACCAAGTACTACCAACTCTAGAATAATCGAAAACACACTCTTTGATTTAATTGCTACCAGAGAACTGCAGAGAAACGGCGGATAAAGCCGTCATATATGGTTAAACAGTGCGTCTGGAATAGGTGCGATAGAATAATTAATTGCACCAGCACAACACACTAAAATGTATTCTACTAAGTAATACCAACTCTAGAATACTCGAAAATACACTCTTTGATTTAACTGCTACCTGAGAACCGCAGAGAAATTATTCTACCATACCTATTCCAGATGCACTGTTTAACCATATATGACGGCTTTATCCGCCGTTTCTCTGCAGTTCTCTGGTAGCAATTAAATCAGAGAGTGTATTCTCGAGTATTCTAGAATTGGTAGTACTTGGTAGAACACATTCTAGTGTGTTGTGCTGGAACAATTAATTGTTCTACCGCTCTTATGCCAGTCGCACGGTTCAATCTTATGTAACGTACTTATCCGCCGTTTCTATGCAGTTTTATGGTATCAATTAAATCAACGAGTTTATTTTTGAGCATTCTAGAGTTGGTAGTACTTGGTAGAATACATTTTAGTGTGTTGTGCTGGAGCAATTAATTATTCTATCGCACCAATTTCAGTCCCACTGTTTAACCATATATGACGGTTTATCCGCCATTTCTCTGCAGTTCTCTGGTAGCAATTAAATCATAGAGTGTATTCTCTAGTATTCTAGAATTGGTAGTACTTGGTAGAACACATTCTAGTGTGTTGTTCTGGAGCAATTAATTGTTCTACCGCTCCTATGCCAGTCACACGTTTCAATCTTATGTAACGTGCTTATCCGCCGTTTCTATGCAGTTTTATGGTATCAATTAAATTAAAGAGTTTATTTTTAGCATTCTAGAGTAGGTAGTACTTGGTAGAACACATTTTAGTGTGTTGTGCTGGAGTAATTAATTATTCTATCTCACCAATTCCAGTCCCACTGTTTAACCATATATGTCGGTTTATCCGCCATTTCTCTGCAGTTCTCAGGTAGCAATTAAATCTAAGAGTGTATTTTCGAGTATTCTAGAGTTGGTAGTACTTGGTAGAATACATTTTAGTGTGTTGTGCTGGAGCAATTAATTATTCTAGCGCTCCTAAGCCAGTCGCACTGTTCAATCTTATATAACGGACTTATTCGCCGTTTTTATGCCGTTTTATGGTAGCAATTAAATCAAAGAGTTTATTTTTGAGCATTCTAGAGTCGGTAGTACTTGGTAGAATACATTTGATTGTGTTGTGCTCGAGCAACTAATTATTCTATCTCACCAATTCCAGTCCCACTGTTTAACCATATATGACGGTTTATCCGCCATGTCTCTGCACTTCTCAGGTAGCAATTAAATCTAAGAGTATATTTTCGAGTATTCTAGATTTGGTAGTACTTGGTAGAATACATTTTAGTGTGTTGTGCTGGAGCAATTAATTATTCTATCTCACCTATTCCAGACGCACTGTTTAACCATATATGTCGGTTTATCCGCCATTTCTCTGCAGTTCTCAGGTAGCAATTAAATCTAAGAGTGTATTTTCGAGTATTCTAGAGTTGGTAGTACTTGGTAGAATACATTTTAGTGTGTTGTGCTGGAGCAATTAATTATTCTAGCGCTCCTAAGCCAGTCGCACTGTTCAATCTTATATAACGGACTTATTCGCCGTTTTTATGCCGTTTTATGGTAGCAATTAAATCAAAGAGTTTATTTTTGAGCATTCTAGAGTCGGTAGTACTTGGTAGAATACATTTGATTGTGTTGTGCTCGAGCAACTAATTATTCTATCTCACCAATTCCAGTCCCACTGTTTAACCATATATGACGGTTTATCCGCCATGTCTCTGCACTTCTCAGGTAGCAATTAAATCTAAGAGTATATTTTCGAGTATTCTAGATTTGGTAGTACTTGGTAGAATACATTTTAGTGTGTTGTGCTGGAGCAATTAATTATTCTATCTCACCAATTCCAGTCCCACTGTTTAACCATATATGTCGGTTTATCCGCCATTTCTCTGCAGTTCTCAGGTAGCAATTAAATCTAAGAGTGTATTTTCGAGTATTCTAGAGTTGGTAGTACTTGGTAGAATACATTTTAGTGTGTTGTGCTGGAGCAATTAATTATTCTAGCGCTCCTAAGCCAGTCGCACTGTTCAATCTTATATAACGGACTTATTCGCCGTTTTTATGCCGTTTTATGGTAGCAATTAAATCAAAGAGTTTATTTTTGAGCATTCTAGAGTCGGTAGTACTTGGTAGAATACATTTGATTGTGTTGTGCTCGAGCAACTAATTATTCTATCTCACCAATTCCAGTCCCACTGTTTAACCATATATGACGGTTTATCCGCCATGTCTCTGCACTTCTCAGGTAGCAATTAAATCTAAGAGTATATTTTCGAGTATTCTAGATTTGGTAGTACTTGGTAGAATACATTTTAGTGTGTTGTGCTGGAGCAATTAATTATTCTATCTCACCTATTCCAGACGCACTGTTTAACCATATATGACGGGTTTATCCGCCGTTTCTCTGCAGTTCTCTGGTAGCAATTAAATCAAAGAGTGTATTTTCGAGTAATCTAGAGTTGGTAGTACTTAGTAGACAAAATTTAGTGTGTTGTGCTGAAGCAATTAATTATTCTACCGCTCCTATTCCAGTCGCACTGTTTAACTACATATGACGGCTTTATCCGCCGTTTCTCTGCAGTTCTCTGGTAGCAATTAAATTAAAGAGTGTGTGCTTGAGTTTTCTAGAGTTGGTAGTACTTGGTAGAATACATTTTAGTGTGTTGTGCTCGAGCAATTAATTATTCTACCGCTCCTATTCCAGTCCCACTGTTTAACTACATATGACGGCTTTATCCGCCGTTTCTCTGCAGTTCTCTCGTAGCAATTAAATTAAAGAGTGTGTGTTTGAGTTTTCTAGAGTTGGTAGTATTTGGTAGAATACATTTTAGTGTGTTGTGCTGGAGCAATTAATTATTCTACCGCTCCTATGCCAGTCGCACTGTTGAATCTTATATAATTGCCATATCCGCCGTTTTTATGCAGTTTTCTGGTAGCAATTAAATCGAAGAGTGTATTTTTAAGTGTTCTAGAGTTGGCAATACCTGGTGGAACACATTTTAGTGTGTTGTGCTGGAGCAATTAATTATTCTACCGCTCCTATGCCAGTCGCACTGTTCAATCTTGTATAACGTCCTTATCCGCCGTTTTTATGCAGTTTTCTGGTAGCAATTAAATCGAAGAGTGTATTTTTAAGTATTCTAGAGTTTGTAGTACTTGGTAGAATACATTTTAGTGTGTTGTGCTGGAGCAATTAATTATTCTATCGCACCTATTCCAGTCCCACTGTTTAACCATATATGACGGGCTTATCCGCCGTTTTTATGCAGTTTAATAAGAGCCATGCATTTTTATTTAGCGCACTTAATTTGCAATTAATTAGCAATTAATTCTCACTAAATCAAAAAATATGTATTTCCTTTTATTTTCGATTGAGCCAGCATATGGTTTTTGCCAGCTCAGCCATGATTTTTTTTTAAATAAGAGCTATACATTTTTATTTAGCGCAATTAATTTGCAATTAATTAGCAATTAATTCTCACTAAACCAAAAAATATGTATTTCCTTTTATTTTCGATTGAGCCAGCATATGGTTTTTGCCAGCTCAGCCATGATTTTTTTTAAATAAGAGCTATACATTTTTATTTAGCGCAATTAATTAGCAATTAATTCTCACTAAATCAAAAAATATGTATTTCCTTTTTCTTTCGATTGAGCCAGCACACGGTTTTTGCCTGCTCAGCCATGGTTTCTTTAAAAAAAAAACAGAGCAATAAATTTTTATTTAGCGCAATTAAATAGCAATTAATTAGCACTAAATCATTATATATTTCTTTTTGTGTTGTGCTATTTTGGCTGAGCCAGCTTAAGAGACCTTATTATTTCTTTTTATAAACCCTTTTACCTATCCACCATCTTCCGTTAACCTTTTTTATATCCGTTTGGAGTTGTTTCGACGTGAGTTAGAGTTTAATGATAATATTCAACTTTTATCAGATTTCATACTTAATTATTCAGATTTTATTGTTTATCTTAAAGTTCTATTCAGCGTTGTATATTTTTGTTTTATTTCTGCCTACTGAAGCCATTGCATTTGCTATTGTTATAGATTTAAATATTGCATTTTTAAAAATAAACCATTTAGAACATTATAGTCATTTAAAATCAAAATGACAGACAAAGACAATAATAATAAAAAAGCCCTTGTAGCTCGCAGAGCTACTATCAAAGTATCATTAACAAGGTTTGATACCTATTTAAAAAAACCCTCAAATTTTGCAATTGCAGATGCGATTATTAACTTGGAATTAAATACTCGCTTAGATACTGTTTTGACTTTTTTCTCCGAATTTAATACAGTTCAATCTGAAATCGAAAATTTAGAACCTGAGGATGTAGATAAGCATGATGATGAGCGAAATGATTTCGAAACTAAATATTTTTCCCTTGTTGCACTCGCAAAATCAAAATTAGTTAAACCGGCTACCCAAGCCTCCGCGTCTAATTCACAACCCATAACCAGTGGCGTAACAAATTTCAATCAATCAATTTCAACCGACTTTTGACTCTCTCATCAATCAAAACTTTATGCTGACGAATGTCCAAAGATTCTTTTATCTGCAAGGCGCACTAAAAGGTGAAGCGGCTCAAATAATTTATTCCCTAAATGCCACTGATGATAATTATAAAATCGCTTGGGATCTTTTAACTGAACGATATCAAAATAAAAAGGCCATAATTCATTCTCATATTAAGGCTATTTTTGATTTACCAAATATTTCCAGAGAGTCCTACGTACTATTGCGAAAATTTCTGGATGATTTCCAAAAGCATTTCAGATCCTTACGAAACCTTGGTGAAAATGTACACGAATGGAATACTATTTTAATATTTCTTCTAAATTCAAAATTAGACACCTCCACCCGAAAAGAATGGGAAATTAACACGAAATCCAACAATGATCCAAAAATTGATGATTACTTAAAATTCTTAACTCAACGTTGCCAACTGTTGGAATCATTAGATACAAAGACCAACAACCCACAACAAAACATCCAACCCAATAAAAAACCTAATAGCTATTCTCATTTATCAACCTGTAACACCCGATGCTCCTTGTGCAATGAATCCCATTTTATTTACTCTTGTAAATTGTTCTTAGGGACGCCCATAAACAAAAGACTTGCAGATATTAAACGTTATAACTTATGCACAAACTGCCTGAGACCAGGCTATTCAAATCATGAATGCAAATCCCTATATAATTGCCGCTTTTGCCAAAAAAGACACCATTCGTTATTGCATTTAAACCAAAATGATACAAGCCAAAAACGCACTTATAAAAACGCACAAGGCAATTATTCCCAACATCAATCAAAGCCTGAATTGTCTAATTCACCTTCACCTAGTAGCAATAATATTCCAGAGAACTTATGCGCCCATGCTATGACTGCTGCAATTAACTCTTGCCCTTCTGTAATCTTATCCACAGCAATAATTAATGTTTTTGACAAAGATGGCAACTCTATTGAATGCAAGGTTCTATTGGACAGTGGTTCCCAGTCGAATTTTATAACCAAAAGGCTTTTTGACAAGTTAAATTTAAGTTTTATTCCTATTAATATGCCAATCTCTGGAATCAGTCAAAAACTTGTTAATATTTCAAAGAGCACATTAGTTAAGGCGCAATCTTTACATAACAATTATACTTTCGAATTACCATTTCTGATCATTGACAAGATAACTGGTAGTACTCCGCAGCAAAAAATAAATTTAGCCAATATCAAAATCCCAAATAATATTTCACTTGCTGACCCAAAATTCAATATTCCATCTAACATTGACATGCTTTGAGGAGCAGGCATCTTTTTCCAGCTCCTCACTATTGGCAAGATAAAATTAGGCAAAAACCAACCTATATTACATAAAACAAAACTAGGCTGGATTATCTCAGGCACTCTACCCTTTCATACGTCTCCACAATCAGAATCTTGTTTTTTAATCACAACAACTTCGATTCAAAATCAACTGCAAAACTTTTGGCAAATTGAAGAAAATTACGCCAGCGAAAAAATTCTTACCAAAGAAAAAGCTGAATGCGAATCTCACTTTTCGGAAACATTCATACGCGATAATATTGGCAGATTTATCGTAAGCTTACCTCTAAAGGAAAATCTCTCTAAATTAGGAGACTCACAAGAAACAGCCATCAGACGATTCTATACAACCGAAAGAAAATTAAATAAAAACCCTCAACTAAAATCTCAATACTCCGACTTTATGTCGAAATATCAAAGCTTCGATCATATGACTAAAATCAATCCTAACCAACCAAACCAATATCCAATTTAATAAAAATAATAGAGAAATAATTTCGCTAAAATTATTGGTAGTACACGATGTCACAGTTAACGTGCAGTTGGTTGAAGCACTCTAGAACAAAACACCCCACATCTAACAGCAAACAAAAAAATTCCAAATTTTTTCTCCTTTTCGGGGAGGTTTAGTTAGTCTAGCATCGGAAAGGGATACATTTTTAAGTAGTGCAAAGCAGTAAGAATTTACCGTTTGTCGAGTTTTATGGCTTAAATCGTTTATTTGTAAACATTAATGATGCTGCATATATTAAATATTATCTGTAAGTTATTCGAACAATGTTATTTGAGGTTTCAGTTTTTCTAACAATCAATATATGTATATCTGTGTTAATTAAAGAATTTAACGCATATGTACTTCTTGAGAATGGGATCCCAATTAAGAACCCAATTAAGAATAAGTTAATTACTATGTTAACTTACTATGAAATTCAAACGTTCTTGATTTTGTACACATAATTTAAAAGTCACATATCCAACAATTCAGTCATTTTAAGGTTTGAAATTATTAACGACTTCACGTTTTAAAGTGTTTCGATTGAAATTTACAACTATTCGAAGTAACATTCCTTAATGTTATCTTTTATATAATTGTATCATATGAATATATCATTTACTTATGCAGGTTTGCCCACCAGAAAGTCTTTTTACGCATTAAATTTATTGTTATTATATATCCTCTTCTGTTTGTGTACATGAAAATATGGAGAATCTGGTGATGTAAAAGAATTCAAAATAAAGCTAGTTGAAACTGTTAAATCTAGCATTTTCAGACAAACTCTGGACGCGTTATTTAACAAACACCCCCGACTTACCCCTTAGCTATAATACTTTTTACTATATAATTTTCTAAAGCAGAGCTATGTATCAGCTATGGTCAGACGTGATAACCGTTTTTTTGAAGGTGGATCGAAAGTTGCAGTTAGAATTTGACCAATGTAAGTTGTCCTACTTTAAACTTTAATGATTGACTTTTGTTTGAAACAACGTAATAAACGAGGTGGCTACTTGCTGCATCAGCGCTTGGCATTTAACTGACGTTGGAGTCATTCTTTCGCAAAGTAAACTGGGCAGCTGTACTCGAACCCGTAACTGACCAGGTCACAGTCGGGTTCGTCAGTTATCCCTTGCTGGTACTAGATAAAATTTACCATAAGAGTAAGCTTCCAGATTCAACCCATTGCTGCTGGATTTCTGCCTGATCACCCTGACTAGATCAGGTCGAGTCATATATTAAATTTCGTAGTCTTTTGTGCGGAAAATATATACGTTTAGGATGACTGTAGTAGAAAATGATTGTATTATTTATAGTTATATCTAAATGTAGTAGACGTTTATTGGGTTAAAATTTGAGCGAACATAAGGCATCCGTAGTGCAGGTGCTTAAACTGATTTAAAGTATTAATACCTAGTGCTATAACGTTGAAATTCACAACCCATTGATTGTTTGACGTCACTGTTTAAAACCAAGCTTCTCCGTTAGTTTGGTTGTCACTGGTTTGTGATCAATCGTAAGTTAGACGGATTAGGTTCTAGTGTTAACCATTTAGGTAAACCTTTTTTATTTTCCACCATGTGCTAAAATCTCATTAAAATCTTTTTCTATTTTAGGTAACATTTTCCCTATCAGTTACCTTGAAGGAATCGTGTAATAAAAAACCTTTCAGTTTATCGAAAGGTAAAATTCTGTTCAAATATTTAAAATTAATACCACATACGGGGTGTTTTATTTTTAGGTCTTTTTTCGTTTTTTTTTCTCTTTTAGGTTTCGTTGGTCGTCCTTTTTTTCCTGTTCCTGCCCCGTTGACTTTGGGTTGGGTTTAATTTGAAGGTCTTCCCCTTTGGGTTCGTACTTGCATGCATACATACAGGGTTGTATGTAACAAGATTATACCGGAGGGTGAAACGAAAAACCCTAAGCAAGGCTTTTAAACCGTACCGTATCATCCGTGGGTCATCGAATGGTGGGATGTTTGTTTGAAACTGTATGTATATATATTGTGTCATTTTATCTATGTGCCTTTAAATACTAGTTAAAACGAGATCTCGAGTAGTGGAATTATCATAGGGTAGTTTTTAAGATTTACAACCAGCTGTGATACAAATCATCATTCTGTTAATTTTATTAGACATTAAAATCCTTAATCAGTATAATTACCGTTTACAATAATAGTTTACAATTTGCAATAAACAATAAAGCCCTACTTAGAAAGTTTACATTTCACTACATGTTTGTGTTTTTTTTTATAAAGTAATAACTGGTTCAGCAAATCAATGCTATTCACAGTTGAGTTAACACGTTAACGTTTTCACTGTTTATCACTTGAGAGGATAGCTACTAAGAGCTCCTCATGCACTAATCATATTTATTTTTATTCACTATTATCACTATCATCACTTGTCATCAGCATATTTTGAGGAAGAAGTCGCTTTAACCTCACATATAGGTTTCTCTCTCCGATTGAATAATGGATAGCGCCTGGGCAGCTTGGTATATTATTGAAAAATTTTTGTTACATTTTTGTATAAACTGACTAATAGTTGGAACTCCAAGTTCATCATGGAGATGTTTATTCCTGATAAACCAAGGAGAATTTGTAGAAATTCGTAGAATTTTATTTTTCAGAACTTGAATTTTGTTTATGTGTGTTTTTGAGGTTGCTCCCCAAACTGTGCATCCATATGTTATTACAGGTCTTAATAAAGCTTTATAGATAAGAAGCGCGCATTCAAGAAGATTTTCGATTAAGAATTGGATACAACTGCACTAGTCTTGTATAGCATTGATTTAATTTTTTATTAATATGTATGCCCCACGTAAGTTTCTTGTCAAGATAGAGGCCAAGGTACTTTACAGCTCCGTCTTTGGGATTCCATTCTATTTCCACATTATTAATCTTTATTCTTGGTGGGTTATTGGGGTGTCGTAACGTGAAGATCTTAGTCTCACATTTTTGAGGGTTTAGTTGTAAATACCCTTTGTTACACCAGTTTGTGATTTGATTGATGGCTTCTTGAAGTTGCAAGGCTCCCTCAATGATGTCGCTATGTTGGGCAATTACTGCAGTGTCATCCGCGTACATAGCCAGAAGAGCATTTGGGGATTCAATTATGTCGCATACATCAATATTAAATAGGATTGGTCCTAATATGGAACCTTGCGGTACTACTGCATTGATAGATCTTCTACTTGAGAGTTCAGTATTAATATTTACTGCGAAGGTTCTTTCAACGAGGAAGGAAGCAATTATTTTTATTAAGTAGGCAGGTATTTGCAGTTGCAGTAATTTATATGTAAGTCCTATGGTCCAAACTTTGTCAAATGCCTGCGAAAAATCCAAGAAAGAAACTAATGTATGTTGCTTGCTTTCAAACCCCTTTTCTATAATTTCAGTTAGACGCAGAAGTTGATGCGAAGTAGAATGTTTAATTCTAAAGCCGAACTGAAAGTTGGGAATGGTGTTATTTCTGATTAACAAGGCATTGAGTTGCTTACTTATGATCTTTTCAAATATTTTTGAAATGGTGCATAACAAACTAATTGCTCTGTAGCTTGAGGGTTCATGTGGATTCTTTCCAGGTTTACAAAACATCAGGACATGTGCAATTTTCCATGTTTCAGGAAAATATCCCAATCTGAGACGTTTTTTTTTTATTTATTACTATTTATTTATTGTGTGGTTTTAATATTTGTTTTCCAGCTTGTCACCTGTAAGTCTATATGCACCGTACGACCAAAATTGTGGAAGTTGTCTATATGTTAGTAAAAGATCTATTTCTTCGTTTATCTAAGAAGTTTGAAGCTTTAGTAGAATTGTTTTAAAACGAAGTGGCGCTTGTTTTTTATCTTGTATTACCACCTCTCCGACTTATTGGGGTTAGCCGGCAAAAACTAAAGTAGTGTTATTTAGGTCAAGGTGATACTTCCAGCACAGCTATATTTTGATAGGTTTGGTATTTATATATATATATAAAAGTAGCCTTTGTGATTCTGTAGGCTATAGTGCATGCATGTCCACTGTCCAGTCAATATAGAACATCGAGTTTTTATTAATAGCTTCTATCCCACAACCATTTTTACGATTACGATTTTATATCCTAATATCAAGCCTATGCGTTTCCAGTCTGTATATCATGCACTAAAATAATATATTACATTACTAGTGTGAAAAGTGAACTTTTTACAGAAATGTCACTTTTCAACAAGTAATGTACACTATTTTTCCTATGACTCCTTAAATTTTTAATTAAACTTTTTTAATTTTTAAGGTTAAAATTTTTATATATAAATTTGAAAAAATAAAATCACTATTAAAGTTTTAAATTTTTTTCCAATTATAATGCGTACCATGTGCTATTTTTCTAAAACACACGTGTTATATGAATTATTTTCTAAATGCCAGATTAGTTACTGTTTACTTTCGTATGGGGTCGTAGGAAAGCGGTTTTATTTAAAAATAAACTAACAAAAACAAAACTGCCACTGCATTGTAGCATAACAAGTAGCATAACGCATAACCGGTAGCGAAGAAACTAGCAAAAGCAACAACTGCGATGGTTGGTTTACAGCAACAACTGCGATGGTTGGTTTACAGCAACAACTGCGGTCATTTGTGGGGGAGGAAGGAAAAAGAAGAGCCACTCAAGAAGAGTTAGGGAGCTACGGGTGGAAGACAGAAGAGGAAGATTGAGGAAGTCATGAAACCAGGCGATTGCAAAGTACCTTAAAGAGAAGGAAAGTATATATGACGACTAACGGCAGGGACGATAATGGAGGAAATTTACATCCAGAACAAAAAAAATCACAAGACTCAAGTAAGTAGTTTTATGGTTTCAGTTGCAAACTTTCAAAATTTAAGGATTTCCAAAATCGGAGCTTTACAGATCCACAGTCTGGGTGTTTAAAAGACACCGAGACTCAGGAATTCAAAACTTTAGATTGACTAGTTCAGAAAAATAACTTTAAAATTGGTATCAGAATACCAAATTTTACATTTTTTCATAATACCAGACTTTTAAATTTTTAATGTGCGGAGACTCATATTCACTATATTGACATTTGGATTTCTTGAATGTTTCAATTTAGAGACGTTAAATAATAATGATAATGTAAAGTTGCAAAACTTGATGGGTTCAAAGATTCGAAACGTTCCATGTTTTTAGATATTCAGCTTTCAAGCTTCAAATTTTTAAGCTTCTTAGTTTAGAATTAACAATTCAAAGTTTCCGTTTATAAATTTTAAAAAGAGTTGAAGACCATAATATGCATAGTTTTCTAATTTGTTTAGTTTTAGACATTCACGATTAAGCTTATGAAAAGTCATCTTAATATCTACAAACCAATTTATAATGATTACAATTAAAAATATGCTATTATAGTAGTAAGCTTTTATTGGTTCATGTTTGTTAACCTCCACGTTCTAGGTTTACGGAGTTTAAACTAACGATTAAATTTTCTGCAGTGCATTAAAGTTTAATGTCTCAACTTTGAATGTAAGTATTCCAAACAAATTGGCGCTGAACAAAGATTATAGCCCTAATTAATGAACCCCTATAATACCTACTGCTTAGAACTGACCAAAACCAATTAAATATAAAGACAAATTGATAAGCATAATTATGCTTCTTTTATTTGGAGTTTGAAATCTATAAGCTGCAATTTTGGCGATACACAATATCCTGTTACTAATATAATATCTACGTATGAATTTATCTTCAATCATTATTTATTTCTAAACGAGCACTACTAATAAGGATATTACTTATTACTTCGATTCACTATTATAAAGTACATACATAGATAGTTATATAAATAAGCTAGATGCAAGTAGTTTGTATAACTTAATGCTGAAATATGTAACGTACTATGTAAGCATAACTTCATATCTGCGTTTCAAACTGTTTCTATATGATAGAGATCTCATATATCAAATATCAAATATAACCAGTAAAACAATAATCAAACAAGTATTATAGAGGACCGGACATGACAGAGGGCGCAATATTGAGTTCCCAAAGCCATATATAACCTGTTCAATATCCTGCCCCGCTAGCATCCGACCGAAAGGCCGCCGAAACTAATTTCTTTCCTGTTCCATTCTAAACCTTCACAAATGTCGTTATTGGATTTTGTCACCCCATTACAAAGAGGAAATTAGTCCAAAATATCTAACTTAACTCTTTACAACTGTTCATTTATACTATATTAATGAACAAAATGTTGTCGATGTGGGGACCACCGCGGCACTGGCACACGAACAACGATACTTATCATGAAAAGTTAAATTTTGTCAAGAAAAAGGGTTTGAGGCCCCAGTCTTGATCTAATATAGATGCACATATATATGTGTAGTGGCACTGACATATAAAAGGACGGTTGTTGCACGCGATTTGAAATATTGACACACGTGGAACTGTCGTCTGAGAGCCCAAATGGTCCGCCCAATTCCGGTTCGAGTTCCGTTCAAACACCCTGGTGACCCGCTTCCGCCAGACACTCACCCATTAATAATTAAATTCCAATGTTAACTATTATTGATTTTAACTTTAAATTACTGACATGCACTTCCTCTCTAAGGAAGTGTATGATGCCTGTCAGTAACGAATTGCATATTATTACCTAGATACCCTCCACTTACAATCTAGTGTTTCGTTTGTGTTCTGAACGCTTTTAATGGAGATGGATAGAGATTGTTTCGAAGAAATAGAATAATAAACAAGCAGTAATCGATTTTTTAAAGCTAAAATTGTGTATTTGGTAATTTGCAATAAAAAGCTTAAAATGTTATTGTTAGGATTCATATCCAAAAGGCACGCCTAAAATATTTTCGCCAGCCCATTCTAAATTCCAACTAACATCTAAAGTAATACAATCGATGTTAGACCCTCGAAAACTGAATTCCTAATATAATAAATAGAACAGAAAATCGACATAATTTTTTTTGTTAATATGTGTAAAAGATTTGAAAGGATTTGTAGGTAGTTTGAAAGAACTTTAAGTGATACTTCATTTAACTTAAATTGTAGTTTATCCAAAAGTTTCCATAAAACAGGTAAAACCAATAGCAACAAAATAATTCTGACAAATACCAACTCCGGTTTGGTCTAAGTGACATATCTTCGAAACACGGCGTGTGCCATTCGACTTGGTATGTCTCATATATCATTGAGCTCCAAAAACCAGACGTGTCATACTGCTTTGTACAACATGGTATTTAATCCATCAATAGCGTTAGTTTGATGGACAATGGCAATGCAAAAAAAGGCAATGCGTGAGGAACTTCGCAAGCTACAAAGATGAAAACTACTTTTACAGCATAAATGGAGCCCTTCTGATCACCACTTCACCTTGTGATGGGGGAGAGGAAAAATAGGATTATACAAACAGCAGAGTTCGGTGCCAGTTATCAAAGAATCTACGCACACCGACATAAGGTACCTGTGAAAAGTCCAATATTAGACTCGAAAATGACTTTATTAAAAATATTCTTTCAAAAAAATCTTTCTTTCAAGATAAATATTGCAGACCGGGGGGTGGTAGCACAACAGCGCAAGACCAACCTAGAATACCGACGTCTCTAGAATTGAGTCAAGGACTGATGCTGGTCTGCTGGCTTTCCAGATCAGAACGGATATTGGAGACTGGATTAAGAAACAACATAAAATGTATTGGAGACACATTCCCACCAATGAACATGAAAAAAGAAATTATTGGGGGAATCATCTGCGAAGATCTGTTTAAATTAGCTACGATTAGTTGAGAAATACAACAGGGTTACTGACTGGTCATGTGGTAGTTAAGGGACACCTTTATATAGTGGGATTATACAATAGAGACCTTAACTGCAGATTGTGTGGTAAGAAAATGAAAAGTTCCATCATATGTATACTATGCGATTAGAAAAATTGAATCGCAGTAGGCAGCAAGTTCTTGGGTAATCAAAAATAAACAAAACTCTAATTAGAGCTTACAATATTAGAAACATGTACAAGTCTGTTGAGAGATCGTGTATATTACAATGTCAATCGACCTTTGAAACAAAGTTGAGACGAATGATGTAACACACGCCCGGATTCGAAAGTGTAATATCAGTTAGCCCAAGCCATACCTACCAATGTTCACAATAAGCATTATCTGTCAAGATGTTCCAAAACAAAACTACTTAATCAGCAGTCAATGGCGTTAAAATCCACATTTATAAAGCACCTCCACGAAAATACAGTGAACCAATACTAAATATTTTTACGCTCAAATAAACAACCTACATAGAGTTTGATTGCCAAGACGAAGATATTCCAATTACTCAAAATATAAAAAAATTGGTTCAAATCAAATAAATTTGGACAAGTTAAACTCGATGGACATTACATGGAGATGCAAATTCAATTTGCAGATTACACCTTTAAGGTGTCTTCAATTTTGTTAGCTTTCTTTAGATAGTAGTAGATATCTTATTGAGAACTAAATATTTGGCTAAAAGCTAAAACAAGTAAGTAACAAAGTAGAGAAGGAAAGAACATGATATGAATTTTATAAGCGGTGACTTTCGACAGATTTTTCTTATTTTTGGTTATGTTATAAAAACTTGATCAAAACAGCAAATCATCATTGCACCAAATATGTGGGGCTAATCCCTATTCAAGATCAAAGTCATCACATGCAGTCACATCATTGGAAGTGTCTTATCGAGTAAGTTAAGAATATGTAATACATATCTTGGATGCAACCAGACGCCAATCGAACTTAATAAGTTCAAAGGTAGTGGTGGAAATCCTGGGAAATGACGTTGATTCATTTCTAACCAGGAACCTTCTCTGTACTTCGGATGTAGGTGCTCTGGTCTTTTACACGCTGTTGGCATTGCTGCTGCTGGTGGCCTGTTTGATTTTAGACGCGACAGAAGAAAGATATTAATATCAAATGGCAATAGAAAATACAATGTGCTTTGCATTAATAGTTTAGGCAGAAGTGTAGGAAACGCGAAAGGCAGTACATCCACTTTTTATCGTGAGGTACACAAAAGTAACTTCTAACTGTTGATGTAAAATGTTTTGTATTTGACTCATACCAATGCCCAATGTCACCCGAATAAATTCATAAGATGTTCGTCGATCTTCCTCAAGCATTGCTCGAACAGCGGCAATATTTTCATTAGTAACAGCAGTTCTTGGGCGTCCTTCACGAAATTCATCACTAAGAAAAAACCGGTCTCTTTTGAATTCGCTGTACCAATTATAAATTGTTGCCTTAGACGGGGCTTCTTCGCCAAATGCACTTCTAAGCCAATCTTCATATTGTTTAGGCGTTAATGACGATTTAAAATCGTAAAAAATCATAGCCCGGAAATGTTCTCTAGTCAAATTCATTTTTGGGTGAACGCACAATCTTTAAATTATGATAATTAAAAAGCTATTACAGCAAATCGAACAAACTAAACGGCAATCAACTCGCAAAACATTAAAAAGTAGCTGTCAACTAAAAACAAACTTCATTCGTTTTTAGAAACATGGCATTCTAGATATTATCAGTGTTCCCCTCGTACATAAGAAACAATAGGCAGCTTTTAGGTCGCGAGTGATCTCAGTCTATCAGTGTAGCGAGTCGCAAGTATTGCCACCTGCACTATAACCGTTTATAAAACATGATCGCGACTTGGTTGCGGCGGTGGTGTCGCAGTGACCAAAACGCAAGCGAGAGTAAGAAACAGCAGGGATGTTTTTAAAGCCTGTCGCCGTCGCGGGTTGTAACTATGGCCATCTGGCGTAAGTATGGCGGCGTTCGCCCAAAACGAAAGCCTAGCCCTAGGCTAAAACCGATAAGCCAAACGTCATTCCGGCGTCTGATTTGTTTAGTTACACCTACTCAAAGGGTGTTGCAATGCAACGATTTTTTACCTTTGACGTTACTTGAAGGTTACAAAAATGGTCATAAAACCGTGATCTGCTAATTATTCTTAACCTATTCGAAGAGATCTTGTCAACAACATCTTATTTATTCGGTGAGTATTACAATGCAATCATTATTTTTGTAACATTTGGTGTGAGCTGAATTAAAGGAAAGGTACCGGACCCATTATGCGCTGCATATTTATAATATACTTGATTATGACCTTCCAACAATTCCTACTTAGTGGGTATTGGAACCATTATTTTTCCTTTGGTGTGAGCTAGAGGCCGCATGAATAATCACAGACACATTTACTTTTGATCTATACACATTGAGATGTTTTCAGCAATAAGCTGATCAGTGTGTTTTAAAATAGGTCAGCCCCTCAAGTTTCGCAAAGTGATCAGTTTTACTTCGTTGGTCGAGATGATTTAACCCAAAATCAGGGGGTGTTTTAATGAAAATATTTTTCGACCTGGTGGGTGAGAGAAGAACAGATCTTGATCGCCAACAGGCACAACAGAAGTGATTGATTCAGAAGTGGATTATATAAGTTTTTTGTCAGCCCTTGTTTCTATAAATGACGCAATAACAACAAACCTTTGTTTAATCTGTCGTAGGTAAGATATCCTTTTAGTAATTTTCTCCTACCTTTGCTTCTGTAACATACTTAAGTAAATTATTGGTTCATTAAAGGTTTTTAGATCGAAGCCTTTGTTTATCTTGAACACGCAGTGTTTTTACTTGAAGTGATGTTTATCTCCTCATCACTTTCCTCTCCTATCATCTAGGTTGGAACAGAAAGAGTAATTTCCTCAAATGTAAAATACCCTGACTACCAACTATTGTATGGCCTTGAACATGTGGTCTTGATTGTAGTGGTGGGGGGTAATTCGTGAACTGTTCATTTTACTCTACTATTTTGCAACAATTAAAGCGTTAAGATTTGCAAATAGTATAAACCAAAAAGAAAATTTTAAAATTCACGGTTAATAGGTTGTAACTGTAATGAAATTTGTTACATGTTTGGGAAATGTATCAATAATTAAAAATCTTATTTAAACTTATTGAAACCTGAAGCCAAACAAGCTGGCACTCAACGATAACTGTAGTTCAATTCGAATCAGCCTACCTTTCAATTTTCCCATGTCAGAAAATAATCATGAGGGATTTTTAAAAAAATTTTGACTAGCTAAGTCATGGTAGTAAACTGCAAACCTAACGTAAGTAGTACAACTCATATATCCAAGTGCAGGACTTTGAAAGAATTGATTTATTTTTATTATTGTATGTTTTATGTACTTTAACGGTCCGTATAATATCTTGCCGAACTTATAATACCTAAAGGTCTCTACTGGACATAAACTGAGCCTTAAAAAAAGGAGTGACACTAACATCAAGTCCTAAAGTCTTGTAAAAATTCAAGTGGATTATACTACGCAAAAATTACGTATAATCTGCATAAATATTGTTTCCAACTCCAAACCAAAGGAAAAATGGAATAATATGGAGTGAAATCAGCAGAGCACCCGCTCGTGTGTATTTAGCACCCTTAATTTCTTGAAACCAAAAAATTGTTTGAGTTCTTAGTAAATAAAGTAGAGTTCTAGAGTTCTTCACAATATTAACAATACTTCTGGTATTTTAAGCATGGAAATCGAAAAAATGATTTTGGAGTGCTAACTTCACGCATATTTTCGCAAAAACGAGTTCTGATGGCATTTTTCGGCATAACTGTAAGAGTTCTCGAGTTCACGATAAAAATTTTCAATAGTTCCGCTTAATTAAGAAATATATGAACAATGAAACATTTTACTATAAAATTAAATTTACCAAAATGATGGTTCTGAGCAGAGTTCTGAGTAGCCCCCGAAGAGTTTTGTACAGAACTGATAATTAAGAATTTTTTTTATTATAATAAACAATTGAAAATTCGTAATTAAGAAATACGTGATTTATTTTATTCGAACAATAGTTCTGAGCAGAGTTTTGTATAGAACTTTTATAAGAACTCCTATTAAACGATATTTTTAAAATATAAACAAATTAAAAGTGTTACTTAAGAAAAATCGTTTCGGACCCGTCGAAATGTAATTTGGCCAGCTCAGCGATAGTTCTGAGCAGAGTTCTAAGTAGCTCTCGAAGAGTTCTGTACAGAACTGTTAACAGAACTCCATATAATTAACAATATATTACGGAAAGCCTACCCCTACAATATGGCTCCCACTCTTAGCCACATAGCTCCTCCCCATCAGCGTCGAGAAAATGCTCTAATCAGAGAATATAAGAAAATCAGAGACAATCCTCTATTACAAGTGCACAATGATGTCGCTGACATCCAGAGGAACTGATTCCGATCCAGACATCCTCCAATTAGAACGGCGCAGATGCTGCATCAAAGTGGCTTTGACATAACAAAGCGATGGAGAGAGGAATGGGAAAGTAAATCTGCACCAAAGTATCACAGAATACCGTGCATCTCCAGTAAACCAGAAGGCCTTGACCATCCTCGCAAGACTTGGTCAACCCTTAACAGAATCAGAACCAACTGTGGAAGATGCGCTGACTCGTTGCACAGATGGGGTAGACTTCCTTTTGCTACCTGCAGTTGTGGCGCTGAGAGACAAACCATTTGGCACATAGTACAAGAATGTCCACTCAGGGCGTATACGGGTGACCCTGAAGATTTCTTGGAGGCTACAAAGGAAGCAATGGAATATATAGCTAACTTAGACATTTCCCTATAGTTAAATTGGAATATGTGTTTGCTTACAATGCACTGTTTATCCTTATATGTTATTTATTTATTTTTATTATACATTATTTATTTCTACATTTAAGCATATATATGTATTTATCTATCTAGACTATAATGTGATGTTTCTAAGCCATATGCTAAATAAAATAAATATACTACGGAGGCGTGGAGACTTGCATTTACATATCCATGAGCCGGCGGGCACTGATTTTCAATAAGAAAACAAAAGATGATCGTCTTTGGGTTCTCGGGTTTTTGAGTAGACGCCATGTCGAAAAAAGTCGTTGTCTTATATTTAGGTTACGTAGTGTAAAATTAGTTCCTCTAACCAACAAACCGGGTTTGGTCCGATTCGCTTTTGTTTCGCTACCTCCACCCCACAAACGCGGTATCACCCTTTTCTCTAGAACGGATTGTCGCATTGAAACCGGATTTTCACTCTCGGATAGCACGCGGAACCCTGTATAACACATTCGGGAATCGTCGACCGTTTTCAGGTACAGTTTTGGTCAAGAAAACAAGATTTTTCGAACTTTGGAAGATCGTTATACGGTACATATATAGATCTGTGTGTCTGTATATGTCTTCCCCGATGGCGGGCATCTTCAGGGTCAAATAGTGGAAAATTCGAAACAAGTGCAGAAAGGTTAAGCATAATTCTGGTACGCAGTCAAACAAAACCGTCACCGATTAACCATACCGGCCACCATAACGCCGATACCGGGAGATTCCGTCGAGCGTTTGCTACATTATACACATTGACCTGTTTATACAGTGTCTCCAATAGATTTTAGGTTAGGAAATCTAGCGGGGACGAACGACCACTGGCAGCTCGTATTAAAAATCACGTGTTTCTTACTTACGAAATTTAAATTGTTTATAACAATGAAAAGTATTGTTAATTATGGAGCGCTGATAACAGTTCTGTACATAACTCATCGAGGGCTACTCATAACTGTGTTCAGAACAGTCTTCTAGCTAGCCAAATTACATTTCCGCTCCGAAACGATTTTCCTTTAAATAGCACTTTTAATTTGTTTATAACAATTAAAAATATTGTTTATTTCGAGGACTACTCAGAACTCTGCTCAGAACTATTATTCGAATTCAATAAATCGCGTGTTTCTTAATTACGAATTTAAATCGTTTATAACAATTAAAAATATTGACAAAACAATGATGAAGTTGTGTTAATAGTTCTGTACAGAACTTTTCGAGGGCTACTCAGAACTCTGCTTAGAACTATCGTCAAGCGAGCCAAATAACATTTCTACCAATCCGAAAATATTTTTCTTAAATAGCACTTTTAATTTGTTTATAACAATTAGAATATTGTTTAATTAGGAGTTCTAATAGTAGTTACGTACAGAACTTTTCGAGGGCTACTCAGAACTCTGCTTAGAACTATCGTCAAGCGAGCCAAATTACATTTCTACCAATCCGAAAATATTTTTCTTAAATAGCACTTTTAATTAGTTTATAACAATTAGAATATTGTTTAATTAGAAGTTTTAATAATAGCTACGTACAGAACTTTTCGAGGGCTACTCAGAACTCTGCTTAGAACTATCGTCAAGCGAGCCAAATTACATTTCTACCAATACGAAACGATTTTTCTTAAATAGCACTTTTAATTTGTTTATAACAATTAGAATATTGTTTAATTAGGAGTTCTAATAGTAGTTACGTACAGAACTTTTCGAGGGCTACTCAGAACTCTGCTTAGAACTATCGTCAAGCGAGCCAAATTACATTTCTACCAATACGAAACGATTTTTCTTAAATAGCACTTTTAATTTGTTTATAACAATTAGAATATTGTTTAATTAGAAGTTTTAATAATAGCTACGTACAGAACTTTTCGAGGGCTACTCAGAACTCTGCTTAGAACTATCGTCAAGCGAGCCAAATTACATTTCTACCAATCCGAAACGATTTTTCTTAAATAGCACTTTTAATTTGTTTATAACAATTAAAATATTGTTTAATTAGAAGTTTTAATAATAGCTACGTACAGAACTTTTCGAGGGCTACTCAGAACTCTGCTTAGAACTATCGTCAAGCGAGCCAAATTACATTTCTACCAATACGAAACGATTTTTCTTAAATAGCACTTTTAATTTGTTTATAACAATTAGAATATTGTTTAATTAGGAGTTCTAATAGTAGTTACGTACAAAACTTTTCGAGGGCTACTCAGAACTCTGCTTAGAACTATCGTCAAGCGAGCCAAATTATATTTCTACCAATCCGAAATGATTTTTCTTAAATAGTACTTTTAATTTGTTTATAACAATTAAAATAGTGTTTAATTAGGAGTTCTAATAATAGTTACGTACAGAACTTTTCGAGGGCTACTCAGAACTCTGCTTAGAACTATCGTCAAGCGAGCCAAATTACATTTCTACCAATCCGAACCGATTTTTCTTAAATAGCACTTTTAATTTGTTTATAACAATTAGAATATTGTTTAATTAGGAGTTTTAATAATAGTTACGTACAGAACTTTTCGAGGGCTACTCAGAACTCTGCTTAGAACTATCGTCAAGCGATCCAAATTACATTTCTACCAATACGAAACGATTTTTCTTAAATAGCACTTTTAATTTGTTTATAACAATTAGAATATTGTTTAATTAGGAGTTCTAATAGTAGTTACGTACAAAACTTTTCGAGGGCTACTCAGAACTCTGCTTAGAACTATCGTCAAGCGAGCCAAATTATATTTCTACCAATCCGAAACGATTTTTCTTAAATAGTACTTTTAATTTGTTTATAACAATTAAAATAGTGTTTAATTAGGAGTTCTAATAATAGTTACGTACAGAACGTTTCGAGGGCTACTCAGAACTCTGCTTAGAACTATCGTCAAGCGAGCCAAATTACATTTCTACCAATCCGAACCGATTTTTCTTAAATAGCACTTTTAATTTGTTTATAACAATTAAAATATTGTTTAATTAGAAGTTTTAATAATAGCTACGTACAGAACTTTTCGAGGGCTACTCAGAACTCTGCTTAGAACAATTGTTCGGGTTCAATCTATTCAATAAATCACGTGTTTCTTAATTACGAATTTTAAATTGTTTATAACAAATAAAAATATTGTTTAATATTGGTTCTGTTAACAGTTCTGTACAGAACTCTTTGAGTGCTACTCAGAACTCTGTCCAGAACTATTGTTAGAGTTCCATATATCACGTGTTTCTTAATTACGAATTTGCAACTGATCGAAGTTTTTATTGGGAACACTAGAACTCTTACAGTTATGAAATAAATAAAGATTAGTAAAAGTTTCACAGTTTTATTAGAATATAACCTGACAATATTGTTTCGACAGATATGCTGTCATTATCAAAGATAATATAATTATAAACAAACACGTCGCTAAGGTAGATACAAAAATAGGTAACTAGATAAAATAACAATAATAATCAGAATTAAATATCTAATACTTCCAGTAACGGAGAATTATTACTGAGCTCAAGCTGTTCATTCATTAAAGGTACCCTGAGTTTGTGTTTGTATATCTCAAAGGCTTCTAAAATGTCTGATTTGCGTTTGTTATTACAAAAATGTAGGAATTTAATATTATTTTGAGGAGTCGTTGTGTGATTTTGTTCTAAAAGGTGTTTGGCATAATTAGATTTTTCAGGATGTTTATTTTGTAATGACGTACGTGTTCTTTATATCTTACAGTTATGCCGAAAAATGCCATCAGAATATTTTTTGTGAAAATATGTGTGCCGCGTAAAGTTAGCACACTAAAATTCATCTATGCTTAAAATACCAGAACTATCGTTAATTTTTAGGTTTCGAGAAATTAAGGGTGCTAACTACACACGAGCCAGAGCACCGCTCTTAAAACGTTAAGGCATAAACAACTTATCTATTCAAAATATGTCAACAGGGCAACTCAAAGAGCGACAAAGCAAAAATTTCTAACAAAATCATACAGGGTGCTTCGAAATTAGTACGTACCTAACAGCGCACGTGGTTAAACTATTCGATGAGACTTTTCCAACGAGATACAAAAATAAGGAAATCCAACTCTTACATCGATAAGTGAAAGGGTTAATACAAACGCCCATTTTGAGTACCAAATCACTCAATTCTATTGTTACAATTGAAGAAAAAAAGACGTTAGAAGCATTTCTACTTAAATAATGATAACTAAAATTATAGTAAAGTTAATTTTTAAAAAAGCATACGAATTGGACGCTTTAAAAAAGTTTTTTAGACAATTAGAATTGCTTCAAATTTTGCAGACTTATGGAACTTGACTTTCTGAACAATTTTTAACTACCCTAAAAACGACCCGTTTGACCTCCAGAGGTATAAAGAACTTATATATAATTATCAGGGTCTGAGTTTGTTGTTAATTAAGAAGAAGAAGCAATGTTGTTTGTGTATACAACTCCTAATCACTTTCCATTAGCCGTTTTGGAAGCTTCGATATTTTGGACCGAAAATTAAATTATTATTTGCAGATGACTTACCGTCAAGGAACGGCATATTATAATATAATAAGAATTTAATAATAGAGTTGCGGACGCCATTTTGTCATTACGTGTCCGCGACTGACAGTTTCATTATGAACCCACAACTTCACCAATTACTGGATTAGTTCCGCAAATGCTATTCCATTAAAGATGCAATTAATATGAGTTTTCCTTTATCTTGGCTTGCGATGTGTAACCAGGCAAAAGATGGGTCGGGGGTGGATGATGAGGGACCGAAAAGGGATAGGGAGTGGGTCTTTCATTAGCGCGAGGTATCTGTTGTTGTTTTAAGCATGCCTTTATCTAATCAGACAAAAGCGTGGTACAACGCTCGTTAGGCGTGTTGGGGTGTGCAAGGGATTCTGAAAAAGGTGTACGAGCGAAATTCTTTTCACTGACATTTCTTAGACTCGTCTGTATAACAGTCTTTTAAATGACCTATAACTTAAGATAAAATTGGCTTGTTAAAATACTACCCAGTGACAATTAATTAAACAACCAATAAAATATTCGAGCTTTTTAAGGAAAATTTTAAGTTTGATATCAGAAGTGTCTTGAATTTATTAAAATTCTTAGCAACTAATCGAACAAAATTTAAGTTTCCTTCCCTGTAAGTTAAAAATAACTTTAAATTTCCTCTTCGCATTAATTCCATTCAAGTGTGTATTATTATATAAAAACAATTGACAACAGAAGCTCTCAAATAGATTGTTCCAAACCCAATTTTCAAAATGGAAAGTTTTCAAAAAATACAGAAAATTCTTTATGAGTTAAAAAAAATTATTAAAACACACTTTTATAATTCCTAAATTGGATGCTCTTCAAAAAAGGGGTGGGTGTCCCATACTGTCCCTACCCTTTGACCTAACCTGCATGTGGCAACAACCTTGTGTTGCGTGGTATGGTATGGGTTAGTGAGAGAGAGTGTTGGGGTGCGGGGTTGGGGGTGCACACAATCGTTATAACTCAGCCTCGGGGATTCGCTAACAAGGTTGGCTTAATTATCACGAGTCAATTAATTGGTAAAAAGGGATGAGTGTTCCCTCGGACCTGTCGCAATTAGTACCTATTACCGCCGCAATGGCGCTAGAATCGACAACCAGTGATATCGGTTGAGGAGAAAGGAAGAAGACGATTAGAAGAAGCGCTGAATTAGCTGATAGCTAACTTAATACAGTTTACGCCTATTTTGAGATAAACGCGGTGTAAAGAGAAGAAAAATTGTTTTGTGATTGAGTCACGTACAATTACGACACGGAAATTAGTTAAAGAACTGGAAAAAATATTAAATGAACACGAGAAAATGAGGAGAAAAAAACGCTTCACCTTTACTCTAAAAAGTCTTTCATTTAAAATTTTAATATAAAAATTCTGAAGTTAGTGCTCCTTTTCCTTATTGAGTCTGAATAAATAGAGTTTCTAAAACACTAGCAGATACCTACTTCTAGTCTCCTATGTAACTTTACGGAAATTCTCTAATGAGGAATAAGAAGGATACATGGAACTTCTTGATATCTTATAGCAGTTCTCTGCTTATTTACCAACGCCTTTCCATCGCTTCTGTTTACTTAGAATTAGCGGAACTCCGTTTGGAGAAATATTGTCACTGCCTAATTATAAACATAACTTCTAGTAATTGCTCGGTGTGATGTTTACATTCTCTCGACAAATTTACATTTGGCAGTCGAGTTATTGAATACTTATTGCTACAGAAATGTATGTACGTAGAAGAACCCTAGATGATGAACGCTGAGAACTGAGATGACATTTATTTTACTTATATATACACGAAATAGATAATTCTAAAGTTACCTACAGAATTAGCAAACTTCTAAAACAGTTGCAGAAAGGGTTAACTTTAGATCTTGCTGCCTTGTAGAGAAGTTGCCAACAGAGCTGCTAACTCATGCTTTCAAATTTCAAAAAAACACAATTCCTCATTAGAAAAATTTTGTGCTAAACATGCCTTAGCCTTAGAGTTACGCCTTAGCCATATATACGTGGGATCCTATTGTTGCCAGAACGTATGAAGTTTAAATTAAATAAAAAGACTGCTTATAAATTTTCAGCACTTTTATATAAAACATCTTTCCAAGAAATTCTCATCCTAGTATTTATTATAGAATATAGTACAGAATAAAATAATACAATTCTTGTAGACAAAAATCACTTTATAATAATAGCTCACGAGGGGACGAGAGACCTCTTACTCAGATTTTAAGAAAACTTTGTGAACATAAAATACTCCATTTCCATATAGAAATTCTAATTAGCTAACTATTAGATGTGCTACTCGAAAACGGCATCAAAATCGGCCTGTAAGGTTTGACGGCAAGCGGCCGCTCGAAGTAACGTCGGTTGTGGGTGACGACTGTCGTAAAGACGGAATAGTCGCGTGGACTAAGTGACATGCTTCTACGTTATAGGTCCGCGGTTCGATTCTTAATTCTTTTTTTTATGTTATTGTGTTTATTATTTTATTTATTATTATTATTATTTATTATTTTTAATTTTATTAATACATTACATTCAGCAACAATTAATATAATAATGTAATAGATTATCTTCTATATTCTTTATTGACTTTATCGTCGTCCTTCACATATCCAACATCCCTCCCTGAGTAATTGATTTAAAAGTAGAAGGCAGACATAAAATGATTACTCTTTTATTTTCAAATCACAAATTTTGGTTAGTGGCCTTCGCAGTATGGCCCCATTAACAATTGAACGTCCAGAATTCTTATCTTTCCATCTTTTGTTGGATTTTAGCACACGCCCTTTATGCCAAATACTTCTGAACCCGTTTGGATCTTACAATGAAATCGTTCTCTTTTTATTGTTTCAGCTGCTCTATACCATTTATTCTTCTATCTAAAAATGGCATATATTCATTTGTCGGCCTACGCTAACAGCAACCATCTAGTCTTTGTGCTGATTTCAATTTTGACATAACACTCCCATTAATCTTTCTCTTCAGTTACTGAGCACGATGAGGCACCATAATTTTGACCAATAAAAAATAATTGTATTGTAAATCCTTTGGGTCAATTGAGGTCTACAATAGCGTCGCCCGCAATTCATCATCCAGGCAGTTTTGAAAGGCACTTTCCAGGAACTTTTCCGAATGCGAGGCAAAAATTCTGTCACCACCGTGTCCAATCTACAACACATAAGTACCTTTAGAGCTTTGGCGATATGATGAAAACAATAAATTCATACAAAATAGAATGGATTTGGTACACAGTTGACAAGAGCCTACAGGTCCCTACTCTCGTAGACTTTCTGGCGTAGTTTTCATATTACTTGCATCGTTATAAGCTATTAAGTTACAAACAAGCGGAGAACTGAAAAAGGAAGCCATCTTCGTTACAACTGCTACAGACAGAAAGAAAAATTAAGATTTCTGATACTGCAGGATGTCCAGTTATAACTACTACAATAACTCAATGGCTACTACTTGTATAAAAGTGTGACTACGACCGCAAGACGGAAATGAGTTCGGGAAAATATATGCTTTTCTTGTTTAGGAAAGGGCCATGGTTTTATCAAATACAAGCTAAAGGGCTGCTCCAAACAACATCATTTTTCCCTACACAAAACATCAACTTCTGAGAAACCTTAAAAAAGAAAATTCGACAAGTCAGGACCAATATTACAGCTAAAAAAATGCACAAATGGAATTTATGTACATTCCCGTACTCGGATCACTTGATGTTCCAGTGAGACTTTAGCTCTTGTTCTTATCGTTCCATAGAGGCTGCATGACCCTTCCGGAAATATGTTCGAGTATGCCATGATGTACTTGCATTGGTTTAGTTCTGCATTGGCTAGTATCGTCTGGTTATAGAACTTGGATTAGATAGACCTCTCTGTATCTTACGATTGACATGGACAAACGGAACCAAAATTATATTATCAGCTTTATTCAAGAAAGTGACTTATGGAATCGACTCAATGTCTAGAAATCAGTTCTAACTTACCAATGTGTACACAAGTAAGGGATTGAAGATATCTCAGTGCAAACAATAAACTTTACTTTAGTATCTATACCCCCACTTCTTTGAAAACGGCCTACCTGTTGAAAATATGGTAAACGTCAAGCCTCGTATCTTTCTGGATAAGGACAGCATTCACCGAATGATTGTCACTGAATACTGCCATTGAATTAAAGCGTGAAAGGAAGAAGTACTTGTAACTGTCTTAGCTGAAACAGAAGGTTTGATCAACTGTAGTCTAAAGGGGCGACGCATGTCAGCTCCTTAACCCCAGTCATTTTCTAATTTGAAATTTAATTTGGTCGGTTTTTGTCGAGCAACAGTACTCGAATGCGTTGTCATGGTCATATAGAACTTTCCTTTTGGGCATTCCAGGATGCTCTTCAACCATTCCTGCCTTAAGCTCTACAGAAGTGTAGCGAGTTTTGAACAGCTTTTCTCTTTTGTAGGTAGTCACGCAAAAGAATTCCCTTCGCATCCCAAAAAAACCATTACTTTCCCAATCGAAGATACGACTTTCGCTATTTCTAGTGCTGTTAAGTTTCGTCCAACCTATTGTTTTGACTGGAATTTGGATTTGGAAGTATAGTGAATCCAAGTTTCATCCATGGTTACAAATCGCCGCATAAAATCTACTCGGTTCTTTTTAAACAATTTCAAACCGTCTGCGTCTGCGGAACACGTACTCGAATGAGTTTTTGCTCTGCACTTGACAAATGCGGCATCTAGCTTGAGGAAAGCTCCCTCATGTCCAATTCTTGATGCGATATGAAACGCATTTGTTTAATTGAGCCTAGGACTTGTGCAATCTCATGCACTTTTATCGCCGAACAGATAAAACCACATCGGAACTTCCTCCACAAATTCTAGGGTTACAGCGGTTAAAGCCTCCTGAGCGTGGCGAATCTTCGTTTCTTGCTCTGCCCATCTTGAATTCATTCTCATTACAGGAGATTATACTGATGGTTGTTTTATTAAAATAAACCTTTAAACCTAATAATAAAGCTCTCATATCAGTCTGTCTTTACATTATCGGATTTAGAGTTATGTGCTGTTTCCCTTAACACAGTTCCAGAGCTGAGAAAGGTACTAATGTAAAGTGCTTGAATTACCAAGCACTGAGCTTAAGTGTAGTGCCCAGCTAACACAAACTAAGACTTCAAGACCAAGCTCTTTAAGATCACGTTTTGTCATCTTTCCCCTGTTTCAGGACATCTTGGGACACCTTGCTTCTCTGCGAGCTTCTTCTCGAGCTCCTGCTTGAGCTCTGTAAGGTCTACCTCCAGCACGTTGACCTCCGCTTCCGTGTTTGAAGCTTTAGTATTCCGAAACTTGCGGATGACTTCCCTTTTGCGAATGCACTCCAATTTCTGCTCCGGAACTTTACAGAAAAAAAAACGAATCAAATGACACCGTCTATTCCATCAAAATCTATGCAGCAGTTTAGAGGAGATAAGTAGCGTGCATACAGACAAACATTATCTCCTATTTATAATTTAACATTACTATCACCTTTTTAAGGTTTTTTAAACGAAGACAGCTTACGTTTAGATTATTATTTGTACGCCTATTTAACATTAACAATTTAAAAATGAAAATGCAAAACTGGCTATTGTTACAATTTTAACGAGGAGACAATAGCTACCTTACTTTATGTGTTGGATGGCCTACGATTGTGAATAAACAAAATTGGAAGAAAATACCCTTATTTATAGTTACAGTAAATGTGTAAGATTCTAAGATCCCATGCTTGTCCACCAACGGGCCCTATCAAGCAGACATCATTACTGCGACTTCTGTGATGTATAGACTGTTTTGCATAGTTCTACATATCCAGGGGTGGACTAGAAATAAACTAGGACAATAGAAGTTTAAGCTTGCCGTACTCAATACTTCTTTAGATATTTAATTCAAGACGATAAAACAACTTATTTTTATTTTTAATAGCAATTACATTAATTTGAATTTAGATAAATTTATTGTAGATAATACAAAATAACAAAGGTATTATATTCGACATTTTAGAAATCCAATTTTTTCGGAATAGTGTATACGAACATGTGTTCTGCGTGTGTACTCAAAGAGAATTTAAATTTTTCTCTTATTGTGCCGTCGTAATGATATATTATTAAATCAATTATGACGATTTCAAAGAGTGAGGACCTGTATCCTGTGGCAAGTTCATTAGAGACGACCGTGATTTAACACTACTACTGTCGCAGCAGTCGTCATAATACTGCGATCTCGACTCGAATTCCACAGTCAACGCCATTAATACTAACAAGCCTCGTTATTTTAAACGAAACCAGAAAGCCGTTTTCCTACTCTTTTAAAAAACATGACAATTTGATAATGAGGATCTGCATTCATGTCCGTTTTACTAAATTCAAAATGAAACCGACATCCATCGAAATAATAAAACAATAAAATAATCATTTACTCTAATAAATAGTAGTTATTGTTAGACGGGCTTGTTTATACATAAGAGAATAAGGAACATTTGAATGATTCTAAAGTTTATTTGTATAAAATTCAATACAGCAAGATAAATGGTGAACCTTTATCGCTTTCCATTTGATTGATTGATGTAAGGCGGTGACGTTAAGCGGAATTGATATTGAACTGAAAATGATCAGACGTGTTCTTTATCTAAATACAATGGAATAAAACTGCTTGAATTTCAAATCTTCACAGATTTGAATTATCGAAAATTAAAAATGAAATGAAAACTTCCTGACTGGCTAGCTCACCCTGTTAACAGGAAGTCCCCACTAACAAAACAAAACAATCTGAATAATAATTATTTGGATTCGGCAAACGTCTGACACAGTGAACAGCCGCCGTTCAACTCATTATAAGAAATAGAATTAAAACATAATAATTCACAAAAAATGAAAAGAGGTCTTATGCACATAAACAATGTGAAAAAGATAAATTAATCAATAAATCATAATCAATAATACATCAGTACATACACAGTCAGAAATAAAATTCCATATCTATGAAAGATTTTTAATAACAATAATCAGTCAGTTCATAAATTTTAAAAAAGAAAACTGTATCGTACTTTTAAAACGAACCAAAAATCCAATAGTACTTACGAATACTATTTCTGCAGGTAAGGTAGCGTTAAATTAAATCGTACAGCAATGCAAATGTTGTATTAAACGGCAACTCAAACGTATTGTTAATTACCACATAATCTGAAAAATAAGAGAAGAGAACGATTTACAATTATTATATTAATGGTAATGAGAAGCAAAAGGAGGTGTTAATAAAGCTTCTTAGCAACCACTCCGGGTTTAGTATCTATTTTTAAGATATTTTTATCGACCCATCTCGTAGTAATAACCTTCGGTATTTCTCCTTTATCTGTGTCTTGGGAAACAAGCAACCAACAACACCAAAACAAGCCAATCACCAACGAATATGTATTTAAGAGCTGGTGCTATTGGATCCACAACGAATCAAACCTTGAACTGATTAAAGGAACTCTTTAAAACTGTTTTATAGATGTACCGGTCCGTTGTTTGTAATTGGAAGAGAAGAAAATCCCCATCAGGGTAAGAGAAGAAAAGCCAAAAGAAAGTTCTATTATTAACCTAAATTAAAAGGTTTTCACCATATACCTACAAGGCAAACAGAACACTTAATCTTCTGCTTATAATGAAATGAGGTTCTCTATGACAATTTTGCTTCTTGGATGTGATAAACGATAGATTTACCGAAATTAGTGATAATTTAGTTAGATGGTGCTCCTGCACATGTCCATAGAAGAATACAGGCCCACCTTGATCAAGTTTTCGAGCGTAAATGGATAGGTAGGCCGACGTAAATCAACCAACTAGCCTACAAGATCTCGATTTGCTCAGTATTGACCTTTTTATGGGTTTCTGTAAAGTATTTGGTATATCGCTTACCTACTACCACCAGAGATGATATGAAAGAAAGAACTAAGGTTAAGTGTTCCGACGCGTTACATCAACGTCTTTAATAAATGTCAGACCAAATTCTATTACTCGTCTTCAGATGTATGTATGCAAATAAATCAAAATCTTACTGTTATAACTCTAATAATAAACTAATTTAATAAACAAAAAAATCATGATTTGGCAACGCCTCAGCTTACGAAGAAAATACTTTAGGATTGAATATGGTCTTTGTAGAAGTCTTAATTCTCAGTAAAACACCTAGGGCCGTATTCTCATTACACTATTAAGTTAATAGCATGTTTAATTACCATGGCGATCAATTCTAACCTTTTCCCATCTATTAGAATTAGATAAAGCTATCTCTTTTTTTTTGTTGATCTTAATTTAACTTTAGTTAAATACACCTTTAATAGAGGCATGAGAATACGGCCCATAGTACTTAACACATAGTTCATTTAATCAGAATTTAAATAAGCACTAATATTAATTGTTAAAAATTGTTTCACAAATAACTCCTTTAATAACAAATCAATATAAAAAATAATTACTCAGTTTTCATAATTCTACAATCAATCTTTTAAGGTCATTCAGTCAATTAAACAATTAAAAAGTTCTTAAATTACTAAAAACAAACAGTACCAATCAAATCTATTTTAGGGTTAAACAGAAAATTATATTACTTACGCGTACCATTTCTGCAGAAAAGGTTGTTTTAAATTAAAACTTGTAACTGTGTAGTCGTAGCCAATGTAACCAAATCAAAAATACGATACTTTTATGAGTATTTGAGTTGAGTATTTTTAATACTCAACCTACAACTTAAGGAAATAATTTTTATAGAGATTAAAAGATTAGCAATAATATAATTTTTGTAATAAAAGGTGTAGTGTAGTGTCTTCTTGATGTAATCTTGGACTTGATCAAACCACCTGATGTCTTAGATGCTGCTCCAATGGTTATTTTAGGAGTAGTAGTACAAAACTCAAAGTGCTAGAAGGAAACTTACAGTAAAGAGTAACAAAAATGCGTAAAGCTTAAACGTAACGTAACAAACCTTACAGATAATTCTGCAATTAATTAAAATTTATCACTATAAGCTAAGGCATACCCAAATAGATAGTTTCGGTTTAAAAATACGAGAGGTCCAGAAAGATAACAATTGCTTCTTGTGTTTAGGTAAAGTCTTCCCAATAACTCCCAAACAAAACAAAGAATTGTTAACAATAAACTAGTTTAGAAGTAAACCTTGAAATGCAACGATTAAATCCCAATCTAAATGGATTCCCCGTGTATAGAAAATCCACCTACGTGAAACCAACTTGAGCTAATGCACAGGAAATAATTAAGCATCCATCCGCTTAAAAAGCTCTAAAAGGAAAGTTAGTATAATTCAAACTTCACAAGCGAGGAATGCACCACTATATGTTTCAATAGAAAGTAAAATGGTAAAATTATCTTTCATAAAGTTTAAATAACAGTAATAAGAAGAATTTATCAATGAAGAATCCCATACTGTAGCATAATCAAATATGGAATAGCTAATAAAAATGTCGAATCAAAAAACCTGACCAAATTAGGAGTGATAAGTTAGATAATAAAACAATGGGGAAAAGCCTTTTCAGAAGAATTTTCTCGGTTAAATACTGAGGTGAAATCGAACTGGAAAGAATCCAAAAAACTTTGTAATATTTAACTTCGATTTCAAACAGGCAAATCGCTCACCACAATCAAGTCTTTATTTTTTCTTGTAATAAACACAAAAAACAAACAACAACAATTTTCATAAGTTTATTCAAAGATAATATTCAGTAAATAAGTTGCAAATACCTTATATTTAAATAAAAATAATAGAAATACCGATCAAAAAAATGTCATTCTTCAAAATCAGATGTTGCTGCTATTTCACAAAGCAACTTTGCATAAAATTTTCTCTTAGAGAGTAAACCACATAAATTACTCATCAAGATGGACGCTTGCTTGTTTTTGACGCTAGCAAAAGAATGGATTTGAGAATCTTGAACCCAAGCATACTATCTGTCGGTCGCGTTATACTAAAATGACGATTATTAACAAAAATTAATCTGATTGTCACATTTTATGAACACGAGGAATGATGACGTCAACAAGAAAGGTTTTATATCAAAACCACAATTAAAATAGGAAATTGGCGTTATAATCATAAGTAAGATTCTGAAATGTAAATCTTATCAGTGCCCTTTGAAGAATTAGAGTATGTCGTAGTTAAGTTTTCGAATTTTAACCAAGAAGAAGTACTATGATTATATGGTAATAGCTACTATAAATTCAATAAGAGAATACAAAAATGAATTATTCATAATATTGCCATATTATGAATAAACATAGTATGGATTTTAAGAAGTACTCTCTTAAAGATCTAAATAACGTTGTTACCCACAAAATGGGGTAATTGCAATTGCTAATTGGGGAACGGTAACAACTTTTAAATCGCAGTTAAATCTGTCGGCTGCCAGCTAACTAGTGTGAGGTTGTGGGTCTCACAAGAGGTCCTCTGTAATGGGCGCTAAGAGTCGTCTAAAATAGCTCCAGTATTTGCAGACAAAATCTGAAAAGAACAACACATTTGCGACTTCTCCATGTCGGTGGACATGTGTCGACTTTTCCCAGTACAGATATCTCGATAGCTGTAAATATATACCCCAGATAACACACATATAAATAATAAATCTTCAAATATGACATATAGTGCTTTATTATTAATTAAATTAATCAAGTGTAGTTAAATTATAATCAAGGTTAATTAGCCTTGGCAAAAATTAAATGTAAGTTATTAAACCCTATATACATTTCAAAGGGGTGAGAATTCATGCGAGAAGGACTAATTACTCTAAACCTGACTAAAACTCAATTGTCAAAAATGTAACCAAAAGGGCACAGTAAATTAACGCGACTACCTGTGCTATTAAATTGCGCAATCGTTAACCTCAGTAGTTAATTATTATTTAACCTTTATAGAGAATAAGTACCTTTGATGGAAGGCGACGTTGTGAAAGTTAACCCGCTTCAAAATGCGACTAACGGCGATTAATTATTGAATCCTGTCGAAAAGAATTACAGTATAAGAAATTGAACGTAAAGGAAAGCTAAACAATACGAACCTACAAGAACGTGTTCATAACCTCCAAAACAACAAGTGGTAAATCCCTTACGGTACCAATATAAATTGGAAATTGTCAACCAAAATTAATTATAAATCTGCGCAAATGCAATTCCCATTTTATAAATCAAAGGGAAAATGAATTTAACGGCGATGCCACTCAAACATCCTTTTAAAGAAGTTTCTTCACGAACCAACAAACGTTAAGTCGAGTTATCAACAGGAAATTACTTCCGAACCAAAATGGCAACTAAAAGGATAGAGAATACAAAAATCCCTAACGATATACAATATAACACAAAAGTAAAGCTATACAGGATGTTACGAAATTAGCACGTAACAAAGTTTATCGAAATTCATTCAATAACGCATAAACCCATAATGGTTAAAGTTCAGAGTGTTATGCACGGTCACACCTTTCTATGCAGTTTTTACTAACACAAAAGAGTCTATTAAAAGCGGTTCAAATGCGGACTCTATGAAATTAAATAGATAAGTTAATTATCACAAATTATTGTAGGCTATAATGATTAGATTTTAAGAATACCAATAAATTTAAGTGTGATCTAAATAAAAAAGTGTTATTGTTAAAAGTATAGTATAGTAAAAAAAGTTAAAGTACTATTGGTCTAAAATACATTTAGGGTCTAAATACACACCAAGGGTACATTTAAGGTATGAGATTACAAAAATTCGTATTTTATATCAAGCTATTCAAATGACGTTCTTCTTTGCGTTATCTTGCATCTTCTGGGCTTGGAAAAAATTATGGACTTAATTCTTATGCCCAAAAGTACCCGGTTGGTCTAATTGTTTTGAAATCTTTTTGTTACTCTGTGCATGGCAATTCATTTCAAATAATTTTTGAATCGCCCGACGCGTTTAGACCAGAAGATTATTTGGTTACGCACCTCCAACCCCCGTATATAATTATTATTTTGCAAAATTTATTTCTTCTTACAAATTCAGCCAATCCAGCCAAATTTGGACTCAAGATGAATAACATGATTTTTAGAATTAAGAAATACTACCTACACCCAACGCTAAAAACACCCTGAATCTAAATACCCTCATTTTACTGAACATGATCGAAAAAGTAGGCATAAATCGAGATCACTAGGGTCAGATGACGTCATCTCTGGTATTAACAGATGTTCTAAAATGGGTTCTAATACTGGTTTCGTAAACTAGAGGTAAAAATATATTATTTCATTTTCTCTTTTATTTCATTGCGAAGCCAGAAGTTTTCCGAATGATTTTTGCGGTTGTAGAACGTTCAACGGGACAGAACTGGCATACCTAGTATGTGTAATTGCATTTAAAGAAATTTGACGACGTCACATCTGGTACCAATAAATGTTCTAAAATCGGTTCTACTTTGGACATGTTTTTCATGAAGAGGTTTCCATACTCATGTGTTTTTCTTATGTGTGACGTGATAATCTTCTATTTAAATGCGCTAAATTTAGTAGTGTGTGGCTTCTATTTGTTTTTGCAATTGTTTTGATGATTGATGTAAAGATATTTTCTGAGGTTTTGAGTCTCTCGGTTGTGTATGTAACTAAAGTCTAGTATTTCTCTTCCAACTTCTTTTCTGCTAATAGTTATCCTTTCCATGCATAACTTGTAGTGTAATACACAAATGAGATTTATGTTGTAATTATGTTTTTTTTTTCAGAGGAAGAATCAACCAGAATACAATTGGATATCAATTGAAAGACCTTAATGATATAATGGAATTTTACAAAAGATTTGCTATTATAAGTATTTTACCAAATCGTACCTTTTCGTATTTCGGAATTCTCAGTAACAAAATCTCATTTTAGACACGTTCTTTCACATACTTGTTTTGTGAAACAATCGGATAATCTCTGAAAATCTCACAATGCGCCGTATGTGTCAATGGAAATGAAACTCATGATTTACCACAAATCTGACACACTGAGAGGTTCTAGATCAATGTAAAGTACTCGAAATAGTAATGAAAGAGAATTCGTAAAAAATGCACATTGGGAAAAATCCTAAAGAAATAAATGGAACAGTTTCCATGATACTGGAAAGATACCTTTAAATTAAGAATGTGCAGTAGTAGATAGAGTCAGGACTGTATACTTGTACAGTTCAAAAAGTCATAGAGCTGTAATCATTACTTATTAGAACGTCGACAGTTTTTGTTTTATTCATTTTTTATTTATTTATTTCCTTTTTAACTGAATTAGTTGGATATCTTTATAATTTATAATTTATGCACACTTTACGTTTGAATTAACGGGTAATATAGGTATAATATGTTCCTGGTTCAGTAAACAAAGGACACATTGAAGAATTTCTACTGATAAGCATTTAGGGTTCGGGTACAAATTCGAAAAGGAAAACCCATATTGGGAATTTTAACAAGAAAGGTTAACTTTTGCACAGAAAGGTTAAATTTCTAATTCATGCATTTTGAGTCTTACATTTTATTCTATACAAACCTGTTTCAAGATAATGAGAAAATTGAATACCCTCTTAGCAAACTAAAAGATGGCATTAATAAAATTTGTTCCGTGTATAACAAGTCAGTGGCAGGTTCTTTATCCGTGTTTGTCGAGGATTAGGTAATACTAGACAAAAAGCTGTTGGCATTCAGGCTACAAAATGAGCAAATCCACTAATTATAATCAACGTAATTAAGATCCTTGCCGAATAGGATGCCTTAGAAACGATGGCTGCAGATAATAGGTCAGTCTGGTGTTTAATTAGTGCTAATTGGTGCTCTTAATTAGTACAGAACTAAGACTTCACAAGCAGTTTCGAAATCCTATCACTCTGCCATTCATTCACGTAACCTCCGTTAAACAGGAGTATGTATGTATGTATGTATGTTGTATGTACAGTTCTACGTTTGCAAAAGCAACCACTTACGACCTTTCCGAGGTTTATTTATTAATTCTGTAAGGCGAGTCGAGTAAAAGCTGCTTCGTTAACGCGATTTCTTGATGCAGCATTCATTTTAAGTACCGATCAACATTAATCTAAATTTAAGAGTTCAAATTATTATTTATTTGTATAAATAAACAGTAATCAGCTGAGCACTAGTTGTTTATGTCTTTAATCCTGTTTAGCTTAGTGGCTTAGCGACGAACTGATCGCTACTCAGTCCTGATTCAATACCAGCCTGAATTTATGATTAAAGTTTGAACGACTTTGTTCTGAATCGCTTCAGCTAAATTGTGCGCATTCTCTTTATTCAACTATATCCCCATTTAATCCACTTTATTGTTAAGGCTTGAAGTTCTGCTTAAATTTACCTAATCCGTACGTTTTCCTATGCTGCATTTTTAGTAAATATTATCTTTTGTATGCGAGATTTTGGTTTTATTACACTTTTTTAAATTTTTTCCCCTTTATGGAAGTGTATTGAATGGCCCATTATAAAACATCATGTTTCATTAAAAAAAAACTTTGTTTTATATTTTTATTATTATTTTAAAGTAAATGCCTCTCAGAATAATGCTTTTCGCTTTTTGCCATTCATTATTGTAAAGATATAACTAAAAGTCTCCCTTGTAAGCCTAAAAGTCTGAATTGATTAACCGTTTACTACAGATTTGGAAGAAAGGATTTAAAGTAGTTACGGAAAGTTGGTACTGTGCAGCAGACATTTGGACACTCCTTTGCATCAGTACCAATAAGTGACATTTTCTTTTATATGCAATAAGTAGTCTCTCACAAAAAGGGGGTCAGGAAAGCACTGTTACCACATCTATTTAACACTCGTACGAACTCAGAATTTCAGGGTTGTATAATCCATAATTTCAAAGATTTACAACCTAATTGTTTCATATATTTAAAGAATTACGAAATTTAGGCATCTGAAGGTGGAATTACCAGAATTATGTTTTAGACTTTCAATGTTTCCACGATTTAAACTTTTGAACTGGGCATTCCAGATATACAAACTTTCACACATTTATACTTAAACACTTACAATCTCCTAGATAAAAGTTTTATAATAAGTAATTGCTTTATAGCCTGCGGCAATAATGTCACATGTTCCATTTCTATAATCATGTTTTTGTTGTGGGTTTTTCCTGTTTTTGGCATTCTTAAAGTAGCTTCGTTGTCAATTTTCAATTTAGTTACAAAGCAACATTGTTTAGAATTGCCGTGAGAATTAAAACCTTCAAACACCATTGGTGTATTCTTACCGCAAGTGAGTGAGTGAAAAATTTTAAATCTTCAAGGTTATGATCCAATTATTATTCAAAGTTAAAGACAACGTTAACTATTAATAATAATATATTGTGAAGTTTATTTTTGTATCGTGCAAAGTTGTTATTTATTCTTATAGATCTCAGGGTCGAACTATCTGATATTCAATCAGAAAAGTTACCTATAAACTTTCTTTATTATACCTTTAATATGAGGCTCACTTATAATCCTTCAATATGGGCTTCTGTTACTGAAAGATTAAATATTACCAACCAAGAATTAAAATTTTTTTATACACATGCACTGGTTATTAATTTTCAACACATAAAGTTTGGTTATTAATCATAACCATTGACACTTATATCTGAAATGTCAAACATGACATTCATCAATCAATCAAAATATTCTCAAGACAGAATAAGTAAGTATAGCATATATGGTTTATTAGCTTTTTATTTTATATCTTTATTTTAGGATTTGAAATGGAAAGAAATCTTACCCTTTGTCTACTTACATGTAGTATCTTTCCTCAGGTAAGTATTCCTTGTATGGCCATCTAATAGTTTATTAAAACTTTGACACATGTAATCTTCTTCCTGTTCCAACAACCACCTCCACAATCACAACCTACAAATTCCACAATCAACACTATCTGTCAAGAACCGCGATCAACAGCCTTTGACTCAGCAGACACCACCTCTCCTGACTACTGGACTGCCTCATAAACGCCTTCCGGACTTCCCTCTCATCCAGGACTCGATCGAAGGTGGCCAGCTCTCCAACACCTTCAGTAAGTATCTTCTAAACCATTTCTTCTTATTCAGTTACCTTAATAATTATTTTATTTTTCAGGTATATTACTACTACTTCAAATCTTCCACACCTCGATGATCAACCAACCCAGCTCAAAGACAGTTTTAAATATTATTTTCCTTTATCCAATACGCTTACCATATCATAATACCCTTTTAATTTTGTTTTCTGTATTTAATGCCCTTTCTCTTCCTTCATTCAATAAAACACCAGACCTTTTTTTATATGTTTTAATTTAACAAATTTTCTTCTTGGTTCTTTATCAATTTACATTTATTAGATACACATTTAGTATTAATTATCTTTTATATAAACAAATTTCTTCTTCTTGTAAAATTTTAATTAATTTTTCAACTCATTCCATAAAAAAAATCTTCTTATTTCTTAAATCTTCTCAATATTATTTCTGAGATGCCTTTTTTCAACTATTTTTCTTCTTTTTTTCCCTTTTCTATTAAAATACTCCCTATCTTTGGTCATTCTTTTAGTTTTTTAATATATAATGTCTATAACCATAGTAGTGATTGAGATCTTATTATTGAAGTACAGGGAGGATTTTAATTATGCAAGAGAAAATCAATATACCTTTAAATTATTACATGATTTTTATTTTCAGGTTGACTTATGGCTAGGATATTCTTTCCTTTTATTATCCTTGTTAATTTTAATACTGTATCAAAATACTATAATAAATATATGCTATCACGTTCTATTTCCTTGTTTTATGATTATATACTAAATTTTTGTATTCATGGGATATCATTATGACTTTGTATGTAAGCTTATTTGTTGAACCTTAATAACCACATCTGTGTAACAATGATTCTCTAAAATTTTCTATTCTTATGAATATGCTCATATTAAATTTTCTACCTCTCATAAACGTGAACATCACAATATATATATATATATATATATATATATATATATATATATATATATATATATATATATATATATATATATATATATATATATATATATATATATATATATATACATATATATATATATATATATATATATATATATATATATATATATATATATATATATAAATATTCAAAGCTATTAACCAATTGTTATAATAGCCACCAGCAGCAGTGCACATGAATCGGCATGTCTAAATCTCTTAGAAAATAAATTGCGTGAGTCTGATATAAGTAATAATATAAGTAGATAAACTGATATTAGTAATCTCCAAAACTCCATTAATATATCAATTTTTAACTTTTTTAACGGTCGTAGAAAAGCTATTGTATGAAACTCATGCATAAAATATCTTTTCTTTTCACTCATGGGGTTGGGTTAAACTTCCCATTCGTGGAAAAAATACTACTTTATGCACTTATTGCATAAATTACTATTTTTAATTTATCTTAAATTTTCCATGACGTCATAATTTTCTAATTCCCAAATAAACAACCTTCACAACGTTCTTTTAAAACTCCCTTGAGACTTAAAATAATCAAACGACATTGGTGTATTAAAGTACTATGATTTTCCAGGAATTCCATGACATTCGTTACAGAATTCTTTAGTAAGTTAACAAGTTAATGATCATAAGAAGTCATTTTAAATTTTTTCAATATTGCCTATGAAATTTTAAAATATTCTATCTGGGTATGAGTATTTTTCCGTCAGTTTAAAAATTTAAATAAAATGAAACGTCTTGTTGGCGATTTTAAAAACACCAAGGTAAACATATTAATTGCTTTAGGACCTATAGAATTAGTTTCACTTTCATATTTTGGTGTCAACTGTAAAAATTTAAATTATTTCAAAAATGTTTTTGTTATTAACCAAAGAATAAAATTAAAAATTAATAAGAATAAAGACAACCTATAGAATAACAAAGTGTGTAAAATTCACAGACGATACCTTAGTATAGTACTATTTCGATTTTCTTGGTGTTTCATCAGTTAGGGCTAACTGTTTGTAAATCTCCCACACAATCGAGGCTTAAATACACCTGTAAGATGCGCATCTACCTTTTCTTTTTACTTGATTTATTCTGTATATATTGATATAGTCTGATGGGATCTTTTCGAATTTCGCGAGCATTACTGGAAAATTCGAACTATTCCATTTTATTTAAATGTTTAAATTGGCGGTAAAATATTCGTATCGTAAAATACAAATATAGTTAAAAAAATTCAAAATGGCTTACCCTCATTAAGTTGCTTACCTACTAAAGAATGCTTTAACGTCATGCAATTTCTGGAAAAACCAACCAAATCAAAAAAGGATTGAATACCCCAATGTTGTCTAAATATTTTAAATTTTGTGCGGAATTATTTGAGTTTTAAAATTTTTGCGGTCAAAATAATCAGTGACGTTTGAATATTTTGGATTTTGCAGGAGTTACGAAAGAATGCCGTGAAAGTTGTTTATTGTGAATTGAAAAATTGCAATGCCATGGAAAACCTGAGGATCAATGTGAAAAACAAAATAATCAAAAACATAGAAAAATCAATCATTGATTACACCAGCGGTTTTATTTAATTTTAAATTTTAAATCTTGCCGAAAAAACAATCAATCGTTATTAAGTATTTTTAAAATCTGGTGGTATTATTCAAATTTAAAATTTGGCGACAAGAATACACTAATGACATTTGAATATTTTAAATTTTGCTGGAAATTCCAAAGAATGTTGCGATGCAACTAACAACGAAGCTATTTCAAGAAAACGGAAAACTGGAAAATCCTAGAACAAAAAACATGATAACTTATAGGATATTCTATTCCTATGTCATTATCGCCGCAGGCGCCTCTGTTCTACTATTAGGATTTCAGAGTTTTAAGAGTAGGATTAAGTGTACGGATATCTACGGATATCAAAGTTCAAGGGTTTAAAAAAACAAGTGATAATTAATGAGTACTACGATTAACGGCTAGTAGCTGACTGTTAACGACTACTAAAAGCTAACGACATAATAACATCAATCTAAATATGGCCAATAATTAACAATTAACTGTCAACCACTAAAGACTAACAATTTATTAATGGTTATTATAAAACACAAACGACTAATAATAATAATTGATTACAACCGACAATGGACTAACTAATGACCATTAACAATAAAAAAACTGACGATTAACGATAGTGACGGCAAATAGTGACTAACTAACGATGAACGGTAAATAGTGACTAACGGAAAACCATAACGACTTACCAATTACGATTAATAAAACGATTAATGACTTACTGTTCAAGACTACTAAATACTGACCGTTAGCAACCAACTAACTAATTAACAGGGGCTAGTATTTAAAAGCTATCGACTAATAAGTACTGCGGAACAAGGATTGACTAACAACTAAGGACTAACGACCAAGTAGTAATTAGGTAACATTTAAGGACTGTGAAATAAATAAAGATTAGTAAAAGTTTCACAGTTTTATTAAAATGTAACCTGACCTGTAACCATTATCAAAGGTAATATAATTATAAACAAACACGTCGCTAAGGTAGATACAAAAATAGGTAACTAGATAAAATAATAATAATAATCCGAATTAAATATCTAATGCTTCCAGTAACGGAGAATTTCTGAGCTCAAGTTGTTCATTCATTAAAGGTACCCTGAGTTTGTGTTTGTATATCTCAAAGGCTTCTAAAATGTCAATTTGCGTTTGTTATTACAAAAATGTAGGAATTTAATATTATTTTGAGGAGTCATTGTGTGATTTTGTTCTAAAAGGTGTTTGGCATAATTAGGTTTTTCAAGATGTTTATTTTTGTAATGACGTACGTGTTCTTTATATCTTATGTCAAAATTTCGAAGTGTTTGTCCAATATATACCGAACTACAAAAAGAACAATTTAAACGGTAAATGCCCGACTTCATGATATCATGTGTTCTGTCTTTAGCATTAAATAAAAATGAAAAAGTGTTAGTGTTGGTTTTAAATGTTATTTTATAATTGTTGGTTTTTCTTAGTATATGTGCAATTTTTTCTGATATTTTGCCAAAATATGGTATAGATATGTAATTTGTGTCTTCTGTTTGATTGTAAATGGCATATATTCTTTTGATAGCTAACCTATAATCTTGTTGTTTAATTAAAGTGTCAATCATGTTCGGATTGTAATGATTTGCATGTGCTAGCTGTTTAATAGTTGATATCTCTTTGCTAAAATCTGGTTTTGTTAGTGGAATAGTTAAAGCTCTGTGTACTAATGATCTGTAGGCTGCTATTTTGTGTGTTTTATGGTGACAAGATTCATTTGTACAAATTACATATCTATACCATATTTTGGCAAAATATCAGAAAAAATTGCACATATACTAAGAAAAACCAACAATTATAAAATAACATTTAAAACCAACAGTAACACTTATTTAATGCTAAAGACATGCTAAACACATGATATCATCAAATCGGGCATTTACCGTTTAAATTGTTCTTTTTGTAGTTCGGTGTATATTGGGCAAACACTTCCAAATTTGGACATAAGATATAAAGAACACGTACGTCATTACAAAAATAAACATCCTGAAAAATCTAATTACGCCAAACACCTTTTAGAACAAAATCACACAATGACTCCTCAAAATAATATTAAATTCCTACATTTTTGTAATAACAAACGCAAATTAGACATTTTAGAAGCCTTTGAGATATACAAACACAAACTCAGGGTACCTTTAATGAATGAACAACTTGAGCTCAGTAATTCTCCGTTACTGGAAGTATTAGATTTTAATTCTGATTATTATTATTATTTTATCTAGTTACCTATTTTGTATCTACCTTAGCGACGTGTTTGTTTATAATTATATTACCTTTGATAATGACAGCATAGCTGTCGAAACAATATTGTCAGGTTACATTTTAATAAAACTGTGAAACTTTTACTAATCTTTATTTATTTCATGATTATGGAGTTCCAAAAAGTAAGGCTGGAAACAATAAACAAAATTTAAGGACTAATTAAACATTTACGGCTGTACAGAGTAAATAGTTATCCAGAGCGAGGCAGACCTGCTAAATGGATATTGTGACAAGTGATGGTCGCTCTTCAAAATTTTATATGTGCGACCGCACAAAACTGAACATCAACTGTACATTACAGCAAGGTCACGTCTCTCCCTGTTATAACTAATAGCGGCTAGCAATAACAGTTATGGATTAATTATACAGACTAATAACTAACGACTAATGCCCAGCTAACTATATAAAGTATTAGCATTTTATTAGTAGAAATAACTATTTTTGTTATGAATTTATGGTGAGCAATTCTTTATAATTGCATTTTTAAGCTTCTCTTATTTAGGCAATCTTTAAAATATTTATGTCTCAGATGTTTGTTATATTTCTGATATTGCAGTCAAACGCTTATCGTGTTTACGAAAAAGATTAGGCAAAATTGTCCTGCGTCCGAAGTCACCAGGCAGACTTTGATGAAAATTTGGAAAACGGTTCCACTGTAAACCAGCTTCAACTTATGTTAATTAACAAGGCATGCTAAGTGACATTCTGAGGCAAGCAAAGCTCAATGTATTAGCCAATACTAATCCAAGCAAGTTGTGTATCTTTCGACTCCTTAGCCGTTGAAAAAAATTGTTTTTGCTCAGATAAGTAACTCCGATGACTTCTAGAGGGCATAAAAGGTTAACAAGTAGCCTTCAACAAACCTAGTCAAGAGGGGTGTGTTTCGACTCTTAATGTCTTGGTGTAGGAGGTAACTTGGGTATCTTGTCGGAGAAGAGTGAATAAATATAGGGAGAATCTTTCTTGGGTATTGATAGAGAAAAGGAAAACTTGGGTAACCTCGTTTTTTATTAGGGGCTGCTATATATGTATGTGCCTCAGGGATAATACATTGGAATTTTTAAATAGCTAAGGCTTCCAGGTTGACTCAGCCTGTGAAAATGAGTACCTGGGAAATCATTTCCTGCCTGGGGTTATAATAGGCGGTCGGTGCGCAAAGGTACCCACTTTACCACCCATAAGTGCAGAACGGCTCCAGTAATAGCAGCCTAACCTGCTATACCCCAATGGGCCTTCGTGACCTGTTAAAGGGGACTATTATTATTATATGTGTATGTGTAATTAGCACAGAAGCAATCTATGCTATATGCCAAAGTAACTTGATGTAAATATGATAATTCTATACGATCACCGAATATCACCGGCTCAATTTTAAAGTTGAATGATATTTTCCCTATTCTCCCATTGAATTAAATAGTCGAAAAATATCCCACTTACCTAGGTTTGTTAAATTTCATACAGGATTTGGAGTATTGCTTAGTATTTATCAGTGCCGTCTGGCTCCGAGGTATGAATCTAAAACCTCTTTTTGTTTAGATGTTGGATCCAAGGGCACCTTATGTATTATTTAAAGATATCAAAATGTTCAAGAATTAAAATCAATTGGTGTCTATTGTTTAATTCAGTTAATTAGGAATAGTCTTTAATGTTTTAACTATTTGTGGTAATATTTTGAACTATTTCCATAAATAATAATGATTGATGAAAAAGATTAATATATCTAAAATTAATGTAAAAATTGACACTGATACAAACACTGATACAGAATTCGAGTGAAAAATAGAACTTAAAAACTACGACTAATAACAAGATCAAAAATGACTTCGTTATGTATTTTTTTATAAAATGAGTTTCACACTCTCCAATTTTCATTTTCAATCTACAGTAAATTAATCAATTTTATTAAATCTAGGTAGAACGTAACGAATCAACGTGGAAACTCTATTAATTTTCAATTAACAGTCTATTAAGTTGTAATTATGTTTCAATGCGTTGAAAATTGCTAAGTGCATCTTATTGTGTATCTGGAACATTCAATTGTGTACGTGACAATAGTGCAATAAAGTTAGTTTTATTGTGTAATTAAGTCTGTAATAATTCTATGAATTGCATCACAGATTCCTTCAAGAAAACCGAATACATCTTAAGAAAAGGTTAGGTAACTTTACGTAGCTTTTCAGGATTCATCACATTCTATTTTACTATTCAATCAAAGGGTGGCTTTTCTGAATTTGCTAGACACAAAAATGTATTTTAGCTGAAAAGAATAAATGTACAATTCAAATTTATAAAATATAAATAGAAAAAAGTGTATAAGATTTGATGTGAATTGGCCTAACTTCTCTTGTAAACCCTGGGTTACGCTGTCGTCCTTTATACAATCAGCACTGATAATTTCGCGATTCAGAGCTCATCAACGACACATTTCATCCTTATTACGGACGACTTGTTCCCTTACCACGCTTTGCCATTATCGAATGGTGGCGTGCCGCTGTTTTGGGTTGTAGCTGTTTAAAAATTCGTCTTTAGTTTATTGCTCTTTTATTTTTCCCTAACACTGACATTTTTTTATGCACCCTGTTTCGTTGCATTTCAGTTTTTCTTTTGCTACTTAATGAGTAATGACACAACCATCTTGTTTATCTTGCTAGAAACTAATACAATGAGCCGAAAAGGACAAGGTGGGTAGGTGTACCAGAAATGAAGTGGTACACGTTCATATAGAGAGAGTATGTATGGTGTATATGTGCGGAGCGGTCGGTATTGTCAAGTGTCCTTGCATCCTACAAAGCAACTGAAATGCCATCTAAAAGCTTTGATCTAGGCACGTTAAGCAGCATAATATGCTAAGTAGCTCTACAGGAAAGCACCGTTATATGCGAATGTAGTGCTCGTGTTAATTAACTAATAAGAGATGAGAAGTTTATGTGCAGTACTTGAGAAAATGTCTATAAATTTTGAAATACATTAATTATTTTAAGTCGGGGGCCTTAAGTTTGACCTATTAAGCATCTCTTCTATGTTTACCGTTTTAGTGAAATCTTAGTTGAAAACTTAATTATTACAAATGTAAGAGAAATTAACTAACTTTGAAATAAAATTAAGTAGTTATGTAGGTGTTGGATACGTATGCAACGGCCAATTAAAATTAGAATATATTTTAAAGATATATTGCGGGGCACCTAAAAAGGACAATCTGAAGTAGATGATTGCAATAGCAGGACGAAAAAGCAGATATAAGCTGCAAACGTATGTCATAATGACGTTGAAATCTAATAACTCGTCAAAAGACGTCAGTGCACCAAAAGTCGAAAGACATAATGACGTCTAGTAAATGATATTAACATGGCATACTACATCTCACGTCATATTGTCGTCTCTTTTCTGCCGGTTTCTTCACATCTGCCTGGATATCTTGATTATTAAAAACTGTCATTTAATTATAATTTGTATTTGTAAAAAATTGTCAATACTAAATTATGCCCTGCCAAAAGTACACAGCCTTTTAGAATATCGTGGTACTTCGAAGCCGTTGCTGAATAAGTCCATTGGAATTCCAATGCATACAGAAGAAACACGCTGTCCAAAGCCAAAAATAAAAACGAGATGCCAAAACGAGTTACTATGTCAAAGATTTGTCAACCTGAAACCCTGGACGAAGACACAGTTTAGCCTGTCCTAGAAACTTTAATAGCCAACCAACGGAATGCAGTTAGAATGAGGTTACAAGTTTAGAGTAGTCAGGTAAGAGGCCGATGTGCTGATTGGAATGTACGTCCCGTTAAGCACGTACCGTCCGTCAGAATCTCAAATCTAACCGGCTTTGGAGAGCGTCGGAATTCACCGAATTACAAAGAGAAAAGAATGAAGCTGAATTTCAGCTTAAGATGAAGTAAATTTAACCAAGAAAAGTCATCAGCTCAAGGAGGCAGAAGAAGAAGAGGAGAATAACGATAACAGCAACTTGGAACTTATATTCACTCCAGTAAATGATACAACCAAAAACGTCATGGAAAAAGTCAAAACTTGGTTATCGAAGCACAAGTGACATACGGATTTTTGTAAGAGTTTCTGCATAAGAAGTCATCGCATGGATCCAATACAAGGATCTGGAAATGTTTATCGAGGCAAGGTATTGGATTAGGAGAAACAGTAATTGGTACGGAAGGTGTAAATATTGGGACAACTAGTGTAAATGGGAGTAACTCGTATGTGATGGGTTAATCAAAAACCAGTGATCAATTTACCGAACACACCAAGGATCAATTATGTGATGACGTCCTTATGAGTGTACTACTTTAAGGGATCTACTGGAAAGATGAATGTAGCTGATCTTTGGAAGAAGGATGTTCTAGTTAGAATGATCAATTCTGATCGCCTTGGATTGAAAGATTATAACGTTGAAATTCACAACCCATTGTTTGTTTGATGGTCACTGTTTAAAACCACGCATATCCGTCCGTTTGGTTGTCACTGGTTGCCCCTTTCCCTCTGTTTATCGTGAAGTCGTACCTGCGCGGTGAAGCGCTTGCTCCATAGTGCCGTGGATTTAACAAAATGGCTGTCTGGCATTAGAAGTTGAATGTGCGAGATGTATTAGAGAATTGATTTTGGGTGTAATTCGCTTCATCGGAGAAAATCTCGCATTCAACAGAATGATCGCTTGATTATTTATATGCGAACCATCGTCAAATTAGACGGATTACGTTCTGGTGCTAACCATTTAGGTAAATTGTTTTCATTCTTTTTCCATGTGCTAAAATCTCACAAAATGTCTTTCTATTTTAGGTAATATTTCCCTAGCAGTCACCTTGAGGAAATTGTATTGTAAAAGACCTTTCAGTTTATAGAAAGGTAAAATTCTGTTTTAAATATTTAACATCAATACCATATACTGTATTATCAATACCATATGTCTTATTTGTAGGTCTTTTTCTTTGTATTTTTCGTTTGGGTTTTGCTGCTCAGTGTCTTTTTGTCTGCTTGCCGTTGACTGGGTTTAATTAGAAGGTCCTTCCCTTTGGATCCGTACCTGCATCTATTATACTAATTATACTAAAACAGCCGTGGGTCTTCGAATGGTGGGATGTTTGTCTAAAATTGTATGTATTCTGTGTCATTCTATTTATGTTTATATATATTTATTAAACGTGTATACAATTTATTCATACATGTTAATTTTAAGTACTAGTTAACACGAGATCTCGAGTAGTGAAATTGTCCTAGGGTAGTTTTTAAGTTTACAACCTGCTGTGATACAAATCACCATTCATTCATTTTTTTTATTAGACATTAAAAAATTTTATCAGCACAATAATTACAATTACAATAAAGCCCTACTTAGAAAGTTTACATTTCACTACGTGTGTTTTATTTATTTAGTATTTATTTATTTGTGTGATTATAAGATTGCTTTCCAGCTCGTCAATAGTAAGTATATATGCACTGTACGACCAAAATTGTGGAAGTTGCCCATATTTTAGTAAAAAATCTATTTCTTCGTTTATCTGATAAGCTTGAAGCTTTAGTAATAAGCATTGTTTTAAAACGAAGTGGCTCTTGTTTTTTTATCTTGTATATCTTGTATTACCCCGCCCCTCACCGACTTATTGTGGTTAGCCGGAAAAAACTGAAGCAGTGTTGTTTAGGTCAAGCTGATACTTCCAGCACAGCTATATTTTGGTAGGTTAGGTATTTATATATAAAAGTCACCTTTGTGATTCTGTAGGCTATAAGATAACAAGGCTACATTAAATATATCTTGGACTTAAAGTTAATTCAGCGTTGGAGAAGTTTTTCTAATGGTAAGAAAATTAATTATACCACAGAAAAGGAACTTCCTAAGGATTAGCTGAAGTTATTGAACGAGCAGATCAACGGGTACCGATGTTTAAATGTTAACTAACAAAACCAGACCGAAAAAGTAACTCTGTTGTTTGGTATTATTGAGTAGTTTTTCTTTCGTATAGACATGAAAATATGGCTGGCGTTCTCGTCAGCTTTCGGGGCGTCATGCCGGGTGACATGAGGGTATCGATCGAAATTTAGGTCAAGCGGAGTCAATTAAGTGGTTAAGTTAAATTAAGTTAGAGATTTTATTAGGTTAGGTTAGTTTTTCGCTCATAATTTACTTGATGTTTAATTGGGTAGAATTAATTTATGATTTCTTTTTTAAAGAAAATTCTATAATAGCCCATTTTTTGCTACCGTCTGTGCTAAATTTAGGATATGGTGGGCAAATAGTAAAACTTCGAACCCATTTTTGTGATATTTGTAATCAATAAAATAAAAAATAATGAGTTTAGTTTTGCAAATTGCATTGGTTTAATAATACAAATGATTTATGTATAAAAATATTTTAGGAAGCAGTTGTTAAATGTCCACTGTTGTGTAGATGCACTTCTATAAAATTCCACTTGTGAATAATGAAGATTGCCCATGAATATGAATCTAAACAAAAGACTTTAGTTCCTCAGCAATTGTGGCAATAAACCTTGTGACATTTTGGTCTCTATACAAATTTAGTCATTGATAATAATAATTGCTATAATCCATAACCTGGAAACCAGGCCCCAGAAGCTGTGAAGCTTGTGCTGGAGGGAGGGAGCGATTATTATTATGTAGGCCCAACGTGCGGCTGCAGCCGACTTACAAATTGAACAGCACAAATCGCACGTTTGTGTCACAGCTAAGAAATAACTGTAGAAAATCTTAACCAGATCTGCCGGTACCAGGAGTCGAACCTGGTCCACTTGGGTGAAATCCCAGCGCACTAGACAATACACTACCGAGGCTATACAACTCAAGAAATACTTAACTCAAAGAAATAATTAGTAAAATACTGGCTAAGAAATATACAGGGCTTTCTAATTCTATAACGTGATGCACTTCTTCTTGATGCTATTTTATGGCTTGTGGTGTTATGTACTTGTTTTTCAATTTTTTCTCCTTGAAGTCTTCGATTTTTCTGTATGCCTTTGTTAGTAACCAATTACATCCCCTTTGGTGGATGGTTAGATAATATATGTAGCTAGGACTTGATAACACAGCTTTGGAGCACTTAGAGAACGTCAAATAGACAACAACCAGATTGCAGATAAGATACTACAAGGATCAGACTCATTTATGTTCTCGGCCACTTGAAACATTAAACAAAACACTTTAAGAGGTGCCTTTTGTGGAGACATATTCCAGTTTTCCGAACAGTAACACCGTTAGAATCAGTAGAATCTTCATTCTAAGAAGGCCGAAGTGGGGCTGGCATTATCTGCACTTAAAGTAACACAAGCACTGCACGCAAGATTTGGCGAGCATTTTTCAGTAAGGCACAGCGCAAAAACAAGTTCAGTGAAAAGGTGTGATTATTTCTCAAACAATCTATTTTACAAAAATGCGGACTCAGCAGAAACAATAAAAATAAGTCTGGCGTGTCTATATCTACCTTGTGCATTTATATACAATATCCTTAAATTTCAGCAAAGTTTTCGTTGGTGCGAACATTCATTTTAACTAGGTGCCTACGGCTTACCCCAATGGGTAAGCTTTAGTAACTAACGCACTCTTAAAACACTGCTGTTCTTACGTATTTCTTGTAAATTGTTGAAAGAAACTCCTTACTGTGAGTTTCTTTCCTCCAAAGGTCAAAGTGGAATAAGCAAAGCGTGGTGATTGCACGCCACTTGTTGCTTTTGTTGAAATACGAAAAAAGAATTTAAGCTCGGATCCTCACCTCTCTCATCGCGTAGTTCAATAGGGTTTGGGTCATCCAGCGTTAGGTAGCGCTGTCTGTCTCCACAGAAAAAATGTACCGAGACACATGAATGAATAAATGAAAACACGATGCATGTACTTCAAGAGTAAGAAATGATAATAATAATAATAATAATAATAATAATAGACCCATCCAACACAACAGGCCCGACATCGTAATTTGGGACAAAATCAATAAAAAAGTGCAATTACTAGATTTCTCCGTCCCACTAGATGAAAACTTGAATAGAGCGCATGAAGAAAAAATAAACAAGTACCTACCTTTAGCATTCGAAATTAAGCAGTTATGGCAAGTAAAGGAGGTAAAAATACTACCCTTAATAATCAGTGCGAATGGTATCGTCCACAAACAAGTAAAAAAGAACCTGCAAGCCATTGACATAGCCGCCGACAAAGTAATACCATGGATGCAAAAGGCAGTTATCCTCGCAACAACATCTATAGTTAGACATGTCCTCAACAGTTAGCTATACAAACCTTGATTTATAGATCCGGTTGTATAGTATGCACCACAAGATGTGTGAATTAAAAAAAAAAAAAAATAATAATAATAATAATAACAATAATAATAATAATAATACTTGGGAATCTCACAGACCCACCATATACAGCACACACAAATAAAACAAAAACTGACAACAGAATACACCAAACGAGTACGCTCACTACTACGCACGGGCCTGAATGCCAAGAATATGATACAAGCAATCAACACCTACGCGATACCCGTTCTTACATACTCATTTGGATTAATAAAGTGGTCAATCACTGACTTAGAGCACATCAAAAGGAAAACAAACGTACTGATGACAACACATAGAATTCACCACCCCAGATCAGCAGTGGAGAGAATGACACTACCTAGAAAACTCGGTGGCAGAGGCCTAGTGGACATACGCATAATGCATGATAAACAAATACAAAATATAAGAGAATACTTTTATAAGAAAGGACAAACTTCTAGAATGCATGCAGCAATAACACAGGCAGACAACAGGTATACACCGCTAAATATGGGAGAAGTGAATAGAAAAAACGAAACCAACACAGGTCATTAAGAGAAAATCAGAAGTTGGAAACAAAAATCAATCCATGGAAGATACCCTAACGAAATGAGCCAACCAGATGTAGACCAACATGCGACGCACAGTTGGTTAACGATAGCCGACTTATACCCAGAAACCGAGGGTTTTATGATAGCTCTACAGGACCAAGTTATCCCTACAAAAAACTACAGAAAGTTTATTCTTAAGGACAACACAATTAAAGATGACTTGTGTAGACAATGCCGGAGTGATCATGAAACCATACAACATATTACGGGAGCATGTACAAAACTAGCTGCAACAGATTACAAGCAGCGACATGACAACGTCGGCAAAATAATCCACGCCAAGATAGCACAAATGCACAACCTTATAACAACACCGGAACCTTATTATAAATATAAACCAGACAGTGTCTTAGAAAACAAAACTCACAAGCTGTATTGGGATAGATCGATATTGACCGACAGAACTGTGCAACATAACAGACCGGATATCACATTAATTGATAAGGAAACCAAAACAGTGCAACTTATAGATATAGCTATCCCTAACTCCCATAACATGCAAACAACCTATATGGAAAAGATACGAAAGTATAGAGACTTGGGCACTCAGATACAGCAACAATGGCACATGGAGACTGTGCATATCATACCGATAATATTATCGAGTACCGGTGTGATACATAGAGAACTAACCGGTAACTTAAAAATAATACAAATGCCGAAAAGAACACATATCCAACTTCAGAAAGCTGTTATTCTAGACACAACTAGAATCGTAAGAAAGTTCTTAGGAAATCAAGAAACATAGGAGGGAAAAAATTACATCATCCAGTCAAACACCATTAAAGCATGAACAGGATTCAGCTTAATGGGAAGAAACCAGGAAAAACTGCGAAAAAAAAAATAAATAATAATATTTAATAATAATAATAATAATAATAATATGCATTTATTAACCAAAAGTGTAAAGGTACGAATAGCAATACCGTGTAGTACAAAATAAAACAATTTACAGTACCTGAAATTAACACATTGTTTGGTTAAAAGGCTCTAATTCAGTTTGAACTGTTCTTCCATTAGAGCCCTGAAAGAGGAAAAAAACAAAACAAAAAAACGAAAAGAAACATATTATAAATGCTGATTAAATAGGTCAGATAGCAATAGGATAAAATCCATATTCCAGGCATTTCCATGGCATTTCCATTTAACTGAATAAATAATATATGGTTTTTTATATACTTTTTTCAGTGGCGTTTTCCATTTTTGAAGTAACTGACCACTAATTGAAAAACAATAATAATAAAAAATAAACAAAAAATAAAATAAAAAAAAGTGATACTTTTTCCAACCAACCAGTCAATAAAATGAAGTGTTTTATTTATATAAACAACTATATGTATAAAAATATATAAGAAAATTTTTTTAATGTACGTTTCTTATTGATTGGCATTGTTCTTCAAATATTTTTTTGAACATATACTTTTTGAAACTAGTCAGACTTAGTCTTTTATAATTATTTTCGATCGAATTGTAGATCTTGGCAACCAGATAACTAAATGAGCATTGGAACTGTGCAGGGCGATGGTTTGGTATATTAATAAGTTGTTTGGTTCTTATATTGACGTCGTGTAAGTTGTATCTTAAAACAATTTTTTCTTTTAAGTACGCAGATAGTAGAATTTTATGATATAACGTAGATGCATGTAGGTATCTACGGTTGGCCATGTTTAACCAGTTGGCTCTTTCTAGGGTATGACTTATCCTTTCAGATTTTGTTATATTAAAAATTAGTCTTACGCAACTGTTTTGGAGCTTTTGTAATCTGAAAGCATCTCTAGCGGACAAACATGCATTATATATATAATCGCAATAGTTTGCATGACTTAGAACGAGTGCATCTGACAGTTCCATCTTTAAAGTTCTGCTTAGAAGGTGCCCATTTAAGTATAGAGTTTTTATGTTAGCATACGATTTTTGGAGAATATATGTAACGTGGCCTGTAAACTTTAGTTTTTTGTCCATTATTAAGCCTAGATTTTTAAATTTTTCCATAAGAGGTAGTTTTACATCTTTAGCTTTAATACTTATAGTCTGATGTTGGTCCACTTTTCCAAAAATTATAACACCCGATTTATTAGGATTAATATTCATATCGTGGTTTTCTGATAAAGTAATGAGAGATTTTAGATCATCGTTTAGATTAGATTGTAAATTTATGAGATCAGATTTTGATGAAAAACAATACAGTTGGGTATCATCTGCATACATGTGTATATTTGAGTGCTTTAGTATAGTTGGAAAATTACATGTACATACAGTATACAGAAGAGGTCCCAAAATAAATCCTTGAGCTACCCCTCTTAAAGTATTACCACTACGAGACAGGTTACCATTATAGAGTACTCGTTGTGTTCGATGTAGGAAGTAATGTTCAATAAATTTAATTGAGAACATGCTAAAGCCAATAAAATGTAGACTGGAGAGGAGTAGCTCATGATTTATAGTATCAAACGCCTTGCAATAATCTAATAATACCAAAACGCCGCATTTCTTTTGATCAAGTTCAGAGAGAATATCGTCAGTGATACTTAACAACGCGGTACCGCAACTGTGCCCTTGTCTAAAGCCAGATTGTGTTAAGGGTAATATATTAAATTTTGTTAAATGTCTTCGAACCTTCTTTCTACTACGAGTTCAATAATTTTTGAAAACGTGGGCAAGATTGTAATGGAGCGAAGTTCTTCAATATTATTCGGTGAATCTGTTTTAGGCAAGGGCAAAACTTTTCCTTCCTTCCACGAAGTCGGGAAAACCAAGTTACTTAGAAGTTTATAATTTCTGTTAGATATGGCACTATGAACGGACAACAACAACATATCATATGAATGTTTAGATCATCTGTTCCAGATGCACGAGTCTTAATCTTCAAAATAATTGTTGAAACTTCTATTTCGTTAGTTGTTTCAAAAACCAACTGCTGATCAAATTCTTTCGCGTAATTATTTTTATAGAAGTTTAAAACATTCAAATTAGGAACATTTTTGTTATTTTTAGATATTGCTCGTTAATTTCATCAACATTGGTTTGAAACTCTAAATTTAATGATTTTCATCAATCAAGTTTAATCATTAATTTTACATTTTCTGTTAACCATGAACGACGTGGTCTTGAAAAGGTTCTAGTCACGTATGGTACATGTTTATCGAAAGTTTTTAAAATAAATGAATTTAAAAGATTAACTTTTTCATCTATGTTATTAGAGTCACGTATAGCATTCCAGTTATAATTATCTCTCAGATCCGTCTCAAAGTGAGTGGTATTGAATTTTGAAGAGTCGCGATACATTCGTAACGTAGGGAGCTCTTTTTTGACATTGAAATTTATAGTAGCTTGTGTGAGTTTATGGTTTGAGAAATTTAATCGGTCGTTTGTCAACTTTTTACTTAAAATTTTTTATTTATCAATATCAAATCAATTAATGACTCCGACGTGAAAGAGATATGAGTAGGTTCGGTAACAATTTGCTTCAGACCTACACTCTCAGCAAGAGAGTAAAAGTTCTTTGTAATGTTATTTTGTTGTAATAAATTTATATTGTAATCTCCAAGACATACAATATTCTCATATTCTACCGCTAAGACAGAGATAATGTCTTCAAAGTCGCTAAAAAATTTATTTATATCATTTTTTGGAGGACGATATACAACTCCGGCACAGAATGTAGATTTCCCGATTTTAATTTTTAACCATAGTTGCTCGAAGCTATCAATATTTGCCGGTATAGTATTAATTTTTTTCAATTTTAATGAATCTTTCTTCCAGGCAGATTTCTTCAGTTACTGGGGTGTATTGCAGATGTCTTGACTTGAAGTGAAGTGTTGATTAAATTAATTTTATTTAGTCTTACTTTTTTGCTTCTAGTATTAATAGGGCTATATTTATTTCTGGACCTTTTTGTGTATTCTGATTTTTTCTGCTTCAGATTAATACCACTTTTCTCAGTTTTCTCAATTGTTGTATGTACCAGTATTCTTCTTTTTCACTCTCGTCTGAGCTGTCTGTATTACTAGAGGAGTTTTCGGTATCTACTTCAGAGTTACCTTTAAGATTTTCTAATTCTTTTACGCTGTACAATTTTCAATCAATTATTAAATTTAGACCTTTTATAATAGCATTAAGATTTTGAGATCGAGCAGCTTTTTGATGGGATTTTAGGATTTTAAGAGAGTGTCTGTCTTCCTTTGATAAATCATCAGCTATAGCCAAGCCTTTTCCTCTAAGTTGCTTTAACTGTTCTTTATTTTTAAATAATAATCTCTTATGGAAATAGGAAATAAATTCAATTAACATCGGGTAGTTCTTTGATTTCCCCAGCTTGAAAATATTGTTTTTCCACTACTAGCTATGAAGTTGACAATTATTGCGTCTCCTAGCCAACTGAGAAGTTGAATTTCTCTAGTAGTGGTTAGTGATGGGAACTTGGGTGTCGAGTGTCGTGATACTGTTCGTGGTCGTGACACTTGAAGTGTCGCGACACTTCGTGTCGAACAGTATCGCTCTTATTAGAGTGTAATTCGAAGTTGCTTGATCATTCTTACAAAGAAATTAAAGGCAGATTTGTTGAACTGGCCAACAATCATTGAATAAGACGTACATATAAAATTATTTTGTTGTAGATTTTTTAGTTAAAATTATAAATTCATGAATTATTTGCAAAACATTAATTTAAAAGCCGAAACCTGAAAAGTTGACGCAACGCCTCCGTGGTTCGATGGCAAACCGTGGCTTGCTAAACTATACGGGCTGGTGGAATGCACGATCGAACCCCGTTACAAGCATAACTTTTTTTTAAATTTTACTTGTTATTATTCTTTTATTCGAAAAACGTACAAGAAATAATACATTACAAATAAAAAATAAAGATACCCAATTAATAAGACATTGTCTTATTAATTGGGTATCTTTATTTTTTATTTGTAATGTATTATTTCTTGTACGTTTTTCGAATAAAAGAATAATAACAAATTATTTAAATTGTTTTGCAACTATTAATCTCACCGACTTTTATTCGAGAACGAACTATTTGGCATATTTCAGATTCCCCATACTAATTTTCTATAGCAAATGTTAGAACGAATGCGGTGTATAAATAATTTAATGTCTTTTAATGTACTTAATGCATAAATATATAACCATAACAGAATTTACTCATAAACCTAATTGTTTTTTAATCCCTAGTTTATGATTTACGTATTAGCTATGAATCTTGACTGCTCGTTTCAATTATATTATATGAACTAGCGCATGCATGATGTGTAAATGCGAAGTATCGTTAAAGAGTCGTGAAGGAGTCGACACTTCACACGGCTAATGGTTTCGATTCGCAAGTGTCGTGATACGCGGGTGGTATCGCGAACCCAACACTAGTAGTGGTTAATAATTTTTTTTATTATTAACCTAGGTTAATAATGGATAAATTCAAATGTTTTGAGAATCCAGGGATAGTTGTTTAACAAAAACTTGTGCAACATAATTTTGTATACCCAGGAGATTGTCTTTAACGTATTTGCTGCTTGAAATTACCTAACACGATAATTACAAACGTTGTTTGAAAATAAGTTTTATTAGTGGAAATGTCAATCTGCATCAGACCACTTGATTTTTGTTTTATTAGTGGAAAGGCGAATTTGCATTCTTGTGCTACTTGATTTTTACAAGAAAAATTTTAATTTTTAATTTTTGCCTTAAATTTGGCTAGTAGTGGAAAAAATAGTATATACACCACGGTGGTGAAGACATTAATAGGCCTCGCACCTTATTCCGCTCGGGGCAAAGCCCCTCGCGAAATAATCTTGGTGCTCGGTCAATAATAACAGTCTTCACCACCTTGGTGTATAATATACTACTATTTGATCTTGTGTGATACTGCACTCTAGGTTGTGGTTCAAAATATTTATAGTTTTGTTTGTAACGTCACTCTCCCCCTCTTCTGTTTCTATGCCAAAGACTACTATATTATTCTTTTTCGCGCGTCTTTCTAAGTCTGCACACTTTTGCTTCAGATACTTTATTTCTTTATTTGCCTCTTTTAACTGTTTCGTTAAATAGTCCGTGGTCTTTCCAATTTCCTTCTTGATCTCTTCAGTTTGACTTTTATTTGCTTTTATTAACAACTCGTATAATTGTTTTTGATCTTCTGCTAATTTATCTACTTCGGACATGCTGAATTGGCAATGTATTTAAGTTCCTTTAAGTTAACTTTAAAGTCACTGAACAGCTAAAACTATAGGTAAAATCCGGTTTTTAAAACTTGTTTATTGTTTTAATGTAAATTGCAAATTATTCCTGCTTTTTTTTAAGACGTTCCCATGTATATAATCTTAGTTTCTTTAAAAAATACATTAATAAAATGTATTAGGTTTTTATTTATGGTTTCCTGTACATGTTATTTGAACAAATTCTTCTGAGCCCTGACGTATAAAAACACATTGATAAACACGTGAAAATAGTATTGAGTTATTCCGACGACGCAGATCTTAATATGAGTAAAGTTCCGTGGATTTAAATAATTTGTTCTAGAAAGCTGTGACGTGGTCACTTCTTACCAAATAAAAAAGAGCATGCTATTTTATAATTGGTTGATTCAAAACTTCCTCTTAATATTATTTGTGATAATATAAAATTCGAATCCCGAAGTTGAGTTGAATTTTTAGGTCAGTTTGCAATAGACCACCATCCAGGAGATTGGTGCTTTGTGGCATCTCCGAGGGCTCCGCGCTCCGGTGATAAAAGAGGGTCGTAACAATGAATGTACGCCCTTATTAATAAATATTTAGTTCGGAATTAGTGAATTTGACAAAATATTCTGTACTATCGTTCATGCCTCAATTTAAGTTAGTATTATATCGTACCGATTCCGTTGTTTGGAAATTGATCCAAAATAAGAATTTTTTCGTAAAGATTTGTTAGTTTTACGAAGAAAATAATACCGATTTGTGGTATCTGAAATTCAAGTGTAATTCCGTATTATCGATTAAGGATTTGGTAAGTAATCTTCAAGTATACAGTTTTTTAGTACAGTTACCGTTATAGTTCTTGAGGTTCGAAAGTTAGAGCAAATAAAATAATTATGTTAAAGTTCGATGAATCTCTTTAAGTCAATATAGTTCAGAATTCAAGAAAATAAGGAAATCTTCCCGTAACTTTAAAGTCAGCAGTTTGTGATTGTATTTTGTTCATGTAATTATGTGTTATGGTCATTTTTTGTGGTTTTTGTGAAATGTTTTGAGCCTTCTCTTTGTGCTAGAAATTTACGAAAATGACGGAGATTTGTATTGGGATTACGTTCTTGTTAATGTAAGTTTAGTTATGTTTAATTTAATAGTTGGTTTAGGATCCCGAAATATTTTTAGAATATGATGAATTATTATTGTATTATTTTGAAAGAGGAAATTTCTCTAACATGTTTCATTTGTGTATTGTATTTTCAATTTTTTTTTATCTTATTCAATATATAGATTTCAAACTTAATTATCGTATGATATGGCTAGGGTCAACGAAGTGCTGATGTTTTTGGTAAATAAAATTTTTTTATTGTTTGATAAACGTATGATTAATTTAACATCAAATTTAAATGGAAAGGAAAACTGATAACTTTCCGACTTTAAAAAAGAAAACCTAAGAACATCCTCAGTTTTTGTGGCGCTCAACATGTTTTTTTAAATTGTTCCTGATTCCATTAATTAATTAGAAGCTTTTGGAGTTAACACCCACTCCTGTATTTAAATTTGCATAATAGAGATCTCAACAGCCGGTGCATTTTTGAGTTGTACAGTAAGTATTAAATATTTTGTGTTTAGAGGAATTCAGAATGTTATACATGACGCCTGATCGTGGGGCAATTTTTGTGTTAAAATATCGTTGTTATAAACGTTGCCCATTGCGGGGCTTTGTTTTTATGATGTTACACAATTACTACGCCGTCACGTTCCCGTAGCCTAAACATAACCAAATCGTAGCTGGGCAAGTTCCAGAGAGGTTACTGCAACGTATCTGCTACCCAAAAATGTTTTTCCCATTTTGGTTCCAGTTATGTAATAAAACCGTAGCAATTACGTGCTTGTGACTAATGGCGAAAACTTAATGTTTCCAATGGTAGTTGCTGGTACGTAGCGATGATTAAAACTGCTGCTTGGGAAGTCTGGCCGTAGCCTAAACTACAACTAAATTATAAACGACAAAATCGAATTTGATTATAAATATAGGAATTGTTGAGGTAAAAACTTGAGCAAAACATAAATAGTGGAGTTGAAAGTGAATAAATTATTTCGCGGCGGGCAAAGAAAATGAAAAGACTGACCCACCCTAGCACTGCACATTATTTAGAAACAAAAGCAATCCAGAATTTATTTTTAGTTACTTTGTTAATAGTCTGCATATAATAAATTAGGTCCTGTTTATACCGATCTATGAATGTAACCAAGACAATGTTATCTCTCATTAATGACGATTTGAAAATTGTTAATTTTAATTATTTATTTTTTGTAAATTTTTATTGATTCGTTGCAGCTTTTTAGAAGTTTTTAGAAAATTACAAACATATCTTAAACAAATTCGTCATGAACCTACCATTACGGAGGATTTTATAATCCAGCCGTCGCGTCGCATCGTACTCAAAGGTACAGTGTTTTTTCAGTGGACACATACATGCATACATTGCATTAAATCTAGAATATTACTGCATGTATTTATTTTACTTAATAGTAATAGATTTTATAAATAAGTAGATTTAAATAAATTTCCATTACAGGAATCTTTTAAATCGTTGTTTGTGGAGGGGATTTATTATTTAAAGAAATTGAACTTCTAGTCACTTAAACGCTTAATTTAGATTGATTTAGTGATAACACCTACACTGCCCTGCTAAGCGAAAAAGTCCTATCTGCAAAACTGCAATGTAGAAATGTACTATATAGAATGTTAATGTGATCTAAGAAAAGATATGGTATATTTCTGAGTTGATGTTTGGCAGATAACACTTTTTCGCTTAGCAGGGCAGTACAGCAAAACCAGGTTTACCTATAAAAGTAGTGTTACTTTGTTGAAAGGGATATTCGTGCTGGAAATTAAATTTATTGTGATTCAACTAGTACAGACAAGTTCTCTTTCTCTCTCACATACACACTTATAATGTTCTTACATAAAATATAACAAAAAATTGTTTCTCTAAAAATAAAATTAAATTTCTCTAAACACAACATTAAAAACATTCTTTCGTCGTCAATTCTTCAAAATTTTAAAAGCTTTTATTTTTACAGCTTTTACTGAAAAATTGCTATAAATAAGATCTAGCTTTTCTGAAACTATCAAGTTGTAAACATTTTCATTTTCATACATAGCAATGTTTCCTATTTATTTGATCTAACAATAGTTAGATCAAAGAGTTTCATGTCGAATGTTGTTTGTAGTATCTTGCAGCAATCGAAGTTATAAAATATTTATTAGATTTGATTAACACTGCTCTTTCAAATTCGTGCTAAACCGCAATATAATGCAGAAAGAGACTGCTTAGTGATTATAGTGTTGAATTATACTGATAACTGCGAATTGTACGTCGATAACGGGCAGTATTCTGTCACGCTATGTTTTGCGCCCGTTATCGAACTTAAACAGTAAAGCTTTATGATGTTATGGGGACGAATTTAACGATTTGTCCTAAGTGAAATTAGTAGTAGAAACGAATAATAATGGAACAAATAGTAGAACATAGTAAGATTAATGAACGAACGACTAATTCCGTCAAAATTAAATTGTTTTTTCATTTGAAATGAATATATTCAGCCGTATACTATAATACACATATCCCTAAATTAATTTATATATAACTATATGAAACAGGCAAAGCCTGGCTAACAATATATATTTGTCGGAATTAAAATTTTAGTAACACTAAAATTGCAGGAAGATCAACATTCAATAATAATTTGCAGTTTTAATTAAATATGATGCTCTCTGCTTCTATTCTGGCAGTTAAATTCGACGTAATTAAAAGGATGATTAAAATAAAAATATTAAATAATTATTGAATGAAAATTAATACTTATTCGAATATTACCAACGGCCCTTAAAATCAATAAAACATTAGTATAGACTAGTGTTTTTTAAATGGTTATAACACTAAATACAGCTGTTTGAAGATTAATAAGCAACTTTTAAATTGTTATTTCAACTCTATTTTCAACTTTTCAAAATCCCATACAAATATTTATTGGGAAATATTACGGATTGATAAATTTCATGGAAAGAAAATTAAAAGTAAGATTTCTTAAAATCTAGTCATCTAAAAATTTGATGAAATTTGAAAAAAGTGAATTTAAAGTCAAAGTTAGCTGAAATTATATTTTTCTCATTTATAAAATTAATTAAATACTAGTTATATAAAGATTTCATATTATAATGTAATATGTACTAATAATTTAAGAATAACCGTTTTTGAAATTTCATTTCTAAATAATCTGGTTTATCAGAAAATTTTATGAGATGTGAAGATATAGTTCATGATCATAATAAGCAGCAGTTGTTTGGTAGTTAATTTTCTAAAACTATTTTGAATTAATTTGTTAATGTCTTATGAATCTTGTATTTTGTGCCGCAGAAAACAAAGACATTATTAGAGTTCAGTTGAATACTACGGCGAATATACGGCGTTGAGCCTTAAATTAGAAAAAAAAACATCTATGGTAAATGTGTTAACTGCAGGGTGTATTAAGGCTAATATACTGTGTGGAAATAAATGATTTTCATCAAGTTACCATTGCATTCCCCATGTAAAAGCAGGACGTGCCGCTCTACGAAAATAGAGAAGGCAGTACCATAACCTCAAAATAAATTAATTCAATAAATTCTATGAATTGTTTGACAGATTGATTTCATTTATTGACAGAACTAATTTAGTACTAAATCAAAAAGGGTAGAGCGGTACAGAAACATTTACATGTGAAAAAATTCCAAAGGGAACTTGATGAAAATCATTTATTTTCACGCTGTATTAAGTATATTAAAATACATCAACAATAAACACTTATTTAATAGGGCCGCTTATTTATTAGGACCAGACTTTAATTAATTATAAAAATTTTGAAAATAATAAACCTTATATATTTTTTAATCTTATATTACAAAATTAATATACAGCAATTCGGCAGCTTAATAGTTTTGTAACTACATTTACACATTTAAAAGAGACTTAAAATTTTATATACACATATTCATGTATATTACTATATAAGTAATTCAAAAAGATTTAAAATGCCTACACCTACAGATAATAAAAGTTGAATTGTGGCAGTTATTTTATTCGAGTTATTAACTAGGTATATTTATTTGTAAATAGAATATTATTTTATAATTTAAATTAAATTAATGGATATCAAATCCAAAATTCTAATAATTTAACCAATTTTAATTATAAAAATATTATTATATATTATATTTTTAGTAACTGCAAATCATCTGTATATTCTTAATGGAATTGAAGATAAAGTTAATTAAAGAATATATTTTTATTATTGCAAAAATTTAAATAAAATTTCTTTGGTAGAATTCTAAAAAACATCGTTTGGGATTCCATTTTTAAATTCTGTGATTATCAGAAAATTTTGTAAGAGAATGGGAAGATAAGACAAATAATTATTAATTTCTAAGTCTTTAAATTTTGTTTGTTATATTTCAGGAAATAAAGATATTTGCAAAAAGTGTTCAATTGAGTAGTTACTTAATTTTAATTAAAAAAATTTAATAACAAAGTTGAATTGGACCTTATGTAATGAAATCATTTAGAAATTAAAAAAACTGTATATTTTCACTTACCTTGAAGTGGCTAAATTAATTTGTTCGCACTCACGACCTCTTCTTCTACTAGAATTGATGGTTTTCAAAGTTGGCAGGATATTGTAAAGAAATAAAAAATTTAATTGATTGGAAATATGCTAATCCATGTAAATTATTGTAAAAAACTGAGTTTTTAGTCTTGTATATTATGCTAATTAATAATAATTATATCTATTGAAAGATATATATTATTTTGAAATTTAAAACAAAAATATCTTTATTACTATTGAAACAAAATTTTTAAAAATTAATAAATCGTTTTTAAAATAAATGAACTAAACTTTCAATGTCCCTCAGATTTCAATATCAGTTCCCTAATTATAAAACAATTAGCAGCCATTTATAACTTCCATGAAAAGTAGAATTTAATAAGCAGAAATTATATTGAAATAATATTTATATAAATATTTCAAACTATTTAAATTTAATTCGAATTCAACTTAAATACTGCAATTTCCAGAAGATTTTATAAGAGAATTCTAAGAAGAAGTTGATTGATTTAATGATAATTGTTTAATAGATTAGTCATAAAATAAGATTATTTTAAAATAGTTTTTATGATTCAGTTATATCAGTGAGATTTTCTTCCAGAAACAAAACATTTGTTAAGGCAATCAAAAATTAGTTTTTTATTTTCTTAATTACAGAATTTTAACTATTTTATAGAAGTAAATTACGAGATTGAACCGAAAAATAATTTTATCGCGAAATAATTATTCAATAAGGTGTACAATAAACATGCTTTTCATTTTTAATTGGAATGTTTTCAGTTTAGACCTAAATCGTTTAGTATAAAAAAATATAAAAAGAACCGTAATTCAGTCATAGAAAAAGTATTAGTAGTTACTAATTTTATTTTTAATAAATGCCTTAACGATTAAAGTTTTCTAGGATAACAATTAGAGGGTAATTTTTCAAGCTAGTTTAATTATTTCAGAGCTGAAAGTACCAAATATCTCAATCATCATTAAAGGATGAAAGCAATGAATATAAATAAATAATGTTTTATGATGCTAAATGTGAAAAAGGCTATTAATATTTTTTGATAAACTGTAATTGAAGCAACTAAATACTAAATGTAAATTTGAACCAATTATTGCAACTTTAGTTGAAAACTAATTCCCCCAATCACGTAAGGATTAAACAGGGAGAGTATTCTGTACGTGAGCCACGTGACCCATTGCATTTAATTGGGTTGCAAGGCAGACTCCGACTGCAATGAACACGGACCATTACTCTAATTTCCGCCTGACCATTTCCTGTTCCCCCCGCTCAAATCATCTCTTAACCCGAACCTATGTAACTCTATTTACCTGTACAGTACAGTGCGTGATTATCGAAAAAGAGAAAAAAATTCCTTTGTTTCAAAAAGTGTAGATTTGTATCAGTTTTTTATGACATTTGTAAGTGTTGTAAAAATAATCAGATTGAATTTAAGCAATTTCTTAATTGTTTTTAATTTTGAATATTTTAATTAACTTTATTACGTCATTTTAATCAAAAATTAATTTACTTGTTCTTGTTTACTAAGTTCCAGTTTTAGAAATCTTTAGAATATCTACTTATGTATGATCTTTCATACTCAATAATTCATTAAAATTATTATTGGCAGTTTGTAATTAATCATTCATTATGTTAAATCAAGTTTGCAATTTCTATTGTTCTATTATAATTATAATACTTTCATCAGAATAACACGCTTGGCTCCTCTAAAATTAATCTTTAAACTTTTGAAGACAATTACTAAAGTTTACAGATTTTGTACAGATAACGTCTACATACATACGTACATTGTGAAATTTAGGCAAATGTATTGTGATGAACCATCGTCTGCGCAACCCGATCAAATTTTGTTAATTAATTATGTAATGAGCAATAACAGTATTCCACCCAAAGGGAGGTAATTCTAATAATATTACGTATTACGCTCATCATATCACTTGTTAATATTAATTGAAAGCAGAAAAGCATGTTTTGCCTATTATTTAAAAATTTTACTCTGCTACTTCCATTTTAATTAATATATTCCAATCTAGCAATTATCAACTCGAGCGTAGACGGCAACGTTTAATGCTATGAAAAATTAAATTTAATAGCAAATAGTATTTTAAAATATTTCAAGATGTAAAAAATTTGTACTTAGCCGTTAAATGTCGCATTTAAATAAACGAGTTTTCACGATATCTACTTTTGGGACTACATAGTAGGGCGTATCGAAAAACATTTTTTTTGGAAATTCAAAATTTCAAGTTGATGAAAAGTTGTCTCTATAGACCCACATATTCCACAAAAACATTTGGCCCAATTGAAAATAATTTAGGTCTCCCGCAAGACGCCTAAAGATTATAATTTTCATCAAAATATTAAATTTTTCCATTTTTTTTATAATGAAGGACGAAGTAATTTGTTTTTCCAAGTTAAGAAATTTTAAAAATTGGATGTGAAGTAAAAATATAAAAAAAAGTATTACTCTAAGGCAACATTTAGGTGTCACGCAGTTGGCTTGAAGTTGACAAATTTTAACATATTTAGCTTATTTTCGTAGTCCGTGTAAATTAGTTGCTGGTGATGGGAACGGCCACTCTAACGGTCTAACAATTGTTTTTTTTTTCAAGTCCCAAATATCTTTAATTGATCTGAGAGAAAATAGAACGTTCTGACAACAAAGCATAAGTAGGCGGGGCTTAGTCGCAGCGCAAATCGCACCTCGCAGGTGGCGTGAGCTGTTCCACTTGTCATTTGGCTCGCAGTAGCTGTCATAAGTGCTTCGTTTGTGTTACCGCTGCTTTATGGTCTTATTAATTCTCTTTTTTAAAGTTAGTAATTATAATTAGTGTTCTTTAGTGAATTCAGCGAATGCTTTATCAAACACTTAATATCATCTTGTCCGAAACAAAAAAACGATTCGTAGAAAATAGTAAACTTTTAATGGCAGTTTTCAGTGCCGAGGATTTTATTATTTAAATAATAATAATAACAGTAATTGCTACTGCCCATTATATGAAGGACTAGGCCCCAGAAGCTATAAATAAAAAAATTAAGTGAAACATTCGCAAACTTCCATCATCGCAAGAAAGTACAGTGGTCAACAGATTTATTTAATCCCAAAACAAAAACCCTGTTTTTTACTGACAAAATTGACTGCTTTTTAAGTGTTAGTTAGTGAGCAGCTTTCGTAGGTAGTAAATTTATAATAAACTTTAAGCATTTTATTGCTGTTCTTGGAGCCTTGAAGCGTACTCAAAATTAGAATTCAAAAATATTAATTATGAATTACTCAAATTGAATCTTGTGAAACTAAAAAGAATTAAAAAATAATAATTAAAATATGCTTTTATTAAAAAATGCACTAAAAATTAGAATAGTTATTTATGTTATAAGGGTTGTAACTCCAATCATTATGGCACTACTATCCATTTTTTTTTTCTATAGTCCTCTGACTTTGATACCGTATTGCTCGAAAACTACTGAACCAAATTAAATATTTTAAAAACGAGCAAATAGTAAATTTATTTCTACAGACGACAGTGAAATATTATCTTTCTAACTGGTATACTTTTATTTTTATCGGACGATACATAATAAAAGGTACCCATTTTTAGGGACAATTTCATTGAGAGTGATTTAAATTTTTTTTTCTCAGAAAATATATTTCATATATTCATGAGATTTTTGTAGGGGTTAGAAAGAAACCTTGTGGTTGTTATCCTATTAATCTTCGGACAAAAAAGTGTTTCATTTAAGATATATATATATGAAAAAATAGCGAACTATGCGTTCTTGTTTATTAATGGAGATAGCGTCAAATTTTTTTCGCTAAATTAACACTTCATATGTATACATTATCTCCTTTAAAAAAATGTTATTTTAACAATAAAAGTGCAATAACAAAAAACCGGTTTTTGTCGAAACCGCTAATTTTACGCTATCTCTATTAATAAACAAGAACGCATAGTTTGCTATTTTCTCACATAAATCTTAAATAAAAAGCTTTTTTGTCTGAAAATTAATAGCATAAGTACCACAAGGTTTCTTTCTAACCTATGCAAAAATCTCATAGATATATGACAGATACTTACTGAGAAAAAAATTAGTGAACTTACTTTCAATGAAAGTGTCCCTAAAAATGAGTACCTTTTATTGCGTATCGTCCGATAAAAACAAAGGTATACCAGTGAGAAATAAAATATTTTACTGTAATATGTAGAAATGAATTCATTATTTGCTCGTTTTTAAAATACTTAATTCGGTTCAGTAGTTCCCGAGCAATATGCTTTCAAAGTCAGAGGACTCTAGAAAAAAATGGATAGTAGTTGCGCAGATTAACATAAAGATTAAAGTGTACCAGAGACATAACTATAGGTGTGGACCAATGATTAAAATTTACTTCAGACTCTTGGACCCTATTCTTTCTTTATAAAATCATTGTTTTTTAAGTTGGAAAATTAGTGAACTATTTAATATTTTTTGTAGGCCAGTGGTAGACGAGTTGTGTTAGCATATCACCACAGTATAATAACAACCAGTAGGTGCACTCTCGCAAATATTGTAAGCCGCCGTGTGGGACCTTGTTGTATTTTCGGGCTTTTGGCGGGCCTCATACAACTATATACGCTGCTCGTTACCAGCATGCAATGACGATAACGATCGACAAGCGGAATTGAAGGGGCGGCATGAGGAAACTATTCCATAGAATTTCATGAAACTTAACATGGAATAAGTGCAAAGACAGTACTTTACTCTAACAACAAAAAACAGCTACTATGCATCTCAGGAAGAAAATGCAGGGCATCCTTTAACTAACAAAAATAGAAGTGTGCGAACTTCACTGGGACGGGTCTCGTATATACATAGATTTTATGGTTGAAAGAATGCAGATACATTAATCTGTTACACAATGGCGGGTTTAATTTGGTTATAATATTAATTCCTGTTATCTTTGATATATAATTATAATAATTTAACACCATTTATACTAAGTTCAAGATATCGAATTAGACGTGAGATCTATCCTTTTGGATTGCATAAATAACATACTCAAGTCCTATCACATGAATGTTGTACATATACATATACAGTCTCAAATGTGTTAGGATAGAAACTTCCATTAACAACAAGGATATCTTTGCTATACGAGTTCTACCAGAAAACATCTCGTTAACTCTAATTCTTTAGCATGATTTGTGCTGAGCGACCTTGCTAAGCTCCTGCCCCCTGATTCAATTGTAATACATTAATACACACATACCTATGTCTTTCAAGATGTGCCTGTAATACTGTGATTTTACTCAGCAGGGCCGGATTACCCAATAGGCCCAAGACGCCTGGGCCTAGGGCAGCAGAGTTTATAAGGTGGCAAACTTTTGAAATCGTTAAAAGTTTACCGCCTCATAAAATCTGCCGCCCTTAATTTTAGTTTTAAAATTAATCGAATTTTAAAATTAAAAAAAAGATAATTAGTAATGAAATTTTTCTACTGTTTTAAAAAATGGCGTTCACTAATCTAACAAAAACAAAAAATGTTCTGTTATTTGCTGTACAAGAATCTGACTTTAAGTTTTTTATGGTTTTGTTTATACGACTAAATATATTACTTATTATTTTATTATCAGAGCATTGCATATGTTTACCGCACGATAGCAGCTAATGAAAAGAACAGTACGTGACGATGTAGCATGACAAATATATGTACGCAACGACCGGCCGCGGCGGCTGGTACAAAAACTTTAAAGGAATCATAAAAATGATGAAAAATAAAAGCTTTATCATCAAATAAATAATTGAAAATAATAGTGCTTAAACGATGTTTTTTTATTTCACGCCTACACTACGGGGGAACCAACTGCTAAGGTCATCTGTCCCCCATCTAACATGCAACACGAAGACATACATCCATAGTTGAGGTGGTGGAATTTTCCAATTAGAAAAATCCCGCCGCCCCAAGTGGAATTCGAACCCACGACCTTTGGAACACGAGTGATGCACTGACACCACTCGTCTACCGCCGGCCCATACTTAAACGAATTAATCATATAGATATAGAAAGCTATTGTGGGTTGTAACGAGCTCATTATTGCAGATATTTATTCCGCTTTGTTTTTAATTTAGTTTGGCATAAAAATATAAAAAGGTTGTCGTTTATGGGGTGCGACAGGCAGCTGTATTTTCTAGAAGAAATTTTTATAAATGCGGATAGTCCAACCAACTGTAAAATATATTTGAAACCTAGTTAACACTTGTGTAAATAAAATCTATTTCCCACGGGATGTTATGTTGTTTTAGTCATATACTCCAATTCTGCTTAAAATTATTTAAAAAGCTAGCTTGCGGTAATAAAATTGGGTACAACAGAAACTTATGATGAGAAACTTATTAAGTTGATTTCTTGATTTCACTTTTGATAAATATTGTCTTATATTGTATTAAGTTTCTTTGACTTTCAAAAGTTTATAGAAGAACGAATGGCTTTTGGAAACATAATTCGTGTTTTGAGAGACAGTTTTATAGCTGGTAATTGGTTACATTCTCATAGATATTGTTTGTAAGTTTGAGTTTTGTGTACCCTTTATATAATATTGGAGGGAAGCTTCGTTCAGATTATTCATTTATAGTTACTGACGTTAAGAATATTGCGTGGTTGGTTGGAAGCACTAGCTCCTCTTAAGTTTTAGTATTGTTTGATAATTTTTTCCCTTTTCGGGGGCAGTCAAGTAAAGTTAAGTACAAGCAAAATTTTCGTTGAGGAAGAATACAGTTGAGATAGTCCAAGGCTGTTACGAAATTACCGTTTTGTAGGTTTTTGGCTTAAACCGCTTATTTGTGAAATTAAATATTACGATTATGATTGCCGTGTGTTTGCTGTTTGTGCTGAAACAAACTCCAGACTTTGTGAATTTGAATCAGTCTTGATTGGGTTATCATTTATTAAAAGTTAAAGTATTTCTCTGGAGTTATTCACAACGAGTTAACTTACGTACGTAATAAGAGTCGTTAATAATTTTGGAGTTAATTGTTTTTTGATATTGAGTTGAATTATCGCCCAATAATGACCAGTCTTAGTAAAACTAAATTTTCAACAGTAATGAATTTATAAGTGGAAATCATTGCTGTCTTCCAGGTTTTCATTTTCAAAAGAAAAAGTTTAGATTTCGAGTTAGCTGTAAATTCCAGCAATTTTGGTGTGTATAAGTGTTGTCTGTGATGATTAGGCTTTTGTTTATTTATAGTGAGTTTAAGTCTTTACTTGTGAGTGCTCAGGTGGATTGAAGTAACACTAGATTACTAGAGTATAAAAGGATTACTGGCACACACTCACACACACATTGTCTGTTATTTGTTGTAACATATATCTGAGATTTCATTTTCAATAACAAAAATATGTTGGTTTTTATTTAAAGAATCTTAATGAAAATGTATTTCATTTTGTATGTAAATGTAGATGTATTTTTTGTATTAAAAATGGGATACCAAATTAAGTTCAAATGTAGAAATTTATAATGCGAGTAGGTTTTCATCGATCATTAACTGGTGAGTATGTTTTTTAATAATAAAATGAATTGCATTGTTGTAAAACGATATTTTTTAATTTCATTTAACATACAAAGTGTAAAACTCTTACCCATTGCTGTAGTTTGACGCAACAAATTGTTGGTGTTTGATTCACAAATTAAATCTAAGAATTAAAAAGAACAAAAAAAGTAATAATTAACTTAACGTAAATTACATGGGAATCTGTTCCCGAATTGTAGATCCCCATTTTTCTGCTTTTAAACAATAACTTAACTAATTGTAAAATAATTTGGGTGGCGCCCTTCTATTTATTCACTTCATCACCCCTGTTTTCTATCTGAAATTAGTAAGCCTTTTCAAATGATATGACGTCTCTGTCGGGAGAGTATAAGTGATTTAATTGTTTATTTGGTTGCAGGAATTTTAGTAAGTTACAATTGAAGCCCAAGTGTGGGATGTTGTTTGTTGAGATTTACCGCGTGTAGCATTTCTTTAATAGTACTTGTTAATACCATTTATGTAGTAGTAGTAATAACAAAAGAAAAAATGCCTAAAAATAATATAATAAATAAAATGGTTTTCAATTCATATGTACATGTGTGCTTAATGTTTGATATTTGTGACGTTAATGAATTGTCTATATGGTTTATTTGCCTAGTTGCATTCACATTTACATCTCTTAATGCAACTGGTTTCTTCCTAGTGTTTTTGAATTTGTTGTATTTAGTTATAGAAATCTTTTTACCAATCTGCATCTCAAACATCTTTACATTTTTTTATATTAAGCTCCCACTTCCCAATTGCTGAAGTTTTGTTAATGGAATATCCTGCAGGGAATCTTTGATCCCCATTGCCAGACAAAAATTGCATGGCCACCCTAAGAAGAATATTTCTCCATATAAGCTGTACAAATTTTAAATAAATTCAGCCATATAATGTGGTAGTTATTAAATACTGAAATAATTAGCTTAAACGAAGTTTTTGAAAAATTATGGACTGCACTCTACACCAAAGTCTACTAACAAATCGATTGAACAACTACATAAAGTATAACTAACTTTCAGCACTTGTCGTTTAAATACAGTATTTTTGAGAAAGATTACATAAAGAAAAGTGTTAACACTAGTTTACAACACATTTTTATTAAAAAATACCCTACTCATTCTTTAATTTCTTTATTCTACGCATTCAAATAAAGTATCTGATTTTGGTATCTCCTTTTCTCTACTTTAAATACTTATTATAACTAACTACCAAATTCAAATAATTTAATATAAACTTACTTCGGCGAAACGTTTTAAAATTACTGAAAGAGTAATAAAGTTTATTAAATACTTAAACGATATAATAGAATTCTCATAAAGATAAATGTTTTTTTTCTTTATGAACATAAATTTACCTAATTAGCGCTAACATGCAAACAAACTCTTTAAGCCGATAAAGGATATGTAGAAATCCTGTCATTCACAGAATTAGATAATTTTTTCATAACTTAACGATTTGGGGATCGTTGAAGCATTTTGTTCAACTTAATAAAGTTTAGTTCATTTTTTAATGTTGTAAATTATCTGTAACAGACAAAGATTGTTGTATTGAAGGTGAATGCGAATGTATAGCAACTTAATAAATAATAAATAATTCATAAAATTCATGTTAACGAGATGTGTTTACATGTTATATGTTATTGAGTTTCAAATTTTAAAGCTGTTTGCTAAATTGTTTTAATAAAAATTACTAGTAACATTATATATAGGTATATCCACAGAATTGATACATTTTTTTTGTAAAGGTTGGATTTTGTCAAACATGTTTGACAAGCTGCGCTATTCTAACATTTATTTGAATTATGTAATTTGGTTTGTAAATAAAAGTTTGGCATTTAAAAACAGTCAGATAATATTAGTTATGATTTAATATTTAGATTTGTGGAGGACGAAATATGTAAAAAGTTGTTTTAATGAGTCTAAGTTAATTTTTTGTATTGTTTCGTCGACATTAAAATTAGGGGTAGGTATTGTTCTATTTTTTTACCTAACTGTTGTATACCATTGGATTCAGAATTTTATTTTTTATACGTTTATCTAATTAATTAGTTTTTACGCCAATGAAAATTTATAAATAATAATTGGGTAATGTAAATTTTGAAATGTCAAGATTCTTTTGCTTTTTAGAGTTTTTTCAACGAATTCATTTGTTTTCTAAAAAAAGTACAAAACGGGAATCCATTTTTTAACAAATAAGTAGCAATTTAATATCAGAAAAATAAGGTGTATTTCTAGCTGCTTCTAATATTGAAATTTGTAAGGTTAGATTTGAACTTTGATTGTGATAAAAATATAAGGGTTATGTGAAACGTCAAAATTTGATAATTTTGAGTATAAAGTTGTCCATCAAATTAAATATTGTTGTGATTCAACAATTACAAATCATTATTGTAATACTAAAAATTCATAAATTTTATTTATATTTATAATAAGGAAATATTGAAGTTTATACTTATCTGTCTAATGAAGAGGAGATCCCGTGTTATTAATAATACAACAATAATTTGGTTTTCAATTGGAGTGGAAATTATGTATGTTTGAATCGATCAATTTCATGGTGGGTCGATTTTTGTTTGAAGAATAATCTAATGAGAATAATCTTTGACAGTATGTTTTTAAATAGAGATGGGGAAATGAATAGAGTTTGTCGTGCAACTCGAAACTAATTAGAGATGGAATTGGTGTGGTGCCAAACATAAAAAAGAAAAGTGAGTTTTAAATATAAATTTGTTTAATTTAGATATCTACAGTTTTGGGTATAATAGAAATTAGTTTTGTAGCATAGATGATATTTTTAAATTTAAATAATTTTCAGTTATTACAAAACAATAATAAACGAAAAGATTTTTTTTATACAATTTTTTTATTTGTTTTTGCATCTAAATTTAAAATAATTTACTGTCATTAGTAATTATTAATTTAATTCTTTTTTTTAATTTTATATTGGTATCAATTTAGTTCTTTATGTTTCTTTTCTTTTATGTGGTTAATAATGTTGTTAAAAAATAAATAAAAACTTGTGTTATTTATTATTAATTAAAAACTTGTATATTATCATTTGTGTAATCTTATTTGTTAATAACTAGAATAAATTTAAATATAAGAATATTCTACATCAGCGACCCAAACCTGAGAGAGTCTAAATATAGTGGGATTGTGTTACTCACTATAATACAATTATTTAGCCGGAGCATCATATAAATCTTTTTGTAAGGTAAGCAAGTTGTGAGCTTTTTGCCAGTTTTTTCATTTATATCTTGTTTGCGCATATTGTTATTAACACTGCCATATCACTGAAGTAAATACATACGTGTGCACAATATAGGACGGTGTTATTCTTAACGACAATCACAGTTAGATGTGCATGTGGTTGTCGAGAACGACTGCTCAACGTGTCTATCTGATAGCACGGTGAAGTACACTGAGGTTGGACTCTTTACCGCACGGCCACCCACTTCTTCTAAGTAGTGGTTATTCTGATAATGTAGATAGTATAGATAGTGTAAACAGTATAGATAGATTTTCAAAAAATTACTATTTCGACGTTTTGCGAGAAAATCAATATTGTATTTGAATCATAAATAAATTGCTTTACCAATTAAATCACGGTTCTATTAGCAGTAACACTTTAGTGGAAGTGTATTATTAGATAATTAAATTAGTGTAGAAGCGCTACACTCAAAGACGCATAAATTAAATTCAACTTGTTTAACTCAACTATGGGTTTATGGATCTAGTTCGGTAAATTATAAATATTTTTATTGAAATTCTATTATATACCTACAATTGTGTCCGTAACGTATTTATTAAACCATCACTATCATGTAAATAGCAGGTAAGTTAAGTACTTGCAATGCAACTTTGAGTATAAATTTGGCTGTGTTAGTAATATTGTAGTATGCATTTAATAAAGTTAATATTGAATGAATTTATTGTAGAATATATTAGTCAAACAATTCTAAATTATTAATAAAACAATAGCAATGGTTTGTTTATAGAATATAATTGTGTATTTGTTTCTACTTAGGCTAATTGTTTTATGCAAAAAATCATCATATTAAGTATATTGATAAAGGAAAAGAACTTCATGTTTTAGTTTAATACGATTTTTTACGCGATCCAAAGAATTTGTATTCTAAATCGTAAAAGAAAACGTTCAAACGAATTGCAATTCAAAATTACTTATTCATTTTATAGCTTATTCACTTCGATTTTGTTTATAGCTTCCTATTTAAGTTTCAATTGTATTTTTCGTTAGCGTTCAGTTTATATTTTGAAAGGGAATAAATTAAATAAAGAACAATTAATTAGCAACCATATAAGCATATATGCGGTGTGTGTGTGAGGAAAATTGTAGTTAACCGATTTCCGCAATAAATAAGCGTATCACAAACATTTTATAGCGTAGAGGGATATGCCAAGTAACTGTAAAATCAATATTTAATCACGATTAAGTCTGTAACAACATGTGTGCTTTGTTATCGCCATACGCTAAATTAATCAGAATGCATTTTTCAATATTGAAACACGACTCGACGTAATTGAAATTTTCAATAAAACTAACGGCGGTGTTTATAGCGTACGCTATGGAAATTAACTGATTGGATTCGTTTGATGGAAACAATGTTGGAATTGAACGTCGAGTCGTACCAAAACCCAGGTGCTCTCTTATATTTATGTGTATATGTTTATACTATTATGTTCGGGATATATTCTACACTTAAGTTTATAATTTTGATTACAGTACTCTTTTTATAGATTAACACTTCGCAGCGTTAAATCGGCAATAACAACAAGAAATAAGAGAAAGCATAAAGAAATTTTGTTCCTTGCTACGGTCAATATAAAACACGGATTTAATACCTATTGTTTATTTACGTGCTGTTACTTTAAGCTACTTCCTTTAGTTTTCTTTTTATTTCTTGTCTCAAAAAACCAACGAAAGTTCAACCTAGAAAATTAGCGGTGGGTTTTGCAAAGAAGATTAAAGATTGCCGTAAAGTTGGAAAACTGTTGGTAAGTCAGAATTAACAAGTACCTCAGTACTCGAGTTTCATTAATGTAATCCTATATTGTATATTAGGTACCTATTCATATGAAAAATTTTGCAATAACTGGAGTCTAACAAATTTACATAAATGTTTGAGGAGCGGGGGCTGTTGTGCTTGAACAATAAATAAAAAAAATACTTTAAAACGCAGTTTTCTAAATCAGTTTGGCGGGCTTTACGTAAAAGAGGTTTTATCCTATTGGTCATTATTATTTCTTGCTCAATGTCTCGGGATTAGGCTTTTATCAGTTTCCCAGTACCAGTAAGTACTGTTGTGAACGACACACAACTCATATATTTTTTGCATAGATACGAAATGGTACTAGGCAACGCGAATCAATAAGCTAGTAGAGTCAAATAAATAATTCATAGAAGTAAACTTGCGTATTATTTCCTTCTACAAGAATTAATAAAAGTATCCCTAACACTCCACCTCAGTGTTAAACCCCGCTACTTTTGGTGATCCCGACGTTCCTGAAGAAGAATTTAGTAGCATTGGTCTTTGCCTGCTGCCCTGAATTCTCCAGGTGAACCACATCTAGTTATCCCTGCGTCATCTGTCATCAGCTGCTACTCGACTTCTGTCGTGTCGTAAGAGCCTGCTACCTGCTTCGCTTGCGTCACTTGTCGTGGCTGGCTGAAGGTGACCTTTGGAACCAGAACTAGTGCTCCTTCTCATATCCGATAAGTTCAAATCATTTTATTTACTTATTTAATATTTCAAATGGCGACTGTCAAAGTTCCATTTCCAGTTTTTACGAGTAACGATATCGACCTGTATTTTATTTTGGTAGAGAGATACTTTACTCGTATGCTGATCAACGATGAGCTCGCCAAATATAACTTATTAACCCTAAACTTACCGTTCGACGTTTTAGGAGCTCATCGCGACCTGACCATTAATCCCCCGAAATCCTCAGCATTTCAAACAACGACCTGCCATGCCTTCGGGCAATACTAATTCCCAATTACAACCGTGTTATTATCATAGACGATTTCAGAATAATGCACGTAATTGTACAGAAAATTGTTCATACCAAGCAAAAAACTAACTTCACACTCTTCTGGCCTCAAGGGAGGGCCATGTAGGGTTAATTCAATCCCTCCAACTAATCCCTTACCAATTATTCATTCTTCAATTTCTTTACAGGACCTAACCTACAAAATTAGTTTCGTGGTTGACACGGGTGCTAATTATTCGATTTTACCCACCCACGTTGCAGTTTCCTGTAACCAAAACATCACGCCTGCCAACCTTTCATTTATGGCAGTTAACAATACGTCAATTCCTGCGACAGGTATTGTAACTTTGAGGTTACATTTCCCAATTCCTGGCCTACAGCCATGCCCCTGGAAATTTTATGTCGCTGACATATCTACAGCCATTCTAGGCCTGGATTTTTTACAGCAGCACAACCTAACTATTGACTGCTTTTCTCGACGAGTCATTTGCAAGCCGGATGTCAAGCTCGCCAGAAACCGCAGCCAAGGTTGTCAATTTCCAGCTCCAACAGTGAATCCTCTCACTGACTGCTCTTCCCAGCGGGTCATTTGCACATCAGATGTCCAGCCCGCCCGAACTCGCAGTCGAGGTTCCACAATCCCCCCAGTTAAGACTGACTGCTCTTCTCAGCGGGTCATTTGCACGGCAGATGTCCAGCTCGCCCGAACTCGCAGTCGAGGTTCCACAACCCCCCCAGTTAAGACTGACCGGCCCTCCGGTTAAAGCACACTGTCGCAAACTGAACCCTAATCATTTTTCTTTTCTAGAAGATCATCTTAATGAGCTCTTGGACGCTGACGTAGTACAGCGGTCATCATCTAGCTACGCTACGCCAATTCACATCGTCGGGAAGCGAGCAGTAGGCACAGCAGAGACGCTACCTCCTGGTGACGACCAAGACATCACAACCTTCATCGCCCCAACAGACAGTTATCGCTTGGTTGGCGATTATAGAAAACTCAATTCAGTGACAGTACCAGATCGTTACCCGATTCCTTTTTTAACGGACTTTACAAGAAAACTTGCTGGTGCAACCATATTCTCGAAGCTAGACCTCAAAAAGGCCTACTTCGCAATAACAATCGCAGCAGAGGACATTCACAAGACTGCTGTTATCACACCTCTGGGGCTCTTTGAGTTCAAACGGATGTGTTTCGGACTACGGAATGCAGCTAGCACCTGGAGTCGTTTCATGGACACTGTATTATCAGGGCTCCCATTTTGTTTTTCCTACCTAGACGATATCCTAGTGCTCATTCGCAGCAACATGTTGAGCATTTACACCAAGTGTTTTCCCGATTAAAAGACAATGGCCTAATTATAAACCTACCAAAGTCTCTTTGGAGTCAATGAGCTCGATTTTTTAGGACATCACGTTAATACACGCGGTATCAAACCAATGGCTTCCAAGGTCCAGGCTATAATTGATTACCCATTTCCTTCAAGTCAGAAAGCACTCCGCAATTTCATTGGCTTAATTTCGTATTACCATAAATTTGTACCAAACTGTGTGAAAATTCTGGCACCGTTAACCTCTATAGTGATTCCTGGTAAAGCTTCGCTAAAGCCTGTCCAGTTAAATCATGAGCAAATAGAAGCCTTTAGGCACGCGAAGAATGCTTTGATTACCGCTACTTTATTGGTACATCCGAGAATTAATAACCCTCTCAGTATAGCTGCAGACAGTTCGTCTTCCACTATAGCTGGAGTATTACAACAGTTTGAAGATGGCATGTGGAAACCACTAGCTTTCTGTTCCCGGAAGTTAACCACCACAGAGCAAAAGTACAGTATTTTTTCTCGGGAACTTCTTGCAATATACTTTGCTTTAAAGAAGTTTCGTTACTACGTTGAGTGCCGAGACTTTCAAATCTTTACGGATCACAAACCTTTATGTACAGCGATCAAAAATAATGGTGATCAATATTTACCACGTGAGTTGCGACAACTAGAGTTTATTTCTCAATTCATAACTGACCTTCAATATATCAAAGGTCAAGAGAATATTCCGGCGGACGCTCTGACAAGAGTTAATCTTATTAACGTCCCTGGATCTGATCTTAATTACGACGAAGTCGCTCTATCTCAAGAACAAGATCCCGAGTTAAACCAGCTCCGATCTCGTAGTAACTTTCAATTCATTTCCCTTCAAACTGTCAACAAATCAAGCCTCTGGGTGGATGTTAGTATAGGCCAACCACGACCCTATATCCCGCTCAAATTCAGGTATCCCTTATTCCAACAACTACACAACATCGCCCATCCTGGCATCCGTGCTACTAAAAGATTGATTATTCAGCGATATCTGTGGCCATCTATGCACTACGATATTCAGAAGTGGGTCATATCTTATGCTGAATGTCAGAAACATAAAGTTCGGCGTCATACGAAAACCCCTCTACAATCTATTGTAGAACCAGATGAACCAACCTTACCATTATTGACCGCTACAGTCGATGGCCGGAAGCAATTCCTCTGAAGGATTCTTCCGTGGAGTCAGTAATCACTGCATTTGTCGACACGTGGGTGTCCCGCTTTGGAATTCCCAAGTATCTCACCACGGACAATGCGAGAATATTCCTTTCTCATGCATGGATCGACTTCATGGCCATGTTAGGAATTAAACACGTCAAATGCACGGCCTTCCATCCGATTAGTCAGGGCGTTATCGAACGTTTTAATCGGACACTCAAGCAATCCATTTAAACCACAGGGACTTCCTCCTGGTTAACGAATCTTCCTTGGATTCTGTTGAGCTTGCGTGCAACCCTGAAATCGCAAGTTAATGTTTCTCCTGCAGAATCCTGTATGCTACCCCTTTACGACTACCTGGAGATTTCTTTGAAGAAGAACAACTGGCTAACGACACGAACCTCCCTAATTTCATAGCCAGTCTCAAACATCGTATCAGGAAGCAGAAGCATTTTTTTACAAAAACGTATTCCGGTCAATCCTTCGTCCCCAGCGAATTGACCAACTGCACACACGTGTACGTTCGTAATGACACGCACACTCTGGGCATGAAAGACAGTTACTTAGGCCCCTATAAAGTGTTAGAACGGACAGTTAAATACGCCACTTTAGAAAATCACACTGGCCCTATCTCTTTAGATAGGCTAAAGCCTGCATATTTTTTAGATTAGTTACTTTATAATGTTAAGCCAACAATGAACTGATTTCAAATGCTACGCGAAGGCATCTTTTGAAAACCTTTCATCTGTTGACTTTGAAAATTTGAACACTTTTCTGTTTTTTTTTCTGTCTACAGGTTCCAAGAGTTGCCGTCGCAAGTTCCGTATTGTTAGTTAGCTTAAGTTGTTTTATTGTACCTACCTATACTACCTAGTGGAGTTTTTGTAGCTGGAGCATTTTACAACTTTGTTCGAGTTCCTTTAAAATACTCCATTTTTTCTCCAAAATACCATTCCGTATTTTTTTCTTTTTCATGTATGTATTACCCACGTTTCAGACCGGGCGGGGTAATGTTGTGAACGACTTACAACTCATATATTTTTTGCATAGATACGAAATGGTACTAGGCAACGCGAATCAATAAACTAGTAGAATCAAATAAATAATTCATAGAAGTAAACTTGCGTTTTATTTCCTTCTACAAGAATTAATAAAAGTAGCCCTAACACTCCACCTCAGTGTTAACCACGCTACAGTACCAGACTACAGTATTTTCTGGTTTTTCTAATCTTGATAATTTTCCAAGAAAGTCAGTCAGCCAGTCGACAACGAGTCGTCGATAACAAACAGCAGCTAGCATTAGAAACCAATTGTGTACTTCATGTCTACGTTTTTAGTGTTAATGAAAAATTGAAGATAATGAATGAGTGATGTATCAATAGATCACGTTGAAATGTAAAGATGACACATAAGTGAGTGGGTTATGGATCTTTCGAGAATCACTCAACCAAAAGGAGAAAGAACGGGAGAAGAAAAAAGGGCCTGAAATAATACTTTCCTTTACTAGATGATTAAAAACATGAAAATATGTTTATAACGGTGTTTAAATGTGGTTAAAAGTGTTGTATAACCTGAAGAAACATTACCCCGATCTTTCTAGTAGTCTCCAAATCCCTTTTTTAAATAATATTAAAACAAAAGTAATACAAATTTTGACACCATCAATTAATTTTGTCCCAGGCTTTGTACTCGGTTTTAACAATTCAGGTTGATGACATACTATCACATGCGTTCTTTTCCGCCCTCCTAAGTGTAAGCAGAAGATTTTGAAGATGAATGAAAAACCTAGCAATACGAACATTTTACATGTATTCTGATAAAGTCTGTTTTGAGCTTGTTTACTCTTTTCAGTCGGAGATAACTGTCTGTGATTTGTACGCCTACCCAGGGCTTTATATATGAGCCCTGAATAACATTAATACCAAATGGTAGTATACAAATACGTCTGAAACTGGTACAACGAGTGTGAAACTATCCAAGTCCTGTCCATACTTGGCTTGACTTCGATGTGATAGTGAAAATCCGTATGCAGGACTCGAGGTGCGGAACTGGACTCCGACGCGTGAGCTACGTTTTTAGCACCGGCACTAGTCTGGAGGACTAGTAGAGTGTGGATAGTACTGTAGCGAGGGTGTATAACACTAATGTAGTGTTAGGGCTACTTATATATATATCTCTTCAAGAAGATAATAAAAGACATGTAATAACTTCTATGAGATATTTATTCGACTTGTTTATTATTCTTGTTGCATAGTACCATTCCGTATCTACGCAATGAATGCAAGTTGTGAGCCATTCACAACATTTACCCCGCCCGGTCTGAAACGAGGGTAATACATGAAAAGGAAAAAATACGGAATGGTATTTTGGAGAAAAAATGGAGTATTTTAAAGGAACTTGAATAAAGTTGTAAAATGCTCCAGCCACAAAAACTCCACTAGGTAGTATACAATAAAAAACTTAAGTTAACTAACAATACGAAACTTGCGACAGCAGCTCTTGGAACCTGTAAACAGAAAGAAAAAACAGAAAAGTGTTCAAATTTTCAAAGTCAACAGATAAAAGGTTTTCAAAAGATGCCTTCGCGTAGCATTTGAAATCAGTTGAAATTGTTGGCTTAACATTATAAAGTAACTAATCTAAAAAATATGCAAGCTTTAGCCTATCTAAAGAGATAGGGCCAGTGTGATTTTCTAAAGTGGCGTATTTAACTGTCCGTTCTAACACTTTATAGGGACCCAAGTAACTGTCTTTCATGCCCAGAGTGTGCGTGTCATTACGAACGTACACGTGTGTGCAGCTGGTCAAGTCGCTGGGGACAAAGGACTGACCGGAATACGTTTTTGTAAAAAAACGCTTCTGCTTCCTCATACGACGTTTGAGATTGGCTATGAAATTAGGGAGGTTCATGTCGTTAGCCAGCTGTTCTTCTTCAAATAAATCTCCAGGTAGTCGTAAAGGGGTAGCATACAGGATTTCTGCAGGAGAAACATTAACTTGCGATTTCAGGGTTGCAGGTAAGCTCAAAAGAATGCAAGGCAGATTCGTTAACCAGGAGGAAGTTCCTGTGGTTTGAATGGATTGGTTGAGTGTCCGATTAAAACTTTCGATAACGCCCTGACGCCCTCGGATGGAAGGCCGTGCATTTGACGTGTTTAATTCCTAACATGGCCATGAAGTTGATCCATGCATGAGAAAGGAATATTCTTGCATTGTCCGTGGTGAGATACTTGGGAATTCCAAAGCGGGACACCCACGTGTCGACAAATGCAGTGATTACTGACTCCAACGAAGAATCCTTCAGAGGAATTGCTTCCGGCCACCGACTGTAGCGGTCAATAATGGTAAGGAGGAATTTATAACCTCCCGAAGATGGAAGGTGTACTAGATCGAGATGGACCTTAGTAAAACGTTCATCTGGTTCTACAATAGATTGTAGAGGGGTTTTCGTATGACGCCGAACTTTATGTTTCTGATATTCAGCACAAGATATGACCCACTTCTGAATATCGTGGTGCATAGATGGCCAGAGATATCGCTGAGTAATCAATCTTTTAGTAGCACGGATGCCAGGATGGGCGATGTTGTGTAGTTGTTGGAATAAGGGATACCTGAATTTGAGCGGGATATAGGGTCGTGGTTGGCCTATACTAACATCCACCCAGAGGCTTGATTTGTTGACAGTTTGAATGGAAATGAATTGAAAGTTACTACGAGATCGGAGCTGGTTTAACTCGGGATCTTGTTCTTGAGATAGAGCGACTTCGTCGTAATTAAGATCAGATCCAGGGACGTTAATAAGATTAACTCTTGTCAGAGCGTCCGCCGGAATATTCTCTTGACCTTTGATATATTGAAGGTCAGTTGTGAATTGAGAAATAAACTCTAGTTGTCGCAACTCACGTGGTAAATATTGATCACTATTATTTTTGATCGCTGTACACAAAGGTTTGTGATCCGTAAAGATTTGAAAGTCTCGGCACTCAACGTAGTAACGAAACTTCTTTAAAGCAAAGTATATTGTAAGAAGTTCCCGAGAAAAAATACTGTACTTTTGCTCTGTGGTGGTTAACTTCCGGGAACAGAAAGCTAGTGGTTTCCACATGCCATCTTCAAACTGTTGTAATACTCCAGCTGTAGTGGAAGACGAACTGTCTGCAGCTATACTGAGAGGGTTATTAATTCGCGAATGTACCAATAAAGTAGCGGTAATCAAAGCATTCTTCGCGTGCCTAAAGGCTTCTATTTGCTCATGATTTAACTGGACAGGCTTTAGCGAAGCTTTACCAGGAATAACTATAGAGGTTAACGGTGCCAAAATTTTCACACAGTTTGGTAAAAATTTATGGTAATACGAAATTAAGCCAATAAAATTGCGGAGTGCTTTCTGACTTGAAGGCAATAGGTAATCAATTATAGCCTGGACTTTGGAAACCATTGGTTTGATACCGCGTGTATTAACGTGATGTCTTAAAAAATCGAGCTCATTGACTCCAAAGAGACACTTTGGTAGGTTTATAATTAGTCCGTTGTCTTTTAATCGGGAAAACACTTGGTGTAAATGCTCAATATGTTGCTGCGAATCAGCACTAAAGACTAGGATATCGTCTAGGTAGGAAAAACAAAATGGGAGCCCTGATAATACAGTGTCCATGAAACGACTCCAGGTGTTAGCTGCATTCAGTAGTCCGAAACACATCCGTTTGAACTCAAAGAGCCCCAGAGGTGTGATAATAGCAGTCTTGTGAATGTCCTCTGCTGCGATTGGTATTGCAAAGTAGGCCTTTTAGAGGTCTAGCTTCAAGAATATGGTTGCGCCAGCAAGTTTTCTTGTAAAGTTCGTTAAAATAGCTTCCCTCACTGAAGAGGAAGAGGTCCGGTTACAAAACTTTTTAGGCAATGAGTTACCGGTTTTCAAAAAAATCACAGGCCACACAGGAAGTAGTCCATCAAATACGACTTTCGAAATCTGTTCCCATTAAACAACGGTACCGCCCTCAAAATCCGAAGATGGAGGAGATCATAAATGAAGAGGTAGACCGAATGTTAGCAGAAGACATAATAGAACCGTCAGAAAGTCCGTGGAGTAGTCCCATAGTGATAGCATCAAAAAAGGATGGGAAAGCACGGTTTTGCATAGATTTTAGAAAGATCAACGAAGTAAGTGTTAAGGACGCTTACCCGCTGCCTTATATAAAAGGCATCTTAGATAAGCTTAGACTCGCGAAATATGTCTCGAGTATAGATTTAAAGAATGGTTACTGGCAAATACCTCTGCATCCGGACTCCAAGCCAATTACCGCGTTTACAGTACCAGGTAGGGGACTTTTTCAATTCCGGGTTATGCCCTTTGGATTGCATTCCGCTCCAGGTACCTTCCAAAGACTACTAGATAAAATTATTGGCCCGGACCTGGAACCTCGAGCATTTGCATATCTGGACGACATCATAGTTCTAGGAGAAAATTTCGAAGAACATTTAAGGAACCTCCAGGAAGTTTTTAGGCGATTACGAAAGGCCAACTTAAAGCTAAATCCTGAAAAATGCCAGTTTTGCCAGGAGTCCTTGAAATATTTGGGCCATGTTGTTAGCAATGGAGGCATACAAACCGATCCTGACAAAGTCGAGGCAATACGACGCATCCCTGAGCCAACTAAATTAAAGGATCTCCGTCGTTTCCTGGGAATAGCATCCTGGTACCGGCGGTTTGTGCCAAACTTTTCCAAGATAGTAAGTCCATTAACTAGACTTTTACGGAAAAACCAGAGATGGACATGGAGTGACGATCAACAAAATGCATTTGATGAACTCAAAGAAAAACTAACTGAAGCCCCAGTTCTGTCTTGCCCAGACTTTAGTAAACCGTTCGTACTCCAAACCGATGCATCGGCCCAAGGTTTGGGGACAGCGTTAACACAGAACGTAGATGGGGGCGACCATGTGATTGCTTACGCAAGCCGTACGCTGACTCCAACCGAGCAGAACTATTCCGTTACGGAAAAAGAATGTCTAGATATTGTATGGGGAATAGAGAAAATGAGGCAATATTTGGAGGGATATAGATTTACGGTTATATCAGACCATCAGTCCTTGCGATGGTTAAATTCTATTAAAAATCCCTCAGGAAGGATTGCCAGATGGAGTGTGTTCCTTCAACAATACGATTTTGAGGTAAAATACCGACGTGGAGCTTTAAACCGGGTTGCAGACGCTCTTTCTAGGGATCCATTACCAGGACAGCATAACACTTTAATTCTACCTGAAGCAGGAGCTATTGAAGCAAGTGAGTGTGCCTGGTATAAGAAGAAGTTAACGGAAGTAGAAGAAAACCCCGACCAATTTCCTGATTACTGCATTAAAGAAGATAAATTATACCGCCACTTTCATAATTACAACCTTAAGGATGACGATTTTGGAGAACCTTGGAAATTATGTATTCCAAAACCGCTACGCTTACAAGTTCTAAAGGAAAACCATGATAACCCAACCGCTGGTCATATGGGTATAACAAAAACAGTTGCTAGAATAGCCAATCTTTATTATTGGCCAGGAATGTTCCGAGATATATCTAACTACGTTCGAAAATGTCTTCAATGTCAGAAATATAAAATTTCTCAACAACAAACACCAGGTAAGATGCAACCTTCGCCAACAAGATATCCCTGGGAAACCGTTAGTACCGACTTGGTCGGACCGTTACCGCGTTCCAAAAAGAGAAATTGTTATCTGGTGGTATTTCAAGACAGATTTACCAAGTGGATTCAATGTCGAGGGATTCGACGGGAGCTACAGCAGCCGTAGTCACACAAGCATTGTTTGAGGACGTAATCGCACGATTTAGAACACCCAAAGTCGTTATAACAGACAACGGAACGCAATTCGTTAGTCGTACCTTCCGTGGGTTATTAAAAGATTTTGGAATAATCCACAAGTGCACTCCGCCATACACGCCTCAGTCCAACCCAGTAGAGCGGGCTAACAAAACACTGAAAACTGTGATCGCTCATTTTTGCGAGGAGGACCAAAGGGGATGGGATCGACATTTACCGGATCTTATGATGGCGTTAAATAGCTCACAAAACGAGTCAACAGGCTTCACACCAGCATTTCTAAATTTTAGACGGGAAATGGAGCTTCCTAACACAGTGCGCCGCCAAGAGGAAAAACCCGAAATAGATCTCAACCGTACGACGGGTATAACGGATCACTGTAACCGCCTAAATAAAATGAACGATATTTTCCGTATAGTCCGTATAAATCTCAGCCGAGCCTTTGAGAAACAAAGACATCATTATAATCTCCGGCGACGGGATTGGAGACCTAAGCTGGGAGATCGGGTTATGAGGCGAGAGAATTACTTATCCTCGGCCGCTCAGGGTTTCGCTGCCAAACTAGCACCCAAATATTCCGGTCCTTATACCATTACCAATGTACTATCCCCAGTAGTCTATAATCTGAGACATGATTCCGGAAAGAAGATCTCCCGTATCCACGTCAAAGACCTGAAACCGTTTATAAATGACCGATTGAAACGACTCTAAATAGGAGGCATCTTTACAGCCATGAAGTTGCAACATTCCTCCAGCGACTGCGGTGAAAAACACGAGAGCCGCTCATCAAGCGGCTATTATCAAAATAGCCAAACGGCAGGCTCAGGAATTTACTAGAAGACGGCCTCCGAGCCGTCCTGTAAAGCCAGACACTCCGTCAGAATTAGAACCAACAAGAAGGGCACCTACGCGCCCTAGACCATTGGCCTCCAGTCGGAAAGCCACCATTCTTCAAGATATCAGACTAGTAAGTCCCGGCAAACCAAACATTCCTCCACCGGTCCCGGCCGTTCCACCCTCTCAGAAACCAGCCTCCAATCTTCTAGTTAGACCGAGTACAGTATTAAAACATCGACCATCTGTCATTATGGAGGTACAAAAGGAGCCTGAAACCAGTCCAGTGTTAGTACAACAGAATTTGGACCTGTTGGTATCTCGTCAGGTTAAGGACTTCTCCAGTTGGGACAGGGCAGTGCAGACGGCCGTTCAGGCCCTAATTCCTAAAACTGTTAGTAAGGGTCGTTTCCGGTATCATTGTCAAATCAATAATAGATGGTATATACCTTAAAAAAATTGTAATACTGTCTGGTTTTGTAATACAATGGCTGTGAGAATTAGTTTAGTTTTAGGTATTTTGTGAGACCTTTTTTTTGGATCTGCATAATAAATTTTAGTTTTGTTTTTTTTTCTACATGGTCCGTTATTTTCTGTACACAGCGTCAGAAAGAATACCCGAAAATGGGAAGCCCAACTCTGGAGGTAGACTCGTTCGACCTTTTGGCCGAGTTAGATGAGGCCATGGAGACTCCGAAATCACCTAAAGTTGAATTAACGCGTACGGTTGGCACCCAGACCGATTTTCCGGCCGACAAGAAAAGTTCGGGTGGTAGAACTATTCGCTGTTGCCATAAGAGGGCTATGCAAGTAACAACCAGAAGAATACCAGTTTGCGGACCAGAAGTATGCTGGAGGTGTGGGAAAATAGGCCATATACGCTATGGTTGTACTGGCCCACGAATTTTGTTTTGTTCACGCTGTGGCAGGAGAGGGATCATGTCGAGGTCCTGTCCCTGTCCGCTGCGTCTGAAAATAGGTCACAGTCGTTAGACTGGAACCTGACTGCGAGTGTATTAAAATTTTATTTTTCTTGGATTTACTGTATGGGAAATTTTAAGTTTGATCTCCATACCCGGGCAAACAGGAAAAAAATTGTTTATTTTTTTTATTATTAAAGAAGGAGGGGTGTGTTACGAAGTTACTTAATTTTATGTTAAACAAAGTTATTAATTTATTAGAACATTTCGTAATAATAATTATTATTAAAGAATATTATTTAATTTTGAAGTTTTCTATATTTACGCGCGACCTTGCCGTGAATCGAGTCCGGCTACACCGGTTCCCCCACCGTTGATCCCCCACTGTCTAGCCGCCCGCCGAGCGTGACGCGCGCACACTTATTGCCTATAAAAGCCGAGGTCGTGTTGCGGTTAAGGAGGTTGGTAGTTCGCAACTACAAATACAACTCCAAGCGAACAGTCTGATCATCAAAGTGAAGTGTCTAGTGTGCAGTAACGGGACCGACCGAGAATACACAGGTGAGCTTAGCTTTAGTGTATTTACCGCTTTCCGCTACACCAGCCCGCTCTCCTTTACTGACTTCCGTCTCCCTCTTTCCGTTTCTTCTGCCGCACTACCGAGCTTGTCCGTGGTGCTGGTTCTTTCTCTCTCTCTTTCCTTTCTTTTCTTCTGCCGCACTACTGCGCTTGACCGTGGTGCTGGTTCCTTCTCTCTCTCTCTCTCTCTCTTTCTCTTCCTTCCTTTTCTTCTGCCGCACTACTGCGCTTGACAGTGGTGCTGGTTCTTTCTCTCTCTTTTTCCTTTCTTTTCTTCTGCCGCACTACTGCGCTTGACCGTGGTGCTGGTTCCTTCTCTCTCTCTTTCTCTTCCTTCCTTTTCTTCTGCCGCACTACTGCGCTTGACCGTGGTGCAGGTCCCCTCCTCCCTCATACCGCCCCGTCACCCCATCTAATTACCCTAACCCCGGTATCCTGCTACCCCTATCCTTCCTGCTGGTTTGGCTGGGTTTATCCGAGTAGACCGAGGGGTAGTTTTGGTAGTTCGATTGCTTGCTTGGCTTTTGCTTGCCTGCTTCAAATATTTTTGTACACCCTTGAAAGACCTCTGGTGTACCGTATCTCCACTGTAAGTTACCTTGGCTCCGATAGGGTCAAAGGGTACCCTATTAGGTTTGACAGAGAGTAAACTCTATAAAATCTGGCGCCCGAGAAAATTAGTACCTTATAGGACGGACGGACATAGCAGGAGTCCGGCCTCTCAGAACATCAGTTACCGAAGAGCGTCGCACTATTTACAACAACAATAACGTTTGACAACCCTTATTGTACATAAAACATTACTGTATATTTGTATATTATAATTTTATGTGTTAAATGGTTTTTTCCCAGTGTGCGTGTACTTAGATCTAGATTCCTAGATCTAAGTATATAATTTTATCACATATTATTTATTTTATTACATTGTTAAGAATATTTGCAAGTGAATACGTATGACTTTGCTCTGTAATGAATTGGTTAAACAATGAAAATCTGAGGTTAACGATTGCGCAATCTACATCACAGGTATTCCCGTTAATTTATCGTACCAATTACATTTTTGAGACTTGAAGTTAAGTCAGATTTAGAGTAAGTAATCGCGCTCGCATGAATTCTCACCCCGCTTAAAAGTGTATAGAAATCAATAACCTACATTTAATTTTTGCCAAGGCTATTTCACCTTGATTAATTTGTTTTAATTGATTTGCCTGATAATTTGTTTAATTAATAATAAAGCACTGTACATCCCTTATTTGACGACTTATTATTTATATGTTTGGTATTTGGGTTTATATTTTCAGCTATCGAGGAGCCAATATTGGGAAAAGTCGACCACATTGGTAGTAGTCGCAAATGTCCCACGACCTCACACTAGTTAGCTGGCAGCCGACAGATGTAACTGCGGTTAAAGGTTGTTACCGTTTCCCAATAGGCAGTCCCCATTTTGTGGGTAACAAGGCTTTAACGCTAGGTACGCCACGTAGATTACCTGCACGTAAGACTCTGGTCGGACTACCACGTTAAAAAGCAATTAGAAAGCAGTTAAATAGCTTATACCTATATAAACTGGGAATCCTTATTACCTGACCATGGATTTTTCTCCTTTTTTTCGTCCAGCGCGTCATAACATTCATAGTGGGATAAATATGTGACAAATTTCCAAAGAATTGTGGGTTTTAGGATTGAAGCATGACACTTGGCACGCATGTTAACAAGAAGGCACCAAATGTTTCTGACTATAGGGGCATTTCGAATCGCAGTTTTTATGGTCGCCATATTGACTGCATTCCAGCGCATGTTATAGTCAAATCTCGTGGCCCCAATAGGTGTATAACTTTAACCCATGTACCATGCTGACTAACTGTGGCGCCGTATTATTCTTTGCTGGAAACAGATAACCTGCCTCCTGCACACGCTGCACATCGCCCAACACATCAAAAAGGATGCATAGCAAGATGGTCACTGCTGGTTACATAGTTTGATTCCTACAATTCGTAAAATTCCCTCTCATGGTCACTGATGAGGGAAGAACAACTACTGACCGAGACATTTTATAGGTAACTCTTTTAAAAGCTACACAATTCTAAATAAATGTGTTTAAAGAAAGGTTGTAATGGGCAATTGTATTTGCTATGTTTCTGCTTTGAATTATGCACGAATGCATACCAAGCTGGTCATTGTTGGTCATCAGGTATTTAAAGAGAGGTCGCTTTTAATTTCCTAAGAGTGCACCCTTTCATAGTATTCCATATTGAATATAAATAGAAGGGAGCTAAAAAAAAATAAAACCGTAAAAAATAAAATAAATAGTAAATAACTGGTAGGTTAAAGGTATAATATTCGCACATTTTTAGCAAAGCAATTAATACGAACAAAAAATATGATGAGACGAGTGGCAGTATCAGTTTAATCATTAGATCTTACTTTTTTTAATGGGATAGAGTTTTTTTAGATTACATAATTATTGTTGAAGTTTAAATTTACTTTTTATTCATATTGATGATGAAAATCAATTTTTTAACGAAAGATCGTAAACAAAATAACAGTTACAGTAACTATTTTGTTAAAAATTAATTTTTATATTTTGCTTTTTTGGAAAGTTTAGCCCATAGGTAAAACGTACACAAAGATTTGCTATTTACGTTTCATGCGAATTAATGTTTGTCCCTTATTTAGAACGATGTATTTGTTTAGAATAATAACTGAACATAAAAAACAATGAAAAATATTTTCTAAAAGTACTTAAATAAATTTTTATTTTTCGTTTTATTTACTTTAACTTTATTTTATTTCTGAATCAATTTACCACTGCTTTTGAATATTAAACTCTCCGGGATTTTACCATTCATTTTTAGAATTGATTTTAATTTAGTTAAAAGATTTAACAAAATCATAATAAATTACGTTTATGGCCCAACAAAAATTTGAAAACAAAACTAGAATTTTTGTATTATTTCTTTATTAAGCAATAATCGCCGTGTAGAAATAAACTAGCAATGCGATGTACTTCGGTGTAATAAAGCATTAACCGTCATGAAATCATGTAGCGGTCGATGCGAATGAAAAAATGAAGTGGCTGTAAATAGCACGCCCTTCGTTATCTAACATGACACGATCCTAGTATGCCTGTTACTCCTGTACATGTGTTTGGTAATGGTGACAACTCGAGTTTTGGTGCACTGTATATATATTTGTTTATTTCAAAATACAAAAAAAATAATATAGACTTAAACATTTAGCAGTTTTATTAAAATTTTCATTGTTATAAAGAAAAAAAAATACAGTAAACTAACGGAAACATGTTTTTAAGAGTATGAAAGAATGGAAAGGAGTAAGTGTGAAATAGAAAGGGTGGTAATGATCAGCATATGTTCAGCATGTTCAAAATATATTTTACTTTAATTAATTTAATTACATGAGATTTTTTTACTATTACATCAGCTAATCGCCTGTGCGCTAATTTGACAGAACACAGTAAAAAATCACCTCCGTGAACAATTTGTATAGTACTGGGTAAAGATTTTAGAGTTGAAATTTAGAGTAAAAATACTTTTTTTTCACTCTATTCTTAAAACAAAAATAATTCAAAATTTATTTCATAAAACAAAATTTATTTTCTCTCTATATTATTAATTAACTCTATATAGATTGAATATTCAATCTAATAGTATTCTGCTTTAAAAGTATAACAAAATTTATTCTAACTTTTTTCAAGAGAAGAAAAACCATTAAAAGTGATCTAAATTGGTAAAAAGATGTTTGTTAGTATTAATGTTACTCTAGTTAGAGTAAATAAAACCAGTTAGCAACAATATACACTTCACAGTGTATTTGGCAAGAGAAGGGTGTGCGCATTAACGACATTAACAAAGAATGGCGACAATCAGCTGTCTGCTGTATTTGAGTTCGACTAGTTGTAACTACTGAATCTTTGCAATTTCAAAAGTTACTAAAATTGGCGAGAATTTCAAAATTTTACAAATCTTTCACTAACCTAATGTAACTGTACAATTTAAAACGTAATAAACAACTAAGCAAAATTTAGAGATCATAATTATATTGACTAACTTCTCAGTTTTTAATAAGTAATATAATGTAGCTTAAATCTATTTTACTTGTTAAACATTTTATTAATACATGTATTATTTTATAGTTTTAATAATTGGTGTTACTTATGATGATTAAGACGGGAGCACTTGGAAACTTGACATGTTCAACAGTAAATTATTTAATATTGATATCCAACGAAGTTGTACTTTTTTTAAATAATATTCATATGGGGTTTTATTTCCAAACCATAGGCAGAGATATTAAGAAATTAGATAAGTAAAAACAAAAATTATAATTGTATTTAATTCGCAGAACAAGAGAGTAATTACATCATAATTGTAGTAATTTTGAACTTTGGCGGAGTTCACTGAGCGCTGCAAGGGAATCTCCTAATAGAAATTTCATGAGTTGGCAGGGAGAACGAACAGTGGTTCACTCTAGCAACAATTAACAGCCACACCATGGATCAAGAAAAACAATTTCGAAGTCAAAAATATTTAAAAAAATCAAAAATATATCAAAAAATGTAGGGATAAAGACAGATCTCAAACATATTTCAGTTGCGACAAGAAACTATAAGTTGTTTCATTTAAAAATTACGCTTTTATTATAAATTCTAATCGAAGAAGGGAGTAGTAGATGTACATTACGTCATATATAAAACGTAAAAATACTGAACCTCATAGCCGGGAAACCTCGAATTCTTAAAATTCGATAAACTTTTTTTATGTAGAGTAATTTTTTCAAATTTCGAAATTGTACATCTACGTATAATTTTAGATCTGCAACTTTTGAAAACGCAATAGCTAACATTTTCGACATTTACTAGCTTATTTTCTTGTGTTTCTTATCGTTTACATTTTCTGACTTCTATCAGTTGTTTTTCATTTTCTAAGGCATTTCCAATGATCTCGTAGTAAGATATCAAAGCGACAAGTATTTGTATGCGTCATGATTTACACATTTATCTGAACACATTCTATCTAAAATCTACTTAAGTAAGTCCTCTAGCTTTTAGATAAAATCAGGTGTCGAATAGGTAGGATTATTGGACTCCTTTATATCAAGATCAAAACATATGTTCCAACTAATAAAAATCTCACGAATAATTCTTTGAAATGTGTAATCCTCTCAGTGGGGTGGCTCACACAATCGTTGGCGCCTAAACTCTTATACTGCGGGGGAGAGAATAGAAAAAAAAAGTAGAATAAAAATTGAGATATACATAGTACGTACAAAAAATTTACCCGAAAAATTTAGAACGATCTTGAAAAGAAAGGGCGAATCAAAACACATTCTTATTTAAAATCCCCCAAAAAACAGAAATGCGTTCTTCTGTTTGTTTATTTAGTGTTTTCGATTGCACTCTTTTTAGTGATGACACGCAAAGAAAATCGAGATATAAAAAGTTACCCTTATACATTTCATGGAGTGATAGAGCGAGCCAATCAATTGTGACATATTGAATGCGCCCTTTAGACGCTTTTGGTTACTTTATCTGGTTTCATTGAGTGAGCGTATGCTAATCCTGACCCCTAATGTCACAGGACACGACCCCAATCTGATCGCAATTTCCAAGGGAAGCGCCTTATCTGTCAAATAAAAAGTTGCAGTTTTAAGAACCTATTTATCCTAAAGAATCCTAATTATCGTTTTCAAATTATTCATTTCTCTTTTTCTTTCTTATTGCTACTTATTAAATTCTGAAGTACGTCATTAAGCAGGTATTACATCTAAAGTATTTTTTTATGAAAGACCTCTTTGATACAATTCAGGACTCGAGAGTTAATTAAATGTATTTGCAATAAACAAAATAAAAACTAAAATCGGCTTTCTTTATAAAAGAATAATGTTCAATAATCTCCCCATACTGAGATAAGAATCCTAAAAAGCTTTTACGGCCACAATCAAACAAAACATGCACACAGAAGTCTGCTGATTCACCAAAAACCATTCGAAATCCATTTAAGCCTCAACATTGTCGCATTTTCACATCCGAACAGGGTAGAAATTCCAGTTAGATTTTTTACTCTACCGATAAATAGTCCAATGACATGCGATTACGAAGCTTGGCCAATGTGAGACACTAGCCCTAAGTCCTCCCTGAAAAAACAAATTTTCCAGTTCTTTCAGATGATCATTACTAAACGCTTTGTTCAGCAAGAAAACGAAGTCGGGGCTTCCCAATAGCTGTCGAATTCTAGTGTTGCAAGATCCCAACAATAAAGTGGAAAGCCAGGAAAATGTCGTCGAGATAACAAATGGAGGAACTGTCCGCCAGAAGGAGGGGCCACCAAACGATCAAATTTAAAAGAGATAAAATCCCACAACTACTTCTTTAAGCTTTAAGAGAAATATATTTACTAAGTTAAAGTGTATAAAGAGCTACTATTTCCCAGGAGCTGCTGATTAATTTTCTCGTTCTACAATAGAATGCGCAAACAACTTAACGTTTATATTAATCCTTCCGAGGTACAACGTTGAAACAAGCAATGGAGAGCGAGGGCCTGAAAAACATTTTAATGGGCTCATTATCTACTACCACACTGCGATCGCTAATTAATAGGGTGGTAGTGATATATATGCGTTATCCAGGTTGGTTTGTTCCTTTCGAACGACAGCTAACGTTAAGAAACTTAACGTAAAACGGCGCATTGCGATGGAAATGGAAGCGAAACAACATTTTATTGTAGCATTATTTAAAGTTGCGTGTCTACCCTACTGTGATAAATGCATGTGCGTGAAACCACAATCAACTTATTTTTAGTATTATTTTTGTAAATATATTAAATATAATACTATTGATAAATCAATTATGTACTTTTAAAAATATACCCTTTTATTGTAAGCGATTCCTATGAAATATGCCTATGAATATACAAAGACTTATACATTAATAACATTTTGAAATGTATCTTTAGTAAAAAATAGTCAAACTAACCTAAACGACATTTTAGTAACAGGCTAATATCATGCCAAATCACCTAGGGTCGTGTTGCAATGTCTCACATTTTGTTCAATTTTCAAAAACTACGTCGGCCAGTTTTCATCCAAAAAATCTGAAAAAATTAATTTAATTACCATTTCATACGTATCTATGAAGGAAAAAAATTGAACAAAATGAGATATCATATAGATATAATAATAGATAATTAGGTGATTTGGTAGGGAATTAGCCAACATACACTTATTTTTTTATATAATATTACGACATTCCATTTCGTTAGGAAAGTACATAATTACCTGAATTCCATCACCTGTTATCTCAGCAAGTCAACCCTCTGAAATGTGTAGGTCCTTTCCCGATTATTTACATGTGCATTACAACTTACAATAACATTTTTCACTACTTATGGTAGCACCTGGTTATATAAAGGGTATATACAAGTTTTGAAACTATATAAGATTTTCCACCGGTGTGATTTAATAAGTAATTAGAGTTTTATAAGATTACTGTATGCTACAGGTATATAACCAGGTGAAATCACTGTTCCCATCACCGAGCACATATTAACAAATTTATATAAGGTTTCCCATTAGTGGATTATTTGTTAATTTTATAAATACCAAAATACTATAATGTTTATATATGTAATATGTTATAAAACTTTTGGTTGGCAATTTGTTAATCAATATTTCCTCTATATAAACCTAGTTACTTCTAGTGCTTACAAATTACCCTTATAAACCATGTTACGAGTCTTGCCTTTTTTAGGACAATTGTTAAGAATGGGAGATTACGCCTTTGGTCTTTCGTCTAACTAAAGAGTAAAATTGCTTAATATTAGGTCATTCTTCTATGTATCACCAGTTTTATAACAACACTTTCAGTAATGTTATATCACTTAAGGATATACAGCCCAATAAACATTTTTATTTATATAATAGTAACCGCAAACTTAGTGATATTAAGTTTGTTGTTACTTTTGTATAAATGCAATGTTTATTGGGAGTGTTACTTAAATTTATCTATGATTACTATGGGTGATACTACCGTTTCCAGCGTTTATAAGAGCACTTACTGCCTTTTGACATCATTGTATACTTCTAAAATTACTAAAATTAAAACTACTTCTAAAGGTACGCTTTACATCGATTGTGACGCTTTTAAGATTGAATATTTACCTTTTTATAACAAACTCGAGCTCAAAATTAGCATTCGTTTATGGGCGACGTATTGTAGAAAAGAAAAGAAAATAAAGAGGAAATAATAATCGTTATTTAAAGACATTGAGCGACACAGTTAATTAATTAGGATATATTTCGCATAAAATGATTATTTGATAACATTGATACAATGCAATGTTCGTGACCAGATAAATTCTATATAAGTGTTTATACAAAATTTCTAGAAACGGGTAATGATAAATTTCATTATGAATAATTCAATAAACAAATGATATTTCCTTTAGAACGGGTGTCCCGGTATATTTTGTCTCCTTTTAACTATATAACTTTTGAACTAATTAAGATAATGAAATGCGGTTTTCACCAATCTTCTTTTTATTTTTTAAAGTTTTTTTTTGAGTATCCGTCTTTTTTGGCCCACTTTCGGTTTAACCGGAAATAACATAGCGTATTTCTGGGGATAGGTCAACTTTGTGATTTCAAATGGAACATCCTGTATATTTTTCACAATTGGAAAGTCCTTTGTTTCCCTCTTCCGATAGTACCATACTTGGCATAGTTAAAAAAAGATAATGATTCACAAAGTAGATTATGGATATTAACGAAAACATCACTTGTGAACGTCAAATTAGTTTATTGACAATTGCTTGTTACTTCAATTGCAATTCAAGATGCTCATATAAAGCTCGGTCTAGCAAAGGGTAACAGGATACTTAATAAACAATTCCGTAGCTTTTCAATAATACGCAGTATTCACTCTAAAAGCTTAATAAAACCATCACCCTGTATAATAACCACAACAAGTATAACACTTTCAGAAAAGAAAAACAATGGACTTTCCAATTGTGAAAAGATATACAGGGTGTTCTATTTGAAATCAAAAAGTTGGCCTAATCCCGAAAATATGCTGTCATTTCAGGTTAAACCGGAAGTGGACCAAAAATGGGATCACATTTCAAAATCTGTAAAAAAAGCCTTCATGGACTTAAAATTAATTAAGTCCATTGGCTGTAGCCAATGGACTTTATTGGATAAGAACTCCGATAAGAATTGGATAAAATATTGCTTTCTTAAACACTATGCTATCCCAGTTCAACTACTGCGGGTCTATACATGGGCTCTGTATTGACAGCACAGATTCAAAAAGAATCCAATTAATACAAAATTGTTGTTTAAGAGTAATATTCGAAATCGGGAAATTTTAATCTGTATCTAGTCAGTGAATTGAGGTAGATTGGCTTAATATAATTAATAGAAGAATTTTACATGCAGGGTGTATATTTCATAAAATAATAACTACCAAAACACCTTTTTACTTTTACAATAAAATTGAATTCTCTGTTAATGTTCATAATTTTAAACTAAGAAATAAGAAATTTCCACAAATCAGATGCTTTGCAAAGATCTTTTAAATATAATATTGCGAAAACTTATAACTCATTACTTGATAAATTTAAAAATATGTCCTTGCGTAATTTCAAAGCATATGATTTCTTTAGCATATAGTAATATCGTAGTTAAACATATGAACAACTTATACATATATTCAACAAAACACATATCATTAACTACCAATGCTAAATTATACAGCAGTAGTTAAACATATGGACAACCTGTACATATATTCATGCAAAACACATATCATTAATTACCATCGCTAAATCATACAGCAGTAGTTAAATATATAGAACACCTGTCCATATTGTAATGAATGAGATTAACCCCTATACGCTGGCGGTAAACATTCTAGATCGACGCGGAATGTCCGGCTCATCAGCAGCTGAACGTACGAAACACAATACACCAGTCTAATCTCTCGCGTTCTAGAAATCTTGTATACAGTATACAACGCGCAGGGAGGGGTTAGTCATTAGTCGACGAGTTAAATGAATACGTGCCTCGTGTAATTCGTACGAGATAAATGTTAGAAATAAATATTGTAATTAAATATAAATACTTTGTGAATAATCTAGTTTAATTTTGTTAATAGTTTATAATTTTGTATATAATTAGTGTCAGTGTAAATGTTTTCCTTTGTTAATAGACGATTAAATAGCACTTTTAGCATTATTTAAAAAGGAACGTTACAATGTGTTCAACAAAACACGTATCATTAACTACCATTGTTAAATAATGCGGCAGTAGTTAAACATATGGACAATCTATACATATATTCAACAAAACACATATCATTAACTACCATTCCTAAATCATACAGCAGTAGTTAAACATATGGACATACTGTACATATATTCAACAAAACACATATCATTAACTACCATTGCTAAATCATACAGCCAGTGGCGGATCCAGAGAATTATTTGGGGGGGGGGGATTTTTTGAAAAATTATTATTTTAAATAAATAATAATTAAACAACCATTGTTTGTTTTTATCATATATATATTTATTTATGAATATTATATATTGTACAATATTTAATAAGCATTAACTACTTTTACATTCAAAATTGATTTAACTATAATACTAAAATATATAAGATTAAAGGTTTGGGGGGGGGAATTTCCCTCATTCCCCCCGTGGATCCGCGCCTGCGATACAGCAGTAGTTAAATATATGGACATGAGATAGAACTTGCAGCATTCTCAATTTACTGTTTTAAGCCCAACCCCCCCGAAGCATATATGCGGGTTCCAAATGTTTTTACTTTAAAGTTTATTTTATTGTATAATTTTTTTTAAATATATTAGGATTAATATGTTACATATTTCCTGTAATAAAATTGTATAATGCTTAAGATCCCCTTCAGCTTTGTCTTGATACGGTTTTATTATAGTACGAAAGGAAAATCAATTAATCGCACATAATTTTAGATCAACAATTTGTCTATCTTCTACAATTGTATATAATTATTTAAACAATGTAAATATTTTTTCACTAATCGTTGATAGTTATGAATCCTTCGAAAAGCAATAGGCTGTATCTCGACGCAGTACTAATGAAATCGAATGAGAAAACACTTACAATATTTCACTATCACTTTTATTAAAAAATAATTTGACAAAAAGCCAATAGATACAACGTAATATAATTATACGAGATGCGCATTCTAAAACGTCCGTCCGAATGAATTCACTGACCCACTCATGTATTTGATCATAACTCCTTTAGGATAGGATAACTACGGTCATTCGTTTGAACAAACCAACACAAATGAAATTTGTTTATAAATAAAAAAAACTATCAAATAAAATAAATTTTTATTAAAGGAAATTTAATTGTTTTATTTATTTGAGATTGAATAAATTCTCAAAAGAATCTATTAAACTAAACCAAATAGATTTTTACTATTGAGGATGAATTTTATAAATTAATTATTATTTATAAACTCAACAAAAATCATTTATTTTAACCAACATGGTATATTACGATATATTTTCCCTTTTTAAAATAATCCTTTTATTGGTAACACTGCGACGAAACCAAACAGCTGACTTCTTGTTTATCAAAATTATCGATACAAAAATCGATGTCAAAAATATAAATTCAATCAGAATTTATTAAAACAATCACTTTCACTTTTAATAATAATTACAGAATACTTAAATCTCCTTTTAATCCTTTAAAAATGTTCAGGTAACACTTTAGTTTAATTTAAAGTTTGTTTATCATGTGACATATGCGTCAAAACCATATGGTTAAAAATCTAACCTCAAATTGATTACAGATATTTTATCCGGAGCCGGGCATAGCTTCTGCGTTCAATGTTTTATCGACTAATTTTGTTCCAAATTGCCCCAGCTTATATACATTCTGCCAGAACAAATGAAAACTGTGACACTTTTTCCAAAACAGCGGAACATCGAGTAAGTTTGTGGCGTCATTAATTCGGCACAGCTGATTTTAATTGTCACTAATCCTAATTCTATGATTATAGAATTGTAGGGCTTAATACAAGGATCAAAAAAGTACATCTATGGTCCTAAAATGTATCGTAACGGTGATATTCAAGAAAAACGTTTGACAATGTACAAAACTCGTTATGATTTAATTACATATACAATTTAGCAAATCAAGGTTCATCCTTTACAAAATAGCTACAGGAATACATGATATAGGTAATACAATTGGTTTATCCATACAAACATCTTTACAAATTAATACAAACATAATTTTTTACAGTACGAACTGCAGTAAATAAGTCAATTGATGCTTATACAAATGCCAGCTTAAATATTAAGTCAACGTTAATCAATTTATGCACAAAATGTCCAGCATACAGTACTCTAAGCACTTGCATAAAAACAATGGTGAGGAAAAACAGGATAAAAGTCTATAAGAGTCAGTTAACACGAAACGAGAGGATTCAATACCTTCATTAATAAAAGTGACCAAAAATCTTATAAATAAAATTCAAAGATTAATTCAAAGATTAAGTATCAGTCATAATAAGATTGACCTAATTAATCTATTTTCAGCAAATTAACAACATAAACTTGAGCTGGTGTCGTGGAATATAGAAAAAATCTATCTAACGCTGAACATCGTAATGTATAAATTTCAATATAGAAAATACTTCTTCCTAACAAGCGGGAAACCCACCTAAAATGTAACTTGGGTTGCATAAACATGATTATAATCAAGCAATCTAACTAATTTTATATGCTTTTTCTAAAAATGAACTTATTATTATTATGCATGAAAAAGCTAGGTTATGTTTGCATGAAATCTTTATTTTTAAGTTTTGATTTAAGTATTAATGAACCTAACTGTAGTCCTATCTATGACCTTTATATTAATTATACCCATGACATAACATGTCCCTCATTTAATTTAAATCCGATACAAAAATATTTGTATTAACGTCGATGAACTATCGTTAGTAAATTATCAAAACGGTGAAATGATTACACCGCATTATATTAGTTTATAGACAAGCAGGAAGTTTTGTTATTTGTTTAGTTCGAATATTTCGGAAGTTCTGCGTAATATAGAAAATTGATAAATGAAAATTATTTTCTTTAGTTGATAGTCATAATTGGTATTCATTGAAAAACGTTAGATCGACTTATTTTAGTAATCGATTTCGCATGGAATTACCCTACAGAAAAATTATCACTCGGCCGAGAAATCGAATCCTGGACCATCCGCTTGCTAAGCGATGTCTCTACCGTTGATCTATTGAGTCGACTTACCATAATTTAGTTAGTACTATATAAAGTTAGTATAAAATTGTTATTGAATTAACATCAAATTGATTAATATTTCACATTATTATATAATTGTTAGTAGAATTTTATTCATTATTATTGCTAAATTACAATAAAAACAATAAAAGCTTTTATAAGTTACTACACAATTCACAAGAGCAAGCGCGATGGATACACTTAAAGCTCTCTTTCCTTATCACCCACATACCTGCGATACCAGAATATGTTTACATTTCGCAGCTAAAGGATTAATAACCTTGACAATTGAATTGTAATTGTTTATAAAAAAAATACTTTTGTAAACGAGTACATACGTATGATTGTCTATTTGTACTAGATTGACTGAAATTATATAGATTGTAAGTATTATTAAACTATTGTCTTTAAAAATTTAATATTTACTTCGAAATTCTAGATTTATCATGAGCCAATCAGATGATAGGAAAATGGAGTGTAAACTTGTACACCTCCAAACATCGGTGGAAGCTGCTCACATTACATCTCTTAATTTATTTCCAGAGATTTCACATATTTAGTTAAATATTTTTCTTGGTTTTTGGTGTTTTATTACTTTTTTGTGGACGTAGATCAGGTATAGTGTGTAACAAGTTAAAAATCGACAATATCACACTCGTGTGATTGCATTAGACTTCCTCTCATGACGCAACTTCTTCACACTCGTGAGAAATTGTCACCTTTCTGCACTTGTAACACAATATACTATTACTTCAAATATTCTTTATGTTCGATTGTTTTGTCGAAGCTTTTCTTTCGTTTGAAAGAGCACGACTGTGGACCGTGTGATATTGAGAACAACGATGAAACGTTTCACCAATTGGGTTTCTACGTTTTCTTTCCATTGACTCGGGTCGTGAAAGTATTCGTGTTTAGTTTTCTTTCGTTAACACATATACTAAAATGAATAGAAAATGTAATAATATATCACACTGTGTTTTGACTGCTCATTAGGGTAGTCCAACAAAAAAGCAAAGTCGTAAATTTTATGCTCTCACTCCCTAGGATTATTGTATATCGAAAAAAAAAGTAACCCTATTTTTGTATTTTGAAATCGGACGATGTTTAGGGGTGTCTCAAAGCCCTTAAAGTTTCCAATGTATTTTTTACGGGAAAAAACACTTTTTCATAGATTTGGTATATAATTCTAGAAAATCAATATTTTTCAACCGGTCTACTCTGTTTCTCTTCAGAAATGTTCAGAAAATGAGATCCAATAATTTATTTATAAAAATATCTTATATTAAAAACTAGTAATAAATATTTTGCAACGATTTTTCCGTGTTTCTTTCATTTATGGGGTTTTTTGCGGGTCTGTAAAATGTAAAAAATATAGAAAATTTAACAAATAAATTATTGGATGTCATTCTCTGAACATTTCTGGAGAGAAGCAGAGTAGTCCGGTGGAAAAATATATCCAAATTAAAAACAAATCTACGAAAACGTGTTTTTTCCCATATAAAATACATGGGAAACTTTGAGGCACCCCTAAACATCGTCTGATATAAAAATTAAAAAATAGGGGTACTTTTTTTCGGTATACAATAATCCTAGGGAGTGAGAGCATAAGATTTCCGACTTTGCTTTTTTGTTGGATCACCCTACTGCTCATACTACTTGTAACATAAAAACCAGCATTCTGGTTTCTAAACAAAATCAAAAATCGAGTACTTACAAATACAGTTGAACTTGTACTTGTCAAAATGACAGCCTAAAAGTATTGATTGTACTAGAAATTTTCGTGAAAAGACAAGGCCATGGAAGATTTAGATGAAACTGAGAAGAAGTTAGCAATTAGAGCAAAGAAATTAAAGAAGTTAGTATGGATACCAAGCGAAAAGCTACATAAAAGCAGACCTAAATTTCGGAGTAAAGTATTGCAAGGTTATGAAGTACCCATTTCAAAAGCAATTTTGGTCAAATTCAAACGTAGCTGTTTCGGTACTTATTTAGATTCACTAAATTGTAAGCAGCAGCAGGATAAGTTCCTAAACGAGAACAAATTGGATATTACTAAATGGAATATAAAAGATTTCTCTCCTGCAGAAGTTGAAATATTCAGGGAAAATAATAACATGGTCGATGACCTGTTCTCGCTCTTAGTTAAAGCCGTAAAAGAGACCGACTGTATAACATGGAATTTTCTGTACAGCAATATTTTGGCATTGAGAATTACAGATTGTCATGTAAATATTAAACTTAATTTTTTTTAAATTTATACCCAATTCAAACCATTTCAGGTAACCGTGTTAGACAACGAATTATTACATTTTAGAAACCTTAAAGTTTTAGTTATTAGTAACAATTGGATCAGTGAGATTCTTGGAGAATATTTACCTCGCGCGCTTGAATTTTTTGAAGTATACGCAAATGTAGTTTCAAGTTTGCAGGGTTTCTGTAAAAACCCTCCAGAAGGCCTATTACATATTGGTTTGGGAAGAAATAATCTTACAAATGGTAAGTGTTAGTGTAGTACAACTAGAATTTCGTCATGTAAGGTATGGTTTGTAAGCCAACCGGGTTGATGAAAACGGTTGACGTTCGGTTTATTTATGGTTTATAACTGGATTTCTGAAGACTCGTAGATTTACGAGAAGGTTTAGCAGGATGACTAGCACGAAAGATGGCAATGACAATAACGTCAGTATACTTTCAAAAACCAAAATATTATTTTCTGTTGAATAAAAAGTGAATTTAATTGCAACCAACCGACAACTAAATTTTTTCGAACTCGCAACTTAGGTACAGTTGTACTCAAATTGTTTTGACAAAGCACTATATAATCTAATCTCTAACCTCACAGTCGCCATTTCAAACCAGGGCAACTAACATTGGAAAGCTGTCATTGTGGTAAAATATTCCGACCGCTTTTTCTCAGAAAACAATGAATTTTTTGTACTTTACGTTCACAATGGGCTCATTGTGACACCGAAAACGATTTCATAATAGAGGCTATTATAACATCGTGTTTGGAGACTATTTGTTTTGTAAGATTGGTAACATTTGTTTTATATTACATATAAACACAGTTAATCTTGACACATTCTAACCTCACAAAACGCGAAAAGTCATTTTATAGTGTTACCACATGTTAAACGCAAAAATCACTAGATTGTAATGCAATGCTTTTAATAGCTTAAATTTACAATTTCTATAAAATTAATGGCGCAAAGTACAAAAAATAGTATATTATACTTGTTTTATAAGACGTATTGTAGCACTCGTTCCTTTGGAACACTCCTCGCTTCTCTCGTCGTGTCCCAAACAACTCGTGCTACAATAGACCGTCTTATACAACTCGTATAATAATATACTATTTCTAAACAATTAAAGGCGATTGACAGCTCAGTCGGGTTAGTTAAAAGATAATTTATCTCACTGAAATTTATTTGGGGCGTGATGAAATTGAAACGTTCACTGATTAGGAATAGTCTATGATTCTTTTGTATTGGCGCCACCTAGATGTGTAAATTAATTTTTCTCACGTGTAACTTTATATTATTTATTGAATAATTTAATGCGAGTTACATATAGCTCTAATTTCTATTACATTAAGTCACTTTTTACTTAAACTACCTATAAATATTTTATGCAGTCGAATATACTGCAATTTATTCTGAAGAATATTTCATTTAATGTAACTGTTAAGTCCGTTCTGGAGTGCCAAGGTCTTCCGACCCTGAGCACAATCTAAATATAGCCACGTTTATCAAGTCACGTACGCTATGCATTTCTACTTGCGCCCACGGACGTTCCTGGAATCGTATGGAAGTCAAGCAAGGGCAGGAGCAAACAAACAAACCCACACCCAAGAAGCACCAGCTATAAAGGCAGGTTCCAGTGGTAACCTTGTTAGAAATAATCCGTCAGCAAGCAGCAACGTACAAGACCACCGAGCCAGCGATAAGTGTAGTGTTAGTAAGACGTAGTCAAATTTGTCGACTTAGACTTATTTGTGTATTTATCAATAAATACTTCTATTAAATTCTGGCCTCCTAATTATTTAATTATAATTTGCGTTGCAATGCTATGTATAAGTGCCCCTAATATTTAATATCAATGTAATAAGCAGTTTTTCAGGGTGAATGCGTTTATAATTTACTATAAAATTCATTTTACTTGATAGAATATCTTACACGTATACCGGGTGACTATGTTACACAGAATAATTTCTTTATTTCTCAACCAATTTCTATAATATTATCTAATCAAATCTGGAAAAGGCAATAAAGACATATGCAAATACGCATCTTTCTGTAATACAACCTATAGCTTTGAACTTTCGGTTTAACCAGAACTGACATTAACTTCAGAATCTTAAATGAAAGATACATATTTGGAATCTACGTTAAATTCTGACTACGGTGATGCCTCACTTTTCATTTGATTCTAAGATTTTTATTTTTCCTTTTTTATTTTTAGGTTAAACTGACAGCGGATATTAAATCTCTTTTTTGAAAGAGCTTATTTATTTAAAATTAAATTTTCTATTGATTCTTGCAATAAAAAGTTGGTGTAACACGGGAAGTTCAAAGGTTATGTTAAAAAGTATAAAATTAACACGTTTAAGAGCTTATAAATAGGTGTTTATGCGATTTTTATTCAATCTAAGTACACTAAATAAATAAGTACATCTAATAAGGAGATTTAATATGCACCGCAGCCAACTTAATAAAAAAAAACAAAAATCTTGAAACAAATGAAAACTAGGACACCATCATAGTCACAATATAATATAGATTCTAAATATGTATAGATATACAGGGTGTTCAATTTAAGATTCTAAAGTTGATGTCACTTCCGATTAAACCGAAAATCTAAGCTAAAGGCTGCATTACAGATAGTGATGGACTAAATTGATTGACTTGATTGGAAAATTGACAAAAACTTTACCCTCAAAATTTGAATTTTCAAATGTCACATCAGTATTGTCAACTACCACAAAATTTCCTAAATTTTGAAATAGCGATTTTGTTTATTTAAAAAAGGGAATAAAAGAGGCAAAATAGAAAAAAATAGCATAAAAAGCTCGTTTCATAAGTCATTATTGCACTCGTTCTTTAGAAAACTCTCCGCAAGCGGCTCGTTTTCTGACTAAGAGGAGAAAAAAGTTTTCGCGACTCCTATATGAATTTGGAACATAACTATGATTCCAAAATGAGCCGGCTCGATTCGACTCAATTTCGAGCCGAGTTTCGAGTCGAGTTGAAACATATTATTTGGAGTCAAGTTTCGAGTCGAACTTGAATATTTTTTTCGAGTTTAGTCGAGCTTTCTAGGAAAGCTCGGCTCGAGTCCATCACTAATTACAGAAAAATGTTTATTTATGTCTGTATTCACTTTTCCAAATTTAATAGGAATTGGTTGGAAAATAAAAAAATTATTTGATGTAACATATGATCGTTGTTACCCAGTATATAAACAGCAAAATTTGCTATATTTAATTTTTTCATCTAAATTCTTAATATTAGTACTATATAAAAGTTATACATATCTCATATAAACACCGTGCTACTAAAAGTACTACAATTGATGAGTTTTATTAACTTTAATAAATTACTGAATAAAATTTAGTTCTGGGTTATTTTAAAAGATGGGGCAGATCCAGTACATTACTGAATCGAGGAAGGTTCAAAGTTTGATTGGTAGTTGAATATGAGTGTTCTATGGTGTTATCAATTTCCTAGAGCTCCGTAGACCAGTGGTTTTCCGTCTGCATAAGGCCAACCATCTTCTGCAAATTTCTCATGCCACTGGTAATTCGCTTATGACAAGGCGGTTGTTTGTTGAAACGACGCCGACGGCGGAATTCACGTTGCACACAAAACAACTTCCCTTGTGGCGCCGCCATTTTATTATAAACAAGAAAAAAGAAACAGCGTCCCCGCCGTTGTGTGGCGTTGAATGGAATTTCTCAGCAGGTTTTTAAAATTTTGAACCGTTTTCTATTCGGTGATGTGCGGAATGTGTTTATATTTTTTACAGTTTATTTAAAATAAAAATTTAAAATACTCTCTATTGTTTTGAATAGCTCTGCATATAATTTAATTCTAGTGGAATATTGCGATTTAATAAGGAATTTTTTAATTCTATACTACTACAAAAAGTAGTCTGTAAACACCGTGGCGCCATAATATAAAAGCCATTGTTATTTTAATTTTATTTGCTTGTTTAAGTTTAAGATTACACAATAAGTGATGTTTTTTTAAATTATACTAAATTTAAGCAATTAAAACATAAAAATAATAACTTTCGCTTTTCAGGTTTTTTTTCTTGAGCGAATTTGGTATAATTGTGAAATCACCCATATACTAAATAGTTTGATAAACAAACTTTTGCTCTTAAACACTTCAAGTTTGAAATGAATGAATCGAAAAATATGACACCCATTATGTCAGTTACATTCGTGATGTTTCGTTACGGCAAACACAAAAATGCAATAACGAATTAAAGGTTGAAAAAATCCCCTACATATTATAAAAATTAGAGCGTGGATGTATGCTGTCTTATTTTGTATATCACTGCTCTAATATGAACAGGGTTTTCGTTTCAAAATGGCAATGATTCATCTCTTCGTCATTAGTCATCATTTCTCAATTAGGAAAATTAGTTCACGTTGCTGTCTGCCATTACACACATTTGTAATTTCGTTGGTCATATACGGATGGTCATAAGCAAGCAACAGCGAGTAGTTGAAATGGCCGGTCGTTATTAAATATTATCATCATCCATAAAATGCACCAAAATTAATGTCGAAGTGTTAACGGTAAGCATGCCTTATTTTTTAACTCAAGAGAGATATTCTGATGTTAATTAGTACTGGAAGGGTCTATTAGAATTTTATTCAATTTTAAAACTGAAAGAATTTGTGAAATTAATTATGTCTTTAAGACTATACAAAATGCATAACTTCGCAGCCGTTGTAATTTTTACGATGTCATACTATTTTTAGATATTATTCCCTCGAGTTCAAAAAACACTGTCGGACATAACCAGACAAAAACTTTATATCCCCTTTACGACCCCATAATAATTAATAATGCCTTTACGCTTGCCTGTTAAATAATTCTCCATCAAAGACATTAAAATATAATTAAGTTTATGTGCATATGGTTAAGATGGATTTGTTTTGCTTCATTTGTATAAATGATTGAATAATGTACTTTTCCATAAACGAACTGCAAAAAGGAACAAACATGGTAGTGGATGGCTGCTCTCTTACATCTATCATCTGCATAACGAGGATAATTTCTGCCATGTCATCAGAATTTTGATCGATTATACGTTCTTGATTAGAAAATAACTATTTATGATTTTTACATCTTGATAATAGAAACTCATTATCGATTTTTTCATAGTGAAAAAGCACCGAAAGATTATATATACGAAATCCAACGTATTTATAAATAAGTACCTAATCATAGTCTTGTTAAAGTTAAGTCCTCATGATATGCTCCTTTAATCGATCATCGCTACTTATTTATTATTGTACGAGAGAGTTTTCTACGCTATAGCCTCTTTTATCTCCAGACAAGGGGAGTCAAGAGCACCAACCTTACAAAAAATATTCTAATAAACAGCGGTTTTTGATGCGGAAATTATGCATTATATAAATTATACATTACTTTCTTCGTTTTTATTTATAAAATTATATATTTATAGCACAATTAATTTAGCCTAAAGAAGTAGAAGAAATCAAAAATCTGTTCTTAGATTTTAGCTTTGACGCGAGTTTCTAAAATGCCTATTTAATTAACAACTCTTTTTACTTTGAGCTAAATATGCGATTTTTTTGTAATAAGTGAAAAAATTAAAAGTACTAATGAGTATACCGCGGTATGGGACGACTCACCGCCATACAATACTAAGACAAAAATCGACTATTTTTATTTGTGAAATCAAATTAATGGAACTTATTATACAAATGATGTTTGTGTTAATTAAGAGTAATTTTATCCTTATTTGTTTTTGCCTAAAACTCATTTGAAGTGACTTTTTTACGTTTAGTTGCCTAAATTAACTAAAAATTGGATTTCCTTACTTTTTTACACCTATTTTACAAGTATTAGGTTAGGTTAGGTTAGGTTAGGTTAGGCGATTTTGCCAATCGCACTCATATAGAATATTTGCGCTCAATAGCACACAATTATCAATTTTACCAATAAAATCTTGCTGTTGTTTTAAATGTGTTTTTTTCTTCGGCGCCGGCGGCGAGTTGGCCCGGCGGCGAATTGGCTAGCGGCGAATCGGCGGCGGCGAGTTGGCCGCGGCGAGTCGGCCGCGGCGAGTTGTCCTAGACCCGTATACCGACCGCCATACAAAATTTAATAAATATACAATACATTTTAAAATACATACAGTGCTATAAAATTAAAATGCAATATACTCTCTATTGCATTTCAAAATAATCCTCTCAAATTATTGCAGTTACTGTGTAACCAACAATACATAGAAGCTCATAATGCGTTAGCAGTTTAACCTCTTTCATTTCACTTGGGAATAATTTAACGCTAATTGAATTTATTAAAAATACAAACGTAAATGAAAATAACATTTACTGTAGAATAAAATATGCAAAGATGTATTTTTTATAACAAATCGTTATAAACCGTAACAAACGTACTTGCAACAGCCAACCAACTCAACCTAATGTTTTTACTTGGTTATTTTCAAATGCAATATAGAGTACCTATATTGCACTGTATGCCAACTGATACACATATTTTTCTGTATTTCATGCTCCACAGAATTTTGTGATATAGTCTTTGAGACACAATAATCTAATAATTTTATTTGTACTACTTACTTCCTAACATTTTTTTCATATGTTTGATGTACTATATTGCTGTGACAGTATATTATATGGATATAATTTTCAAACCATTTGTAAATAATTTTCGAAAAAACGATTTTTTATAATGTTCTTAAAATAAATTTATCGAATTTTAGGTCTACATCTAAGATCGATTCGAGGTTCTTTAAAATGAATTAGGGTTTTAAATATTATTTATCTAAATTTGTTAAAACATGTTAGATTTTTTACTTTTAAATAAATCATTATTTAATTACATAAAATTATTTGTCATTTATTTAACCAACTTTTAACTGAGTTTTTGTAAGGGATAGTAAATTTAAAATGAGCCACATTTTCTATAATTGTATATTTCATAATAAGTGTGTTTATCTGCCAGTGGCGTATCCAGGAATCTAACTGGGGGGGGGGGGGTGCTTATTGTTTTCAGTATTTGATGAAGGATACTTTTTAACTTAAATTGTTAACACTGACTTTCTTGTAACGATTTAATAGTATTTATTATTATTTCAATTTACTGCAATGAAAGGATAGACAACATTCAAAAACCATACTGCAAATGCTGAGGACTTTTTTTTATAAAATGAATTATAGGTACCAAGAATAACTGATGGTATGTACATAGAATACAGTTATAAATTTTCACGACAATTTGATTTAAGTCAAACAGATATTCTCAATATAAAATTTTGTGCAAGATTAACGTTACAAACTTTACTAATCATTTCCCATCATTTTCAGTATGATCTTCATGTGGTACTGGCGAATTTATTTATAAAACTATATAATAATAAAATACATATACACTCGAGCTTCTTTTTAACGAACTTCCATTTTACGAAATTCTCTATTTAACGAATTTTTAATGGGATTCTGTCGGTTGCGTAATTTACCATATAATTTTTGCCCTATTTTACGAAATAAAATTCTATTTACCGAACTTAAAATATGAGCAGGTTTCTATGAAATAAATCTGTTGGGATTTTTTGTCTGAATTGAATTCTTGGAATTTCATCCATAGAGCTTTCAAACCAGCACTTCAAGTAATACCCTTATAATCCTGTTTACAAGGGATCATAGTCTTTTATTTATGGATTTTAAAAGAAGAAACGAAGTTTTTGTCATTGTCTGTTCTCAGAATTCAAGAGGGTGTAATACCTTTTGTTATTAGATTTCAATATGCTTCCCAAAGTTACACATAAAATTAAAACATACCATCAGTTTTACATGTGATATCAATCTGTACAGTTCTTTTTACAAAAACATGTCTGAAAGCTGTATTTTGTAGAGAATAGGATCACATATCGATAAAGTATCGATGACTGTTGTAGGCTTCGTTTCTAAATCTTGATATTTTTTTACCCATAGCTTATATTCTGATTTAAGGATTTACCGATTTAAGAATTTTTTCATTCAAGTCATATTGACTTGAATGAGAAAATTCTTAACTGATATTATCAGTTCTATAAAATTCTGAAGGTGCAGAAATCTCTGAATTTGAGAATTATAATTATGGTGCTCTATATTAGAAGGAATAAGTCATGCGAATGATTTTAAAATGTCTTTATGTTTTATAAAGCGCTCATTCATTTGAGCAATGACCTGATCCAGAAATGGTATGAAGCAAGATATTCGAAAATAATCTTCAGCATTACAGGGTGCAATATTATAACGGTTGTTTTGCCATCTAACTACTCGTGGTATTTCAATTTCAGTTTCGAATAATTTATATGCCAGTGATGTTGCTTCCATAAAAATATTGGTAAATCATCACTATCACATTAATTATCAATTATCACTACCACATTTTATGAATGAAGTAAAGTGAGCTCAATTTTACTATCTCAAACTTGAGATTTGCAAATTTAAAATTCTTAGAGGATTCCCAGGGCAACATTAAAATAACTGGAAAACTATAAAAGAGAGGATACAGACCAATAATTTACAACTTGTCTATAAATATTATAAAGGGTTTAGGTTAACTGAGCATATAAGGCATTGTATAAGGGAATTATATACCTACCTGCTATTTCTTAAGTAAAGTGCTATTCAATTATATTCAAAAAGGGATTACCGACATCTAGTTTCTCCTCTATTTTTATAGGTAAGACTATAAAAAGGAGTTAGGAGAATTATGAATGATACGATATGGTTTTTCTTAATAATTATTCAGTTCATTATCTTAATAAAACTTAAAAATACTAATATGAAGTCTTAGGGGGTGCTTTTGCTCCAAAAGCACCCCCCTAAATACGCCCTTGTAATATATGCGTTATTTTAAATTTTATATAATATAATTATTTGATAGATTTATATTCAAGCTAAATGAATGGAATCATTTTATACTTGTAAATCTATTATCATATCCATATTGTTTTGTGAAAAGATTAATAATCATAATAATTAACTTAAAATTTTTGCCTTAAAATAGGTTGTATAATACTTTTTGACTATTTTTAGTCACGGTTGATGTAATATATATATGTATATATAATGTATTGAACATTTTATAATTATTATGTATATAGTAGGTTAGGTAATCATTTTAGTAGGAGTAGGTTAGCTGTAAGTTAAAAGTACATTATGTTTTAAGAATTAGAAAAGCAAAGCTTGGTCTTAACAGTAAACAACTAAAATTGATTATGTATTAGATATGTTAAAGTAAGATTCATTCGTTAAGGGCAAAACAGTGTGAAAAGTTTTATAAAAGTTTCATCCAAGTACAAAAGATAAATAAATGAAATTGAAAATCTTACTTTGTTCTCATTAACGCAATAAATGCATTGATTTTAATGATACGAAGAAAGATTAAAAGAAAAAAATAAAAATGTATAACATTCAAAGATTTTACAAAACTCCTGAAATAATTTAGTATTTTTGACATTTATTCGAATTACAAAAATTACAGATTTTTGGTAACTGGTTTTGAAAGAAAACTTAAGGGAAGGCAATATTTCAACATTAATTAGAACTAGGTGCCAACTGCTTACCCTAATGGGTAAGCTTTAGTAACTTGTTGCTTTTGTTGAAATACGAAAAAAGAATTCAAGCTCGGATCCTCACCTCTCTTACATCGCGTAGTTCAATAGGGTTTGGGTCATCCACTAGGTCATCCGCTAGGTAGCGCTGGCTGTCTCGCAGAATACCGAGACACATGAATGAAAACACAATGCTTGTACTTAATAATTTAAGGATTCTCTAGCAAACTAGACTTTATGGTAGTTGGTTCAAAAAATTTGGATGTTTATTAGAATACACTATCAAATGGAAATTTATGTTGTTGATTGTTGATTTGGAATGGTACGTTATATAGAGCGCATAATATAGTTGCGTTTGTGAAGCTGGAATTTTTTTGTGATCAATGCCTTTAAACCTTTTTAATCAACTCTATGATTGTTTTTTATTATTGACGTATAGTCTTTTGAATGCTTTGCATTACTTGTTTTGAAAATCATTTTTCTAATTTACAAGGCGTATACAATTTACTCATGGTACTAGAGTTTTAAATCATTCTATGGTCATTTATTTATAAAGTATCTCTCGAGAATAATTTGGTGGAGCAAATTGCAAAAAATCGAATTTTACATAAATTCGGTTATATAACACCGTGCAAATTAAATAGAAAAACTTTATTCTATTTTTTGCTAACTCTTATAAAACTTTCTACACTGTCTTGTACTTAACAAAGAGTAAACTTCACTTTAACATTTTTATCACTTTATTGTCTAGTGTTCAAGAGTTACTTGCTAACTTTACTTATTTAATGTTAAAGACAGAATGTACTTTTAAATCACGTCTAAACTACTCTTACTAAAATGATTACCTAACTTACTATACACATATTGATTATGACATATAATACATGACAAATACATTAACATAGATTATGACAAAGAACACTCGTAAAGTATGATACACAACCTATTTCACAACAAAAATCTAAAAACTACTTATCATGTATTATTATAAATTTACAAGTATAAAATGATATTCATTAAGCTAACAACGAACGCTTTTAGTAACCGCTACGCTGCGCTAATTAACCGTAAAAAATTTCGAATCGAACTTAGTTAAATTAGGACTGAAGATTTAGTGATTCAACTAATTCGTAATTCAACTAACATCCAACTACTACGTATCATTAAAGCCTTTATAAATGAGCAGTTTTTATAAATAATTTTAATTAAACTGGTTTACTTTTACTTAATTCCAAGTGAAAAATAATCGAATAAACATCATTATAAAAGGATAATCAGGTTTTTAAAATTTTGGAAAAATTAGTTAAGAAGCTAAAATATTATCAACTTCCCATTAGGAATTCTATCCGCAGCAAAGGATGGTTAATAACATCTACAAAATTTTGTAACATTAGGAAATACTTACTAGGGTCAGTTAAAGTTAAAATGAGATCTGTTGTATTTCTTCTTTCTATGTCAACTACTATCTAACAAAATAAATCCAAATATTTTGGTCTCAGAATATGTTATTATTATTTACTTACTTTTTCTTAGAAAGTAATTTATTGTTCGCTGTATGTTGAAGATGAAACTTGATAGATAACTCACCTGAAACAAACAAAAAATTAACATAGTATATTTTATAAACTTTACTGCTTTGAGTAGGATGTGATTTTATTATTTTATTTATTACAGTTGGCAACACGAACAGAATAAGAAGGAGAATAAGTCTTTAACAGACAACTAACAACTAAAATTGTTTGTTAAAAAATGATTCTCGTGATTCTGTTGTAATTGTTGTAAAATTTTCTATTTCCATTATTATTTCAATTCATTTTATTTTATTTTACGGCTATACTACAGGGGAGCCAACATCTAAAGTCGTGTGTCCACCATCGATTTGTGAATGTTTTGTGGTAAACCGTAAAATCTTCTCGTTTCGTCAGGAAATGCGATGAACAATAAAATTCTACTGACTTTTATACTTTTTAAAATAAGATTCCTACATGCAGGTTGTTGCAATTTCTTTCTCAGCTTTTTATATATTTTATATATTTTTTTCACACTAAATACAAAAATCAAAAGTATTAATAAAGCATAAATCTAGACCAGAAAAATAATGTTTTTCATAAGTTTTTAAGTAAGCGTGTGATTTTTAAAACCAGTTTGACTGCTTGGCCTAACTTAACCTAAATTTACCTAACCTAACCTATACTCCAAAATTGCCTAATGTACTGCCTAAATATTTGCCTAAAATACTGTTTGCAAAATACCCAAACTTCATACACAAAGTGCAATTTATAAGAATTAAGAATTTAAAGAGCCATTGAATGTTTGATATTCGGATATGAGCAGGTAAAGATGTGCAGGTAAACAACGCACAAAATAAGTCATAAACGCTATTATTTTCTATTAAGTACAAAACGAGAAGGTTTCAGATATACTTTCGTCCGCGGACTAAACGCGTTGAACAAAACAAGATACCCCCGCCCATAATTAAGATGGCCGAATTTTCCATTTTAGAAGAATAGGGCCAGACCATGCAGACAACATCAAGAAAAGATACAGCCAAGGCCACAGAAGTAATTTCAAAATTCAAAAACCTTTATAAAAATACAGAAGAGATATCCGATGAAACGTACTGTAAATTCTTGGACAACCATCTCATTGAATTAGAAAAGCAAATGGAATGGATCACTAATGGAACTATTAATGCCAGGCACCAACGCCAGAAAAGAAGAGTACTTGGAAAAATTCTTACCGCTATTTTTGGAGTCAACAACGAAGTAAACAGTGACATAGATGACCTACAAAAGAACTAACCGAAACTCGTCAAAGCAGCCTATCATCAATCCAGCTGCTAATGATGCTTTCGAATCCAATGAGGATATCCAAAATTCAGAAATATACAGGGTATTTCATTTACGGTAAAAAAGTTGCTAGAAGTATTGGAACAATGGTAGTTTGGCAACAACGCTGATATCAAATGCGAATTTGTCGTAGCTCATAACTTTATGGTGAAAATCTTTGTAGCAATCAAATTAGTATGTTTCGAGATAATGAATTTATTCCATATTTTATGTACACAGTGTAGATATATACCTGATAACGATATATACTTGTAATGCTTGTGTACGATATCTGGGTGAGCGAGAGACTAATCGCACGTAGTGTTTAATCTTGGAGCATAATAAGGGTTGAGCGGGTAACAGGCAGCCTCAGCGGTCGAGTTTAATAAAGACACATATTTCTTTAAATAGCAACTCATACTTTTTTGCAAATTGTGGTTCTCCTAGAAATTCTGCATACTACTGCTTGTATCTTTTGATATTTAATTGTTCTTTGACGTAATTATGATCATTTGAAGTTTACAAAATTGGGAATGAGCAATAAAATGAATAAAATTACGGTTACCTGTTATTATCGAAAACAAAATCGTTCGAATTTAAATTAAGAATTAAAAAATTGAAAAAAAGTTTTTCGAAAAGGCCATGTTAGAGACAATCCCAGATACCACGTCAAACATAGATGTTCCAGCCGAAGTTCAATTAAATATTTTATTAAACGTAGCAAGAAAATCGTCACAGCACTACAAGAACGCTAGCTACTAATAATAGTCTTAGTCAATCTTCTGTTGTCAAATACTGGAACAAACACAAATATCACCAGCACAAGGTGACTTTACTTCAGGAATTGAAAGAAGTGAATTTTGATCGAAAACAAGAGTTTTGTGAAAACATGATGCCAATCCTACTTTTGCAAGTCACATTATTTTCACTGACGAAGTCACATTTTGTTTGAATTGAGCTGTTAACAAACAGGACTTTCGTTACTGGGCTTCTCAAAACCCACACTGGATGATGGAGACCCGTACCCAGTAACCAGAAAAATTGAATGTTTGGGCCGGATTTCAGTTATTGCAGGTCCAAGGGCCAAAGTTTACACAAATGTCTTGTACAGTCTGATTTTATTGTAATAAATAATCTAATAACCGCAATAAACTATTTAAACTAATGAGAACTAGGATTCTTCATAACAATCATGACTCATAAGCCAGAATGGAATATTTTATTTACAAGCATAGAGTACAAAAGAAAGATTGTTTAACACAATCTTTCTGTTATTGCCAACAAAATTGTCGTTATGAAATCATAAACAGTAACTAATGTTTAATGTTTATTTCCTATTTATTCTATGTTGGTTTCAGTTTTACTGAAAAGTATTACTGGAATCAAGTAATTATTCAGGTTGTAAACAATCTATCCACATCGCAGATTAGAACTCGTAATGTAATTTGCTTATAAAGCCGAATAGTTTTTATGTTTTTTTTAAATTAAATTCAAAGCCACCCACACTAACCAAAATTGCCCTTTAATCTAGTTAATTTGTCTTTTAGGAAACCAAATGTTCTCTTTAAAACTAAGGTATTTCTATTTTAAAGCTTGAATTTATTTTAAGCAAACTGCAACTGCGGCATAGACAAAATCGTGTTTTATTGACAAATTATTTCAAGTTCAACTAATGCGACATACCGGATTGAAAACTTGAACTTTAAATAATTTAGAAAGTAGACATTTTCGAAAAGAAAGTTTTCTCTGCACATCATCAATCTCATATTCAAGTATTGTTCATTATTTTTAAGACGGCCTGTTTATTAATTATGTATTATATTTTATTGTTGTTATATTGTTCTATGAGCTTTTGTTAAAAATTAAAGTTTTCTTAACATATAAAATACGTTTGTTCAATACAGTGATTTGAACAATGTATATTTTATATATTTTTAGAAATTTTAGACTAAAATGTCGTTACTGATACATAGCTCAGCGTAGCGAGCGGAATAACGGTTAAACTTGATATCGCAAACGGGAAATCAAATTAAAAAATTTAATCATTTTTATAAACTAATTATTTCAAATCAATAAAAGTTAATTTATAATAATTCCATGAAATTGATAAATATTTATTCAATAAGGTTTTACAATTTTATTTATCAGACTGTATATATTCGGTCTTTTTCCTCCATTATTTTAAATATAAAAAATAAAACAAAAACAAGTTCTTAAATTTAGAAAAATTGTAATGTTTTTTATTTGATGGGGCCCTCGAGGGGCCCCTGGGCTGCAGACCACCCTGTGCACCCTTAAATTTGGTCATGGAAAGAACTTTAACTTTAGAAAAATATCTGTAGCTACTAAGGGACCATCTTGTTCCATCCTTAGTGGTGCTATATCCCAATCATGAAGAACTCGACATTCCTAATTTATTGTACCAGCAAGATGGAGCACCTCCTCACTGTGGTATTTCTGTCCAGGAATATTTAAATACAGTGTTTCCAGGTCGATAGCTTGGGAAGTAATTGAATGGGGCAATTGAGTGACCAGCACGATTGCTCGACCTTGTAGTCGTACTTTTTTTCCTATGGGGTTACCTGAAGAATAAGGTTTATTCAACCAACCACCTTAAAGGGAAGAATTAGAAATGAAATCAGAACGATTACGCCCAAGATGCATCGAAATGTTAGAAATGAGTTCATCTGTCGACTGGCTTTATGTCAAGAAGTTGAATGGATCCCAATTTGAACACTTAATTTAATATTTTTAAAGTTTTCTTTTTAATTTTTGTTATGTTTATGGAGTTTCAATATTATTTTAATTACGATTAAATCAGCAAAAATGTTGTTTCTTTTGTATCCTGCGTCTTTTATTTCTATCGTTGCTTATGTGAATTCAAACGGTGGCTCTTATTTTGTAACAGACGTTTACCGGTCCAAAAATTAAGTAAAGTTTTAGATTAATTTTTTGTTTTATAAATCTTAATATATCTTAACTATCCCTTCAGGAAGTTCCCTTGATGGGGAAATTTAACAATTATTATTAACATGTGATTATTTAAATTTTAAAAACTAAACAGGCTGGTGCCTAACTACAATCAACGTTTCATTGAATTAACCAACTCTTCAGTTTTCCTACACCTAGAAAGAGTTTTAATTAGATACTGTCTTTGCTGACAGTAACTAGCTAACAGGACGAGTTGCTCAAATTGTACTTCTAAATTTTGATTAAATGGAATTTACTCGTTTTGTGTGTTTTACCGAGAATTCACTTCTACAAATTTACTTCTTCATAAGCTAAGGCGGCGTTGCCAAATTATGAGTTTTTTTATTAAATTATGCCATTTTTACGTTGGAGTAAATAATCCGATTCCAATAATTAGATTAATTTACCATAAACAGATAAAATACTTATTTTTAAGCAATTATTCTGAATGGCGTCTCTGATCTATGCACATCTCAAGACGAGTAATAAAGTTTTGTCCGACATTTATCAAGGCCGCTATGAAATGCTTTCGGACAATTTCTTTAATTCTTTCTTTCAAATCATGTCTGGTGGTATCAGATGAGGATATACCAAAAGATGTTACACATAAAAAAATCAATACTGATCAAATTGAGATCTTGCCTATCTATCCATTTACGCTCAAAAGCTTGATTAATGTGGCCCCTTATTATTTTATGGATATGTGCAGGAGCACCATCTAACTGAAACCGCATATCTTCCTTAACTTCTACTCGAACATGCTGTACATATGTAGATCTGGTTGTAAAAACTGCAAAAATCACCCCCCAACAAGTGTCATTCAAAAAAGAACGACCCAATCATAAATCATATCCTTGTATGTTAAAAGTTCAAAAATTGAACATCGTGAGGGTTTTCGGTACCATAAAAGTGAAAGTTATCCTGATTTACCAAAATCTTGATTCGTCAGTGAATAAACCCTCGTTTTGTGTTATACCCATTGACAAACTGTTATATGATTCCGGAAATATATCGGTAAGCTTTTGGGAGAACTGACATAGTTAGGATAGAATCTGCTTTTCTTAAAAGGGATTTTGCCACCGGCGATATTTAACACCTAATTCCGAATTTTCAGTTATTATTGATGCTATAGCTCATTTTCTTCTTTTCTCAGCTCTTGTGGTCTTATAATCAACACTACGTGTGCGGTCAAATTTGTCTTTCAGTCTTTCAAAACACAGTTGAGTTATGAGTTAACAATTGTGAATTGTTGTTTGTCTCTCTCTCTCTCTCTCTCTCTCTCTCTCACACACACACTCACTCACTCACTCACTCACTCTTCCATACCAAGTGTTATTAACAAAATTATAACTTAACCAACAAATGCAAGACAATACACAAAGCTGGAGCACCCCGCACTGGCGCACTGCACAAAGACAAAGACAAGACGATTAATAAAAAATTATTAAAAATATAATAAAAAAACAAAATTCAATAAGAACACATAAATATCAATGAGACGGTTGAGGCTGGTGGAGTTTTAACAATTTGTTAATGTCGGGTTTCAATTTAGTTAACATCAGTCGCAAATCACCACGCTCAGTGATCTGCAGTCTATTCCTTTTCTTAGACAGTAAATTAGCTACTGCACTAAACCCACGCTCAACCAAATATGATGAAGGAAACGCAATTAAAAATTTCTGTACTATTTCCCACAATCTAGGGTGGAGAGCTGATATTGATTTTTGGAGCCAGAGCTCTTTGTATCCATTTCTGAATTTTACTTTTAATTCTTCATTAGTTGTGAGTTATACGAGTTCTTCTAAATTTGAGGATTCTGCTGTATCTGCATTTGCGAAAGGGTCTAAAACCCAGCTTGGTATATTCATATTTAAAATATCCTGGAATCGCTCTGTAAAATCAACATGAAGAGCATCCAGGTGTTGGCAGTAAGTAAGTAAATCTTCCTGTTTTACTGATAATGCTGATAATGTCGGAAAGTGGCTGTATTCACCTCTTCCTAGATTTCGTTTGAATAGTTTGAAAGTTTTCCCACAAAAGCAGCTATGACGTTTTTTGTTTTTATTAAATTCAACTCATCACCTTGCAATTGTAAATTAACGTCATTAAATATTTTATTTCATTTCGTATTTCAAACAATTGTTTATATACTACAATTAGTAAAATAAGGTATATGTTTATCTCCGTTGTCAATGACACCGGAGTTCAAGACGTGCTTGATCTCCGTTGTTGTTGGCAACGTAAAAATCATTTGATGTTGCATAACATCCACACGTGACATACTGGTTTTTATCTCCTTGGTTACGCGTATGAATATACAGACAAGGCAACTTGCTTCTTTATACAATAAATTCGGATGAATTTTAAAAGGGAGAAATTAGGATTGAAATACGAAATAAAATAAAACAACTTATGCAATACGAAGATCAAGCTTCTTTAAATCCTCGAAGATGTTATAACACAATGTTATAATACATCTTCTCGGATTTAAAGTATCGCTTGATCTCCTAATTACATAATATGTATTATGAAAAGGTCTGTCAAATAAGCGATGTCATTTTCAAGGAAGTCCCTTACTGAGTCAAATAGATTGAAAAAGCGATTCAGACAAACACCTTTCGAGAGCCATCATACTTCTGTGTGCACAGCAAGCGATTATAGTCTTCATCATTTTCACTACAAAGTTGCCCAAATAATCTGTCATTTAATGAATTGCATCTTATCTTGTTGACTGCTCTAATAACGTAATGGAGCGACGTATGCAGGCGTTCATTAAGATATTTTGCAACCAAGTGCTGACGATGAATAACACAATGTACAGCAAGTACATTTGGTACTGCTTGCTTTAAATGCGCAATGAAACCCTTATGACGCCCCGTCATTGCTGGAGCACCATCTGTAGCAACTGACAAAATATTTCGAATAGAAATTTCTTTCTCTTGAAGAAAAACGTGCATGGTATTAAATATGGATTCTCCCTTTGTATCGGTTTCCAAATTTTTTGCAAATAACTCTTGACAAATATTTTCTTCTTTTATGAATCGGACGTAAGCCAAGAGTAGTGCTTCGTTATTTGGTAAAGTTGATTCATAGAGTTGAATGGAAAATTTGGAAGTCTTTATGTAGTCACATAATGATAGTTCAACGTCTTTAGCCATTTCATCGATTCTTCTTTGCACTGTATTATTACTCAAAGGAATTTTTTTGATGATATCTGATGGCGTCTTATGATGAAGAACAGTTTCGATTACCTCTTTGACTGCCGGCATAATTAATTCCTCACCAATTGTGTGTGGTTTTCCCGCTTTTGCGATTAATAATGACATATTATATGAAGCTCGTAGTCCATCATCTTCTTGTTTTGAACACGATGCAAAAAGGTTTGATACAGTTGGCTGTTTTAAATATTTCTTTTCAAGTCCTTGAAAATAGGATAAATCTTTGTCCTTTTTATCAGCATTTTTCTATTCAAATGCTCTTGGAGCCTAGAACGCTTCATGGCTTAATTTGAAAATACTTTTTGGCAAATGAAACACATAGGTAATAATTGGTTTGTTGAAGATTGCGTAAATCCATATTTCAAATACTCAATGTGGTACTGGCAACATTTCTTCTTAGTTTCAGACAGTTTGGAATTCACAATTTCAATACATTAACTTTTTAACCGATTTCTAGAAAGTTTTAAAACTAATGGCTATAATGACTTTTTTACTTTATCAGTCACGCGCGAGTATGGATCACTGGCGAAGCACACAAAAACAATAAGACATTAGAAGAGCTATCCCTGCCTATTAAAAATTTGATTTCGAGCACGCAACAACTTGTATGCCTTTGTTCGTTTGCGGTGCCCCGGTGCACTTGCCCTGCAAACAGGTTGCTACAAGTTCCAGTATTTTTGTCAAAACATGCTTGATTGCGTAAATCACGTCTTTGCTTACCAACTTGCATAGTCTTGTTACCGACAGTCCTAAACCGAATCAATTAGTTAGTTTATCTTTATACTTAATGCTTATTTAAATGTTTGAATGTTTATTTACGCCATAATAATAAGATAAACATCTTAGACGGCTAGATAAAATGTTTTTTCATGAAAATAGATGTATTTTCAAAGGATTTTATTATATTAAATTTCTAATTAGATAGGTACGCCGCGACCGCCCCCTTGACTGTCATAACGCCCCCCATTTGCCTTTGGACCCGCTACCGCCCCCACGAAAAGCTCCAGCGCCCACTATGGGGCGGTACCGCCCCCGTTGGAAACCTATGATTTAGAGTATTCCACAGCCGGCGTTCGCACTGTATATTTGAATACGATACTGCAAATTGCGGTATGTATTTCTTGCATTTTGTGAGAGTTTAATTGAAACATAATGCCAGCATATCGTGTCTTATAAACAGATATAAACCATAATATATCCCTTGAATGTTTTTCCGCGATCACGTCGCCGACGACGTTGGTGAAGTGGTCCAGATAACGAGGCAATATTTACATTTGCTGTAATTTATTGCATAAACAAGTTGGACTCGAGCTAATTTGTATAATATAATTATAAGAATCGTATTTCTTTAAAACGTGTGTATCAAAAGGAAAAAAAATAATTATTGAGTTCATAATAAAAGATCGACTGAAATCTCTTTCTTTAATTAGAAGTATTTAGTATTATGCAGTCAATAATGTCTTTCATTGTGATAAAACCGTTTTAACGAAATACAATACTTATAATTTTATTTACAAACCAGCTCGAAGCCAAACTTGTTTATGCAATAAATTAAACATTGCATCATTAACCCGACCACGTCCCCGACGTCTTCGTGGTCGCGGAAGACCGTGAGTGGTGCCCATTAATTTAAACGGCTTGAAAGTTTTATATATTCGTAATGATGAATTTCTAAAGAAGAAATGAAATAGTCTAGAAACCTCTAACTGCGATAGCTAGCAATAAATTATTTAAACTATATGTGTTGTAAAATATCTGCATACATTCTTAAAGAGTTGCATGTATTAAAACCGCACTGGTCAGCGCTACAAATTGCGCTGCTGGATACAGCTATTCGTTATTACCCTAAAAGTGTGACACAATTTTAACTGTAATTACACTTAGTAAATTGCAAATTTGTCTATCGGTTTTTATTATTAATCCCCTAATGGTAATGGGTGGCTGACCAAATGCGCAATATGTAATTAACGAATCGTTTTTGCAAAATGATAAATGGTTAGAGTCAGTCAGCTGAGATCATACGCATACACAAATGTCACTTGCTCTCGTCATGACGTTATATGATGTATAATTAGCTTGTCACCTAATGATTTCTGATTTATTATCGTGTGGCGACATCACGTTAATCAAACCAGCCACACCTGCTTCACGTACATGTACGACCCAACGTTAATAAGCTGGTAGTGTATGTGTATAATATAAAATAATATTTATTATCGTTGTCCTGCCCTCGATAGTGGAATGTAAAATTGGCGCCCATGTAGGCGGTTTTACATGAAATCCAAGTAAAAATTTTGTACAATAACATGGCTAGAACTGTTCGCCCACCCGTATTGTTAAAAGAACAATTCGTACATGTTTAGTGTTTGTTTGTTTCCAGGATGGATGTTTTTAATCGAAAATGACAACATAAAATGAAAGGCGTATTCAAGAATAATACGCTCTATATCATTAATCAAGGACCGAGGTGCCATTTACGTTAACAATATCACCCATCACCCACTTCAAGTAGCGCTGCTGCTCTTTGTGAATGTGTCACTGTCAAATGTGCCCGCATAAAATTTGAACAAGCGGCTTTAGGAGGAATTTGTTCATTTCAATTTAGTAAAGAATTGGACACACAATCGCTAAAATTACACTTGACCACGTTAAAATAAATTTTGTCACATAGTTTAGAAAGAGATGCAAAAGAATGGCACGATCGAGTTTTATTTTAAACGCTGTCGGAAAAGAGGTAAAAGAAAAAGTCGGACATAAATTATTAAATTAAATCACACAGTTGCATAGATTATTAGATCAGATTACAAAAAGTAAAATCAGATTCAATCAAAGCGCTGTATTTCTACATTATAAAGCTCCTTTTAAGTACTTTAAAAGGGTGTGAGGTTGCTGCCTTACAACGACTGCCACACCAAGAATTACTTCTGGACCACTACTGTACCGAGTTGTAATATACAGCGGCATGTCGTGTCGGCAATTGGTACAGAAAAGAAACTAACAAAGGCCATCATCCACTTTGGTGGTCGTCATAACACACAGTCTTGAAAGAGATGTAAAACTAAAAAGGTGACAGGATCGAGCTTACTTTAAAATGCTATCCAGAAGAGAGTGGAAAGAATAAGGAAGAATGAAGAAAATCATGAATATAATAATTTATTATATTCATGATTTTCTTTATTATTAATAAAATTTTAGAGGAATTTGTTTATTTCAATTAACTAAGAAACTAGTGATATAATAGCTACAAATTACACTTGACTACTTAAAATAAATTATGTCAAAGTGTTTAGTCCAAATAAAATTTAGCACTTTTGCTGAAAGACTTGATGGTCGGTTTCACAAAGCTTGATTAAATTCTAATTAAATTTGAAATTTAAAAATATAATTGGATAAAATTTCCTGTCTCTTAAATCTTAGCCAATGAAATTTCTGAATTTCGAATTTAATGACAATTAAGTATGGAACTTCATGAGTTCGGTGATGTCTCCGAAAAGACATATGGAGACAGTTGAAAACTACACCAGCATTGTCCAATTGGTTGCGAAACTCTCTACAGCAGTCATTCTCAACCTGTGGAGCGCGCTCCTTTAATAACAGCGCAAAATACCAGAAGGTGGCGCAAAGACATGCAAAACAAGCAAAAAATCCAAAAAACTTATTGAAACAAAAATAAGAAAAATATGTAAATACGGTGGGGGCGACAATGTTGCCAAATGTGACGTAATCTCGCTCTTCGTGCGGAATTTTAAACTCGTTGCTGCGTATTAGCTGCAAATTAAGCAAAATAGATATAGAAGAAATATTAGGACTCCAAAAAATCATTGGAAGTCGGGCGCACTTAAGATTTATATGAGAAGTTGGGTCCCAGATATTAAAAGGTTGAGAACCGCTGCTCTACAGCTAAAACCACAACAGCAAGACTACAACCCTGTACGGCTGTACTATTAACAAAGCTAATTAGGAGAACAGTCACAATATTGGAAGGTCCATGATAACATTAGTTTGGATTAAAGGTTGCCCATTCAAATGAAAAACATTCCAGTAGTCAAAATAAAGCGATTTCTTCCTTCGTCATCCTGCATCAAGCAGACGTCAACTCGTCCTTATAGTGAAATGGTACCACATGGTTTCAATGGCCTCTGGAACGATCTTCTTCAACCACAATAAAATTAAAACATTTCAAGTTTCTGTGATTCAAACAAACAACCCCCGCATTGAGAAATTCTCGTCCCTGACAAGAATAGTGATGGCTTTGTACTTTTGAAAAAGAGTCATTCATAACATCAGAAATCAGTCAAGACGAGTCGGAACTCAATCAGTGGATAAAACTGATTCGGCATTTAGACTAGTACTTCAGATAACACTAGTCAAAGAGCTTCGTGAAGAGATTGCTGTCCTAGTCGTAAAGGACATCTCAAGTTGCTGGATCTGTCACCATTTCTGGACAAAAATAGAATTTTACGAGTTAGAGGAAGAGTGCAAAACTGTTTCATTTGCTACACCTTCGGATCATCTAAGCAATTTAATCACTAAAGTTAATTATGATCAAACACTACATGGTGGAATTCAGTTGACATTAGCGGACGTGAGAAGAAAGCTTTGGATCATAAGTGAAAAAGGGCAGTTCGTCCCATTATCAATAAGTGTACTACGTGCATAAAACACAAATTTCATCACGCATTTCAACACATTAAAATAGATTATGCTGGTCCGATTCAAATCAGAGCTATCAGAAGTAGGGGCCATTAGTCATACAAAGGCTATATAGCCATCTTGGTATTTCTAGTTAGCAAAGCAATCCACTTCCAAAGATTTGCACTCATTGTAGTCAAATGTACACTGACGATGGAACAACTTTTATTGGTGCCAGGAAACACTTGCAACTTGATATCGTACGGCAATCACAAGTCCAGGACTTCGTGGCAACGCACGGCACCCAGTGACATTTTATTCCACCGGCAGCTAGGGAGATAGCAAAGTAGGGACTTTGGGGTATTATGCGAACTTGCTCTAAAATCCATGAAACACCAACTAAAAAGAGTAGTAAATAGTGAAGCGGTCCTAACTAATAAAAAAATTAATTTAGCACTCTTATAATCCTCATTACATTAGATGTCCTAGGCAACGACGTCGATAAGTTGGAAGTTTAACACTAGGTTTTTTTATTGGAAGCGAAATAATCTTGCCACGGAATCCCATTGACACCAACATTAATTCCTATTCATCGACAAGATGGAAGCTAATCTAAAAGATAAAGATGAATTTCTGGGTGGATATGGATAGGTGAATGATTTAGTCATGATAAAAGAAGATAATGCCAATCCATGCCCACGGCCATTAGCAAAAATTACCAACAGTACAAGTGATAGTACTTAAAAATCTGATGGTGGTATCTTTAAAAGAAGTATTTATCGTGTTGCATCAGCAATTATTAAGGACAAACCAATGGCCAATCCATTCATAATAAATGTATGAGTCAATATTATTCAACTGTCACCTAAAGAGGTGAACATTCAAATTTCAATCCCTATCTTATTCCTACTTGCCACGCTTACAAAAAAACTTACACCAACTATTCTGTTCTAATCTCCATTGAACATATGAGTCATGCGAATGTAGTCAGAGAAAACGTTCGAGTTGAATGAAGTATGAAACTTCAAACTAGCAGAAGACATAAACAAAGCGTCGAAAATTATTTCCAACTGAAGAAACACTTAAGAAGTGTCAGAAAAAATACTTTGTCAACTTTTGGTGCATTATCTCATCCACCAAAGAGAAACAGTTGCAAAGAACACTAATGTAATCAAAGATATCGAACTGACAGAAAAGAGAAGTATTTGGCAAAATCCTTATTGTAGTTTTTGGGAAAAAGGCGAGATTTACAGCCACATAGACGCAATTCAGAAGAATCAACAAAAACTAATCAAAACTACCAATCAGCATTCATCTGCTCTACCAAATAGCAACAAACTTCATAAATGAACTCTGCAGATACTACTCCAAGTTGCGAAAAGTTCATTTTAACCGTAAAAATTTTCTAAACTTCTCCATCTCTAAATTATTTCATCTGCCAAAAGTAAACTGCAAATCTTGAGATTTTTTCAATAACGAAAATTATTATAGAACCAGCCTATGTATGAGGTTACTTTCTTATAATCGATAGATCTAAGTTGGTCACTAAATATTGTAAATGTATCCTATTTCGAATTTAGAATTCCAAACGAAATGATCGTCGCTGATTACAACGCAATTACACTTACAATTGAGTAACGGGGAATTCCGTAACTGCTTCGTTTTATATGTCTACAGAATTTGTATGTTCATCTACTGTAGTGAAGAACATGGAGGCAAGTCTCAACTGCTTTTCTAGACGAGATCTATCACTGATCAGTCCTATTAAATGCGAAATCTGAGAAATAAACTTTATTATTTGGAACCAACTATACAGGGTGCCCATGGGACCAACTTATATCTCTAATATCTATTAATCAATTTATGTGAAATTTAGTACAGCAATATTAGATACAATTTCAGATTCAGATTTCTGACAGGTAGAGACAAAATGGCCGAGTTCCAGCTTTGCCGGAAATGCCAATAATTTCGATTTGTTAAATGGAGTACTCTGTATATGTTTTATATATTTTGTAATCTACAAGTTATAAACACGTCACGTTGCCACATTTCTAAAATTTTTCAAAATTTTTCTTTTTCAACTTCTTTTTATTTTCACTTTTCTAATGTTGTGTAATTTAATAAATATTTGAATGTTTTGTTTTAGGTGAAGCTGAAATCAAACTTGTTTTATTTGTAATAAAATTTTTACCTAATGACAACATGGTCCGTTTTAAGTTCTTTTAAGAAAAATTATCTTTATTTCTATGAAAAAAAAATTACCATTATTTATTTACTTCTATGAAAAATGTCGAAATTTAGCAACCTGACTGGATATACTTTGACTCATAGATAGTAGGTATAAAAAATGTAGAAAATAAGGGGTGTTCGAGTGATCGATTCATAAATCAAGGATATATGAGTTTGGTTCTAGTTCAATTGTCACCTGGTATATGAAAAATACTTGGCTTTTCATCACAAGTCAATCGACTAAAGTAGCGTTATAACCTGCAGCGGATCTCGGAAGGATGTCTATTGAACACAACCGACATGATTCAAATAACTCAACAAATGCATTACAGAAACTAAACAAACATCCTCGCCCCCAGAAGTAATGGAAACTTAAACTTTTCGGTACAAACCAGGCTTGCACCCTGAATACGTCCCAATCAACACATGATGGGCTTACCACCTTCGTAACATTCCAATGATCTTGCATACTGAAAAATAATTTCAGAAAGAAATCTAGGGAAAACCATCCTTCTCTGCCAAGCAGCATCACTTTTACAATATTGGTCGCCATACTCCTGGATTGGACAGTTTATTGGCTCTGGATGACGCGCCATTTACACAAAGTTAGTTCAGAGCAGGTTTAAAACCGGGGTGATGAAGCTCCAACCGTTCGCACAAACATCGAGGAGACAGAATGTTTAATCCAGATTAAACATAATTTTTAATTAATGATCAGTTTATAATTTTTTTTCATAAAACAATTTAAATGCCAGAAAATGCTGAATGCTTAATTGCTTAATGCTGAAAAACAATTAACGCAAAATAGCATTAACAGCCTGAATGAAATTTAGTACAATATACCAAGTAGGTATGCGATTGTCAGCACAATCGCAACTCGTTGATTCTTCAAATTGCACCATTATAAATTCTTGTATTTGTAAATGTGTATTTGATATTGCGGTTTAAATGTATTCAATTAACAGTGTCACCCGTCCACACACACGTCCATTTGGGGAACATGCTGGTACAACACCCGCTGTATGAGAACCAGTTTGCCTACCAAGCAGGTTACTCGACAGAAACAGCGCTCCACTGTCTTACATGGAGAATGGAGAAGACTCTGGATAACAAAGAAATACTTCTGGGTGCCTTCTTGGACATAGAAGGGGCTTTTGACAACACATTATTTAACTCCAAAACCATGGCCCTAAGAGGCCGCGGGCTCGAGGAGACTTGCTGCAGGTGGATAGACTATATGCTCAAAGAAAGAATGGTGTGTTCGTCTATAAGTGATGAAACCTTAATGGTCCAGGTAGCTGGGGGCTGTCCCCAAGGGGGAGTACTCTCCCCTGTTGTGGAACCTGGTGATGGATGGGCTAATGAGGAAACTAAAGACAAATTTTTTCCCTCGGAGTACCTTTCACGCGTAGGAGAAAACTAGAGGGGCTCATACCCCTCTACTCTGCGGAAATGAAATAACTCCATCCGGAGAAGTAAGTTATTTGGGAGTCGTTTTCGATTCTAAACTTATCTGAAATCGACATATTGAAAAAGTGGTAAACAAATTAATGACAATCTTAGCAGTTGTCAGGCGTATGTATGACAAGTCGTGGGGGTTGAGACCAGGAATGGTGTATTGGTTATACACTAGAATGGTTAGACCTTCTCTTACATATTCAGCTTTGGTCTGGTGGCCCAAAGTCACACAAGAAACCACGAAACTTAAACTAGGCAAGGTACAAAGACTTGTCTGTTTGGAAATTACAGGGGCTATGAGAACCATGCCCACTGCTGCAATGGAGACTCTTTTAGACCTCCCCTCCCCTTCACTTAGTAATTCAGGGAGGGGCAAAAACGAGTTTCTATAGGTTCTACACTCACTGTACAAGATACATTTGGGTACAGAGCACTCTAAGATTATTGGTAGACTAGGAGGTCCTCTGCTTGAGATGACGACGGACCAGATGACTCCAAAAATCTGTGATAACCCTCCTTTCGAAATGATCATACAGGATAGAAGGGGAGAGTGAGATATGCAGACAGACAATCCCGTCTGGAGGTGTAATCTGGTACACGGACGGCTCTAAAACCGAGGCGGGTACCGAAGCAGGTATTTATAGCGAGACCCCAGGACGGAGCTGAAATTTTCCGGCAATACGCTTCCGTGCCTTTCAGGCAGAAATATACGTCATCCTAGAATGTGCGTGTGAAAACAGAAAAAGGGCTTATAGAAATAAGCGGATCTATATACATATTATCGGACAGCCAGGCTGCTTTAAAGGCCATTTCAAACTCTAAAGCTTCATCAAGACTGGTATGGGAATGCATTAAGGAACTCAATGTGCTTGCAGAAAAAAACACAGTTAAACTCTTACGGGTGCCTGGGCATTGTGGCATCTACGGCAATGAAAAAGTCGATGTATTGGTTAGGCAGGGATCTAATCAGGCCTATATTGGCCTAGAACATGCCCTAGGAATTACGCGTAGGGTGATTCGAAACTTCATTAGGGAAAGAACACGCACCCAACATGAAGTTTACTGGAAAAATCGACCACGGCATGAGTATAGCAAAACCTTTAATAAGGGACCAAGCAAGAAAAGAGCTGAAGAACTACTTAACCTAAGTAGGTCTCCACTCAAGTTAACCATAGATTTTCTCACAGGGCATGTGACTGTGAAAGAACACCTAAGGAGAATTGGCAAATTCAATGGCGACCTTACGTGCAGACTCTGCAATATGGAACCAGAAACAGCCGTACATATTCTATCGATGCGCTGTGTAGGAAAAGGCAAAACATTTTCTGGAGCCCAATCTTGGAACCGAAAGATTTTCTAACACACTCTGTAAAGGACTTGTACCTATTGATTCAAGGGACCTCAATTACAGATTGTTGTGATCGTGCAATTAGGGTAATCACAATAAGCCTTAAGGCTGCAGTGTCCACGGATCCGGAAAGGAATACATACCCTAAGAGAGAGGAAAACAACAGTGTGACCGTCTACTGTATGTCTCTTTATTTCCGTATTTGTTAATTATACAATATTTTTTGTGGAGATTTGTCCGAATAATTAAGTTAGCTATTGTCACGTGGGGTTTTCGTGACTGGAGGACGTAGTCAGAGGTAGAGAGGAAAACACAAGACATAGAAAACAACTATATACTAACAACAGAATAAATAATACAAAAGGTTACAAACATTGGTTCTACAGTGTGAGGTCGTACATGTCCTCCTAAATCTAACATAATCTTAAGGGTGGTCGGAACCAACCCTACGCTAGTAGTAGGTCTACAAACTAAGCACTAGGAAATCAGGTAATCGGCATCCCAAGATGCTAGATTCTAGATATTCCTAGATTACAACTAAGCGTGAGGAAACCTGGTCACAATTTCCCCATAACTAAGCTAGAGAGGGTTGTAGCACAACTACTCAACTAAGCAGAACTAAGCCATAATTAATTAAAAGACACTTACCCGCTTGTTTCTTGATGAGGCTTCTTCTGAGTCTTGGCACAGGCTGACTTTCAAGCCAAACAAGCGGGTTTATATACTGCTGAACGCGGAAGCCTTACTGTATAATTGAATAAATTAAGTAGGATGCGAAGAATATATGAATGCATAATGAGATGCAAACTGTATATATTATTCATAATGAGATGCAGACTGCATATATTATTTCCAAGGATCTGCAGACTGTATAAATTACTTCTAGCTCGTGTATGCGAGTGGGAAGAGCCGCTGCTTGGCTATTTAACCTTGATGTTATATCCGCACTAAACGGAATACATGTTGGAAAATTATAAAGATTCAAATCGACATAATTCCGTTTGTGGCACTATGCCAATGAATAATATTGATCTTGTAATTTTACATTGTATATAATTTAGAGTATACCACATGATTGTAAGATATGCATATAAACCAGCGTTTGCCAAGAAATAAATCAGATTCAATCAAAGCGTTGTGTCTCAACAATAAAACCCTTTTTTATTCAAACTGACAAAGGTCATCATTCACTTTGGTGGTCATTATAACACATATTAGTCTAAAAAGAGATTTAAAAGGATGACAAGATCGAGCTTACGTTAAACCGATACCCTGATGGAGGCATGAACATAAAGAAAATCTTTTAAGCTTTTAATAATTTAAAGAAGCGACTATTTGTTCATTTCAGTTTACTAAATAATTAAATAAACAATAAATTGATAAATTACACTTGACCACGAAAGAGTAAATTTTGTCGCAGTCTAGAAAGAGATGTATAAAGAGCACACGATCGAGCTTACTTTAAAACGCTATCATGAAGGGGGCGGAAAAATAAAGGAAATCTTTGAAACTTTTAATAATAATAGTGCACACATAGTAAGAAATTTCACTGTTTAAGTAATAATTTTATAGAATGACCTGACAAAATGCAAAACAAACACGATTTAATGATAAATTAATAAGACAGTGTCCAAAACAGTTCGAAATTCCCATGGCAAATCACCTGTAAAATGCGCACGTTATATTTATTTTAGTGCCATATCATTATCTACCTTGAACACGCACTTATAAAATATGCATTTTCTCCGTTCGTGACAACTAGACATTTGTAGGATTTGGAGTAAATTATTTTTACACCAATTCTTCAAAAAATATATAGTTGGTCTATAATTTTAACAATTATCAAACGAAAAATCGTTATAATTAATTCCGATATGAATTGTTTCCTTTTGATTTTTCTGAATTTAGTTCACATTAAAGGTTTCATGCGATGAAGACGATTATATAGAAACTACAAAGAGAAATGATTTAATTTCACAGGGTTATAGTGTTTATTTATATTCCTTGAAGTCATAACATAACATTTTCATTCTGTCTGTTTCACAATTTTACCGCAACCAGCGGTCTGGGATGTTGGGAAATTGAGCCATTTAGTCAAACAGCCTCATAGTTTGTGATTATTTAAAAGCCAATCTAAACAGAATGAATTGTCGCAAATTGACTATACCGTTAGACGTTAATAGGAAATGCAGATCAATAGCTGTATTTTAGCACATCCAGTAATCATTTCATTTTTAGATCCAAGTTCATCACTCTTAGTTCCCTCCCTTAATTTAATCAATGAAATTTGTATGCGTCAAGATTTACATTTCACAAACTCATAAACTTCAAAGATGTAGGAGTTCTTTCAGCTCATAAATTTTCTTCAACTTGATTTTTACATTTTCAAAAAATGTGTAATGCGTGTGTCAAAGTATTAATGATTCAAATTTTCAGTGTTCTTCAGTTTAGGTTTTTCAAATTCAAAAGCTTCAATATTATAAATTTTATAGTTTCAAAACTGTGTTGTTTGAAAAAGAAATTCAGGTTTCAAATTCTTTAATATTAAGGGTTTTCTTGAATTTTTAGTATCAAACTCTAAAGGACTTAAAGTAAATACTATAGCTTTTTATAGTTCTCGAGATTACAGGGTTCAAGGATTCAATTTACGTTTCAAATTTTCATTTTGAGCTTTCTGCTATTTAAGATGCAATGATTTGAGATTGATTGATAGATTTCAAAGTTCAAATAAATTAAGTTATCGAATGTTATAAAGATTATTTTTTTCTTCTTAAACTTTCTCTTTTATACCCTTTCGTGCTTTCAGTTTTCAAATCCAAGTTTTTGTCCTAGTACTTTGGATACCGCCATGTCTCAACTTTCCCTTGACATACCTCTCTGTCAATTATTAATGGACACCGTTGTAAAAAGAAAATATAATATCTACGCAGTGATTGGATTTAGAAAAGAATTAATGAAGGTTAATGAATACGCTATCATAATTCGGTTATGAATGAACGAAAAATATATTGACATAACTTCTGAACATGAACTGACAAAGTCACAAAGACGAGGCACTAGGAGAATTTAGAAGGTATTAGAAGCCGATCTGCTTACTGGTTGTAATAAGTTGTGATGGAACTATTACAGAACTCATTAAAAATCATCATCTACCAAAATCTTTAAAGTGAAATTAGAAATGCTAGTTTTCTGGAATTTTAATAAAATATTATCTTTGTTTTTCCCACATTATCTGGGTCCATCATCCAGCTATGTCCATCAGTGTTTAGTTAAGTTGTACTGCTACATCCAAATCTTGTATGAGGTGGGATAGTTAAAATGTGCAAACCATCTGCAAGCACCTCTTCAACCACGTCTAACGACTGTCGTGATTATCTATTAAAAGCAACACCTTATTATCCGTAAACTTCTTAAATTTTTTTCTTAATTTTTCTGGTCAAAACTGTCACGAAACACATGATCATGTGCTCCATGCAACACATGATTTTGAATTTATGCCAATATGGTTCTGGCCCTGCTAGTTCTTCTTGTATAAAGAGAGTACTATTAAGATTACAGACAAAGGCTTATAAAGAAGAATAGGTCAGTGTCTTGGTTTCCCTCCACAAGAGCACCTTGTAACGGTATATTTTTACAAGCTCTGAATAAATGTGATTTTGTCGATATATTTACAAAAAGTCCGGGTCTCCTGGGGTTGAATTTATGCCAATATGGTTCTGGCCCTGCTAGTTCTTCTTGTATAAAGAGAGTACTATTAAGATTACAGACAAAGGCTTATAAAGAAGAATAGGTCAGTGTCTTGGTTTCCCTCCACAAGAGCACCTTGTAACGGTATATTTTTACAAGCTCTGAATAAATGTGATTTTGTCGATATATTTACAAAAAGTCCGGGTCTGCAGATTTGCGTTCTTCTTAAAATGCAAACTTGTGTAGCATTTGGTACAGACAACCCTATAAAAATTATTTAAAAAAAAGGTGATGTTTCGAACTCTCTTAAAATTACAAAAAGCATTTGGGCAATAAATTATCTTTTTTTGTATGTTATTTATGTACGCATACATCGGTTAATGTAGTTTCTTTGTTAAAATCCTGGAAAACTACTGAATATGGTTCGCGATAAATTTAATGTAAGCCATCTTTATCGAATTTCGTGCTTGCTATGTATAAAAAACATTTAACTTGACGCGCCTGCATTTTTACAAACATCTCCATGTACTATTCGCCCGCGAAAATACTAACTGCGTAGCGTTTGGTTCTTTAAGGCTAGAGTCCAATAGTAAAAACTAGAAAATTCCCCTTATCGACTCCACGTGGACTAAAATGCTCTCATTTGTCAAGATGGGATCAGGCGTTCTTCTGATTGGGTATACTATTTGCATCTTACGAACTATAATAATGAAATCTGCAGCTTTTAGAAAAATCGACACTTGCTTTCCGTTGCTGGTCCGAGACACACTTGACTTCATTTTCGATCCTTATAGAATACAGTTGCATATAGACCGGCTAAAGTTTTTGTTCGGCGTGCCTTGTGCCTCGGCGAGGTACAATTATACATCCCGTTAAGTGAATTTAGTAATTTTCCGTTTGAGTATGTTGTTAGTACCGTTCAATTTGTTTATTATAAAATAACAAATTAACTATTTAAAGTGCCGTTTAGTTTTTCGAGTTGTTCGAATAAAAATACAGTTTTACAGTACTGCTTAACTACAGTTATTTTGTGATTCTTCATTTATTGAAGAATGGTTTAGTTGCCGGGCATTTGTCATTAGAACTCAGTGTTAATTCCCATGTTTAAGAAAAGGGGATTTTCATACCACTATATTGTTCTTGCCGAATTATAATAATTTCAACAATTATTTTGAGCAACATTCAAGTAATTTCGAGTACCGTTCCAGTTAGGAGAATGATAAAGAATTTAATATCGACGGCAGTTATTGCAAAACAATTGTGCTGAAGTTTGATGAATCTCGTTAATAACATTTAGTTCAAAATCCAGAAGACTTCTTCCCGCATTGTGGCAGCTCAGCAGTTTGTTAGTGTAGCTTTGTTTAAAGTTTTTAAGGGGTTTTGAGTGTCAAGAGTTCGTATCCTTCAACTTGTGAAAGGAATTTTGGTATGAACACTAATTTGGATGATGAAAAACTGTTAAGGTATCGAACTTTATTAATATTGTATTGTTAGATAATATTTAATCATTTGTGATCCCGAAATTTTATTCATTTTTTTGAACAATAATTATTTTAAATTGATGGTTTTATATTTTGAATTTACAAATTTTAATAAATGTATAACTATATTTTGATGTGTTTTGTATTTTGAATTTGCTATTTCTTCATTAATGTATAACTATTTTGATTTGCATTGTATGTACCATTTTCTTTTGTTTTTAATATACAGATTTCAAATTTATTGACTACTTGACATAGTTTGGCTAAACGGACTGCTGATGTTTTTTGTTTTCTTTGGCTAATCAAGATCTTTTATTGTTTGATTAATGTTTTAATTAAATTAACGTCAAAATTAATAAGGAGGTTAGTTCCTTAGCTGATAACCTTCGCTTTTTCCAAATCTTATTCATGTTTTATGAAAAACATCCTCAGCTTTGGTGGCGCCCAACATATTATTATTTATTCCTGACTCCATTATTTAATACGAAGCTTTTAGGGTTAACACCTGCGACCTGAAAATTTAAAATTTGTAAGAAAGAGCTAAATCTCAAGCCGGCAATTTTGAGCATTTTGTTATACAGTAAGTATCGTAATTTGTGTCCTAAATTTAGTTTAATTAATGTGAATTCTTCGTTTGAAGTTTAAGCTTTGTTTATTATCGTTATTTTATCGTGCAGAAAAAAGTTTTGCTATAAATTTGCGGTCCAACGTGTGGTAGGTTTTTGATGCTATAAATTGGCGCCCAATCACGGGGCATCATTTCGTTTACAGCTTTTTGCCGTTATAACCTGACCAACTAATTGATTAATAAAACTAATATTTGATGTGGGTTCTTGTTTTTCCTCCGTAATAGTCGCCCATGCTGTCCCCTATACAGGAAAGTGTTTTTTCTCTGAGACACGGGACTATCTACAGAAAAGTGACAACAGAACTATACTAATCGACCCTGAAGACCTCAGGGTATCCTCTTGGTCTTTCCCCCTCCCATACGAGGTTGGCCATGTATGAAGATCGACGCTTTTGAGTGTTTCACATGCTCCTAAGGGTGTTCTGTTATGCCAACTAAACTTTCTGTAAATCATTACTGTGGGGATTTAATCTGCTGTTTTTATTTTTGTGAGCTAATTTGTGTTGTTTAGTTAAATGTACTTAAAAAAAGCTGCGTAACACCCTGAGCAGTTGAGTTGTTATTTACGCATATTGGTGATAGTCACAGACAGACATGCATTAGGCTGACAATAGCACAGAACTTCTACTCTTAGCTTAGCCTACATCATCTTTGATGCTGCTGTCGCTGCCAGTCTTGCTTTTCTTCATTTTTGACATTTGTTTGTTATTCCTTTACACTGAAAGTAATTGTGAAACCGAAACCTGACACCATTTTTGTTGCTGGTATTTTCGATTTCAGCTTTGTGTCCGCATGGCCCATGTTTCCATGTGTCCTCTTTCTTATTTTGTTTTTGGTAATAAATGGTAATAAATGTTAATATATTTTTTAACGCACCTTTTGCAGCTATAGATTGTCTTGCATTAACATTTGCCTTTACAATATGTTGCCGAACCTACATATTTTAACTCCTATATATGTTTCAGCCATTCAATACTCATGTAGCGGGCGTCAGTGAAACCCGGGTCAAGCTCATATCTTCTTTATTTATGAATCATAAGTATGAATCAAGTTCACACCTATTCCCATTGTCACCCGGTATCGTCTTCACGTTATCACTATCACTTTTGACGTATCAGTATTAATCTTCATGTTACTTTCGTATAGTACTTCCTGATGTCGCAAATTCTCATAAAGAACTTTTTCTGGTTGCGCAAGTTACAATGTCCTTTGCCTTTGCGAAAGCATGTTCTGTTAGCATCACCTGCTTCATATTTCTGAATTCCTGTGTGAATCCTTCCGCTTCCTTCGCCTGTCGTCACTTTTTTGTAATACTCGGTCAGTTTCTTCTATCTATTCAAATTGTTTGGATATAATCAATATTGCGATGCAAAAAAGTTAATATGAAAAGAAGCACTGGAAAAGACAATGATAATAGCAACAAGAAGAATGACAGCATAGTATAATTTTAGAAAGAAAAAAACTGAAGCAGGTAGATAGGTTTAAACACTTGGGAGTATATACTTTAGGAGTATAGAATGGAAAATTAGAAAATGAAATAAATAAACGAACTGCAGTGCAGGAGGAACACAAAGAACTCGGCCAAAAGCACCTTTTTACGAAAATAGACATGAAAAAATGAGACGTTTCAAACAAACAAACGAAGAAGAACGATGACATAGATGTGCCAAGATGCAAAACTCAGTATCAAGGAAACGAGTAGGTACGAAGCTGCTAAATTTTTATGTTGTTTTTAATCTTTCTCTAATGTTATCTACTGAGCCCATAACCTGTTTTTTATTTAGAGTGTTATTGAAAATCTCTAAACACTAATAAATTTTAAAACATTATACAAAACATCAGTTGCATGTGAAACTGAAGGTTTGGTTGGAACTCACTTTAATGCATTAATAATAATTCATATACAGACTGTTCTTAGTGGGAGACTAACTTTCAATCTCCTTTTAAGTATCATAAAAGCTGTCCTTCACTTTTAATAAGATTTCGAAATAAATAAATTATAATATGTAAGGTACCTTGTTTGTTTAAGTAAAAATGCCCTGTTACGTAATTCTCAGCTAAACTTTAATTGCTGTGCTAACGTTAAGATTATCTTGTGATTGATTGAAACTTGCTCGTGTTAGAAATTGACATTAACAAATTTCAGCCGTTCGTATTATTTGTTTACTGCATTCAATCTTGCCTTTGTGTAAACTTCTAAAACTGAAATATAAAAACTTTGCTATAAATAATATAATCAATCTTTGTCAATCGAAAGTGCAAAGAGATGGATACGCAACTTATGTATATTTAATTAATAAATAAATAATAAGAATCTTTAATTAATGTACACATATTGTCTTTTTTTCTACATCTTAGATTTAAATTTGTTTTTTCACTACTAGCTTTAAAACATACTATTATCTAGTCTGTTGTCACCTTGTGAAGTTAGTTTTCTTGCCTAGTGGTAAATAATTTTTTATTATTGACTACTAGTCAATAATCCAGATTTTAGTGTAACACGGGGCAAAAATACATCCCATTATACACTGGCATCCAGGAAAAAATCCGTGATCGCGATAGTACGTTTTTTATGTGAGAAGAATAAAAGGAATAAAAGTACTAGTAGTGAAAAAAATAATATATACACCACGGTTGTGAAGTGTTTTCTAGAGCCTCTCATCTTATATCCCTCGATGCTGCGCATCTCGGGATCTAATAATGCTCGGCTCTAGAAAAAACTCTTCACAACCTTGGTATATAACATACTATTACTTAGAACGGTGAATTAATATTAAACTGCGTTTAATCAAGCTTGGCCGGAGAATGAGTCCATGGATTCATAAAAGCCATAAGATGCTAACTCGATACTTTTTCCCATTCGTAACTTCTTCTAGCATAGATGTAGAGACGATAGTTCTTCTTATTTTTTTTTATTTTTGCTGTATAAAAGGCCCTATATATCCATTATAACCCCTAGTCATATTATTTGCCTTGATTATAATTTATGCTTGTTAATTTTGTTCTTGCTACTTACTAGCTTTGGCCATAATTATGGTTTTCTTTTGGTTCATATATTGTGTTGTGCAAGTGTCTCTCCATGGAATAATTCTTTTTTATAACTCGTTCTTTTTATTATTTGCAAACTTTATTTCTTATTATTATTATAAAAAAAGTAAGGTAACGTCAACATCCAAAATAGTTCATGCATTCTGGTAGATTGTAATTTTCTGTATCCCAGGTAAATGCCTTTTGTTTATATATTTACTTGTGATGTTATATCTTCATTAGCATTGTAAATAGCATCAAATAGCTCGGAATGCTCCCTTGTTTTTATCCTGTGCTGGTTGTGATTTTTTTTGTTTTAATACCTCTCAAGTCGAATTATTTCTGGTTTCCAAATATAAACTCTGTATCTCTTGTAGCTGCTCATTATTATTGTTTTCTCATTACATCTCTATCAATATGCTATCAAAAGCTTCCTCCAAGTCAATTGCACAGAAGAGAATCTTTCTATCTGTAGTCAATATTTTTTCAGTTACTTGCCTAAGTACAAAAATCCATTATGGATTGATTATACTAAATAATCAGAGTCCTTTGACAGTGACAGTTGTTATTAATTTGTTTACCATTTTACTACTTTGTCTAATTTATCACGAGATGTTATATGCGCGACTCGCAGTAAAATAACTTATAAATTGGTATATTTGCTACAGAAAAATCTGAAGACATTTTAGAACTAGTGGAACCCGACCCGTCTATTAAAAATTGCTACCACTACTGGTTACCAGCCGTACGCATAACTATGATGTATTTTACAAGATCCACAATAAAAAAGTTCGTTTGCGTCTCTGCAAGTAGTTTTTAAAACATCAACCAGTAAATCTGTAAATTTAAAATTTATGAAAGCAGTGGAAGGCACCAGAAAAATGGTGCCTTCTACGTTCTTGTATACTGACTTAACAATAGCTATTATGTTTGAGCACAAGATGATCCCCACTCCACACGATGTCTTTTCCAAATTTTCTAGAAATTTTTGAGAAGCACTGTATCAGAATAGGTGGAAAAGTTATGATTTATGCACGACGATGCACCGACACAATTTGCCACGACAGATTGAAGTCTTGCGGTTTTTTGATATTTGAAGATTTTTAAACGCTGGTGTTTAGAAAAGAAATAGATTCAGTGGATAAGATCCTGAGTAGGTATTGAAGATGTCTTCAATACAATTGTAATTGACGCTAAAACTTTAACGTTAAAAGTCTCTTTGGGCGGTGAGTATGCCAAAAATGTCAAAAAAGTACAATCCCTTGTTGTCTTTGAAAAGGAGTACATGTGGATCCAAAACACTCTGTATAATATGAAATTGCAATAATCACAATCGGAAACAGTAGGAAAGCACCTGTACAATATGCAAGAATAATTAATTCTGAGAAACTTTCAGTAATGTACAGTATAATTGCATATCGATACTCGTGTAGGAACACAGAGAAAAATGTATTTAAATTTCATCAACAATTGTGTGGTATTGTAAAACAAATTGGTCTTAAAAAAGTGACAGGGACAATTTGTGTAGAATTATAAAACAAGATTGGTCATTTGGTTTGTCAAGATTTTTTAAATAATGTTTTTAATGTTTTGTAAGGATGTGTATAAACTCAAATATAACATTTTGTGGAAGTCAATAGTAATTTTGTAGAATCAAATGAATAGTTGTCTTTAAGTTTCCATAACAAATTGTGTTACTTATTAGAACAGAATGTGTAATGTTGTTGCATACAATTTTATACAAAATTGTACAATTGTCGCTAGTTGTGCCGCAATTGCTTAATAGTATTTAACACAATTACTTGTTCACATTTATACAAATTGTGCAATACTCTGTCACAAATATTCTATACAGAAGGTTAGGTATCACAAATAAAATATATATTTTTACATATATTAAAATATATGTAACTAATATGTATATAATGTATATATACAATGTATAGTATATATAGGTATAACACTAAAATTTCCTTTTGCTGTCGGCTGTTTATATATAAATCTCGAATTTACATTAATAGCGACTATTACAAGTGGTGACATCTATAAGATGTCATCCATAAACTTTGCGAAACACAATAATTAGTAGCAAGCAGTTTGAACACTGGATTATAATTTCATTCAAACAAAATATTGTATTTTTCTAAACATTTTTTACAATTATACTTCAACATAATATGCTAGCTTATCCTCTACAACATTGTTCCAAAGAATGCAGAACTAAATCTGACTGTGTTAAATAATTGTCGTACGTTCCTGTTAGACAATTCAGTAACGAAAACCTACACAACGCTGGACAATACGATTCTACAATTATAATATAAATTTCTCCAACACCGTTTTGAACAATATTGTGCAAAGCTCTTATGAAGTATTTCTCTCTGTGAAAAATTCTAAAATTTCATAGATCACAAAAACATAGAAAGACGTAACTCAAGGCATAAAATTAAATAAATGTTACATTTGGAAATAACTGGTCAAAGCTTGTAAGAGGTGCAAGGTACCCATCGCTTACGTTGTTTCTTTAATCTAGTCATTTAAATTTGGCTGTGGTATTAGAATCAGTTTAGTTGCTAAATGCATCATGGAGTACTTGAATAATATTTTTAATAAATAACGTTAATGTAGCATATTTGGTCTATTTATCAGAATCTTATTTATTTTTTGAATTTATTATAATTATAATGAATATTAGCAGAATGGATACGTAATATTACACAGAGAAAAATGTATTTAAATTTCATCAACAATTGTGTGGTATTGTAAAACAAATTGGTCTTAAAAAAGTGACAGGGACAATTTGTGTACAATTATAAAACAAGATTGTGTCATTTAGTTTGTCAAGATTTTGTGGAAGTCAATAGTAATTTTGTAGAATCAAATGAATAGTTGTCTATAAGTTTCCATAACAAATTGTGTTACTTATTAAAACAGAATGTGTAATGTTATTGCATACAATTTTATACAAAATTGTACAATTGTTGCGCTAGTTGTGCCACAATTGCTTAATAGTATTTAACACAATTACTTGTTCACATTTATACAAATTGTGCAATACTCTGGAACAAATATTCTATAGAAGGTTAGGTATCACAAATAAAATATATATTTTTACATATATTAAAATATATGTAACTAATATGTATATAGCTATACAATGTAACTAATATGTATATAGCTATACAATGTATAGTATTTACATACTATACAACGTGTAATATATACACGTATAACACTAAAATTTCCTTTTGCCGTTGCCTGTTTATATATAAATCTCGAATTTACATTAATAGCGACAATTACAAGTGGTGACATCTATAGATGTCATCCATAAACTTTGCGAAATACAATAATTAGTAGCAAGCAGTTTGAACACTGGATTATGATTTCATTCAAACAAAATATTGTATTTTTCTAAACATTTTTTACAATTATACTTCAACATAATATGCTAGCTTATCCTCTACAACATTGTTCCAAAGAATGCAGAACTAAATCTGACTGTGTTAAATAATTGTCGTACGTTCCTGTTAGACAATTCAGTAACGAAAACCTACACAACGCTGGACAATACGATTCTACAATTATAATATAAATTTCTCCAACACCGTTTTGAACAATATTGTGCAAAGCTCTTATGAAGTATTTCTCTCTGTGTAGTAATATTAACTGTTTACAATCCAAGATCAAAAATCTTAATCTTAAGAGGTTAAGCATCAGAGAATGATTAAGATTACTCCGTACTACTATTGAAAGAGTAGCCGGTGTTCGTCAAAAATTTATTAAAATTGGATCTTAAATATCATGTACTATAATGGGATCAGAACAGTATCGCGGTACATATATCGTCTGACATAATCTAATGCACTACATAATATGAACCATTTTAAAGATAACACTCCTCACAAATTAACACAGCTATTTCAACGAATTAAAATGTTCATTACAAAATTTCATCAATTTTATCCATTTAAAAACATTTTGTATTAAATCTAAATAATAATAATAATTGAATAAATTTATATCAATGGAGTGCAATTTTCCCACGAAGATTATGGTCGATCCAGTAGCAGTCAGCGGTCGTAAAATTGAAAATATCAGACAAATCAAAAATCGTATGTTACACGGCCAAAAAATAACAATCCAATCGTGAAATGCTCTTATAACGATCCCACGCCTCTGGGATCAGACAAGGTCACGTCGTTTCATAATAGTCCTGGTTCCAAATTGCAATAATAGCAATTGCAAAAATACATAGATAAATAAACAAACAAACAAACGTAGAAAGCAAACAAATAGATCAATAACCAAACAGATCAAACACCAATAAATGCTTAATATAAAAGTTTTATAATGGTCCGAAACTCGATTTCAATAAAAAATAGATTCATTATTGCTACTCTTAAATATTTTAATGCTAGATTATCTCAATTAATCGTACTCTAATTACTTTTCCAAGACTAAGCAAGATCAAATAGTTACTGAGTGAAGCATTAGTTCAAATAATATCACGTATTTTATAATACTGGGAACGTTCAAGATGATTTACAGAAAATACATATAACCGGACATATTTGGGTCTCATAACTAATTATCTAATTACTAAGAGCCATAAGTAAACTAAATACATGACAAATCATAAAAGATTGTACTTATTTAACTTTTAACATTAAAAGTAATTTATCATACCATTAGGATCAATTAAAGAAATTTTTATAGAATATTAAATACAATAATTTATACAACATTACAATATATTTAACTGAAAACCTTATCTTCGAAAATGCGACCATTATATTTATCTTGTGACAGTGTTACTCAGTTAACGAATTTAGGCTGTTTGGAATTTATTAAATGAACGTCGTATTATAATACTTCAAATTCAATTTTCTGGTAGTTAAAATACATTTTATGCATAGATGCATTATAATTAGACTATTATTGCTAGATTTATCGGAACATAACTGTCTCTTTATGCCCCAAGGGCCTCTTTATGATCCGACGGGCAATAATGAAACGTCAATTAAATGTCAGAGCTGTATTTGTAGAACTTGATTGGTTCTTTATATAATTTGTAAACTTATCACCAATGAAAATAAGCTGAAATTAAGTATTTTAGATAGTAACTATAGTAACGTACTTCGTATATAAGCTTGATGTAACCTACGTACTCATTTAATTATGTTTTTTACACAATAATAGATTTGAGATAAAAACAATCTGTGCATAAAATAGTGTATGCATTTCGGGCATAACTTGCTTTTATGGCCCTACAGCCTTTTCCTAGCCCTCGGCTGACGCCTCGTGCTAGAAATAACGCTTCTGGCCATAAAAGCTTCTTTATGCCCTTAATACATAAATAACTATAATGTGACCCTGTATTATAATATGTCGAATTTATTTCTTACTATTTACAATAAACGAATTTATTCCTTGCCTATAATAAATATTGAGACGATTTTTAAATTTACTATGGCCCCATTTGACAATAATAGGGAATGTATTTCGTCTGTTACCTTTGCGATAAAAATTTACTAGCCTAACTCTGACATTTAATTGACGTTTCATTATTGTTCGTCTGACCATAAAGAGGCCCTTTGGCCATAAAAAGACGGTTATCTTTAGATGAGTCTAGCAATAATAGTCTAATTATAATGTATCTGTGCATAATAGTTATTTACGTGTCAAGCTTTGTAAATTAATCTTTACGGGTAAACTGGGAAGTTGTGGGGCGAGCGACCAAGGAGCGAGCCTCCATAATCCAGTGACCCCAGTAAAGATTAATTGCAAAGCGTACCGCGTACAAAGTTTTATTTCCACCTTCACAGGCGTATTTTTATTAATTTATTGTATGTTTTATATAAAAAGACATTTTGTAGTCAAAGGCAACGGTAGGTAGACGTTGTAATGGAGTTGTGGATAAGCAACAAAGTAATTTCTATTACAGGTCTCTTTTAAGAGCCCGTAAAGTTTTACAGGGCTGTAGTTGTAATTGCTCATTTACTTAGTTACCATAAATACCTATAAAGTGTCGTTTACATAGAAAGTGGAAATAAATATATAAACAACGGCAACAATTATAAATTAAAACTAATTTTCTACTTATACATATTCTCGTAAAAAATAAAAGTATGTATGCACCACGAGCGTTACTATAGATAGATGATAATACCCATCGGGCGACTTCCTTCAGGCTCTCGCGCTGGAACATTGTCGTCCTCCTGGCATTATCATCATTTTAACGCCCTTGGTACATAATTAACTATTTGAAGTTTAAATAGTGATTAAATGCTTTCATCAGTTTCCAGCTTTCTCGAGTTTTTCCCACCGCATCAATAAACTTATTAATAAAATTTAGCTGTGGTTAAATTCGAAGTTGAAAATCTGTTAAATTTAAACAAATCAAGTTCAGTGTAAAATCCGATTCATTTACCGAACATTCTTGAAGTGGGTGGAAATAAATTTCACTTTGTGGAGAAAATCTAGGAGGAAAAGCGGTTGATCCAGTTTTTATCCTGGTTTGCGTAACAATAAACAAACATTCTTCCGATAACTAATAACTCTTTAGGTGTTTAAACAACATTGAAAACGTAAGTATTACAGTTTCTTAATATATGTATATTTGAATTTTGTTGTTACAATCTTTGATATAAAGAAATCATTTTTTAGGATGTTTTTTCTGACTGTCTGAAAACTTTTCTTTTCTATCTACAGTAATAAAATTTTTAAAAATTTGGTCTAATAAGACAATTTAATTTTGTAACATAAATTTTTAACACAAAACATATAGGGCATTCGAGCATTGAGTCTTGAACGCAGATTATCGTTATTTAGGTGAACACTTGCGAATTGTGTTGATTTTATTAAGTAAATTACACCTCGCAGTTTTGTGCAATTAAATTAATAATAATTTAAATTGTTATTTGAATAATTCTGTTGTGGTGAATTCCTAAGATATGGGGTTTTTCATATCAACACAGTTTTAAATTTAGTTGGAGCTAAATTCGACGTTGTCGGTTCTTATTCGCATTTTTATGTTCCCAAAGATTTCGCTTGTTTTCAAGCATTAAGCCTTCTCCAGCAAGGTAAAACTTTTCTTTAATTTACTATAAATTAATTACTTTTATTACGACCAATCATTTATTTTAGGCTTTTAGTTTATGGTAAGTTTTTCCGATAAGTTGCAATAATTATAGGCGCTAGCAAATTCTGCTCAGAGGACCGTACTCGCCCAACTCGTTGATTGCTATAAATTCATGCACGCTATCCAAGACTGGTTCATGAGGCGTTTTGATCCATTTAGTTTGGTTTTTGGTGGCATTGTATGGCACTATGAATAATTAATTAAAACCTTTTTTTATTGTATGGTAGCTGCAATGGAAGCACGAGATTGACAAGGTCAGAGATTTATGTTAGTTTTGTACCATTGTCTACAAGGACTACAATCAATATTTAAATATATATATTTTTTTTTAATACCAGTAACTTGTTTACATAGATAAAACCTGAGTAATTATTAGTGTATTGTAATGCTATTTAATTTTGTACACTTGCTATCTTATATTTTGTATTTCTTTTGTGTGAACTTGAAGGTAGACGTCTAATCTCCAAGGATATCTATACTATTTCACTATTGAATATTTGTTTACATCATATAGCATCAAGATAATAATATACGAATTTTTTCTTGCTTTCATATATAGCTTACATATGTTTTTATATACGATTTGTTTTGAAGTCAATCAAGTGATAGCCACTAAGGATTTTCATATGTATTATTTTGGGGTAATAAATGAAATTGAAAAGGAATCTGTTCCAATTGCTCAATTGTTTTCTTGAGTTAGAAGTACTGTTCAAGATTTGCTTATCTTTTCTTTACAGGTTAAGTAATTTAGATGTTGCAGTAGCTGCGGGTTCACGTTTAACCGTTTGAGGCCAGCGGTTTACCAATTCCTTTTTTTTTGTAAACGTGTGGCGCCTAGTTTGTTTTATTTTAAATCCACCCCATCTTCACTGAGTGTGTTGGGCAATCATGGTAAACCTTGTCTGGCAACTATCGTGAATAGTACTTGTTTATAAAAAGGAAACGTTACAACTTTTAATACTTACTACATAACTCAAAAATTGCATAATTCAAAAATTGCACCGGCTGTTGAGATCTCTATTATGCAAATTTAAATATAGGTGTGGGTGTTAACCCCAAAAGCTTCTAATTAGACAATGGAAATCAGGAACAAAATAAAAACATGTTGAGAGCCACCAAATTCATAACAAAATCTAGGAATCTCAATTTGGAAAGATTTCTCATTTAAAATTGACGTTAGATTAATCAAAAAACGTATCAATCGATACTACTGGATTTTAATTAAAAAAACAAAACATCAGCAATTTGTTGGGCCAAACCATATACGATAAATTAATTTGAAATCTGTATATTAAAACATTATAAAGAAAAAATTGAAATACAAAGTTATCATTATCAAGAAGTTATCATACAAAAAGTAATTTAAATTCGGGATCCCAAATAGACCATTACAAAGAAACTGAGTTAAAAAAATAATACCTTTCATTTTCAATAATCCAACAAAGTTCAAGATTTCTTACTCAAATAACTTCGAACACTAGAAACACAATATTGACATTAACTTAATTTTCACAACCAAACTGCTGACCTGGAAAACCAATGCAGGAACAATCTTCTGAATTCTGAACTATATTCATTTAAACGACTAACTTCAACATACGAAAATTTCCGATAACTGATAATTCTTTATTAGCACTTTCATAACTGGAGTGATAATTATATTAACTTGAATAATGCTTGAAGATGGTTATTTTAATTTGTAAATTTAACTAAAATTACTGAATAAATCTCTTCACAACTCTTTCATTAAAATCTGGTAAACTGAATTATTTGCGTTAAATCCATTAGCATTTAAAAGCTTTAAACGGTAACTTGAAGCAAGTAGTCTTCCTATACGGGACGATAACACACAAAACTGCATTAACACAAATAATTATTAGTTGTCAAACTGTAACATTAAACACACCGAATATTATAATAATTTGGCTGGGGGGTCTCTCTTTTCACGAAGAAGGCACAGGCCTCCCCCGCGTGGCAAACGCCACCTTGCTTGGTTGTGTCTTCAGCCAGCCCCTATTTTAAACTTACTTCGACTGACTCTAAACTAAAAACTATTTCGCGGTGGTATTGATTTTTGAGGAGGGCGAAACTTTAAACAATCCAATAAAGAAATGGCGGGATACTCATTAGCCAATAAAATATGTTTACGTCATTTTCTTCTAGCAAAATCTCGAAGGATCTTGAGGGGATTCCCTTTTGAATCTATACACACAAAACTGAAGCCAATAACACACAGATTCACTAGACGACCTATTCCAGAAAATTCTTTTTGGCGGTAAATTATTATTTACTAAAGAAATTGTAACTTTCATATATATTTAACTATAAGGAGATTTTTGTTAAGGCTAATATTAGATTTTAGTCCTTATAAGCTCGCAATTAAAAGCAATTTTGTTTTTCTAAAACCTATTTCTCGGAAAATGATCTTTTAACACTGTAAAAGCGGTGCTTTTAAAACGGAATCGTTTCTGAGAATGTTTCTTTTAGATGACCCTTGATATTTTAAAGGTCTTATTTTATGCAGAATACCAACGTATTTTTAAATCAAGAAAAAATATACAATAATATGCAGGACTGCACTAAGGGTTTTTATCAATTATGCAAATAAAATTGCATTCTTCGGAAGTTAAAAAACTGAACCGTTACAATTTCTACAAATTGCAGAAGTAAAGGCAATAACAATAACTTGTTGTGAATTTGTTAAATTTGTGATTTTTATTTGAATTAAAATCAAAATGATTAATTTTAACAAAAGTTTTGTTATGCTCTCAATATGTCGGCTTTTAGTGTAGAAAAACAATAAAACTGTTGTGAAATTATATAAATATAAAACCAATAGATAAATATAAAAATATAAAACCAAGTTGTATCGAGTACTGCCAAATTTACAAATGTTTCGCAAACAAAAAGATCTACTTTTAACTCCATCACCACCTATACAATTACTAACCACTAATTACTAACCACCAATACTAATTTGGTACTAATAGACCCAAACATTTGCCAAATAGTCTTCGGTCAAAGTGATCAAAATTTCCACAGACTTAACATTTTTAACGACTTATGGAGATTTCTTTTTTAGAGTCTTAACGTAAAACTGAACTATAGAAAAACTGTAATATTGTATTTGATGTAGAACGTGTTTTATAGAAAAGATATTCAGTTCTTCCATTGTTGTGTAGCAAGGAAGCAATTGGTTACCTTTACTTTTTATTTGATTACCTATTCTTTCACTTAACAATTATATTATTAATGGTAGTAATCTGACAATATATGGTAGTTAGCTGTAATATAGTGGCCTTTCAATACGAGTATATTCAAAACAATGTCTTTTCGATAAAGTTTGTTACTTATCGTGCTTAGGCTCTAACCTGTTTTTGTTTACCTCCTTCAATATATTTTAAATTATTTTATTAATATTTGCAATTATTAAGATGTAGCGAAAGCTATACTTTATAATAACACGATTTCAGCTATGTACTACCGCACATAGCTCTAAAACGTGTGCCTTTCATAAGCGCAGACATTGGAAAAATATGTTTCTTTCAATTTACAGTAGTATATTAAGTAGAGAGGGGGCAATTTAAACCTTCGCATTAAAACGCATCCAGTTTTTTAGACCTATCTGCAATAGTTTTTGACTTATGTCAATTTAATGTGTCAAAATGGTGTCGTGCATAGACCCATAGAAAAATTCATAACTTCAAAACCATTCACAATTAATTAACCAACTTTTTTCTAGTCGATTCCTTAAACTTTAGCGCATCTTTTGAAATCTAGGCGAACTCGTAGGCGACGTTCCAACGTCTATTACGATTTTTTGAAAATGGCAAATTACAAATATCAATAACTCGATTTTTTCAAATGGAACACCCTATATTTTATTGCACCATTGAATTGCATTTTTTAAGAGATTTTTGCCAATATAGGGTTTGTAGGGTCTACCTTGTAACATTACCGAGATTTGTTGCAAAATAAGAATTATTGATGATTTTTCGAAAAAAAAAGGAATCGAGTAGGCCGCTGTCATAAAATTTGACACATCCGTGTAATTTCAATAATTGTACACGTAATGTAATTGTTGATAATGAATTTCACTCGCGAAGAATTAGTGAATATGGTCTACTGTATTGGCGAAGCTGACAGAAGTCCTTTATTAGCAACCAGAATCTACCATCAAAAATATCCAGAAGCAAGAACTCCACAAGCGTCTTCATTCGAAAAATTAAGAGCTCGGTTTGAACTTACTGGTAGTGTGTCTTATACTAAAAAGGAAATTGTTGGTGGTCAAAATGGTTGGTTCAAATGGTGCAAAATGAGTTGCAAGTTTTATTGATGCTACAGGAAAATCCTCACTTAAGCACTAGGGAAGTAGCAGCGGAAACGGGTATTTCTCAAAGTAGTGTGAACAGAATAATATTGAAACATAAGTTTCACCCTTATCATCTGAACCTACATCAAGAATTGTGTGGCGACGATTTTGTGAATAGAGTTGCGTATTCAAATGAATGGCTTAATTGAGGAGAATTTTAATACTTTAAACAAAATTCTGTTTTCTGATGAAGCAACGTTTAAGAGCAACGGGTCGGTCAACCGACATAATATGCATTATTATGCAACCGAAAATCCTCACTGGATGAGGTCTGTTGATCACCAAAATAGATGGTCGCTTAAGGTTTGGGGAGGAATTATTGGAAATCACACTATTGGTCCCTACTTTTTCGACAATGTCCTGAATGGTGAAAGGTATTTACATTTTCTTGGCGAAGATCTTCCCAGAATGTTAGAAGAAGTGGATTTGGACACCAGAAGGACCATGTTGTTGCAGCACGATGGTGCTCCAGTGCATAACGACAGGATAGTACGAGGATTTTTAGATCAATCATATCCTAATCGTTGGATAGGCAGAGGAGGTACTATTCCTTGGCACGCGCGATCCCCAGACCTTACGCAAATAGATTTCTTTCTTTGGGGGGTACGTGAAGGAAATGGTTTTCAGAGATCGCCCAACAACTGCCGATGATATGAAAAACAGGATCACGGAAGTCTTCCGTTCAGTTGATGGAGCAATGCTTGCGAGTTTAGGGCTCATTTACTAGAAGACTAGCAACTTGTGTGGTACATGATGGTGACCTATTTGAGCATTTGTTATAAGTAGCCTTTCTTCAAAATTTTTACATTGTTTCCTATTAATCATCCTTTCCTGTTCTTGTAAAGATTACTAATAAATAATTGTTTCCTTGGCGATGTACTCCTGTTTCTATTACAATTTATTTTTTTTTAACATAGTTCTTTTTAGAATTGTATGGATGTGTCAAATTTTATGACAGCAGCCTACTCGATTCTTTTTTTTTCGAAAAACCATCAATAATTCTTATTTTGCAACAAATCTCGGTAATGTTACAAGGTAGACCCTACAAACCCTATATTGGCAAAAAGCTCTTGCAATGGTGCAAAATATTCCATTTGAAAAAATCGAGTTATTGATATTTGTAATTTGCCATTTTCAAAAAATCGTAGTAGGCATTGGAACGTCGCCTAGAGTTCGCCTAGATCTCAGAAGATGCGCTAAAGTTTAAGGAATTGACTAAAAAAAAGTTGGTTAATTAATTGTGAATAGTTCTGAAGTTATGGATTTTTCTATGGGTCTATGCACGACACCATTTTGACACATTAAATTGACATTGACAAGTCAAAAACTATTGCAGATAGTTCTAAAAAACTGGATGCGTTATATCCAAAATCTAGTGGCGAATCCAAAAATGTAACAAAAATGGGACAATGATAGGAAGAGCCGACATCGAAGGATCAAAAAGTCCTTATGCGTACTGAACATCGGGATCAAGCCAACTTTTGCCCTTTTGCTCTACGCGTGGTTTCTGTCCTCGCTGAGCTGGCCTTAGAACACCTGCGTTATTCTTTGACAGATGTACCGCCATTTCAAAAAACAGAATCTATTTGTGTATTTTATTTTAGAACATGCTGTATTTACAATGGACAATTTTAGACAACTTTAAGATCGCAAACAAAGAAATCTACATTGCAGTCTTCCTTTACATAAATAGACACATGTAACTCTACTTTTCGGTGCAGATTTTGTTTCACTTTGTCTACCCTCTTCAAAATCACCCTTTTGAAAATGTCCCAATGCCCTGTACTTTGAACATTTCAAGGTCAAAGGTCACTCACAGGGTTTCTTTAAATGTTAATCCTCAAGTTGGGTATCATTTTAAATAAAGGTATCGATGAGTAAAATTATGAATCTTAAATGCCTGTGTTCTTACATGAGGTCACAAAGATCTCCAAAAGTGACAGAAAGGTGAATATACTTATCTCCTGGGTGAATAGACAGATTTATTGAAATTTGGTATACAAACCCCTCATGGGAGTCTGTATTTGAACCATTTGAACTACATTGTTGTATCCGTCCCGCATAAAAGGTTGGGTGACGAAGGTTCGTATTATTCACCTTCAACAACTAGGGTCGGTGAGTGGGGAAAATCGTGAAAGGTTCCATTTTTACGTTTAACATCTAAATATACTACTTAATTCTGGTTGTACATAATTTACCACATCAATGCTATCTTCCAAATTAAGTAAGCTAAAAAAACACTGCAGGTGGATTTACTATATTTATAAATGTATAAGCACGGAACAGTGCAGCCCCATTCTATCGTAAAACCATCAATGATTAATAACGTCATTCTAAGCGCAGCAAAGAATGAACCGAGAAATACAATAATGCCTTATTAGTTTGTGATAAGGTAAGCATTTAATTCTCAAATAATAGATTTCGATTTAATAATAAGAACACTCGATTATTACGTTATAAATTTAATTATTCTTGTAGGTGATCATAATTTTAAATACCAGAACGTGGGTACTTCATTTTTCCTCGTTTTATTTATAAAACATCCGGATGGTTATCGTTCTTAATTTTTTTATTAAGGGATCATCAATAGGAAAGATTAAAAAGTTAATATAATTATCTTATTAAACATTTAAGAAGAAGAATGTACCTGAGGGTAATAAATAAAATTTTAATGATTAGAAAGAACAATTAACTTTATAAATCTATAAATAAAATCTAACAAAGCTATATTATGCTGAGTCATTACGTTATGGTTATTGAGTACGTACTTACTATTTCAAACCACAAGAACTGAATTCCTGCTCCACACGCAATCAACGTGTTTTAAAATGTTTTATTGCTAATTAACTTGAATCCGATGAGACTTCCATTATATTATATAACGATGGTAACAACAACAATAATATAAGAGATGTTTAATTAACTAATTACACGTATTATTTCATAAAGCCTACAATAAAAACTGTGTTGTTTTTATTTGGCTTAATTGTAAATTACCCGATTAGATTATAAAAAAGAATAATGTTCCATAAAGATATAAAAGTTTTATTTCCTCTTTAATATGTGTATATGTGTAATGAATATCTTTCAATAGAATATGCAAGAGTAATTAAGAAAAGTCATCCTTTATAACATCAGAGTGATAAGTAGGTATAATTGTGACTTATAAACAATGGCAGTACTCACCGTTTTAGTTTAGACAATTGAAACACATATAATATATATACAGGGTGATTTTTTGAAAACGATCCGCCTGAGATATTTCAGAAACCAAAATGAAATTAAAAATTTCCGAAAACAGGTCCACTTAAAATATGTCAAGGGGGAAACGGTTTGACCTATGATTCACACTTTTGACGTTTACATCTGCGCCCCCACCAATACCTCCCCAAAAATTTTAAATGGAATGGCCCATCGTGTGGTATCTCAAATGAAAGCTTATCTTATCAGGATTATGGTGATGTGTCACTTGCACATTTTTTTATTTTCTCATACATTTTATGAGAAAGTTTATCATTGCCACTTCAGGAGAACGGTAAGCGCTATCGAAACCTAATTCTAATCAGGTAGGCGTGGAAAAAAAGAAAGCAAGCCGTTGACGTTTTGTCTAACTGTCACATTAGTTGTTTCCGTTTAGTCAACTTCACCTACATACTACATTGGTTTCCGTAAAAATGGTGTATTCTATTGCTGAAATGATGGAAGTTATATACATTTATGGTGCCGAGCAATGTGCTCGTGCCACAGCAAGAGTTTTTAATCAAAGACATCCAAATAAGCATATGGAGCATAAATACGTTCGCGAACTTGTGCAAAAATTTGAAGCAACTGGATCGGTAGAGAACAAGAAAAGGCATGCTAATCAGGTAGTAGATGAACTGGCGGAGATGGAAGTAATTGGAAATTTTACCATGGAGCCAACCAGTTCTTTGCGTCAGGTTGCAGCATGCACCGGACTTTCTTACTCGTCGGTAAGCAAAGTGACAAAGCTACATAACTTTCACCCTTACAAGATGCAGATATTGCAAGAACTTGGCGACGGCGTTTGCGACCGACGACTAGAATTTTGCGAAACTATGACCGAAATGATCATTGCGAATCCAAATTTAGTAAAAAACATTTGCTTCTGTGATGAGAGTGCACTTTTTACTTAAACGGGCACGTGAACAAGCAGAATGTACGATATTGGAGCGACGAAAATCCGCGTATGACAAGAGAGGACCATACCCAGAGACAAAAATTAATGTTTGGGCAGGAATAGTAGGTGATTCAATAGTTGGACCCGTATTCATTAATGAAACTACTTGAATATGTTGGAAAACATCATCGATCCTCTAATAACTGAAGAAGTGGAAAACCAGCTTGATGAAGAAGGTAATCAAATACTCGACGAATATCAATTGTTCTTCCAGCAGGATGGTGCTCCACCGCATTATGCTGCGACTGCTCGTAACTGGCTTAACCGGAGATTTCCAAATCACTGGATTGGTAGACGTGGAACAATCGAATGGCCTCCACGATCACCGGACCTCACAAGTCTTGACTTCTTCCTTTGGGGTCATTTAAAGTCAGTAGTTTATAAGTCTAAACCCATAGATTTAAATGACTTGCGCCAACGAATTATCAACGAGTGCCGAAACATTCCACGAGAAACTTTTCAGAAAGTAAGGCAAGAATTTGAAAACCGGCTTTACTACTGCATGGAGGCCAATGGTGTTCATTTTGAGCAGTTCCTGTGAATGTTCTTTTTTCAGTTTTGTTAAAATGTTATTTTCAACTTAGATCTTTAAAGACTTATTATTCTTATCCTAATGTAAAATTGATCATTTCTCCATGCTAAATAAAAAAACGCGCAAGTAACACATCACCATAATCCTGATAAGATAAGCTTTCATTTGAGATACCACACGATGGGTCATTCCATTTAAAACTTTTGGGGAGGTATTGGTGGGGGCGCAGGGGTAAACGTCAAAAGTGTGAATCATAAGTCAAACCGTTTCCCCCTTGACATATAAGTGGACCTGTTTTCGGAAATTTCTAATTTCCTTTTGGTTTCTGAAATATCTCCGGCGGATCGTTTTCAAAAAATCACCCTGTGTATATATAAAGTTACAAATGATGTCGATAATTTAAAACACCTCAAGTGGCCAATATAAAAATTAAAAGTAACCTTTGTATTATCTTTGAATAAAATAATGTATTATATTAGTAGCCATTGAAAAATATGGATACTCTATAAAAGACATCTTTAATGACTGGCCTCAGATTCTGTTGCGCTGCAGCTGTTGCAAGCAAATCACAAGATTTGCAGTTTTAGAAGACCCTATATTAAAAAACAGTTTCAAGGACGGATTTGACACAGTATATTCTCTAGCTACTGTCACTAATGGTTCTATAAATGCAACTGACAAAAAATATTACTGCCCTAATTTGTAAGAGACGTCTGGTGTTCTTAAGCCCCTTACTATTTATTATATATACTTCCGATATCTTAAAAGCTCAGCAGTATTGCAAAGTTGAACGGCAAAGTTGAAGCCTGGGTGAACGGACAAGCAATGGCTGGAGTCGGACTCCTATCGGAGTCCGGACTGGTATCCGAGACTAGCTCAGAAGACAGAGGGAGGTCAGTCGTTAGAGGTGTCGGGGAGCACTAGGATCCGAGACTAATCCGAGAGAATCCCAGGCTTGTCTGGGTAACGGATGATGCAATCAGCAGGAAATGTGTGGTAGAGTTACACCTAAGTGTTTCTCGATGATGACTCTAAGACGTTGCGGAAGAAGTTCTGCTAACAAGATGGTCCACTGTGGGTGGTTTGATTCTTACCTGACGTCAGGGTCTTTTATGGAGCTAAGTATCCCACTGTCTGACCTAGACGAATGGAGGAGAATCAAGTAAAGTTTATCTCCGTCCGGGAGTTCGCTCGCTGATCTATGAGGAAATGCATGCCGCCAGGTAGCGTTTCGGAGACGACAGTATGGGGGTCCGGCTTTGGCTTTGCATTTCGAGTCGTCGGATTCTTAGAAATCGTCTAGAGTCTTACACTTAAGGGACGTTGATGCGAAGATACATAGCCTCTCATGTTCAAGACAACTTAACCTACACCTTAACGGGTACACGCCGGGATGCAGCTTCGATCGGCCGTATGAAGCAGCCTCGACACGAAGCTCTGTCAGGGGCACACCAGGTCTGCTGGTGTGCTAACTGGGAGATCGGGGTGGCAAAACCGTTTAAAAACCAAGTCCCGCCACATCTGAGGCTGGATTCGATCGGGCAGTGGCCCCAACTAAGGCTGGGTGAAAGAACTTGTGAAGGTATGAAAAAGGGCTGGAGGGTTCGGATGTACCTAACCTAGGTTGGGGAATAGTCCTAATGCTGGACGAAGAACCCGACGGTCATTTGTAATAGGACGAGAGGGTTCCGAGGGGTGGGCACGTTTATCGCTCCGACACTACTTTGGAGAGCCAGTAAAGGGTGGATAGGCAACCTCTCCCCGATGAATGCGCTACTGGGAGCATATGCTAAGCATATGCGCGCTGATTGGGCGTAGTACCTCAATTACTTCCTCTTGGAAGGAACGTGGAGATTAAGTCTAACGACAAGAGCTCCATGTAAAGCACTCTTGAAATCTATGAAAAGTATTGCAAAGTTCAATTTTATGCCGATGTCAGGCAAATTTACAAGTCTTTTACTTTTGCCGGCAGAGGTCAGGCATATATTAACATTAATAAAGAGCTTGGCACGATTGCACGTTCACATTTTAAAATCGTATTCGTACTAACCTCTCGTTGCAATTTTTTTGTTTACTTTCCAGTTCGATTTCACAATGCATACCTTAACCTGAAAAGTTATTAATTTAGGATTGAATTTTCCTGAAATACTTGTTTTAACGAAATACTTCTTGTAAAACCATTTTCTGTAGTTGACTCTTTTGAAAATGTGATGTTACTACATTAATTACTACTTCATTAACACCAATAGAAGACAAAACAGCTCCTATTGCTTCTGACTACTATCACCTGTAGTTTACCTACTGTAATAATTGTAAATTTTTCTTTTCTCCTACTTTTTAAGTTATACATGGTGATTCACTAGCGAATGATCGTACTTTGAGGATAAGCTTCTCAAGTCATTAGAAACATTAAACCTTAGTAACATTTTTTGATTAAATGAACTTGAAAATTTTGAAAATTTTGCCCAACGTTTTTAGAAAAGTACGTAAATAGACGAAGGTCAGCCAGATTCGGTGGATTAGTGGTTTACATGTTTGCTTCATAATCCAAGGGTCGCAGATTCTTCTCTGATAGGAAATAACACGGTAGGTTCCCTGTCAATGCGATGTTTGGCACGATAAAAATCCCTACTGGGGGTGGAATTCCCCCAGATTCGGCTAAATTCTAGTAGGGCCGGCCAAATGATCAGAGTAATCGGTGCCATGGGGTACGAAGGATGCCATCCCGACTCCACGCCCAAAAATAAATAAGATGAAGGTCAATGTTAAGTCTAATAGAATTAAATGCATACCTTTTAGATATTAACACCATCGGTAAAAACGTGACACCTGTTGAATGAGCACAACAAGGATACAGACGGCGAAGTGTTGAAACAACTTAAAACGTTCTATTAGGAATAGTGTAGTCAAAACAAATCCGACAGGGTTCCCCTGTGTTCTAGTAGGGAATGCAGGCAGAAATGACATCATTCTAATAATACTGACCCATTTAATTACCATTATAGTTTAATTTGTTATTCCTTAATAGATAGGTAGGCCAGTAAAATAGAATCCGTTGGTGGAAATAAATGTTGGAAAGCGGGAAATCGTTTCGATCGCTTCGTTTGAGGTCAAATATAAGTGTCCTAGGTTTGCACGGTCCCTCGACTCGAGCTTACCTGAGGGCATCAAAAGAACCTCGAAATCTTCGGACCTTTTTTAGTGTTTCGCTTATAACTCCAAAGCAGTGCTTTTCAACGAAAACTTTACTATTACAAGAATTAAAGAGCATTGAATTCTGCGTCGGATGAGTATCCAACACTTTAAAATCGGTTCAGTGGTATGGTCGAAATCGACGGCCGAGAAACGACAATTTTACAAATTTTCGATCTTCCGTCAAACCGGACGCCCAGAGGCTTTCCGTATAAAAAAACCCATTGGGCTCATTCTGATTGTTAATATAAGTCGAGAAATATCTAAGCTTTGATATTATAGAGGTTGCCGGATTAAATTAATGACCATTTTTCATCATTCCCCATCATAGCAGTTAGGATCAATCCATATGAAGTAGTGCAGCATTGGTCGCTCGATCATTTCGAAAAAAGATAATTTTTTTGTGTGTTATTACCCCTAACTATTGGTAGATCAAAGCCACAGTTATTTTATTTTTATTCCATTTGATTGAAATATGGCAGCCATATTTGTTTCGTGGGGTAAGACGTTGCTTGCAGTTTTTTGATGTAAACGTAACTCTTGATATCTCAAGAACGGTTGATCCTAGAGACCTGCGGTAAAAATGATTGTATTGCTCACATATCGAACTACATTTTTTAATCTAAACATAATTTTTGTAGGACGCTTTCTTATGGGTGTGATTTAATCCCGAAGATTAGAGTTTTTACAAAAATTTCCGCTTTTATGGGGGCATATTTCATATATCCAGATAACAATGAAGTCTTAGGGCGGATTTTCTATTTAAACGTACACGGTTAGAGGTAGTTTATGTATAAAATATTTTAAATCTGAAATTTTACTATTTTAGTATTTATGGGTTTTGAAGTTCTCGTTATGATATGTCATATCAATATTATGTTTATGATTAAAAAATGTAGTCCGACATGTGAGCAATACAATCATTTTTACCGCAGGTCTCTAGGATCAACCGTTCTTCAGATATCAAGAGTTACGTTTACATCCAAAAACTGCAAGCAACGTCGTGCACCACGAAACAAATATGGCTGTCATATTTCAATCAATTGGAATAAAAATAAAATGACAGTGGTTTTGTTCTAACAATACTTAGGGGTGATAACACACAAAAAATTATCTCATCACTACCTCATATGAATTGATTCTAATTGCTATGATGGGGGATGACAAAAAAATGACCATTAAGTTAATCCGACAACCTCTATAATATCAAAGCTTAGATATTTCTCGACTTTTATTAACAATCAGAATGAGTCCAACGGGTTTTTTACACGGAAAGCCTCTGGGCGGGCGGTCTGACGGAAAATCGAAAATTTGTAAAATTGGCGTTCCTCGGCCGTCGATTTCGACCATACCACTGGACCGAATTTAAAGTGTTGCATACTCATCCGATGCAGAATTTAATGCTCTTTAATTCTTGTAATAGTGAAGTTTTAGTTGAAAAGCACCGCTTTGGAGTTATAAGCGAAAAACTAAAAAGGTCCGAAGATTTCGTGGTTCTTTTGATGCGCTCAGGTAAGCTCGAGTCGAGGGACCGTGCAAACCTAAGATACTTATATTTGACCTCAAACGAAGCGATCGAAACGATCTCCCGCTTTCCAACATTTATTTCCACCAACGGTCCAAAACGGGTCTAATTTTACTGGCCTAAGGTAGTTAATTAAGTAAAAAGATGTTTAGATAATTTAATCTATCCATCAATAGGTATTGTTATTTTTTTATCGGAATTCTAAATAAAATAAAAAGTTTCTTTAATAAAACCTATTCTTGTTTATGTTTGACAGAACAACCCTGATGGATGGTAAATTGTTTACATACAAAATAACAACAGAGTATAAAAATAATGCGTAAAAAATAAGTACTGTTACTATTGTTTTGGCAAAAAGTGCAGTGTAAGGGGTTTACAACTTGTTATTATTGCAATTATTAGTCACAATTCTTATGAATACTTAATGTTCTTTATGGAAATAAATATTATCTAGTTATTAATTAATAATAACAAAAGTGCAAAGATGAGTTGGAAAAAGGTTTTTCCATTTTTTATGGTTTAACAAATACGTATGGATTATAAATAATAAAAGAGTAAAAAATACCAAATTTAAAATTCCGTGAAATAGAACTAAAAGATTGAAAGAAATATAATACCACAAAGAAAGTGCCCAACTGTGTTTGTGTTCTTTGAAATAATAATAACAAAACGGCACATAGAGTATTTATTGCTGATTTATCTCTTATTACCTGCTACTATGCACATTTGAGAAACTCAACACTACAAACAGTATTGTTTATCTCCTTGAACTTCAAAATACGTGTCACTGTTACATGTACTATAATATGTATCTGTTCTTACCAGACAATTTGAAAACATTGGGCTGAACTTCGATGCTGTTTTTCTCCAAAAGTATAGAAGTACGAGAAAAATGCTATATAGGAAGTTTCTTTCTTTAATGATTATCTAACCACTGGCAAAGTCTGACTATTCCTGAATGGGTCACTGTGATTTATTAAACAAAACTTTTGAGTTACCGTTTAATAGAATATTCACATCGTTGCACGATTTAATTTAATGCCACCTGTTCTGCAGAAAAAGTATTCGTAAGTACTATGGAATTGATTATTGTTCATGATTTATTAACAGTTTATTAATATAATATTTGATTCTGATTTGTTACTGTGTATAAATAAAACTCTTACTCTATCTTTTGTGAACTATTGTGTTTTATTTCTATTTCGCTTATGCTGAGTTCCACGGCGGCTATTCATTTTGTAGCAGACGTCTGAACCCAGATAATTATTATTTTTAGGTTATAGTTTTGTCTCATAAATGTATATACAGCGGACTCTCATTATTAACACCGCGTATCGTATTTGAAAAAATTACCATCGTCGAACGACGAAGAAATTGCTAGTACTGTGAACCTACGTAGTTTTCTTCACTTGGGCAAAGATTCATCGAGCTATCGCGGTTTATAATGGCTGATTAAAAAATGGTCTCTGGGACAAAAATGGTGTTGAAACTTGAGATATTCTTGTTTTAACTTTATTTATCGATTAGCGTGAAATCCTATTTCAGAGATAAAGTTTAGTCAATTCGATACATAATCTTTTACATTTAAATTTATAATACACAACAATAATCTGAATTATAATTATTTAAGTCCGGCAAACGTCTGCTAGAAAGTAAACAGCCGCCGTTCAACTCATCACAAGCGAAATAGGAATAAAACACAACAGTTTACAGAAGAAAGTTAGAATTTAATTTATACACAGAAGCAATGAAAAAAAAGTAAATCAGATTATTAAACCATAGCAAATAGATGATCAGTTCGTACACATCGAATGTCATGGTTGTTTTACGTGGGGTACCTGTGTGAACATACCCCCACGTTCCCTTTCAGAAGGAAGTGATTGGGATACGCCCAATCAGCGTGCAAGTTGCATAACCGGCAGTACAGCAATTGCTACCAGATCAGCTCACTGGTCGGAGCGGGGTTGCCTATCCACCCTCTACTAGCTAACCTAGGTCTAGTGCCGGTGCAATTGACTTAACACGTTGCTCACCCTCCGGTACCGTAGTACCTCGTCCAGTAATAGGACTATTCCCCAGCTATGCGCTGTTGCAAAGTGGGACCACTGCCCGATCGAATCCAACCTCAATTGTGGCGGGACTTGATTTTTTAATGGTTTTGCCACCCCGATCTACCAATTTTAGGCTTGGTGGGCCCTCGACAGAGCTTCGTTTAAGTCTACACGTTATCGACTCCCGGTGTGTACCCGTATCTGGTGAAGTTGTCTTGATTGTGAGAGGCTATGTATTCGCTTTAACTCTCCTTAAGTGTAATGGCTTTCAGAGCTTCTCCCAATCACTGTACCCGGCTGCAGTCCGGATTATAGGGTGGTCGGGATAGCTCCTAAGCACATTTACCTGGCGGCCTGCAGTTTCCCATTAGCCCAAAAGCAGGGTAAACCTCACTTCGATTCTCCGCACTTGAGATTCAGTCAAACAGCGGGTTCCTTTGATGACCATAAATGACCTCGGTTAAGCAGCGGGTTCCGTTGGTAACCAGAAATGACCTCGGTCAAGTAGCGGGTTCCGTGACCATAAATGACCTCGGTCAAGTAGCGGATTCCATTGGTGACCATAAATAACCTCGGTCAAGCAGCGGGTTCCTTGGTGACCATAAATGACCTTATCCCAGGCTAGATTCGAATCCGCCCACACCGGTCTCATCTACCAGGGCTCCCCCTGATCCGTATGAGTTACCGTCGAGAATTCTCACGAATTTCTCTACCACACACTTAATCTGACAGCTTCATCCATTGCCCAATAAGTAATAGTAATGAGAAGCATAAGGTGTCGTATATTCGTTTGATGTTATGTTTGATATTGTTTTGAATTCCTTCGTAACCACTCCAGGTCAACAAACGGGATAAAAAATATGTTTTTCTAGATGTTCCAGTGCGTTGTTTATAACGGGAAGAGAAGTCCAAAAGTTTAGGGCAAGAGAAAGACCAGAAAAAATACAACAATTAATCAAAAGGTTGTCACAATAAACCAGTGTCTGTCAAATAGTTGGTCTTCGGCTTTAGCATAATCCAATGAGGTTCTCTATGAAACGGTATGATTTTGCTTTTTAAATTTGCTAAGCTAACAACATAATACATTTCCTATAAAAGCTAGGAATGGATTGAATTAAACTTTATTAATAATTTGGAGTTTATCAAATACCTTGAAATCAGTGATGAATAAATCCCGACAAAATGGATATTCAGCAGAATATTAATTCATCTACGTGAAACCATAAACTAATCCTAAATTTAGAAATTTCTAGATATGGGTTGGCTAAAAAAAAGGTTCAAATGCAACACTACCAAATAAAGTAAACAACACTGATAAGTAGCTTTGTAAACATAGTGGAGAAGAACTTTTTAACAAAACTTATACGTTAAGTTCTACATTATGAAATCGATCTGGGGAAAAATTGAAAAAATTATAACAGACATTATTATTTTTTTATTATTGACAATCCAACTCGAAAATTTTTAACCAATCAAATTACAGAATTTTTCAAATTGGGACCAATGAAATTAGTTTTATAGTGAAAAAACCACTAGTGGTTTTTTCTTAGTGAAAAAATTTATGTCAAAATGAAATGTCAAATTTAATTAAATTAATATTAACTACACACGCTAAATAAAAATTTGCTCGATGGATTGTCAAGCCGAATACAACTCGTGGTCTAATTTTTTCTTGCAAAATTTATCATTTAAGACATTCGTAGCTTTTGCTTTTGGAAAATTACACTCGTCTCCTGCGTCGACTCGTGTAGTTTTCGTTGCGAAAGCTACTCATATCTGAAATGACAAATTTTGTCGGAAAAAATTAGACCACTTGTTAAATTATATAGGAGTATTTGCTTAATTGTCGGGCTCCAGTCCCGTTATACAATCAGTCCAATGTAGCAGTTGAATCAATCGAGCAGGGAGCTATGCAATTTACCATCTTATATTTTTCTGGTTTTCTAAATCCCCCACTAAACTACGAGTAGCTATCATATTTTAATATATTTAGATATATGCTATATTAAAAAGGTTGGTTTGCACAATTTATTAATAAACTTAAATTTACGATTCATTACGTCTGACAGACACGATATCTTGACATACCTCTCCTTTGAGTAAGCGTGCTAAAAATCTATGATTTCACTTTTGGTTTGTTTCTTAAATAAAAAGGCTTTTCGTAGCATGCATATTTAATTGAAAATTCTTTAACAATTCTTGTACACTTTGTTTCTTATATTTTTTAGTTTTAAGAACACTTCATGTTCACTTCTTAAAAGAATGACTTTTACAGAAGAGTTATGCTAAAATGATTTACATTTTTTTATTCATTAAAAGAGTCGTTTGATGTTAGTTATATTCCGATCCTACTGAATAAATAGTTTTTGCCTTTTCAGAGTAAATTGAAAAGTTATATTAAATCTAATTATAAAGTGAATACTACTCACATTTCTCGCAGTTTAATAGTAGTTGTGTACTATTAATAACCAGTTTTTAAAATGTTTAGACAAAACTCCTGTGATACCTGGAGAGTCGCACCTTTCAATTAAGGAGTAGTTTAAAATTCGTAACTTTAAAATTCTATACTAAGTTTGGGAAATTTTAATTTTACAAAGCTGACCTTTACAGCTTTCTAAATTTCAAATCAATGATATTTTAAAAGTTGATTGAAGGATTGAAGGAGTCTTAATTTAAAAAAACTCGAAACTTTGGAATTTTATTGGGCTTCTAAAAGTTTGAATTTTTGAAAATGAAAGGCAGAACCGCTGAATATAATGAGACTTTATGATCCGAAACTTGAAAAACTAGGAAAACTAAAAAACTTTCACACTTACTCTCAAAACTACATAAGCTTAAAGTTTTAATTTTAGAACTTAAAAGCTCCAAAATTGTATATATTCGAAGTTATTCAAAATTCGAAATCCACATTTTTAAAACCTGAAATTTAAAAGTTCGAAATCGAAAAAAAGTTCCGTAATTTTTAATTTTCTTCTAAGATTTTTAATTTCAAAAACTTTCCATACTAAAAGACTTTCAAACTTTGATAATCTAAAGGGAAAGCTTTTTTAAGCTACTAGCTTAGTTTAGAATGTTTTAACGATTCGGAAATCATTTTTAACGTGCTAACTTTCTACTCATTCAAAGATAATCTAAAAATGTGTTCAATTAAGAACGATTCATAAAGATGGCTTTTTTGATTTCAGAGAGTGAATTTGCACTTTTAGAAAAATGCGGTAGATTTAAAGTTCTGCGAACATTGGATTTATCAGACAACGACATCTACAATCTCAAAGACGTATTAGAGGAACTAAAAGGTCTGGAAAACCTCAAAGCTTTATTACTAAAAGGAAATCCTTGCGCTGTTAGTAAGTTTTTTAAACGTCAATAATTCTTATCATTATTTGTTTAAATTAAAATTATTTCATTAAATAACTACAGGTTGCATTTGTATAACTATTCATGTTCGATTTAGTTTGAACCTTCCTTCTTAGATGTCAGCACCCTACAGATGAATTTATAAGAACTCCTTTTTGATTTATTTATTTTATTTACTTGCTAATAGTTTTATACTTTCAGACTTGTATTGCTTACAAGGATGCAATTTTAATTGCCTTACCTCAGTTAATTTATCTGGATAAAGTGGAAATTCTAGACGAAGATAGAATTATCAATAATAAAGTTTCGGAGGAGAATTTAACTAGTGCAGCATTAACATTTACTTGCCACCGTATAATGGGTTTACCAGCACCACCAAAAGCGGTAAATATTACTAATATTCATTAAAAAGCAGTTAGAGTAAACAAACTCGAATCATTTATATAAAAATATCCTTTCCCAACAGAAAGGTATTATACAAACAATACACCTTGAGGTTACATTACCTCTGCTAGAAGAAATAATCATCGGGCCAGATGATCTTAAAAAAGAAAAATCACTAACTAATAAAAGCAAATCAGCTATATCATACCAAAGTAAGCCACTTATTAGGAAAACAGATAATGCAACCCAAAAAACCCCAAGTTCAAAAGGTGATAAAAGTAGCAAGCAGGGTAATAAAACTCCTTCACCGTATGACGCGGAAGATGAGCATGAGAAAGAAATTAAATCGAAATTTAAACACCAACCGTTTAAAACAGATCGTAAAGCATGGGCTAAAATTTTGGAGTTTCCTAAAGATTCAGTTATTGTGGAATCACCAGAGAACGATTTAAAAATGATTAGGGACACTTTTAGAACTAATGTTAATGTTAAAGTTGTGTATTTAGCGGTTGGTTTAATTTAAAAAAAGAAATAGAGTGTTATAATTACACAGAAATTAATACTTGCAGGTTCAACCACCTCAAAAACCCAAAATAGGTAAAAATAAAGGCACAAATAAAAAAGATAAAGATAAGGGTAAAAAGGGCGAAAAAGGTGCAAAACCTACCAAAAGCACCAGTAAAGTAGAAATAGAAGAGCCTAAAGAAACTATTATAAAGAAGGTTACTTTGGCCAATTTCTATTGTGACTTACGCGACGTCAATTGGAGTGAGGAAACGATAGATTTCTATTGGGCAGCTCATCCAAAAAGTAACCCAAAGGCAATTCCCGTGGAAGGTAGTTTAAAGGTAAGATTGCACTAGATAGTGGCGGTTTGTAAAGGTAGTAGAGGTGCGAATTAGATACTCGAAATCTAAATCCGACTCGAGTCGGATCCGTTTATCCGAAGAGTATCCGACAGTTACACGATTACCCGAAAAGTATTCGATTTTTGAAAACTATTTGAAACTATACTTTCAATTTGAATACATAAAATATGAATTTTGTGTATTGTGTTTTTTAGTAGCAGTTGTTTAAAGTAATAGTTGTGCAACTTGAATACGACAAATCGGAATCGACTCCGATCCGAGTCGAATTCGGATCGGATCGGATATACCAGTGTATATGTACAAAGATTATCTGTAAGTAACCCGTTTATTTGAAAAGTATAGGCTTACCCCAAGAAATATGCGAGTATTCGAAAGTTATCCGAAGAGTATCGAAGAACGATATGATTTTCGAGAAATATTCGAAAAGATACTTTGAATTTGAATATGCAAAATGTGATTTTTATTTATAATAAATTCATTTAAGCTTAAGGGCTTAAATTGTAACTTCTAAGCGTGCTTCAATTCCTGCGAAAGGTAGTTTAAAGGTGGACCCTTAAGTGGTGATTAAGTAGTAGAGGTGCGACTTAAATACATGAATTCTGAACCCACTCCGATCCGAGTCCGATTTGAATCGTATAAGATACGAATCGGGTTGGATATATCCGTTTATACAACGAGTATCCGAAAAGTATTCGATTACCCCAAAAAATATGTGAGTACGGAAACGATGCGATTTTCGAAAAATATTCGAAAAAATACTTTTCATTGAATATATGCTGAATATGTTATTTATTTATAATAAATGCATTTAAGTGCATAAATTGCAACTTTTAATCGTTGCATTAGGTTAATGCGTTGGCAAGATTTACTTTAGCGTATAGCCGCCTCCTACCGGCTATACTGTTACAGATGGGGTAAGACTTATCTCTGAAAGCTGAGCTTTCTGCTCAGTATCTAGTGTCAACACCCGCCGACCAGCCATTTATGAAATATCGATTTTTCAAATTTACATGTAGTCTATGGAAAACGATCAATTAAGATTATGAGAGAAAATAAAATCAACTGAACCTAACATAACATAACCAATTTTGAGCATATTAACAATATTAATTAATACATATGCAAAGTTGAGCAAAATGATAAATACTAAAACACTAAATACGCTAAAATATTTATTGCAGTTATACATATGTTAGGTTGATATTAATTTGTTGAATTCGCGTGTTGCATATATAAAACTCAGAAAACGAAACTAGGATAGAAATTCGAATAGAATAGGTACGAATGACTTATTAGATAAACTAAACAATAGAATAAATTCAAATATGGGATATAATTTCAGATGTCGATTAAAATTCGAATAGCTGACACCAATCGCGTTTTCGATAAATTTCGAAAATAAATCAGATGTCGAATAAACTTCGGATACTGGATATTAACTAAACTTCGAATTTGGGGTTAGGTTTCGGATACGGATCGGATTAGATACGATTTCGGAACGGCGTCAAATCGGATTTGAATAATTTTTTCCTGAAGTCGCACATCTAAACGGTAGACCCAATTTTCTATGTCGGAGGTGACCAATTACTTTTTGTAGTGAAATCCATAAAATCCGTTTGTATCTTCCAAGCAGGAGTACTCAGCATTTAAATTTTAGTGAATAATTGTAAATTAGATGCTACGTGGGAGAATCCTACGGATTTCCTTTTGTTCAATTCCGCTCCACGTCTGAAGCATTTTATTAAAAGAAATGTGAAAAAAAAATAATTAAGTCCCAGTTATAAATGTGTAGTATATTATTAACACATCAAAAAGTAGGAGTAACAATTATTATTGTATAACAGATTTAAAAATATTTTTTGTAAAAGATTCCAAATTCTTAATGTGGTATTTGGGTTTAAAATTCTTTTCAGTAAATAGTTTAAAGATTTTTGTTACTTTCTAAAATTAATATTCTAAAAACTCGATATTCACAAATATATGAAAATCTCTAAATTTAAATCTCGAAATTGTAGATACTTTAAAACAATGAAATTGTTATTCTTTGACATTAATTCTAAATATTGCATCTCTAAAATGCAGAAACTAGTCTAAAATATGGTACTTTAGAAAGTTTCATGATGTAAAGTTTTAATCTTAAAATTAGAAACTTAATAAACTTAGGAAATTTAAAAGTCGAAGCTTAAAAATTGTGCAATTCTAAAACTGTAAATTATTCGAAACGCGTCGAGATTTTGAATTCAGGGTTTCTGAAACCTTAACTAAACGTTGAAATTCTGCACTTTTGAAACGCTAAGCCTAGGATCTCAACTAAATTTTATACTATGAGAATATTAAAATATTAAAATTTTAACCGTAATAAATACTTCGAAAACTTGATTCTCCAAGAGTTCCACTTTGAATGGTATCCATCCATCTACTATATCCATATCCACTCCACTGTAATACTGACGCCGTTGAAAATTGGTGGGTCGGACAGTGGTAACTAGGCCACTTTCTTATCTCTGATTAAATATATAAATGTGATAAGATTATATCATGTACACATGATAAAGATGTCATGTAAACAAAATAAGATGATAAGATGTAAACATAATAACATGAAATGTATGAATCGTGTGTGATTAATAAATAAAAATAGAGTGTTTTGTTGAAATTAGAATGACTCTAGGAATTCTGTAGAGATCACTTGGAGATCTGTCAGGATTACTTGGATTTCTGCAGTGTGTACCTGGTAATTTGTAATATCTCGGCTGCAAAGGTGTTTACTGACTTTTACTTAGTTCATTTATCGATGATAATGTTAATGAGATGTGATAACATGTTAGTTGTTTTTCGGGAAAAGTTTGAATCCAGCTTGATTGTAAATAAAATGTACTGTTTTGTAGAAAGTAAAATAAATTTACGCAATTCGCAATTCTGTAGAGATTACTCGGAATTCTGTCGGGAATACTTGGATCTCTATAGTGTGTAATTTGTAATATTTCCGTTGCAAACATGTTTATTGACTTTTATGTAGTTTATTTATCAATGATAATGTTAATGAAACGTTATATACTGTGCGTTTCAAAAGTCTGGAACTATTGAAATAAAATTCAAACAAAAACTTTTTGAGACAAACGCTCTGACAGGTCAACTTTAGTTTTAAAAAACACATATTTTTGTATAAATTTAATTCTTCGATCGCCTTTTGTTTTCGAGTTATGACGTCATTGAATTTTTTTTTAAATTGCAACTCATATTTTTTGCACAAGTATGACCTTGACCTTGATAGTTTACAAGATAATCAAGCTCAAAATTTGGAAAAAAAGCTGAAGTAGCGCTAAATTTTTTTCATTTTTTTTTATTTTACTGTAGAAACGAGCAAGTTAACAACCTTATTGTCATAACTAAACTAAATAAGATGTTCAAACTGATTCCCATTTACTTCTTGGCAATATCCTAGGCGATACTCAAAATCTTGTAACACATTCCGGAGAGTTTCTGGACGAATTGCTCCAATTTCGGCCCGAATTCTGTTTTTTAAATCGTCAATTGTAGCTGGCCGATTGAAGTAAACCTTGCTTTTCAGGTAGCCCCACAAAAAAAATGAAGTGGGGTAAGATCTGGGGAGCGCGCAGGCCACTCAATTGGTCCTCTTCTACCAATCCAACGATTGGGAAAAACTTGATTTAAATAATTTCGCACATCTAACGAAAAATGTGGAGGCGCTCCATCTTGTTGATACCATAAGTTATTGTTTGGCAAGTCTGGATCTTCTTCATTAGGATAAAGCATTGCAAGAGCGGGTATCAGGTCATCCCTCAAAAAATCTAAGTATTTAGCACCCGTCAACGTCCCTTCAATGAAAAATGGTCCCAAAATTCGATCTCCAACAATTCCCGCCCAAACGTTAACTGTTTGTGGAAACTGAGTGTGGACCTCTGTCATCCAATGAGGATTTTGGGGAGCCCAGTATCGGCAGTTCTGCCGATTTACTGCTCCATTAAGGCAAAACGTAGCTTCGTCTGAAAATATTACTCGACTGACAAATTCGGGATCGGCTGTGCATCGAGCCATCATAACCTCACAGAATTCCATACGGCGATCCGGATCGTCTTCATTAAGTTCATGCACCAAAACTGCCTTGTAGGGATGCCATTTATATTTTTTTAATGTCCTCCATACCGAACTTTTACTGACCTCATAATTTGCAGCCACCTCTTGTGTGGCTTTATGAGGATTTTCTTGCAGGTCCAGTAGAACATCTAACTGAACATTTTCGGAAATTTTTGGTCGGCCACATCTAGGGAGATCCCTTACATGCCCGAATTCTTCAAATTTTTTTAGAATCTTGGATACAGCTGTTCTTGTAATTGGTTCCTGTTCTGGATATTTATTGTTAAAGAGCTCGCAAACTTCATCTTGAGTTCTACATCTGTCTCCATATCCCTTCATCATTAAAATTTCTAGTCTTTGCTTTTCACTTAAGTATCGTACCATTTTGGTAATAGAGTAATGGTCAAAATTGACAGTTCACACAGTAAATACAAATTTCACAGCTTACTTAATTTTTTTCTCTTTCAAGATTTAATGCCACGTATTTCAGAAACTATCAAAGTCAAGGTTGTACTTGTACATATTTCTGTTTCCAGAATTTCAAGCTCTATCCAAATCCATCAAAAAAATATGGGTTGCAATTTAAAAAAAAAATCCGATGACGTCATAAGTCAAAAACAAATGACGATCGAAAAATTCAGTGGATATAAAAAGATCTCTTTTTTAAAACCAAAATTGACCTGTCAGAGCGTTTGTCTCAAAAAGTTTTTGTTTGAATTTTATTTCAATAGTTCCAGACTTTTGAAACGCATTGTATAACTTTTTAATATAATCCCAAACAAAACATTTTTGAAAGCAATTCATTCTAGCTTCTAGTTTACAAAGTTTATTTAAATATTTCAACTTCTATACAAATAACTAGAAGTAGTAGATACTTTTCCTAAGTTGGCTAGTAACCCTTTGCAAATGGCAATTTGCTTTAAGAAGTGACAAGACTCTTCTTCATGAAAAGTCGGTAAGGAGAAGTTTCCATGTTGAATCATGTAAAATTAGAAGTTGTTGCAAATGGATTTATGTCATGTATAACTATCCACAACAACCAGAAGAGAGTCGTGTTGGGTAATGCAAAGATCTAATGGATTTACGTACGTTAAAATGCTTACCATTTCTCAGAATTGCAGTTATGCCCTGTAGAAGAAAACCCTTTTGGTGAAGCTGTTTTTACCATGAGTTTGTTAGAGGAATTTTAATCTGACAATTACATAATATTAATGTTATTTTGTATGTTTCTTCTAATGGATCCGTTGGCGTGATAAACAATAATTTGGTCCTTACTGATGAATATATCATTAAAAACAAAGGCAACATCATTAAAGCCTATTTTTCATAATACTTTGACAAGAACTGTGACGATAATTTTTCAGATTTAAAACCTTACTTTAGAAATGCGAACTCGGAATCCGTATCCACCCCAACCCGAATTGGGTTATATTGGATACCGATCAGTTGGGTCGGATACCGATCGGACCGGATATATTCCAATATCCAAGCATCTGAAATATCCGATTATCCAAAAGTTATCCGATTATTCGAGAATTATCCGATTTTCTGATAATTTTTCGATTATTCGAAAGATATTACTCGAATATTTAAAAATATTGTTTGTTATTGTAGTTTAAATATGCGAAATTGTTGAATTTACATTGATATGATAATATAATTGCATTTACCTAGACTCAAAAATGCTTATTTAAAAATTCGGATGTCGGATAAATTTCAGATGAATAAAATTCGGAACTAGGATAAAAATTCGGATTTCCTATAAAAAACGGACATCGGATAAAAATTCCGATATTGAATAAAATCTTAATATCGGATATAGGGTAAAAGTCACATTCGAATAATCCGATTGGATTTCACATCGGATTCAAATAAAAAATTTCCTTAACTCTCACCTATACCTTATTTTCCGTTGAATCTTTTAAATCTGGAAATCTTAAAGTATCAATTAGTTCGAATTCCCTGTCACTCTCGTTTTATTCGTTTATTCATGTGTCACTCATTTACTGACATTCAAATGGATTCAAAGAAGAAACTTCAGGAAGCAGTCAAGTCTTGGGTTTGAGTCCTAATTGGGGTGATAATTTTTCTGTATGAATTTGCATACAAAATGTGATTTAGAGTAAATCTTTAATTAATTAAATTAGAAATTTATCTTAAAAGATTGTAACTAATAGATTTTTATGGAAATTTTATAAAGTTTTTGTTTGAAAATCCCCTTTAAGTTAGGCAGCCAATATGCGATGTAGCCGTGCTCTGTTATCTGTTGTGAACCTTTGAGCGGGAAGGGAATGGATCAGTGCATTGATTTCTAATGCTTTGGAGAGCGTTGGTACTTCGTCAATTTATATACGTCCTTAGAATTACTCCTGAATTAATGGTTAGCGTCTTATGAAATTAAGAAACTTCCGATTCTAGTTTTTATAATTTAGAGACATTTCCGAGCCTTTATTGTTCAGACAATTGAATAAAACGATAGCAGACGGAGCTTTTTCAAACCGCAACTTGTCCATCAAGACAACCTTTGAAGTAAATGAGAAAAACAGTTGTAGCTTCTTATACAGCAGAACTATTACTATTGGACAAATGAAGTAGTACATCGAGACTTCACTCCTTCAAATGTCTAATGTTAATAGTTGAGCTGTATGCTGATTTACCGTTGGATGTACTACACTATAAAGTATGTCCCTCTATCTTTAATTTAATCTTTTATAAAATTATACAAAATTGGCCGCGATAATGAGATTAAGATAACATGGATCTACCACTGGCGAACAATACTGAGATTCTTTGAAGCGAGACCTTTCTTACCTGACCTACTAGCTTAAAATATATCACATAAACATAATACGATGGTGGATCAAATATCATCAAATAAGAATTTCTTTCTAAGGCCCCTAGAAAGGCGACCTTGAGTAAATGTTACTGAGGATGTCAGTAAGTGGAGTGTAACTCAAGCGATTCGTTGAACAAGATCATAATCAAGTTCTTGACACGGCAGGGGGAATTTTTCCAAGATTACGTAATCAGTTCGAGGAATCCACCCTTTCACATCCCCATGTGCTTTATTAGCACAAAACATTCTCTAAAGAACGACAGAGGGCTGAAAACCTGTCATGTTTGACGCACTAGGACGAGTCTAACGGATCGCCACAATCGCCCAAATTGCATCTCAACTTGAAATCACTTACGGTAGTGTCCAAAACATCAATAAAAATTAGCTTGGGTACAGGCAAGGTGTCAGCTTATTGGGTCTCACGCCTATTCACGACAATTCGACAAAAATAGGAGAAAATGAGATGTACTCTTTACAGCTCATATTTCTCTCTGCGCTTTTCACATGTTTGCGCCCCTGAAAGAGGTATTGAGAAGACAGCGTTTTAACGATGGCGCAGGAGTAGAAGCTTTTATGCGCAACTGGCTCACGACACGCCCCTGTTCATTCTACTGTGACGGCATAAAAAACTTCTGGCAGGTGAGAAAAATGCGTCTTCAAAGCGAGAGATTATGTTGAAAAATGATTTAATTGCTGTGTACTTTTATTTCTTACAAATAAAATTTGAAAAATAAACTCTGGTTTATATCTTATCCACACTCGTATATATTTGATCAACACTCGTATATACATATTTAACAAACGTGTCGTGAAGCTACAAGCTAACGTAATTGGCTACTCTACTTCAGATCTTGTAAGAATCCTTTCTACTGCAGTTTAATAACATAAACATTTTTAAGCTGTTGATTCGTGTCTATTGGCTCTTTAAAGCGAACCGCCACTAAATTACATCCTTTCTAAGCATAACGACTAACAAACTTCTCCGTTCTAGTCTATTCACTACGTTGAAGGAAAAGGTGGTAAAAAGGAACCCAAATTAATAAAATCAAAAGAAAATGCAGCAACGTCCTCATCAAAAACTGAACACAACTTGCCAAAAGTACCAAGTAAAGAATTTACTCCGAATATATTCACATGTCAAGTTGGATTTGGTTTGAAGCGTTCTTTTCCAGTTTCATGAATAACTTTGCTTCTTATTGTTTGTAATTTACATTAGTTAACCGAGTGTAATATAAAACATTATCTAACGCTGTACTTACTTATTGTCACAATTGTTCTATCAAGTAAAACACATCAACTTAAACATAAAGAGGAGATTGGTCGGAGAGTTATCATTGAATAATTGTTATCATAACAAGATTACTTCTACTGAACCCTAACGCTCCGTGGTTGCTGTAAAGGCCACAGTAAATATTTTTTACTTGATGGTAATACATGTTCTGTTTTCTTAGTGTTAATAATGCACGTGTAAATAAAAGAAGTTACCCACGCGTTTGTCGGTCGCGAAAAACCTTGTCCTATACATACTTTTTGCATAATATCTTTTTCCGCCGTTTAGATCATTAAAATTAAAAAAAAATTGAATAAATTAGTCGAGCACTAAAATAAACTATTACCTACTTTGTATTATTTCTGTAATGAAATAATGGATCGCAGAAGATCATCGGTGAGATCATTGAAAGGGGATTTCAAAAGAGGAAATTGGGCGAACAAAACTGAATTTTTATTATCATGCATGGGTTATGCCATTGGAATTGGAAATGTGTGGAGATTTCCTTATTTGTGTTATAGAAATGGTGGTGGTAATTAAAATTGAAAATTTCTAATGGTAAAAATGAGTTAAATTCAATTATTTTAAGGAGCGTTCCTAGTACCATATCTTTTGATGTTATTTTTGTGTGGAATACCACTATTCTTTATGGAGACTACCCTTGGGCAGTTTTCAGGAACTGGATGTATAACGATGTTTAAGATTGCACCCTTATTTAAGGGTATGTGTTTTAATCTAACTTTCGAGTGGTGTTTATTTAATGTTTTAGGAGCTGGATATGCAATTGTAGCTGTAAATATAATCTGCACAACTTACTATAACGTCATCATTGCGTATCCACTACTTTTTTTAGCCAACTGTTTTACATCGAAATTACCCTGGATTGATTGTGAAAATTCTTGGAACACAGAAAAATGTTTACCTGTAAGTATTTGTTGCTTCTTATCTGTATATTTTAAGTATTATTATTATAAACTGAAGCATAAAGGTATGGGTTCGTTTACATGAATTGCAGACCAAACATCTGAATTTTAGGCAAGACTCCTTAGAATCAATAATTCATTAGCAATTGACAATAGGAACCAAAGGTCTCTGACATGACTTATGGGCGGTTTTGTAGACGACTTACATTCTTGAGGAGAATTCTTTTTAAAAACATATACATTGAAATTCTGCATCGATGAGATCCAGTAGAATTCTTTAAGGACCTAAAGAATGACTTAAGGCTTGTGAATGATGACAAGGAATTAATGTATGACAACTTTGCCAGTCAGGCAACTTGAAAACCTAATACGTATTAAGTGGACTCTAATAGACAATTGAATCAATTTAGCTTTGCCCTCACTCCCAATATTCCGAAAATTTGTTGTAAAAGTTGCCCCTTTCTTAATTAGTACAATTCATAACATTCGCTGAACATAAATAAACTTATTAAGTCCTAATGCACTTCAAACATTATACAAAAGTCATGCATACATTATTTAAAATAGGAAAGTTTGACGTGAATATAAAAAACTGAAGCCAGAATCTGCAGAAATGATCATATTCCAAGGTAAGGTAAGAATTCTACCCATTCATTGAATTCTATGAATTTTGCGAATCCCAAGAATCAAGCTATGCAAGAAATTCGGTATAACTAAAGCAAAACAGAATTCTGTATTATATGAAGCTTAACTATTGATCTAAAATTTAGAGAATAGTCAAGCAAGTTATAGGAACACAAATTTAGGAATTTACGTCATAGGAATTACATATAACATTTTTAATTTCCCAAATAAAAATTAATACATCTGAATTTAAGTATCTTTTAAAAATATTTTGGGTCGCATCTGTACGATTTCTGATAACTTCAATTTGGTTAAATACACTGTGCTTAGGACAACTTACTATTTATTATTTTCTGCGAGTAAATTGCTAATTATTTTAAACATTAAATTTAATTTTTATTAGACCTACATATTTAAATAAATAGGTAGTTTTTAACCATAAAATGTAGAAAATAAAGGTTTGAATCTCCAAGTTCCATCAAATTGTATGTAGGTACGATGCATTTAGATTCGTACATTCATAAGATTTATATAAGATTTTAAGGATTACTAGAATGTCTAGGGTACGTGAAAATCATGAAATCTGTAGAGCCATAGAGGGTATAGAAAACGGAAAAATAATCACATCTATAAGTCATGGAATTACCAGAATTTTTATGGTTATTAGAATTTATGTGAATTCTAGGATGCGAAAGATTCATAGAATTCGTAGAATTTTAAATACGTTAATTCATCATACAATTCATAGAATTCGTAAAATTCGTATATTTAATAAAATTCCTAAGTTAAAAAATCTGAATTTCCTGTATTTATAGAGATGCTAAGATTACTACAGTTCATAACAGTTTTAGAGTTAAGAATTCTAGGTATTCTTCTAGGAATTTCTATCTAATATGCTACGTACGATTAATCTGAATTATAAAGATTTGTAGGATTTAGAAAATCCGAGAATTCATAAGATTACAAGAAATTCTATAACCTAACTACCAAATTGGTAGAATTTATTGAAATCAGTAATCCTCGAATTAATAGAATTTCCTAGCATTTTTGAAACTCTCATAGCGCATGATTTTTAGAATTACTAGAATTCCTAGAATACGTAGAATTCATGAAATCTGTAAAAATTGTAGAAAAAATAGGAATAATAAAATAAACAAGTCATGAAATTCCCACGATTCCTAAGATGTGCAGAGTTGGTAGTTTTCAGAAGAATAGCAGAATTTTTCATTCACACTACAATTCATTAGTTTAAATAAAATCCCAAAAATTTAGAAAATTTGAGAATTTATAGAATATCTAGAGGCTACAGAAAATTTATGGAACTGACAGGATTTTCATGATTGCTGGAATCTATGCAATTCGTAGGATTTGTAGCATTCATAGAACTAATAGAATTCCTAGAAGTTATAAAATTCCAGAATTCATAAGATTGTAAGAACTTCTACAACTTAACTGCTGAATTCGTAGAATTTAAAGAAATAGTTAATCGTCGCATTAATAGAATTTGCCACAGTTCATGCGATTTTTAAAATTATGGATTTTAGGAATTTTTCTAAATTAAAATATATACGATCCTTAAGATTTGCAGGATGTTTAGAATTACAAGAATTCGTAGAATTCATGGATTTTTAGATCATGGAATTGGCAAATTTTTATGGTTGCTAGAATATATGCTATTCTTAAGATTTGTAGGGTTCATAGAGTTCATAGAATTAATAAAATACCTACAAATTTATAGGAAATATCAAATTCGCAGTTTAATAAAATTTCTATGATTTATTCTTACTTATTTATAATATTTATTTATTATTTAGAATTTAGCATTCAAGTTTAATTTTTATTAGACCTGTTTTAAGTATGTTTTAATAGTAGTCTTTAAGACAAAATGTAGAAGATAAAGGTTTGAACGTTATGTACGATTCACTTAAGTTCATACGATTAGTAGGATTTTAGGATTACTATTAATGCGTAAGATAAGTAGAATTCATGGAATCTGTAAAGGTTATACAAAACGTGAAATCAATAAATTTACAACTCCTGGAAGTTTCATGGTTTTCAAAATTCATGCAATTCCTAGGATGTGTAAGATTTGTAAAATTCATAGGACTGGTAGAATTTTTCATTCAATACTCTCATTCTCGCTACAATTCATAAAATTTAGATAATTCGAGAATTTATAAATTTGCAATAATCTCTATGACTTGACTGTAGAATTAGTAAGATTTATGAAACTCGTGCCGATCGATCCTCTTTTGTTATATAAAAGAATGCAGTTATTAAAAAATCAAACAGTGACGACCTCGAAGAGTATTTTAAGTTCGAACTTGACTAACACTTTTTTCAATGAATTTTAAAAATAAAAAAAAATTCTAAAATTGGTAGCTCGCTCATTTTCAGTAATAGAAAAGAGTTGTAGGAATCAAAAATATAGGAATCCAACAAATTCTAACAAACAATTTCTTGCCATGGATTCGCCATTACACACCAGAAACGTAAATGCAATCAAAGCTGCGGATTGGACACGGTGCACCGGTTCCGAAAAGACCATTTAAATAGCTGGAAAAGTGTTACCATCAATATCTTGGGATTTTTGCTGATTAATTATTTAAAAAGAAATACTATTACTGGTCAATATTACACAGCACTTTTGGACAAGCTGCAAACAGCAATACAGAAAAAACGCACGATAAATAAAATTTGTTGTTCCACGACGGCAACATACCTGCGGCCGATTCAAAATACAAAAGTTAACAGAATTGATGTTCGAAATCATTCCATATTCACCCAATTCGCATGACTTACGCTCCCTCGGACTTCCACCTTTTTCCAAACCTCAAGATATTCTTGAGATTTGGAAAGAGATTTTGGTCAAATGAAGAGGAAATTGAGGCCGTAAATGATCAAATTTACGAGAGTTTTTGAATATTTTTGTCCTAAAGATTTTTTTTACAAAGATTTGTTATGGAGATTTGTTTGAGATATACCTAAACGCTTGACTGTATCTTTACTCTTAAGGCTTGGGATTACGCTAAAATGTACTGAACATATTACATTTGTAGCCTCTGAGTTTCATAAAAAGCTGCTTTGAACTGCATTGAGAGAGAACAAATAGAAGAACGATTCCGTAAATCGTTGGAAACGCAAAAACCACTGTATTAAAATTAAAATAATGGTGATTTTCAACTACCACCATGGTAAAGTTATTGCACTAAAAAACAGTTTTTTATAAACTTATTAAGCAGCTAGTGCTGAACTACTTGATATAGATTGATCCTGCATTGAAGGCTCACACTGACCATCATTATGCCTTTTAGAGTTATGGTACCTCAACACTTTTTTAGACTCACACGTGTTATTGATTGGCGTACCTGAATCGAATTGATTCCATTTAATAGCCCCATCACGTCATTTTTGGAACTAGCGAATGTTCTAAAAAGCGTTTTAGATACACTTAAGTCTTAATTTTATTGTTTAGTCGTTAGTTAGTATCCGTGAATTTACAATTTAGTAGTATGTTCCCTAACACTTTTTTATTAAGTTTCTATATACACACGTGCTTACTATTGAAACCAGTAGTCGCATTAAAAAATTGTTAGACAGACAGACGAACGAACAGATAGACAGAGAACTCTCGCCAATAACTTCTCTATACTAGTGTAGATTGTCTAAAAATCCAAATATCACACTGAAAAAAGTTAAGTTGGCCGAGTTAAAATTTATTTAACTCAACGAAATATTTAGTTAGCACAACTAAAATTTTATTTGATTTAATTAAATATTTAGTTAATTTAAATAAAACTTAACTGCGCCAACTAAACTTTTTTCTGTGCAAAATTTGATAAGTATGATAAATAGCTTTGGTAGCGTAGCAACTAGTGTGTTGGTCTACATCACCCAAGCAGGCCAGGATCAAATCCCGGTGCCGGCAGATCTAGTTAAGGTTTTCTGCAGTTTTCCTTAGTTGTAACACAAATGTGGGATTTGTGCTATACCATCTCTAAGTCGGCTGCAGCCGCATGATGGGCCTACATAACAATAAGAATCGCCCTTTCCCACCGTACAAGCTTTATAGCTTCTGAGGCCTGGTTCTGCAGATAATGGGTAATAGTAATTATTATATACTGCTATTATAACTACTACAAGGAAATAGTCACTAACTTTCGGCCTTAACTTTTCTGGTTCACTAAAAGTCAACCAGACGTTCAAAACCAAGCCCTAATTGGCTACAGTGTATGAAATAATCTTATTTGTTGCAATTCTAGAAGCAAAGCTCCAAAAGCACAATTTGTTTCATATTTTTTAATAATAATAGAATATTTAATAATAATAGAATATTTAATAATAATAAAATATTTTCGTATTTTTGATTTCAGTTAAGTGGAAAAGCTACATCTTCCGATATTTACGCAAATTTTACAAACTTCGATTTACAAAATGAAACTTCGGAGAAAACTACGAGAACTCCTGCAGATGAGTTTTTTCAGTAAGTACCTTGATTCAATTAAAAATATTGCACCTCAATTAAAATTATCTTTCAGCAATAAAATTCTGGACATTTCAGAAAGTATAGAAGACGTCGGATCAATAGTATGGCCCTTATTTTTATGCGATGTGATCGCATGGGTCGTTGTTTACTTATGCATAATGAATGGTGTAAAATCAGTTGGCAAAGTGGTTTACTTTACAGCAACATTCCCTTTCGTCATTTTATTTGTGTTATTAATTAGAGGGGTAACATTACCAGGAGCGTGGGATGGGATATTTTTTTACATTTATCCCCAGTGGCACCAATTAACCAACTTAAAAGTAAATAAACATATCACACTGAAAAGGAGAATTTTAATAATTAATTTTTTTTATCATCAAACACTAATTTCAGGTTTGGGCAGATGCTGCAGTGCAAATATTTTTTTCTCTTGGTCCAGGATGGGGTGGAATAGTAAACATGGCTAGTTATAATGAATTCAGGAATAATAATAAAGGGTTGGTTGTTCATTCTCGGTTCATTTATTCATTAAAATCTACAGAAGTTGCTTGTAGCATGAGATAAAAATGAATAAATGTAGTTTACTTAAATATAATTAGCATCAAGGCTGAATAAGTTGAAAACAGAAATAATTAATTAACAAGCAAAAGATATTAAAGGAAAGAAGAAACTCGTATTATTGTATGTTTAAGCGAAACGAGCCATAGTACTACTTGAAAGTTGTGTTTAAAAAGTGTACAAGCATGTACAATTTTCCTTGAATGGGAAAAATTTATTTGCTTTGTTAATTACAAGGTTTAATGTAATTAAAAGCATTTTTAAAAGCAAAATTTTAATAAACATTTAGCGCTGTTAATGAAACCGTATTTTCTCAGAAAAGGGTTGGATACCTCAGGTCTTAATTAGCGTTGAATATGGAGAAAAGTTCATATACGAGAATGTTAGTTATAATAACGAAGTAAAACAGAAGCTAAATGTATGGCTTGAGGCTTTTTTGGCTTCTCGAAATATTAAGTATTATTATTATCAACTTTATAATAAGTTCCTATTCTGAAATTATTGTTAAAATACAGAGTTGTTTTATTTAAATAATTTTTTATTTAAATTATCGTCATTTAAATATAGGCTCAGTGTTAATTAATAATTAATGTTTGGAGTTTGCCTACCTTGAAAATAGTATTTGATTATTATGTCAGTAATTTTCGAACATTGGCTATTTGTTACTTAAAGAATTGAAGTTATGACTCGAGTATTTAGCATTTATAATTATTTAAATAACAAAACTTCCCCAAGCCTCGAACGTCTCAATGTATTGAGATCTTATTACATTTCCCCAAATTCTCAGACGAACTTTTTGAAGCATAGTGCTTTCGAAGTGCAACAGGTTCTAGGTGTCAGAACGACCGTGTTTTCTTGCGATACCCATTGCAATGTTTAATATAAAGTTAAGTATTTATGTAAATATCAGTTGTTAACCGGTTGTTATTTGTTGCTTAAATATAACTAATTAAAATTTGTTACAGTGATTTATTATTCTTATTTAATAAATAAGTCAACTTGCCTAATACTCATTTATAGCATTTGAACAAATGGCCAAATCAAAAAGATAGTTGATTAATTAGACGGAGAGCCAGCGACAAAAATACTTACGTAATTTCATTAAGAAAATTTGTGATGCCATTATACTGTCTTAACATAGGTAAACTTTAATTGGAAGTTCTGCCACATATCAGTGGCGGAGAGAGTAGCGGGAGAGAGCAAAAAGAGTTAAACAATATTAATACAAAAACGTGATATAAGTAAAGCTGATTTTTGGTGTGATGACGGTAAATAATATTTTATGTAATATATTACAATGGCAGACAGTTTGGTTAGTGGGGGGATGTGAACAGACAGCGAGGAAGGTCGAGAAATATGTGGCCTATTTCGTCATATCAGTTTGTACTTACTAGTAAACATATCCAATGAGAGACACTCGAAATGTGTCATATTATATATCATTTGAAAGGTAATCTTAAGTAGTTTCCAACGGTATATGACTCATCGGCAGGCATTGACTATGAAAAGGTCAAAAGGCCAAAAGTATAAAAAAATTTGATCAAAATTAAGCAAATAACGCAAAAAATTAATAGGAAACTAAAAATTGGCATAGATGTTGGTGAATACATACTGTTTAAGATTTGTGTCTCTCATTGGATATGTTTACTAGTAAGTACAGTTTGTACTTACGTATGCGTGTTACGGCATATCAGTATATGCCGTAACAGGCCACATATTTTCTCGACCTTCCTCGCTGTGTGTCCGGATCCCCCCCCACTAACCAAACTGTTTGCCATTGTAATATATTACATAAAATATTATTTACCGTCATCTCACCAAAAATCAGCTTTACTTATATCAAGTTTTTGTATTAATATTTTTTTAACCCTTTCACTCTCTCCCGCTATTCTCTCCACCACTGATATGTGGCAGAACTTCCAATTAAAGTTTACCTATGTTAAGACAGTACAATGGCATCAAAAATTTTCTTAATGAAATGACGTAAATATTTTTGTCGCTGGCTCTTAGACTAAATTGGGATAATTGATTAAATAGAGCAATGTTAAACTTACTCACCGAATTAACTTCTCTTAAATCTTCTCTATGGGGTCAATTTGGTAAGGGATTTAGAATTAATTAATTAGTTAAGGAAAGGAATCAAGAATTCCTCACTGAACAACAGCAAATCAAGCAATCGAGAGCAGTCAAATCTTTACCTCTAGTCTAGTATCTAAAACGCGGCACGTACTTGTCTCCACAATAAAAATGTAGAATACCATGGACGCAGATGTTCAAACATATGTATGTTTGTATTTCTAGTAAATACATAACAAATAAAAAAATTTGTTTTAAAAAGAATCCCAAAATAATCAGAAAAACAAAGTTCAATTATTTTGCCTAAAGAATATAATAATAATAAAAGAATATAGAATTATTCCACTAAATTAATTATAAGATTTACAGAGTTATGTACTAAACATTCCGCACATCATAAAATAAAAATTGTATTTTATTATTACTGACTTGGCAAAGGACGTTTAATAAGAGGTCTTTGGAGCTCCCCCCCACAAAAAGCAGTGCTTCTGAATTTTTATTTATCCACTTTTTGCGTTGCATTAAGGTATGCAAACATTCTCCGCGTCACCTTTTCCAAAAATCTTGGTGTAATTGTTCGAGGAACTGCCATCAAGATAATCTGTTTAAAGGTATATCACTTAAATCAGAATTGGGTAGTACCCCTAAGGGTTCCATTGTCAAGTAAGGTCCGGGAGATAATGCGCTCAAGTCATTAGGGTCAGGACTTAATGGGCATAGAGGTCTCGAATTTAATAACGCCTCTATTTGGAAAAACACAGTTGAAAATTCTTCAAATGTAAGAACTTGGTCACCAACCAGTCTAATAAAATGGGATTTGGCAGACTTTATACCTGCTTCAAAAAGTCCTCCAAAATGAGGCTCTGAGCCTCCCCCCCTCAATTCAAAAACACCATTCAATCTTTATTCTTTAACTACTGCTTTCATCAGCTCTGTCAAATATTTGTTGGCACCAACAAAATTGGTTCCACAATCACTAAATATTTCACTAACCTAACCTAACCCTTTTGAAACCACTAGAGTGTCAACAACTACCGCAGGTTCTTTTTGATCGTCAGGGCAAATGGTACATGAAACCGTACCTTTTGTGTTCATAGAAATACTAATTCCACTAACCGAACATGTCCATGATAATCGGTTCAATCTCAAACCATTAACACATTTTTCGGTTATAAAACTAGCCTGACTAGCACTATCTAACAAGACCTTAATCAATCAAAAGTTGTTAAAATTATCTTGAATATTTACTACTAACGTTGCCAAACAGGCCATTGAATTTGGAATTCCATTATACAAGGTAGTAACAGTAGTATTCAAGCATCTAAAATTACTATCAGTAAGCTGCGGGTGATTTATTGAAGAATATCGAATTGGGGTAGCATGGTTTGTGGACTGGCTGAGCGAGGTTGGCGAGGCAATTGGTTTCGATTCAGATTCAGAAGAATTTAGAATCGAATGAGTGTTAGGTAACTTTGGCTATTTCGCTTTAGAGCGAAAGATATTTCGTGCATTTATGAGATTACCATAAATATTATAAATGAAAAAAATTAAAAATCATTTTAAAAATTGTTGCTCTATACTGATATCACTTTGTTGTAATTTAAGTTAAAAATAGAAATAAATCATGAAGGAAATTAATCGTTTTTTTGGTGTCGTAGGAAAAATAGTGTAAATAACTCGCTAGAAAGTGTCTTGCGCATTCTCGTGTGATATCCTACATTCACACTCGTCACTTATGTGACTTTCATATGTCACTTTCCATGCTCGTTATGTAATATACTATGTCAAGGATTCCCGAGATGTTTGGAAAAACTGGAATTTTCAGTTTTTATTTTTTACTTTTTATCCTCCACAAGATGGCCTTAAGATCGTTGATTCCATGTTCTTTTTCTGGGTCATCAGGTTCATTATTTAATTAAATACGGACCTGTACTTTTTTATAATATATTTCAGCGCTTTGCCTGTTGATTACAAAAATATATTACACTTTATAAATTCGTTTGCCCCGTCAATTACTAAATTACTAGGCATGTGATTATTTGCCGAATTATCAGCCTGCGACATATTCTTCTTTTAAAGTGTTCAGATGATAGTGTTGTTGAGATTGTGATTATTTAATTTTTTATTTTAATCAATTTTAATCAATTATCAATAATTTTTAATTCAATGGAAATTTTAATGAAATCAATTTTTAAATTGAAAATATAACAAAAAATTTGTTTTCGAATTTAAATTCATCTCAAGATGGAGGAATCTTCATTCGATTAATAAAAAGCTAAGGCGGAGACTGGTTGTAGTTTTCTCATTAATTAATTTTTATTAAAATTGTTATATATTTTAGTTCATTTTCATTTGGTTAATCTTTTGATTATTTTGATACATTTACTAATTTATCGACGACTTACACGATTGATTATAAATTTATTTGTTATATATATAAAAAAATGAAATTATAACAAATAAGCGTGTTTTTGACGAAAATTATTATATGTTTTGATTCATTATCTTTTAGGAGTAATTATTTTGAGTTATTTACTAGTTTAAACGATTTTTATGATTTGTTATCAATAAAATTAAAATAAAAATATAATAGAATAAAATATAATATAAAATAAAAAACGTATTTTTATATATTTTGGTTAATTACCGTTTGATTATTGTTATGATTTATCTACGATATAGGGTGGTCCATCTTTTCGGGAAATTTCGACAGCGTGTTCTACTGTAAGTAACATTTAATCGCTAGGTGCGCAAAATGTCCATAGTTTTATTTTATCTATCGAAGTGGACAAACTGCGAACGGCCGTATTGCTTTTACAGTAACAGGTCGGGAATTCTTTAAATTTGTTATTGTAGGTTATAAGTTAATATTAAATTGTACCGTATCCTAAAATAAAGGTTACTCAGGTATTTATGATTGTATATAAAATATATTTAACACTCTTAAAACAAATGGCATGAAAATATCGCGTATATTTATCAACAATATTTTTATTACAAGGTGTAGCCAACAATTCTCTTCTGAATACACCAACTATTTTTATACGATGTCATTCTTTGTTTACAAAGAACGCCCAGCTGCTTCGCTAACACGCGTGCGTATGACCATAAATTTGAGGATAATTTGTGTTATACTTTATTGGATGTGTAAAACAGACGAAATTGCTCACTAAAATATTGTTGGTAAATTTATTGTAAAAATGTTGCCGAAAATTTTCAGCAAAGTTTCAGTTAAGAATTTCGTACAAATTCTCATATGTGTAAGAGCTGTTTTCAATAAGTAAAATAAAACTAAACATTTGCGCACCTAGTGATTAAATGTTACTTGATTTTTAGCTTTATTATCTTTATTTGGTTGTTTTAATAATATTTTAAAATGCAACACTTTTTGTGCACACTTTTCCGCGTTGATTACTCGAAAATTTCTAAAACTTTTAAAAAATCTTCCAAAGTTTTATTGTGGAATTATTGAAAATAAATTTCGGAATAAAAATACTGTATTACACGTTAAAGCTTCTTTAACAAAGTTTTATTGAAAAATTTGGTTAAGAATTTCGTATAAATCCTTGTATGTGTAAAACAGCTCAAAACCGTTGTTACAGTTAATTATTATCTAAGTAAATATTCAAAATAAAATCCACCAACTTATCCCGGATCTACAACGTCGAATCAATTGATATTTGCAGTGGACTTTACCTCATATCATTATAAGCTTCTTAAATTCGTAAAATTAATAGTTTTAATCGCGACTTTGCGAGTGTTATGTATGTTACATGACCGGCGTGAAGTTAGCAGCTAAAAGCTTGCAGCCAAATTTCCGGAAGTACACGAATGCCCATAGGCGGAGGGTTTAAGTAAATACTAAATAGCAGCATTTAATAAAAATAATTTAAATATGAAGGCGTCATCCTTTCCAATTTAAAATCGGTGTGGGAGTACATGATAAGGTAACACATCATTTCCCAACAGGACAACCCCTTAGCAGCCGTCTAAGGGTAGCTGCCATCAACCCCTAACTAAAAAAAATAATTTAAATATGAAGGCGTCATCCTTTCCAATTTAAGGTCGGTGTGGAAGCACATGATAAGGTAACACATCATTTGCCAAAAGGACAACCCCTTAGCAGCCGTCTAACGGCAGCTGCCATCAACCCCTAACTAATAAAAATAATTTAAATATGAAGGCGTCATCCTTTCCAATTTAAGATCGGTGTGGGAGCACATGATAAAGTAACACATCATTTTACAAAAAAACAACCCCTTAGCAGCCGTCTAAGGGTAGGTGCCATCAACCCCTAACTAAAAAGAAATAATTTAAATATGAAGGCGTCATCCTTTCCAATTTAAAATCGGTGTAGGAGTATATGATAAGGTAACACATCACTTGACAAAAGCACAACCCCTTAGCAGCCGTCTAAGGGTAGCTGCCATCAACCCATAACTAAAAAGAAATAATTTAAATATGAAGGAGTCATCCTTTCCAATTTAAGATCGGTGTGGGAACACATGATAAGGTAACACATCATTTTCCAAAAGGACAACCCCTTAGCAGCCGTCTAAGGGTAGCTGCCATCAACCTGCCTGCTAAGGGGATGTCCTTTTGGAAAATGATGTGTTACCTTAAAATGTGCTTCCACACGGATCTGAAATTGAAAAGGATGACGCCTTCATATTTAAATTATTTTTTTTAGTTAGAGGTTAATGGCAGCTACCCTTAGACGGCTGCTAAGGGGTTGTCCTTTTGGCAAATGATGTGTTACCTTATCATGTGCTCCCACACCGATTTTAAATTGGAAATGATGACGCCTTCATATTTAAATTATTTCCTTTTAGTTAGGGGTTGATGGCAGCTACCCTTAGACGGCTGCTAAGTGGTTGTCCTTTTGGCAAATGATGTGTTACCTTATCATGTGCTCCAACACCGATCTTAAATTGGAAAGGATGACGCCTTCATATTTAATTATTTTTATTAGTTAGGGGTTGATTACAGCTGCTCTTAGACGGCTCCTAAGGGGTTGTCCTTTTGGCAAATAATGTGTTACCTTATCATTTACTCCCACACCGATTTCAAATTGAAAAGGATGACGCCTTAATATTTAAATTATTTCCTTTTTGTTAGAGGTTGATGGCAGCTACCCTTAGACGGCTGCTAAGGGGTTGTTTTTTTGTAAAATGATGTGATACCTTATCATGTGCTTCCACACCGACCTTAAATTGGAAAGAATGACGCCTTCATATTTAAATTATTTTTTGTTAGTTAGGGGTTGATGGCAGCTACCCTTAGACGGCTCCTAAGGGGTTGCCCTTTTGGCAAATGATGTGTTACTTTATCATTTACTCCCACACCGATTTCAAATTGAAAAGGATGACGCCTTAATATTTAAATTATTTCCTTTTTGTTAGAGGTTGATGGCAGCTACCCTTGGACGGCTGCTAAGGGGTTGTCATTTTGGCAAATTATGTGTTACCTTATCATGTGCTCCCACACCGTTTTAAATTGAAAAGGATGGCGCCTTAATATTTAAATTATTTTCTTTTAGTTAGGGGTTGATGGCAGCTACCCTTAGACGGCTGCTAAGTGGTTGTCCTTTTGGCAAGTGATGTGTTACCTTATCATGTACTCCCACACCGATTTTAAATTGGAAAGGATGACGCCTTCATATTTAAATTATTTCCTTTTAGTTAGGGGTTGATGGCAGCTACCCTTGGACGGCTGCTAAGGGGTTGTCATTTTGGAAAATTATGTGTTACCTTATCATGTACTCCCACACCGATTTTAAATTGGAAAGGATGACGCCTTCATATTTAAATTATTTTTTTTAGTTAGGGGTTGATGGCAGCTACCCTTAGACGGCTGCTAAGGGGTTGTCCTTTTGGAAAATGATGTGTTACCTTATCGTGTACTTCCACACCGATTATAAATTGGAAAGGATGACGCCTTCATATTTAAATTATTTCCCTTTAGTTAGGAGTTGATGGCAGCTACCCTTGGACGGCTGCTAAGGGGTTGTCATTTTGGCAAATTATGTGTTACCTTATCATGTAGTCCCACACCGATTTTAAATTGCAAAGGATGACGCCTTCATATTTAAATTATTTCTTTTAGTTAGGGTTTGATGGCAGCTACGCTTAGACGGCTGCTAAGGGGTTGTCCTTTTGGCAAATGACGTGTTACCTTATCATGTACTCCCACACCGATGATAAATTGGAAAGGATGACGCCTTCATATTTAAATTATTTTTTTTAGTTAGGGGTTGATGGCAGCTACCCTTTAACGGCTGCTAAGGGGTTGTCCTTTTGGCAAATGATGTGTGAACTTATCATGTACTCCCACAAGGATTTTAAATTGGAAAGGATGACGCCTTCATATTTATATTATTTTTCTTAGTTAGGGGTTGATGGCAGCTACCCTTAGACAGCTGCTAAGTGGTTGTCGTTTTGGAAAATAATGTGTTACCTTATCATGTGCTCCCACACCGATCTTAAATTGGAAAGGATGACGCCTTCATATTTAAATTATTTTTTTAGTTAGGGGTTGATCGCAGCTACCCTTAGACGTCTGCTAAGGGGTTGTCCTATTGGGAAATGATGTGTTACCTTATCATATACTCCCACACCGATTTTAAATTGGAAAGGATGACGCCTTAATATTTAAATTATTTTTATTAAATGCTGGTATTTAATATTTACTTAAACCCTCCGCCTATGGGCATTCGGGTACTTTCGGAAATTTGGCTGCTAGCTTTTAGCTGCTAACTTCACGCCGGTTGTTACATGTAGATAACAGAAGATTTCTTCATTTACGATCTGTTCATTATCTACATTCATTTACCATTAATACTATTGTTTTTAAGTTTTTTCCACTAAAACTTCAAATCCCATATCTCGAAAATGGAGTCTCGGTCGTTTTTCGGATATATGTATAACTACGTATAAACTTTTTTCATTAGTATGGTCAGTAGAATACACTGGTGACGTTTTCCGAAATTAAATAAGTTACCCTGTATATTAATTTATTGTATATAAAAATATAATGAAAAAACCCGTTTTTATCAACATTGTTAAAAATAAATTTTTTTAAATAATTTAACATCTTATTGTACATAACTGGTATTTTAGCTTTACGTTAATACCGAAAACTTTTATTTAGACCATGGTCGTTTCCGCTAAAAACGTTTAAATGTTTTCGATAAATTTTCTTAGATTGTAAATATTTACTACTTACAATATGTTAATGATGTTATTTAAAAGTTGCTTATTATTTGAGTAATTGAAGCTATACAATATTTGGTGTATTTACTGTTTAAATAAATCTGTTTTATTTAAAACAACTCTGTTAAAATAAATATTTACATGTAACTTCATATTGTTATTATATTAAAAATATTTGTTGCAGGGACTCGATTTTGGTGCCAATTTTAAATTGTGGTACAAGTATATTTGCAGGATTTGTAGTATTTTCCGTTCTTGGTTTTATGTCACACAAGACTGGTTTGCCAGTATCAACAGTGGCCACAGGCGGTCCTGGTCTAGCTTTCGTGACGTATCCGGAAGCTATAACAATGTTACCTTGGCCCCATGTTTGGGCGGTGTTATTTTTTATTATGCTTTTCCTTTTAGGCTTAGATAGCTGTGTATGTATTACATATTATATAAATTATTTATAACATACATAAAAAAATTTTTATTGTACATGCATTTTTTGAACTTTTAGTTCGTTCAAATTGAAGCCATAATCTCTAGTGTGATAGACGAGTATCCATCTCTAATCAGACACAAGCAGCTTGTTGCACTTGCCTCGTGTGTCGTTATGTTTTTTGGATCAATTTTATTTGTCACAAATGTAAGTATCAAAAATTAGCACTGCTTTGAAAAAGATAGCAAGGGATAGCAGCAGTGATAGATGAGACCACCTAATATCTGTTTTACAAACTTGTTTTCAAGTGTTTACTACATCTATTTCTAATATAAGAAATTAATAATAAAATGTTCTAGCATTGTTTATCAAAAACATCTTTAAAAATTTAAAAACATTAGGCCATGTGAATAAGATACTACATCTTACAAGCTCTATCTTATTAATGTTAATTAAAAATCATACCTGTTATTTTTATTATATAATATAGTTCTTTATTGAACAACTGATCGAACAATTTCGACTTGCCTAGAAGACACAGTACAGAAAACAATTTATAAATAGGGCCTTTCGTTACAGAAATATTAGTGGCGCATGCGCCGCGCGAAAGTGAATTTTATGAATGTTTGCAGAAATGTGACAACATTGGCGATTGCGATTAACTGACAACTGTCAAACGTATTAGGTTAAATGGTGAAAACGGTGAAAATAATAAAAATAATATTGCACTTGCTCTTGCACATGCATTAGTAATTCGCGATTCTCGGCAGTTACATAAGAAAAATGTGCATTAGTAATGTTTAAAAATCTTAAAAAGGGATAAATAATTTACTGTCCTTTGCTCAAAATATTCAGGTGCAATAACATTGCTGTGAAACTTCACAAGTTTTTCACCTATTGGATTCCACACGGATTCATCAAAATCGATTCTTTCACAATGAAAACATTGTTGTGACCACTTTATACTAACTATATATATATATATATATATAATTTTATACTAACCTCACAATCAGTTCGTGTTTATTTCCCCTTGTACAAACATTTCTACACTTTAAAAACCGTTGAAGCTGCAATTTTGTCAGTTCTGATGGTCTCTTATTTCCCAATGAAGCACCAGGCACGTCATTTTCATTTAAAGTAACACTATAAAAAGGCAAGGAAGTAGCCATCTTTTTGTTGTTGTGTATGTTTCAAATGACAGTTGACGATGTCCTGCTGGACAATGTTGCCAGATCATTTTTTTGACTCAAACGCGCTCTATGAACCGTTTAGGTAACTATGCAGTTTCAACAACTGAGCATGCGCACTCGTTGCTACGAAAGGCCCTATTACAAATTATGATTAAATTAAATTAACAAATATTATATATCTTTAATCTATCTAATAAAATAATACCAAGTCTTAAATCTATATAAATATGATTAAATTTAGATTAAAAAAAAAATCAATTCCCGATGCTATTATTATTATTATATAGATGGTTCCTTAAAATGTCAAATTTTCAAAACAATTTGGTGATCTAAACTTTTTGATAATTTAAAGTTTTTTCTAAAATTGATATAATTTTGAAACAATGTACCCCTTGATCCGAAAAGTAATCCCATCACTGTTAATTTATCTACTTTTGGACTTGTAAAAATTCAATGTTGGAGTATAAATGTCACATTTCTCTCTGCCCACTTCACCATCCTGTTCCAGATTCCTCTCAAATCTAATTGTGGGATCAATTATATATCCCACTTTGTGGTCCTTCTCGATTGCAATGATGTCAATACGCCTAGTGCTACCATTGTCTGAGATACCATGTACTTCTTCCTGAACTTCAAAGCCTCTAGCTTTAAGGGCACAAGCCAGCATCGTTCTTACCTCATTATGACGCCTGTTACGCAGCAATTCACCATGGGCGCAGTAACCGAGCACATGAACAAGTGATTCATACTCGTTACAGTGTCTGCAACGGGTTGTGCCGGTACTTCGCCCAGGGATACTTCGAACAGGAACCACATTGCAGGTCATTTTCACGCAATCTCGCCATTCGGATAGACTCATTTCTTTGTGGTTGTATATCCACGTATTGGCGTGCTTGACCTGCTGGTAAGTTATTACCCCTTGGCCCTTCTGCTTATGAGAACACCATTCAGCGTAAGCTTGTTCCCTGAGAGAAAGTCTCGCTGACTTACTGTCAATTGGTTTCAAAGAAGATTTAAAATGCTGTTCGATATTTAGTGTTTTCAAACAAATTTGGGATTTAGTTTTAAATGATTCTAATTGATCTGTTAGATAAATGCATTTAGAATTTTCTAGAAATTTAAATTTGTTTATCTGTTGTAGGTATGTTTCCCAAAAGGTGTTAAATAGCTGAAGACCTTTGACGCACTTCGGAGAATACAAAAAACCATTTGGTGTGTCACCAGGAATTTGGAGTATTTCACGAACAGCACTTCTTATAAATTTATCAATATTATCAAGAAATTTTTTATCAAGTTGTTCTATAGGGGCCGTTTGCAGAGGATATATAAGACAGGGTGACAAATATTGATTCAAAACTGTTAGCTTCTGTTCACAATTTAGTAAATTTGATTTTGTTAATGTCTCTAATTTTTCAGAAAACTTCTTTATTGTAGCTTTATGATCAAAAATTAACTGGTCCGAAAAATTTACACCCAGATATTTAATTTTGCCATTGAGTCCAATGGAAACAATAGGATCATTCATATTCATTGAAATATTTGTTTGTATTAAATTTCCATCTTTGATCACTATATCTGAAGATTTAGAGGAATTGATTTGTAACCCAATTTCGTTCAATTTATTCTCTGCAATCAATAACAGATTTTCAACTGAGTTTTTATTTTTTCCGAGCAGAACAATATCGTCCGCGAAACCGAGAACCGAAACACAGTTGTCAGATGTAGATGAGTAGAAACCATAGTATTGCTCAATTTCTTTCTCTGATACGAGGGCTATTTTTTTTCAAGGTCCGATCGGTCCTGAAATTAAAACCACAGTGAGAATCAGAGGAAGCTTTGCTCAGATGTATTGCGCAGTGTCTCTAGTATGACAGTTGATCCCGTGACGTTGTACATGTTAGTTGCAAGCGCGCAGTGTACACGTAAACATGCCGAGAACAATAGCGTCACCCGCCAAATGTGAATTGCGTGCAGTAATTCGATTTCTTCATGCGGAGGGGTGCAACGCAGCTACAATTTACCGACGAATGTGTAATGTGTACGGTGAAACATTCATGAGTGACAGTAAAGTGCGGCAATGGTGCAGGAACTTTGAAGCAGGGCGTACAGACGTTCATGACGCAGGCGGTCAGGGAAGGAAGAGAATGTCAACCAATGAAGATCTCGTTCAGCGAGTGGATCAGGCTATTAGAGACAATCGTCGGTTCACAATTTCTGTGTTGCACGAGTCGTTTCCCCAAATGTCAAGGTCAGCTCTGTACACCATCGTGAGTGGGACACTTCAGTACCGCAAATTGTTGCGAGATGGGTTCCCAAGATGCTGTCCGACCATCTCAAAACACAGCGAATGGGTGCCGCCTTAACGTTTCTCCAGCGCTACCATGATGAAGGAGAAGGTTTTTTGAGCAAAATTGTCACAGGCGACGAGACATGGGTTCTTTACGACACGGAAGAAACAAAAGAGCAATCCAAACAGTGGATACATTCTTCTTCCCCATCAAAACCAAAGAAGTTTAAGCGAACATTTTCCAACAGAAAGTGTATGGCTACTGTGTTCTGGGACCGAAAAGGAGTTCTCTTGGTGGAATTCATGGAACGTGGTACGACCATCACAGCAGCCTCATACGGCGTGACTCTGCAAAATCTACGAAGGGCAATTCAGAACAAGCGAAGAAGAATGTTGTCATCAGGCATTGTTCTTCTTCATGACAACGCTCGGCCCCATACTGCAAATGCAACAAAGAACCTCCTGCAGCGTTTTGGATGGGAAGTATTCGATCACCGTTCATACAGCCCGGACTTAGCTCCTTCCGATTTCCATCTCTTTCCTCGCATGAAAAAGAGCTTAGAAGGACACCATTGTGCTACAGACAATGAGCTGCAGACCAGCGTACAAACTTGGCTGAACGCACAGGCGGCTACCTTCTATGAATAGGGAATTGAAAAGTTGATACCACGTTACGAAAAATGCCTAAATCGGAACGGCGACTATGTAGAGAAGTAGATGGGAGGTGTACCTAAATGCTACAAATAAAACATGTTTGAATTTCACTGTGGTTTGAATTTTACGACCGATCGGACCTTGAAAAAAAATAGCCCTCGTAATTCATCCAAGATGTGATCAATGCACATATTGAACAGAATAGGAGAAAGTAGAGCTCCCTGAAGAACGCCGGAATTAATATTGAAAGATTTACATTTCTTCAAACCCGAATCAATGAATGTCTTGTTACCTATTTGTAAATTTAGAATCAAATTTTGAAGATTATGAGGAATACCGGAATTTTGAAGGACATATTTCAGATGTTTGTGGCCAATGGAGTCATATGCCCTTGAAACATCCAAGAAGACAACTGCGGCATCTGTTTTTGAGCGTTTCGATTCATGAAGAATGTTCTCGAGGATTGATAGATTGATGTGACATCCGGGAACTTTCATGAATCCTCTTTGATTTTCGTTAATTGTCACATATTTCCGCAGTTGCTTTTCAAGGGATCTCTCTATAATTCTTCTTATCAAAGAGCACACAGTTATTGGCCTCCAATTTCTGAAGTCGTTGTTATCACCGGATTTGAAGATTGGAACCGTTCTAGCCGTTTTGAAAATTTCTGGTACAAAGTTATTCTTAATCATAACAGTCGCAATTGTACTGATTATATCTGTGATGTGAGGATGAGCCTTGATAGCACGCATAATGATTCTGTCTGGACCCGGAGAAGTATCCACAGCTATTCCTTTGATCGCCTGTTGAACTTCGATAGGCGTTATTTCGCAATTATAAGTTTCATTTATAATTTTGTAGTCAGATTCAGATAATTTTGATTCGTATTGACTCCTAATTTTATCATTTGACTTAAGGACATGAGAAAAATGCTCGTGAGCTTTTTAGTAGTAGTAGAGTAAAAATACAATTGAGTTAGTTGATATTCATATGCTGCTTTTCTATTAGTTTTCTTACGAAGACCTTCTTTTTGTGGATTACTAGTTTGTGCAAATCTCTGATTATTCAGTTTGAAACCTCTTCGTTTTCTTGCCTTATAATATTTCCTTGCCGGATGTTTAGCGCCAGGCAAGATATTTATACTATCAGACAAAAATTCACAAAATCCCGAAACTTCAGTGCTAAAATCAGATTCGCTAAGAAATGTTTTATTTTCAAACAAAAGTTTCCATTCATTTATTCTTGACTTGAAAAGAATTAATTCAGAATTCTCTGATATTATTAGATCATTACCAATTTCGTTACCATGGCTTCCATTCTTCCTACTTAAGTCAGCTTGACTTTTTCAGTGTCACAAGATTTTTCGAGAAGTGAGTTTCTGTAAATCTCTGGGTGTGCTTTTCTTATGTGAACTTCTACACCACGTTGATTCTTGTAGGTTTGAGAGCAAATGGAACAGATCTGACTTGAAGGCACAATACTTGATTCAGGATTGACATCTTTAGATATATGGACTTTGTTAGTATGTGAATTTAAACCCTTGGAAGAAGTGAAACTTTTATGACATGAAGAGCATAAAAATTTTGAATTTTCAGATTTGTCAGATGGTTGGTGAGCCGAACTGTAGTTAAATGAAGGTGCAATTCGTTTTCTTAAATTATATTTATGATTAATGTCATGCCCTGTAGGGGAAGAACGTCCATTATCCATGTTTCTCGTTTCATGATTCATATTGAATATATGGTGGCGATATTTGTTAGAATCTTCAGGTTGGTCAAGTAAATTCCATACTATTGCCTCCGGTGTCGAGTTGAAAGTTGAAGAAATATTATTTATCTCAGTGAAGTTGTCCGAATGGTCATATTTATTCGAATATTGATTCCTGATGCTTTCTGGTGGACAAAATGATGGTCGGGATGGTCCGGCGTCTCGTAAGTCTTGAGAGCTCGCGCAGAAGTTTTTGATTCCTGCAGGTGTGGCATGTCTTGGATAAAGTTTCAACTTATATGTCTCATCATCAGATGAATCTGAGTAAGACATCTTATTGTTCCGTAAGTCGATTTGTATAAATGCATTTTTCTTGCTTTTCATATAGATTCCCTCGATGTTAATGAGAACCTATATTGCAGCTCTATTAATCGCGATTTCACTAATATTACTTGTACAGATATACAGACGTGACAGTGACAGTGACAGTAATGTAAATTACTGTCACTAAGTTACTAATGTAAATTAGTAGAAGCATTTGCCACATTTTATTGAAATTACCCAATTATTTTAAATAAGATGCGTTTTGCCTATACATAGGTGTTCAAAAAGTTCAGAACTATGTAATTAAAAATAGTGGCTCGCGTAGGATGACAACACTTACAACCTTATCTTGGAAATTGTAAGAGTTACGAAAAAACGTCAAATATCAACCAAAGTTGGTTGGTATAGAACAATCTTTAGTATTATTATATTCTTGTAAAGGGTGTTACGGGTGAGTCGTTTGCTACAATCAATTTCCTCATTTTATGGAATTTTATTCCTTTATTTTTATTATAATGGAACACCCTATATATTTTTTGGATTTTCGATTCTACATTACCTTTAAGTACTTTTGGTTAACACATGTATGTATAATTGTATACGCATTCAGAATTTCACAATAGTTTTTAGTAAAGTCAGTTTTTTTAATTAATTTGTGAAAATAAAACTTAAAAAAATTAAATTTACATACAAGTTACATTTAATTAACTATAATAATACACGAGGCCTATAAACACCGGGAGCTTCATTATATTTTGAATTTTGACCCTCTATAAACTTATATAACTTTTGAACTAATTGAGTTAATGAAATGCAGTTTTCACCAGTCTTCTTATTTTTAAAGTTTTTTCTGATATCTGATCGAGTTTTATCTGTACATCTTGACTATTAGCAATTGAAGTAACATGTAATAATTATTAATAAACTAATTTGACGTTTACAAGTGATGTTTTCTTTCATTTCCATGGTCTACTTTGTGAATCATTATTTTTTTCGAAGCATTTCAATAACATGCAGTATTCATTTTAAGAGCTTATAAAACCATCACTCTGTATAATAATCATGACAAGTATGGTACTTTCGGAAAGGGGAAACAATGGGTTTTCCAACTGTCAATATACAGGGTGTTTCATTTGAAATCACAAAGTTGCCCTATCCCACAAAATACGTTTGATGTCATTTCCGGTTAAACCGGAAGTGGACAAAAAACGAACACTCAGAAAAATGACTTTAAAAATAAGAAGGCTGGTGAAAACCGCATTTTATTATCTCAACTATTTCAAGAGTTATATAGGTTTAAAAACGGTCAAGATATATTGGGGCACCCAATATTTAAATGAACGGTTTTTAATAAATTTAATTGTTTATAACATGCATGGTGAACATTTTACCAGATCAAATATAAAAAGTTTTGAAATTTTTTTTACAAAAATACACCAAAAATGTAAATAACTAAAACTGAATTTACCATAATCTATGTTAAATTCAGATATACCTATTGTCATGATATGACATGTTGTAGGCATCCCTAAATACATTGCATGTTAGATTGCATAACTTTAAGGGGATATGATGCTAGTGAAAATGTATGCAAAGATTTATTGCTTTACCTGCAGGTTTAGTTTCTAAAGTTTACTTTAGTTAAACCTAAAGTTTTCTTGAGACTCAACGATTTCAGTATTTTTTTTAATTTTACTCTTTGCCAAGATTAAAAAGCCTGTGGGCTCAAACATTTTATTATAATGTTGTCAGATAGTACCTTGGACACAACTCAGACATAAATGTGGGGGATCATTTCTTATAAAAGGTCTATGGGTTTAAAAACATCTTTCTGCGCTCAAACATAGTAATCTGAAATTATGTTATACTAGGAAAACCTCGTCAAGACATCACAGTTAAAAGCATTGAAGGATTTCCCTATATACAACATTCGATGTGTGATTACACTCCTTTGGAGTTTCGTGAGTGAATATTTAAATAAACGCAACCAAATATAACGAGTTGAAAATTCTAAGCCTAGCACTCCTCTTTCCCAGCTTACCCTACTCTCTTCCGACATATATTCCTCTCTGGCTTACCCCTCTCCACCGTTTATTATACATACATCGGATGCATCACCCTTTTATATTTATAAGCTGGAGTAGTTACGAAACTCACTACGGTAGAAAGTGAGAGGGCGCCCCAAGTGAATGTCCTATTTGTCCGTCTCAAATTAAACATTTTAGAGTTTTTCAAATTAAAAATATAAATATTAAAAAAATTTAAAAATTAAGTATGGTTGACTAATCTACATAGCGAAAGCTTAAACAAAAAGAAGCCTTGTATTTTAGATATATAGATAGTTATTTTGTAGTTTGGATATCTAAAAAGTTGTAAATATTGTGCTGTAGGCTCTAAGGAAGGATTTTGTATTCAGAAAAGGAAGTAATTAGCTGATTTGATTTAATCATTTGAAGATTAATTTAATTGTTAAGTTATAGTTATCTTATTAGTGTACCAAATTACTACTATTGCATAGCATTGTAAAGAGAAAACATTTCTCTACCTAATTATAATATTTGTTGTAACAATTAATAATAATTATAAACTATTATATGGTTATAAAAATTTTGTTACATTTTACTCAATTGTTTAACACTAGCAATTATTAGAATCCACTAAAAAAGTTACTAACTTAGCGTATTCCCCTAGAAAAATAACCAAGTTTCTCTTTTGTTTTTCAAATTGTGTAGATATAGTAGGAAATCTAGTGACAAACTCTATGAAGATTTAGTTGTATAAACCAAGTGTTTAAAATGTTTAAAATTTATCCAGTATAACAAAATTTAAAAAACAGTATTATATTTATCCATTATTACAATGCTTAAATTGAAATTTTGGTACATTTCAACCATGTTGATATTCAATCAGTTCTAATTTTTGTTCAGTTTTTTTGTTGTATTAAATAATTTTTTTCATTTAGGTATTTTAAAAGTAATTTCTGGTTTATTATTTTATTTGCGTGTGTAGTTAGTAATGTTTTATAGATCTATAGTTATTCATTGCCCTATACCCGCCTGATAGTGTCTCAATAATTGTGACCTGAATTTAGGTTTACAATTATTTTAACTATAGCCGGAGCATTCTTTTGTGGTAAAGGTAGGAGGTTTATTTTTGTATATGTTTTCACTGTGCTTTTACCGAAGTCTGTTTTTATATGTATAGATGTATACTCAAAAAAGCAAATCAATTTTAACGATTTTTCATTTAATCATTCATCCTCTGTATTAATGGTGGGAGCTGTACGCGAATATAACCGTAACACCCATATAGATCATATCACTTTGCACATGAGTATTCAATTTATTTAAAATAAAAAAGTTGATAGTAACCGTCGCAACCGATTCACCATATATATATACAAAATTTTTATAAAATTAAAATTTGTTGTATACCGTTGTTTCGTAACTCTTACAGTTGTCACGGTAAGATACAGGGTCATTTTCGTGAGCCACCCTTTATGTACCCCGGAGCTGTTTCGATTAAACTGTAAAACGTAATTAATTTCCGATTATTAATAGTAAATAATTTCATTTTAGTATCACAATTTCATTAATAATTTCACAAAAAATGTAATCGAATTCGAATTATCGTAATTATATAACTAAGAATTTCAATTGGTTACTTTTTGATTAACTACTGTTCATTTCATATGTTATTATTAAGTAGGGACAATTATTCTTCATATTACCATATGTTACTGTTCTCAAAGGGAGTATTTTATAAAAGTATTATTTTAAAAAAATTATTAACAACTAATAAATTGCTTTAACACTCTCATTCGTCTGTAGAAAATTAAAACCCAAGATACAAAATAATTTTCACGTAACATTTGGCTTCAACCTGCAACTCAAATCTCCTCAACTTCACCCATAGTTGATCTGCATAACTTAATCTTGTTCATTAACATCATCATCGTCCCCTTCATACGCTCTTGATTATTATTTTCCTCGGAAACGGAAAAAATATGCGGATGCAGTAAAAAGAATGCCAAATCTTGACAACAACATAAAGAAGACCATAACGAAAAAAATCATATTTTAAAAATAAAGAAGCCAAACTCAGATGCAATTTTGTGGACAAAAGGAAAACACAAAAGAGATGGAATTACTTATGATTTTTTTTAAATGGTTGATTTTTTGATACATAAATACTAAGGCAGTATATTACTAATTTGCTATTTAACTGCTACCGAATAATTCCATTATCAATAAGTAATCCGTTTACTTTTAACTTTACGTTTAAGAAGCAGTCGTTCTAGCGACTGCTGACCAGTTCGGTTCTATCAAAATCAAGTCAGACTGTTTTTTTGAGAAACTATATTCAATAAATTAATACTGTACCAAATTTCTGCTTTTTCAAATCACTTCTTTACGTTGACCTCATTTTGAAGGCATGCGACCACCGCATTGGTGCTGATACAACGCGTTCGATCACTACGCTATCTAACGACTGCTTTCTACTTTTTTATTACATAATAGTATATTGTGTTACAAGTGCAGAAAAGTGCCAATTTCTCACGAGTGTGAAGATGTTGCGGCATGAGACGGAGTCGAATGCCGCAATCACACGAGTAAAACGGCGTTTTTGCACGCGTTACACACTATACTTTATCTACGACAACAACAAAAAATAATAATAAACCACCAACAGCTAAGAAAATTTCTTAACCTAGAATTGATACTCGCGTTCATATCTTTTACGTGAACTTTCTGGCAATAAATTAAGAGATGTAATGTGAGCCGTTTCCACGATGTTTGGAGGTGTACAAGTGTACACCCCATTTTCCCATCATCGGATTTACTCATGATACATCTAGAATTTCGAAAACGACAAAAGTGAACATTAAATTTCTAAAGATAATAGTAATACGTTTACAATCTGTATAATTTCTGTCAATCTACTATTTAGTACTTACAGTTAAATAATCATACGTATGTACTCGTTTTCAAAAAATAATTTTATATACAAACAATCACAATCAAATCAAGGTTATTAACCCCGTTGTTTCGAAATGTCCACAAATTCTCTCATTATATAGCAAATTATAAATGTTTTTATTGTAATTGAGCAATAATAATAATAATAAATAATATTACATTAACAATTATATAATAATGTAAAAAATTAATCAATTTTACGTTTTAATTGAATAACAATCATTGTAACTTTATATAATGAGAAATGACATAGTCTTTTAAAAGTCCCCGTAGCTCAATGGTTACGCTCTCGCTATTAGACGGGCGATCCGGAGTTCAATTCCCCGGATATGACGTTGGTATTTTCTTCTAGATGGATTTCCATTCAAAATATAATTTAATGTAAAATAATAATTAAACAAAATAAATTAACCTTTATCTAAAATTTATAACATTTTTAATATTTCAAATAATTAATAATATTATAAATATTGCAAGTGGTGACATAGGTGACATCTATGGCGTTTTAATAGAACTACTGATTGTTGAGAACTCCTTCCTCACAGACTTTATCGTTCAGTTTGGAGATTGTTTGCAATTGGTCGTTTTCACGGTTACTAGATTGTGCGGAATGTGTAACTTTCTATGGTGGTCGTAGATAAACTGCTTTATGTTCAATTTTCAGCTTTTAGAAAATACTTAAATGACACTACTTCTTGTTACAACTTTCAAGCTGCGCCTACGGCGAGTGTCCCCACGCCCGAGTTTCTTTTGTGTAGAATATTTATTTACACCCTAAATATAAGCTAATATTAAAATATTAGCCTTTACAAAACTGTTACACTTTTTGGTCGCCAGCTCTTGGTCTATAATATATCTTTGAGATCACGAGAGGTATTTTTGGATCTAGCAACTAGACAAGGTACAAAAAGGCTATCGAGACCACAAAGACGCAAATACGAGGTACATACAAGTTTTTTCCACTACCCGCCAATATTAGCCCGGTTGTAATAATCAGTACTTTAGAAATCTACGTATGTTTCAGTCTGTACGACAAGGAATCTACGATATTTTATGATATACATTCAAAGCTCAAAAGAATTTCCCAGTTTTGTCGAATTTTCAAGGCTTGAAAGTTCTAAAAACGAGATTTCAGATACCTTTCCTCTGAGTTTTATAATTTACAGCTTTAAGGTTTCAAATTCGAATGTATCAGCATTTAAGATCTACAATTTCATAATGTTTTGCAATTTGAATGCTTCAAGTTTCAGCGAGTTCAATACGTACTAGTCTTCTTAAAGTTTCAGAGTTAAAATATATCTTTTAGATATTTTAGATTTCAGCTGGTTTAGAATTTCAGAATGTTAACTTTAAAACACACACTTTTGAACTATCACAGAAGTGGTAGATTTTAATGTTTCGGTCTATAGAAGACTTGCATTAGACAGATTTAAACAATATTTAACATTTTCAAAAAACAACTTTTTAGTATTTTTGTATGATAAGAGTCTCCTACAGCTTGAGTCGTGGCAGCTGTGAATCTCTAAAACTTGCTGAGATGCCTGTGAAACTTTGAAGTACAGATTCTCAAGGTGAAACGTAGTATGTACAGTTGCGATCATTCGCTAAGGAACGATGAAAAATAGTGATCGCCGATTATTCAGTTTTTTGTACAATGTACGCTGTAACTTGGCCTGATTTATGAACTGAGGAATTATAATGTTAAAAAATGAAATGTTTTTGACTATAATATAATAAACTTACATTTACACTGTACAAAAAACTGGAAAATTGGCGGTTATAATTTTTACATCGTTCCTTAGCGAGTGACCGCAACTGTACATAAGAGCTCTTGAGTTTTCTTTAAAATGCCTTTTCTATTATCTTACTAAGTATATTCGGTATTAAATAAACCAAGCGCAATGATGTAGATTTAAATTTATTAAAAAAGCAGAACTCATGGTATCCTACTAAAATCCAAATTTATTGTTAATATGCCGCCGTCCCTTGAACTTTTTCATTGATTCATATTCATATAAATAAATAAATCTATTTTAGGGTGGAATGTATCTACTGCAGCTATTCGATTGGTACGCAGCATCAATATCAGTTATATTAATATGTTTAGTTGAGGTATTTATTGTCGGATGGACATATGGTACAGACAACTTCGTGCGAGATTTAGAATTTATGACACAAGAAAAAGTGCACTGGTGGTGGCCTCTGTGTTGGAAGCTCGTGACCCCTATCATTTTAACAGTAATACCCATACTTTGTATTCATAGTAATATTAATTCATATTAACTAGAATTTTTGTTGCCTTTACACAAAACAATTTTCTTTTCTTAATTTTAGTTCATTTTTATTACCTCAATAGCATTTAACACGACGATAACTTATCAAGGATTTCTCTATCCTAATTGGTCTATAATACTTGGTTGGAGTACGTGTGGGGCATCGATGCTTTGTATACCGCTTTATATGGGCTATAAGCTTTTGTATTTTGAAGAAGGAGATCTAGTAGAAGTAAGTATTTAGAATAATTATTATAGCTATAGATACACATATTGGATGTGTTTTCTTTTCAGAGAATTCAAACTTCTTTGCGTCCAGATAAAGGATGGGGGCCTGCCTCGGATTTCCATAGAAAAGAATGGCTTAACATGGTCAATTATGAGAAAGCACAGCGTAAGTACTGTAGATTCATAGATTTTACATACTGTACGTTATCAACAATACCTAAGCATATTCTGTACAAAAATTAACAAAACTGCTTTAAAAAGTCGACTATAGAGGATAATGTGATTGTAGTTAGTTCTAGGGCTTAGTGATATTAGTGACTTGCAAAAGTGCATTAGTGTCAGACATGTGAGTTGTTTGAATAATACTTAGTTCACCATGTTGTTAAATTGACTACCTGATTAAGCATTTGCTTTGACAACGCTTAACAACACATTTGAAAGAACCAATTAAATCACGGCACTTGCATGGAATTAAGCTATCTCATGAGTTAATAAGCAATTGAAGTAATCAGCGATTTACAATGATTTATGCTATGGGCACTATGTTGTATGATGCAGTATGTATCGAACCTATGTTATTGTAATAACAATATTGATAGGAGAATTCGGGAGGGAGGAGGGTTGAGCACGGGCGTAACTATTAAGATTACGCGCCTCTGCGAGACTTACGTTTACGACCCTTATATATTTATATATACACTTATACTGTAGTGGTTTTATAGAGTGATGATTTGGCTCAGTTGTTCAGTTTCAATGTTTGGTTTATTTTATTTTAATACAAATAATTTATTAATGATGTATAATAATATTATTACAATAATTATATTCGTATTTAACTGTAATTGGTTTAACTAAACTGCCACCTGCAGTTTAAATAAAATTTCATAAAATTTTAAGATTTCAAAAGATTCAACTTCTTTTGTTAGAAGTATATAAACATACTTGGTTACCACGGATGCATTCATATTATTGATAGTTATAATCTGTTTAAATGTCGTACAATTTATAATAATCAAGTACTTATTAAAAAAATAGAAGAGGAGGTTGTTAGGGGCAAATAATCCATAAACATTTGTACAAGAAACCATCTGTACAAAAATGTAAAATAAAAAAAACAAAAATGGTGTAAACTTTTTATTTGTTTGTATATATAAATATAATATAATAAAAGAACTAAACCTATAAAGAGAAACGAAAAATTACTATAAAGAAGAGAAGTAATTTGGTGTTTTAACATAACAAATAACTTATGAATTAAATATTTCATTGTTAAAACTTTATTTTGAAAGGGATGACAAAGAAAAGAGAGGTTTATGGTTTGAGGTTAGGCGATGGAGTGTGCGGCAGCACAAAAAGAAAAATAATAGTGTCTTTGTTGCTACATATACGTGTACCAGGAAATCAAAGGTAACTTTATCCATATTTGCGTTTTAATAAAAATAGAAAAGTTAAAGAAGACATGAGAGAAAGATTCATAAATTCTAAATAAACCTTGGCTAATATTTATAAATTGATAATAGTAATAAAAAAAAATTATCAACAATTTGAAGTCAGCTAGCTTCGAAATAGGCTAGATGAAAACGTAATTTTAAATAATTCTAAAATTTTGAAGAAAATTGCCACTACTGTATAAAATTGTGTACATCAATTTATTTGAGGTGTATTAAAAATATGAAGGTGCCTTTAATGAGTAAATAATAAAATTTTGAACTCATACAAACTGGGACTAGTCTTTTGGTAGAGTTGATCAATTTAATTTCCTTATTTGATCCAAACAATTTAATTAATCTTTTTAAGCAAGACGTAGAACCATACTATTGCAACACGTAGGTAGCTTTTGTTAAAATAAAATATTTGATTGTTAGGTGGTGTTAATGGATGGCCTAGACTAGAGTCACTACATCTAGTCACCTGGGCCGCGCTGGTCGTACAGAGTATGACAAAACGCCGCCATATTGGGGCAAAAGAAGCACGAAATTGTTCATTATTTGTATCTGATTGCATTTAATCAAACCACGATTACTTCAAAAGATTTTTCTTATTCTGAAAGATCAAGCCTCTAATATGTCAAATACGTAAAACGTGGTTTTAATTTGTCCATTATTAAAAATCACCCTTCTCTGTCCCAATATGGCGGTGTTTTGCGGTACTCTGATCGACCAGTGCGACCTAGGTAACTAGATGTAGTGACTCTAGCCTAGACTTGTCACGCAAGTTACAAGATGGCGGCTAGGTCAAATGGTAAATCTTATATATTTATACAACACAGAATTCCTGATAAAATCTCTTGATGGGTGGTCGCAGGTCAAGGCTTTTCGTGTGAATGGTCTTATGACCATTGGCCTATGGAAAACCGTGTTGCCAGGTGTAAAAGGTGATGCCTAAAATTTGAGACTACTTTGAGACAAATGGTAAATCTTATATATTTATACAACACAGAATTCCTGATAAAATCTCTTGATGGGTGGTCGCAGGTCAAGGCTTTTCGTGTGAATGGTCTTATGACCATTGGCCTATGGAAAACCGTGTTGCCAGGTGTAAAAGGTGATGCCTAAAATTTGAGACTGAACTCTTCGTATTATAAATCAAGTATCCATTAATGGGTTTCTTTTCTTTTGCTATTGATAAACAGTCCAATTAATCCTTTTGACATACCCAAAGTTTGCTTTACTTATAACAATTGTTAAGAAAATTCTTGCACTATGGTTGATACCAGACTTATTTCGAGAGTGTACGCGTATTGTGATGATCACATTGAAAAACAAAAAAAAGTTTGTTGCAGATCATTTTATGGAAGAAGGTGTACCACAATGGACAATATATCGATGCATTAAACAATGACCAGAAGAAACTCTGACTTTTCGCAAGGTTTCAGACTTTTCAGGTTCTGGCCAAAAAGCGCTGAAGATGATAAAATCCAACATTCGTTGTTTAAAAGAACAGTTGAATAGGAAATATGGAATATGAACCAGAAAGTTAGCGAAAAAATTCAAATGCAGCCAGTCTCATATTGTCAGTGTCAAGTGCTTAATAGATTTGAGCAATAACAGCAACAAGGTCGGCCATGGTGCATGTTATAGAAATTCACAGAAAAGTTTTTTATTTTGGGATGATGAAAATTATTTTACTTTCAAAATTCTGATGACAATCCAACTCGAAAATTTTTAACCAATCAAATTACAGAATTTTTCAAATTGGGACCAATGAAATTAGTTTGATAGTGAAAAAACCACTAGTGGTTTTTTCTTAGTGAAAAAATTTATGTCAAAATGAAATGTCAAATTTAATTAAATTAATATTAACTACACACGCTAAATAAAAATTTGCTCTATGGATTGTCAAGCCGAATTCAACTCGTGGTCTAATTTTTTCTTGCAAAATTTATCATTTAAGACATTCGTAGCTTTTGCTTTTGGAAAATTACACTCGTCTCCTGCGTCGATTCGTGTAGTTTTCGTTGCGAAAGCTACTCATATCTGAAATGACAAATTTTGTCGGAAAAAATTAGTCCACTTGTTATATTATATATGAAAATGCGATTGGGGGATTTGATACCAAGGACTCTCTTGCAGCACCTGAAAATATTAAAATTAAAAAAAAAAAGTAATGCTGTTGACAATAACACCTTCTGGGATTTCGAAACCATTCTTCTGTTCTTCACAAATAATCATTTATTTATTTATTTATTTATTATAACCCAAACAAAACAGGCAATGCCCAATTACATTGTCGGGGAATCCCGAGATTTTAAATTAAAATACATTAAATTCTATTACATATTGTTCAAACATAAGAAAAAAAAACATCTAAAGCTTAAGTAATAATAATTAACAACAAAGCAATAACATACTGTTTCAGTATATTAAGACGAAACCTACAGTCATTACCTATCCAAGTGTATTTAGTCAGAAGAATAATCTAAACAGTGTTCGTTTAAACGCTACGGGGGAAGAATCAAACAAATCAATATCTATTTCATAGCTAACATCATTAAAGATGTCGCCATTATTATTAATGAAGAGTGTATGTAGTCTTAAATTGGTTCGATGATGTGGAATGTACAAGATACCTCGAGGCCGTGATCGATGCGCTGGTACGTACAAACGCACTAAAGGCAACAATTTGGGACAATCCATTCTGTTATTTATGAGCTTATGTAGAAAACAGATGTCTCCAACTTCTCTTCTTATATACAGTTTAGTGATGTTAAATTCCGACCTAATATCTTGATATTCGTCATAATCGGGATACTGTCCATGCTTTTTGTAATGCAAATATTTTAAGAATTTGTTTTGAACCGTTTCAATCTTATGTTTTAGAGTAATTAATCCTGGGTTCCAGACTACCGACGCAAATTCTAATTTCGATCTAACTAACGAATTGTATAATAATTGTATTGTCTTAGTGTTGCTGAAATCTTTTGTAGATCTAATGATGAAACCAAGATTCTTTAATGATGTGAATGTCATAGATTTACATTTATTAATATTGAGATTTAACTTGTTGGTATTACTCCAACGTAGTAAAGAGTTTATATCATCTTGTAATATTTGATGATCATTTGTATTAGTAATTTGCTTATAGATCTTAACATCGTCTGCAAATATAAGACATTCACAACCCCGAGTACAAATTGGGAGATCATTGACAAATAACAGAAAAAGCAAAGGTCCCAAATTGTCCCAATATATCATCAATCAGGAAGGTCGTCTAAATGAATGTATTAAGAGATGCCTTATTCCATTCATTCGGGAAAATCATTTTGATGACAATTACGTGTTTTGGCCCGATCTGGCATGATCACATTATGCGAAATCAGAAATTATCAGTTGTAGCTACTTATCAGCCGAATATTGTGTTTGTGACCAAGGAAGAGAACTGCGACTTATTTAGAATTTGTGGTCTGTTCTAAAAGGTCTTTAAATGGAGAAAGGTTGGGAAGCTCAAAATGAGGAAAATCTTAAAAATAAAATTTTATGTTGCTAAAGAAAACAGGAATGAACCTCGCACAGAGAATGGTGGAACGTGTGCTAAAAAAACTGGATTATCTTCACCGTTCTTATTATTAAAAAATTATTATTAAAATATTATTATTATTATTATTAAAATAGTTCCTACTTACTAAAACGCAATAAAATTTATTAAAATCGAAACACTATTGTTGTTTCTATAGGTATTCAAACACAGTCTTAAATTTTAGGCATCACCTGTTAGTAAAAACTGTGGTTCAGCTATATTTACTTGACCTTCTCGGTTGACTCGGGCCTTCTGTGTTCAGGAGTTCACAGAGCAGGCAAGATTTTCCCCATTTGTTGATAGAATCGGGATACCTAAATCCGATACGTCTGAGCCCAAGTAGGGCTTTTCTAGGGGATTATGTTCAAGGAATGTTAATGCGAACATATAGCCCCTCACATCATATACAATTCTACCTCCACGTGGTATATGCCGGGTCTCTACTTCAGGTAGAGTTGAACGGGGGCTTTATCGAAAGTCTACCAAGTCTTTAAACTGGTAGGTCGAGGTTGGGAAAATCCTAGGCGTATTGGCTAAGCCGTGTCCATATCTGAGAGAAAATGACCGAGTGGTTAATTGGCATGTCCGCATGCTGGACTTAGCATGAAGTGACTGCATCGGAAGACGGACCCTGACGGGTTAATCACGTTAATAGTTGTGGCACTAACCTGGAGTGCTATTTGAAAGTAAGAACTGGTAGCACTCACTTAAGAGAGTGACGCAAATTCCTTGCCCAGTAGGAGGTCGTGGCTATAGGCTAAATGCAAGTTCGCAATCAGTGACAGTAGGGTTAATGATGATTACAAAATAGTCAATCCCATGCAGAATTAAAATCTTTTAATTCTGAATTTCTTCACACAGCTTGTGCAAATAATACAACTTTCTCTTTATTATTCTTAACTTATCCAATCTTCTACCGTTAGAAAGCTCTGTAAACATTTGAAAAAGGAAACATCTTCAATAAAAGCACCCCGGCCGGTTATCTCAAAAAATCATTATGCTTAATATCTGAAAACTTAAGTTTGAAACTCTTGAAGATTTACCAGCTTGTAAGCACTAACTTTAAAATAGGAATTTAGTTTTTTTCAATTCGAATTCTAAGTCTCGTGGCTCACTCTTAAACCTAGGAATGGGAATAGAAGTTTTTAGTTATTACAAAAAAATAGTTCAAAAGTTCCAGCGAACAGATTTTAAAAGTTTAAAAAATTTAAATTTAAGTTTTACATTTAAAGTTTTTAAATTGCGAAGTTTTAATATTTGAAACTAGCAAACGTCTTAAGATTTCCATAGTTATTTTTAGACATTCTTAACAAACCTTAAAAGTACAGAGATTTAAAAAAATTACCATTTCCATGACAAGTTTTCAAAGATTCAGAATCTTAAATACTTCTTAAGAGTTATAAAATTTTAGTTTTTAGTTTCTTGTTTTCTTCAGAATAATATTGTAGAGGTAGATATCGTAGTGGTATTATAGCTTTACAGTTTTAAACATTAGGAAAGGTTTTATAAATTTCAGAAGTCTCAGACTCCAAAAATGAATGAATAGTTAGTATTACAGTCAATAACATACAACACAATCACACATACCCCGTTAGTTGCTGTGGCCGAATTCTCTAATTTAGAAAAATTCTGCCGCCGCAAGTGGCACTCGAACCCACCACTCTGAAAAACGAGTAGTACTCGCATATCACTCGTCTACCGTCGGTCCCAATTAAAGAATATTTAGAGAAAATAGACAATTGATGTGAATTTGAATTTACTAATCTGAACTATCCTTTTTAAAATTCTATCGATAATTTTAATTGCTTAAAATGACCAATTTCTGAAAATACATGCATTAGTGACGATGATAATAATTAATGGATAATGGTTTCCCAAGATTTCTTGTATGGCCTAATAAAAGGTACAAGTCATTCAATATTAATAACATGAAATGATATGATAGACAAATTCATTTTTAGGTCACAACCGCAACACAAAGAAATTTTCCACCTGATTTTCCTTTCCTTAGATGTAATAACTGTTTTCTATTCTGATAAGTGTTAATGTATAATCACTAAAAGGTTGTATTTTTAGTTTATATTATCTTAACGTAATTTCATTTTAATTTCAGAATTACGAAGAAAAGTTTCCGACTATGGAACTGATGTGTATCATGAACAATTTGTCACCTTATCATCGACAGATATATCAGATGCACAACATTAAGATAATTCTTATTTAATGTCTAATTATCATTTAGAATATATTAATATTAGATAGTGTTTTGAATATTATTAAGAATTTAATAAATTTAAATTAAATTAAAAAGGTGAACTAGTTTCTATAACGAATAACAATGAACAAATTGGCATATTTAAAATGAATATAAATTTATTGTATATTTAAAAATAATACATAATTTATAAAAACTCTTTGTAAATTTTTTACATTATATTATATAAATAATTTAAAGAGTTCCTGGAGCTGGGGCGGTGTTGATATGGTGGCTTACAGCTAGAGGTCCTTCAGGAAGGGGAGCAGTATGGAGGGAACCACGGGTGGCGGCAACGTATCTACAATTTTATAATTATAAAATTATAATTTTGTCTTAAAAATTAAAACAGTAAGTCTACATACCCGGTTTGAACAGCAGGGGCGGCAACTACTGGAGCAGCAGCGTACAAGTGAGCACCATATGCACCGTATGCACCATAAGCGTAGGGGCTAGCCAAGCCATATCCCAATGGGGCATAGTATTGGGAAGAAGCAACAGCCAAGACGGCGAAAAGAGCAATCAAAACACACTGTAAAAAAAATTCAACAATTTCCAAAAATCAACTAAATTAGAATTAATCTTGTCTTACCTTCATTTTTGAGGTAGGTACTTCTTCTGTAACTGCTGAAGACGTAATGATGTCTCCTCAGCGTAAAGCTCTTTTTATACTGATAGTGGCCACGTTGATTTTGCAAAAAAGCAGATAAGATTAGCTCAAATCGGTCATTTTTAACCTTGATACCCTCGCAGGTGACTCGAAATGTGGTTTTTCATTAGGTGTGGTCACATTTTTACCATAATACAATGGAATCAGAAGCCGGTAGCGGTAGAGATATTTGTTTTTAAAACAACTTTTTTTCTTCGCCCATCTTAATGATATGTTGTTGAAAGTATTATTACAATATTTATAAAAATATTTTGAAGGCTTTTTAAATACCCACGCTCTGAAATATTTGATGTACGCAATCATACTTTATTAATTTATCCTTTAATTTTTGCATTTTTTTACTTTATTGGTAAATAAAAACGGCAACGCCTTTCGCTTATTTATTTTGGTGTATTACATGACTGAGAAAGATTTAACTTAAATAGTTATTTATAATAAAGGCTTTCATTTTCAGTTAATTATATAATAAATTAAGCGAAACTTTACTTTTGTAATAATATTAGTATTATGTAGTTCATGTTTGTGCTTAATAAAACGTGTTTAAAAATTTTAAATTTACTGCAGCACTAAAGGAAAACTTCAAATTTACGGGAGACCTATTTACTGAAAATAGCTAACCAGCTAAAATTTCAGTTTGCAATTGGATATGACGTTTAAGTGCAATAAAAACATAAATGAAACAGTTCCTAATAACAAAAATGACATTTTGCAGTCTGCATTTTATTTTCCACACGGGGAATATTACCAATCTAAGTCACAATCATAAGTACAATAAGGTTTCAATATATTTTGTATAAGATGAAACACTAAACAGGCGTAAAGATGACAACATTTTATATATTATTACCATTAAGAAATATTATCAACAATTTATGGCAATCTGTTCCTGGGATAAAATCTAGTAAATTTCCTTAACAATACTTTACTCTTCCAGTAACGACGAATCATTAAGCTCAATTCGTTCGTTCATTAAAGGTACATTGTACTTGTATTTGTATATCTCGAAAGTTTCTAAAAATCTGATTAGTATTTGTTCTTACAAAAGTGTAGTATTTATTTATGATATTTATTATACTAAAATATCCCCCCCTCGCCCCGGTTAACTTTTGAAACACTCTAACTAGGATAATCAAACTTTAGGATATGAAATAAGACCAGAAATACTACCTGAACAAATAAAATATTGATTTATGCTGCATTAGCGCCGCGACGCTCAATGACGCAATAATTTTAAATGGCATAAAAGATCAGGGAGGATTCATTCGCACGTCCTTTTATTCTTTTTCAATTTCATCAATTCAAATTAAAGTAACGATAGATTAAATTTTATTTATTATTAACATAAATATAAATTTTTCCAAAATTTATTTCCTCCTTTTTAAATTTCCGCGAATTCATTTTAATATTCGAGGATAATGAATGAAGGTTAGTAAGTAGCAGGGTGGGTTAAATTCTTTCAATAGAATACTACTATAAAATAGCTTCAAGAATTATTTCATCCTTTTTAAATTTCCGAATTCATTCCATTCCAGGACAATGTAGGTTAGACTCTTTCGATAGAATACTATTATAAACTAGTTAAATCTTTTAATAGAAAAAGAAATCGTTCCAAGAATTAATTCCCGTTTTATAAATTTCCATGAATTTATTTTAATATTTCAGGATAATAAATAAAGGTTTGTAAATAAAAATGTAGATCTCAAGGGCGTATCCAGGATCTTAATTAGAGGGATGGAGTAAAGTAAACACGAAGATTTCTTGCAAAATAAACCTTAAAACTATTGCAAAACTTTTTTTATTAGGCACTGAAAAATGCGTACTAATACGCATTCCGCCCCGCCATACAAATGCATCAATTTGAGGAGGGCTTTATTTCCTTTTTTCTAGAGGGGGGGGCAGCCGCCCACTTGCCCTTCGCTGGGCACCCCCTTGGCAAACAAAGAGATGTTTGAAGATTCAGTACAAAGAGCATTTAGCTAACTTAAAATTTAAAAGACATGATAAGTGTAGAGTCGCCCTAGATATGCTTGACTAAAATCATAAGATAAAAGGTGTAGACGTGTAGAGTTAATGAGAAATGTAAACAACCCAACAGAACTTAACTGTTTTGAAAGCTTAGAAATTATTAGGAATAGAAAAGCGGCAATGACCTCTGATTTAGGTCCTGGTAATTCAGAACTTTAGAATTGCTCCGGTAATCAAACTTGAACTTCTGTAGGTATATAAGGTTAGATTTTAGTTTAGTTTTTCAGTGTCTGCTGAGATGAAAGCCTAGCTGTTGAAACACGTATCTAGAGTGATTAAAAGTGTATGTGATGTGGGTGAAGTACAGTTTTAGTAAGTTTACGCCACAGTTTGAGCTTTTCTTCTATTCCATAAGAACCTGAAAATTTTGTATTTTAAAGTTTTTTGCAAAACAAAAAACAATTAGCTTTCATAACTTTTAATATTTAGTAATTAAAAATATTAATTTATAAGTTAAAATAAAAGCGAGCAAAAAAAACATATTTCTAACTGACGGTTATCAAAAAATTAATATAAAACAAAAATAACCTACTCAACTGCAACATAGAAAAATAAACTGAAATTGATAAATTCAACAGGAAACCCCCAAATATTAAAAAAAAAGATTTAAGCTAGCCATGTATTAAATGCAACAAACACTCAATTTAGATCAAAGAATGGACATAACTACAAACTACGGCAGATGCTTCCGTAATGATAGCAATGTTTCTTTAAAATTTATAAAAGTTCGTTAAAATTTGTGTAAAGATATAACAAAATTACTTGTGGGTCATTTATGATATACCGTTTAACTTAAGACTCAGCCATAAATTCTTAACACGTGCTGTTGCAGCTTGTTGAATACTTTCCAGGTATAGTTGCAATCATTCGCTAAGGAACGATGAAACAATCAGAACCGTCGATTTTCTAGTTTTTTGTACAATATAAATGTAAGTTTATTAACTACAAAATAGTTTCAAAATTATTTCATTCTTTTTAAATGTCTACGAATTTAATTTAAAATTCCAGGGCACTGAATAAAGGTTAGTAAAGAAAAATGTGGGGTAAATTTGTTTTGATAGAATACTAAGTACTATAAAATAGTTCCAAGAATTATTTCACCCTTTTCTAAATTTTCACGAATTAATTTTAATATTAGAGGACAATGAATGAAGGTTAATAAATAAAAATGTGGGTTAAATTCTTGCGATAGAATACTAAGTACTAGAAAACAGTTCTAAGAATTATTTCCAATTTTCTAATTTCAAATTGTTAAATGGCACATATTAGGACATTCCTTGCGACAAACTGCAGGTATGTTTGTGTTTTCTTAAATCGACCTTTGCTTTCTGTAACTACTATCAAAAGAATAGCTAATAACTTTGAACGACTTGGTTGCGTTAATCCGAAAAACCATAAAACCGTTGTTAAAAAATTATAGAAGATGTCATAAAGAAATAACCGTATGCTGGATGAAAATCCTTACAGATCTCTCAGGCGAATTAGTGCTGAATTAGAGATAGGAAAAGACTAAAATTCGCAAAATATTGAAAGACAATGGATATAAATGTTTTAAAATTAAAAATACTCTGGAAATATTTTCTAAAGACCGATTTTCAAGGATGCAATCAAAATCCAAATTTTATTAATAACATTTTGTTCACTGACTAATGTACTTTTCCCATTCATGGCCATTATAATGCATCTGTAGTACGATATTGGTCCAAACAAAATCTACATCAACGTTAGCTACCGCACTCAATACCCTGAAAAGCTAAATGTGTGGGCTGTAGTCATGACAAACACAGTCATTGGTTACTTTTTGTTGATGGCACATTAAACGGAATGAAATATTTGGATCTATTTGGAGAACCACATAATTCCTGCCCTTCAGAAGCAGAATATTAGAATAGAAGATGTTTGGCTGCACCAAACTGGCTGCTCAGTTCACGAAAGTGTAGTTGTGCAAGAATTTTTACTCAACACATTTATGGGATATTTAATTAGTCGCAGGGGAGATATTCCATGGGCCCCAAGATCTCCCGACCTATCTATGAACGATTATTTTATTTGGGGTTACATTAAAAGTTATATCTATCGGCAAGAAGATGTACGGCCTCACACAATTATAGCAGCTTTTGATACAATTACTCCACAAATGTTAGCAAATGCGTGGCAGAGCTTTTATGATCTACCGGGTTATTGTTTAGCTCAAGAATGGGGGTTGTTCGAGCACTTATAGTAATAATAACTGATTTCGGCTATTTATTAAACATTAAATACATTAATTCAAGATTGTCATAGTTCTTACGTTAAATTTATTTCCTTTTTTTAGTTTTTTTAAGAAATACAGTTATCTTCTGAATATAACAATATTTCCCTTTTATTTGTTTGTAATCTTGGACAACAACAATATTATTAATTCCAAATGTTATTTATGTTACTATGGTATAACATAGCATTTTTAGTTTCTGTATCTATGTAGTGCTGTCGTGTTATTTTACTCACAAATAATTCACGCGGGAAAATATCGCGAACGATAATAGTTATTTATGTATTAAGGGCATAAAGAAGCTTTTATGGCCAGAAGCGTTATTTCTAGCCCGAGGCATCAGCCGAGGGCTAGGTAAAGGCTGTAGGGCCATAAAAGCAAGTTATGCCCGAAATGCATACACTATTTTATGCACAGATTGTTTTTATCTCAAATCTATTATTGTGTAAAAAACATAATTAAATGAGTACGTAGGTTACATCAAGCCGCTGTACGTATACTTATGTGCTTATATACGAAGTACGTTACTATAGTTACTATCTAAAATACTTAATTTCAGCTTATTTTCATTGGTGATAAGTTTACAAATTATATTAAGAACCAATCAAGTTCTACAAATACAGCTCTGACATTTAATTGACGTTTCATTATTGCCCGTCGGATCATAAAGAGGCCCTTGGGCCATAAAAAGACGTTTATGTTTATATGAGTCTTGCAATAATAGTCTAATTATAATGCATCTGTGCATAAATATTATTTAACTCTTAAACAAATATGATTCGCTCCCGAACGAAAATGTATTTAACCAAGAATTAAATAATAAAATTCGTGAAGAGTGTCGCAAGAAGGCTATTCTAGATCTTCCAATGGTAATAAGTAAATATTGCAGATTGTAAAAGCTAGTCGGTCTGTCAGCTAGTCTGTCAAACACGTCAGTACTTAAGGGTTAACACTCTTAAAGGTTGATAATTGGAATTAACACATACAATAAATTTGAATTTTCCATGTACTGAAAACCTACACATACAAACATTTCACTATAATATTCCAAATTTTACATACGCAATTCATTATCAATGATTTACGGATTTGCGTCCCCAAAATATCATCAAATTCCCACACTTTTGTAAAAACTAATTTTTTATTTAAAAACTATCTTTTTTTAGTTGTTAGGTAATAAATAAATTGTAGATATAAAGAAATACAATCTAGTGTATATAGTACACTAGAGATACATACGATATATGATATATACTCGTACCCCTTTTGATTTTATATTCTTTAATAAAAATAATTTTTAATTGTAATTAACATTAATGTAAAATTAATTGTAAAATTGCATTTTTTTTATTCTTACTTGTGTTGTTCGTTCTTTCTTTGTAAATTTCTTATTCTTCTAGAATGTGATATTTATGTTTGCATTTACATTTCTGATATTTTATTTTGTTCCTATTCAATTATTCTGTAAGTAACAAAATACATGCAATTTTTGCAAAAGTGGACATGTTATATTTACACGAAATGGAAAGCGTGATATGACAAGTTTGTTAGATTTGTTAGGTTTGTTGTCATCTGTTAGATAATACATTAAATTGTTTCATCCGTCGACAAAATTGTATAAAATAGAACTGCAATATTATTCATGGTACAATCTTCTTTTTTGACGAATGAGCAAAACGCAAGTCCTAGTTCTTAGCCTTAACTAGGATACTGTAATAAATAACAGACAAGAAGGTTAAAGTAATATCTGCGACTACCTATCCAATAATAATAAAATAATTTATATTCTTATGTCAGTCAGTATTTTCAATTGTTGTGATAACTTCTTTACATTACAATGCATGCAAAGTAACATGAAATAGGTCACAGGCAAAATAGGTAAAGTCATTAATATAAGATACATTGTCTGATAAGGTACGTAAATATAAGTTCATTTAATTAGGAAAACTGTTCGTAAATAATTTTCAAATTAATAATTTGGATAAACATTTCAGTACACAAACGTAAGAAATAATATCAGGCTGCATTGAAAAACCATCTCTCAACTATTACCTATCTACTCTTAGATACAAGAATGAATTTCAAATCTGATATTATCTAAAAGTATAATTACCTAACTGCAATCAAGTACTACTATTTTAAATCTAGACTTCAAGGAGAATGTCAATGTCACCCAAAAGTAATCGATTTACATATTAATTTGGAAATATATCACATTTCCCGCCGCATAACTAACTTTTTGTCACCGCATGTTGGGTAATAAGTCATTAAACTTATTAGACAATTTATGACTTGTCACTTTTTCTAAAACAGTTTCCATTATTTTCCTATTTGATACACATAAAAGATATTAACAATTAACGGAAATTTTGTATTACTAGTAACAGAAATGTGATCATATCACTAAAACAATAAGATCTGTAGATAAAGATATTTAATTCCTAATTCAGATGATGATGAATGTAAATAAAAATTTATAAATTTTAGCCTTGTGGTTATGTTAGGTGCTGTTAAAATGCTATTAATTAATCATTTAGAGTAAAGTATTCACCAAGTTTTGTTTAATATTGTAATACAAGTAATTTAGCAATATTAAAAACATCAGTGATAATGATAAGTATGCAGAAAGAAATTAAGTACTTAACAGTGAAAAATAAGTTTTGAATATTTATCTCAGCATAAATAAAAATTTATGATTTCTAGTACACAATTAATTTCCACAATTAATTAATCACGTTGTTTTTAGCACTTAAAAATCTATTTTTTCACTTTTAATCCGAATGGCACATATTAGTACAACTACAAAATAATTTAAAACTTTAAAATGAAAGATACATTTTGTTGAAATAGTCTACGTTAAAAAACCGTTATCGATAAGTAATCGGCATCGTATAGTAATTTTTAAAAGTAGTTGAATAGACATTGTGATAACATTTTTTCCAATGTACCATACATACAAGCCTGACAAAAATAATAAGAATGAAGATCTAGTTTTTTCTTCTCTAATGCTTAAATGTACTGGGTGAATAAAGTTCCAACATGGTACACTGACAAGTATAGTTTGTGGAAAATAAACTTGTGCGAAAAAATCTTTTCTCTTATCAAAGCTATCTTTGATCCTCATCAAGCTAAATATGCAAAAAATGACAGTGTTCTTATTATTTCTGCCATCACTGTGCATATACATAAATTGAATTTACTTTTTCTTTCATGGATTAAAATAGTTATCTACATTACAAGCTACAAACGTTTACTTTTAGGTGTAAGGTGTTTTTGAATGGCCGAGGCGAAGCGTAAGCGTAGCCGAGGCTAGTTAAAAATTCCGTGCAGCTGAATGGACTTTCGCAGCGTGTAATGTATTAAAGGCCCTCTTAAGTCATGAAACAACTAACTAAAATATGATGTAGTTAGCCTTTGTGAGTACAGGTTTGGTTTGCCCTAGAAAATAAATACGTATCGTTAGTTAAATGGCCACTGTATTATATTCAAAGATATTTTTGGTTATATTGTAATGTTAAATGTATATAAGACGCACCTTAACATAACCAACCAAAACATGTCGCTCACACTTGGTTGCGATATAAGCGATATAAGCTTTTCAATTTCTATTTTCAAAATGAATTATAAAGCAACTGTATAAGTATTCTACCATTTTAGAAAGCTTAAACTTTCGGGTTTTACACCATATAATAAAATATGTTGTTACATTGTATTTGACTTAAATAATATAAAGTTTATGGGTACATGAACAAGTGAGTGGATTTCCTGCGCATAGATGACTTGGAACACCGTGAATTTATTCCCTAAAATAAAGCTCATTACAAAAGCCGCCATTTTGAGGACAAATATCAGTTTCTTATTTTACGGAGAAAAAAAGTCAGTAATGATAACAAAAATTTCTTGTTACTATAGCGCTCGCAAGATGAAGTCCTTTATGATAACAATACTTGTATTGCAATAATGACATATTATGCGTTGCTATCGCAAAACTAAATATTTCTGTTAACGTAACAATTTTTTTCTAATTCCTTAAGACCATTCTCTAATAGAACGCCGCCAATATTGACTGCTTGCATTGCATAATTTGAGTTTCCAAAATATTTTTTTATCACCGTTAGTATTGTATTGGTATATGCAAAAAATGTAACTTTTGTAACCAAGTACATGTACCGCGAATGTACTGGAACTGGGACTTATCGAAAGATATTGTACACTAATGAATCCATCTCTTTCACCCTTCTGGTCAAACTGCCCAGACTCAGACTATTAAAGATTTCCAAGAAATTAGGAACATAATGACCAAAACGTTGAATTTGAAAGTTGTGAAAAATCTGATAAAATATGTTAAAGTCAAAATTCGTTGCTTTTCTAGGCAATTCAAAAGTAAATACTGATGGGTCCAAAATTATATACAACAGACGTGAGTATTTCATAATATCTGTGCGGTCAATTATTTCGTGAACAATCCTTATATGGTTGAATCATCGCCTAAGCATGAACCCAGAAAATGTGTGTGGTTTCATCTTAATGGGCGTAAAAACTAAACTAGAATTAAGATGATGTCCAGTCAATTTAGAACAAATTTTCATGAATAGCGGAAAGTTGAGGAAAGTCCGTGGGTTTTTCCATAGCTTTCCTGCAGCCCTCCAGGAAGGCTAACCCCTTAAAAATCACGGTCTGTAGGTGGCGAGCTCGAGGAGATAATGAGGGTAAACCACGCCCTCTAATGGTTTTTGTCGTTTTTCTCGGAAAGTATTAGGTTTATCTAGATGAAGGTGGTTAGGTAAATTCAAGTTTATTTAAATCCCTACCAGAAATGTCCGAATGTTTTTTCGTACCTCGACTTCTTTTTGTATTATCGAAGAAAGGAGATATGTCATATATAAATGAGTAATTTGCTCCAGTAAATTCGCTTAAGAAACTTTCGGACGTAACTTTCTGTGGTCTCATATTCGTCATGAAATAGATAAGAAACATTCGTTGAGAACCGGACGCGATCGTGGTCTAGTCGTATTTTACCTTAGCATCTCTTCGGCAAAATCCATCAGGCGATATTATCGTTATCCTTGGTGCCAATCGGATGAAAGTTTCGTATTGGCAAATTATTTCTTAGGGGAGTACACTGTGCTGGTCAATTTTTGTATCCTACCCAATACGTACAGGGTGTTTCGCTTTTTTAGAAATCCTTAGAAATATTTATGTAGGTGCAATTTTGTTGTAAACTAGCAATCGAGATACTAACGCAGAATGTTTTGTATCTTAAAACGTCTGTTAACAGATAATTATAAAGATTTTGCTCCACGTTTAGCATGCATGCAACGCACTGTATCAATATTAAATTGCAAATGTGGACAATACCAAGATCTTAGAAATAAAGGAAATTAGAAGGATTTCTAAAAAAGCGAAACACCTTGTACGTATAGGGTTGGATACAAAAATTGACTAGCACCGTGTACTCTACTATAGCCTCTAACGCTCAAGACAACTTCGCCTTAACGGGTACATACCGGGTTTCTGCTTAGGTAGAAGTAAACGAAACGGTGATAGGGGCACACTAGGCCTATAACATGGTGGGCCGGGCATAACCTCCAAATCCAGCTACATTGAGGTTGTTTTCAGCCGGGCCCGAAGAGGGACGTCGGCGGGTGAACACGTTTATAGCTCCAGTACTAGCCTGGAGAGCTAGCAGAAGGACAGGCACCTCGCTACCACCAGTGTGAAGTGGTAGCATCTGCAATAGCAAGTGCGTGCAGATTGAACGTATCTCAATGACATACTTCTCTTTGAAAGGAACGTGCGGATAAAAATTGCGGCAGGAGATGCACGTTAAAATTATTTTGGATGATAATGTAGTGATCTTAGTTGGCGATCACCACATTACTCTAGCAACCAGACAACAAACTTCGACAAAAATATTATACACGTTTTTCATCACAAGTCTTGAATTTTATTTATTTAGTATAACATTTAATATATTTTTAATGCAACACCTCTTGGTATATTTCCCGCACCACCACAACGTTGTAATACAAACTCGACACAAATTTGATACAAATGCTATAAAAATAAATTTAATTTATTTTACAAATTTAGCTCCCAAATTGCTGAATTCCTACCATCACTTGAATCATGTGTATCTTACGTGTTAAATAGTTTCCTTAAGTTTCTTTAAAGTTCACGTCGTGGAGTTCAGTTAGAAGACGTGGTAAATTTTTGTCACTATGTTTATCCCTGTATAGACTTAGTCCATATAGGTTCCACTCCCAAACCATACATTACGAAGTATGGACTGGAGTGGTACAATGGATGTTTGATGGGCGTGGCTTCATGTGATTGGCCATAAACTATTGCTAAACTATTTAAACTGTTTTTATTGTGCATATGTTGCTTTTATAAAACTTTGTGTGCGAAAAATCGATTCCACGTGCACATAAGATGTGGTTATAGGAAAGTTTAAGCTGATAAACGCATGTAGAAATATTTATGACTTTTTAATAAACCGAGAATAATAAGTTGTGGGTGTAATACCAGGAACTTTTTCTAGTAAGAAGCAAAGTTGTTTACAGGGACAAGTGTATTTTGAACTTAATTTTAGAATTTCAAACGGATTATCAAAATCCAAAATTCGTTAAATCCGCCGTACTTAGGAAGAATATTCAAAATAAATTTTGATTACTTTTTATTCTTTGCTACTAGCCTAATTCCAATTTACTATATGGATTATTGCGGCCTACTTAATTTAGAAGCATAGTTGAAAAGGAGAGTTCCTATTAACAAATTGAAAACTTTTAACACTTTAGTTCTAGGAGTTGGAAGCGACCTCTAAAACACTACATAATATTTTGGAATATTATTAACTAAACCCACGTAAACTAAATTTAAGTAAATACTCTGCCTGTGTCGTCTTTGTCTAAAGTGAAAGCATAATTTGACTAATTAATTGAAATGAAATGTTTTAGCTACTTCTCCTTATTTTGGAAATAGCAACTTCAAAATTATCATATGAATCGGATCTGTTTGCAGATTCTCTTTATTTTTTGAAGTAGTATTCATTGAAATAGCTGGTAGTGTATTGGCTAGCGTGCTGGTCTCTCACCCAACCGGACCTGGTCAAATCTCAGTGCCGGCACATTTTATTAAAGTTTTCTGAAGTTTTCCTTAGCTGTGACACAAATGTGGGATTTGTGCTATACCGCCTGTAAGTCGGCTCACAATGGATATGCGCAATAATAATAATCGCCCCTCCCTCCCGCACAAGCTCCATAGCTTCTAGGGCCTGGCCCTCTAGGCAATGGGTAGCAGTAATTAGTATTATTACCATATAGTAAAAAAGGGCGGTTCTCATTAAAAAAACTTAAATTAAAAAAGAAATTTTTCATAGTCTATTACTTGGAATTTGAACCGACCTCTAGGGTACCTACCCTGTATAATATTTTTTAATGTGATTAATGCCACAGAATAACTTGTTAGTGGGTTAATAAATGTAACAAAAAATGAAATTTCTAGACAGTTACGAACAAGAGATATGCTTATTAGGGTGGTTCTTATTTGGGTCATGTTGGAATTTCGGTTTTGCCGGGTGCCCATTGGATTCTAAAAAAAAACTGAAAATCTTAAGACCAATACGAACTTCCTATCTCTATTCTAATCATTCGCTGTAACGAAGAGAAGTTTCCCATTTAAAATGCACGCTTTTTTCACTTCTTATGTATATATTTGTACACTGGGACAAATTGTTGAGAAAAAATTTGAAAAACGACTTTTTTGGAATTAACAGGGTTCGATACTACTTTTAGGCACAAAAAAAATTATATGGCGCATTCGATTTTTTCCAACGATTTACAAATAAATTCAAAATAATGCACCGTTCAATTAGGGTTGAAGTGATGTAGAATGTTCCATATAATTTTTTTTCTCACCTAAAAGTAGCATCGATGCTCGTTAATTCTATAAAATCAATTTTCAAATTTTTTGCAAAAATTTGTCCCAGTGTCAATCACAAATACACAAATCACAATATATCACAATCATCTCAAGAACCGTAGGAGATAAGGGCATAATTGTTCTAATATTTTTTTTTAATTTTTAAGGAAATGCAAAATGTAATAATACATATAGGATGGTTTATTTAAAATAAGAAAGTTGATACTGACCTTCGGTATAACTGGAAGCGCCTGCGAGCTAACCATATTTTTAAAAGAAAGATCCCACAATGTTCTATAAGCGGTAAAAATTTGAAATAAAAATATCTTATCGTTCTTTATATATGGTTAATGGCCCACCTACAACGGACACCCTGTATAGATAAGATATTATACCAAACAATATTTGTAAGAGATCGACTTATATTTTAAGATCTCGCCAATTTTCAAATTTTCTTATATTTCCTTTACTGGTCGTTTGTTCATTGCAACCACAGATTTCTCCATCAATTACATTAGAGGTTATGGAGAAAATACATACTTATATGGTTTATAAATCGTTTTCTCGCATACATTTGTTTTGATTGCATGTATCGTATTGATAATATAAAAATTTAAAATTCATAAACTTGGAGACAAGTGAAGTTGGTCCCCCGAAACTTGTCATAGCCTTTGAGCTAAGGGTAGGCAAACGAATTGAATTAGTGGGTAAACATAGGATAACGATGGATAAACGATTGATACTATAAAAATACAAAATTTCTAAACTTAACTTACGGGGTTATCGTGAAGATTTATTTTTTAAATAACTTTTGTGATATTGGTGGCCAAACATTCAAATTCCTTTGTTGGGCCTATGTAAGCTAACAGTAGATCAATGGCATATAGAATGTTGAAAAATTTTGTTTTTGGGTTACCAGTTATGGGAATGAGCCCTGGTGCCGCAGCCAGATTCCCTTCCGATCACTTATCGCCCACTGCGCCGGCCGGAAACTGCGGGCGACGCTCAGACTTGCCTGGATATCGCTCTCCCTCGGACATATTCTTGCTGATATTTTGCTCTCATTCTTCGTTACACCTATTCTTATCTACATATTTATTCTTATGTATGTACTATTTTACAAACTTTATTCAATAAATAATTATTTTAACCTAACCACTTGGACGAGCAAAACTATAAAAATGAATAAGTGTTCGTGCTCCTCAGTGACATTATTTCGGTTTTTTCCAAGATTGTTCTTGCAAGTTTTTCTTCTACTAACGTTAGTTATTCTTGGTGTTTTTGGTATCGTTTGTAGAATGTATACTTAAAGCATGGATCTTTATGGAACCTAGAAAACTGTTGATGGGTCTTTTTAATTAGTATGGAGCTTTAATAATTTCCTAAGAAGGCCATTGTGCCAAACTTGTCAAAGGTACTATTGATTTTATAATGATCTAGGACAGCAAAGCTAATATGATGGTATTTTATTAATCTTTTCAGTATAAATGCATAGGACAAAATAATAAAAAATAGCATCATACTAGCCTTGCTGTCCAAACAAGTGATGGAAGAGAAATTTCCGTAATTAATTGCTTTCGTTGCATCCGTGCGAAGACGGAGGATCCAATACGAAATTATTCAGCCGAAGTGAAAGTCGAATTGAATTTCTGGCAACAATTTGAACTGTTCGAATAGGAAACGAAGCCTGCCATAACCTTTTAGAAGAGATTTATGATATTTAGTAGAACGATAGGTCCGTACGATTTAACCCTTAACTATCCAGGTACTGTAAGAGTAACACAAATGCCTGGGACCGGTCACGGTGACCGCAGATCTGTAAAGCGCTATAAAATTTAAAAAAAACGCAAAATAAGTCATTTAAATTTGTTTCTATAGTCCTTGAATAGTGTGAATTCTAATTTAAATTTTTTTTTTAATTTTTATTATCAGAAATTAATATAACTAAAAAAAATTATTTAACGGTGGAAATTACGAAAAAAACAGCCTAGTTGATTCTAACATCAAAAAATTTATTACAGGCTGAAAATAAAACAATTTTCCTACAAAATAGGATAAATTAAGTTACAATAGATATATCTAGCAATGATTTTTCAAACCTTATCACCAAAGCGAACCTTCAGTGAAGAGCTAGCCATAACTTAAATACCCGGGTCCGGTCACTATGACCGCACGAAATATTAAAATTTAAATAATAACGCAACGCGTGAACACAGATCGATGTGCAGCGGGCTACGAACTGAAAATGATGCTATTTAGGAATACCTAAAGGCACAAATCTTAATTATTCCTAGAAATAGGAAAAACCAAAAGTCACACAGATACCTGCGGTCACAGAGACCGCACCTGGGTAGTTAAGGGTTAACATTAGTAGGATTCTTGCTTGGTTTGGGCAGCATCATGAGTCTACCAAAAGATGAAGATGAACATTCCTAGCTCTACGGCTTTGAAGGCTAGAAGAAAAAGCTTTTGCTTGTAAAGATGATCTGCGCTACCCATTTTCTACCCGAGTCGTTCCAAGAATCGTCGGTGGGTAGCTGATTATTGAGTTGTTTAGGAGAACGTTTACTAGAGTAGATATGGGCCTATCGGTGCCAGTTCTTGCGGTTAAATTAATTGTAAAATTTTGAATGCTTCATTCCTGTTAATCGTTTCTGCTTGTGTTAGAACTTGACACCGTTCCTGTGATCTAGGTTAGAGTAGAGAACCGAGAACACGTCTCCCGGTATACGTTTGCAGGCGGACGGTAGCGTTGAAGCGATTCTGCTTGCTGTCTTACTCAGGTGATCGTCGATTCTGAAAACGTCTCTATAAAGCTCCTGCACGGATGAGCTGGATGATGTGGTAAGGGGGCGTGATTGATATTGTTTGTGTTTGCCAAAACGGACAGGTTCACGGGCTGCTTCTTGAATAACCCAAATTACGTCAACAGAGTGGGATATTGACGATGTTCGAGAGGGGTGGACTTACAGGTAAATTACCGAGAACAAGTTGCTGGAAGTATTGAGGATTCTAGATTAGTAACATTTTGACGAGCGAACGATCTTTCGAATTTACAGTCCTGTCTCCAAAAGACGTGTGTCGGACGTTGAAGACGCCCATTATTAAAAAAGGATTGGGAGGGAGAATGAATGTACATATGAGAAAATAATGAGGAACAGTGAACCTGACCCTTTGGCGTATGCAGGGTAGATTTAAGAATTTCTGATAGATATCAAATTCGGAAATGGGTAAGCGATGATGAAAAGCAAGAGCAACTTCAGCATCACTCCAGGGGCGTTTTTTCGATATATTTTGAAGCCAAAGAGCGTAAGTGATGTACGTTACGTTACGTATGTTGCGATATAGGACTGATTAACATATCTTTGGGTGGAGAATAGATCTAGAAATCAATTAATCAGGAATCGGAGGTATTTATCGTGGCGTTTGTGAGCGGACGCATCCGTTTTAGTGGGGCGGTGGCCTGGAATTGGCGGCTTTCTTGAGCCGCTCAGAGTATTTGTTGGCGACGTGATATCCATTTGGAGGTGATGATGGTGGCTGCAGGCTCCTTAGTTCCGATTCTGGCCAGCACAGAAAAGCAGATGACGCTGCAACTACTGAATCGTGAACATCAAAATTCCATTTGTTTTTACACTTGGAAAACAATGATTAAAGAAAAGACAGAATTAGTGACTGGCTCTTTAAGTTTTTAAGCAGGTTTACATAAATTTACCTAAATTCGAATTTTATCATTAAATCACCTTTTTATGTTTTCATCAAAGATTTCAATTAATGTCCTAGAATTACAATACCTAACATAACTTTTGTGATTAACAAATGATTCCACAAATAAAACAGTTATAATGTTAATTAAAATATATTTAAACTAATTCAACTTGAAAAAAGTAATCCAATTTAATATTCCATTTTATAGTTTACCTTGAATTCCTAATATTGTACTGATTATTATTCAAGAAAAAATTAGCAGCATTTAAAATTTGCATTAAAAGATCTAAATGGGCTATTATGTCATAAAGTTGCGATAGTGACGTCTAAATTTTTAATGTAATTTTTTGTATTCTAAATTACGGTAAAGCAAAATTTGAGGTAAATCTGCAACCATGAACGATGGGCGATGACGGTCGCCACCTTAAACGTAGAGTACAGGTTGACTTAGAAGAACGAAGTACCAGTAAAATCACATTAGCACGCAGGAAGATCGCCGCTAGAAGAGGAACCATGATGCCTACAGGAATAACCTTGCCCAGTTCAACCTTTCGGAGGGTTTACAAATGGTGGCAAAAATCCAGCATCAAATATGCGTAAGTACACGTAACTCTTCTGCACTAACAAGAATTTTTAAATTATAAGAAATATTATACCATCGCGTGCTGAATCGTGTATCCTAGTTTAAGCTTGCATAGAAGAATAAAATAAAAATATACTCTATGCAAAACTACGACCGAACAAATCAATATCAAACATAAATTAGAAGTTTTATCAACTGTAGAAAGTAAAACAATAAAAATGAGAGTGTCTAGAGTTACTATGTTGGCTGTACCGGTAGGTACCATTTCGGAGTGACTGTCGTGAATTTCCCTGCAATATTTGCAACACCTAAAGTGAATTCCGATAGTACACTATGAGTTATAAATTGGAGGTAATAATCCTCTGTATAAATTATCTGATAAATAAATATATTTATTTTATGTCTTTCGAACTGAGTCCGGCGATAAACACGAAAGGAAAAGGTTTCGTAAAGGCGAGGCGAAAAAAAGTTTAAAATGATTTGCTTTTTACATTGTATTTGAAGTTTTAAAATTGCAGCTCTTTTCACATACGTACATGTGCGTGCAGAACAGATCGATTCAGTTAAAAACTCTCTTTCTACGCCCGTTATTGATAGTAGAAAAGTGTCAATAGCAGCGACGGTTATTACGTATACTTTAGGGGGTTGTCAGTAGGTGGCTTCGCGGCCACTTAGGAGGATACAATTTTTCCCGTCGTAAACAGCTCCTCCTAAAGGGTACGTACGAATTGCTGCTGGATTGGGAATTGAAAGTTGATAGCTGAAATTTTCTACGGAACACAAATAAATAATAATTTCCAAAAGAAAGGTACAACTTTAATCAAATAAATTAACAATTTATGAAAATTAATCTTATTAATTAAACGTTAACAGTAATAACTCAATTTATATCAAATTTAACCATTAGGATCTACTTATCGCGAATATTAAAGTTTACTGTACAGTTTACAGAATTTTGATCCCAGATCTCTTTTTGTTAACAGCTGCTAGTGCTTGTACTTATGACACTTTAACTATAGTTAATAATCTCGGGTTGTTGCTTAGCTCCAAGATTTCTGTGAAAAAGTACAAGTTGGCTAGTGACTCTTCTATATATCCCACCGCTATTTCAGTCGGTTCCAATGAGTGCTTGGTGTCCGTGCAGTAAACTCGCATAAGAGTAGTGTCTCGAAAGGAATCGTGGAGACAGGCGCTGCTATCACGCCACTCCGCGACCGCAAGGCTTGGTCGAGTTGTACGCAAAGTCGGGTAAGCCTAGAATCAGGGAGCAGATCTCTTTCTCTATTTTCCATCAATCTCCATTTTCTAGCATGCTTTTCCACTCTGGTTTGGCAGGCCATCACTAGAGGTGCCGAGTTTCTCTGCTCGAACAACCACCCTTCCCGAATCCCGACAGTCTAGTAAGCATACAACGGTAACTTCTCGAGAAATTAGTGACCGCAGAGAACGACTGTCAATTCTAATATCCTTTTTTCTTATCCCAGGTGAAGTAGCAGCTTTCAATAAAAGCGTTGTGGAATGGTCCGACAGTGGAATTGATCTAGAACCACACCTCGGGGGTGAATCTGAAAGCAGACGTTTCTGATTGTTTCCGACGATAATCTTGCATCAGCATTATTAATTACATTATTCCACATCTGCAAGAAATATGCTTCTATGTGTTGTTTTACAGATTATCGTTATGTGCAACTCAAGTATAGTCATTAAATTGCTATCGACAACCTTTTTCTGCAACAACAAACAATGTAGGCGATCAGTTTGAGTTATCAGCACCAACACTGTCGTTTATGTTGCTAATAATAACTATAACTAATGAATGAATGCAGCCGAAAAACCACCACCAAATTACACTTCCACTGGCTGAACTAGGGGAAACCTAAAGCGGCCGACACGCTGCTTTGCAGGATGTAAAACAGAATTGACGGCTGTTACAGTCGAACTCCAACCTCCATGGTGCTTCAAACTTGTGATGTCTGCTCCAGTATCTGCTAGTAAACTCGCTGAGATCTCCAAAAACAGTGACCGGTGACAGTGAGTTTTAAAAATCTGAAACTGTTTTTATATCTTGATGAAGCCATCGGAGAAGAAAATGAGGAATGTGATCAAGTAATGATCATTGCATATTTTGTTTGCAATCTCTTCAATTGAGATAAATAAATTGTGGTTGTTCTTTGTTATTGCTGTATTCTACGATTAAATTGAACATTGTGCAATCTGTTTTTCATGTGACAGTCGTGAATGTCAACAATAAAAAGCTATGGAAGTTGATATTTGTGTACTCAATTGATTTATCATTCGGTTACATTCAAGCAAATACTTAACCTTCAAAGCAATTTTTCTGAACCAATCAAGTAACTACGAATGTCGTTAAAGGCTGAAGATAAATATTTAGAATATTACAGGTTGAATTAATTGCTTTTCGATTTTTAAGAATAAGTATACAAAGTACGAAAAAGATTAATTACAACGCAATTTGTTTTAAATTTAAATATTCCCTTGAGCTTACCAAAATTTGTTAGAGATCATTTGCAATAGCATAGATAATTTTGAAACCAGCAAAATAATATTGTAAAAAGTTTTCACAGACTCACAAGAAAACAATTTTTAAAATGTCCATTTCGAATCACTGGGAAGTATTCTTCGTGTATTTGAATAGATATAGCAAAGAGTTTTAAAAATGCAACATGCATAGTCGTATTATGCTCACGGTTGCCGAGAAAGACTGGGTCAAACGCGCCGGCACACCCTGCTCGCGAAGATCGAGGCGAGCGTTGCATATGCGATGTATTGGCAACGAATTGGACTCCATGCTGCTTACGGGTATGCTAACACGAATTACTGTTCGGGATATTTCTAACGATTTTAATTAGTACCTTTCTTTGGATAAACGTGAGTAAGGGGGGATTCAGAGGCAGCACACGTCCTTTAGTCCTGTAAAGTTGATATGAGAAATTCAGTTAATGAATTATTATTAATCATATATTTCATTATTAGTTTATTTGCAGACACTCAGCAATCTTCCCATAGCCCAAAATTATTTTGTTCCACCAGGTGGCTGTTTCTGGTTGTTTGAGTGAAATAATGCCTTTGCACCTACTCCATGTTTCATTAAATTCTATTGTTGAGTTTTCTCGCACCGCTTCATTTCGCGTTCGCAGACTATCAGAGTACCAAGATTTTTGAAGGGATGGTGCGAGAGAAACTCCTAATAGAGTATTATGAAACTAGGTATGGAATATGTACAGGAGCAGACTTCACTCTGACAACAATAAACAGTCACATCGTAGACCAAAATTTTTCCAAGACATTTTCGAAATAAAAGTTTCAACAAAAACAGAAATGTACGACATAAATAGTAAGTATATGATTGGGCTCGTATGCATAAATATTTGCTTAGGGCTAATTTCATGCCAAATCAATGTGCTTCAATGTCTCAGATTTTGTTCATATTTTTCTTTGCATAGATACATATGAAATGACATTAAATTATTTTTTCCAGATTTCTTGGATTAAAAATGGCCAAAGTAGAAGTTTTTGAAATTTCGATTTTTGGTAAATTCTGCTACCAGACACTCCTTTATTTTTTGAATTGCCTTGCTCATCTAGGCGTCAAATTAAAGCTATGTCTTCGATCTTTCAGAGTATATCAAGAAACGTGCAAAGACACACACAAGTGCACAGTAGAAAAGTTTCAGGCTCCGCAGGCAGATTTTAGTGGTTTTATAAACTCTGACATTGCTCCTCTGTTACAACTGTCACCCTTTTGAAACTTTTTTCATAGAATCATCTTAGTATATGCTTGGTATAATAAAATAATAAAAAGGGTGTTTTTTGTAGTTTTGGAAAAAAAATATTTTCGAGAAAACTTGCGTTCAAAACCTGCTATTTTTCTACTGTGCAATGTAACTTGCACGCAGGTGTCAGATTAAAGCTAGTTGTAGCACAGGAACAAAGTCAGAATTTGTAAAAACGGTAAAATTTGCCTTCACAGCGTGCACACTGTTCTACTGCGGAATGTCATTTGCACGTTTCTTGATATACAAGATGATATAATAGATCCAAAAACTAGCTTTAATCTGACACCTGGATGAGCCAGATAACTCAAGAAATAAGGGAGGTTTGACAATTCTAGTAGATGATGTCTGTAGAGAGTCGGATAGCAGAATTTGCATGAACATCGAAATTTTACAAAATTTCAACTTTGGGCATTTTCCCAAAAAAATCTAAAAAAATTTAACAAAATCTGAGGTATCGAAGCACAGTCATGTTTTTAAATTATATGATTTGGCATGGAATTAGCCTTAGGTGACAACTGAAATTGATTAGTTACTTCGCTTTCCCGAGCAATTTTTGAGTCTAAACGACACCATCGATTGACTTGCGCTCTGCAACTGTGGATGGCACGCAGAAGAAGTTGTTTCAATGGATGTGCTCCTCAGTTCGCGTATTACAATAGATTTAAGACCAAGGTTAACAGATTATACTGCGTGGTATTCATTCTGCCCTTAAATGCTACAGCTGCAGATGAAGAATGAGATAAAAACGTATTTTCAACCAATTCTTCGATCTCCTTTATGACGTAACCTACTTTATCACCCATCCACGCACTTAAGAATGAACAAGAATGAACCACAGCAGAAATTTAATTTAATTGTAATTTGCGGGAAATTGTAGCAGTTTAATTGTGAGTAGTTGGTCAGATAATCAACGTTCTTTTGCTGTTGAAGCTGATTTTCACATATCAGGTTTTGTAAACAAAGTACTGCTCCATAGCGAGAAAGTTACTAAGTGGTGCAGTATAATTTTGACCCATTCTTCTTTGAAGAAAATGACTTAACTTACTGTTACATCATAAGGTTATTAATAGGTTTTGCAAACCTTTGAACAACTTCGAAATGTTGGTGAAGGTATTCGAAAAATATGGTTTCAGCAGAATGAAGTCACTTTCCACACTGGCAAGGAATATATGGCAATTCTGCGAAGAATGTTTTCCTGGTCGTGTCATTTTGGAATCTGTGGGTCTCAACTGGCCGGCTCAGTCACTGGATCTGTCAGCTTGTGATTTTTTCATAGTATTACCTAAAGACAAAAGTGTTTGCTAATCGACTGCAAACTTGAGAACAACTAAAACACTATTCGGACTGAGATTAACGCAATCCCAAATGAAATGTTGCAGCGCGTAATGCAGAACTTTCGTGCTAGACTTCAAGTGTGCCAGCAGCGAGGTGGAGGTCGTTTGACTAATGTAATATTCAAAAAATAAAATTGCCGTTTTTCTTCAAGAACCTTAATTGTTAGTTTTTAAATTAACGTATAACCATTAATGATTACGACTGCATATAAAATGTATATGTCATTCTGGTTAACCTTGTATATCTGTTACAGTTAAAACCCGATCTTCCCAGTCAACATTAACAAATCTCTTTCGTGAATAAGGGCCGATCTATTCAGCTCCTTTTAAATTTATCTGGAACTTAGTTGCTATAGTTACAATTGTTCCCACAATTCTATCCATGACAATTAACTAGCAGATAAAGTTACAAGGAGGTGAATAGATCGGCCCTAAGAGTTTTAACTAGTTATTTCTGGAAATAACTGTAATCTCTTAGTTAAAACTAGTTATTACTGAAAATTTCATAGTTAATAACAGTTTTGACTAGTAAAAACCAATAGTGACTATACATCATAAAAAATAAATAAAAATATCAAACATTTCAATTGTTACAAGACGACATACGTTCATGGCATTTTGAATTACAAAGATTTCCCTTTTTAGATAAATAACTTTTGAAGCGCAATCATTTTTGCACGAATAACGGGTAATCCTTTTAAACGAGTTATTTAACAAACACCTTCGATTTACCCCTCACCACCAACCCCGTCTTACCCTCCCCTCCTCCCTTAGTTACTCCCGTCTTACTCCTTTTTCCGACTTACCGTCCCAACTTATCTCTTCCTCAGACTTAACTCTCCTTTTCCGACGTACTCTTCCACCGACTTATCTCCAACTCCAACTAACTCCTCCTCGGACTCCTCCACCGACTTACCCACCCATTCTTACCATAAAATTTTAAATTGAATTTATATATCATGCGTTTAGTAATTATAGCAGATTTTTATAGTTTGCTGGTCATTTTCTCCATGTCCCTTAATAAATGAGCTAAGCATTAGTTCCGAGATATTCTTATTCTACGTTTTCCCCAAATATTCCAATCTGCAGTCAACATTTTTTTAATCTGCAGAGCTTATAAAATATAATTTCGAAAATAATATCTTATACATCTAATTAATTAGAACGAATTTATAAAAGCGAAATACCAGATTGAGAATTTCATATATTACAATATTATGTTTAGATTACTAATATTTAAAACATTAATTATTTGAAAAGCCCTAATTTCGCAATTACCTTGTTAAATAAAAAACACATAACATATTTCGGATGTTTAAGAATAGTTTACTTAGCGGGGACTTTTTGCGAAGTCAAAATCTAAGGAGGCTCCACTAATATATTTGCATTACTAGGGAGATTTGAGTAAAAAATGAGTACCCTGATGAGTGGGACCAGTGTGCTTACTACTCTACGAGCGGAGTCAAATGGTGTTAATGGTTTTAACTTGAGGAGCAGAAAGGTTAGAAAGTCAGAAAATATTAATTTTGTATATTAAGTCTATGATAGATAAAATTGAGTGGTTCCAAACTGTACACATAACCTAACCTAACCTGGTTTAATTTAGCGTTTACTGTCTCCAGCCTTACTTTGTGGAACTCCATAATCATGAAATATAATATAAATACAAAGATTAGTTAAAGTTTCACAAGTTTTATTAGTATCTTAACCTGACAATATTGTTTCGACATTAAATGTCATTATCAAAGGTAGATAAGATTGATAATCAAACACGTTGCTAAGGATAAATAATACCGAAAATAGGTAACTAGATACAATCATACAAAAACTAAATATCTAACACTTCTAATAAAGGAGAATTTTGTTGAAGGAAGCTCAGTTTGTTCATTCATTAAAGGTACTGCGCGTTTATGTTTGTATATTTCAAAAGCTTCTAAAATGTCTAATTTGTGTTTGTTGTTGCAAAAATGTAAGAATTAATGTTGTTTTGAGATGTTATTGGGTGGTTCTGTTCCAAAATGGTTTGGCATAATTTGATTTTTCTGGATGTTTAAGTCTATAAGAGTGTATGTGTTTTTTGTATCTTAAGTCGAAATTTCTAAGTGTTTGTCCAATATAAACCGAGTTACAAAAAGAACAATTCAAACTGTAAATGCCGGATTTCATGATATCTTGTGTTTTCTCTTTAGCATTGAACAAAAATGAAAAAGTGTAGGTGTTAGTTTTATAGGTTATTTTGTAACTGGTGGTTTTTCGTATTATAGTTGCAATTTGTTCTGATATCTTGCCAAAGTATGGTATTGATATGCAGTTTGTGTTTTGTATTTGAGTGTCAATTGGAAATATTCTTTTGATAGCTAACCTATAATCTTTTTGTTGAATTAAAGTGTCAATCATGTTATAGTTATAATTGTTTGATGATTGAAATTTCTTTATCAAAATGTGATCGTTTCATTGGAGTAGTTAAGTAGTTAATTGATTTATCCTTAACAAGTGGAATTAGATTGGCAAATAACTATTACGTTGTCAATATAATTATGCTATAACTATTATTAATTCTACAAACGTTATTAGTTACGTATTAATTAAGAAATTTAATTAATAACTGATTGACATTCATTTAATATTAATTTGGACTAGTGAAAACTGGAGACATGTTAACTTCGATACTAATAACAAAAATAATCAGTAATAACTAAGTAGTTTTAACTAACAGCTCACAGTTACCCCTGGTATTAACTAGTCAAAACTATTATTGACGAAAGGTGTTTGTTAAAACTAGTGAGAGTCGCTAAGAAGAAAATCAGGTTTTGGAAAAATTCGAGTTTTAACTGTAACATATCTAAAGGTAGGTTAAGTATCGTCGTCATCAATCAGTGAAAATTGCGAATCTTGACAGTTCTCCATAAAGTTATAGAGGTGATTAGATGCTCGCAGCTTGCGCGTCTTCGGTCCTGCGTCTCCAAACTTTTGAAATTAAGTTTACGAAATGGATTTGCAGTGCTCTGCAAAAGATGCAATACAGTTTGACGGGCAACTTGCTCGTGAATTTACTATGATCACTAGATTGGCCTAAGCAACGATTGTAGACTCGGACATGTATAGAGCTACTTCCTGTAGAAAAGACAGACATTCTTTGCATTTCATCAGGAAGGAACGGGGTCTATGATGGTCAGTTCCATTTATTGGTTGCACGAAAAACCCACCTTTTCACCTTTTAAGTTCACCATTAAGGTGTTATCTCACATTCTTACCTACATCTTTTAATGGAACTGATTACTCTCCAGTAGCTGTGAATTTGTTACATTTATTTATATAGAATCTCCCCTAATGTGCTTTCTTCTTGTACTTTTTTAAGACAGAATTTCTCCCAATCTTCTTTCTGATTGCTCACATTATTTTAGATCATCTTTTATAAAATTTGTTAAAAGTTAGTAGTTGTAGAGGGTGCTAGCAATTAAATAAATTTTTGAAATTTGTCTAGTTGTTGTGCAAGTTATTTGTTTAAAATCTTTATTATTTGATTAAACTTGAGAATCTGTGCGTTGAGAAGTCTATTCGATGATTTTAGTAGTATTCAGCAAAAAGCTTTCATATATTCGAATAAAAAACTTTTCTTGTATATTTATATGAATTCTAGTAAAAAAAGCTGAAACTACTAAATATTATTGAATATGCGGTGGACAAGTGAAATTATTTAACAATATCGACATCGAATCTTTCTAAAGACCAATTTGTTTTTCTAATACAATCAAGAATTTAATTATGTTTCATAGAATATCCCTTTCACAATGTGTAATATGGTATATACCCGGAAAAAATCAATTTTCAGGGAAAACGACTTGAGCAAATTATTGTGTTGTGGTCGTAAAAGGTCATTAAAGGAAAATTGCTTCTTTGTTAAAACCAGGTTGCCTTTCCCAGACTACGACAGTCAATATTACCATTTATTACAGAATTTCAAGGCTGATGCCCCAACAAGAGGGTTAGTTTATAAACCTAAAACAGGAGCTTGTCAGAACTAATGAATGTCTAGTATGAATTAGTTGTACTTAGCACGTAACTAACTAAACGTATAACCAAAATAAAATGCCTGTTCACTGCTGTGATCGGTACAATTTTCTCCAAAATACAAATTATGTCTTTTAGTCATTCTAATTAACAACCCACTTTACGCAAGCAATAAAAATATAGTCTCCGTTTGTATTTTCTGTTTCTACAGATTTTCTGCTTGATTGGCTTGTAAGAGATTAAAGAAAGAAAACGAGGTTTTTCATTAAATATAACAAAAAGAATAGACAAGTTGTTAGGTGGGTGCTTAAATTTTCGTCGAGTTTTGACTATCACGCAATGTTGCTATTTAGGAAAACTCAACACGCGTAAGTGTTTTAATATAAAACTTTTGAGATGTTTTTCTTGTATAACACGGAATTGCAAAATCGTAATTCTGTTTACTTAAGGTACAAAAGTAAGAAATTTTATTACAAAGAATTAACATGAATTAAGATTTGTGGTGGTTAAAGAGCACAATTTAATTGTTGTAAAAATCACCCCTGTGAAGGTGGTGCACTTTGTGTAACAGTTGCACTTATATTTATTTTGAGTTGCTACTTACGAGTGTGTTGTTAACTTTATTTATTTATACAGGGTGGAAGCAGATATGATGCGTTAATTTTAAGGGGTGATAGAAGACATCAAAAGGAACAAAAAAGTATCATAGAACTTTGTTCTAGACCGTACAAGTTTTTCAGAAAAAAATAATAAAGTTGAAGACTTTAACATCATTTCGCCGTGTTAATAATAGTAGTTTAATTATGGGGCTTGCCGGCAGATGCATCTCATCTAGCACAACAACAAACCTTCATAACATCTTATCGTATGATCAGCTGTTTCCGAGTAAAATTGAATTGTTTTACAATTAAAAATTCATTTTACTCAATTAAGAAACGTGACAACCCTGTAAAGCTGCTGATGTGGGATGTACATAGTTTGTTGAACTTTGAATAAAGCACGTTTTGTTTACAACCTTACAATTTAATGAAAAATATTTGGGTCAATGTTTGATCACAGCTGTGTAAATAATACCGTTTTAGAGTGAGATAATGCTGAGTTTGCAGTTTGTTGAACTTGAAATAATTTGGTAATAAAGCACCAGTTTATCTTATAACAGTTTTTAATGATTTTATAAGAGAATATCTTTTAAAGAGAACATTTATCTAATAAGGTAAGCTAGGTAATTAAGATAAAAGGGATTTTGATGAGGCCTTGGTTTGGCTACATCAATAAAATCTTCAATTTTATGTATTTAGGTGCCTTAATCAAATTTTTTTACAAAATAGTATTCTTTAATAAAAAAACAAATAAGTATGTCAAGAAATTTTGAAAATATTTCGGAGATTAATTAATAATTCTTTAAAGAATGTGCACCGTCTCCAATGCAAATGTACGTCAATTACTGTTGTATTTTTATAGTTGGTTTGTTAAAAATCAGCGTGTTTATTAAGCACGTACTATTTTGTTTACTGAAGAACAGTGCTGATTACAATTTTCGTAGAATTAGTCACCCGACTAACCTGCTTCGGGTGTTTATTATTGTTAAACAATAATAAACTGTCATCATCGGTTTGTTTAGACTAATAAACGATATGAACTCTAAAACAAGGTCAAGACACAGCTGCGATTATACTTAAGCAAGGTTGCCAGATATGGCAATGGATTTTTCTAAATTACTCGAAAGCTAATTAACATCGAAGAAAATTTATTAAGACTTTTTTGTTCCTTTTGATGTCTTGTATCATCCCTTAAAATTAACGCGTCGTATTTCCTTTCACCCTGTTCCCTCTTCACCAATGTTTGTTTATTTCTTTTTACTACTATATAATTTTTTTCTACCACCAACATTTAAATTTTTTCTCTCTGTATTGATTATATTTTATGATAGATTTGTGTCAAGTAATAAATTCCTCTTTTTTTAGTTTACTTTTACTATAATCTTTGTGAGGCTTATAGAGAGTGTTAAGAATAATTCTAATTAATCTTTGGAGTACATATACGAATATCCACATTATGCCTGTTTAAACTTCTAGTGAATGGAGTACCTGAAAGTATTTTTGTTTTTTTAACTAAGTCGAAATCTTAATATTGGAAATCCCGGATTGGGGATGTACTGTACAAAAGAGCTCTATCATTTAGCGATGACCTTTTGTATCTGACATCTTTTGAGTAATTTTGCATACACATAACAATATGTCGCTTGTGCGCAAGAATAGTAACACAACTAAGAAAAACGAACAAAATTGAGTTAATGGGTCATGTGAATAAAATGTAAAAATATTAATTAAAAATCGTATCTGTTACCTTTTATAAATAGTACTAAAAGCATTTGCCACATTTTATTCACATGACCCATTGCTAGCTAAAACTTAAAGAAGTGATATACTATTATGTAAAGAACAAGGTCCGTAGATGCAAAGCAAGCTTTGAAATATAGGTCATCGCAATGCCGCCATTTTCGCGCTACTGCATAGTGAAAGTGTATGAGATGACCTATGTTTCTAAGCTTGCTTAGACATTTACGGACCTTGGTAAAGAAGTGACACTTTCGCCATCTACTGGTTATTATTGGAATTTTAGTTATTAGATACTCTTCTACATAACATTCTTAGCTAGCAATAACTCAGTTGTGTTCATTTTTTAGTTGTTTCACTATTTCGCAGACAAGCGAGGTGTACGTAATTATAATTAACTACAACAGAATTCGATTAAATTATGCTCCTCTTATTAGAAGAAATTCTTGTTACCTTTCAAGATTTGTCAAATCTGACGTTGAACTGCTAATGCCAGTAACTCAGAAAATATAATGTGGATGCTGGAAATATAATAAGGAGTTATATTTAAATTTATAACCTTAAACTATTGCTAGCTTTCTAACATGGTTGCTAGCTAGTGCTAGCCATGAGATGTCTAGTGCTAGATTTAAAAAGCGATAGAACAAAATGGTGCAAGATAGCCGCTATGTAGGTGGTGCCCCTCTCACAGTTTATTCAAGAAATTTACAGATAGGATAAATTTTACAGAAAATTCAAAGTTTAGCGTACTGGTAGTTCACAGGAGAAAATTCACTAATTTTCTCTTACCTAGCACCGTCTAGAAACCAAATTTGAAGCCTAGCACCATTGCCGTGCCAGAGCTTCTTATGACTGTTAAATTAACGCTGCCCATTTTGTTCTATATGTTTTTAAAACTAGCCGTAGACACTAGCTAACACGTGGATTCCAATGCTGACCCTAATACCATTAGCGAGATATTTAAGCGACAAATCGAAAGAAGAAGGGAAATATTAGCCCAGCCCGTTCAAAACTTAGCACTAGATATCTTGCAAATAGCACTAACTCACTAACGCCCATATTAAATACGAGGACGTATTTTTATGTTATCTACCTAGCCATGAAACAAAAAAGTGACGATGTCAAACAAATTATTAAAAAATTGCTGTCACTGTTAGAAGTACACGTGCTAAGTTGTGTTTAGTTTGTGCCGTTTATAGAGATTTGAGACGGTCTATTTGTTGATAAAATGAGTGAAATTAAAGTTGAACATCGCAGCGTAATGAAGTTCCTGACAAAAGAAAGCAATGGTCCAAAAGCAATTCATGAGAGAATGGTTGCAGTGTATGGGGAAGATGCACCATCTTATTTTCAAGTAAAATTTTAGTCTAAACTTTTTCGATGGGGTCGAGAATCAATCAATGATGACCCAAACTCCGGACGACCCGTTGAAGCTCGAACTGAAGACATTGTGCGAAAAGTCGAAAATTTGGTACTGCAAGATCGGCGTGTAAAGATCTCTGTCATTGCCAATGAAATCGGTATATCCGAAACAAGTGTACTCAAAATTTTGATGACGATTTGGGTATGAAGAAGGTGTCTGCACGGTCGATTCCCAGATTGCTTACACCTAAACAAAAACTGTACAGAAAAGAAGTTTCCAAAGATAATTGCCGAGTTGGAGAGGGACAAACATTTTTTTCTTGTATTATCACCGGGGAAAAGACTCGCGTACATGACTGAGACCCTCCTGCTAAGCAAGAATCCATGCAGTGGGTTCATAAGGGTTCTCCACCACCAAAAAGGCCAAAACACAATTTTCTGGAAAAAACTGAGGACAACTGTTTTCTGGGATGCTGAAGGAGTCTTGCTAATGGAACATATGCCGAGGGGGTCTAGCATAAATGGAGAGGCCTACGGAAACACAATTAAAAATTTAAAAACGGCTCTGGAGGAAAAACGCCTGCATTCTTATCCACAAAAAAACTTGTTGCTGCACGACAATTGTCGGGTTCATAAGGCAAACCAAGTTCAGCAGATAATCTGACTGTGGGTTTATAGAGTTAAGGCATCCACTTTATAGCCCTGACCTAGCTCCGTCAGACTTCTTTTTATTCAAAAATTTAAAAAAGCATATCGGAGGAAAGCGTTTTGCTTCTGATGAAGAACTCAAAAAAGCTGTTGAGGAATATTTTGCAGGGTTACCGAGGAATTTTTTTCTGAGGGTATGGGGCAATTGCAAAAAAGATGGAATAAGTGTATTAGTGTTGAAGGGAGTTATGTAGAAAAATAATTTTTTTTTGTTCTCTTATGTGCTTTTTTTCATGGCTAGGTAGATAACATAAAAATACGCCCTCGTAGCTAGCACTAGAACAGGGGTGAAAATATAATATTTGACACCTAGCACCCGTCCACTGTTTTCCATCGTAAACAATTTGTTTACGTTTATGAAGGAGATCGTACAGCGCTGTATTCAAAGTTGCATTCTTCGCACATCAAGAAAATATTCTTCTGCCCCAGCTCGCGTGTAGACGCTACTAAGACTATCCAAAAGGTTAGAAAAGCTGATCCTACAGAATCCTCGTTTCGATTCTTCCGAGTTCCCACCCTTGACTTTATGGCAACTAAATGGCAGTTAATGATAAAGTGATGTGAAACGGACGTCTATGAAGTGAGTAATGAAGACCTTTCTTCTACAGCAATTGCCTCTTTAGTAGTGTATGTACAGATGGTATAAAGAGCGCTAAAGAGTTTACCAGGACGTACAAAAGCTTTTCTTGGAAATGAAAGAAGAGATAGCATGCTACGTTTCATAATGATCTAGGACACCAAGGCATATATAATGCTATTTTATTATTTTTTCAGTGTAAATGGGTAGAGTAAAATACATAATAAAAAATAGCATCATATTAGTTAACCTTGCTATCCTAGATCAGTATGAAACCAACAGTACGTCTATAATACAATTTCTTGTATTAATCACTTCTGAACTTGAGAAGCGAATTCTAGAGTTCTATTTGCATGTTAAATAGCCGTCTGTATGCAGAAAATTTTTCAAAGTCTCGGAGAGGGGTCTAAAAATGATTCGATATACTTGAAATCTTTTACAGCTAATCTCTAACGAATGAATGTTAGAATGACTCTAAAAACGCATTGGAATAGACATTTTTTAAATATTATTTTTTATGACCCACCTTAGTAACTATATACAGGGTGACTTATTCAATTTAGTCCTCTGACAGTTTTATACACTTCATTCACTTTTCCTGCAACGACTTTAATCTTTTTAATAAGACCTTTTCTAGTTGATCTTCAAACCAAGACGCCTTGCCAGCATGACTTCTTCAGAGCTTCAAGAACACATTCAAGGATGAAACCGCTTCAAACTTGAAACAGGAAACAATCCAAGGGAAATACGAGGATAGATAAAAAAAGTGCCCGGAATGACAATGAAACAAAATAAATGTGATTCAATTTGTATTTTATGTTCAATGTAATCCTTTCGAACTTCAAAACACTTGGTCCGACGCATCCCCATTCCTTCCCGGAAGTTGTCTTTCTTCAAAATCGTCAAAATAACCATTTATGGCCTCAATCTCCTCTTCATTTGACCGAAATCTCTTTCCAGCCAGGAGTATTTTGAGTTTTGAGAATAGGTGGAAGTCCAAGTGAACCAAATCACGCGAATAAAGTAGATGTGAAAGCGGAACTATTTAGAACGTCAGTTCTGACAACTTTTGTTTAATCTGAAAATAATCGGGTGTTCGGGAGACCACACGACGTTCACCCTTAAAACTGGCTGTCTTCTACCCTATCTCGCTGACGGGCATCGGATGAAGCTGTCAGATTAAGTGTGGTAGAGAAATTCGTGAGAATTCTCGACGGTAACTCATACCGATCAGGGGGAGCCCTGGTATATGAGACCGGTGTGGGCGGATTCGAATCTCACCTGGGACAAGGTCACTTATGGTCACCAACGGAACCCGCTGCTTGACCGAGGTCATTTATGGTCACCAAGGAACCCGCTGATTGACAGAGGTCAATTATGGTCACCAACGGAACCCACTGCTTGACCGAGGTCATTTATGGTCACCAAAGGAACACACTGTTTGACTGAATCTCAAGTGCGAAGAATCGAGGTTTATCCCGCTTTTGGGCATATGGGAAACTGCAATCCGCCAGGTAAATGTGCTTAGGAGCTATCCCGACCACCCTATGATCCGGACTGCAGCCGGGTACAGTGATTGGGAGACGCTCTGAAAACCATTACACTTAAGGAGAGTTGAAGCGAATACATAGCCTCTCACTATCAAGACAGCTTCACCAAATACGGGTACACACCTGGAGTCTATAACGTGTAGACTTAAACGAAGCTCTGTCGACGGCCCACCAAGCCTAAAATTGGTAGATCGGGGTGGCAAAACTATTAGAAAACGAAGTCCCGCCACAATTGAGGTTGGATTCGATCGAGCAGTGGTCCCACTTAATAACAGCGTTAAGCTGGGGAATAGTCCTATTGCTGGACGAGGTACTTCGCCCCGTATGAAAGAGGACGGGAGGGTGCCGGCGGGTGAGCAACGTGTTAAGTCAATTGCTCCGGCACTAAGCCTGCGATAGCTAGTAGAGGGTGGATAGGCAACCTCGCTCCGACCAGTGAGCTGATCTGGTAGCAATTGCTGTACTGCCGGTTATGCAACTTGCGCGCTGATTGGGCGTATCCCAATCACTTCCTTCTGGAAGGGAACGTGGGGGTATGTTCACACGGGTACCCCACGTAAAATAATCATGACAATCTGAAAATAAGTTTGAAGTTTTTACGGATAGGGAAATCTTGTGCTTTTATTGCATATACTACTCTATTAATTTTATATGTTCATAATAGAAATAGATTGACTTGGCCCTCACGGAGCACTTTTAAGTTCTTTTGGCAGCACTGGAGCCGCCTGCTCTTCTAAAATGGCGTAAGCATTTTCTTGGACATGTCCAACTTTTCGTGAATTATTTTCCAAGTTATAATTTCTCTATTCAGGAAATCTAACCTACAAAATGAATTCCTCGACTCTTGCACACTCCTCCAGAAGTTGGGTCAGATAGTGACCCAACCATCTTCAATGGAATATCTACCCCACTTAAAATACTTGATCCAAAATGCAACTTTAGAAGATGATTAGTTCTGTAAGAAATATCATCATCGAACGATGCTCTAAATCGGCAATTTCTTACTAGATCTATACATGGATTCTCTTGACTGGGCGTCTCTTTGTATGGTACAATTACACCGAGCTGAGCCTGTGTCTGAGTAAGCACGATATGTACCACAACACGAGCAGACTCTTCTAGATTTCTAGATTCTATTTTTGAACATTAGGTACTAGATGATGATCATAGGCATTTGATTCACCTATTTGTCAAGTACTAGGTGTCAAACATATCTTGACCCCTGTTGTAGTGCTAGCTTCCTTATACAGGATGAGTCACTTAAGATTCGTATCCTCTAGACAGGTGATAGTACTCGTCAATAGATACAAAAAACCCTTATGCCATTTTTGATTTTACTCATATCAAAAAACAGTTGTTAAAAAGGTCAACTTTTGGGAACTGCTGGAAATAATAGTCAAAACAAACTGTGACCTAGCATCAGCTGTATCAATGTATCAGACATCACGTTGAAAATGCATTTAGGTACATCTAGCTTCAACTGCTCTCCTTAAACCAGTCACCACCAAACCCACTTTTCAAAAACAATTTTCTCGGTTATTATGAAAGATTGGCACTAATGATATTATTTTTTTGTTGCTTTTTATGTGTGATACGTATCTTTAGTGAACCACCTTTTATACGTTAGTACTAGTTACGAAACAACGGTTGCTAGCCTTTTGAACGTGATAATTAACTGGTGGGGATAACGCTAAGTTGTTCTTCCCTTTTGATTTGTCCTTAAATATATCGCAAATGGTATTAGTGTCAGCTTTAGTATTTGAGTGCTAGCTAATGCTAGCTGCAAGCATTTGATTAAACTGCTTATAATGTATGTAAAAATTGCCAGGTGGAGCTAGTTGTCAAACTTTCAAACCTTATATTTTCACTTCTATTGCTATGCTAGCTTCTTCTCATGGGTGCTAGCTATGAGATATCTAGTGCTAGATCTTAAAAGAGCCAGAATAGAATGGTGGGACTGGCGTTACCTTGGCCCCTCACGATTACGCCCTTAAGTAGTTCTGGAGCGGAAATAGTGCTAGTATTAAAATTTGGGTTCTAGACAGTAAGAGGACACTAGTGCTAGGTTTTGGAAATTTATGAAATAGAGGTTAGCGGGTCGCAATCTATTTTGTAATTTTTTTTGCTCAGCTTCGAATGGTAGCCTAATGGTTCTAAACACAGATAAAACAACTTTGAAACCGATAACCTGATAAAATGGTGGGCCACTTATTTTAAGATTTACTTAGTTAAAATGCAGATATTAAGAAAACTAATGAAACATTCATGAAACCTATTTAAATAATAATCTTGTTATAATTCATTAACTAAACCTGTAAATATTTTTATTAACAACATTTGCAAACTGGATATGTAGGTCTAAAAACAAACTTATAAGAGTTTTTATATTCCAAACTTCCTTCAACTATTTTCCATAAACACTTTTTTTGGAGAGGTCCTTTTTTGAAGTCTTTTTTTTGAATAGCGTTGACTTTCACCATATGTTTAAAGCAACATGCAATTCCTGAAACTAGAAGTTAGCGTAATGGGGACACCTAACAATTCTGATATTAAAATTCTTAATGAAATCAATATTTTAAATATTCACAACTATCTTACAACTTAATTTCTTTAAAAGCACAGGGCTTTATACTGTTATAACCTGGTAAGTTATACAAATTTACTATAACCCAACGATCAATTATTAAAGATTGATCGCAAACTCAATCATCAGTGCTTAACAATCATCGAGGCGTTCCCCACCACTTTCTCCCACAAACACACACACACACACACACACACACACACGCAAATGCACTTCCTAGTGCATTTGCGTGTCCTGAAAACGTTTCTTATATTTTTCAGAAGTTCTTTGACCGGTTGCCTGGTTTCAGTTCTGTTTAGGCCAATACGTTCAGGCTTTAGGGTTCAGTGCTCCGTTACCCCCATTGCTTATTTGGTCTGCTCCTTTATAATATTCTCACCTGTTAGGGGTTGGGCTATAAAATAAAATGCGCACCGACTGCTTCGTACCACAATATTTCCTCGAGTTAGGAAACGGTAACAGACACTGACTCTTGAAGTTTTAAAGCGTTGCGTTTAGCGAACCAACATGTGATAGTCTACCTAGATCGCTTGACATCTAATTAACTGCAAAGCGCAATTACCGTGTTGGTGTTTCGTGATCATCAAACTCTAGACACTTTTTAAAACTTTTTTTAAAAAAGCAATTCGGTTTTCGCTGCATTCGTTTTCAGTGGATGTCTTGATTAAGTGCTGAAAATGGAAGCGCAAAATAAAAACGCACCGGAAGCGGGAAAGGAAAATAATAAACAAACAGTCGAACAAAATACTATTGGGACAAAATTGGAACAGGAATTCTGGGAAACCTTAGAACTTTTAGTGAGTAGAGATTGGAAACGAACGGAAAAAGATGTTTTGGATGATGTTCAGGATTGGGTGGATAAGGTTGTTGCAAGAAGAGACACTAAAGATGAGGAGGATGAAGATGGAAATTTGGGCACTTCTAATAGTAAGAAGTCTGAAAAAAGTTCTTCGGGATATGGAACTGGAAAGGAGTCTGAGGTGGAACTGTTTTTTCATAAGATTAAACTACCAAAACTTGATTGCAAGTAGGTTGTAGATATTTAAGGACTAACAAGTTAAATATTTCTTTACTGCTTCCCAGCAGTGTTACGAAATCATTAACCAGATAATAAATAAACAAAAGCCATTTGAAAGCTAGTATTCTATGTTTAATTTAATCGATTTAAGATTTTATTTCCAATTTAAGGTTTTATATTTTTCAGTTAGTTTTAGAACATTCGATTATTTGAATCCTTTTAAATTTGATTTTCATATTTTAGATTTCTATTACACAAAAAAGTAAACCATAGATTTAAACAGATTTCTTCTTATATCAAATTTCGAATTTTAAGCTTCAGCTTTTCGCTGATAGCTGGCGCTGGATGTAAAGAATTTTAAAAATTATTTTAAAGATTCTCAGCCTCTTTTAAATATTTTATAAATTCTAATCATTTTATTATGAACTCTTCTAACTATAAACAAAGTATCCCTGATTTATCCCATTAATTTAACCTGACTCTCCCAATTCAGATTGATTTATACCTAACAATTTAAATAAAAAATGGTTAGCGTGTTCGCATGCAAATGATAAGTGGTAGTACCTGTTTGTATATGCAAGTTTTGTCTTCTTTTTTTTAAGGAAAATCAATTCTGTTACTCTCGACGATTCCAAATCAAATAGTTTTCTTTTGTTGAACTTTCATATCTTTAATAGTAGGCCGGAAGTTACGACAGTATAACTTTCGATTCCGCCTCTTTGAAGAACATTTTGCAAACTCAAAAATCTATTCATCTCCAGCTTTTCAGGTATGTTTTAGAGTTTTTTTAACATATTCTCACACTAGATAAGAAATAGTTTTCATAAAACAAAAAAGTTTCCCTGCAATTTAAAATTTTCATATGATTCCTATTAGCATGCTATGAAATTGTAGTTTCAGAGGAGCTTAAAATTTCCAGAAAATGTAGGAGTATTTTGTATCCGCGATTTTCCATGTCACTTCGTTACTGGATGCGTGACTAACAAATTTAATAAAAATAAAAGCATTGTAGTTGCTATTTGAGTAATCACTTGACATATTACCTTTAACAAATTTAATTAAAACTGAACTTATTAATCTATTTGGATTTTAGAAAAAGTGTCAATTATTCCTATCAATAGTTTCAATTTTAAGGGTATTTTCGGGGCTTACTTACAACTTAAATCATTAAAGTTTATAAAGACGATAATTACGCACAAACCGCCTAGAACCAGGAATAGGATAATTACAGCCCGCGGGCCGTAATTAATACCTACAGAGTACAGACGCTTTTTTAACATATATTAATTTAATGTTCTTAAACTTGTAATTGATTCAAAAATAAACTTAAAACACTTTTTTCTATAAATGAGCTTCAGTAAGATTTTAAATATTTGAAACGATCTACCCTAGGCTGTCATCTGAAATAATCTACAATAATTTTATTACACTTAATTACATCTAATTATGTTTTTTATTATTTTGCAACTTCACTTATGTAAATCAATATGATGAGAAATACTAAGTAATAGAGTCACTGAACACAATATGTAATTCAGTAGGAATAATATGTTATGTAACTAAATAGGAATAATATTAGATTTTTCTTAGTGATTGATGAGATAGGATTGTTTGTATTTGAAATGTGAATTTTAAAATCAAAGCGGCATTAGAACGTTTAAATAAAGCTTTAGGGCAAAAACCCAAATCGTGAGTCACGTAAATATAATTATATGGATGTGTAGAAATAATACTGAAATATTTAAAAAATCCAGATCTATCAGAACCATTTGGGAATCAAAGTGGTATTGGAATATTCCATGATTATACAATTACATGATTATGTACGAATAATATACGAATATTTAAAAAACCAGTTAAATTTAAAACGTGTGTGTTTAGGTATCAAAGTTGAGTTAGAAGAAGGAAAGTTGCTCGTGAGTCACATAAATACAATTATGTGAATCACTAGGTATAACGTTATATAATAATTATAATATTCATCAGTTTTAATAATAGCACTGAATTTAAGAATCAAAGGTGTATCTGAATGTTTAAATCAAGTTTTATGTTAATAAAACTATATCAAACAAGTATGTGTTTAAATAGGAATAATATTAATTATTTTTTGATTTTCAATGGTGTGCTCGACTTACAAAAGCAATCAAAGCTGTATTAAAATGTTTAAATCGAGTCATGTTAATGCAAGTAGTATGCGGTTAAATAGGAATAATAGTGACTATTTTAAAATCGACTGAGCGTTGTTTATATTTTAAATGTAATTTAGGAATCAAAACTGGATTAAAACATTTTTTCAAGTTATTAGAAAATACACTACGTCGTGAGTCACGTGAATACAATTATGTGAATAACACATACTATATTGAATTTGAAACATTAATTTAGAAATGAGAATTTTAAAGAGCACTGATCTATTACTGTGACTCACGTAAATATAATTATGAGACTGAATGACAAAACCAGGACTGACCAGGATTGTTTGGATTTTACATGTTAATTCAGGAGTTAAAACTGCATTAGACAACTTGCTTCCAGACCAGCAGGAAAAAACAATATCGTGAGTCACGTAAATCTAATTATCTGATTAAGTAGTAACGATTGCGACAGAGTTGTGTGGATTTAAACGTGAATTCAGGAGTTAAAGTTGCGTTTTTAACGTTTAGTTAGTTTATTTTACTGATTCATATTAAAATTTAATTAATGTTTACATAAAATTAACATTCAACTAAAAAATATTTTACGTAAATTAGTTACAAACGTAAGTTTGTGATCGATTATTTAAAAAACCAGATGTAGTAGAATTGTTTGTACTTTAAATGTGCATTTAGGAATCAAATCTGTATTAGATCATTTGAATGAAGATTTATGACAAAAAACTATATCAACAGTGACGTAAATACAATTGTGTAGACTATTTTGAAAACAGATTGAATTTCAATTGCAAAAGGAGGAAAAGATGCATTGGAATAATTGAATCAATATCAATGAATGAAGTTTTTTGAAAACGATTTACAGGGTAATTCATTATATTTTGACCACCCCATTATCTATGTTATTATTGGAGACAAAAAAGTTTCCTATGAACGTTATATATTTACATATATATATATATATATATATATATATATATATATATATATATATATATATATATATATATATATATATATATATATATATATATATATATATATATATATATATATATATATATATATATATATATATATATATATATATATATATATATATATATATATATATATATATATATATATATATATATATATATATATATATATATATATATATATATATATATATATATATATATATATATATATATATATATATATATATATATATATATATATATATATATATATATATATATATATATATATATATATATATATATATATATATATATATATATATATATATATATATATATATATATATATATATATATATATATATATATATATATATATATATATATATATATATATATATATATATATATATATATATATATATATATATATATATATATATATATATATATATATATATATATATATATATATATATATATATATATATATATATATATATATATATATATATATATATATTAAACACCCTGCAGATTTTGTAAATCACCCCAGAATGGATTTAAAAATATCGAAGCGCACAGTTCGTGTATATCCGAACGGTACGGTAAATATCAGCATAATCCTCACTTAATTCGAATTGGTTTAAATTTCACAAGCCTCTTAACTTTAAAGTTCAACCATTCTCACAAAATTTACTGGCAACTAAGACTGCACCGTCACATTGTCGCTGGCGGTCTCTGGTTTTGGGTCCGTATTCTCGAATTCATACGAACCAGTTTCGCATACGATGTGACGTAATTTTTACGTCATAAGTTGCAACTTAGCCAATAAAATGTTAGAAGGTAATAGAGAATTATGTTAATTCGTATGCGAAACTTTTCGAATGAGTTCAAGAATACGGCCCCTGTTGTTCCTACTAACCACTTGATCTCTGCAGATTCTGAATTTTACAAAAGAAGAAATAAACACACTTTAGCATGGATTGAACAAGGAAAGGTTGATCCATCGAAATTTCTTCCATCAAATTTAATATTTTTATACCAACTTAATTCTTAGTCTTAAAATAAAACATGTTCGCCCTCAACAAAAAAAATCTTATTTTCTCATGTTATCAAATTTTTATTACAAAGATAACTGCGACAAAATACTATCGTTGTTTGTCAAATGGGGCGATAAATACATCTAAAAATCAGCTTAACTTTAAATTTGTCATAAGCAACAAGGAATAAATTAAACATATTATAATACAGGGTTGTATGAAGTGTATTTCAGTAGAAAATGAAAATTATAATACGGAATTTATACAATAAATCCCAAACATTTTAAATTTATCAGTTAAATAACACCGTTACAAAATGGAGAATTACTCGCTTTCCTAAAGTGTGCAGCACATTGTTTCGAGAGCTGGTTCTTTTCCTTTGTAAATTTCAAACTACTTTATCTAGTTAGTCACTGAATGGGTGTGCGAGGCACCACGCTTTGTATCACTTCTTTACCAAATTCAGCTACTTGACACCACTCTTGCCTTTGAACGGAATCATAGATTCATTAATGCAGACGATTTGAGTGCTTGTACAGTTGAGGAAGTACAGAGGAAGGAGTTGATGTACTTTATCGTATTAGGAATCGTCTCTCGTACCTGCATTGTTATTCTAATGTAAATTTTCTACAGTGAAGTCTTATTGTTGTGTTTTGAAGACAAAACATCGCTTACTATGGATACGGGTTGCCACTCAGGTGGGGATATCGAGAAAAATTCTTAAAACAGGTTGCCATACCCTAAATATTAATATTTTACTTTAATATTAAATATTTTATTAAAAAAATTTTACGAACTGCATGGCATTTGAACTGTGGTTTTTTCGACGAAAATAAGAGACCCTTCCACAGGGCTATACTGTCTGTTGACATTGTTTACTTCTTTAATGAAGGCTATTTATTAACCCTTTTTTAAGGATTTTTTTATTTTATAAATAAACATAAAATAGAATAATTACATACAATTATCCTTTAGTTTTATAGTCATTGTTTAAACTACATAATATATGTATAATATTAATGTTAATTAAAAATAAAACTAATTATTATAATAATTATAAAATTATAATTATTACAAAAAGGTTTATTTATAAAATATATTTGTTTCTTTCTTATTAATTTATTTATTATGACTTTTTGATTATTTTAACAATTTCTAATTACTATACATTCACTTATTAATTGGTTGATATTAATTAATCAACAATTAATACTAATTCATTTACGCACGCTGTTTGTGGTCGGTTATCAAAAATCTCAATGTTTCTCTAAATATATCACTTTCCAAAAATAATGTGTGGTGCCTGGTAACTAATGCCAAAAGGCGTCATGACGCGCAACTGTGAAGATCAACTACTTTTGAATAACAACTGAACTAAAACCATCAACTATCATCAAGCATCCTTTCTTTATGTATATTTGAAAAATAAAGTAATTAAAAAAATGTAAGAAAGCTTAAACAAACCAATTACGACGTTTATGGTACCTGTACAAAATTTCCCTTCTCACGCGATATGCCGCTATAGATTATACGCGTTTTTCTACAGGAGGTATGTAACTGTCGAACCTGATAAAAGTGTAGTGATAAAATTAGTGGTAGTAGTAGATTTTTATAATATTTTTATTAATAAACAAATAAAATTGTAACGAATAATCTGACTAGCAATTAGTAAAATGTGTTGTAAAATTAAATTTTAAAATGGGTTTACTTTCAAAAATACCCACGCATTATAAGCAGGTTATAGATATCCTTTCAAAATTGGTTTTCCGGTATTTGCGCTCCAATTTTCGGCTACATTCTAGACAAATAAATTTGAAGCAGAAAGATTTAAAATCAAATAAAGATATAAGAGTGTATAAACAAAGATTAGAAAACTTCTCGACCCTTTTCTTTATATAAATATTATATTCTTTAATTTAACTTTTTATATTTTTCATATTTCACTGAAGTATCGGCAGTTTAGCCGATCAGGTAGGAGTTAGGTACGAAGACCTGGCGCCAGGTTCGGCAGTGGTGGCGTCATTTTCTTCCGATACACCACCCACTGCCGTCTCTTTTTCACCCTTCCTGTCACGACTTTATACTACTATTGCTACCCTGACAACTTAAATTGGAATCATAATTTTCAAGCCTCAGTCACACGTAGAATTAGAATGAGAAAGAAATATCACTCTCTTTACTCAAATTTTTTAATAAATATTCTAGAAAAAGAAGCGACAATAAATTAATATTGACATAGAGATATCGAATCATGAAATCGCGTGAATAAAGACTGTTAAATCCTCCCATTACCATTTGTATGTTGTTTTTATCCTTTTATTTTACAGTGTCTACAACTTGTTTTTGCAAAAACATTCTCTATTATTGGGTTGCATTAATTCTAGAACAAGCGATTAACGTCAAAATTAAATTTTTAACCCCTTGATTTGAGTCAAAAGAATAGAAATAAATCGCTGTTCGTAATACCAGATTATATTAATTTATTTTAGGTAACTAATCTTCAACTATCACGATGCAGTCATTATAATTTAAACTGCTTATAATGTATTTTTTTGCTTTATGATGTTGCTTTTGCCAAGCAAAAGGGTTTTCATTTTTTGTATTCAAAATTTTAAAAATTGAAAAAGAAATTTATGCGCTCTAATGAAAAGAAATATTACAGAACTTTTACGTATAAGTATAAAGGATCTTTAGAAATAGTTATTTAAGAATTAATTTATCATTTTTAAAATAAATGTATGGTACATCAATCAAAGATTATTTAATAGTCTTTTCCTTTTTATATTTATAGGTATGTTGTAAAAATATATTCATCGTTCAGAAATAATAACCAAGCTTGGGCTAATGTTCGAATATAAAAAGGGCGGTTTAATGACTTTACATTTCTCATATGCTAGACTGATGGGTATAGAATTCTTTTTTAATAAATCGTAGGAGGATAGCGCTTTCATATTAATTGACATAATCGTTATATCTTTTTTATGGTTGAACTGTGTAATAAGGGTTAAAACGCTTTTATACTAAAACTGCCCTCCACTGTTTTCTTGCTACATCTTGCTTCCGGACTTGGTTCTATCCCATTCTAACCTTAGAGCCTACCTTACATATACCTCACCATTTGAAATTTTTCTTGGTCTCCTCTTTCTCTGAATACCAGTGATATTACATTCCGATAGCTTCTTAGATTGACTATGTTCAACATACCTTATAAACGAATTCACTCTTTACACACTGTAGCCAAGCCTATCCTGCCTAAGATATCCTAGGCAGACATATAATCCAACTCCCTGCTACACTTGAGGTTGGACTCATCCGGGCAGTGACAGTCCGCATGCTGGACTAGGAACGATGGGACTCCCTCGGATACGGACACCAACGCGTAAGCGCATAGTAGCCCGGAGAGCTAGTAAAAGTGAATAGGCAACGTCGCCCCTACCAGTGCGTACTGGTAGCTCTTACAAAAGTAGCTGATGCAGTAAGTGAGCGTAACTGAATTCGTTGACCCCCTAAGCTTAACGCAGGTGAGCCACGTTAAAAAAATTTAGCATTCCTACCCACTGTTGGAGCAGCAGTGACTATTACTTTCTTTCTTTACTGGACTGGTCTCAGGCCACTGCCATTCTGTGTACGGCTGGTTTGCGAATTACTTAAATCTGGATTCAGAACGGAGCTACTAGCCACAGCCAAATCTATTCCAGTTAGTGACCCCCGAATTACTGACCCATGGGAAGCCGTGAAGCCAGGTATAGGAAGGTATATGCAGAATAGTGAATTTGCTGTTCTGCATATTACTAATTAGCTATGGCCCCATTTTAAGAAGTTTGTCAGGGCTTAAGTGGCCTGACGACTGCCGGGGCGCATATCAGTACGGTAGAGCCGAGTAAATAAGTATACCTCGGACACTACCTCATCACGTTCAAAGCGACACAGGGTAGTATTCACATGGCCACCAATTCTAATATTTTCCCTGCTATTAGAATTAGATAAAGACATCTCTTTTCTTTTTTTGTTTTAATCACAGCTTTAGTTAAACACACCCTTCGTGATGGCTTAAGAATACGACTCACTTTCTTTAAGCTTTTTAACAGAAGTGCAAATCGGATCTCCTTTTTGATTGCACCCAACGCATTTACACCGCTTTTTTGTTTTTTTTTTCGGGCGTTGTAAATTCTCCCACCCCAAGCAGTATTTTTAGTCATCGCTACGTACCACCAACTACTGGTGGAACTATTGTTTTTGCCACTAGTCACAAGCACGTGATTATTACGGTTTTGCTACGTGCCTGGAACCAAAATGGGGAACAATCTTTAGGTAGCAGATACGTTGCAGTAACCTCCCAGCAACCTGTCCAGCTACGTAGCGAGAACGTGGCGGCGTAGTAATTGCTACTTTCGTGAAACTTCTTTTCTCTTTGACACATCGTGTCGAATGGTTGCTCACTTTTACTCTTAGAATCTTAAAATCTTTTACTCTTTAAATATATTTTTTAATAAAAAATAATTATTTTCATATTATTTATGCATTAGAAATTAATTCTTTTTAATAATAGAAAAATATGTTTCTTGTATTTGAATGTATAAGGTGTGTTGCATACTGAATAAGCGGTGACGCATTACTTATTTCTTTGGGTTACATTACAAAACAAGCAAACAATTATAATTTATTTAAAAAAAATAATTAAGTACGAATAATCATAATAATACGAAATCAATAAATCACAATAAAAATGCATGCTTTGTAACCTTACATCAAATGTGTTTATGTAAAATTATTTAGTTTTATCAAATAAATCATCACAACAAAAAACTACATCTATTTAAAACACAACGAAATGTGTGATTTCCATTTTAAATATCTAACAAATGGAAAATTGCCTTACTATAACCTCGAGTAAAATTAAGAGAGAATGGTGGAGTTTAACCATCTTAATAATAAATAAACACCTTAATTACTACTTTTATTACTTCGTAAAACTATGCGACCTTTCAGGATAATTTGAAAGTTGAATGTTATTAAGGGGAGATATATAAAAGAGAATTTAATTGTGTTTACAAACATTTGTTTTCAATGTTTAAATTTACAAATTTATTTAAAAGACTTTTTAAAACAACATAACAAGACAGCTCTGTATTGTAAGTAGTTTATTAATATTGATAATTTAAAATCGAACAAAAACATTAATCTGCTCACTAACTGTTAATTATCCCTTGTGTTATTGGTACATTATTTTAAACATGGAAAATAATTGATTAAAAATATATTTAATAAAGTCCGTAAAATTTCTTGCATGGTCAAACGTGCAAAATTCAAAAAAATATTGTAAAATCTCTTTCCTGGAAGAAGTTATGACCACGTGTAAAGTACATAAACATTAGTTGATATTGACTTCGCATAACTAAATAGGACGAAACGAGAATAATAGTCAAAACAAACTATGACATCACTTAGTAGCATCAGCTACCTCAATGTCTCAAGAATCAAGTTAAAAATGAAGTTAGGTACATCCAGTTCCAAATGTGATTCTTAAACTAGTGACCACCAAACCTACTTTTCAAAAACAATTTGTTTCTGGGTTATTATAAAAGTTAGGCACTAATGATATTAAGCTTTTTTTTCTTGGATTTTATGTGTACTATCACTTGTTCAGAGGACACGAATCTTCAGTGAAACACCCTGTATTTTAGAAAAACACATTTATTTATTCGTTTATTTTTACCAACAGAAAATTTAACTTAAAACGACTAATGTAATTATGGATCTAATCAGTAATATGATCTGATAAAAAAATTCTAAAGAACTCATTGTGGGAGGTTTTAATTATAATACAAAAATATATGCTTTATGGCTTGTAATAAGTAAATCGTGTTTATTCTTAAATTACATCTTAAAATAGAAGGAAAAACATATTTGTTGTGGATATCTGGGTTTTTTTCAACGTTTGCAGTATTCTTTTTATGTTTGCTTATAGATTGGATTTTTAATTATAAATTTGTTTTAAGTAAATATACCAATTTAGCTGAGTTATTTCTTTTCTCGCAATAAATTGGCGGTTTTGTGTCAAGTGTAGATTGGATATATAATTCATGTAAGTTTTGGATCATGTCTAGTTTTTCTACAAATGTTGACAAAGGTGGACGTGGTGAATAATTAGTAGTCCATAATTGCTGCAGTGGCGGCTCGTGGCTTCCTAGGAAGGTGAGGCTGAAAAAAAAACTGCTGCAAAACCCAATTTAATCTGTGAGCGCACCAATGTGTAAATAATGTTAAAGGTGCACCAGATCCAATTTCAGACAGTTTAACTCTCCGGCCATAACACTAGCATCACCGTAACATTCAGCAACTAATCTTTGATAAAATTAAAGGGTTATAAAACGTTAGCTATTAGATTAAATAATGCATATAAATATCAGCAGTTACTACGTCAAAAAGCCCTAAAATTCGTTCTTAGTTCTTCGTTCTTCTAAAATCACTCATTTTGCAATTGATAACGATGGTTGAAATCGGATTTGTTCAATCCTGTAGTTGAAAATTACTGTTTCTTACCTAGATACCAAAGGTGAAAGCGTTTGTTTTGTCCATTCAACCTACTTACACAGCAACGGGTGAGCGAAAGCAGCGGGTGAAAAAAATTTTTACTCACTCCAGATAAGCAAAGTTATAAACATATAAACTGAACATTTAACCAATTTTATTCATAACTAACACATATCAACAAAATTACTTATAAATATGGAACTTAACATTACACTTGTTAAAAATCGATTGATTAATATCAGGGAATTGATCTTTGTTGAGAAATAATGACAAATTGATTGTGTGTTTTATGACGAATGATGAGCACCATAACAACGAAAACCGCCTCCTAATTTTTTTGCAATTATTCCAAAAATTTATTTTTATTTATTTTTTTAATTTCTAATAGCATGATTGAACAAAACGCTATACAGCACTAGTGGGAAACTGAGTCACTCACTTGTGTGTCGTTCACACTCGGCTTCACCTCGTGTGTAATCTCGATACACGCGTGAGTAAAACTTTTAGTTTCTCCACTTGTACTGTAATATACTATTCAACCACTAGAGGTTGAAATTTTCGGACTACCGGGATTTCGAATTTCAAACTGTTCGACATTCAATTGCTGACAAGAGAAATGTCATGTTTTGTCACTTAAATGTCATGATTTTTTCTAAAGTGAATTAATTTACTAAAAATTCGGAGAAAAAATAGTATATGCCACGCGTGGCTGATAAAATTTCAACGTCTCTAGTTACTTTTTTCCACAAACCACTCTCAACGTTGAAATTTTATTTCAACCACTTGTCCCATAATATACTATTAAATTTCCATTATTTACAAACCGGGCAGTAATGAGGCATTGTGATTTTTCACTAATGTCTGTTGTATCATGAGCAATTATTGCAAAATAATTTATTTCATACTGTGTCACATTTGTCAATTTTATGTCAAACTTTTTAGTCCAGAACATGCGATTTTACTGGCTAGTATGATTGTAAAAAATTTTACAGTCTAGTATGACTGTAAAATTTTTTATTCACAATCATATTGCAATATGTACATTTCATATATTGTAAAAACCTTGGAAAATAAGCTATTGCTATAGCAACACCAAAGTGGTTAACAATTTCCTTTACATGTCTGTAAAACTGACATGTAAAGTTATGGCCAACTTTTTTTTCTGAATAATTTAAAACGGCACGTTTTATCCGATTTAAATTTAAGTTTTTATAAATATATTTAACGCTAAAAACATATTTTTTATTTAATATTAGTTTTATTTTTATTTTTCCGTATTTTATATTTAATAATTGCAATGGAATTAATTAATTTTTAATTTTAAAATACTAAGCGCATACATCGCCATCTAGCGGCGAAGAATGAAACCTTACTTAAAATTTCTTTTGGTCGATAGATGGCTCTGATTGAAATTATGACAGATTATAAAAAATTTATTTTAAAATTTAAAATTACTTTTTATTTTGATTATCTTAAGTCTAATTATTGCGAATAAAATAGTATACATGTTTCGTTGGTAAAGCTTCCACGCCTCGCGATATTGTTTGACCTCGACGTACCGTCTCGGTCAAACAATTATCGCTTGGCTTGTAAAGATATCCTTTAGCAACTCAACATGTAATATACTATTACCGGACTCAAATACAATCAATCAACTGGACAATGTTTTAGTACATAATCAGTTACCATGGACACTCGTTCTTCACAGATGTCCATATTTTGCATTCAGAAATTTATTTTATATAATTTTTTTTAAATTAAACCAATATTCCAATAATTGCAGTATGAAATAAAACGCATTACGTCATACGTCCTGGAAATCGTCTTACAGTCTCGTTTCGATGTTCCGGACTCGGCTCCTTCGTCGCCTTGTCCGTAACATCTTACTCGATTGTAAAATTCCATTTCCAGGACTTATAAGGTAAATTACTATTACATTATTAATTTCACTGTCAATAGATTCTTTTAAATAATTTTCGCAACAAGAAATTAATTGATTTTAAATAGTTTTTGACCAGTAAAAATGTTTTTAACTTCTTTAGCAAGTTTTTATAAATATATTTAACGCTAAAAACATATTTTTTATTTAATATTAGTTTTATTTTTATTTTTCCGTATTTTATATTTAATAATTACAATGGAATTAATTAATTTTTAATTTTAAAATACTGAGCGCATACATCGCCATCTAGCGGCGAAGAATGAAACCTTACTTAAAATTTCTTTTGGTCGATAGATGGCTCTGATTGAAATTATGACAGATTATAAAAAATTTATTTTAAAATTTAAAATTACTTTTTATTTTGATTATCTTAAGTCTAATTATTGCGAATAAAATAGTATACATGTTTCGTTGGTAAAGTTTCCACGCCTCGCGATATTGTTTGACCTCGACGTACCGTCTCGGTCAAACAATTATCGCTTGGCTTGTAAAGATATCCTTTACCAACTCAACATGTAATGTACTATTACCGGACTCAAATACAATCAATCAACTGGACAATGTTTTAGTACATAATCAGTTACCATGGACACTCGTTCTTCACAGATGTCCATATTTTGCATACGGAAATTAATTTTATATAATTTTTTTTTAAATTAAGGCAATAATTCAATAATTGCATTATGAAATAAAACGCATTACGTCATACGTCCTGGAAATGGTCTTACAGTCTCGTTTCGATGTTCCGGACTCGGCTCCTTCGTCGCCTTGTCCGTAACATCTTACTCGACTGTAAAATTCCATTTCCAGGACTTATAAGTAAATTACTATTACATTATTAATTTCACTGTCAATAGATTCTTTTAAATAATTTTCGCAACAAGAAATTAATTGATTTTAAATAGTTTTTGACCAGTAAAAATGTTTTTAACTTCTTTAGCATGTTCGCTAATTTCTATATTGCTCTTAATCAAGCACTCAAATATTTATTTAAAATTGCTGCGATTATCTAAAGTAAAGTAAACCTGAAATGGTAATTTCTGATTGGCTAATAAAATTGTAACGTCAATTAAATAACACATAAGTTGCCGTTTTTTACACTCACTGCAGGTATGAGACCTAGAAAATTTTTAATACGTTCTTTTGAATCGTTATTTTTTTACGCCTCTGGAAAATGTTTTTAATTATTATAACCTGTACTGTTTTAACCATACATTTTTAGCAGTGTTCTCAGTAATTACTGCCACAGAGCCACTACTGCATTGCATACCAAAAATTATGAAAAGCCCGATTTTGTAATTTGTATTATGTCATATGACATAAAACATCGATTTTTGGCGTCGGACGTTGCTCTAAAATGTGTTGCTGTTCTATTTCATTACGCCTTAAAAATTATGTTTTTAGCAAACACATCACGCGATCATATTGTGGATTGCATCTAAGACAAAAATTTGTTACTAGCTGCTTAATTAAAATCCCCGACTTTTTTCACTAATATACCTAAATGTTCCCGTGAATACCTTATAAAACACCTTAGATAGCACACAAGTTAATCACGTTAAAATGCGATTTTGAAAAGTAAAACAAAATAAATAAATAAATGTCTTCGGTAGTATTCGTCGGAGGTCGCGACGGTAAAATAGCATATACGAATCTCGATCTTTCATTGACTCATGAAGCTATGAAACTTCAGCCTCAATGCTGCCTATAGGAAGAGTATATGATCGATAACCTTGCCGCTGCGCTGTAACGAGCTAGCGAATGAATGCAGATGCATGAAGTGAAGCTTGAAATGTTGAGCCTCATTCATTCAGTTTATCGCGTTGCCGTTGAGTATCCGCATATAAATACATTTTATTATAAAATAAGCTTATTTATATTAAATTCAATATTTTTAATCTAGAAAGTATTGATAGAATAAATTTATTAACATAATATTTAAAAGTAATTGACGATAAAATATTCAGATTTTATTTAGTAATTATTTGGTTTCGTTTGGGTGAGGCTCAGCCTCACCAGCCTCACCCGGCGAGCCGCGCCTGAGTTGCTGACTCCAGGGTTGTATATGGCAAGCTTTAAGGTCGCTACTATAAGATCGTAGTGGTTATTCAAAATGTCACGTGGTAGGTTGAAAATCGAAATGAAATATTTATCATGTTTGTCTTCAATATGTACAGATTTGAAATACTTATCAATGAGTATAAAAGATAACTTTATATGAGATTTTACAAATTGTAGAAAGTTTACCGCCATATTTAAAACTAAACAATCAATTATAAGGCACTTATCTTGTTTGAAGTTAAAAGGACACTCCCGAGGGGCAGTTAGTAATGGAGTCGATAATCCAGTAGCTGTTGAGAACCAAGCATCAGGAATGCAGTAAACGGTTCCAAATAATAATGTTTTCGAGCAAGGTCCCCAATTATATCGACTGTACAATCGAATGGTGGACCTGGACATCGAATTACAACTAATGTTCACTTTCAAAAATTCTCAAGATGAGAAACGGTCGCCATTGGAAAATGCAGAAGTCAGCGGAAGATTGCGGTCATCAATTATAACGTTTTGGGGCCTTGATTGAAAGACTGTCGTTATATTTTATGAAGATATTGAGTATGTTGTACCAGAACAATAAAAACGTGTTTCAACTATTAAATTATTTATTTAAGTTATTTAAATTATTATCATGGCAATATTTTAGTACATTGAATGCCTTCTTGATCTTATATGTAGTGATAGAATCACTATAGTACCAAAAGAACGCGGTTTGCTTCAGGTGATAGGGCGGCAATTTCATCTGTATTCTGGATACTTCAACATTGTAGTTAGAAATTCTCAAATCAGTATATTGCAAAATACCGATCACTGCGTTTCTGTGATTGCAATATTTTATAGAACAATTTAAATACATATTTAGCCATTATTTATTTTAGTCATAGTTCCGATTCCGATCAGCACGGAAAAGCATATGACATTGAAATACTGAATAGAAAACATAATTCCTTTTATATTCACACGTGGAGATAATGATTAAGAACAGTAACAGAAAATAAGACCAGTAGCTTTTATTTAAAATAAATAATTATAAAGGTCGCATAAATAAGAGTCGCTAGCGGATTGTAGAAAGAAAACGGCTTGTATTTTAAATACATAGATTTGTTGCAGCAGAATGTGATAATATTTTTCTTAATACTTCATTGTGTTTCTGCAATAAAATAGAAAGAAACTGTCTTAAAGGGAGTTCGAACAGTTCTCTAGTTAATTCTTAATTTATGGTTGCAAGACGCGTGAACGTTTTCTTTGTTAACGGCTTAACAAATGTTTTAGCGTAGTTGACAATATACTCTTTTATTTTATTTGTTTATAGCATCATCATGGGATTCTAGATCTGTTAACTCTAGAGCAGCATATCTATAATAATATTAATATAAGAAAACACTGCAGAAATTTCAAACTAAAGTTAAATTCTTAATTTCGCAAACGCTCCCGCAAGCAGTAAATTAAATCCTCTAAAGAGAATAACCAACCCTAGATCTTTTACAAATTTAAATGCAAACAGATGACCGTTCAAAGAGTTTTAAAATCATTCAGAATAATTTCATTATCATTTAAGCCAATATTGCTTTTTGCAATTTTCTAAGGAGTCTGAAAAGAATGCATCTTCATAATATTTATAGATGTGATCTGCTTTCTTTGGATTAACGAAAATGGAATTTTAAAGTTGCTGTTTTTCAAAGCAATAGAAAAGCAATATATTGCAGAACGAAATCAAAATGAAATTGAATAAATTTTAAAAAGGATACAGAATCCCCCTTCGGACTGAAACAAAGCTTCTACTAAATAAAATAACAAAGGAACACGCATTAGTGCTTGTTTTATTTATGAGCTTTGTATTAAATTATTTATTGTTGGGTAGATTAAAGCCTTCGTTATTTAGTACTTGCTATATCTTTACTGTTTTATATTTATATTTATTTTTTATGTGTAATGTTAAATAAATTGATAATATTTAAAATAAATACACATTTTGATTTTAGATACAGTGCGATTTTGGTTACTGATAATGACTCAATCAAGAGTCCTGCAGCCCGCGATTATATTACGGTAGAGCCAGCGTTACACTGAAAGAAATCATTTAACCATACCCTAATGATAATGACTCAAGACAAATATTATTTGTGGATCTTACGTAGAGGATAAATCCACCAATTCTAGTTATTTTGGCCATCTCTACAGGTGTTGTTGGTGGTAGTTGTGTCGTTATAAAGAATAATTTCACTAAACTACTCAAAAATATTTATTTACAAGATAAGGAACAGATCCTTAAGCGCACCTCTCATAGTGGGTGCAAAACAGCAACTGAGGGGTTGCACGATACAGCAATACAAGCTAACTTAACCTAAGTACCGTTATGCTAACGGTATTCTTGTCTATGTAATAGACATAGCACCCCCCCTTGACGGGATGTCAACAATATCAATACAATGATACAATATTATAAATACGCAGTTGATACAAGTTAATCTTAAGATATATGTTTTCTGTATGATTACTATTTGAAATCCATAGGTAGAATTTATATTGATAAAATATTATTTGAATTTTTTCCTTTTGATAATGAGCGGACTGTATATTGTGCACAAAAGATCAAATCATAAGATTTTGAGTACTTACCCATAAAACGGCGACTCTCTCTTCTTATGTAGTTGGCGGCGGAAAGGAGAGAAAGGAAACCACCTTAGAATAATGTTAGACTCTCATCACCATTTCATGAGATTGAGTATAAAATATAATTTGAACTTCTGCTTTGAAATTAATTGGAGAATAGCAAAATACTATATGTGAAATAACTAAACACGAAGCACGATGTGCACTATAAGAATATTTTTACTATTCTGAAAAATCCTATTTAAATTTTCTTCAAATGTTTTATCTGAACACCTGCGTGGATTTATTACAATACGCAGTGCGCCATCTCAGTGATTCCATATAAAACTTTAAAAACTACATATACATTATACATATACAGTTTGATTATATTCACAAACCAACTAATTATTTTTTCTATTAATTAGAATAATTACTATTACTAGCGGGCAGAGGCCCGAACATACCCCTCCTGCTGAAAAACATAATTTTCAGAAAATACTTTAGCGACAAAAAAATAAAAGATTTATTTTCTATTATTGTTCCTGTTGGTGAACAAAACGTATAGAAAAACTAAAATAGAAAAGTCTAACCAATGAAACTATACCAATTGAAAGAAACTATACCAGAACATAAATAAATTTTGATCAGGGAAAATCATCAGATCTAGAAAAAATAAAATAAAATAAGAAAAATTATTGGGTAGGAAGAGGACATACCTTAACTACTGGTCTCTTTCAAATTCCGTGTATAGTGCGCACGGACACTACTCTAACCGTACCATCAGCGGCCGGAAAGATTTCCTCTACTATACCAAGGGGCCACTGCAAAGGTTGCGCATTGTCTTGTTTTATGATAACAACCTTGCCTGGAACTATATTTAGGGATTTAGTATCCCATTTTTCTCTCACCTGTAGAGAGGAGAGATACTCTAAGTGCCAACGGCGCCAGAATGCCTGGATCATCTGATCTATCAATTGATACCTATCCAGACGGTTAATCGGGACCTCATGAAAATCTTGAACTGGCAAGAACTTCAGAGTCATCAAGTTAAGAAAATGTGCGGGTGTCAGTGCTTGGGGTTCACTCGGGTCGTTGCTTAAAATACAAAGTGGGCGAGAATTTAAGATTGCTTCTACAGAACACAAAAGGGTTTGTAATTCTTCAAAGGTAAGAGTTTGGGTACCAACAACTTTATATATGTGTACTTTAACGGCGTTTATATTGGCCTCCCATATACCCCCAAAATGCGGGCTGGAAGGTGGATTAAAATTTCACTCGATTTTCCTTTCTGAAATTTCACTATGAAAACGATCTAAATATTCATTGGAAGTAACTAATGTATAAAGATCATCTAAGGAAGATTTCGCTCCTATATAATTAGTTCCACAGTCAGAATACAGTGCTGAACATGGTCCACGTCGACCTAAAAATCGTTTCAGTGCCATCATAAATGAGTTAGTAGTAAGATCGGACACTAGTTCTAGATGAAGAGCTTTTGTTACCAGGCATACAAAAATACATATATACGCCTTCTGTGTCTTTGTCCCTCTGCGACGACTAATCGAAATGCGTATAGGACCACCATAATCTGTACCAGTATGAAGAAATGGTTTGGCTTCTCTCACTCGACAAGCAGATCAGCCATAAGAGGAAATGTAGGTTTTGGGCGGAACTTAAAACAAACATTACAAGACTGAATCCGCTTTCTGACTAATTCTCTGGCTCCTAAAATCCAATAATGTTGTCTTAACAAGGCCAAGACAAGGCTAGGGCCTGTATGAAGATTTTTAATGTGGGTGTAATCTACCAAAAGTTCCACTAAATGATCCCTTTTGGGAAGCAGTAAAGGATGTTGTCGACTAAATTCTAAATCGGAATTAGATAGTCTGCCACCTACAGATTTCCATCTAGAAAGGGTCTAAGTTTCCGCAAATTTTGAGAACATTCTTTGTTTTTCGCTAATAAGCGGAAAGTGTCTGAAAAATGGGTTTTCTGAACTAATGCTATCAAAGTGTGCTCAGCCTTTTGTAAATCAGAAGCAACTATATGTAATCGAGTTTTCAGAATTCTACAAAATCTAAGTATGTATACTGTAGTTCGAAGTAACTTAAGCCAACTAGAACATTTTTCTATCAATGTATGAAATGAATTAGGCTCAGCATCTTCGACTGCTACCCAGGAAACTACTTTCTCTTCAAGACAAGTAGGACTATCTAATTGCGAGAAAGACTGAACTTGCCAGTTTTCCACATCTAATTTCAACCAGTCTGGTCCAGAGAACCAAACAGAATTGCCAACGAGTTGTGTAGGAGTTTGTCCTTTTTAAACTAAATCCGCTGGATTCATTTCACTACTAACGTGAAACCATTTTCCTAAAGGTAAAAGCTCGTGAATTTTTGCTACGCGATGGGCAACGAAAGTCTTCCATCTGATAGACAGAAAGTGACTCTTCCTGAGAAAATCGCCACAGCAAACGATGATAACATTTGTGAGATTCGCAAATCTTGATTTGCCTGTACATTTGACATATGTCGGCGGTCATAGCTGTCGGAAATATTCTAAATTTTAAAAGCATAATGAAAATATCAACCTGCAACTTGGGCCCTACGTACAGGATATCGTTTAAAGAATAGGAAGAGTCTGTTTTACAACTCGTATCGAACACTATTCTAAGTTGTGTAGAAGTGGAGTCTAATTTTGATACCGCATGATGTGGTATATAATAACCAGGATATAAAGGCTCATTGTTAGAAAGTTTGGAAATATGATTTTGCGAAATATAGTCTAACATAGCTTCATTGTATTTTTGCTGTAAAATAGGAGAGGTTTTCAATTTTTTTTCCAAAGAAAGAAATCGTCTATGAGCTGTACTATATGAGCCACCCAAATGGGAAGCATCTTTCTTAAAAGGTAGTGCTACCGTATATCTACCATCAGAATGTCGTGTAGTTGTAGCCTTGAAGATGGTCTCACATTTTTCATCGTCAGGATTAATGATAGGGGTATAAATTTCTTCTAATTCCCAAAATCTCTGAAACAGGGTCTCTAGAGAACACTCAACAAAAGAACAAAGAGCTTGAGTGTCTTCGGATGATTGTTCCGTTGGAACTTTTCCTAAGACAATATATCCCAATGATGTTTCTAAAACCGTTGGAAGGCCTAGAGGACCCATGACTTTCTTGCTACCTGCAATAATAGCGTAGATTTCAGTTCCTAGTATACCATCTATATCTCCAGGGGTATGGGAGGTTTTGTCTGCTAGGGGCAAATTCTCTAGAAATTGCAAAAAATGTAAATTAATTTCCACATTTGGCAGTTTATTCGAAATTTTGTCAATAACCAATAAGTCAATAGAGTATTTTATAAGAGGATCTACTGTAGAAGAAATAACTATACTGGTACGACCTTGTACGGAACTTGATATGTTACCTAAACCACAAACTGACAAATGATAATTTTGAACTTGGAATTTGAATTTTCTACAACATTTCATAGTAATAAAATTAGCTTGGCTCGCTGAATCTACTAACAAACGGAGTTGATTTACTCTACCGTCACTATCCACTACATCAACCACAACGGTTGAAAGCAAAACTGTCGTGTTAGAAACTAATGTTGAAGAAGTTGAACATAAACTTGTAACATTATCCACCACTGGGCTATCCATGTTACCACTAGTATTTGGGCCACTATTAAGCAAACTATTGTTACCACTAGTCACCGAAGATGATTTTTGGAAATGTAGCAACGTATGATGTCTACCGTTGCACTTATTGCAATTAGTTTTGGATTTACAATTTATTATTTTATGTGATGCTAGACAATTCAAACAATAATGATTTGAGCGCACCATAACATAGCGTTCGTTTGGAGTAAGTGTTAGAAATTTGGGGCATCGAAAAAGTGAATGATCTAAAAGTCGCAAACATGCTGGACATTTCTTTAAATTATCACTTGTATTACTGGCCACAAAGGATTGTACAGTCTTCTGTTTTGACTGATTACTACTAGAAGATTTACTACTACTAAAATTCTTAGAGCCTAAACTACCAACAGCTTGAGCTTGTAATTTCACGAAGTCTATAATTTCCGTATAAGTTGGTAAGGCTAAACTTTTACGAGTTGTCTCGAAACTTTTTCGAGAAGTTGAATCTAATTTGGACAAAGCTATATACGCCAAGATATAATCTAATAAGTCAACAATTCCTAGTTTTCTAAGTGCGGCTATAGATGAATGAAAATTATCTATAAAGTGATTTAAAGCAGCGGCTGATTCCGATACTAATGTTTTAAATTCAAAAATTATATCTAGATAAGAATTTGCGAGGTTTCTTTTATCTTGATATTTTTCTATAAGAGCATTCCAAATAATGCTATAATTGCTACCTATTGGAGGAAGGCCTTGACACACATTTCTTGCGGGCCCTGATAACTTACTAATTAAGAAATTGATTCTATCTACATCTGTTAAATCAGGGTTGTCATGCACTAAGCTTTTAAAGCATTCATAAAAAATTGGCCATTCTTTAAAATCGCCGGAAAATATTGGCAGGTTGAGCTCAGGTAACTTTGGGGTACGTTTCGAACTATTTTCGGGACGTTCTCTAGATGAAGGATCTGTTTTCAAAACCTGATCTGCTACAGCCCGTATATGACAATAAACTTCATCAAAGCTGTTTAATGCAGCAAAATCTGGGATCGCGTTGGGATCAATTGTAAGTTGAAGTTCATTAATAGAATCTAAGATATTTGAAAATTCTTCTTTAGTTTGTTCCAGCGTCTGACAACGAATTTTGAAGTGTGCTAACTTTTTTTCGGTACTAACATCTCTACTAATGTCATAAATCCGCTGCAAACGCGTCAACAATGTGTCCTTTCTAGCCTCAAGAACTGCTAATCGTTTTTCGTCTTTTGAAATTGACGCAACTAGTTTCTCTTCCTGTGAAACCGACATGATTAATTCAACGTTATATAACCTATATATATGAAATATAAAACCTAACAGCGAAATCAATAATTGAAGTGTTGTAACAACACTGAACAACATATAACTAGTAAAATGCAGATTCTAAATAGTACGCTAATATAGCAACAAAGAAATTTAATCTACATCCATATTAAATTTAGTGTGCGCAAATAACCACTAAATAACACTTAAGATGAACACACTGTATATTACTTGCGTATAAATTCACACTATTTATCAATATTTTATCAGACATAAAATGTAAAATTGCTATTTAATCTACTACATAAAATGTATGATTTTTCTAATTTTTCCAGGTAATATTGGTAATAACAAAATCTATAAAACCAGTTTTTATCAACATAAACTCACCAGCTGGTGTTAACCAAAAATGCGGTGAGAAGTGACCAAATGTTTTCTGTATGATTACTATTTGAAATCCATAGGTGGAATTTATATTGATAAAATATTATTTGAATTTTTTCCTTTTGATAATGAGCGGACGTATATTGTGCACAAAAGATCAAATCATAAGATTTTGAGTACTTACCCATAAAACGGTGACTCTCTCTTCTTATGTAGTTGGCGGCGGAAAGTAGAGAAAGGAAACCACCTTAGAATAATGTTAGACTCTCATCACCATTTCATGAGATTGAGTCTAAAATATAATTTGAACTTTTGCTTTGAAATTAATTGGAGAACAGCAAAACACTATATGAGAAATAACTAAACACGAAGCACGATGTGCACTATAAGAATCTTTTTACTATTCTGAAATATCCTTTTTAAATTTTCTTCAAATGTTTTATCTGAACACCTGCGTGAATTTATTACAATACGCAGTGCGTCATCTCAGTGATTCCATATAAAACTTTAAAAACTACATATACAGTGTGATTATATGCACAAACCAACTAATTATTTTTTCTATTAATTAGAATAATCACTAAAGCGGGCAGAGGCCCGAACAATATATGAGAAACAAAATTCAAATATGAAAAAAAACAAATAAGTAATATCAAAAACTATTAAATAACGTTAAACTATAAATTATTGGAAGTTCTTTCTTTGTCGTCTCTATTTAATTGTCTAACACTTTGAGTAACTTACGCACAGTAATCACTTAAGCACTGCTTTCCACTGGCAACAAACACAGCTTGTGCACTGCCCTTTTGAAGATGCCAGCCTTTGTACGAACGGATGCCACTCTGGCGATGCTATCGCTGCCCGGGTGGAGCTCTATGATTCGTCCAAGGTTCCACTGTAGCGGTGGAGTACCATCTTCTACTAAAAGAACCATATTCCCTGGAGCTAAGGTTTGGTTAGTCTGCTGCCATTTGGTTCTGACCTGTAGTTGGGATAAATATTCCTTTGCCCACCGTTTCCAAAAATGTTGCCTAATCTTCTCTAAACGTTCCCATCTCGTTAACCTGTTACATTTTATAGGAAGCAAGTTGAGCTCTGGCGGAGCCGTAAGTTGCTCGCCTATTAGGAAATGTCCAGGGGTGAGAGCTGTAAGGTCATTGGGATCACTGGTTAGGGGACAAAGAGGTCGGGAATTTAAGCAAGCCTCTATTTTCACCAAAAGCGTGTATAGCTCCTCATATGTTAATGATGCGTCACCGATGACCCGTTTCATGTGGTTTTTTGCAGATTTAATAGCTGCTTCCCATAGGCTCTTGGGGGAATAAAATTCCAAGCTATATTATTTGGTACTATAGCGATTTAACACTGAGGTTGGTGTGTTAGGGCTATATTCATTAATTCTTATAGAAGGAAATAAAACGCAGATTTACTTCTATGAATTATTACTTTATTATTACTTCATACTTTTTTGTAAAAAAATACTTCTGCTTCCTCATACGACGTTTGAGATTGGCTATGAAATTAGGGAGGTTCATGTCATTAGCCAGTTGTTCTTCTTCGAAGAAATCACCAGGTAGTCGTAAAGGTGTAGCATACAGGATTTCTGCAGGAGAAACATTAACTTGTGATTTCAGGGTTGCACGTAAGCTCGAGAGAATCCAAGGGAGATTCGTTAACCAGGAGGAAGTTCCTGTGGTTTGAATGGATTGCTTGAGTGTCCGATTAAAACGTTCGATAACGCCTTGACTAATCGGATGGAAGGCCGTGCATTTGACGTGTTTAATTCCTAACATGGCCATGAAGTTGATCCATGCATGCGAAAGGAAAATTCTTGCATTGTCCGTGGTGAGGTACTTGGGAATTCCAAAGCGGGACACCCACGTGTCGACAAATGCAGTGATTACTGACTCCACGGAAGAATCCTTCAGAGGAATGGCTTCCGGCCACCGACTGTAGCGGTCAATAATGGTAAGGAGGAATTTATAACCTCCCGAAGAAGGAAGGTGTACTAGGTCGAGATGGACTTTAGTAAAACGTTTATCTGGTTCTACAATAGATTGTAGAGGGGTTTTCGTATGACGCCGAACTTTATGTTTCTGACATTCAGCACAAGATATGACCCACTTCTGAATATCGTGGTGCATATATGGCCACAGATATCTCTGAGTAATCAATCTTTTAGTAGCACGGATGCCAGGATGTGCGATGTTGTGTAATTGTTGGAATAAGGAATACCTGAATTTGAGCGGGATATAGGGTCGTGGTTGTCCTGTACTAACATCCACCCAGAGGTTTGATTTGTTGGCAGTTTGAAGGGAAATGAATTGAAAATTACTACGAGATCGGAGCTGGTTTAACTCGGGATCTTGTTCTTGAGATAGAGCGACTTCGTCGTAATTGAGATCAGATCCAGGGACGTTAATAAGATTAACTCTTGTCAGAGCGTCCGCCGGAATATTCTCTTGACCTTTGATATATTGGAGGTCAGTCGTGAATTGAGCAATAAACTCTAGTTGTCTAAACTCACGTGGTAAATATTGATCACCATTATTTTTGATCACTGTACACAAATGTTTGTGATCCGTAAAGATTTGAAAGTCTCTGCACTCAACGTAGTAACGAAACTTCTTTAAAGCAAAGTATATTGCGAGAAGTTCTCGAGAAAAAATACTGTACTTTTGCACTGTGGTGGTTAACTTCCGGGAACAGAAAGCTAGTGGTTTCCACATGCCATCTTCAAACTGTTGTAATACTCCAGCTATAGTGGAAGACGAACTGTCTGCAGCTATACTGATAGGGTTATTAATTCGCGGATGTACCAATAAAGTAGCGGTAATCCAAGCATTCTTCGCGTGCCTAAAGGCTTCTATTTGTTCATGATTTAACTGGACTGGCTTTAGCGAAGCTTTACCAGGAATAACAATAGAGTTTAACGGTGCCAAAATTTTCGCACAGTTTGGTACAAATTTATGGTAATACGAAATTAATCCAATAAAATTGCGGAGTGCTTTCTGACTTGAAGGCAATGGGTAATCAATTATAGCTTGGACTTTGGAAGCCATTGGTTTGATACCGCGTGTATTAACATGATGTCCTAAAAGATCGAGCTCATTGACTCCAAAGAGACACTGGTAGGTTAATAATTAGGCCATTGTCTTTTAATCGGGAAAACACTTGTGTTGCTATATGTTGCTGCGAATCAGCACTAAAGACTAATATATCATCTAGATAAGAAAAACAAAATGGAAGCCCTGATAACACAGTGTACATGAAACGACTCCAAGTGCTGGCTGCATTCCGTAGTCCGAAACACATCCGTTTGAACTCAAAGAGTCCCAGAGGTGTGATAATAGCAGTCTTGTGAATGTCCTCTGCCGCTATTGGTATTGCGAAGTAGGCCTTTTTGAGGTCTAGCTTCGAGAATATGGTTGCACCAGCAAGTTTTCTTGTAAAGTCCGTTAAAAAAGGAATCGGGTAACGGTCTGGTACTGTCACTGAATTAAGTTTTCTATAATCGCCAACCAAGCGATAACTGTCTGTTGGGGCGATGCGGGCTGAGATGTCTTGGTCGTCACCAGGAGGTAGTGCCTCTGGTGTGCCTACTGCTCGCTTCCCGACGATGTGCATTGGCGTGGCGTAACTAGATGATGACCGTTGTACTACGTCAGCGTCCAAGAGCTCATTAAGATAATCTTCTAGAAAAGAAAGATGATTAGGGTTCAGTTTGCGACAGCGTGCTTTAACTGGAGGTCCGGTCGTGTCAATGTGATGGACTACAGTATGTTTAACTGGTTGATGGTAGTCGAATTTACGTAAAAGTTCCGGGAAGTGTGTGTTTAGCATCTTGCTATAAACATCAAGATTGCTAGACATGTTGTTAATAATACCTGAAGATTGTACGTTAATATTTGAAGGTAAGGGAAGAAGAGGGTAAGAAATCGCAGGAGTAACGATTGACTCAGAAGGAGGAGTCAAAACATTAGCCTAAGCAGAAAATATTTTTCGTTTAGTGCCAGTCTTAACTTGGTGGGTTGTGGAACCTCGACTGCGAGTTCGGGCGGGTTGGACATCTGCCGTGCAAATGACCCGCTGAGAAGAGCAGTCAGTCTTAACTGGGGGGATTGTGGAACCTCGACTTCGAGTTCGGGCGGGCTGGACATCTGCTGTGCAAATGACCCGTTAAGAAGAGCAGTTAGTCTTAACTGGGGGGGTTGTGGAACCTCGGCTGCGATTTCGGGCGGGCTGGACATCTGCCGTGCAAACGACCCGCTGCGAAGAGCAGTCAGTGAGAGGATCCACTGTTGGTGCTGGAAAGTGACAATCTTGGCTGCGGTTTCGTGCGAGCTTGACATCTGCCGTGCAAATGACTCTTCGAGAAAAGCAGTCAATAGTTAGGTTATGCCACTGCAAAAAATCCAGGCCTAGTATGGCTGTAGATATGTTAGCAACATAAAATTTCCAGGGGCATGGCGGTAGGCCAGGAATTGGGAAATGTAACCTCAAAGTTACAATACCTGTCACAGGAATTGACGTATTGTTCACTGCCATAAATGAAAGGTTGGCAGGCGTGATAGTTTGGTTACAGGAAACTGCAACGTGGGTGGGTAGAATAGAGTAATCCGCACCACTGTCAACCACAAAATTAATTTTGTAGGTTAGGTCCTGTAAAAATATTAAAGGATAAGTGCTTGGTAAAGAAGAAGTTGGAGGGATTGAATTAACCCTGGGAAATGTGGAATTGGCATTGCCCGAAGGCATGGAACGGCGTTTATTGAAATGCTGAGGATTTTGGGCGTTCGGAGAGATGGTGGGAGTTACAGGGAATTGTCGCTTGTTCATAGTAGAAAGCTCATTGGAAATGGTAGTAAGATTGGTCGTCAAACTGTCCAGCTTAGCTTCTAATGCAGGAGTAGTTGAAGGTTGCGGTGTTTTCTGCATAGAATAAATTAAATCTAATCTCTCTACAAAGATATTAATGGTAAGTCATTGAAATTTAAGGACTGAATTTTAAGTTTTGGTGGTAGCTTAGCTATTAAAGAGTCTTTGGTCAATTCCTCAGTTAAGCCCAGATCCAATTTTTGGATGTCAAAGAGTAGTTCTTTGACATTACCAGAGAATTGAAGAGTCTCCAAAAGATTATTAATGCTAGATTCTCGTGGACCTAGAATAGATTTTATTACTGCCCGTTTCAATGTAGTATATGGTTGTTGCCTTGGGGGGTTAATGTCGCGATGAGCTCCTAAAACGTCGAAAGGTAAGTTTAGGGTTAATAAGTTATATTTGGCGAGCTCATCGTTGATCAACATACGAGTAAAGTATCTTTCTACCAAAATAAAATACAGGTCGATATCGTTACTCGTAAAAACTGGAAATGGAACTTTGACAGTCGCCATTTTAAATATTAAATATTAAAGTAAATAAAATGATTTGAAACTTATCGGATCAGAAAGAAGTACTAGTTCTGGTTCCAACGGTCACTTTCAGCCAGCCACGACAAGTCACGCAAGCGAAGCAGGTAGGTAGCAGGATCTTACGATGACAGAAGTCGAGTAGCAGCCGATGACAGATGACGCAGGGATAACTAGATGTGGTTCACCTGGAAAAATTCAATGCAGCAGGCAAACACCAATACTGCCAAATTCTTCTTCAGGAAAGTGGGGTAACCATATATTGCGATTTAACACTGTGGTTGTTGTGTTAGGGCTATATTCATTAATTCTTGTAGAAGGAAATAAAACGCAGATTTACTTCTATGAATTATTTATTTGACTCTTAAAGTTTTATTGATACGCATTGCCTAGTACCATTTCGTATCTATGCAAAAATATATGAGTTGTGAGTCGTTCACAACAGTACTAAATAGTCGTTTATATTGTTTTGAGCATTAGAAGAATTTAACATCTTATACAAATCGTTTAAATGATTCTTGGCTCCCACAAAGTTTTTTGCGTTATCGCAATATATTTCAAGAACGTAATCTCTTCTTGATATAAACCTTTTCAGTGCATTTATAAAGGATTCGATGGTTAAATCTCCGACCAGTTCTATATGGACGGCCTTGGTAGCGAAACAAACAAACAGTGCTATATAAGCTTTTAATTTTTGTTTTGAGCGAAAGTTATCCGATTTGATGTAAATGGGACCCACAAAATCTACTCCTGTCTTCAGAAATGGTCTTACAGGCTCTAAACGTGCCTTAGGAAGATCACCCATCTTCTGTGTCATAGGTTTTGGATTTGCTTTAAAGCAGTGGACACATTTATGTAAAACTAACCTCACTGCACTGCGACCTGCCGGTATCCAGAGATTATTTCGCAGCGATGCTAAAGTGGCTTGATGCTCAGTATGCATTTGTTTAATGTGTTCGTTAAAAATTATTAATTTTGTGACATGGTGTTTATGCGGCAATAAAATTGGAAATTTTTTATCGTATGCTATTAAAGCATGTTTTAACCGTCCTCCTACTCTCAGAATACCTCCTTCGCATAAAAATGGATCTAACGTTCTCAACTTACTGTTCATCGATACGCGCCCGAACCTTTGTAGACCTTTAAGATCTTCATTAAAATTATCATTCTGAATGGATTTAATCATGGCATATGTTGCATTACCTAATTCTGACCTTGTTAGATATCCAGTATGTCTCGCTCCACTGTTTCTACAATTGTTAATGAAGCGCAAACAATAACCAATAACACGTTGCACTTTAGTATATGATGAAAATCTTAAAAATAATTCGCATTCCTCTTTGGCAACCGCATTTACTATAACGCGTTTTCGTTCTTCTGGTAATTCAGAAACACTCGAAATTTCTTGTAACGGCCATGATGTGGCGTCTAAACTTAACAAAGAGGGGCCTTGTGTCCAAAACTTAGATTTTATTAATTGTTCGGATGTCGGACCGCGTGATAATAAATCGGCAGGGTTGTCTTGGCTTCGCACATGGTACCATTGATTTCGTTCCGACAATAACTGGATTTCAGATACACGATGAGCTACAAATGTCTGCCAATTATTGGAATCACCAGCTATCCACGCTAAAACAATAGTCGAATCCGTCCAATAAAATACTTGACTAAACTCTAAGTTCAGGATTTGTTTGACTTTGTTGATGAGACGTGCTAAAAGGATTGCACCGCATAATTCTAATCTCGGTATAGTGATCTTCTTCAGAGGTGCTACGCGGGATTTACTACATAATAATTGCGAAAAATAATTGTCCTCGTCGTCTTTTATACGTATATACACGGCTGCCCCATACGCGCTCGGAACTATCTGAGAAACCATGCAATTCTATGATCTTTGTTTGCAGTTCACTAATAACCTTTCGCGGAAATTGTAATTTATTGATTTCATTTAGATCCACTTTGAACTTATCCCATGACGTTCTAATGTTTAAAGGAATAGTTCCACCCACCCTTTTTTTAAAGTCCAAAGTTGTTGTATTATAATTTTTGCCTTGACTGTTATGGGATTTACCAGTCCGAGCGGATCGAATATTTGAGAGACGATGGATAAAATTGTTCTTTTTGTTATTTTATTTATATCAGACGGCTTATTAATTTCATATCGCAAAATATCCCCTTTTGAGTCCCAGAAAAGTCCTAATATTTTAGTTTGCTCTGTTTTATCAAATCTAACATTGCCTAAATTGTCGCTATTACTATTTACAGGTAAAAGGCTGTAGTGATTCGCAGCCCATTTATCTAAAGCGAAACCGGCCCTAGCTAACATTTGAATGATTTCATCCAGAATTTTTACAGTTTCGTGGATAGAGTTAGTTCCTGTCAATAAATCATCCATATAGAAATCCTGTTTTATTCTGGAAGCCGCAGTAGGAAATTCTTCCTTTGCTTCTTCCGCTACATGGTGTAAAACTCTAACAGCTAAAAATGATGCACTGGCTGTCCCGTACGTTACGGTTTTTAAGCGAAATGCCTTTATTTGATCCTCGCGATTTTCGCGCCAAAAGATTCTTTGTACATCGGCGCCTTGTGCATCCACCCAGATCTGCAATGGTCTTCGCATGGTGTTCTGTAATCCGTACTTAAACTACCCGATGTCTGAAACTCTAACTCAACATCTAAGAATTTTGCAATTTTATTTTCTAGCTCATTGTTCGCTGCCACTGCAGCATTACAAACCCTTGTAGAGGGATGAGTCATCTGTACCGGCCCACCGGCTACCCAGCCGAAAGACGTCTTTTGAGAATAAGGCAAAGAACCTGCCGCCTTTATTTGACCAGGGATTAGAACTTCCCAGAATATTTCGGCATCTATTAACAAGTCTACCGGGTTTGACAGGAAAAATTCAGGGTCGGTTAATTGTACTTTGGGTAGCATTATTGAATTAACATGCAATGATTTTGTGGGAATATTTTTATTTATGTTTGGTATAATCAAACATTTGATTTCCGTACAATATGAATCACAACGCGATTTTAATGTTACGCTAACCATTTTTGTTACATGATTAATTCTTGAATTTATACCATAGATTTCGGTATGAACCCTTTGTTGACAAATTTATAAAATCTGGGCATCTATAAATATGATGGGATTTTTGACAGTTTTTACAAGAAGTTTTATTACTCTTATTTGCAGTTAAATGACTATTAAAACGATTTTTATTCGTACCCCCTTGTTCGGACGGTATTTTCAACGAGGAAAATTTATTAACCTTATTCATAATTTTGTCAGACGTGACCACAATAATTGATTCTAATGTTATGCAGCGCTTTTCCAAAAAATCTATTAAATCCTTTAATTTAGGAACGTCTGCGTTTAAACCAAGTTGCCAGTCGCGACTTGTTATAAAGTCTAGTTTATCAATTATAATCGGCACTAAAATAGCTTCCCATTGATCTACAGGCTGATTCAAAACCTTTAGGGCTTCTAAACTGTTACCTCATTTAATAATTGATTCAGTGACGCATGTGACGCTTTCATTATTGAAGGTGCTTTTGGTATTGAAACTACGTGTTCTTGCACGATTAAACGCATATTTTCAAATTTTTTCTGTAGTATTTGCCAAGCGGCTTTGTAATTTCCACTGGATATTGTAAGAGATTCTACCGAACGCGCCGCAGAACCCTTTAAGCATGACTTTAAGTAATGAAGTTTTTCGCAATCGTTTAGTTTTTGTTTACTATTTATTAACGAATCAAATCTATCCCTAAACGCGATCCATTCTGAATAGTGACCCGAAAAAGTCGGTAAATTTAACGTTGGTAAATTAACTTGGAGTTCTTCATATGGAGTAGTATCGTTTACCTGTGATGCAGGAGTTGTGGGATCTTCCGTAGCGTTTTTAATTCACCTAAAACCTTATAATATTGAATTTCGAAATTTTGACACTCTGTTTCTTGTTCCGCTAATTTCGCCCCTTTAAATATCCTTTAAATAAAAAGTTTCAATTGAATCCTGGACGTCTTGAAATTCTTGCAATAACACAGTTAATTTGGGATTCGCGTCTTTATAGAATTTATATTATCTGTGGGATTAAAACTTGACACCGCATTTTCGTGCCTTGTAAGTTTAGCCTTGATTCTACCCCTTTTTGCAATTAATGACTCTAATTCAGTCATGTTTACCCTTAAAATTTGATTTAATAACGTAAAAACTACTCTTTTGTATAGAGGCTTACAAAAATATATCTCGGAATCAGGAGGGAATTAAGGACTATAGATAATAGGAAACTCTTACCACTTTGTTTTGCTGTTGGTTGATGCTCCTTTCGAAATGTTCGACGGGCTTGCGGAAGCTCCTTGATCGGACAATGAATTGCTGCTTTCCTCGGATGTTTAAACTGCTTGCCTATTATCTTGCTTTTTCCGACTTTTTTGATAAATCCGGCTCGAAGGACCATATGTTGGGGGTAGTTGTGTCGTTATAAAGAATAATTTCACTAAACTACTCAAAGATATTTATTTACAAGATAAGGAACAGATCCTTAAGCGCACCTCTCATAGTGGGTGCAAAACAGCAACTGAGGGGTTGCACGATACAGCGATACAGGCTAACTTAACCTAAGTACCGTTATGCTAGCGGTATTCTTGTCTATGGAATAGACAGGTGTGCTTAAGAATACCAAACGTAAATTTAATTTAAAGTTCGGCGTATTCTCAGTGGAGTTACGAAAATGGTGAACCAGACATTAGATCGCTTGGAAGATTTTTTTTATAAACATCTATCAAATTTATTTGAATGACAAAAAGCGTGTGGTACCTCTTAAAATAAGTGACTTATAAGCCATCGGAGTCCCATAAGCACGAAAATACGGGTCAGAAAGGGGTCTCTAAGTAAGTATAGCGTTGCAGAGATCAAAATGAGGGAGACCACGGAGACGGACTCTGACTGGTGAACAGATTAATAGCTTCGATACTAGCCAAGAGAGCTAGTAGAAGGTGGATAAACAAACTCGCTCTTACCAGTGTAAACTGGTAGCCTTCGCACAAGTGACACGGTAATTGAGCTTGTCTCAATTCGTTGGCCCCATAGGGGTCGCATGTGGGCCACGTTAAATAAAGTTTGGCATTCATATGCCTTACCTAGACTGGCGTTATGTCACTATGACTGCACTGATCTTAGGGCTCGATCGGCTCAAAACAAAGCTGGACTCCAGGATGACAGTAAATAGCAAGGTTTATCCCAGCAGTGGCCTCCTGATTACTATACTTTGAAGAAACCGTTTCGCAAGTTGCTGCATTTCGCTTGTATGGCGTAGTCAAAACTGTGTATCAGCTATTGTGGAGACGACTCTGCAGTCTATTGGTGTCTCTAAGCCACTGGTTAGACTACCGCCGGCTCAACCACGAACCCAGGTAGGCTTTCCCGAGTATTCTTTTATGGGGAACTGATGCGAATGCATGTCTTAAAACACTTAGCCTCTCGATTCTAAGAACCCCACCAACACGTTAGTACAAGACGGGGCCCTGTCGAAGGCACACCAAGATTAGAATTGATGGGTCGGGAAAGGCAGATTTTAGGTAAATCTTAAGCATATCCTAGACCAAGTCCAAGCCACACTAAGATTGGACCAAGCAGTGTAAGTCCGCATGCTGAACTAGGGGTGAAGCTGAGAACATGTTAATTTTATAATCGTATAGAGAATTTAACAATTTTATAAACTATTGGCATCATTTGGGGTTGGTCAATATTGACTCCGGTAGTCGCGTTTTTCTGATCAGTATTACTGGTAGATTTAATAAAGTTACTAGTAGTATAATCTTATTTATTATCCTTTTTAAATAATTACCCAATTTCACATCGATTCAATAATTCAAGTAAATCAACAGTTATGTTAATTATGATACAATTACTTAATTAAGCTAGTTTATGATTGCTATCGTTAAATAGTTTAACTGATATTATATTTTGGGCTTTAAAATCATACTCAGATATTATAATAACAGCATTAATGAAGTTCTTGCTCTACTCAACTTATTATTTTCCTTTTTTGTAATAACGTATTTTGTAGCTTATTTGTGGACTATTATTTAATAATATTGTTTATGAAGTTGTGGTTTTTATTTTTGTTGGGAAATAGCGCATCACATTGGTAGTACTTGCAAATGTGTTTTGGACTTTACATATACTATTGGCGTGCAAGTGCTATTGAGGTTGACTGTCGGTACCTATTAGAATGGAATCTCATGAGATCCTTTACCTTATGCTAGTTGGACAGAATCCCACAGAACTAACTGCGGTTAATAGTTGTTTATCGATTTCCCAATTAACAATTCTTTCTTGAGTAACAGAGTTTATCATAGAAACTAGAATCATAGACATGCGTTTGATAAACAGTCACTTTTATTTGCTGCAACTTTCAAACTGGTTAGGAACAGTATCAGCGGATTTGATTACCTTGGTCGTTTAGGTATCCATTATATATTGCAGGTACTTCCTATAAGGCTCTTTATGTAATGTCATTATGCATAGATTGCATCGTCACTTAAAAAAACAGCGTAACCGCAGAAAACCTACAATATTACAAAATTTTCCTTCTATGGAAACTTTACGTTTACCCAGAATACAGTATTTCAAATAGAAAGCAGAAATAAATTTTATACTTGCTACTTTATTGTACACGAAACACGATCATTCACAGGCCGTTGCCTTTTAAAGTCCTCCGCGTTAGTCACACTGCGGTTAAGGGTGGCTGACTGACATTTCTTAATTCATTTTAGCTGTTGAAACTAATTCAGTTAATGACTTTAAGGAAGAAACCAACCACCTTCAGAGTAAAAATGCAATTACATGGTATTTGTTAAATACATTATTTAAAAGTGCCGAGTAAAGTCGGTTCCTTAAATAAAACAAGGCGACTTCTTTAGTTGCGGTGTTTATAGAATTAAAGCTTTTCGCAAGCTAAGACGAAATACTTTATTAAATAAAAGCTCAAATATTTCTATGGCATTCTTTCTAAAATTGTTAGTTTTAAAAATATGTTATCTATTTCAAGATCAATACAGGAAGTCAATTTAGTGTTTGATTCGGGAAGTTCCAGACAAAAGAAAAAATTCTAACATGCAAACAAATTTATATTTTATACAAAACTGTTGTTATTATGAATGATAATGGGCTATATTGTATACAAACAGGATCAGGAAATTCTTTATAAGTATAATTTTCTTATTTTGCTGAGTTCTTGGGATTTTTCAATGCAAGCTTTGCTTTGTTATGCGCTACCAGGCAACAATAATGTTTTTCATTCACACTAAGTAAAGTTACTAAAAGTTTTAAGAATTATATTGATGAGTTATTCGATGCAAAATAAAATTATTTTTGTTGAATACTTGTTTTTTTCATTTCGCAAGATGATCCCTAAATTAAACTTTTCTGCGTGGTGATACGTATTTATCGGGTAGGTTGTTTTATTTGGAGATAATAATTTTAAGTTAGCCTTCTCCCTTTTTCTTCATCTTACTATGTAACGTTACGTTTTTTTTCAACTATACTAAATATTATTTTGTATGTATAAAATAGATAAAAAAACCCTTGGTGTGGTCCTGCATATTATTGTATACTTCTTGATTTAAAATTACGTTGGTATTCTGTATAAATATGAGTCCTACTAATTATCAAAGGTTTTCACGTCAAAAAATCCATTAAGTTTTTTAATTTATAGCTTCAGTAAATGGTAAATGTCTAACTGAACCTGTGAATGATATTGAGTTATTCCGACGACGCAGATTTTAACATGGGAAAAGTTTGGTAGATTAAAGTAATTTGATCTAGAAGAATATGACGTAGTCACTTCCTTAAGAATTCGGATTTCTTTGTTGAGTTGAATTTTCAAGTCAGTCGGACAGCGGGTCTCGTGCCCTAATGTAGCGACCGTTCGGACCGTGGGTGTTCTACCCCAAGTTAGCGGGCTTGTCCCAGTATTTTGTTTTCTGTGTTATTATCGAGTAAAGTTATTCCGCAACTAGAGTTCTAGTTGAAGTTTTTCTAGTTAAAAGTTTGCAATAGACCACCACGGAGAAGACTGGTGCCTTAAGATATCTCCGGGCGCTCTGCGGTTCGGTGATACAAAGAGGGCCGTTACAATGATTGTACGCCTTTATTAATAAATATTTAGTTCCGAATTAGTGAATTTGACAAAATATTCCGTACTATCGTTAATGCCTCAATTTAAGTTAGTTTTATATCGTACCAATTCCGTTGTTTGGAAAGTGCTCCAAAATAAGAATTATTTTGCAAAGCTTTGTTAGTTTAAAGAAGAAAATAATACCGTCTTGTCGTATTTGGAAATTAAGTATAATTCCATATTACCGATTAAGGATTTGTTAAGCAATATCCAAGTATACACAGTTACAGTGTGTTACAGTTTAGTGCTTGAAGTTATTTGTGTACGGAATCTTGAACTTTGTTGGATTATGGAAAATGTAAGGTATTATTTGTTTAATTAAGTTTTTATGTAAAAAGTCTATTAGGGATCCCGAAATTTAATTAACTTTTAGTATAATAACTTTTTAATTATGATAGTTTTGTGTTTTCATTTTTTTATATTTCATTTTTTTTATGTTTTAATATACAAATTTCAAATTATTTATCGCATGGTATGGTTTGGCCCAACAAATTGCTGATCGTTTGTTTTTTCTTTTATTAAAATTCAGTAGTATGGATTGATACGTGTTTTTGATTAAATTAACGTAAATTTTAAATAAGGAATCTTTCCAAATTGAGATTTTGAGATTCTATTATTAATTTGGTGGCGCTCAACATGTTTTTTGTTTTGTTCCTAATTCCATTAATTAATTAGAAGCTTTTGGGGTTAACGCCCACACCTGTATTTAAATTTGCATGATAGAGATCTCAATAGCCGGTGCATTTTTGAGTTGTACAGTAAGTATTAAATATTTTGTGTTTAGAGGAATTTTGAGTGTTATAAATGACGCCTGATCGCGGAGTTTTATTTTGTTATAACGCTATAACTATTTGGCTATCGGTTCTGGGACTGCTTGTTTTTGAGTCAATTGCTTGTGGGTGATCTGTTTCCGTATCTGTTTGGACTATAAACATTTCTTCAGAGGATTTCGATTGCAGTTGTTTTTTTATTTAAAAACGTCATTTTATTAACTTATTTATTTGTAGAACACTCTGCCTTTTTTTATCATTAAATTAGCTTATTAAGCTAAAAATTCTCTTCTCAACAGAAAATATACCGGAGTTTAGTATCGGTGTGTACTGTGGAAAATCAAGAGCAGCTTGTTCAAGAAATATTTTGGTTAGGACAGAAATATTTTTAAGTCGTAATTCCCAATCTGTGTGCAACTAGTCTTAGGAGAATGCTTCATATAATGAAATCTTATCTATACAAGATTTGTTTGTAGCAAAAGTTAAGCGATCACGACAAACAAACACGGATCGATTTGTGCCAACGGTTCTTACAGCTTAAAAATAAAACTTCCTAAATTGAAAAGAAGTTGTTTATGTCAAATGATGTCCATGTTCGACGAACAAATAGTTCGTCTCTGAATTCGTCAAGTCTGTCTGTCTGTCTGTCGGTCTGTCGCCTTTTCCCTTGTTGACTTTTTTGAATTTTTCTTTTTGGAATCTTATAGTACATCAAATTCTAAGAAACTTTTGATTGAAACATTTTTTTGTATCTCTTCGGGAAAGTGGTCAAAATGACCACCGAAGATTTCGGTAAATTTTTGAAAAATGAAAAATTTTGTATTTTTTAAAAATTTACGAAAAAATAAACATTTTTAGCAACATTTTTTTTAAACGAAAAATTTTAGGACTTTTAGAATTTTAGTTTTTATGACAACTAATGTGTTACGTTAACATTAGTTTTCAAAAATAAATTAGTTTATTAAGTATACAGTTGTTTTTGTTCGTCATGGCAATGCTAGCTCTGCGCATTCTCAACTGGTTATTTGAATGAATTTATTAACAAGCAAAGCTGTCGCTATTGTACAATCCACAACAAATTTAAAAAATACTATTTCATTCTCAAAAAACTATTGTGGGGCGCATCTACCTTCCCTAATAGTTGACCCGTATTGTTTTGAGAAGCGTCAGATATGCAACATCCTTTATTTTCAGATTCGAGGTGATAAACGAGCTATTTAGTTTCAACAAGACGGCGCTGCTAGCCACACAGCCAAAATAAGTTTCGAAGTGTGTCGACATATATTCCCTTTTAGCCTTATTTTCTAAATTAGGAACATTAACTGGATTCTCTTCAGATTTAACTATAACTGATTTTTTCTGTATAGATTCCTTAAAAATCGAGTGTTAAAAAGTAGACTCCAAATATACTTTTTATACTACAATTTGTAAAAACACGGAATGCTAAGGACCCAGAAGATTGTTTCGTTCCTATGATTCGTGCAAAGATACAGATGCCAAAGATCTGATATGATTTGTCAACCGTAAAACCCACTCATAGCTAATTCCAAAATGTTCTGTAAAAATGCAATTGTAAGGACAACTACGTCAGTGTCCACTGTCATATTTATTTATTTTTTTGGGCGAGGAATCGGGATGGGTATCCTTCGTATCTCATGACACCGATTACTATGATCTTTTGACCGACCCTACTATAATTTAATCGAATCTGGGGAAATTCCACCACCAGTAGGCATGCCATAGAACTTCTTATGCATCTACTGCGCCATCAGGAGCATATAGCAGCATTTATGCCTAAACTTTGCGTAGAACTTTCTTGTGTGACGAAAGAAGCTACATGAATCTATGTCATCATTAAGGAACTCCTAAAGCTCATGTATGTTGAAATCGTTGTTCAAAAATCAGCTAATTTCGTCGCTTCTATTTTTCGTCATACACCTCTCCCTCCCTTTAAACGCTTGGGACCAGAAGAGGGAAGAAGTTGGGTAGGTATGTATGAAACACCACATCAACAGTACGCGCTTTAAATACATTACCATTTAATTAAATAAGTAATATTTTCTTTAAATCACAATTTGTATACAAATTCATATGGAGAAATTTATCACCCCTACTGGGATTCGAACCCAGGACCTTAGAGTTACTCTACCACTGAGCTATCTAAAGGCAACTACCAGCGGAATGACAACTTCTCCATATGAACTAGATATTTGCAAACCTATAAGGAGTACTAAATATAAACTTCTCTATATGAATTTGCATATAAACAGTGATTTAAAGTAAATATTTAATCCTTAAATTTGAAATTTATCTTAAATTATAATTAAAAAATTAAATAAGTAACAAATTTCCTTCCGTAATCTGCAAAAGTATCGCCAGGATCTGGATGGTTAAAATTAACAGATGTTGCTCCAGCTAAATTATTATCGCGTCGATATCCACAGGTTGTTCTTTCATTCCTTTCCTAGAAAGTAAGCAGCCAAGACTCAGAGCTAAATGTAAACAAAATTAGTTCGTTGCAATAGAACAGTTTTAATTACATTATACTAAGATGAATTTCAACGCATTGGAATCAATCAAATACTATGCACTGCATTTACTAACTGTTTGACCAAAAGTTACCATCGTTGATATTAGCTTTGATATAGCTTACAATTACAGAAATATTGTTATATTTTGTACATTTCACAAACAACTTCGTAAAATATTTCATTTTTATTGACATTCACATAGATGCGATATGAAAATCTCGGGGAATCTGCCCTGACTTGACGTTTAAATTCAACACTATTTAAACTTTAACAATACTTTAAAGGTTCACAACTGGATTATATTAATAATCCACAGACGATACGGCACAAATTTGTTAACTTTAACAATTATTTTAAACTTTAAACAGATTTTTTTTTCTATTTTCAGTTGACTATAAAGTTATCAAAGCACCCAATATAATGCGTTTATAGCTCATTTGCATGCTTTAATGCCTTAACTTTATCAAAGTTGATAGAATTGAAATTGAAACGTTATATATCAATGCGCAAAAACTAAGAATTTGAATTTTTAAATGTTATCAGTGTTGTCAACTACCACAAAATTTCAATTTTTAAATTGCAATTTTTTGCCTAAAAGGCACAAACTAGAAAAATAGCATAAAAATGTCGTTTTATATGTCATTATTGTACTCGTTCTTGGACTCGTGCAATAATCCTGCCTTATGATATAACGATATTATATTGTTGCCTCGAATTAAAATAAATACAAAACAAACGTCGCACTAAGGACGTCAACTATAGCGTCAATAATAATTCACTGGAAAAGAACGATGATACTGTACTTTATGCACCGGCTGAGATCTATAATTCTGCAGATTCAAATACAGGTGTGGGTGTTAACCCCAAAAGCTTCAAATTAATTAATAGAGTCAGGAACAAATAAAAAATAATGGGCGCCACCAAACTGACTGATATTCATATAGTTTTTTTATAGAAAGCGAAAAGTCATCAGTTAGTGAATAATTTCCCATTTAAAATTCACGTTAAATTAATCAAACACATTAGTCATTAATAAAAAAAATCTTAATTGACAAAAGCATCAGCAGTTCGTTGAGCCTAACTTTATCAACCGATAAATAAATTTGAAGTGTGTATATTGAAACATAAAAAAGGTTGAAAACATTACACAAGACCCATTTTAGATAAAAAATTATCTTTCTTAACTATTACTTAATTTCGGGATCTCAGATAAATTTTACATAAACTACTTAATTAAACTATCAATACAACATAATTTTCATAAATTCCTTCCGCAAATGGAAGGCTTCAAATACATTGCTCTAAAACACAATATCGACCATACACATTATTTTTACTACAAAACTGCCGACCTGGAAAACCAGTACAGGAAACAAATTTTCTGAGCTTTGAACTATTTTTGATTTTATTTTAACGGCGAACTTCAACATATCTATTTGCAATAATCTCCATTAAATAATAAATTCTTTATTATTATTACAATAACTGGAACGTTATTTAAATTAACTGGAATGTTGCTTGAAAAATGCTTATTGTAAAATTCTAGCACAACAGGAAAGGTGCTTCGATTACTAATTTACTATTAATAAAAAGAATCAATGTGTTAATATGAAAATTCACTGTTGATTTAGCGTTAAACAGATTCTTTTAAGCTAATACAACGTTCAAATACGAGGGAAATACGCGGCGGCATTGGAATACTGATCACTATTCTTACGTAAATGAAGATTCACCAAACTAAAATTTCTAGATAATCCTCTTCTTCAATGGATTAATTTACTAACAACAAAATCGGTACGGTATACTATAAAATTGCTTCATTCTAAACTGAACTGTAAATAGGTGACAATAATATAACTTGCATGCGCCGGCCGTAGCCGACGCAAACGTTATGGCACCCCGTAGCTTAGGGTTTCGAGAGCCGCTGTGAGACTCACTCGGGAATTCGAAAACTATAACAACTTTGAAATGAAATGAAGAGAGGGATATTTTGAAACCACCACTCATATAAAAGCTGACGATAATTTAATCCAGTAAGAAAACAGAATTTTTAATATTAATTCTACATTTAAGACCTACTTTATCGAGGGTTACCGGAAGTGTCACGCAAAAATTTTTGAGCCTAGACACATTAACTACTTTATTTAGTTGCAAAAATACAAAATTCTGGGAATAAAATTTCTAACAAGTCCAAATATCATTTGTGACAAAGGAAAATAGCAATATTAAACTGCAGCCTGTCCAGAATTTATCTTTTATTTATTTAGTACGTGCTTTTAACTGAAGGAACTTGATAAACTAAATATTCTTTAGATATTTATTACCAAGGTACGATATACGTACGTATTGCTTTTTCAACTGGAAACTGCGCCCAAAATGATTTCTAACTGTGGAAGTTTCATTTGCTTATTTAAAAATGCAAAGAGAAAACATTTAATATCTAGAGGTGACGAACTATTTTCCTAATACACAGGGCCGTACTAAGATTATTTCTATAAATTCGCATTTAACTGTATGAAATTGAATCTTGAGATTTTGAACCGTTACAATGAAACTCGTTCTTTAATATACTATTAAACTATCGTCACAAAAGGGAATGGAAATTTCAAAGTGCACCACCGTGTGCGTGTCCGAAAGGTAATGAAATCTCTGTTGAATTTTACCTGTTGCCTTCGCTACCAATAACTTGATCTCCCCATGTTCTAGATTTCACAAGTAGATAAAAACACGTCGTAGCATGGATTGAACGTGAAAAAGGTATTTATTAAAGATAATGGAATATTTTGCTGATGTCACGGTCCACCAATAATAAATAAACCGTTTTGCCTCTGGCATTTAATATAAATCTCGACTTAAAATGAATTCTTACAATAAAGTGTACCTACTCTAACATAAATCTTTTTTTCAAGCTATTAGATTTTGATCACAAGAGTAACTGAAACAAATTACATGCTCTATTTGTCAAATGAGTTGATAAATAAATCCAAAATCAGCTTAATTTTATATTTATAAGGAATAAATTCGAAATATTATATAGAATCGCACTAAATGTATTTTAACTACCGGTACCTGAATTCGGAATATTATAACACCAAGTTAAAACTATAATACTTAAACTATAAGTAATACCGTTACACCAAGACATATTTAACTACTCCTAGTATTTAAAATTTCTGTTGCATTTTGGCAACATACAAGCCCAAAATTCTACTGTTCTACTGTTGGGAACGGATAAATTTAAATTGGCCAATTTGAAAGTCTTCTAAACGTTCTTCATTAGGAATAAATAGCAACAATTATATCATAGTGACACTTCTAGTCAACACTGACACCTGAAGATGGTAGAGTTGTTAGAAAAGATACAATAGGCATTTCTCACAAGCCATTAACGGTTTTCTAATACATCTTAAAAATTACCTTGGATTAGCATTTACTCCATCATGGTTTAGAGAAGTTGATGCAAAGATAATTTTATAATATATACAGTAAGTGAATAAATATTATTTTTGAAAAGCGTTATACCTCCCACTGCCTAATTTTGTATTAGCTACGGTTCCATCATATCCAACTGCAATTACTCTCCCTAGATTGAAATCCTCTGAGCTTCAGTTACTTTCTTACAGAATGAACTGGAGATACTCTGATCACGCCCTCATTTAAGTATTTTCAGTTAATAGCCATAAAAGTATTTGAAGATACAGTCTCAACATCTGAAAGACATGCTGATGAAATTACTGCTGCAGCTCTGTTTGAGATGCCATATATGTCTGCAGTCGACGACACATTTGTAAGGAAAAGTAAAATTTGCTTGGTTATCTTTTGGGAAGCTATTGTTTTCGATGGTGCAAGCAGATATTTACTTCACTCTCAGAACTATCTAAATCATCTACATTCTGATTCACCCTACACTATCTAAATCAAACTATCTAAATCATCTACATTCTGATCTTGTTTACCTTCTCACGATTCAGCAAGACTTTGTGGTCTCTTCAAACATATTTCCTCCATTTTTCTCTCCTCATAGTTATAAATGCATTTAGCTAGATTGCTTCTATATTTATTGAAACAACTTTACATATTATCTGCAGTCGATGGAACTTTCGAGTGCAATTTAGATTTCAGGTCATTTTTTGCCAATAAATAGTAATGCGTTACATGAGCTTTCGATACTTTGAAGAATAAAGACTGTATTAATCCCTGAAACGTAGATGCGAGAAAGTTTCAATCTACTGAACTTTTTTGATTGTGCAAACTATTCAAGCATTCTCAAAGCAGAAACTTTAAGGAATTTTTGTAAGTCTAAATGCCCTAATTCATTCATATACTTGTACACACGATGTCGCAATCTTAGAAAATTGTACGAAAAATACCAAATATGTCAGACACTTGATTTAAAAAGTTTTTGCGTGCCGAAATGTACCAATCTGGATGAAGTTCCAAAAATAAAGAGTGCCAAATTAGCTCTTTTATGTGTGTATTGGAAATAACGTGGTTGCAATATAATTGGGATCATCCCTATTTCACTTCGGATTTTCTGTCTAAAAATAAATCATAAACCGAATATTGGGTGAAAACACATCTAAGTTTAATGACTCGTAAATAATTCGTCTCTTCAATAAATCAGTCTTATTGCAGATACCTCCTTTGTTTCCATTGTGATTACACTCTATAAATTTAACCCACCACCTCTTTCATTCAACTAATTATTATTAGCAAGCGAAGGTTGGTTGTAGCATACAAAAGTTGTAAATTGCAGGCTGTGCAGTAGAATTACATGCAACTTCTGAAATTATGTTATTATTCTCGGAATTACACCTACGCTTTTACCTAAAACAGTGCTTGGGCCCTTATGTATTTGAAAATATCGACGTCAATTATTCGCACAACAAAGTTGGAATAGGTTTCGTGTCATAATCCCTGCTTCATTATACTCTGTAATTTTATAATCAAAAGTTGGAAGCATGAAAGATCTTCAGTAGATTTTATTAAAATTTAAAAAAAGCTAGAACAGGTTTTAATTTACATGATAGGTACTAAATGTAATGCTAAGCTTTCAAATACATCTATTTAGTCCTACTCTTAAATATCTCATGAGTAGATGTCTTTAATTATATTGAATAAAGTAATAGTTCTCGATTAAGTATTTTTTAGTACTGTGATTGCTCAAAGCTTACAAAGAAACTACAAATAGACGGTTTTAAATCTGTTGAATTGTTGTATTTTATCTGCTAACCGGTCCAGTCATAAAAGTGTTATAATACCTTGCCGATTTTGATAGGTTGCTGTAAATTAGGTTCTTTGCTATTATTATATAATTATATGTTTAAGATCTATTTAAAAAGTCTTACTGCATTCTAACCGAACATCGGCATTTACACAGTAAAAAAAATTCTTCACTACTGAAGTCTATTTGCTCTTTATATTATTAATTAACTCTATATAGATTGAATATTCAAGCTAATAGTATTCTACTTTAAAAGTATAACAAAATCCACTCTAATCTTAATTTTTTAAGGGAAGAAAAGCCGTTAAAAAAGGGATCTAAATTGGTAAAAAATATTTGTTAGTGTTCATGTTACTCTAGTTAGAGTAAATAAAACGAATTGGCACCAATATACACTTGTCAGTGTATTTGACAAGAGAAGCGTGTGCGCATTTACGACTCTAACAAAAGATGGTGACAGTTGGTGAATCAGTTGTCTGCTGTGTTTGACTTCGACTAGTTATAACTGTGGAAACTTTGCAATTTCAACAGTTACCAAACTTGATGGGAATTTCAGAATTTTGCAAATCTTTAAATAACTTAATGTAGCTATACAATTTAAAACGTAATGAACAACTAAGCAAAATATAGAGATCAAATTTATATTGACTAGATCAAAAACAGGTATCTGTACATAAATAATACTAGTACCTTCATTAATGTTAGGTTTGTAAAATTTTGAAATTCCCATTAATTTTAGTAATTTTTCAAATTGTCAAAATTTAACAGTTACAACTAGAGACCTGTTAGTGCAAATATGTTCACGTCTTTTTACTGCGTGTGAATATGAAACTTCGAAACAATAATAAATTTAATTATTGATAAATCCTTATGGAATTTTTTCAATTACGCTCAAATGACAAATATATGATAAGAAAATAATTCAGAGAGAACGGGGTTCAATTTCCCTCCAAGCTCAAATATTCCACCAAATCTATTTAGCATAATAGTTATTTATGTGTTAAGAGCATAATGAAGCTTTTATGGCCAGAAGCATTATTTCTAGCCCGAGGGGTCAGCCGAGGGCTAGGAAAAGGCTGTAGGGCCCTAAAAGCAAGTTATGCCCGCTATACATACACTATTTTATGCACAGATTAAGTTTTTAATGTCAAATCTATTATTGTGGAAAAATATAATTAAATGAGTGCGTAGGTACATCAAGCAGCTGTGAGTATACTTATGTGATTATACGAAGTTCGTTACTATAGTTACTATTCCAAAATATTTAATTTCAGTTTATTTTCATTGGTGATAAGTTTACAAATTATATTAAGAACCAATCAAGTTCTACAAAAAAACTTCTGACATTTAATTGACTTTTCGTTATTGCCCGTCTGACCATAAAGAGGCCCTTGGGCCATAAAAAGACGTTTATGTTTAGATAAGTCTTGCAATAATAGTCTAATTTCTAATTATAATGCATCTGTGCATAATAGTTATTTATGTGTTAAGGGCATAATGAAGCTTTTATGGCTAGAAGCGTTATTTCTAGCCCGAGGCGTCAGCGGAGGGCTAGGAAAAGGCTGTAGGGCCCTAAAAGCAAGTTACGCTCGCTATACATACACTATTTTATGCACAGATTAAGTTTTTAATGTCAAATCTATTATTGTGGAAAAATATAATTAAATGAGTGCGTAGGTATATCAAGCAGCTGTGAGTATACTTATGTGATTATACGAAGTTCGTTACTATAGTTACTATTCCAAAATATTTAATTTCAGTTTATTTTCATTGGTGATAAGTTTACAAATTATATTAAGAGCCAATCAAGTTCTACAAAAAAACTTCTGACATTTAATTGACTTTTCGTTATTGCCCGTCTGACCATAAAGAGGCCCTTGGGCCATAAAAAGACGTTTATGTTTAGATGAGTCTTGCAATAATAGTCTAATTATAATGCATCAGTGCATAATAGTATATTATACACCAAGGTGGCGAAGACTGTTATTATTGACCGAGCACCAAGTTTATTGGAATAAGGTGCGAGGCCTATTAATGTCTTCACCACCGTGGTGTATATACTATTTTTTCTACTACTAGCCAAATTTAAAGCAAAAATTAAAAATTAAAATTTTTCTTGTAAAAATCAAGTAGCACAGGAATATGCAAATTCGCCTTTCCACTAATAAAACAAAAATCAAGTAGTCTGATGCAGATTGACATTTCCACTAATAACTAATGGCATTTTTATTGAAATAATTTTATCGTGTTAGGTAATATCAAGCAGCAAATACGTTAAAGACAATCTCCTGGGTATACAAAATTATGTTGCACAAGTTTTTGTTAAGCAACTATCCCTGGATTCTCAAAACATTTGAATTTATCCATTATTAACCTAGGTTAATAATAGAAAAAATTATTAACCACTACTAGAGAAATTCAACTTCTCAGTTGGCTAGGAGACGCAATAATTGTCAACAACAGTGGAAAAAAATAATTATCGCCCGCTATTTGACGCAAATAAAAGTTATTGACTGTTGACACAATAGTGTATAACCTCAGTTTATGACAGGCGAGACTGGTTTTATCTTGTACTATTATTAATTTCTTCATTTTATAAAACCTTTTATTTTAGCAATTCTGAAGCTTACCTAACAGACTTTTGATATTAGATCTACTCAACTACTATCTTCCAAAAGAATCATTTTGTAAGTACAATTTTGTCTAGCCACAATGGTCTATTACCTTCAAATCGTCTTAAGCAGTACCTCCTTCCTACCTCTGCTCTTTAACTAAGAAATAAAGAGGACCACATACTCACAGGTGAATGTTTTCTTTAATAGTATTCTATAAATTCCAAGATTTTTATATACTTAATACTTAAATAACAATATTTTATTTTATTAATCGTTTTCAATTATAGGTTTTATTACAATTGTTCTTAAGAAATTTTAAATTTGTGTCATTTCTCTTTTTCATTTCATTTTTTCTGTTAAAGGAACGATTATCGCTGACCTTCCTAAAAGAATGTATTGTCATCCTTCTATAGTTTAAAAGGTAGTTTCAACTCTTTCTCATTCATTTTATCCATTATAGAATAGAAACATACTTAATTTCCATGCATAATACCTTTTGTTTAACCTTAAATTTTTATAGACATTTTATTGTCATTTTATGTTGTTGCAAAATTCAAAATTTATTCTAATACATTTTAATTTCTGTTTTTTTAGCTCGCTGCAGACTTTCAAGAAAGAACCTTTATAAATAAGCATTTTCAAAAATAAGAACAGTTAAAATTCATACATTATAACTGAACATAAACAATAATAACTCCCTTTTTATTATTAGAATTGATTTTATCCTTTTTTTAATTAAATAAAGAATTATGTTAACTCATATAACTAAAATAACACTACAATATAGATACTTCTTATGTATGTTTGCATTGCAATAAATAAATAAATAAATAAATAAATCACTTATTTTATTATTGACCTTGAACTTGGAAAACTACACTATTTTCACTGTAAATTTTAATCTAAATAGAAAACAAATTATACAAAAGTTTTATATCAATTCACTCTAAGAAGGCAATATTTTTCCCATGTAAAGTAAAATACTCAAAAGTCAAGAGTAAAATCTTACTGCAAAACGCTTAGAAATTTGACTGTTTTAGTGTAAAAAAGGTACCATAAATGATTAACGATATAATTGTTTTAAAGTGTAATAAATTTGCAATTTTATGATCTATACGAAGATACAGATTAGATATTTTACTCTAAATGTATTGAACCTAAACACACACTTTTTATAATTTGGTCTAGTATTTTACACTTTATAAATCTTTTACTGTGTACCTTTTTAGCTAGTACTTATAGAATTCATATAGCATTGTTGTAGGGACGTACATATTTCATAATAGAAGTTACATGCATTATGCAACAAAGAGAATGTAATAAAGACCAAATTAAATTGTATAATTATGCAGTCACAACATTCCCATTCGGTTTCATTTTAACTTTGGAAATACTATTCAGAGAATTGTTTACCGCAAATTTGCACAGGATGTTTACAATGCAAAGTTACAAATTAAGGACACATCTAGGACTTCATCCTATAATATGTATAGAATATTCAGGGAATTGCTACGTAACAGTTGTAAAAGTTATCACAGTATTTTAAGAGTGGCTACCCATAAAATGTAGTTTTCAAAGAACTAAAATAATAGTCGTAAAAGTTCCATTAACTACATTTCAAATCACGGAATACCCGGAAATTGATTTTCCGGCGCGGAGAGACCACATTGTTCTCAAAATCGCCCACAACCCGTGACGTCAAAATAATACTTAACACACACTCGCAGAGTGGTGACGTCATGAGGACTCGTGTTGCGTATTACGTTAGTTTATTATTTTATGCGTGTTCGTAAATGTACCCTTCCTGAGCTTGACATTTACCTTTTTCAAGATTTATACACCGCGGTTGTTGGATATTCAGTGATATTTCGGTTTGCATTTGCAAAATATTTAATACCATGGATACATTGTTACTTACCATAATTATCGACATTTTATAATCCACTTCAATACTTTGCACCATTAGTACTGATTTATAGGTTTATATAAAATTTACAAAAATGAGGTAGCTAGATGTATTTATTACTCTATCGCAAATAATTATTTCAGTAAGCATATTATAATTTCATAATCCTAGATTTGGCAACATTTCTCTAATATTTAGAGACAATATTTATATCTTGTGTATTGTAGTAGTTTATCTCCAGTGATTCATTTATATAATAGTACAATTATATAAGATTTATGAGCGTTTCGTGCGTAGATTTTTGTGCTAAGCTGTATAACCATCTCGTTTCGTCCGTAAACCAGATGGACAATCAAATCCGGTACTAATGACTCGTTTTGTACGCTCATCTAGAATTTACCTACTGACTGGATACTTTTTAAAATCAAATTTCTACATACAAATTGTTGATTTCTTTCTCAGTATTTTATATATTTTTTCACACCAAATAATTACAAAAAGTCATTGTATTATTGTCAAAGCTACCATTGTGTTAAACCTAGACTGAAAGTGAGGTTAGGTTTAGTTTTGATGATTCAGTACCGTGCTATTTATCTTATTAATACCGTTTAAAAATCTTGTTTACATTCCTAATAGTGTTATTATTCTGAGAAGCTAAAATACTGCAAATGTTTCTGAAGTCTATCTTGTCTTACTTCAACAAAGTTTTTACATTAAATCAAATTATGGTATAGTGAAAAAAGAATTATTAATGGAATTTTTACAGGTTGGTGCCGTTGGCATTTGGGTTTTAAGTTTTTAAAATGGGTTATTGTTAGTAATGATTATTCTTTAGATAAGAATATAGGTTTAGAAATTGATACAGGTTGTTCATACTTTATGGGTACACTTATAATGAATATTTTATGGAATTGGATTTACTTTTGCACATACTTTTTAAAAGTTTGTTTTTGAAGATTTACAATTGAAATTATTATTATTATTACTAATATGTTGTATTTCTCCTTACTCATGCCCAAAGCCGCCCTCTGTAGCTAGTCGGATCATTTGTAAGTTGTTTATACTATCCACAAAGGGATACGTTAGAACTTCTTATCAAAAGCTAGTATTTAACCTGAACCACGAGAGGTTCTGTTATATAAGAAAATCAATCTTGTATAGAATTGATACATGATAATTATAATATATTTAGAGTAATGATTTCGATTAAATAAAGACTTTCTGAAATCTCATTCGATTCGATCAAATATTGTGAATATGTTGTGAAAGGATTTTGTTCAGTTTTCTTATTAAATTATTTATAAACATGTCAATATACAGAATGCGCATACTATAATTATATATTAATAATACCAATAATTTTATTAATACGATTTCTAAAGGATTTATTGGAAGTTTATAAACATTGTCAGGATTGCATTGATATTATTCAGGTACTATTCAATTTGTTTAACAATAATGATCTAATACTTTACAATGGTTGTTTTAAAAATAAAATAAATTAAAATGCGGTTAATAAGATTGATAAATATAAATAAAGATCCATAAATGTCTATTATGTATGTGAAATAAAATAAAAAGTTCTAAAAGCTTCTTTATTTTCTAAGCTAATCTTGAAGCCAAAAAGGGTTTTATTTAGCATAAAAGTGAGTTTTATTAGATTAAATAAATATATAAAAATAAAATAAATAAAACTAAAACGAAAGAAATTTAAAAATATCGAATAATTATGATGTTATATCTTCGAAAGTGCTTAATGTATTCAAATTCACATTAGTAATTTTTATAAGCCAGGCATAATGAGGAAATTTGATGAATTGTATTTTTTTTCTGTAACTCGTCGTTATTTTTTTTTAATTTATTAAACTTTAGATTAGTATAAAAAACGCACGTGTAGCATGCAGAATGATCTTATTCAGAACCCATGTAGATATACAGTGATATTAAATTAAAACGCAATATTGCTCTATGTTGCATTTTAAAATAATCATCTCAAACATTTACTGCATATTTATGAAACCAACAATACATAACCACTTAAAATGCTCTAGGCGTTTAATCTCTTTCATTTCATGAAATAAATAAAGAATAGTAAAAGTTTCACAGTTTTATTAAAATATAACCTGATAATATTGTTTCGACAGCTATGCTGTCATTATCAAAGGTAATATAATTATAAACAAACACGTCGCTAAGGTAGATACAAAAATAGGTAACTATATAAAATAATAATAATAACAATCAGAATTAAATATCTAATACTTCCAGTAACGGAGAATTACTGAGCTCAAGTTGTTCATTCATTAAAGGTACCCTGAGTTTGTGTTTGTATATCTCAAAGGCTTCTAAAATGTCTAATTTGCGTTTGTTATTCAAAAATGTAGGAATTTAATATTATTTTGAGGAGTCATTGTGTGATTTTGTTCTAAAAGGTGTTTTGCGTAATTCGATTTTTTAGGATGTTTATTTTTGTAATGACGTACGTGTTCTTTATATCTTATGTCAAAATTTCGAAGTGTTTGTCCAATATATACCGAACTACAAAAAGAACAATTTAAACGGTAAATGCCCGATTTCATGATATCATGTGTTGTCTTTAGCATTAAATAAAAATGAAAAAGTGTTAGTGTTGGTTTTAATTGTTATTTTATAATTGTTGGTTTTTTTTAGTATATGTGCAATTTTTTCTGATATTTTGCCAAAATATGGTACAGATATGTAATTTGTGTCTTCTGTTTGATTGTCAATGGGATATATTCTTTTGATAGCTAACTTATAATCTTTTTGTTTAATTAAAGTGTCAATCATGTTCGGATTGTAATGATTTGTATGTGCTAATATTTTAATGGTTGATATCTCTTTGTTAAAATCTGGTTTTGTTAGTGGAATAGTTAAAGCTCTGTGTACTAATGATCTGTAGACTGCTATTTTATGCGTTTTATGGTGACAAGATTCATTTGGTGTTGTTATGTCTGTTTGTGTTGGTTGTCATTTCAATTTAAAAGCACAAAGTATAAATGAAACTACCATTTTATTGTAAAGTAAAAGATGCGATTGTGAATTTTTTGTAACAAACTACGTCTGTTCGTGCTAAAATCCCCACAACCAACCGATTTAACCTAATGCTATTACTTGATTATTTTCAAATGCAATCAGAGTAATATAGTATACTGCATTTTAATTTCATAACATTATATAATTAAATGTAATTTAAAATGTTTCTTTATTTTGGAATTTACCACTGAAATAAACAATTACTACTTTACCTTAAAAAGGTTAGAATACTTTGATGCATTGTAAAATAGTTAGTTATTACGATAATGGGATAACATAATTGAAACGAATCGCTTTGAAGTGTTTTAATTAAATTAAGTAGGTAAACTGATGTTAAACTTTCTTTACTGTTAGTACATCGTTTGAACCTGAATAAGTAATATCTCAATTAAATCCGTAATTCAGTTGCGCAAACAAATTGATTTAAAACTTCAAGCAGTATCTCAAACATCAGTGAAAATTATTTGTGAATCTTAATGAACTGTTTATTCACGGATTACGTCAGTAGTAAAACATTTCAGCTATCGCAGCTGCAGTTTTACCACGAAATAGGAGAAGCGCAGAAGTGGGAGCCTAGCGCCCAGTTATCTTTGCGTCCACTTGTCTCACGCTAAGTTGTCATTATGTCAACTTGTCGCGTAAGCGTAACCAGTTGGCGGCCTCGAACGCATCCACTTATCCTAGACCTCCTGTGAATATATTTTGAACGCTATACATTCACCAAATTGTAGAATGTAACAACAAGATGAAGAAATGTATCCGTATTACATTTCAGTTACATTAAATAGATTATATGGAACTATTTATTATAATTATTTACTTAACGTAACGTTTTTTAAGTAATCGATTAATTGCTAGTATTTGCACCGATTTTATATTTAGCACTTAGGAAATGTTATTATGATAAAAATTATACATACTGTCATGATATATGACTTGCTATTAGAAAATATAGGCATCCCTATTTACCAACTGTTTGTAGTATTTACCAGCTGTATGGGATGCATAATTTCAATGGGAAATAATTTAATTTAATTTTTAAGGAAACCAAAGAAAAATGTTTTATTTTGTTAAAGAAACATTCTATAACACACTAAGTAGAAAAAGGATAAATCATGAAGTTGATTTTTCTTTTTAACTTGATAAAACTTTATTGTTTACTTAACGATATAGAATCGTTGCATAATTTTATAAGCAAATATGAATTTGAAGCTATTTCAAGGCTTGTTTTGATCTATAACAGACAAAGTGCATGATTGTGAGGATGTAGGCAGGTATTAATTATTTTACCTTCAGGTTTAATTAATAAAAAATATATTACAAGAATTCGATTTGGTAGTTTCATTATAATTTTGTTGTCTTTAAAGATTAAAAATGTTATTTGTCAAATATTTTATTATGTTGTTGTCCTTGGGCACAACTGAGACAAATGTAAATGTGGAAATTATTTTTTATAGAAGATCTATGGATTTGAAAATACACAATTCTGCGTTCAACGATGGCAATCTCGAAGTATGTAATTTAGTTGTTAGTTTATAGTTTGGATATCTAAAATTGTGTAAATATTGTTCAATAGGATGTAAGAATGGATTTTGTAAGCAGGGAAGGAGGTAACTAGGCGGTTTTAAGTAATTAATTCAATTTTTATTTATTTTTGTATGCATTTGAAAATTGATTTGGTTGACAAGTTATAGCCATTTCCTTATTATGTTTTGGTATAAGTATTATATATCATTCAAAAAAGGATTTTTTCTATCTAACTATAGAATTTATTTAAACATTTATTAATAATTATAAACAATTATATGGTTATGTAAATTTAGTTCCATTTTAGCAATTGTTTCCCACTAGAAAAATAGCCATTGATGTGTTTTGTTTTTGAAAAGATATAAATACAGCAAGCAATTTAGTGACAAGCTCTCTGTAAGTTTAGTTATTTTAAGCAGTGCATATGTGCCCAGAGAAAAATTTTAAATTTAAACGTTATGTTATTATGTGAAAAATGTAAACATAACCCAAACGTCAAAATTGTAGGTAATATTTTGATGAAACGTCAGTTTTTATTTAAAAGTGTTTATTTATTGACAAATTTCTTTTAATTTAGTTAGTGACTTCAATAATGAATAATTTTAATTAAATTAATAAACAGTGCTTTGAATTTTAATAGTGAAATTATTTTCTTTTTGTGAAGAAAATGTATATGAGTTAAAAGAATATCAACCTTCATTGTAAATTGGATGATGGAAAAGGAATTTATCAATTTAAATATGAAATGGACTTACCTTATCTCAAGAAAGCAACTAGTTGTTAATAATTTAATTTTGTTCCATTTAATTTGCACATTTATACAAAGAGAGGTGAATACTTGCTGCCTTTCAGCCATTCTAGTTATAAGATCATATGGGAAAAAAAGGATTTACAGTTTGTTACTAAGATCAGTCGGTAATTTAAAAGGCACCCAAAATTTGATTACTTGTAAATATTTTAAGGTATTTATTGAGATTTTAATTTAGTTTTTAAGATAATACGAATGACAGAGATATTACTTCTGAAGATAAAAAGCATTAGCTCTCTTAGAATTAATCTTTCTTTTATTCGGGGTATCCAAATTTCAAGTTTTCTTTATTATTATTATATCAATTTGTTTGTTTTTGTTGTGTTGTGTTGAATAATTTTTGTCATTTAAATTTTAAAGTAACTTCTGGTTTATTATTTTATTTTTGTGTGTGTGTATTTAATTGTGTTTCATAGAGCGATATCTATTTATTGCCCTATTAAAGCGACACGCATGTAGAGTCTCAGTTGTGGTACGTGCCAAGCTTCACAACATTATTATAGCCAGTGCATTTTCTTTTTTAATACAGGTAGGTGGTTTATATTGTGTATATATATATATATATATCATCACTGTGCTTTTGCTGAAGTCTGTTTTATGTGTTATTTTGTAGTCTCCATTTTTAAAAATCAATTTTAACAATTTATCAATTTTCAATCATAATCATACAACGGGTAGCTTAAACATTGTATTACCGTACCCCTTATATTATAGCAATAGGTACATATTTTTTTGAAATAACGGTATTTTTTAAAATAAATAGTATTTGTAAACTAATGTGCCTCATGAGTCATGTGCCTATACAATAATAACAAATAAATATGCTTTGTAAAAGCAAAGCAATAAAAACCATCAAGTTATACTTAACAGTCTTAACAACGGGAAACTTTCTAAATTATGCAGAACTACTAGCACGCAAGAGACATAAGCACATTAAAGTTGCAGTGCATGCCTAAAGTGCAAGCCAACATTCTGTTTTATAACAGTTCGTTAATTTGCTAGGTCTGAAAGTTTTACAATAGTAAAATAGAAATGAAGAGAAGCAAGTTATACACTTATACAGGGTAGGCTTAGTTAGAAACTGAATTATGAAATAAACTGATCAGTTGAAGGTTGCATTTATTGAACTCGGAGTAGTTATAGCTGGTAAAATTCGCTTAGGTCAAGCTTCGTCGATTCCTGTTAGTTCTGCGCGCAATGTTAGTTCTGATGTAAAAGAACTAATTAATTGTTGATATGATATTAATATGATCTATATGATCTTAAATAAATAAATTTTTCTGTGGGTGTGGAACGAAAATGATTTTAAAAACAAAATTGCCTTTCTCTAAAGGTAGTCTGCCTGTTCTCCAAAGATTATGCAGCATTGCTTGCTTCTGTGGGCTTGTTTACATCGCATCATGTTATTGGAGAAACAGAGCAATCAGTCCACACGAAAATTTTCAAACATAAACGAAGTGTGAGGTCAATACTATTCGAGATAATTGTAATCTAATCTTATCTTATATTTACACTGGTGTTGATTACGCCCTGACCTAAGTTCTTCACGTACTTCTAAACGTACTTAATTTTGCTTTACAGCAAAACAAGGATGCGTCATTCAACAAGTGTACTATAACATCAACAAAAATGATCGGCTTGTTTAGACTAAACGATTTGAATTCTAAAATAAGGTCAAGGCCTTCAGCTATAAATGCGATTCTCTTTAAGCAATGTTGCCAGATATGGCAATGGTTTTTTTCCAAATTGCTTAAAACTTATTATGACTGTTTTGTTCCTTTTGATATTGTCTATCACCCCTTAAAATTAACGTGTCGTATCCCCGTTCACGCTGTATAATAGCGCTCGATAACTCTAAACGCTAATCAAATAATCGCACGAAAAACGAAGGTAACTGATAATTTCTGAAAATGAACAGCTTTAATTAAATTGAATGTGACTAATTCATTACAAACCCTACATTTATGCACTGTTGCGTATAATCTCTGAGCAATAATAAAATACCTTCAATGAACTTTACTGATCTCGTATCCTTCTACGTGCATTTAATTCAAAATTCCTAAAGAAAATATTTTAGCTTTCTGTGTCACTCAAATTAAATTTATTTTTTTACTTCAAGAATAAATAAACATCTTCGTAGAGTGTCGTAATTAAATTTCGGCACACGTTCGTTTCTAATATCAAACGCATAAGATGTTGGAAACGAAAGCCAGTTTTTTTTTGTGACAAAAGGAAAAATAAAAATCAACAGAATTTCGTCCGTATAGTCTAGAATAAGCAAATCCGTTTTTCTTTTTAAACCAGATAAATCAAACTAACTTCCTTTTTGTCGAGAACAGGAAACATATCTGATGAAGAGATTAATGAGTTGGAAACGGATATTGAATCGTTTCGTGCAGAAAGAACAACGCAATTTCCCAAATATTTTCGGAGAAAATCCTAGAAAGTTGTTTGTTGATACTATTATAATTTATTTTAAAACCTTCAAGTTTCTGCTGCTGTTGTGTATTAGTTTACTGCGGTTCGTTCCAATGTTTAGAAATAGGTGTAGGTCGCCTTCAGTTCCATCGCCGAACCTAGCACGGCTTGTGTGTTTGTCACTAGGAGCCGCATAATTATTTCGGAAAATCATTTTTCTAAGCAATACGTTGTGTGGGGGTTGCAGGTGCGTGTGAGTCATTGTCTACGTTTAAAATCCAAATTTAATGTAATAAGAAAATTGTACAGTTCATTAATTGAAGTGAATTATAAAACATTTATTAATTTTTTTCTTTGCAGATTCAGCCACCCCTACGTAAGATCTCGCTTAGAGAAATTAATGGGATCAAATGTGGTGAGTCTCACCGATAGAACTTACATGCAAAGCCTGCAGCAACGAATTTTAGAAGACTATGCAAATAATATGGTTAAAAGGATTAGCTCCAGAGAGGTAATTTTATGACATACTACGTTTTTTTTTATGTTGGCTCAGTATATCTTAGAGAAGCTCAAAAGCTTAAGGTTTATTTTTATTTTGAGATTTAGCTAAATGTATTGCTACGTTTATTCGCACAATATGTAAAAGTGTTTCTACTCATGGGAAGCTAAAATAAAAGTAATAAATACTGTAGTATTATTAGGATTAGAAGTGGCGCTGGCACTTATTCGGCTATGCTTACACAGGGAGAAATACTTCATAAGAGCTTTGCACAATATTGTTCAAAACGGTGTTGGAGAAATTTATATTATAATTGTAGAATCGTATTGTCCAGCGTTGTGTAGGTTTTCGTTACTGAATTGTCTAACAGGAACGTACGACAATTATTTAACACAGTCAGATTTATTTCTGCATTCTTTGGAACAATGTTGTAGAGGATAAGCTAGCATATTATGTTGAAGTATAATTGTAAAACATGTTTAGAAAAATACAATATTTTGTTTGAATGAAATCATAATCCAGTGTTCAAACTGCTTGCTACTAATTATTGTGTTTCGCAAAGTTTATGGATGACATCCTATAGATGTCACCACTTGTAATTATCGCTATTAATGTAAATTCGAGATTTATACATAAACAGGCGACGGCAAAAGGAAATTTTAGTGTTATACGTGTATATATTACACGTTGTATAGTATGTAAATACTATACATTGTATAGCTATATACATATTAGTTAGATATATTTTAATATATGTAAAAATATATATTTTATTTGTGATACCTAACCTTCTGTATACAATATTTGTGCCAGAGTATTGCACAATTTGTATAAATGTGAACAAGTAATTGTGTTAAATATTATTAAGTAAATGTGGCACAACTAGCGCATCAATTGTACAATTTTGTATAAAATTGTATGCAATAACATTACACATTCTGTTTTAATAAGTAACACAATTTGTTATGGAAACTTATAGACAACTATTCATTTGATTCTACAAAATTACTATTGACTTCCACAAAATCTTGTTTTATAATTGTACACAAATTGTCCCTGTCACTTTTTTAAGACCAATTTGTTTTACAATACCACACAATTGTTGATGAAATTTAAATACATTTCTCTCTGTGTACGTTACGTTTCGCAAATTGAAATATAATCGCTCGTATAACAAAGCCACTTTTAATCCCAAACTAAACGCATACTATTTTCTTCTCCTACGATTAAAAGAATTAGAAGTGTAGTTTAGCACTTAGAAATTGACTGAATATTTGGGAAACAATCCTCATTCGGCCGTTTTTACTACTAGCAGTTCACATTCAGCCAAATAGTACGCGAAAATTAACTGGATTTTCTGAAACTTTTTGCTACGATTTTCCGAAATTTACTTAATAAAAAGATCATGTAACAATTGCTTCTGAATTCTACTTTTTCGGGACTCAAATTCGGAATTGGAGAAGTCAAAATACCAAAATGAAAGCAAAACCCAAAAGTCAATAGCATTAAAAACCCACTTAATCTTATGTAATGCTTCCGCTACTCCTTACACCCTTCCAGTTCCAGTGCGTGCAAGCGACTGAAAACCAGTCACGAACTTCTAACGTCAACTTTGACTAATACCCCCCCCCCCACCCTACCCCCAAAGACTTGGTACTATACTAAACGTTCGGAAAGTATTCGTATTTGGCGTGTTCAGCCGTTTTTTAATTTCGACCAAATAGTTAGACCGAAAATCAACTGAATAATAACAGCTTTTGTTAATTTTCTTAAGAAGTTCCTTTATATTACTTTTATAATTACTATACTATTGGTTCTTATGTTTTTTACATTACTTCGACAAATAAAATCAGTTAAAAATTCTAAGTCTAGCATTGTCAAAGCCAAAGTTGCCAAAGCTTTGTTTTATCGTGGCCCACCTGCGTTAAGCTTAACGACCACGGCCCTCTTATGGGTTCAACGAATTGAGTTACACTCAATTACTACATCACTTACCTTTGTAAGAGCTACTAATACTCACTGATGGGAACAAGGTTGCCTATCCACCTTCTACTATCTCTCCAAACTAGTGCCAGAGCTATCTACGTGGTCACCCGAATCTGACGTGTTGCTGAGACTTGGATTCCAGACCTGCCTAGGATATCCTAGAATTTAGCCACCCACCCTACTATAATTAAGGCTTAATGAGCCCCGATAGAGCCCCGTCCAAGTCTACCTAAAAGTGGAGATTCCGCCTATACCAACTAGGATGTGGAGTTGTCTTAGCGTAAGAGGCTAATAGTCGTATTTGCTCTGCATTTGCATCAACTCCCTTTATGAGGTGCTTCCCTGGGGTAGTCCTCTTGGGATCAGCCATATTTGTAATCCTTAAGTCACAAGTGACTCATGTAATCGATCCATCGCAGAGTTGCCTATGAGGCATCCGATCCATAGCACCTAAGTGACTATAACAGGGTGAGGCATCTGGCGAAACGGTTTCCTCAAGAACAGCCATCAGGTGGTCGCTGTCGGGATTTGGATAAACCTTGCTAGTATTACTCTCGCACTGTTGTCCAGTTTTATTCTGGGGCCATTCCCATTCCCATCCAAACTAAGGGATGGAAACCCTAAGACCAGTCCAGTCATACTGCAACGATACCCAGCATTTTCAGACAAACTCTTAGACGACAATAGTTTCTCATAAACACCCCTAATCTACTCACTTTGACTTACCCCTTCGTCTGAACTACCCCACCCAATTACCCTCCCACTTACCTACACACATACAACTTATTCTTCCCCGACTTATTATTCCCGGGCGCACCACTTCCTTCCATGTTTTACTGCCCTCCCCCCTACGGTTTAACTCCAGCATCGATCTATACACCCTCTCTAGACTGCTAGGTGCAGTATGGGTTATTTTTTTTAAACTCACTTCTTCCGCAAACTCTTTTGTTATAGAGTTTATTATATCTGAGGCCTAATTGGTCAAACGGCAGCAGACGTTTTACCCTACTGCACTTTACTGTTATCGGACATATTTAACTGGTTGGCCAACACATTAGGGTGCATTGACACTCATTCACTATACTTTACACTGAATTGATTACACTTCATGGATGAATTCCTGATAGATCTCATACTGGATAACTGTCGACGATGGCCCACAGCACCTTGAATTGTTACATCTGTAGGATCGTAATGTTGGAATTGTTGGTGGTGGCCCACAGTTGAATTCCAAAAGGCCAAACAGGCTTCAGGATGGCTTTGTATAGTAATACCTGGTGATTGATTGATTGATTTGTCTAGGGGAGGGTTATTTACGCCTTTTTTAGCGCTGCGGTCTCTTGGGACTATTGTGCGTCTCCTTCAGTCGGTAATCCCTGTCAAGTAAATCCGTCCTCTTTACCAGGTCTAGGAGTTTGTTGATTAGGTTGACTGGCGGTTGTATCTCATTAGAATTGATGCCTTCAAAGATTAGAAATCTTCTGCGAGCTAGGGCTTCGCATTCGAATATTATGTGGGAAGCAGTCTCCTCTTCCTCGCCACATAAGCTGCATATGGGGTCTTCATTATATAGTCCTATGTTATGAAGATGTTTTCTGAAGTGCCAGTGTCCCGTTAAGAGTCCTGTTACTGTTCTGATTTGAGTCTTGCTGAGCTGCAAGACTGCTTTTGTCAGCTTGTGGGGATGGTTAATCATCATAGCTTTGCTATGTCTTTATCTAGTCTCCAGTGGTCTGAATGTTTTGTAAATATCCATTTTCCACTGCTCCCCTCACAGTTTTCTTTGTTATGCCAACGACGGGTTGAGGTCCTATGAATGGTGTCTCAGATCCCCGCTTTGCGAGTTTATCTGCATTTTCATTTCCTTCTATGCCTCTGTGGCCCGGTACCCATACAAGTTTTACCTTTTTGGAGTTTGCCAGTGTTAGGAGGCTGCAAGGGCAATTCCAGACAAGCTTTGACTTAATCTGAAACGAGTTCAGTGCTTTAAAAGTTGCCTGGCTGTCAGAGATGATAGAATGGTTTTGTTTTTGTAACCCCTCCTTATGTTCTCTTATATTGCTGCCAAAATACATATGTTTCTGCTTGGAATATTGTGGTAGTTTGACACAGAGATACAGAGGTACTGTATCTTGGTTTGCTACTATATATTCCAGCTCCGATTCCTTTACTTGTGCGTGAGCCGTCCGTGTACCATACTAGGCTGTTCTGCAGTTCTGGTGGTTCTCCTTGCTGCCATTCTTCACGGTTTATCCGTACTTCGAAGGGTTTTTGAAAGGAGTATTTTGTTAACATGTGGTCCGTTTCCATGTCTAACATTGGGTCGGACACTACGGTTATTATTTTGGAGTGTCCCCAGATATGTAGGGTGCTTTTCCAATTGCAAGAGAGCTTCTAGTGCTGCTGTTGGAGTGCTCCTGAATGCTCCAGTTATGCAAAGACAAGCCAGTCTTTTGACACTGAGGAGCTGGTTTATTGTTTGTCTTTGATTTGCTTTTGGCCACCATACTAGTGAACCATGAGTTATTATTGGTCTTATCACTGTTGTGTATAGCCAATAATACCTGGTAGTCTAAAAATAGTTTTGGTTTTCGGCCAATAATGTTTGAGTTAATATGAGTCCAAGCTTCTTACGCTTGAAGAATAAGTGTTTAACCAACGATAGACATCGGTCTAAATGCATGACAAGATATTTAGTATCTTCAGCTTGTGGGAGTTGGCTGATATGTTTCTCTGCGCAAGGTAAATGTCACATGGATTGATTTTGATTCATTGGTTTTGATATGCCATGTTTTTAGCCGTTAGCAATCTTGTTAAAGTCGTTCTGCAGGTTTTTTGAAGGCGATGTTCGATCAGTGTATGTTGGCAGATCTGCGGGGTCGGAGGACACTTCCTTCAGGAATACCTGAATGAATAGGATTGGATGCAGTATATTCACTACCTTGTTTGACCAAGAAGTGTCTATCTGAGACTATCTATAGTGAGATTTGCGTAGTTGCCTGTAGTATATGAAGGAAGGCAGCTGAGCAGTATATGTTACTTTGGCTTTCAAATTCATATTGATTTTGTTGACCAGCATATGCACTTGTTCTATTGTTCCGTGTTTGTTGCGGAATCCAAATTGATGCTCCGGAATTATTCTCTTTGGTCAATGATTAACTTCAGTTTTTCCGCATATAAGTTCTTAAAGACTTTTGTTTGGAAAATAGCTCGGCTTTCTCTTTATCATTCCTTTCCCATGTATTGATGTCGTTTTTATTGTAGGTTTATGTTCTTGGGCAGTTTAAGTTTTTTTTCTTACTTTCCAGAGCGACTAATCCGTGACTTCAATCTTGTTACTGCCTGTAGGCCAATATATTTTATCCAATTCTCTTCCTTTTGGAGTTGTTAATCTCGAGCCGTATGTTGGATGCTTATCATTGTAGTCTCCTCCAGCGATGAACGTATTCCCGAGAGCATTAAGAACCCCCCTAGTAAGGCCCTGGTAGCTTATCCTGGTATCCTTATCGAGCTTTGTTTGATACGAGTACTATCCCTTATGGTTATGGCAGTTGCTCTACGTGCGTTGTCTAGATTCTTCAAGATTGATCATATTGCTACATATAGATTACCCGAAATTAAGAGATAAACTGAAATTAAATTGGTCTGAACTGATAACAAATGATATAGAAGACTCTATTGAAAGATTAATTGAAACAATTAAATTAGAAATTGATAATTGCAGTAACATTCGAAATATAACTAATAAATCCAGAAAACGAAAACCTTGGATTACTAACGGAATTATTACGTCTATGAATATAAGGGATAAATTATACAAACAGAGTCGTTTGTACCCTAATAATCAAGAAATTAAACAAGCGTATCTTACGTATGAAGATCTAATATCAAATTTAATTACAAAAACTAAAAGTACATATTATAGAAATAAACTGGAGCAAAATAAAGATAATCCTAAAAAAATATGGAATTTGACAAAAGAATTTCTAGACAAAAAACAAAGTAAACCTATGGTAAATCGAATTAAATTAAATGGTACAGATATACAAGGTCATGAAGAAATTTCAAACGAATTTAGTAAATATTTTTCAAAAATTGGAGAAACTTATGCCAAGGAAATTAAAATTACGAATGAAAATATTGACGAAATGCTTAATAAAATTACAAAAAATGACAGTACTATATTTTTCATACCAACAGAACCCCATGAAATAAAACAAATGATAAACGAATTAAAAAACAACAAAACGCCTGTAAAAGACAATATTACGGTAAAAACGATGAAGGAGTTATCTGATATAATTGCAGAACCTCTTTCCATTATATTTAACAAATGATTATCGGTTGGATACTTCCCAAAAGCTCTTAAAACTACACTTGTTTTGCCAATATATAAAAGTGGTGAACCTACCTCTCTCTGTAATTATCGGCCTATATCATTAATATCAAATATAGCAAAAATACTAGAAAAGGTAATTAAAAAAAGATTAACATCTTATTTAGAAAAACATAATATCGTATCGGATTATCAGTTTGGTTTTAAACAAAATAAAAGTACAGAAGATGCAATAGCCTTATTTGCTCAAAACGTGTACAGTGCCTTAGATAATTCTAGGCCATGCATAGCTGTTTTTCTTGATCTTGCATTGCGAAAGCATTCGACACAGTTAATCATACAATATTATTAAAGAAACTAGAATTACATGGAATTCGAGGGACGCCTTTAAATTTATTGAAGAGTTACTTGGAATATAGAACACAGGTGGTAAAAATAAATAAAACCATAAGTCAACCTGAAACAGTAACATGCGGTATTACTCAAGGAACTGTATTGGGGCCACTCTTATTTTCAATTTACATCAATGATTTAATTATTGAGAAATCTATTAAAGGTAAAATTATTGCATACGCTGACGATACAGTATTATTTGAAGAAGCAGACACTTGGGAAGATGTTAAGAATAAAGCACAATACCATATGGATATTATTAAAAAATGGTTAGATTCTAATGTGCTGACATTAAATTATACTAAAAGCTCTTTCATTACATTCACAAGCTATGATAATACTCAACCGATAATACAAGAAATCTTAGTACATAATAAAAACAATTGCCAAATAAATTGTAACTGCAACGTTGTTATTAAAAAAAGTAAAAATGTAAAATATTTAGGAATTATTATTGATCAACATATGAGATGGGATGCGCAAACAGCATATCTCAGCAGTAATCTCAGAAAAATGATCTATTTGTTTAAGAGACTGAGGGAGATCCTAACCATAAAACCATGCCCTTGTTCAATCACTATTAACTTATGGAATCATAGGATGGGGCGGTGCGGCTAATATTTACTTAGAAAAAGTAAAAATAATACAAAATTACATTTTAAAAGCTATTCTACGTAAATCAAATAGATATCCCACAGAGCTATTGTACGGTGAGGTTAGTGTCCTTGATATAACGCAGTTGTTTTATATGTCTTTACTGAGGTATACCAAAAATAATCCTTTAATGTTGAGAACATTGTCTCATCCATACAATACTAGAAATAATAACGACGCTGAACTTTTAAAAGTAAAAAAACAGTAGGTCAAAGAATTTTGTTGTATTATATTCCTAAATTAAATAACCACCTTCAAAAATATATTAGTGATAATAATTTAATAATTAGACAACACAATTATAAAAAGATTTATAAACAATTCATTTTACAATTTAACTTTACTTAGCAATCAGTAATTTTACTCTTACTACTTAAAAAAATAAAATAACTATAAATATTCGTAACTTTGAAAACTGTATATACAAAATTAGATGGCATATAGTAACTGATGCTTAGATATCCATATATGCTATTTAAAAGAATATTTTGCAAAACCAAGCACGACTGTTTTACAGTCATGTGGTGTATTTTTTCTTCATCCTTGCGTTTGCATTTGCGTTGTTATACAAATATACTGTTGTAATTATGCTTATCTTAATATTAAGTAATGTTTTCTTTTTTGTATTATACGTCATGTTGTATGTGAAGGCAAAGGGGAGTAAATAAATAAATAAATTGCTATCAGGTTGGTTATTTGTTGGTGTGTGGTTATCAGAATTATTTTGTTTTTTATTTTTGTTGACTACTGGTGTAAATGACTGTTGCGGAGGGTATAATTCTTGCCGTAGTCGCTTACGTACACTTTACGCATCTATATTTTTAACGGCAGTAGTACTTACTTGCACCGATCGGCTGCATTGAGGGATATTTCTCTTGGTATTCGGCGATTTGCATTTTATAATCTATTGTTGGCAATATTATTATACAAATAAAAGCTGATGCTTCTAATAGCTCTGTTAAATTGCTCTTGCATGACCAGCACACGCCTTGTATACTTTGCTTAATAAAAATCTCATGCAACAGTCGCTTCTGATTGTTAATTATCGGGACTCCAATCGAAAACCAAAAACCAACAGCAATTTCAAAAAAACACTAAACAATATTAATAATTTTATTTAAAAAATAAGCTATAACGCTTCAGCTAATCCCTACAACCTTCCAGCTCCCGTGCCTGTAAGCGACTCAAAGCCAGTCACGGACTTTTAATGTGAACCTTGACTAATTCATACCTAATCCTCTACTCTACTCTAGTGCACGTTAGTGAAAAGGATGTGTCGGAAGATTTTTCCTCGCAGCTATTCGACAGCCAGTGTTCGGCCAAATAGAATTTTAGTATTCATATTCGTGATCCGTTTTCCATACACTTCCGTAGTCGCAGCGTTTCGGAGTATTAGGTTTGCAGATATCCAGAATTTCACTGTTTCAAATTTAAAATTTCAAAGTTTTTAATAAATTATTTAAAATTAAATTTAGGCGGGACTATATTGGGTATACTGTGAGTATTTTCTTCTTCACTTCACTCGAAAAACGTATATGCGCAGCAGATGGTGTATTCTTTCAAGAGATACTCACGGTACATGTAATTCAGAATAAGACAATAGCAGAAATATGTATAAATTTATATTTTCGAGGTACAGAGTTTCTATGAGGGTTGCAATAAGCTATTACGTACTTTTATCACCTGATATACCTATCAATTTAGTCAACATCTGGCTGTCAATACAACAGTCATGAAGCTAAAGGACTCAACTTTCCGATTTTCGAACATTGCAAACTGTCATGGATAGTTGAAGAATGACATGAGATACTCCCATCAGTTCTCTTCTCAAATCTGGATCAAATGGAGATCACATTTTCTTCTGTCGGATGTTTGTACATTAATTTCTCCTACACCGCTTATCGGATTAGTCTAGAATTTTGAACACAGTCTACTAAATTCCAGATGTGTTTTTTTGTTTACTTTTACTGTTTACTTACGTGACCTTAATTGACGTGCTTTTTTATTAGGCCGTGTGAAAGGTTTTCCTTTAAAGTGATTAAATAATTTGATCCAGCCTCGTTTTAATTAAACTCACGCTGGGTTGACCTTTCGTCTCGCCTAAATTTTGCTTTAGCGGTGGCTGGCTCCAAAGAAATGCAAGCAAGCCCTCCGGAATCGTAACGTGGAGGCTCGGCTTTAACAGTATTAACACTCTCGCAACTACGTCTTGAAACGTACATACATTTCTTCAAAAACGAAGACAAGTGGAAACGGGAAGAATTTATCTTCGATTCGATTTTTCTTCAAGTTCTTGATATTTAGTCAAGTTTACCACGACAGTATAATTACAGGAAACTGGACTTATTAGACAAAGCCATAAGCAGGGTGGAAACAGGCAACCAAAACTGTTTATTAAGCAACCTAATTGACTATAGAAACATTTTACAAATATAATTAACAAAGAGTGGATATCATTCGCAAAAGTATAAGCTGAACTGCTAAAGAAAAATATAAATAGAGCGAAATAATTATACGAGACGCCACTGCTAATATAAAAGCTGGGTACAAGGTGGCATTCGAAACAGATAAAGACTAAATGAATAAACATTGATAACGTGGCATTTGGGAGTACAAAGTGTTTCCTAAATGTAAGGGAAATCATGTTCTACAAGCGATTTAAAAATCGAGATTTTTATAAATAAATATGACTCGTGACAAACATGCTGGGAAAATTCTGATTTTCTGTCACATACCGTTATTGTTTACACTTAGTATTATTCATGAAGTTTAATTCAAGGCACAAAAGTGTGGTATTTCATGATTTGTTTTTGAGCTAGGCATAATGTCAAAAAGAGGAAGCATAATTATACACAGCAACAACATTCATTAAAATTCCCATCCCTCGCAAATTCAAAAGAAAGTAAATTACGTTTTTGCATTCGCATAGTACCTTCTTTAATCAAGGCAAATTGTATCTCCCAAAAGGGTTTATAGGCCAATGAATATCTAGATTTTATTTTTATTATCATGGATATTGTTACCGATAAGGTAAATATGCCAAGTGAATACCTGCAATGAATTGAATATTTGCAAGCCTAATAAGGCTATTTAGATTGATTTCAAAGGATTATTATTAGAAGATTTATGTAGAGGAACTCAAAAGAGGTTTTTTTTTTATATTTTATGTCTGGAATTTATGGGTTACCTAAATATGGAATAATGTCTGGCTGAAAAACCACGACCTATATAATTTATATTCTGAAAGGTAGGTCGCACGTAAAGCAAAAACAGCTTGTTCGTCATGATATTTTCCAAAGGTATTCTTCTGTTGACAAATTTCAACAGGTTGTTGTTTGAATGAGAAATTTAATGAAATTCAATTACAATGCCGTCGTAATAAAATTTAATAGAAATGAAACCTTTATAGTTCGATAGGAAAACTAAATTGACTAACTAAAAATTGATTTCATAAACCTTTAGAATAGACGTTTTTAAGCATTGTTACGCAATTAACAATAATATTTAACACAACCCACAAAACAATGTGTGTGAAACAAACAAGCCATACTCGGAGTTTAATTGTACTCTCATTAGATGGAACCAAGCGCCTGCAAATCTCAAAGACACCATCCAGGCTTACCTATAAGCCTTAAATTAACATTAGTTTTCGAGAGGTGATTAATGCGACATCTATAAAGCACCAAACATAAAAAGGTATAACACATGGCATCTATAAGCTGTTAATGGAAATATGGTAGCCGTTCGATTAAGTATCAACATATAAATAAGGGGTATAGTGGGCTATTAATGAAGAAACAATAACCAATGACTGATCCTAACCGTCTTTAGATATTATAATAACTACCTATTACTTTAGATGTTCTGTACTTTAATAAATATAAAGTTTACTCTGACTTATTTCAAAATTATTTTCTTAATGAGACTCAAAGATACTGAGGGTTATACGTTAAAAACATTATAATTATTAATATTAATTAATTGTGAATGGTCCTTATGAAATAGAAAAGTTATCTCTATAGGGATTGCAATTGAGGGTTCTTTCTCCACGATCCCATATGTGTGAAGTTTTGAATATTACCGCTTAATAACAAACACACAAATACCTTTGACATATACCTTTTACGACCAAAATCTGTTGCATCTACCAAAAGAAGAATAATAACATAACCTTTAGATTTGATGCATGTAACTACTCCAATGCAATTTTTATATTTTTTTAATTCATATGTATTAGAAAGTAAATTGACTTGGATTTAATAATTATTTTATTTTGTTTTAGCTAAATTATCAATTGTTATTTGTAATATAAATATTTTACATGACTATGCAGACAAATAGACTAAAGAGATGCATTATTGAATATAGCTTTATATGTATGGGTTAATAAAACTGTTTAAACCTCAAACGCATAACAGATCTGTGCACTAATTTTGAGGATACAAGTCAGATCACTTCAAATCCAGGTATCGCCTTCTAATTTACGAACAGCTCCCGTAGAACATCTTCGACCTTGTACTTACAGGTAAATATATCTTGCTATTCCATCAATTTTTATTTTGCTGCATACTAATAAAGCCTTTTCTTTTGTCCAATGGTAGATTTCCCAGAATTACAGCAAGAAATATTTTCCAGGGCAATATTTATAATTTTTTTTATAAGACACTGAGCAAATTATTAAAAGCTGCAAAATTATTGTGTTTAATGTTATATAGTTTTTACACAATTTAACACATTCTTAAGGCGCTTTGAAAAATGCAAAATTGATTTTCCATAAGTTTTTTACAACACACCTTTGTTTACTATTAACCAGTGTTTTTCTCTATATTAATAAATAAATAAAAACCCCACACACGAGCGTTAATCTGTAACCTTAAAAATCCCATTTAAATAAATAATGCACAAAAATGTTATACTTACGCAAAATATAGGTTCCGGGGCACTTCTTACTTATTCAAATTACATTCAGGATTCAGGTGTCGTGGGTGTTAATCACAAAGGGTTACTGAGTTCAGATTGAATAAAGAAGTAAATGAACGATATAAAGGGCGCCGCACAAATTGTTTGTTGTACATTAAAAACCAGCGACGGGAACCTACAATTCGGGGAAAGATTTCCGTCTGCGTTACGTTAAGTGTTTTGTTTTTTTTAAAGTTGAATGAACTACCAAATAATTTGTCGTGATTATTATTGATTTTCAGTTTCGTTTATTAATTCAAACTCGTGAAGATCTGTTTGCAGTACAAGTAGTGCACAATCTGCATAGATAAAACAGATATAACATTTAGTTGCCGTTTAAAACATAAAATATTTTGAAGTATTACACATTACTTACTTATAAGGATCTCTTTCTAAAATATAATTTTACTGTTATCTAAATACAGAACACAATTCGCATTTTAATGTTGTGGTTGAAGTTCAAAAATAATCAAATACAAGTGGCTTACTATGTATTTGCTTTACACAATTATTGGCCATCATTCCAAAATAACACTAAAACCACTTTCACTCTTTAAAGATGCTGGAACCTGAACACCTGATGTTGAACCCTGAACCTTTTACATACAATGAATCTCCAAATGTAACAATCATGTCCACTTTGGTTAACTTTGTTTTTATTTACATTTTACTTATTACCGCATGATGATCGTAACTAATATCAAGACAAATTTGAATCTACATTTATTTGTAGCTTTTCTAAGAAATTTATAAAAGTTATTTGTTAATGGAACACAAGACTGAAAAATCTAATATTATTTATCAGTTCATAAAAAAAACTTTAATAGATGTTAAGCCTGACGAGACAATTTCTCAAGTTTCTCTAAGAAAACTAGGTTACACTTTTAATTCGCTTGGCGTTAAATTAACTATGGAACGAAAAACGTCAGCTGATGACGACAACACTAAATTCCCACACAACTCTTAACGCCAAACTAAAAATGTACGAGATTCCCCTCTATAATCTCACTGACAAAATACGAAACTTATATCGCTAAAAGCTAGTCGACGAAGCCTCCCAGATAAGGGCCGCTGCCCGCGAGAACTCGTACATTCGCACACCACTGAAGACTATCTCAGGCTCCTTGTTCGATTAAATTTAAAATGTTTAACTTCCTTTTTAAAAGTTTTAAGACGGGACCAAGGATGGTAACATCGGCACTATCAATAATGAATTTAGACAAAAAATCTTTCTCGAATTTCTATTAAAAGATGCAAACATCAATAATAATAAAGTTGTAAACCTGAAACATGCGTATCAAACTGTAGCTTTATATAAACTGTAATGATGTCTCGTAAAGCATCAATTATAGTTCTGAAAGCGTTTTATTCCGTTGTGAAAATTTTAGTATTGAAGAAAATTGACTTAAAATTACAATATTTTTGCTTCGAAAGGGTTCATAAAATTCTATATATTGTTGTTAAACCGGATGTTTTAAGATGTTTTAAGATAATGAACTTTTATTTCATTCGTCTTTACAATAAGCAGAAATGTTTTACATACGTCACTAAAAAATTTAATGTAAGTGTATTGAACTGAATACTGTTTTTCCACCCTTGTAACTTAGCTATTGCATCTTTATGCTTGTTATTATTAATTGTCTTTTGTATTTTTGTTACAATATGTATTTTCGTACCAGTGCTTGCAAAAATAATATTTATTTACAAAAATAAATCATCATATTTTAAATTACATTTTCTTTCTAATTTGTACTAAAAGTTAATTCTCTTTTTAAACGCATTTTAATGAAATTTATTTAACAAACAACAACAAACTATTTATGAACATGCACATCAACGCAAACGAAGAGTTCAAAATACAAATCATCGCAATCTAATATAATCTTGGAGTCTGTGTAGGATTTACAGACGGTTAGCTCCATTTAATAATAAGTGTAAAATTAACTTAAAACCGTAGTATCCTGAGCTAGGTACCGTTTATGAATTCTACACACTTATGTATGTTATTTTGTAGATTTTATCAAAGGTTATTGTTAATTAATCAAATATTAACTAATTAATAATTCTCTTTTAACAAATTTTAAATAAACTATTAGTAAGATTTAATATCTTTTAAGTAGAGGTTCTTTACATGAGGTCTCTTTAAATGTTAGAATCGCACTAAACTGGGGTTGTGCATGAATTACCTCGAGACACGTCTCACCGCACGCAGATAGATCTGTTTAAAAACGCTCATTACTTACTTTCATACTCAGGTAGATAAATTATTTAACGTTCCTCGTATAACATCGTGTGTTTTCCAATACGAGTGCTGACCATATTTAGTGCTACTTACAAATAACTAGTGTTAGGTTTTTAACGCGATAAATTAGATTGGTGACACTGGTGCTCATTTGCCACTCCTACCCGATTTGACCCCTAAATATCTCGTTAATGATACTAATGTCGGCTTCAGAGATTAGGTGCTAGCTGAAAGCATTTGATTCATCTACTTACAATGTACAAAAGGTCACCGGGGCGGGGCTAGCTGTAAAACTTTGAACCCTTATATTTCCACCCCTATTGTGGTGCTAGCTTTCTAACATGAATGCTAGCTACAAACTATCTAGTGCTAGGTTTTTAAAGAGACAGAACAAATTGGCGGGGCTGGCGTTAACTTAGCTCCCCCCTGAATTCACCCTTAAATATCTCAGGAATGATAATGGTGCTAGCTTTAAAATTTGGGTGCTAGCCGGTGTTAGGCAAGGGGATCCCAGTGCTAGGTTTTGGCGGAAATTTATGAACGGGGGGTGGGGCAAGTTAACGAACCCTTGTTAATTATGGGTAACCATATTTTCGAGAATTCCACTTTAAATCAACTTTTGGTGTAAGTATATTAATATTGTCGTTTTGAATGGTGAATTCATTTTCTTTAGCAGATTATTTATTAATTTTCTGATGTCCATTTCCTAACTGCACATTATGATCGTCATCTGAAACCGATACATCAATTTCGCGGATTTACAAGATAAAGACGTGTTTTATTTACCTACATATGCCGTGCTGAAGAACAGCATTCATTCCATTCAACACAACACGACCAATGATATTCAGCAACATGTCTTCTATATCAGTGAGTCTTTCGTATATTGTCTATATTTCCCGTTTTTTTGAACTACTTTTAATTCGCGGGCTTTGTCTTTGACTAGGGACTTTCAGTAGGTAAATATCTACATAAAGACGTCAATAAATAAATAGACATACAGTGACAAATATCAACTGTGTTTTCTGTTAACTTATCTCCATTCTTGTACTCACTTCACTGAATTTCCACAAGCATTGATTTTGGCACAGTGATTATTGCCTTGTTTGTTCATAATTTTTTATATCTTATACTGCCATCTTCTGATTTTAGCAGCTCTTCTTGTTTTCGCTACTTATTTTCCATAATGTAAGTTTTTATACGTTGAAATAAAAGGTGGTAAATTCACGGTGGCGTAGATAATTGTTGTATACTAAATTAACAATAAAGCCTTCCGGGATATATTATGTAGAGTATCTTCAAGTCTATACATTTAAAATTATATTTAAATAAAATAAAATATATATTGCATTAGATCTAAATATCCTTCGCATAATTCCAAAAACCAGTGCCAACTATAAGAAAAAGTTCATTTGGTCTTCTTTTGTCATTAGATTAAAAAAAGCTTTACACAATAAAGATTTAGAAAATTGTTGTTATCGTGAGTGTTCTTACAATAACGACATCGTTAAATAACAACAGTTTACAGAATAAGGGCCTAAATAACACAGAACTCAGCTTACATCTAAGAACTCTAACAATGACAACAACCCCGATACGATGAAATGTCATACATAAACCGAAAGCACAACATCTTCTCTGATTGGTATACGTTCGTGAGCCTTACAGCTACGAATGAAAAGTAAGTATAATATTAGGCTTTTAAAAAGTAAGATTTAAACTTTTATCTGGTGACATCAACACCAAAAATAATAACGATATTTACTTTTGAAGTTTTTAGTGGCTGCGCATTACATCAATAACTACCTTCAGTATACTTGTTACAGTAAGACCAATAGAACCACAAGAAAGATTCCAGATTTACTACCAATATTAAAAACAAAATAATAGACCGGCGATGGTAGCGCTTGGGTAATGAAAAGGTCAATTAAATCTTAAGCGACATGTTAATATATAAATATATACAGTTCTTCTCGAAGAGTTTTTTGTTCACCTCGTTTATTTACTGCCCCAAATAAATAAAAATTGATTATAAAATATTATTTAAGAAAGTACATTCTCTAAAGAAAATCGTTTCGTAGGATTTATTCAATATTTTCATAAATAATCTCTAGAGAGTTGTGTTTACAGAATGGTGCGGTGGTACAAATCTGATAAGGCATAATTTGTTATGAAAAGTTGAGAATATCAATAATAAGTAGTAGACAAGTTTTCTTTTTTTTCTTTAACAGAAAATATAATCAAGGTCTTCGTTTATACTTTTAGACATAAGTTTTATACTTTAATATTAACGTTTATCCTACAGCGTAGTTTTTTCAGAAAGAAAAAACTAACTCTTCAAAGGTGCTTACGCCATTACTATAATCAATATTAAAATTAAATCTTTTAATTAATAATTTTGCAAAATGCAGTATTTCGAGTATTTTATCCCAAAAAATGTTTAAAATTCCAAGTTAAGCATATTATTCAATATTTACTCGATTGTTCACGCACAACATTCGTTGCATACCTGTTTTTTTTATAGAAAAATTTATTTTCTTTACGAAGCACAATTTATTTTAAATTTTAGCCCAAATATTTACTATCTGTTGCGCACCTATCGTCATGGAAAGTTGAAATTTATTTCTTTGGCATAACAATAAAGGAACCCAAAATTACAATTTTCTCATAGGTTATTCAATTTATTGAAAAAAGATAGCTATTGGACTCTTCTTTCGAAGCAACAGGAGTAGCGGTACTTTCCAACAACCTCTAGGCTTCTATTGATTACCTGATCCGTCTTAGAGGGTTACTGTCCTACTCCTTGCCTTGCGTTTCTAAGGAATTCCCCGCAGGCCACCAAAAAGATCTGTTCGTGTCTTTTGTGTTGTATTTGTCCGCTCAGAGTTTTGAGTGAGATTTGCTTTTGTAGGTTGGTTGGAATTATATTTTTTAAGAGTTCATTTTTTGTAGTGGGTCAACTTGTTAAGATTTGTTTGATGATCACGGTCGCTTTGATTGCTGCTTTTGAAAGTGCATCGCTACTGATTATGTTTTAGGCTTTAGGCCATAACGAGTGACGCATGCCACTCCATCAGCTGCGACCGTGCTTTCACATGCGTTATTTCTGTAGGGTTGGACTATTTGTATTTGTGGTATGGGTTTTGGTTTTCTTTGCTTTTTGGTTCACAAGCTCTTAATTATTCCATAATCTTTGCTCAAGGACCTATTGGATTAAGGATTAAATTTATACTGTTACTAAAAGTTGTTAATAAACTACTACGTTCGCAGCTAGTCATGACTTATACCAACAAGACACACTTTCAGTCATTTTTATTAGAAAAAAACATTAATCTAACACCAACTCAGAAGCAGGGATTTTTGAACACTTTATACACTGATAAACGTTAATTTATTGCTAATTAAAATATGAATGATTTAGCTAGTAGAAACTAGATGTTTTGCAATAATGGAGGGTGGCGACCGAAACAAACGTGACACAGATGGTCTCGAGTGCCAGCAGAAAATCTACTTGTTAATAGGCCTAATTATTTGAATCCAATGTAATACCTACTAATAAAGTAATATTACATCGGAGCCGGACATTTGGGCGCGCAGACGGTTTGGCGCAGGGATACTTCGGCGTAAGAAATGAAATACAGTATTCGATAAATACGGTATGGTGAGAAAAACCGCAATATTTGCCATTCACAAAAAAACTCATAGGTACTGCCAGAGGGATTATCATTTATTGTGTGAGTATTCTTTATTATTAGTGTACTTAGTGCTATTTAATTAACTAGTGGAAATTCTTTGGAACCTGAAAATGAATGTTGCCAGAAGACAGTGTCTCCTGATTGATCGAGCCTATTCATATCTAACGTAATTGATAATCTGGAACTAATACGATACTAGTGTAATTAAATTATAAAAGCTCTTGCAAAAATGATACTCAACTAAATGACATAGAAAAATCGATATTAACATTGAATATCGTAAAAGGAAAATTTACGTGCAACGGAACTGTCTGCACACTCGTAAAGTTACTAAATAGATTAAGTACCGCAATGGTCAGCCATTTTCTGGAAAAATAAAAGCGCCAAATTTAAAATGTCTTTATTTCGAAAACCTTTAATTTGGTTCTATGAGATCTCTCTTAAAATATCAAAAACGAATTTAAATACTTAAAATAAATACGATAAGTATAATATATTAAAATATATTATAAATAAAACAAATATCTTGTTATTTATATTATTTATTTTTTTACAAGAATTCGCATCGCTATGCTCCTACTACTGTTAGTATCAGCGCAGTTATCAAATTGTTTCGATCTATCTTTTAAAATAAAATGTAACCTACTTCTTACAAAGATTTTAACAATTTTGTATACTATATTGTGGCATGTTGGAAATCTTTCTGAAGGAGGATATTTCATTAAAGCATTCTTTAAAAAATCGTCAAGACTTAAATTATTATTTACAATAATATCTTGAAATTGTCTAAAATATATCTCGATATTATAAATATAATTATAAAAATCCATTGTAGGAAACTCTAAAACATTTTCCTTAAATTCTTTCAGTTTAGTAAATAAACTTAAAGATGTAATGTTGGTGGCATTCTTAGGGTCCCTTATACTCTCGTAACAAGTAGAACAAATTGATTGATTTTTCTTCACTTTATATATAATAGAACCAACTAGGTAAAATAAACTAGCTTGCAGTATATCATTTAAATGTGCAAAGTTCAACTCCTCATGTAAATCCTCCTCCAGTTCTGAAATAACTTTGTCATCAATATCTTCCATTTCCATCATATGTTGGGTTGATTTACAATAGTTAACCAGATGGTTCGAATTATCATTAGTGTAACTGGATCGTTTAACTTGGGCTTCAAACTGTGACAAACAAATTAAACGCAAGGAAACTCTGAACATATGTGCATTTGGTATAGGCTGTCTACACCTTATGGAAGAAAATGCATTCTCCAAAGCATCCTGTGTCAACCTACCAAGCATAAGATAATGAAGATTTTCGTGTTCCAAATAAATCTTTTGTATATCTAGGGCAGTTTCTGTGGATAATATAATGCCTGTTTGAAAAGGTTTCCATGTTTGGTTTACAGTCAAATTATATGCAAGCTCTTGTACAGATTTTAAAAATTCAATGTTTTCATCATACTTCTCCATAGTTTTTAAAGATAAGGCCAATGCTTAATAACGACTAGTTAATAATTTAAACCACCGATACATTACTTTGATAAACCAGGCAGTTGTCCTGTGTTTCTCTTCTATTTTATTTTTCGAAATGCAGTACAAAAGTCCTGCTGCAATGTCGTTATTTATTAACGCCACACTTACTCTGGCATTCATTGTGTGAAAATGTGATGGATTTAGGTCGTCGTCTTTTAATCTTGGACACAATTTCATCACATCATGTTTATCAATTTCATGCAATGTCTTTATTGGCTCGATTGATATTTCATTTGATGGCAGATCATACTTTTGTACCAGACTTTCATTTAAAATAAATTTGTGGCCTTTGGTCAATGCTGCAGCAAGATTCTTAAACACATGCACTGGGTCTGGTAAAACAAATAATTTTTCATTAGGCAGACACGGATGTTGAATGGAATTTTGAATTCTGGTATGTCGTCCAGCAACAATATTTAAAATTTTCCATACACTTCGGTTTTGTGGACCCATATCAGAAATTACAACTCTAATAGTGATCCCAATATTATGAGCTTTTTCTATAATTTGTTTTAATCTATCATAAAGTTCACTGGGATCAATGGAGTTTGCTGTGAAGTCATATCCCACAATTTGTTTCCATTTGGTTGAAATTCCCCTTAACATGTATACCATAGCATGTGTGGCAATAACGTTTTCATTACGTTTTGCCTTGGGAACATTCACAGTAGGTTTGCCAACAACTGTATGTAAGGAATTATCAAACTGCAAGCCAGGTCTTATAGCCATTTCATCAAAAATTAGAACCGCATGCCTCTCTTCTGGTTGAAAACTGTCCATCTATAAACAAACACATTAAACCATAAATGTTGTATTAGCAGTAAAATTATTATACTAACTTTAAATTTTAACAGGTCAAAAATTTCTTTAAGAATACCTGGCTTGAATTTTAAATTACTAATGCGGTGCTGAAGGGTCCTTATGCTAGGGTAAGGAAGATTCTGACGAATAATTTCTTCATACCCTTTAGTCCCGCATGCCATGTACAATTTTAAACCTTTCGTTACAGTATCTTCTGACCACATTCCACCTCTACATGTACCAGTCTTCAAACCATTCAACTGATCTTCATTGAAAATACTCTCTAGATTCGTATTTCTTTGTTGTTTCAGTTTTTTCTCATACTCTCTACACTTCTGCAAAGCAGCTTTTAATTTTTGCTTCAATTTTCCTATAGCTTCATCGTCATGCACCATTTTCTCATCTAATTCTTCATTGGGATGGTTTTCATGTTGACAATGGGATAAGTCATCTGTAACTGCATACATTTTCAATAAGACATTCATTGGCATTACATTAGATATATCTTAATACCTACCTTTACCATTCCCTAGACTCTTTCCACCAATTTCAATGTCGCTCGATCCAGAAATAACGCCACCTTCACCACGTCTTCGTTTAGAATTAGGACCATTTTCACTGCTTTCGCCACAATCTAAATCTCTCCTCAACAAATCGGGCACAGCACAGGGCCTAAGAAGTTTTTTCCCATCTTGCCTTCCATTTTCAAATTGATTTGCCGAAAAATGCACCTACAGTAGCTCTTGATAATCTACATTTAAACATATTTTTTCATCAATACTTACTTCACAAATTCTAAAATTTTCATTAAAATCTGGTCGATCAACTAAACTTAACCACACTTTCCTTCGAGCGCTATTTCTTTCACCGCTTGGAAAAGAAAATAATCTGAAGGCCTTTGCAGAGCTGTTTTTACAGCCTAATATACAACAACCAGGCATTACAATGTTTGATTTAAAATCGTAAACAATATTTGTAACAATATTAACAACAGCGGTTATTGCAACGACGGCTGACGTTTCTACAGTCTGTCCGCCGTCGACACGACATTAATAACATAAAAATTACTAAATATCGCCGCCATTTTCTGGCAAAAATAATGTCTCTTTGTCTAACACATTGGCCTAATGTTTGCGGTACTTAATCTATTTAGTAACTTTACGGGAACTGTATCTCTGTCTCCCTCTATGTGGCGTTAGCGGAACTTCCTAATGAAACAAGGTATAGTCATTTAGTAATAGTGCAACATAGTTCATATAGATATGCCTTCTATTTCGGTCGCTCTCGATTGCTTGGATACAGTATAGCGCCATCCTTTACAGAGATACTCTACCGCGAAATTACTATAATGAATTAGAAATAATTAACAAAAACTGTACAAACTGTTAAATATAAAAAACTATTAAATAATAAATAATATTTGAATAAGATTTACTAATAACAATACTATTAAATTAAATGGTAAATAATTCAGATTTTTGGATATGTTTTTGTGTGTTGAGCTCTTATTAAAAATTCAAATTTTCGACCCTGACGTACAGCCATGTGTTGAAAAAAAAATATGAAAGTTTCAACCTTTTTTCTGTTTTCGCAGAATATCTCCCAAACAATGTGTTTTACGGCAAAAGTGGTTAATTTTTAATTTTAAAGTAGACTAAATTTGTTCCACTTTGAGTGCAGAACGACTTTTCTAAGCCCAATAGTTTATTGTTGTTAATAAACCCAATATTAAATTAAATAGTATTTGACATTGTTTTAAAATTCAAAACAATTTAGAAATGAAATAATCAAAATTAACTTCAAGTTTTTTTATCTGTGAAGTTAAAATGGAGAAATGTACCAAACTCTTTAGTCTTTAATATGTTTTTTAATCTACAGCCTATGTTTATTGGGTATGCCTATATCTTGTTTAGTATATCTATGCTTTCTAAAATTACAACCTTATTTTTAGCTTTTAATCATTTTTTAATTACTAAACCGCATTGGTACATAGCTGTACATTTATTTTGCTTCCTATACAAGACAGGTAATAACAACTAATAATCTAATGATATATTGAAATTTATTCATTATGAAAGTGAAAATCCAGAGATCGGCGTGCCTTTTTATAAACTTTATAACTTTTATAAAACAAGTCAATTGAAATAGTATTTTATGGCGGGAGCAACATCCCGCCTGGATTTATTGCGGTATTTACCTCAATTTTGAATACTTTTATATTCCTATTCAGGCTGTAACCGGCTACAACCTGAATATTAGGTATAATTTATCTAATTTCTCAATACTCTTTAACCCTTGTCCAATTTTAATATATATTTTATTACTATTCTATATTATATTTTCAGTGATTTTCACATTTTTCAGAAATTCAAATCTATTTGAGAGCACCTAACGCATTTTAAGTAGGTTTAATAATTTCTTAAATATTTTCTTATGTGCCCAATTTCTAGTAGTCTATTATAGATCTTGGGATAACTACTTTTGGCGAGTCTAACATCAAGGAATTCTTTAAGGTTTTTGGGGAATTTCTTGGTGAAAATATGGCCCAGAAATAAAGTATTATTGTGACCTGTCTGAGGATAATGATTTTTAGCCATTTTCAACGATTTTTCATGTGTTCACTTTTGAATCATTTTCGGTGATTTTTAACGATCAGCTTTTATGACCTGTAGCCCAGAAATGAAACGTCCTTTTGGAGTATCCAAAAACGGTTTTAATAACATTCTAATCCTTTTTGATGATTTCTTAACCATTTTTTCCATGTGTCCAATTTTTAGTGATCAATAGATTTCGAGATATTTTATTATGGGCCCACTAAGTGTCATGTGTCCAATTGCTCTGGTCTAGAACTGAAAAGCCAGTTTAAAGTGTGTAGAAAATGAAAGTTTTTGACCTCTTTTTTCATTTATTTTAGACCTAATTTCAATGATTATTACTCGGTTTTGAAGTGCCTAATTGCCCTGGTCCAAAAATGAAGTCATTTTAAGGAGTGTCTCAAAACAAGGGATTTTTAAAAGTTTTTGAAGCTTGTTTTGGTGCGTTTTAACGATTTTCTTCATGTGTTTAATTTTGTGTGGTCTACAGATCTTGAAGTGCTTTTGGGGTGTCCTTTTCCATGTTCCCAATTGATCTAGTTCTGAAGTAACATTTTGTACTCTACTTCGAAGTAAGAGGCAAAACTGTCGAAAAGATCATTATCATCAGATCTATCGAATGTTATCAATTTCTTACACTGTCGACAACTCGTAATTCACTTGTTTGTAAAAAATGACAGGTTTTAAATTTTTGAAATAAGAATTTCAACCCGACACCCCAATGGGTACCGTACCAGGGATTTCGAAAAAGAAGAAGAAGAAGAAATCATGATTTCTAGACAAATCTAAAAATACAAAATATACAGGATGTTCCATTTTAAAAATAATGAGTTTAGAAACAACGTCGATATTAAATTCGAATTCATTGAAATTATGAATCTTTGAAGAGAATTTTGAAACTTCTAATCGTCTTTCAAGATAAGTTGTAACTGTAAGTATGTAAGTATCTATCTTGAACGCTAAAATGATCTATAGGTATCATTCAGTTTATGAAACCTTAAGGTATAAACTTTAAACAATGAAGTTGTGAAACGTGACACTCTCGTATATGAAATATGGGACTTTGAAATTATGAAATTAAATTGTTTTTGAAGGCCTCCATCTCCCCTCCGAGCAATGTACTTGCCTAAATTAGACAAAGCAACAAGCAATACGAATTCTGAATCGTTAGAAATTTCAAGATCTAACCTCGTCCTTTATTTACTAAATTATTATCGGTCCTTTAGTTAAGTCTTTGAAAATTTGAAGTTTTAAATATTAGGGTATCTGAAATGGAAACTAGTAAATTGGAACCCTTCTGATTAAAATATCTGAGTTTCTGAGAGGAACTTAGTTTTATTTATTTATTATTAAGCTAATTCATTTTTTTAGTTGTTACATGAATAATTTTAGTTAAATAACAAGAAACTTAACCTAATTATTACCAGAAATAGGCAGTTCAATTCATTCATGACTAAACAATAATCGAACTCAATGTGAATGCAAATCGAATTATCTCCGCACGAGAGTTATAGCGAATTATATTTTTAGAGTAATGAAGGCTGCCTTTAATTAACATAGAAACTAGAACAATAATTTTGCCAGTATCCTCCGACTTTAATTATTACGACGACGTCGACGACACGAGGTTGAAATGACGACATCATAGCTGGTGATGGCTCGTCTTGTATTCCTTTAAATTATATTTGGCTTTTTGCGCGAGATTGAAATAACATTTTTAAAATTCCGTGCACGTTTAAATTATCGGATATTAGTACCTGGTTGCAAAATTCCATTTGCTAAAAAGTTCAACAGTTTTACCTGTCATCATTTGCAAATCGAAACAAGCTATTATGAAATGTAATTGGTTTCATTCTTTTGCTGTCGACGTTCGACAAATTTCGCGTCAATGCGAATGATATTTATTAGGTCAATTAATCATTGAATGGGAAACCAGGCAATTTTTTGCTTTGACAGCGCTTTGTAATTTTCTTTAATCGTTTAATCAATATATTTATCATTTTCATAAAAAGGTAGCATTAGTTGACTGCTTTGCAGTATACCTACTCGAGATTTAGTTGTAATATTAATTACCCCGTCTCCACACATGCGTATACGAATATTTATGTGCAAACAGAAATATTCGTGGCTGAACATTCGTTTGCGAATGTATCCGAACATTTCCCTACATACTTCGCATACTGTAACTGAATATTCGCGTATAGTGTGTAGAGGCCATCATGTAGGGGGTTAAGACAAATGTTTGATCCCTTTGACTCGCGCTAATTTACCGATACAAGGCGGAACGTGCGCATGTTCGGGGACGAATAGCAAATATTTCTATACAAATAAATACGAATGTTGTATCCACCCTTCACGTTTTGTACGAATAACGCATGTGTGGAGCTGGGGTAAGGATGGCCTAACTACATTCACTGGGACCTTAAAATTTGAATTCCGAGCTTTTGCTTTATATGATACTAACTTCTCCACTACTACTCCACTCCCAGCCATATAAAGAAACGCAAAAACAATTGGTTTTCTTCCTCGGCTTATCTGACCTTAACTATGAACAACTTTAATGTCCTGGCTCTCGACTTAACAACCTGCTCCACCTGTTTTAGGGTGCTAACTCCGTTCGTCCAAATGAGGTTCAACTGACTCCATATAATTCATTTAATAATAAATACTAGGTTAGGTGGACACACGATTTTTCCAACACACCCTTCTGTATTGACCTGGGGTGGGAGTGATTATGATTCTTGTTATTGATAGTCTGCAGTCGTCAGACACTATTGCTAGTCTCTCACGAATAGTGTTTGGTTCCGTTACGACGGAAGGAGCGGGTCTACGTATAGTTAGGTTTACACAAACAGCACCAATATATCTCAAAGACATCAAAAAGATGTAGAGTTTAGATATTCAAGACTTCTTATAGATGTCCATTTTCGCCTTATGTTATCTTAAATACGTCTTTAAGACGTCCATTGTTACAAAACCCAACGTATTTAAGATGTCTTTATCATAACAGCTTAAAGATGTCTTCAACAAAATATCTTTAAGACATCTGCTTGAAGATGTTCATTTAAGTAACTGTTAATACTAGGCATAGAAATAAAATTTACAACATCAATCAAAAAATATAGTCTTTTTTTTCTTAGAATAGAAAGTTACATTTTTTTAAATAAAGATGATCAATTCGAGGCCCTCCATAATGATGTCTGTTTGGTATTTTCCGTGTCCTTTTGGAACTTGATAAGCCCGATTGCTGTGCTTAGTGTAAAAAAGATACATTAATTTACCATGTATTATTTACATTATTTATTTATTATGTTATGAGAAAATTTAGCAATCCTCAAGACACAGTGCCCACATATTACTATAGAATTTATACAATATTTAAATTGCTAAAAAGCTTTTTTTGTTTCTTACCAGTCAGCTGTATTGTAGAGCTTGGTCGTTAGTGAAGATTAGGGTTAAAATTCTTTTAACCAGATCATAAACAGAAGATCCTCTTAGGTAATTCTTTAACCAAAAAAAACAGTACTTACAAAATATCCAAGGCTATGAACGATGTTAAAAAATGAGGTTATAAGATAACTAAAAGACAACTTACTATTAATTACGTTGAACTTCGGATGCCACGAGAACACAGAACTTAAAAAATGTTTTATATTTAATATAGTGCGTTTAATAATTAAGTGTGTCACCTCTATAAACTTAACCGCCAGAAATACGATAAAACCTTGGATAAATCATAAACAAACAGTAAACAAACCACTTTAGTTTAGACATGAAAGATAAAAGTTCTCAGTATTACCAACAAGTATAAAAAGACTACACATTAACGGCGGTCGCTTTAAAAACCTTAGTTCAATGCTTGATTATCAACATAATATAACATCGCCAATAATATATCACCATAAAATATAAAAATTTTAAAAACTAAATACACAATATAAAACAATTAAAACAGGAACACTCGGAATAAATGGAAATTATAAATAATTAAAGTAGCGGCGTCAGGAATTTTAAACTTTTTTCTTCTTCTACGCCATCAAACTGTTGTGGTATCAACTTCTAGTAGATAGCACGGCGCGTAATTCAAATTCATAGGTTTGATGGATGTGCTTTTTCATGCACAAACCCAAATATAATCTCGATTTTAACCATTAGACTTTTATAGACTATTGACGAATGACAAGTAAAGAATAATTATATTACTATTAGATAACTGAAATAACTAACTATACACATATATAAATATTTGAAATAGACAAGTACATATATTATTCATAAAATTGAGATGCGTAAAGTTATTTAATATTAAATTTTTATAAATACGCAAATGTGGAAAACAGAATAGGTTTTAGAAAACACATTTGTTGTAATGCTATATATTATTTCACTTTATTTTAAAAAGAATATGACAGACATTTAAAAGACGTCTTAAAGATGTCCAGTTTTTACTGTTTTAAGACATCTTCAAAAAAATGTATTTGAGACGTCATTTTTTTATCTTTGGGTGTTCAGACATAATATGGACATAAAAAAGATGTCTTTAAGACAAAGTGTGCTGTCTGGGTATGCTGCCCGGTGCCTCCCCGTTACATCGAACCGATGATGGGGAAACCACATCACCAGATAGAAGGTTGTGTACATATGTATGTGTTCCCCAGTATTACTGGCGTTGCTCGGGGCTCCATGTGGGGATCGCGGTGCCGAGTAGCCACAGATTGATTGCCAGGGTATGCATCCAAAATGGATCTCCTAGTGGCAAGGGAGGGGAGCTTGTTGGACTCAAAGCCTGGTACTGACTTAGCGTACCACGGTTAAATCCAGTTCTTGAATCCTATGTAAACCTGTATCGGCCAATACCTTAAAATGGGCAGTTGATACGACTCTAATAGCCTTTCGCGTTCTTGACAGCCTCACCTACATTTGGTATCTCCTGAACAACTCAACTAGGGTTCGGTGGAGGCTAATGAGGCACTGTCGAAGGCACACCAGGTCTATAACTGAAAGGACAATTATCCAAGTCTGGTCGACACGTGGGTATACTTCGATGTGGTAGAGGAAAGCCCGCATATGGAAGAAAGAGTTCAGAATTTCCAGGAAAGGTAGACCGGTGGTCCGATGGATGAGCACGATAATCCGCTCCGGCACTAGCCTAGAAAGCTAGTAGAGGGTAGATAGCAATATCAGATCCACCATTGGGAATTGGCAACGGTTGAGTTCAATTTTAATAATAAATCATTATAGATTGGAGTAGTGGAATGAATTGACCGACACACTAGAATTAAAAATGGTTTGGAATCAAGTGAAATTCATCAATGATTTGTCTTCTTAGGTGTAAGCTCACTTTTAAGAGAATACAAATATCTGCACTGTTAAACGCCCTCTATAACGCAGCGAAAGTATTTACAAACACATGTAAAATTCGGTTTTAATTTCTAGGTGGAGGAAATGGAAAGGGTCAAGAACTTAGTCCTTACAGGAAAAATACCTCTAGATCAGGCTCCACCCGAGATGGCTAATCATCCTGTCCGATTAATTGAACTCTATTGCCAAAAACTAATTGCCGAAAGAAGGGCCAAGGTACAGTTTATAAATAATAATTGGCAGATTTCTATGTAATTCTTTTGTATTTAGATCAAAGTACCAAAAGTGCATATACCAAGGCACCTTTATTGGGATGATACGCCAGATCCGCCATCTGGTTTATCCATCGAAAAGGGCCACATCTTCAGGAGCGCTGGTGAAAAACTTTGTCATCCACCAGATCACCTCATCAATGCGACAGACGAAGATGATATTACAGCGGGTTATATGTTTGCTCCAGAAGAATACGAAAAGGCTAAATTTGAAAATCCGCTTATTAAGCAACTGCGTGAATGCCAGGTAAGAAATTTTTTTATTGCCTAATAATTATATATTCATCTTTTATTAATGCCATAGGTAACTAGATTTGATAATCTAGAATATTTCGAGAGGTACATAACATACTTGTACATTTTCTGACATACTGTATATGGGGTGTTCGTTCACGTTCACCCATAAAACTGGCTGTCTTCTACCCTACCCCTATAAAGGGCAATGGATGAAGCTGTCAGATTAAGTGTGTGGTAGAGAAATTCGTGAGAATTCTCGACAGTAACTCATACCGATCAGGGGAAGCCCTGGTAGATGAGACCGGTGTGGGCGGATTCGAATCTCGCCTGGGATAAGGTCATTTATGGTCACCAAGGAACCCGCTGCTTGACCGAGGTTATTTATGGTCACCAATGGAACCCGCTACTTGACCGAGGTCATTTATGGTCACCAACGGAACCCGCTACTTGACCGAGGTCATTTATGGTTACCAACGGAAACCGCTGCTTAACCGAGGTTATTTATGGTCACCAAAGGAACCCGCTGTTTGACTGAATCTCAAGTGCGGAGAATCGAAGTGAGGTTTACCCTGCTTTTGGGCTAATGGGAAACTGCAGGCCGTCAGGTAAATGTGCTTAGGAGCTATCCCCACCACCCTATGATCCGGACTGCAGCCGGGTACAGTGATTGGGAGAAGCTCTGAAAGCCATTACACTTAAGGAGAGTTGAAGCGAATACATAGCCTCTCACAATCAAGACACCTTCACCAAATACGGGTACACACCGGGAGTCTATAACTTGTAGACTTAAACGAAGCTTTGTCGAGGGCCCACCAAGCTTAAAATTGGTAGATCGGTGTGGCAAAACCATTAAAAAACCAAGTCCTGCCACAATTGAGGTTGGATTCGATCGGGCAGTGGTTCCACTTTGCAATAGCGCATAGCTGGGGAATAGTCCTATTGCTGGACGAGGAACTTCGGTACCGGCGGGTGAGCAACGTGTTAAGTCAATTGCTCCGGCACTAGTCCTGAGTTACCTTGTAGAGGGGGATAGGCAACCTCGCTCCGACCAGTGAGCTGATCTGGTAGCAATTGCTGTACAGCCGGTTATGCAACTTGCGCGCTGATTGGGCGTATCCCAATCACTTCCTTCTGGAAGGGAACGTGGGGGTAAGTTCACACAGGTACCCCACGTAAAACAATCATGACATTCGATACTGTACATTACATTCTGACATGACCTAGCGACTTCCATTGCAGTAACCGGGACCAACGGCTAAATGCGGTCTCCGAAGCACAGCTAATTAGTTGAGATTTTCGTAGCACTATGGTCATGTGCAAATATTGACTTAGGCCAACGTTGCTTAACTGTGAATATCGTTTGATCAGTATCCGAGCGCTAGGTCTGACCAGTCTACGGATGACCCTGAAATGCAAAATCTTTGTTTAAAAATATTTAGACTTTTAAATTTTCAGCAATATAATTTTTGAAAATTTTAAAGCAAAACTTTTCAAACAAATCACAATTAAAATTTAATTTTTTAAACTATAACGCTTAGCGTGCAATATTTTTCTACGTGTGATATGGTCCTACCACACGATGGATCTCAAGATAAGCGTCTAGGGTACGTAGGAATTTATTATCGCTAAAATGCTTTTTTAATTAGAGCTTTTAGCACTACACTTCATTCAGTATTTCTTAAAATTTTCAAATCCGGCCTGAACCGATAAAGAAGAAAGTCCATTCTATCGTTCCATCCCCTTCAATTTCACTAGATACCTCTCATCCGCTCCCACCTTCTTTCACCCTTTTTCAACCTATTTTACCTTCTTGCACTCTCTTTCACCGTCTCCAACTTTCTCTCACCTTCGTTCACCCTCTTTACCCTCTAACAGCCTCTATCACGCTCTTCTCCCCTCTCCCACCCTCTTTAACCGCTGCTTTCACTCTCTCATACCTTCTTCCACTATCACCCTCTCGCACCTATGCCTATTTTCTAAGCAGATGGCGCATTTTCTAAAGTCATTGGAAGAAGCCATCTTTGTTATGTTTTACAACCGAATTTAGATGGGTCCTAGTATTCGCAAATAGGTGGGTGTTAATTTGATGCTCCTTAGCATTATAGTGGATAATAGGTCCAAGCCTCCATTTCAACTTCACCAATGTGGAGTTTATAAAACCTTAATAATGTACATAAGATGTGTTATATGCACGGACGTTATTCTGGGGGATAATGGTACATACAGTATAGGGTATTAGCAAAATTTGGGCGACTAGAAAATTTGTATGGCATCATGTTTCAGGGCAAATTATCTTAAAACGTCTTCGAGTACAACTCTCTACAATATTAGGCAATGCATACAAGGCGATTCAAAATTTATGTTTCAGTTTTGCCACCTTTTATATGCACAGTATTTTTTAAATTAGTGACAATCAATTTTTCTTCTAAAATAATCGTTAAGTTTGTTGGCAACAAACTCTCTGACATCGAATTTATAGCTAACGACAAATTATTTTTTTACAAGTGCCAATTTGTGGATAATTAACATATTTTTAAATGTTTTAACAGACGTTTCCAACACCCAATTAATTCTTCAAACAAGTGGGTAACTATTCCACATGGTTGCCATAATAACAAAATAACTATAACATTTTTATTTTAAATAATATTTTTTCCCCATCTTCTTTTACGTTTTTTCTACATTGTCATCAATTTATTCCTTTGTTTTTTATAAATTTCCATAAATCGTGTACATAACCTTACATTATCCTAAATTACTGTGAAACGTTTTGTTTTTTGTTAAGCGCTCGGAAATTCAGGATTTTATTTGGTTTACAGGAAAAAAAATTATAAAGTTTTACAAGAATGTGAATTTAAGTAGTATTAAAAAGAAATATTTTCCTACAAATAATTTGGCTGGGGTTTGGGTAATTAATTATTTAAAAAAAAAGTCTTAGTTGACTTAGAAAAAATCATTTTCGAGTTTAAAAAAATTGGGTTAACTATTAATTTCAGTAAATGTGAACTTTATTTTTTTGATAACGTCTCTGAAATTGATAGGTCTATTTTATTTGAAAGATTTCAATCCTTAACTCCAGGTTTACAAATTTGTAATAATAAAAATTTCTTTTTACTGGGTTGTCCCATTCTTGAAGAAGCAATTCCTTTTTCTTTTTCAAAAAAAATGGAAAAATTTTCTTTGCTGTCCACAAACCTTTGTAGAATCAGTCCTCATATCAGTTTATTTTTACTTCGCCACTGTTTTTGGATGCCTAAATTTATCTATCTTCTTAGGTGCTGCCCACTTTGGAAATTTAAAAATTTGTGTTTAGAATTAGATAATAATATTCGTTCCACCCTGGAAAAAACTTTGAATATAAAATTTTCAAACAGATCTTGGGATCAAGCAAAGTTACCTATCCGTTTTGGTGGATTAGGTATTAGATCTATTTCCGATATTTCAACACCAGCTTTTCTTTCTTCGCTTTTTGCTAATTCTGATCTTATTAATTCAATTCTTCCTTCACATTTGTCCAAATTTGAATCAGTATACTTTAGTGAGGCGATTGAAGAATGGAATTCTAAATCAAATGCGTCTTTACTTCCCAGTTCTAGTTCCTCTCAAAAGCATTGGGATCTGCCAATTATTGAGAACATACATAAAAATTTATTGGCTTCCTCTGATGTTACTCAGAAAGCCATCTTATTGGCAGTGTCGGAATCCGAATCAGGAGCTTGGCTTGAAGCGTTACCTTCTTCTAAATTAGGTACCCTGTTGGAAAAAACCACATTACAAATTGCTGTTTCCCTCAGATTAGGTATCAGCATTTGTCAGCCTCATATTTGTAATTGCGGTTCTTTTGTTGACACTTTGAGTCATCATGGATTGTCGTGTATTAAAAGCGCAGGAAGAATCTCAAGACACAGCTCCCTTAATGACATTTTAAAACGATCTTTCTCTTCTGCCAACATCCCTTGCTTACTTGAACCCAATAGTGTTCTGAGGGATGATGGCAAACGTCCGGATGGTCTAACAATCATCCCTTGGAAAAGAGGAAAATCACTTGTCTGGGATGTCACTTGTACAGATACACTTGCACCTTCTCATTTATCTGCGTCGTCCATTTCCGCTAGATCTGCTGCTAATGTTGCAGAAAATCTTAAGAAAAGTAAATATAAATCTTTGTTGGACAATTATTTTTTCATTGCGTTCGCAGTAGAAACGTTAGGTCCTTGGAGCAATGATGCACTTTCTTTATTAGATGTTTTAGGTAAACTTTTAATTTCCAACACAGGTATTCCTCAGGCGAAAACATACCTTAAACAGCGCATTAGTATCGCCATTCAGAGAGGTAATGCTGCCAGTGTTCTTGGCACTGTGCCTTTAAGTTCTTCTCTTAACGAGTTATTTTATTTGTTTTAATTTCACATTCATATGTTTTTAATTACTTGTACGTTTATATTTTCAAATAAAAAATTTATCAGCTAAAAAAAAAAAAAAAAAAAAAAAAAAAAAAAAAAAAAAAAAAAAAAAAAAAATTAAAAAAACGTGAATATTTATGTGGAAACAAGACGCTTATTATTAGCGGTTAAGAATAACAACTTTTATAATAGATATCGGCATGAATAACAAGAAACAAATAAAATAGAAATGTTGCCAAATCATAAAATGAAAACTATTTTAAGTACAGAGAAAATTAAAATATTATTAATTTTTGAGATTGGTGCGTCTATGACATGTGTTAATTTTCATATCTAAAAAAGTGTAGCTATTAGATGCACGGTCTACTTGGCATGGTAGGCAAACGATGCATCGTACTGTACAGTGTTCGAAAATATATTCGAAGTGTCAAGAATTTCTATAAGGAATTCTATAACAAAGAGGAGAAATGAGTAGGAAAAAGATGCATAATTCCCGTTACTCAATGCGAGCCTGTAATTTTAGGAAAGATTTTAACTGAAACTTAACGTGCTATATTTTCCTAGCACATGTTCAAATAGGGTCGTAGAAAAGCACATTTTTAACTTTAAAACTTATAAGAGTAGTCAATATCATAGGAAATTAAAACATTGAGTTGGTTGTATTATACAACAAACACACCAACAGAATATTATTTATTATTACATATAAATGAAATGCATATACACAAAAAATATGAGTATCTAATACAAGATCGATTTAATTCATTTGCGACGTAATTATTCTTTAATAATATATCTTGAGAAATCAACATGTAAACATACGACCTTAATTATTACCTCATTACTAGGATCTATTAGCGGCTTGTATTTACAGTTCAAGTAACGATTACGTAACGCTAATGCCTATTTTGAAGCAGCTCCACATGTACATGTGTCCTTATTTGCCAATTTAATTCGTCGTCCTACATTTTCAGCAGCCAAACAAGAGATCTATTTTAAACTCCTGAAAAAAAATTAAATGCACCATGATCGAATAATTTGTAAACACTAACTCCATTACGAGACAAAGAAGTGATAAATGAATGGTTAAACATACTTACGAAGTGCTATGAGATGCATCTATTAAAAGGTTCTCATACAAAATTAATTTTCAGAAAACTCATCACTCGTTGAACGTCAATATCAACCCAAGCAACTGAGAAAGCCTAAATTCCCTGTATTTACATATTTATTCTAGATTATGTACGCAGGAAATTCTACACGTGTATCTGTTTGATGTTTGTTAACAACAAAAAGTCTTATAGGTACCTATTACATGAACCCTCCACTAAACTTTTCTAATCCTAGTGTTTAATATTGTTTCTCTGGGATACCATAACTTGTTAAGCGTGAACAAATGCTATTTATGCCATTTAATCCTATCTTCGTTCTCAGTATTATAGGGATGGCTTATCAGTTTACAAGCTAGTTCTGCAATCGGGTAAGGGAGGTAAGCCCAGACCTCCTACGATTTCTCCGATTCCCACACGGCCTCTGGAATTAGCTTTTGTTCTGTGCTGATGATGTTCCATTTCAACAGCAGCAGCAACATAAACTTAAATGAATTGTCTATGCGACTCCTTTACCTGCAAATAGAGTTTCAATAAAAAGCATAACCTTTTCAACTTTATTTTTCCTTTGTTTTGCTATTTCTTTTCTAATAAAATAGCAGACAGTATTATTGCATTACTTTGGAATGTTCTCTCAGTAAGTTTTTCGTTTTTATTCCGATGCAATTACTCAAAAGACCCTTTGTTTAAAAGGTTAGTAAATTATTAAACAGGCACATTATTATCTTGCTTTATAAGGGTTATTGTTATTTTTACTTTGAGATTAGCCCAGAATTAAGCTCTTATTATTAAGATTTTTAATGTTGAACAATAAAATAAATTAAATTCTTACACTTACATGTGTGTGGACTCTCATTACATATTATTTTCCGAAAAAATTAATTTCTTTCTTCTTCTTCTTTCAGCTTAAGAAATTTACGTTTTTTTTTTCAGAAACGATTTCTAACTTGGTTTTGTCTTAAAATCTGAGGCAGCTGAAACATCAAAGAAAATCTATGGAGATTTGAATTATGAAATGTATACTTTTCACCTTGATGACTTTAAACATTGCGTGATTCTGTGGCGCATGAAAATATCTTTATCAACAAACTCAAATGATCAGTTATAACAATGTAGTTTTGCTCTCAAGTTCAAATCTGGCATACACAGATGTCCTCCACCTTCGAGTTTTTACATACTGACGTTTGAAAAATGTTGATAAGTATCAGTTTGTTTGAATTTTTTGAAGTAGAAGAATCGACGAGGTTGGACGAGACTTGACAAGAATCGACTATACTCGACGAGACTAGACTAGACTCGACTAGACTCGACTAAACTCCACTAGATTCGAGGACACTCGACTGGACACGATGGTCTTTCATACTCATTTGATGCTTTTGTTTTTTTATGAAATTAATCAGATTCCTCTTATTTTAATCTACACATTGATACTTTTGAAGTTGATTTTTAAGAAGAAATAAGCCATTGTTGTTGCTCAAATGATTGCTAATAATTCTTTTTCTATGGTTGAATATTTTTGTTCGGATTCATTTAGTAATTCATTATTTAAGTTTCATGTTCATGATGCACATTGCTTCTATCGCTATATTTAAAGCATTTGTAATTAAATTAAATTACCTACCTGAAAAAGTCTAAATATTAGAAGTATTGGTTTAGTCTTTAAGTATTATTACATTTTCTAAAAATTTCTATTTTGTTAAATAAGTTTTACTTTCAATATTTTCTCAAGCATTTGGTCATGAATTAGTTGGTTTGACAAAGTTTTTAATGAATTTATGATAATGGCTGGAAACTACGTAGAAAGGTTTTATTTCTTTCTGTATTGTTAGTGCGGTGTAATTTTTGTTTGCTTTAATTTTTGGATTTTTTTGGTGGATGGTGTGATAATGTATTTAACGTCTTTTTTTAAAGATTTACTTTTGTCTTCTATTTTCGTTTGTTGTAGTCTTTTGAAACTTTTTTAATTTTTCAATGCGTTGAAAATATTATTGCCATCAAAGCAGATTAAATATTTTTTATGTTAAATCATCCGTAGTTAAATCCTTCCGTCATTTGTCGCTTATTCTTTTTTTAAATTGGAAAGTTCTGTCGATGATACGAACTTTGTTAGGCTCTACATTCTTCGACGAAAAGGGAGAAAAGCTTCCGACGGTTAAGTTGGGAGTATTTTCGAATTGCGTTTTTAAGCAGTGTCGTTCTGCGTATCGGCGTGGGTGCTCAAACAAGGCTCAAACACACAATCACGAACACAGGTCATTGTTTCTAATCCATTTGCCATTGTTATGGTAAGGAACCATATCTTTAGATTTTCTGACACAAAGCTGAGTTTATGGGGCTGTTACCCTGTTTCCATCAACACGGTTCCACGTTCCACATCAAAGGTAGTACCGGCACTCCTAATGTAAATATAAATAAAAAAATAAACGCATCATTGAAAGGATGTAATTATAATTTGATAAATCGTTTACTTTGAGGAATATACATAGAGGCAACAATGATTCGGTTGTGAATGCCAGAACGAGAAGCTTTTGCTCATTAGTCTGATTTGCTGTGCTTTCTTGTTTGATAATATGTATATCACATAACCTTTATACTTTTACGCTGTTTTGTCTATAGCACCCAACTGCTTTAAAGTTCCAAGTAAGGCAATGTCATTATGTTTTCGTTTCAATTCTGATTAAATTTGAGTATTTACCTCAATAGATTGAATTTTCCAATTTTTTCTTAAAACATAAAATAGCTCTAAAAGGCGCATGGCCAATTAACCCTGATAGTGATATTTGTTCTCCTGTAAGACAAACAAATTAATTTTGATTTATTTATTGGATCTGATTATATCTATTTGTTAGTTTGTTTAGCATCCACTCTCGTCTGCGGGCCCATCTCTCAATACGCTAATGCTAATAGTTCAACTTTTTCAATAAGCAATCATTTATTAAACATTAGACTCTGATGGAAATTTTGAATACACTGTGGTGTTAACATAGGCAGAGTCAAGAACAAACTTGTCATAACAAAGAACCAACTTTTCTATATTTTATGATATTTATATCCATCAAATGTTTACTAAGCTTTTTAAAAGATATCAATTAACACAAGGTAATGCAGAAGATTTATCAATACAAACTCTAAAGATATCTCAGCCTGATTTTACTCGTAATTTTGTCCCCCGCATTCCAGGAACGTAATTTGTTCATCTACCTTCTGCTTCGCCATTTAATTATTTATAGGCACACTTTTAAAATTCGAAAACTTTAGAAAAATTAAGCCATTAAAAAGTAATCAAAGACAACTTTAACAAAACAACTTTTCTTTAAAATTAGTTTATGAATCGTTTTACGTACCGGCTAAAATCTGTGACATTTTCTAATTTCATAAGACGAATGCTTTCTTAAACTTGATATATTTCCGTCATTCGATCACATGAAAAATAACAATTTTCTTTTTTAATAATTTTCAAGATGATTGAATTTTGTAACTGATATCTTTTCTTTTAATAGACTGTTGAAGAAATGTACGCGCTGGCTGATGAGATTATCGGCGTGCTGAAGACCCTGGCTGAAGGTGACACCGTCTCTGTTGTAACTACGAGTACCATGGCAGGCTGAAGTAATGAAGTATCAACTTGGAACGGGAAACATTAATCACGAGCAGTACACCTTTCGAAGGTTTCATGAAATTTTTTAGATTTAAGATCTAAAAACACACTTATTCTTGTTGATCATTTGTGAATTGTTATTTAGTCATTTAGGAATAAACCTAGACATTTTTTGTGTAAATATGGGATAGTTCTAGACTAAAGGTTTCAGTCTTTAGAATAATCATAGAACAAGAGAGATGATGGATATTAAGAGTTGAGATCTTCTCTGTTAAGCTATGCATTCCATTAAATCACCATAATATAGAAGCGTCTGGTGTGACGTGTTATTTAATTTATTTTCTTAATTAACGGGAATTTTCCTCAGGCGGGATAATAATGTCAAGTAATACTAGCTGATACTCTCGTTCTACTCAATTTCTTTGTCGTGAATACGAAAACGGTTATAACCACCAACGTTACAATAGCATCCAACATTAACTTCAAATACCTTAATTCCGAAACGAAATTATAAAGTTAAAGTGCGTGTTAAAAGAGTGTCCTGCCTTATTTTATTATTCATCAATCACAACAATAGACTTCTTTGGGAAATGCTTCTCCTTTAAGATGAAATTGTCAAGTTGTATCAATTCTATTAGTTGCAATGATAATGATGTGCAATTTGTTGTACAGAAGAGCTTTCAAACTGAAACTGAAATATTCTAAAACTACGAATTTTAAAATATTATATCACTCACAAATATTTACAAATAAATATAAGTCAAGTCTTATCGGAAATGATCGACCGTTTTCATCAATTCGATGTACGATTTTATGTTGCCTTTCAGGCTTACACGCGTCATGAGACATCCAACCACGACACCGGAAACAATTAAACTCATTTTCGTAGTGCATTTTCTTCGGTGAGACAGTCTTACTTTTAATTGCTTTAACAAGTGAGAAAACCAAACGTTATTTCTCCAGATATTGACTAGTGACTTTTTCACAATATTGTCAAAGAAATTCAACATTCCTATTGCCTAAGTAGAATCTGAGTATGTAACTACGCGACTGCTCAACTCAACTACTGCAAAACTACAAAACTTATAATCTTTATAAGTTAAGAACTTACAAACAGAAACTCTAAGCATCAAAATTTAATAACTACCTAAAGTTAGCTTATTATTAAATTTCCAGACGTTTGAAACCTTCTGAATTTATAAAGCTTGAAGCTAATGATATATATATATAACTTAGGTATTTGGAAACGTCTAGTATACATACCAAATTTTATAAGTGGCAACTTTAAAACTGAAAATTTCCATCCTTTTAGCTTCAAACTTAGAAATCTAAACCAAAAGTTTAAAAAATCTGGTTGCATAAAGCTAGATATGATAAAAGTTCGGAGTCCTCAGTTAATAGACGATCTAACAAAATTCTACTGGTTACTTATCGTGATGGTATATAACCTATGGCATTCCCAGGATACCAAGATTGGATGCGTTTCATCCAGATCGATCTAGTACTTTAGGGCATCATTTCGATAGACAGATAGAGAGAAGGATAGGTACTTTGTTTTACAGTAGGTATATATTAAAGATTAGAGGCATATTTTTGTTTCATTATCTTTTATTATTGTGCTTTTTGAATGAATCGATGAATGGTTGAATGAATCTGTGACTAAATAAATGGGTTCATGAATGAACGAATCAAACAATGATTCACTGAATAAATTAATAAACGAATGTAAGTACTGATGAAAAATGTATTAATCCACGAATGAATAAATGAATCGAAAAGTAAAGTATTAAATCCATGAATAAATACATGGATCGTTGAGTAAATGGATGAATGGATGAATTGACGCGTAAACGAATGAGCAAATAAATCAATGAAGAATGAATGAATCGATAAATTAATGAATTGCTGAATAAATACTGAATCGAAAAACGACTGAATTAATCGATGAATGTATAAATAATTCAATGAATAAATAATTGAATCAATGAATGAATGCATCAATTAATGAATAAATTAGCGAATGAATAAATTGACGAATAAATTAGTGAGTTAGAAAATGGTTGGTTTAATCGATGAGCTAATAAACGATTCTGTGAATGAATGATCGAATCAATAAATAAATGAATGAATCAATGAATGAATAAATTAATTAATTATGCATCAATGAATGAATAAAAAAATTAATGAATGAATAAATTGATGAATGATTCGGTAAATGATTGAATTAATAGATGAGTGAATAAATGATTGAATCAATGAATGAATCAATGAATGAATGCATAAATTGATGAATAAATTAACGAATGAATAAATTGACGAATAAATTAGTGAGTTGGAAAATGGTTGAATTAATTGATGAGTTAATAAACGATTCTGTGAATGAACGAGCGAATCAATAAATAAATTAATGAATCAATGAATGAATAAATTAATTAATTATGCATCAATCAATGAATAAATAAATTAATTAATGAATAAATTGATGAATGACTCGGCAAATGATTGAATTAATCGATGAGTGAATAAATAATTCGTTAAATCAATGAAAAAAATCAATAAATAAATGATTGAATCAATGAATGAATGCATAAATTAGTGAATGAATAAGCTGATAAATGATTCGGAAAATGATTGAATAAATCGATGAGTGAATAAATGATTCGCTGAATGAATAATTGAAATCAAAAAATAATTGAATCAATGAATGAATGAGTTGCTGAATAAATTAATGAATCCCCAACTTTCTTCTTTAAACCCTTACCGACTTGCGGAAGCTATATAATTGAATAAATATTATACATAATTCTATACACGTTATAAACCTTTTTCCAAAAATTATTCTGTAACAACAACAATAAGTAGTTGAGAAGTTTTTACAGAAAATGTCGGACTCCAGGGACCGATACTCGATTAGAGTAATAAATGATCTTCGTATTCAGGTATCGGTTGCCCAGGATTTATATAAAATGGTACGTACCATCAAGGTATGATTTTAATTCCTATTCAAATTGCAGGCAATTGTTTTATCGGTTCATTTGCTTTAGGTTAGTGTGTGCGGGACTATAGCAGCGGTTTGTTATGTTTGTTTAATAAAGAAAGGCTACTCGTAGCAAAAGAAACTATTAATGGCACAAAGTTTATGCGTACTTTAAGTATGGTGTAGTTACATTATTTTCATTTTAATTTTGATTTGAAAACAGTTTATTTTTTATTTTTTGTCAAATAAATAAAAAATAAAACGTTCAACTGTTATTTAATTTTTATACGCATACACCTTTTGATGCGTTTACTGTCTCGTGCGGTCAATACCGCATACTTGTTAAAGCCGTTATCGGGCGTCGGAGACCGGTAACGCACGGTACAACTAACAACATTATTAGATGCCTGAGTAAAATTCCCATTAAAGTTCTGATTATCAATAACCGTCAATATCTAACATATCTATGTAGCGAAAGCTTGAAAATATATTTCCTGAAGTACAATGGAAAGCATTGATTGAAGAATTGAATTGCTAAAATGTCACTGTCAAACGCGAAATCTGATTTTAGTAACGACAGCGTATGAACTGAATGACATTATCAACAAGACTGTCGGACGAGCGATTTCAGTATTTATATTCCATTTAAAACCTGGAGATAAAAGTTGTAACTTTTGTACTATTTCGTTCTCTTATGGCTTATAACAAGTCGCTAGCTTTTGCTGGAATAGCGTATGTGCTATGTACGTAGAAGCGATTTCAGACCCGGTATACTGTGTGTGCACTTGGAATTAGGTACATATTACGACCAAAGCTAGGAAAGTGGCTGCATGTAAATACATAGACCTATAATTCCAATTTCACACTGTGTACATATTATGTATTTCGTATCGAATTCTATTGTATGGCTATTTTTATTAAACAAACGAAGCGATAGAAAGCGCACAATAAAAGATAATCATTTGTATATAATGCTCCTAGAGATACCATCCTCCCCCACTCATTAATCTTTTTCTGAAAACCTTAACAAATCGAATAGTGCGTGTTTAATTTAAGAAACAATAATTAAATTCCTCGCATTGTGCACTAATTTACAACATTAATTTATAGTGTCTAATACAATAGCAAAACAATAAAACACAAGAAATAACGATTGTTAACATTAATAATGGTAGCTTTATAATAAATTGGAAACTTTCAGAAAAATTGTTTAATTCTGTCGAATTTGTTTTAAAAGTTTCCCAATTAGAATTTAGATTTTCTTCGCTTTCTTTTTTAAAGTATAAATAAGGTAAGGACTACAGAATAATAATTTTACTTTTAGTAACTTACCATAATGTACTTTTTATTTCATTTAAATAAAGTCACTTTATCAAAGAACTGTGTATTAATTAATTTTGTCTGTATTGCCTTTTAAGTTAACATCCTTTTACAATAAACATGTGAAAAGGACAGCAAATTAATATTAATTTAATTTAATATGACCCCCATAATAATTACTCCCATTCAAAATCCATTTCTAAATGAATATATTTTTTAACAATAAAAGGAATAATTTTTGCAAGTAGACGTTTTGTGGTACAAAGAGTGAATTTGATAATGAAATATTCATTGGAAGCACCCTAACGAAAATTAAATTATTTAAAACGTTCCAAATTCTGCTCTTTAAACGTGAATAATGGTTTTCGTCATTTATGTTTTTCGGTTTGTTTTGAACAAAAATAATTTGTATCAATTTCCTCCACTGAAAATAGTCGTACTCGTTAAGGTCTGAAAGAAAAACGTTGTTCTGTTGAGAGCTGTTTTAAAAGAAAGGGAAGCACTTTTAGAAATTGACTTGTGTTTTACGTGACCTTTTGGAAAACGAACGAAATATATCTTTTAACGGACATAATGTATTTAAGGATTTATTTATATTCATGTTACTCAAGCTCTGTATTTGTTAACTTTGTTAATACCAAATATCAGAAGAGTAAATTAACTACGTAAGTATTCGTAAATTACCTAACTACTCTAACATTTACATAATATTAACCGTCTTAGGAACATTCAAAGAAATTATGTATACATAGTGATGATTTTATTTTAATTATTATTTGGTACTCCCTCAGGGAGTTACCCAATAGGTATTATTACTGAGGGAATGACAGTCACCCCATGGACAAGAATCTTTACACGATGTAGACTGTAACCACGCGAAGCAGCAGAAAGTTAGAAGTGACCTGAAGATGGCAAGTGTGATCTTGCCGAAACGTCGTCAACCAATGTCTGGTTCCTCTAGGAGCCGAATAGTGAATACGCGGAGTGAAACCCGGAAAAGTAGTGAAGTATCATATAATATCCGCGGAAACTTAAAATGTAACATTAATAACCTTTACGGGAGGGTTTTAGGAGAGGAGATTCTACGAGACGTCAAGAAGTTGGAGAAGCTACGATCCAAAAGAAACAAGCTGCTGTGCAACCTCGCATTCCTGGAACGCTGCCGGGACGAGAATATAATACCAAATTCCATGAAGCTGACGTTCCACAAAAAGAACAACCAAACGAGGAACATCTTGAGAAGAGCAAGCCTAGCATTGACAAGAGAAGCAATTCACGATACCAGAAGGGCGCTAAATAGCATCAACATCGAGCTACTACAGTTACACCTACGTTTAAGTAACACAATTCATCCAGCTCTATGGTCAACACTAGATAACCTCACGGAGTTTCGAGCAGAAACTGACGCTAATTTGACAACTTCTAACCAGAAGAAGAAATATGAGAAGCTACAAGCCGAACAACAGCCCAGGAAGTACATCAACCACCAAGTTGACCCAAAGAAGGTAGTTTTCAATATTTCAGATCTACCGCTGGATGAAGCGACACATAGCGTCCTATCGAAAGGATTTAACTATGCAGTAGCGCCAAACCGGATTCCAATAGAAAACATTATTTGCGGAGTCGAAGCATCAATAACAGGGATCCCAGGAAATACCGCCGAAATTATACGTCAAGACGTGTCACGTATACTGAGGACAGCCAAGCCACCGAAGAAGAACTTATCCCACGAAGAAATCCAAGCTTTACGCGACCTACGGGCCAATACTAGCGTAATCGTGTTACCAGCAGACAAAGGCAACGCAACCGTAGTCGTGGATAAGGGTGAATATGAAAGAAAAATATAAATCTTACTAAATGATCCTGGATACCAAACAATCTCAACGGATCCTACAACTTATTTGGAAAAGACCACTAAAGCCAAAATAAAAGCCTGCAGTTTCAGTCAAGAACAACAGTTACAACTAATTCCGAGAGAGAAGTCGTCATCATGTCCTAAGCTGTACGGATTACCAAAAGTCCACAAGGAAGGTGTACCACTAAGACCCATCGTAAGCTCCATTGGATCACCACTGCAACCTCTAGCGAAATTCCTGGCCAAGCAACTGCAACCTTATGCCGAAGAAGCCGAATCTTACGTAAAGAACGCAAGCCACTTCATCGAGCGTATAAAAGACATAACAGTGGCACCAGGAGATCTACTAGTAAGCTTTGATGTAACCTCTTTATTCACGAATGTTCTAGTAAAAGAAGCAGTAGATATGATACAACGGAAATACCAAGTCCCAAATGAAATAATCGAGTTAACAAGACACTGCCTAAACAACACCTACTTCATCTACAAAGATCAACGGTACAAACAAGTGGAAGGAGCACCTATGGGATCACCTTTATCGCCGGTAATAGCGAACCTATTCATGGAAGAATTAGAAGTCCGAGCAATAGAAACGGCAAGTGGCAAACCTAAACTATGGCTAAGATACGTAGACGATACTTTTATTATATGGACCCATGGAGAAGAGAAACTGCAGACCTTCTTACAGCATCTAAACAACATACACCAGAAGATCAAATTCACAATGGAGGTGGAAAAGGACAATCAACTACCTTTCCTAGATGTATCTATAATCAAGAAGGAAGACGGCAGCCTGGGATACACAGTATACCGAAAATCAACCCACACAAATCGCTACCTGAACGCGCAGTCACATCACCACCCAGCGCAACTACAGTCAGTAGTCAAGACATTAATAACCAGATCACAACGATTGACTGATGACGATAATAAACATCGAGAGTTCTTCAGTTTTTCATCGCTAGGTCCGCTTACTCAATTCTTGCTAAGACTTCACAAAGGCCAATCACCTTTAACTAGGCTAAATATGGGTATTGTGATCCACTTATTCACTTATGATATCCAATTGCAAACATATACTTTAAATCGGTAATATTTAGAAAACAAAGTCAGTGATTTTAGTTTGAAAACATCACATGAGTAAGTTTCGAAAACGTTAAAGTGCGCGTGAGCGACGTCCTCAGATTGTGAATACACTGGGATCGCCTGTCGTAAGACTAGGGCCAAAAAAGGCGCAGGTAGATGCTTTAGCCGCTTTGTCTTTTCGGGGAAATACATCAATTTCATAAGCAAGCCAATACAGAAATTCGATTCTTTTAATCAGATTTTGAGGTGAAATACCCTTCTGTGTTGGGGTATTGGAGTAGTCTTTATATACTTCTTCTCTAGCTAGAATTGTATGCTCCGCAGTTTACTTCTACTATATTGTTCTTCCATGTTGTTCTTGGTCGCCTCCGGGAAAGTCTTCTTCCTTGGAATCTTATTTCATACAATATTTTTTTAGATATCTTTCGTTGCTTATTCGGATAGGATATCACCCCAGTTGTTTCCTCACCATGACTGCTACAAAGCTAGATTCATATTAGTCTTTTATATTTCATTGCGGAATGTGTGTCAACTTGCATTACAACTAAGTACTCTTATCTAATACTTCATTTTAGCAGCTGTTACTTTCGATTTTGTACATATCTGCTATTATCCAAGATTTTGCTGGGTACGATAATGTGGGGATATGTATTTTGTCCTATATACCTGCATTTGGACTTCGTTTCTGACTTCTTTAGAACTTAGGAATTACACTCTTATTCCTTTACTAATTTTATTTCTTATTTCGCTATTAGTTTTTCTTTCATTGTTGATTTCGGTTCTGAGATATTTTAGATGTCGACTCTTCTAGAATTTTATTTATTTATTTTTGGGTAAGGAATCGGGGTAGCGGAGCATCCCTCGTACCTCATGACATCGATTACTTTGATTATATGGCCGACCCTACTAGAATTTACCCGAATCTGGGATTCCAGATTCCACCTCCAGTAGAGATTTTTTTGTGCCAAACATCGCATTGACACGATTCCTGCAGTTTTGTTTCATATCCGAAAGGAAGGCATATTTTAATGTTTCCCCTGCGTGAAAGATTAAACCTACCTCCCTTGGATAATGAAGCAAACATTTTATCTTTTATCTGATGTCTGCTTCTTCATCGTCTTCTTTTTTCGTTGTCGTTTTCATTATAACTTGATGTTTATTTTCATGCCTTTTTGCTATAAGTTAGTTGTTCATGTATCTATACTTCTTTGCAATTTTATTGGAGATTTCCATTTCCTCTTATAGTTTGATCTAAATTTTTATTATGTGTACCAATTTTAGTGGGACTTGTAGTGCTTTTTACATATGTATCGTTTCACGGTATTAAATTAAAGAAGGATTTTAGATCCTTCCAATACCAATTCCAATTCCAAAATACCAGTTTTCATCTTTATTTAGAATTTTTTTCTATTATTGTTCTGATGGCAGAAATATGGTCTTGTGTTTGTCTTCCAGGTCAAAAACTGTTGCCTGGAGTTTGCCTTTAATTTCTTTTATAATTTTATTCCAGTATCTGTGTGTTGTGTGTTTTTAATATCACTATTGACAGGCGAATTGTTTAATAGGTATCACATATACAACAGTCTATCTTTTGTATATAGGCTCAATACTTTTATCCCATTATTCTAAGATCTTTTGTGTCTTGCTCAAGATGGAATATGTAGAATATATAGAAAATATATTTTGTTGGAATATATTTTTCACCAATTGATTTATTGATCCGACTTTTCATTTGCTGCATGCTTTCTCTTCTTCTGTTACTTCTTGTGTGACGACCTTAGGTTTCTTCATTTGCTTGTATGTCCCAGACTTTTTCTTCTTCTTTTCTAGCGTTTTTTGTTTTTCTTCTTAAAATTTTGACGTATACATAACAAGCTCTTTACTTTGTGTGTAGGGGTTTCTTCCATCTTCTATACATTGCAGAATTTATTTTGATTTTCTTTTCGAATTCTTCCTGTGTATTGTATTTGTTTCATTCCGCCATTTTAGAGCTTTTTGTATTACTATTCTGGTACCACACGCCTGATGCTGATTGTAGAATAGTCTTTTTATAGATATTAATTTTTTTTTGTTTAGAAACCATGGATGTTACTGTTGAGCTTTCTATTTCTTTTAATATCAACTTACTTATTTTTAGTTATATATGTACTGTTGATTTCATAATGATCTACGACAGCAAGCCTAATATAATGCTACTTTTTATTATTTTATCCTATAAATTTACACTAAAAAAAAGAATAAAATAGCATCATATTAGCCTTGCTGCCCTACATCCATCATTATGAAATCAATAGTATTTTTTTATTTGGACTCCCAGTACATTCAATTTTATTCTTGTTAGTAGTGGGAGATGGCCGGTTCTGGAACCACACCTCCACACCTCGGGCAGGCAACCATGTATACATGCGAACATATGGGCTAATATACAGCTATCGTTCTCATACAGGGGCGTACAAGAGAAAATATGAAAGAGGGTTGAATTAAACGCTATAAATCAGGTCAGGGGCAAATATCTCTTAATACTCACCCTGCTTCTACGTTTATGAATCATTTTCATTCCTTTTCTTTATTATTAACATATTACTTTTGATTAACTCTCATTAAATTGGAATGTATGTGTAGGAGAGAGATAGTAAGATCCTTCTTAAATGATACAACATAGTATATTACAATACAATATGGTTTATTCAACTATTTTCACAATACATAGGATATACAATTTTAGATTTGGATAATTACACAGTGTACAGATTTATATCATATAATTATACATATCACATATACAATTTATAGACTAATTACTTTCAAAAAATAATTAGATAGGTAGAGGCTTTATATACAGACTTATATAATATAGTTGTACATGTAAACTTCACTAGGTGCTAAAGTATGTTATTATCATTAGAAATCCTATAATTTCCCCCAAGCTAAGGTATTTATAGATATAACATATACAATTTATTATAGACTAATTACTTTAAAAGAATAATTACATAGGTAGAGGGTTTATATATAGACTTATATAATAGAGTTATACATGTAAACTTAACTAGTTTCTAAATTATCATAGTTAAAAATACAAGAAAGGGTTCTAGGGAAAAGAAATTCTAATCAATAGTTAGAAATCCTGTAATTTCCCCAAGCTAAGGTATCTCCGTTCCCGCCAGCAATAATGTATCGTTTATCATCTTTCCATGATAACGCTACTTTATTTTTTAATTCTGTATAAAGTTGGTGGTTGTATGATCGGAAAGATTGAATGTTTATAAATATTTACATTGTATAATACAACCTTCCTATAGTCGTCCAAAGTCAGTTCTTTTCTGATAGCATCCTTCTGGATACCTTTAGCTGTTTTGCTAAGCTTGCCCTCTACATCTACAGCATATGCTTTTGCCCCTGTTCCCAGAAATTTCCAGAGAATTCTACCCGCATATTCGTCCTTCATTCTACCAATTATGGATTCATTCTTCGGAATTCCAAATTGATTATCAGCCTTAAAGTTTGGTGTATCATACTTCTCCAAATATTTCTTCATGTCTTCATAAAAATCATCTGTATACGTCAGCAGAATTAACGAATCGGTATCTGTGTACAGCAGCTGGACCTTGTTCCTATATATTTTTTTAATGGTGTTATAATATAAGTCATACATTATATGCTTAGCTAGATCTAGCACACAGAAACCAATATATATCGGCTTATCGTAGTGAACTTGTAGTTTCTCCATATGAATGGCTACCAGATCCTCCGTAAAGATAGCACGCTCTTTAAATTGCGGATTTGCAATCATACTCTCGGCTCCTAGTCTTCTACCTTTATTTTCCCAGTGTGTAATTAGTCGTATGTCTGATCTATTATCTGTATTTTCCAATGTCTTCCCGAAAACGGAATTATTTAATAATTTATAAAACATTTTCCCGAACTTACTCTTATCAGCATTTCTCATATTTGTGTTTAGGTCAATATACCCTTTTAACCACGGAGATTGTTTAAAAGATAAAACACGGTGGATCTTTGTAACTTCCAATCCTGCTGCTGTACACTGTTGTAAATTTCGGTAGTGAATTACATACATGCTCTTGTCAAATAAGTTGGGAATTAGTTTTGAGTGCTTCGAATTTTGCGGGATAATATTTTCCGGGCAGAATGGTAGCTGATCGTGATCATAGTGGAGATCTTTGGGGTAATGCAGGTCTACTTGTAAAATGTATCCAGTTTCAGACGGTCCAGAAAACCATAAATTTAGGCTAGATGCTACCAATCTCTATGGTGCTGCTATGTCTGAATATTTGCCGCATTCGGGGTTTACATGGTTGACAGATAACGAAATTGAAAATTTCGATGTGTTAAAAATTCCAAAAAAGTCTGAAACTGGATACATTTTACAAGTAGACCTGCATTAACCCAAAGATCTCCACGATGATCACGATCAGCTACCATTCTGCCCGGAAAATATTATCCCGCAAAATTCAAAGCAGTCAAAAGCTAATTCCCAACTTATTTGACAAGAGCAGGTATGTAATTCACTACCGAAATTTACAACAGTGTATAGCAGCAGGATTGGAAGTTACAAAGATCCACCGTGTTTTATCTTTTAAACAATCTCCGTGGTTAAAAGGGTATATTGACCTAAACACAAATATGCGAAATGCTGATAAGAGTGAGTTCGGGAAAATGTTTTATAAACTATTAAATAATTCCGTTTTCGGGAAGACATTGGAAAATACAGATATAGATCAGACATACGACTAACTACACACCGGGAAAATAAAGGTAGAAGACTAGGAGCCGAGAGTATGATTTCAAAACCGCAATTTAAAGAGTGTGCTATCTTTACGGAGGATCTGGTAGCCATTCATATGGAGAAACTACAAGTTCACTACGATAAGCCGATATATATATTGGTTTCTGTGTGCTAGATCTAGCTAAGCATATAATGTATGACTTTTATTATAACACCATTAAAAAAATATATGGGAACAAGGTCCAGCTGCTGTACACAGATACCGATTCGTTAATTCTGCCTACATATACAGACGATTTTTATGAAGACATGAAGAAATATTTTTACAAGTATGACATATCAAACTTTAAGGCTGATAATCAATTTGGAACTCCGAAGAATGAATCCATAATTGGTAGAATGAAGGACGGATATGCGGGTAGAATTATCTGGAAATTTCTGGGAACAGGGGCAAAAGCATATGTTGTAGATGTAGAGGGCAAGCTTAGCAAAACAGCTAAAGGTATCCAGAAGGATGTTATCAAAAAAGAACTGACTTTGCACGACTATAGGAAGGTTGTATTATACAATGTAAATATTTATAAACATTCAATCTTTCCGATCATACAACCACCAACTTTATACAGAATTAAAAAATAAAGTAGCGTTATCATGGAAAGATGATAAACGATACATTATTGCTGGCGGGAACGGAGATACCTTAGCTTGGGGAAATTACAGGATTTCTAACTATTGATTAGAATTTCTTTCCCCTAGAACCCTTTCTTGTATTTTTAACTATGATAATTTAGAAACTAGTTAAGTTTACAGGTACAACTATATTATATAAGCCTATATACAAACCCTCTACCTATGTAATTATTCTTTTAAAGTAAATAGTCTATAATAAATTGTATATGTGATATGTATAAATACCTTAGCTTGGGGGAAATTATAGGATTTCTAATGATAATAACATACTTTAGCAACTAGTTAAGTTTACATGTACAACTATATTATATAAGTCTGCATATAAAGCCTCTACCTATGTAATTATTTTTTGAAAGTAATTAGTCTATAAATTGTATATGTGATATGTATAATTATATGATATAAATCTGTACACTGTGTAATTATCCAAATCTAAAATTGTATATGCTATGTATTGTGAAAATAGTTGAATAAACCATATTGTATTGTAATGTACTATGTTGTATCATTTAAGAAGGATCTTAGTATCTCTCTCCTACACATATATTCCAATTTAATGAGAGTTAATCAAAAGTAATATGTTAATAATAAAGAAAAGGAATGAAAATGATTCATAAACGTAGAAGCAGGGTGAGTATTAAGAGATATTTGCCCCTGACCTGATTTATAGCGTATAATTCAATCCCTCTTTCATATTTTCAATGATAGCTATATATTAAGCTCATATGTATATATGGTTGCCTACCCGAAATTCTTTGATTTTGTTATTTTTAATTTCGATCTTTGATAATAACGTTAAGCGTTTTTAATTAGAACACATAATTTAATAAATTTAATTAAGGTAATTAGATTTATGTAATTAATATAACTATAATGTTATGCATTATATCGTAAATAATCGCATCCCCTCGAAGACAGTAACTATATATTAACCCATATGTTCGCATGTATACATGGTTGCCTACCCGAGGTGTGGCAGTGTGGCGCCAGAACCGGCCATCTACCACTACTCTTGTTTACCCCTCCTTGATGAAATGAATATATTTCCTATGAGTAATTGATTTGTTATGCAGTATTCAAATTATTTTGCAATTCTCGTTAACGTCTACAGCCAATACATGAATCTTCGGAATTCCAGGGTCCTGTTTCTTGTTAGTTCCAATTCATATGCATTTTAGTCTCCCGTTATTATAACAATACGACGTCTTGTTTTACTCGCGTATTATCAATTGTTCTTAATTTTCGACAAAAGATTTCTTTATGTTGCACGGATGCATTTTATGGCGCATAAAGTTGTATATTCTTTACTTTTTCTTGTAGTTCCAGACGGCAGTAAATTCTTTATTCCAACAGTTTTATCTCATTTCCTTTTATCTTTACTTCAGAAACGCCCTGTATGTCCCAGTGTGTTGTATTTTATTTTTTGATCTCTATTATTTCATTTCAGTTAAAGCAGATATGTTCCATGTGTCGAATCTAATCCCTACTACTTCGTCAGTCGATTTTCAGTCTGTTGGTTTCAAAGGTTCGGTGATACGTGTCTCATTTCATCATACCACACTCCCTTAACTATGATTCATTGCAGGGGAGTTTACTTGTCAACTTTTCTCAAGATTATATCGTATGTCCGAAACTTGAAAGGCAAAACGTTGGGCCCTCGAATGTTAATTTGAAGTTGGGCATTAATTCTAACTTAAGACTTAAGATAAACTAAACCTTAAATTTCTTTAAAATTCTATAATTATCAGATATTTAAAGTTCTGAAACTCAGAATTATCTAAGTAGTATTTATAATGCTGTTTTTAATCTCTATACTGTTTGTAAGCGATGTAAAGTTGGGTTTAAGTGGTTTAAAAGGATGCCCAAGCATCAGAAAACTGTACAAACTACGTAGGTAAATCTTCAAGCTGCACATAGACTATGTCCAAGAAGTCTAATGGTGTCATCAAGAAAGTAAGAGTTGTCACCAACGAAACGAAAGCTATCACTAAGTGGAACAAAGCTTCCTCCAAGCTCAGATTCTATTGTCAATTGCTAATAGCACAAAAACTCTATTCCAGCGGTAGTATTCATTTTTCTCAATGTTATACAGTTACAGAAATTGTCCACAATGTTCACAACTAATCGAAACCTATCTCTAAGCAACATAAAGTTCTGCCGAAGTTTTACGAAAGCAAGTCGTAATAGTAAAACCAGTAGTCCAAAACTATGCGTAAACTCAGAGAACTAAAACTTAGCTAAGCCAAACTATATTGCATATTAGCTTATCGAAGCTGTACAGAAGATACTTTCAAGCAGTGTGTAGTTGTCTTCGAGCCAGCAAAAGTAATATTAAAGCTCTGCAGCTATAAAGGTACTTCCAGTCTAAATAATAATAATAATAATAATAATAATTCTTTATTGCCCAACAGTTGAACCATTTACAGGACAAAAATACGAAAACAAACTGACAAATAGTGTACATATGTAGCTTATAAGTAAGTAAATATTTACTACATATATTAAATTATACAACCATAGTTTCAATGTTTGTCTTGTGCAGTATCGATTTTAATAAGTTATTATTTATATCTAACTCAGAAGTTAAATTATTGAAATTCTTACACATTGTGTTGATAGGTGATTTCAACCCTATGTTTGTACGACTGGTGATAGTCTTAAAAGTATTTACATATCTAGATTCTAATCTGGGTACATTGAAAGATATTTGTGATAATAATGCTTCACAATCAATTTGATTGTGAAGCATTTTATATAAGAAACACAAGCTGGCATTTATTCTCCTTGTTTCCAGAGATAATGTGTTAAATCTATTGAGTAATTCCAGATGATCACAACCTCTATTAGGATAAATACCGGTTTGTTTAAAACTTAAATATTTTAGGAATTTTCTTTGAATTGTTTCCAATTGATTTTTGTTTAATATATATAAGGGTGACCATATTAACGAACAGTACTCCAGTTTAGAACGAACAATGGAATTGAATAGCAATTGTAAACAATGAATATCATCAAAATGTCTAGTATTTCTGATTATGAATCCCAAAGATTTATTCGCTGCATTACATAACTCTTCCATGTGGAAGGAAAATGACAAAGCTGGATCATATATTATTCCAAGATCTTTAATTTTATAACATCTGCTAATAGGACTATTTTGAATATGGTAATTGAATACTATAGGGTTCAGCTTTGTTGTAAATGACATGTACTTACATTTACCAATGTTCAGGTTTAATCTATTGTTTGTACACCACTCAACAATTATATTAATTTGCTGCTGCAAATATTCACAGTCAGAGAGATCTTTTACAACTGAATAAATCTTTAAATCATCTGCAAACAACAAATTATTACAACTAATTGCTCTTGGAAGATCATTAATATATAATAGAAATAGTAGAGGGCCCAAATTGGATTCTAAAGCTAACAACTGACAAATGTGTCTTCAAATCAACATACTGTGTACAGTAACTGTCTGCAATCTGAGTGCCCAAGCAATCGAAAGCCGTCTCTAAGTTGCGAGAATGTGTTGTCAAGTTTTATAGAAACTGTTTTCGAGCTGTTTAAGGGTATATTCAAAAGTAGCAAGCAGTCCAATCCAAGCTCAACTTGATTAAACATAAGCTGCTTCTGATCTCGTTGATTAAAAAAGACGAGATAGATAGACAGCTAGATAAGTCGATGGTAGACGCAGTTTTTGTAGAACTTCCCGTTTTTATCAACCAGTAAATGTAGTTCATCTATTGATTAACTACCACAAACGTTCTATATATCACTACTCTCATCCCATCTCTGTTTTCCCTTTTGGAACCATACAAACCTGGAAGATGAACGTATTGAAACTTTAGAACTATAAAGAATAGATGTTATAAAATATGGAAATGCCAGAACATTAATAATTTAGAAACGTGGAATTTGAATTCTTAACAATCTTTTGCGGCAACCTTTAAAATTTTAAACAGCGAAAGATACCTAGGTTGAAATTAAAAGTCTGGAGATTTTACACTTTTGAAAGACCTATAAATTCTAAAGTTTCTAATCTGTTTCTGATAGTTTAAAATATCAAAACCTACTCTTGAAACTTCTATACTGTAAACGTCTAAACCATCAAAACTTATATAGCTCAGTAAGTATTAGAACTGTTAAATATACAAATTTAGAAACCCTGGAAGAAAAAACTAATAAAATTTGACCTAGAGTATTGAAATCTACGATTTTAAACCTTTGAATCTTAAAGGTCAAATTGAAAACTTTGAAGCTTCGATATTTTGATATTGCATATTGAATGGATGCCGTTTCTTCTCCTGAACAAAACAAGGATAGTCCAGTCAAAAATAAAACCAACGCACTGAAAGTGCAGAAACCTCCCCCGGTAGTAGTAAGCAATGTAGAGAACTATCAGGAAATCAAACAAAAGCTCCAAACAAGAAACCTAACTTATAATGCAACTTTGTTAAACAATAACCAAGTCAAAATTAACGTCAATAACGAAACAGAATATCGTGAATTGACAACAATGATGAATGAAACTAATCAACAATGGCATTCATACGAAAATAAGCAAGAAAGGCCGATTAGGATTATGGTCAGAAACTTGCATCCATCTTGCGATTCGAAAGAAATATCAACCGAATAAAAAGAGAGAGGTTTCAAAGTAATCTCCGTAGAAAATAAATTAAAAAAAGTTAAGGAGAATGACAGGATTGAACATATTAAGCTACCTAGTGGCGTGCGGTGAGAATTTAGGCTAGGGAAGCAACCACGATTTAAATTTTAATACACCTAGGTACAATAAAAAACAGTGTTATAATTATTAAGCTTAAAAGTCTTTTAAGGAAGAATTCTTGCACTTCAGTAGTATTCTGTTACTCTATAATGATTAATCGGATTGGTAATTTTTTAGCACATCTCGTTCTTTTGAATACTGATTAACTCCCACCTAGTAAGATATTTTTAGCATGATTGGTAATCCCCTTACCCCTTTGAATCGTAGAAATTCTGTGATTGACATGATTGAAGCATAAAAGGTGCTGTAACGAAACTTGTAACTATTGCCAACGTTCTTTTGTGACAAAGCATTTTCAAATTTTTATGATTGTTTAGATTTAATCACAATGTGCAAAAGAATACGTCTTTTATACTTCTGGAATTTATTGACTATTATTCTTTATTTAAAAAAGTACTAATATTTATTTATAATGCAACTCGATTTTCCGGTCTTTTACCTGGTGCAGGTTTTAATCTTTGTTGTTAAATTTAAAAGTTCTGGTTTTGGTCTGCCTTTTTCAATAATTTCTTCCGAAACTGTATGAAAGAAATTTTTTATCAAATAATAATAATACTTTACAAATTGAACGGTACTCGAACCTTCCACCGAAGCAGCAGAATTTGCAGTCATGACGCCATGACGGTAAACCAAGTTTAAATGTTGCATAAAGAAAAACTAAATAGAATTATTTGTCTTTAAAAAAATCCGAACTGATATAAATTGAAATAATAAAATGTTCCAAAATACAGTTTCATTCGCAGATTTACATTGCTTAAGTAACATTTAACAAACACGAAAAATCGAACAAATAACGAAATTATAATAAACATCTGATCACGGAGTACGCTAATTAAAATAACTCGACCTTATACGATGTTAACTGTAGCCCACAACGCACCCGCGACTCGCCCGCTACCGAAAGCAAGAAGTGCAGGAAGCAACGAAATCCGTGCTTACATGCAGTGTAACTAACACATTTGAATCGGTATTACCTTTCCGCGCAAGTTTAATGAGCCTAATTTAAAATAGTACTCTAAATAATTATACTTTTTGCTGTACGGAATTGATATTGAGCTTTAAGCTGATTAAACATTACAAATTTAAATAAACGATAACCATAATTTTATAAAACTATTTTTGTTGCCATTGTTTTTTAATTTTAATAAATTCTTAAGGGAAGCATTGCTTCCCTTGCTTCCATGGACCGCACGCCACTGAAGCTACCGTTGTTCGTGATAACCTTCGATAAAACGGAGGGCATCAAAAAAAAATTGAAATACGGTATTTGGCTAACATGAAAGTCAAAATCGAAGTGTTGAAAGCCAACAAGTTAGTACCTCAATGTAAAAAGTGCCAAAGATTTGGTCACACTCAGAAATACTGCCAAAGAAGTCCTGTCTGCGTCAAATGAGCTGGTGGTCACCTCACAGCTGATTGTTCTAAGCCTAGAAGTATCCCATCTAAATGCTCAAAATGTGCTGAAGCTCATCCAGCGAGCTACAGAGGATGTGTTATTGCAAAAGAATTAAAAAACGGAAGATGCAACAAATGCAGAAACCACCGCAACCCAGAACATTTAGCACTAAGAAAGTATCTAATGAGATTTCATATGCTAATGCTGTTCAAACTCTTAAGGTCCAACCCTCAAATCCTCAATCTTCGACAACATATGAAGAACATGGTTCCATGCAGCAGATGATGAAACAATTGATGGATATGTTTAATCAGTTTGCTGTTAGACTAGACCGATTAGAAGCCAGAGCCACTGGTGCTATTCCCAAAAAGAAATAATTCATGGATATAACTGATCTACGAATTGGACTCTGGAATGCCAATGGCATTCTAAATCGTAAACACGAATTAGAAGTATTCCTTATCAATCAGAACATTGATGTATGCTTAATTTCAGAAACACATTGTACTAATCAGTCATACCTCAAATTTAGTGGATATCAATGCTATCAATGCATACATCCAAGAAACCAAGCTAAAGGAGGTAGTGCAATCTTAATTAAAAACAATTTAATCATTATGAAGAACGTCACCTTCAATCTGAAGAAATACAACTTACTGAGTAGGCATCAAATCAACCTAACAAAAATTTAATTTGGGTGCCGTATACTATCCACCCAAATATAACCTTAAACGACCGGAATATCTTGAACTTATACATCATATGGGTGAGAGATTCATATTGGGAGGAGACTATAACGCTAAAAATGTAGATTGGGGATCTCGCCTGACCACAGCCAAAGGTAAAGAACTTAAACAGGCAATAGGTGAAACTAATTGCAATTTTCATTCTACAGGCAAGCCCACCTATTGGCCTACAGACTTAAATAAAATACCTGACTTGATAGATTTTTTTATTACAAGAAAAGTGTCACCAAACTTTGTTGATCTACAGGAAAACTTCGACCTAAACTCTGATCATTCGGCAGTTATTTTAACACTCAGTGAAAGAATTATCAAAAAAGAAACCCAGCCAAGATTACTTAATAGAACCACTGATTGGGAAAGCTTCAAAATTGACCTTGATAATAATATCAACTTGAATGTCAATCTAAAGTCCAAGGACCAATTGGATAATGAAGCTGAGAAGTTCCTCCGAATCATTCAATCGGCGGCGACTAGCAACACCAAAGAAATTACATATGTCACCAAAGGGAATAATTACCCACTGGAGATTAGAGAATTGGTCAAAGATAAAAGAAAGGCTAGAAGAAAATGGCAGCATTTAAGAAACACGATGGATAAAACTATTTTAAATAATAAAACTCAGAGGCTTAAAAGAGATATTCAGAAGTTGAAAGAGGACTCCATACCAAGATATCTCATAGACTTGTCTGCAGATGAAACTACGGACTATTCCTTATGGAAAGCCACCAAAAGAATTAGAAGACCTGTTTCATCTATTCCACCAATTAGGAAGGAAGATTGATCATGGGCTCGTAGTAATAAACAAAAAGCTGATGTGTTTGCTGATCACTTAGCCAATATCTTTAAATCAAAGCAAATCCATTCAGATGTATTACTTGAGGACCCATTTGATCCAGTTTCAGAAGAAATAATGTTGGTTACGCCGAAAGAACTGGCCAATGAAATTAAAACTAATCTGAATCCTAAAAAAGCCCCTGGTTTTAATCTCATTACTGGAGAAATCTTGAAACAACTGCCGAAGAAACGAATAGTGATGCTTACTTATCTCTTCAATGCAGCATTTCGTCTCAGATACGTTCCTGCTATCTGAAAGGTGGCAGAAGTAATTATGAAATAAATAAAGATTATTAAAAGTTTCACAGTTTTATTAAAATATACCTGACAATATTGTTTCGACAGCTATGCTGTCATTATCAAAGGTAATATAATTATAAACAAACACGTCGCTAAGGTAGATACAAAATAGGTAACTAGATAAAATAATAATAATAATAATAATAATAATAATAAAAATTAATAATAAAAATCATAATTAAACATCTAATACTCAAGTTGTTCATTCATTAAAGGTACCCTGAGTTTGTGTTTGTATATCTCAAAGGCTTCTAAAATGTCTAATTTGCGTTTGTTATTACAAAAATGTAGGAATTTAATATTATTTTGAGGAGTCATTGTGTGATTTTGTTCTAAAAGGTGTTTGGCGTAATTCGATTTTTCAGGATGTTTATTTTTGTAATGACGTACGTGTTCTTTATATCTTATGTCAAAATTTCGAAGTGTTTGTCCAATATATACCGAACTACAAAAAGAACAATTTAAACGGTAAATGCCCGATTTCATGATATCATGTGTTCTGTCTTTAGCATTAAATAAAAATGAAAAAGTGTTAGTGTTGGTTTTAAATGTTATTTTATAATTGTTGGTTTTTCTTAGTATATGTGCAATTTTTTCTGATATTTTGCCAAAATATGGTATAGATATGTAATTTGTGTCTTCTGTTTGATTGTCAATGGGATATATTCTTTTGATAGCTAACCTATAATCTTTTTGTTTAATTAAAGTGTCAATCATGTTCGGATTATAATGATTTGCATGTGCTAGTTGTTTAATGGTTGATATCTCTTTGCTGAAATCTGATTTTGTTAGTGGAATAGTTAAAGCTCTGTGTACTAATGATCTGTATGCTGCTATTTTATGTGTATTGTGGTGACAAGATTCATTTGGTATTGTTATGTCTGTTTGTGTTGGTTTTCTGTATATGGAAAATTCAAAAAGATTGTCTGCGTTAATCTTGATATTTAAGTCTAGAAAGTTTATAGCCCTGTTTTGTTCTGTTTCTAGTGTAAATTTTATATTAGGATGGATATTGTTTATAAGAATTAAAAATTCATTGATAACCTCAAAAGAACTGTTCAAACAAGCTAAAATGTCATCAACATAACGAAACCAGAAGATAATGTGTTTAGAGAGGTTTAATTCAAATATTCGATCTTCAAACTTGTCCATAAATATGTTAGCTAATAGAGGACTTAGAGAATTACCCATAGGTAAACCATCCTTTTGTAAATAAATTATGTTATTAAAAGTGAAATAATTTTGACTTATACAAAGGTCAAATAATTGAATTAACTCTAACCTTTTAACTAATTCTATATTACTATTGATCAAGAAACTATCTAATAAAGGAATACATTCTTGTGGTGGTATTCTGGAGAACATGTTGCAAATATCAAAACTAACAAGTTTTGAATGTGGTGGAAGATGTATGTTTTGCAGCTTATCTACTAATTCTAATGAATTTCTAACAGAGTATTTCGATTTGTAACCTATCGTGTTAATAATCTGGTTCAGTTTTTTGGATAAAATGTGATTAGGTGCATTGATGTATGATACAACTGGTCTTATTGGCATATTCTGTTTGTGGGTCTTCACTAATCCATACAGTTTAGGTATTTGTGGGTTTTTATTAATGATTTGTTGCTTTTCTAATTCTGAAAAGCAGATATTGCAGTTTTCTAAACCTTGTTTTATTTCTTTTTGGAATTTTGTGGTTGGGTTTTTGTTTAACGTTTCAAAATTTTCTTTATTAATAAATTCATTAACTTTTTGTATGTAAATATCTTTTGAAAGAATTACCAAAGTGCTACCCTTATCTGCTTTAACAGAAATTAGATTGTTCTCTGTGATTTTCTGTTTTATAGATTGAAGAAGTGATATGTTAGATGTGTTGTACATTTTGTCCTGTTTCAAAGACATCTCTTTTAACAAATTCGGTAACATTGGCACGATGGTCTAGTCCATAAATTAAAAAGAATGCTACCGACACAATATGTTGAAGTTTTATCATCATACATATCAGACAGACTATTTCGCATCAAACAAGAAGACGAATATTCAGATCTCAAAGAAATAAGTGTAGGTGTACCACAGGGAAGCGTCCTGGGACCATTACTTTACCTCCTTTACATCAGTAACTTGCCAGAAACAAGAGATGTGACTACCGCAACATTTGCTGACGACACGACTTTGCTTGCAGTTGGACACAATTCTGAAACCTCTACCGCTAAGCTGCAAAATGCTAGTAACAGAATTCTTGATTGGGCAATAAAATGGAAAATAAAACTAAATGAACTTAAATCTATCCATGTCTACTTCACCAATAAAAGGTTGACGGACGCCCCTACGCTTAATATCAACGGCAACATTGTACCTCATGCAAACAACGCTAAGTACCATGGCATGAACTTGGATGCTAAGCTACGCTGGAAGGAACATGTTAAGAAGAAACGGTGTGAACTTGGTATGAAATACAAAGAATATTATTGGCTCCTTGGTAGAAATTCCAAGCTGTCATTGCACAATAAAATTCTTATTTATAATCAGATTTTAAAACCTATTTGGCTTTATGGAATTCAACTCTGGGGTTGTGCCAAAGATTCCAACATAAAACTAATTCAGACCTTCCAAAACAAAGTGCTGCGTAACATGGTAAATGCTCCATGGTACGTACGCAACCAGGACCTCCATCGTGATCTTGGCATCCCAATGGTTCGAGAGGAGATAAAAAGGCTCGCTGGCAAACATCAAACCAGACTATACCATCACGTCAACGCAGAAGCTCTTCAGCTACTGGATAACCAACATCTTGTCCGAAGACTGAAGAGGACCAAACCGTTTGACCTTGTGTAGTGTTTTGTATAAAAGCAGAGCATTGTGCGCGAGTGAGTAGTATAAGTGTATTTTGCGCATCCAGTACAAACTAAAGGACATCATTGGATGAACTCTAGCTTATAAATGTTTAGTTATTAAGATTTATCAGATTCAAATTATTGGTTAGTCATTTGTGACTAGTTTTAATATCCCGAACACCATGTAGGTGTTTATTGAAAAAAAAACTTTTCATAATTTTTTATTACTTTAGACTTTCTAATAATAAAATGTAATGATACAATGCAATAATACAATAGTATTGCTAATATGATTATGTAAAGCTTTAAATATTCAGTGACTTCCTAAAGTCTTGATTAAGTGACTTTAATTAGAATTTTATAGAAGTTTATTTTGGCATTTTCATTTAGTTAAAATGACCACGCTCACAAATTAATACCTTATAATTTAATAATCTGGCTAATTTAAATACAACCAATGCTGATTTGTTTTAGCTATGTTAAAATACTTAAACATGGGATTATTCATTATCTCCCTGAAAATGACTAACCAGAGTGTAATTACGTCAACGCTACAAATTCAATCAGTGATTAAAGTTATTATTAATCTCTATTACAATGCGTTTTTGTACAATAATAATGATAGTGAAACACAGTAGTTGCTTTTAAGGCATGTGTAACATGTCCAGTTAACACCAGATTAGTAGCCATAATTGATGTTTGACTTATCTACTTGAAGTTTTCGATTGAGAGATTTAGGTTTGATTTAGTTCCCCCTGAACGGCAGTCAAGTAAAGTCATTCTGTCTTGAGAAGTAAAGAAGAAAAGTCTGTATTGAACAGCAGACAAGTATTAGAAATGGAAAAGTAAAGTTTGTTATTTGTTATGTATAAAACACTGTATACTGTTTTATAAAAGTTAAATTAAATTGAGATATACGGGTTAATAGTGTTTTAGTTTATGGAAAAAGTAAAAATAAAATTAAGTTTTAAATTAAGTTTCTTTTGGCGCTACAAGCAACTTACTGCATAGCAAATATTTTATGTTTATTTATGAAGTATCCGTCAAGGATACCTGGAAATCCAATTTAGAAAATAAATAACTAAAACTCAAAATTAAACAGAATTTTTATTTTCTGTTTGTTAATCATAATTTAGCGTGTAGAGTTAATTTTTCGTTTAGGTTCGAAGTGAATGATCAACGTAGTACATAGTAAATTTTTTCTCTATGCGAATAGCAGGCTAACCAGCAGATTTGCTATAATTGCGTCTCTTTTAAGTAATTTTTTATCATGATTTACAAAAAAAATAATAAATTGAGAATTTCAACTGTTTCTTATATAAATTCTGATTTATTTTTTAATACAAGTTCGTATATACTTGCCTGCGACGAAATGTAAAAATGATGATTCAAAAATAATAACTTTCCATCTAAAGGAGCATTGACTTCTTTGAACTTCTTATTTTTACTCATATCTATTATATTTACATCAAAAGGAATATGATTAAGTTGGCAACACGAAGTGCGTTTGGTAAGGAAAAAATTACACTTATAAGTCACTTTTTGCATGTACCTTATTTAAAGAATGTAGTGGAAAATTTAAATTTGTATGTCTAACAACCTCCACGCTCATGAAAATTAGTTAGAACTTTGATAGAAAAGCTTTTTTATGGTTTCTGGTTTATTGCAACAAACTTCTTAATAATTAGTACTTCAAAGATTAGTAGGTAATTAAATATACGTGTACCATCGCCATTTTGTTGACACATTCAATTTTAGTTAGTTGTTATTTCAGCACACATTAGGTTTGTAGTGTGCTAAATAAACAAACGAAGATAATAATGTAACTGTTACCGTTTGTATGGTGTTTTATGTTTCCAAAGATGTGAATACTTAAATATTACATAATATGTCAATAATCATTTGTTTATTAATTAAATAACAGATGTGTGTATATTTCAGGAAAATGAGATGGAAATCAATAGAATTGAAGGTGATGCTGGTTTTAGTGAAAGCTATGGCCTAGATTTGTTATTATTTAAAATTATTCGTTATTCTTCGATTTGTTCTTTGTTTAAAAAGAATCCTGTAACCGAAGTTTATAAGGATTACAGTTCGGAAAACAGGATGTATAAAGATTTATAGCAATAAAGCAATAAACCGTGTGTTTTTTTCTGCAATGACCCACATCTTCTAATCTAATTTCTCTGGAGGGTGAACTTTATTTTAGGCACTCTTTGTAGTAGAACGAGGCATGATTGTGTCAACAGACCTATATGAAATAAAATATAAAAATATCTTAGGAATTACCAGTAATTTTATATTTTCTTTCTATCAATTTAAAAACTTAGTATTATTATCAAAAATGCAATTATTTAGAAGATCAATAAACATGCTTTTAAAGGGGTTTTTCAGCTATTAAAGTTTTAATATTTTTTTTATGTATTTTGTATTTTTAATTGAACTTTTATTTTTTATTTTATGCTGTCGGCGTGGAAGGAGACACTGGTTTTTAATTTTTAAGATTTACTGATCTAACCATGATCGGAAATATTTAAGTATGAAACAGTGAAGTGAACAATTTGTAAATATTAGTAGAGTAAAATTTAATTTCCCATATAAGGCTTTCTCATTCATACACCTGCCGCTGCTAACGGAATCATGGAAATACCAGTCTTTTAATTGTTGGTTTAAAAATTCTTTAAATTGTACTTTATAGTAATAATACATTACAGGAATTCTAATTTTATTATTAATTATTTTATTCATTACACCGCGTGAGTAGAATTTTTTCCTTGTTAGATACTGATTAGTTATTAGATTAGTCCCAATGTGTTTATTGCAGTGTCCTCTCTTGGGCAAATAAAATGATCTTTTTTACAAGTAATAAATAAATGTTCTTAATTATTTACAACTTTAGTACTATATCCTAGTTACACAGCTATGGGCACCTATGTATGTCCAATGAGAAACCAGACGGATTAATTTCTCTTATATAAAAGAAAATAGAAGTTTAGAATCTTCAAAAGAGGTGGATACACTGAGAAAAATATCACTAACTATATTATAGTAAACCGATTTTTTGTTGTTTGTAACCTAATTTTAGCAGCGTTAACTAAAGATCTAGGTCAGAATGAACAAACGATTTATAAAGTGAACTATCTAGTTATGGTTAATCGGTTTTTGGCAGATTTTACTCTGCTTATAGTAAAATCAACCATTAGTGTGGATAAAGTCAACTTAACGACGAGTTTACGTTAATTGGGTTAAATCTACACCTTTCGAAATAGTTGTAGTTACCATATGATATTGTCATACATACGTACATAAACAAAAGCACGTGTAATGGATTTATGTTTTGATAAAACGTCTCTGGAATTAAATTTTATTTTTGAGTTTTAAATATTCAGTTTATATTGCGTATTTGTGAAGCTGCTTTTATTAAAAATGCTATATCAGCTTTAGCCTGCGAAAATTAAAAAACATTTTATATTATGTCTTTCAAACCGAGTTCAGTTTACCGAGTGTGTGTTGTCACAAGTGAACAAAGTTTTTTACAACGTGCCTTAATTATGATTGATTCCGATTAAGTTTATTGGAATTGTCTTTAGGAGTACTGTAATGATATTCAGCATAAAATCAGTCATTACATCCATAATACCTCAAGAAGGCATTGCATGCTAAGTGATTGCCATGACAACAGTAATCAACAACAAAAGTATAAATAAATATCTCATAGAAGTAAACATGTCTTTTACAAGAGATAACATATAAGTAGTGTACAAGACCACACACAAGCAACCTGTATTACTGCATTAATCTTCAAAACACTACATTGGTGACCTCCGACGCTACGTAAGAAGAACTTAGATGATCAACACCATATCTTCAATATTCCATTGCTCTGGTTTTCTGTCTCTGCCGACAAACGCAACCTGCAACCTGGAGTTCCTTGAATTGGTTATTTGATTATCTCACGCAAACAGTCGACTTTTCAGAAGTTTATAAATATCCTTTTTTATCATTTCAATAAGATAAGTAACTTAAATATTTTATTGGTTACGTTTCAATATGGCAAAGTTAGTAAATTTAGTAAAACTTCCTATTTTTGACAGTTCGCATGTACAAATGTCAATAGTCCTGATTAATCGATACTTTGACTTCCTACGTATTGACAACGAGATTCAAAGATATAATGTTCTGATTTCAAACTTGCCATATAACATTTTGCAACTCCATTCGAATCTAATCATGTTTATTGATAACAATAAACTTTCATTCGAACCATACACCACGTTCATCAACGAACTATTAAAATATTAATTGGGTACTTCTATGGAGAAACCTACTCCATTCAACCCAAAACCAAAATCAAATACTATTGCTTCTACCAAAGAGATTACAGATTTTTGGTTACAGCAAAATGATTCACCTGAATTTTTTGGTTTAGTTAACCTATTTAAAAACAAAATCATTTATCCTTGTAAATTCATAAACACAAACTGTAATCAAATATCGCACGATCCGTCACAAATTCAGGATTCTAACCCCCAATTGAGTGACGATACTCAAAACGTCATTTATCAATGCAATGACTTTTTAGATGTGTCAGCATCCACTGATACTTTATGTGTTGATAAACCTGACCATTCAATTATTGAAAAGCACGTTTCGCAGGTTAATACTTCCATTACAGAAACTATTACAAATAATTTAATTTCAGAAGTGCATTTATTCCACAACCAAACAGAATCGAAATCTCCTACAAACATTTAAAAAACATCACAGTCAGTTAGGGTACAGCTGAAATTGAATCATAACTAATGTGTCTTAAATCAGAAATTGCAAGAGCTTCCGAAGGCCGACGGTTTGGAGATATCAACCGCCGTATCTTCTACGAAGACTTCATTGGATCCAGAAAATAATTCCTGGAATCTACAAGCTACAACACCTCCAATTCCTGATGGAAATCACGTCAATAACGTTCCTCGAGTACCAAAAGCTACGACACCCGTAGTAACAGCTCCTGAAAAATGTCTTCAACAATTCTCGGACACAACGATGCCGACATCTCTCGTTTCGCCATTGGAACGATGTCATAAGAAGAGATTGTTCTTGGATATAACAGGATTAATATCTTTTTTTCTTTATTTAATTTTGATGTTTAGTTTGTTTTCTCGGATAACCATCAACGAACTTCGCAACAACCTTAACCATAACCAACAAAATGTTGTTATGTCAAAACGCGAAATTTTATGCAAAGGTCACGCGATTAAACAGCCTTATTACCTCGTAATTAAAACAATGCGAACATTCGACTTTTTGCTAACCGAGAAAATTACAACAGTGCAATTGCTATTGACCGTACTCAAATTATCTTATCATAATAGCAAATTCCATTTCGCTAATAAACTTTGGCATTATGTGCAGTGTACTAACTTTCAAGTACTTTTCAAGTTATACACCATAAACACAAGTGCAAAAATAACAATAGTGACTTATATTTTGCCACGTGAGCCTAGTCAACTCGACATTACATGAAATCCTGCATTGATAACATTCAACTAGTCAATCCTGAATAGCATTTGGACCTCCCAAATATATGTGCTACCGGATTAAGCTTCAAGTGTTTATTCTCCTCAAATAACAGGATACAAGAAGATTCAATCTTACTCTCCAACAGGCAATTTCACCTAGTACTTCCTATAATCTTAGGACAATGCTATGAATGCTGCCTCTGCTTTATGAGTACAACCACACTTCTTCCATTCCTACGGATAAAATGAATATAACTACATTTATCAATGTTGACCACAAACTTACTACTTAGGCTAACGCTTTTAGATTCAATTAGCACAGTTATTTTTAATTTTAAAAGTTACAACAAATAAATCGTAACGCAAGCATCGCTTGTTCACGAAGCACTTATTATGTTGTTCCTTGGTTTTGTTCACGTTCCTAAATTTTATTTCTTTCTTTCTAGTAAAAATTACAGAACGTCCTAACGAGTGATTCCTGTACCATCAAGTTTATTTTAATTAGGTTAAGTTTGCGGCAACACCTTGCAATAAGCAACTCATGTTTTTGCCTTAAGCAATTGATGCCCCATAGCTAGCAGCAGCAAAGGCCTTTCAATTCTTTGATTGTTAGCACCTAATTATTAGCATAAGTTTTATTGTAGTAGCATGTAAGGAACCATTGAAAAGATGCAAACGACCTCAATTTTTTTGTAGCTAGTATACATTAAACTTGCCAATACATACAAGTACGACATTAATGTATGCTATTTTTTTTGTTGAGGAATGCATTAAATGCCCTTTTGACTCATGGCTCATTCGTTGTTCTGCCATTAAAAATTTTATTGTCCTGGTCGCAAAAACAAAGTTTGAAGAGAAACAAACCACTTCTACCAACATAGGGCCTACGTAATAATAATAATCACCCCCTCTCTCCCGCACCAGCTTATAGCTTCTGGGACCTGGTTTCCAGATTATGTGTTATAGCAATTATTATAATTATTATAATTATTATTATAATGGGTAGCTGTCATGATTTAAAACTATTTTTCTTATCAACATGTGGTCGCTTTCTGGTAGTTTTCGAGAAATCGTATTTCAAATTTTAAGTAGGACCCTGTCGCAGCCAAAATTAAATTAAAAATACTAAAGAAGCAGACAAAGAGGCATAGATGACTCATTTCCAGGGTAGAAATGGACAATGATGTATGTGGTTTAAGTAAACAATTAATTATTATTTTCGGCAACATCGGCTCGTTTTACTGTTTTATTGTAGGGTAGTGCAACTTTTTTATAATTTAAAGGACTTCAGCTGAAACTTCAATTTACAATGCTGAGAATAACTTGTCACTTTTTAATTTTTACTCTACTTCCATTATTATTTAAAAAAATGCCACTACAGAAACGAGAACTTAAAAACTAACAAATTAATAAATAATATCAGATTTATGAAGTTTGAAATTGCTGAAACTATACTTACAAACACATGCGACGTTTGATGAGTTAGTTGATTTTGAATGTTACACACATAGCTAGAAGACGACCTTGTTTCGTCATCACTTATAGTCCGTCCACAAACCATGCGAAGTAATATATTAAACTGACAGCCAGGTATGCGGATTACTACAAGGATTTACTATTGTCATTTGCTACTTAAAACCGTGAATTCTGCTGTTATTATAAGCAACCGAAAAATGTTAGTAAAATGACATCGAAAACCCTTGTAGTAATCCGCTTACCTGGTTGTCAGTGTAATTTATTACTTCGCATGGTTTGCAAACGAACTATAGAAACTTTATTATTTTTTTAATCAGATTTTGCTTAACTTAGATTTTTTAAAACAAATCAGGACCGTATTCACTCTTTAAAGTTATATTAATTGCACCCTGTATAAAAGTATCCATTTTATTATTTAGTAAGTATTATTCTTGTTAAATAACACTTACTATTTATGCAGGACTAAACGTGTTAGAAGATGGTCTTATTTATTTATATGTAAACAAGCAGCCATAAATACTTTTGAATTATTATTAAGTAAGCAGAATTCTCAGACATTTTCTGGTTTTTTTTAACTACTTGGTCAAGAACATCTTAAATTTTATTAGAATTTTCAGATTCTGAACCGAACATGGAAGAAACTGTCCCATTATAGTTTTCTACCCCGGAGATATTTTGATCAGGAAATTACGAATTACAAGACATGCTAAAATTAGTCAATTCTAGCGAAATTCAATTTCCATAAGTTTCAACGGTCATGATCTACGAGCAACTTTGAAAATTATTATCTGACGAGAAATTATAGGTATGTAAATAACGTAAGCTACTTTTATGGTTTTTGTTTGCAACGTGACCGCGAGCGAACACGATAACTCTCTTTAGACTTAATGGATTTTCATCAAATTTTGCATGACGATCCATTCCTTTAATGTTATATATATTTAATATATTAGGTTAACTACTTTCTTGTATCCTTGCGATCGTAGGTGTGACAAACAGTGTAAGTTACATGTTTTGAATAACGTGTCATCTGGAAATGTAAGGTTAGTTCAGATGCACTTGGGAACAATTTAATGCTGCTTGGTGTGTAGGACATACACACCAATACATACACAACATACAAAGGAGAAGAAGAAAGGCGCAATAAAGAGAGGAGAGAACTATATAACCAGTTTTATTATCAAACAAAAAAGATGCAAAAGTATACAAGTCGTGACAAAAACCAAAAGAAAATTAAATACACAATAGAAGAACTGAAACGGTTAGTACCATCAATAAGAGAAGATGAAGAAAACGGAGAACAAGCAAGATACCTGGACAGATTAGAAGAATTGGGAATAAGAACAAAGACAAAAAGAAGGGGTAATAACAGTGGGAGAACTATATATAAAGTGAAAAGACCACAATTAACAATAGCTTCTTGAAATACTCAAGGGTTAAATAGAGAAGGGAAAATAAGGCAATTAATAGAAGAAGCCAAAAGATATAAAATAGACTTAATGAGAGTGCAAGAGACCAACATCAAAGGTGAGACAACTGCAACAATACAAGATTACATCTGGCTGAATGGAGGTGGAAATGAAAATAAATATGGAACAAGATTTCTCATAAACAAAAACGTCAAAGATAAAATTGTAGGCTGGAAAGTAATAGATGAAAGAATAAGTATACTGAGGATGAGAGGACTATATAGGAAAATAAGTATTGTTAATACATACGCGCCAACTGAGGTAGCTGAGGAAGAACAAAAAGAGAAGTTTTACGACCAACTAGAACACACAATCAATAAAATCCCAAAATACGATATTATACTAATAATTAGAGACCAAAATGCAAAGATTGGGAAAGAGAAAGAACTAGAAACAATAGCTGGAAAAGAGAGTCTTCATGAGAAATCAAATTATAATGGAGAGCGTCTGGCAAATCTGGCTGCACGAAACAATTTGGTAATTAAAAGCACTATGGAGAAAAGGAAAAACATATACAAAATGACATGGCGCAGCCCTGACGGAAACACCAAAAGACAAGCGGAATATGTAATGCAGGCGAAATCATGTAGAGGTGCAGAGATCGGATCGGACCACTTTCTGGTGCGAATCCAAACAGTACAGATAAAATCACAGCATAAAAATAAAAAGCAAATTTCAAAGAAAAGCATTACAGAAACTCTAAAAAAGGATGAGGCAAAGAAAAAATACTCAGAAACCTTGGAAAGAAGCTTACAGAGAAGTACCACTGCAAAAGAGATAGAAAAAGAGTGGTTTCATATAAAAACGACAATAACTGAGTGTAAGGAAGCAATTGAAGAAATAGAAGAAAAGGGAAACAAGGACTGGTTTGACAAAGAATGTAATGAAGCAATAGAAGAATGCAAAGCAGCAAAACGACTGTGGCTGCAACACCAAACACAAGAGTCGAAAACTCATTACAAGGTGAAGAGAAATAAAGTTAAAACAATATGTACAAAAAAGAAAAGAGAAAAAATGAATGAAAAAATAAAAGAACTTGAAGAATCATACAAGAAAAAGAATGCGAAGGCCTTTTACAGAAGCATAAAGGAAGAACGAAGAGGACTTCAACAGCAAACAATGGGTCTAATAAACGAACTGGGAGAATTATGCTTGGATGAAGAAAAAATAGTAGAGATTTACAAACAATTCTTTGGGGAGACCTTCAGAACCGAAGAAGCAAAGGAAATAAAACAGAAACAAAATTCAGAAGAAGAGACAAAACTACCACTATGGGAAGACTTTCAAAGGATAGTAAAACAAGGGAAAAACAACAAAAGTCCTGGTACAGACAACATACCTATAGAACTAATCAAGTATGGGAACGAAGATTTGGGTAAACGAATTTTTAGTTTGATAAAATTAATATGGATAAAAAAAGAAATGCCAACCGAATGGGAGATGGCACTAATATGTACAATTTTCAAAAAAGGCAACAAACAACACACATAGAATTATAGGTCAATATCACTTTTAAATTCTACCTACAAAATACTGGCATCCCTAATTACCCAAAGAGTAAAAGAAGAATCAAAAGAGAAGATAGGAAATTATCAGGCGGGTTTCACTGAAGGAAAATCTACAACAGACCAGATATTTATCTTGAGACAAATCCACGAAAAATGCAGGGCGAAGAACAAAAGAATACATGCGTTATATATAGATTTCAAACAAGCTTTCGATAGAGTGCAGAGAACAACTATAATAGAAGCAATGGAAGAGCTACAATTCAATCAAGACACAATAGATTTAGTAGCAATGACCCTAAGAAGAACAATTAACAAAGTGAGGTATAAAGGCCATCTATCTAGAAATTTCGAAAGCAATACAGGACTGAAACAGGGAAACCCTCTATCACCATATCTCTTCAACATAGTATTAGAATACATTATCAGGAAAGCCCGAATTAGCACGAACAAAGATATTATAGGTGGACTGTACCAAATTTTAGCATACGCGGATGATGTGGTAATAATGTCCAGAACAAAAGAACAACTGAAAGGATTAATAAAGAGTTTGGAAAGAGGAGCGCAAGAGGCAGGACTACAAATCAACACAAAGAAATCACATTACATGATAATGGGGAATACAATACAGAGTGAAAACCAAGAGCTAAGTGTAACAACAACAACAAAAGAAAAGTTAACTTTTAAATTAACAAACAGTCTGACTTACTTGGGGGTGGAGATAAACAGTGAGGGAAGACAGGAAACAGAAATAAAGAAAAGAATGTTGAGTGCCTCAAAGTGTGCGGGTTCCCTAAACCGTTATATAGTTAATAAGAGTGTTCCAAGACCGGCTAAAATTCATTTGTACAAAACAGTCGTAAGACCTATTTTAACATATGCCAGCGAAACATGGGTAATAACGAAAGCAGTTGAAAATAGACTACAAGCGTGCGTGAGAAAAATATTTAGAAGACTTTTTGGCGGTATAAAAGAGGAACAAACATGGCGGAAAAAAACAAATAAGGAATTAGAAGAGCTATATAAAGAACCAACTATCACCACAGTATTAAAACAAAATAGGTTGAGATGGCTTGGACACGTTAAGAGAAGAGGAAAAGAAGAGCCTATACGAAAAGTGTTAGAACAGGAACTGGAAGGAGAACAAAAAGTAGGAAGACCCAAGAAAACGTGGAAGCAGCAAATAGAGGAGCACCTAAAAGATGCAAAATTAAGAAACTGGAAAACAGAAATTCAAGACAGAAGAATATGGAGAAAGAAAATAGAAGCCATAGGCCAAATTGGCCTCTAGTGCTGTTTTATATATTATATATATTGGTGTGTAGCAAGTAAAACGTTTTATGACCTTTCCCTTTTGTACCCTATTATCCCTTTAACATTTTACCAATGTGAATAGAGTTACTGTAATATAAATTACATAATGCATTTTGCAAGATATAATTATTAGGGGATTCAGAATTCTATATCTACATAAGCTCCAATACTGTAAGTCTTAACTTCTGAAACATTTTATTTCTTTTTGCAATGGAAAATATAATTTTTTGCTGAAAAGTTATAACTATTAAACGTTATTAAACATTGATTATACTCAGAGAATCTAGGTTATCCTCTTTCTGTTGGATGGATGGAGTACTATTGAATTATACTCTCGCAATTCTAAAAAGGGAAAGAATTAAGAGAGTCTCGACTTAAAATAAAAATAGAACTACTTTACTTTATGAACTATGCAGGACTGCATATTTAATTTAAAATTGAATTTAAAAGTCATATTTGATATTTCTTTTAGAAATCTACCCCTGTCCAATATCACTATTTGATCAAATTGGAAGGTTGGAAGTTGATATGAAATCAGAAGTTCGAAGTATCTACGAAACCATATGTATGATAAAGAACGTGCTAGTAAAATAAAGAAGGGTTTATATCGGGTCATGCCTCATGCCTTTGCTCTTCTTAGATTGTGTTAGTGGGGGAATATTCGAGCATTAAAGTTGTTTAGGAAACTACAAATCAAGCATTGGTGTAGTTGTTTGTAATTGAAAGAGAATTTCATGATATTAAATTTTCCCAGAATTAAAAAAAATATTTGGCAAATTAGGACCAAATAATCGCTTGCTTTTTAAGTAGCTTACAATTTTTAGCCATAGTGACTGAAAATGAAATAAATATTCTTATGCTCAAATATTCTCCCACTAACACAAACTAAGACGAGCAAAGGCATGGCCCGATATAAACAAAATATAACGATATAAAAAATTTGTGCAATGATCGTATGACATAGCACGTGCATAAACTACTGAACTATCCAAGAATTCTTATTTTAAGATGTGCCGACGGTACCTGCGCTGGTTAGCTTTATGTTTAGTAACAATTTTGTATTTATTTATGCAGCAGATGACTTCTTATCAAAATCTGATCTGGTGATTAGATTTGGTTACTGTTGTTAAATAGTCTCTTATCTAACATAATTTGACTAAGAGAAAAGGAGTTTGAATAATAAAGTTTTTTGAGAGGTTTTGAGAAATCACGAATAATGTTGAAAGATCCTGCAAATACTTTAGGCTAACTTTAGTCTTAAATAAAACAAGTACACGATTCTTGAAATCTACTTAGAGGTACAGCCTTATGTATTTTCGGTAGATTTATTAGAAATGAACTGTTGTAACTTACGCTTCTCTAAAATTACTTAAGAACGCATACACTTACTTCTACTGAAGTGCTTATCTTGAAGCAGATACATTTATACTTGTTGAACGGATTATTTCCAGGTCACATATGTTAACTGGAAGAAAGAAAATACGTCATAAATTAATTCTGAGATGAATAAATTGGAACAAATTGAAAAATATGTTCCATAACACTACGCGAAAAACAATTTAATGGCACTTAATGCATCAGCTGATTTATTTAATAGCTGATTTAACTTAAAAACATTGTAACTTTTTGTGCGCTCTGTCCACTGCTTTTACGCAGAAGCATCTTTACATGACTTGGTATCGCGAAGCATAACCTACGGGGCGTGAATTGGACAGAGAAAGGGGTGTCTGTAGAAGCTTTTAGAAAATATTACGGGTATTACCGTTTTCACAAACAGCCATTATGAAGTCATTAATAACTGCCCATGGTGATTACATTCTATGGTGTTATCTTCAATTTTAAATGGGTCCTCGGAATAAAAATATTTTTTCTTGGTCATTAAATCTTACTACTAGGCTAAATTTGGATTAAATACTTTATTTTAAGATAATGTTAGAAATAAACCAAAATAAGCTGAATAATGAATATATTGTACAATCAAGAAATGTTTCAGAAACATAATGGTACGGGATTCAGTTAATTTAATTTGATAATTATAATAACTCTATTAATATTTCATTTCATATGACTTTTGTTAATTTACTTTTGTAAAGGGTGGCTACCCGTATATGCATTAATAAATAAATAAATATAAGAGATGACACAGAAAAGATTTCTCTTGACCAGTACTTTATAAATAAGATTTGCAGAATTTCTTGAATATTTATTAATTATATGGTAATATAAACATGACTAAGGCCGCAGTAAACAATTTTCTATAAATAAAATTTCGCATCCAAAGACTGATTAGAATAAAATATTTATATCAGTCTTCATCAAATATAATGAACAGTGTTTAGTTAAATGAATAAATTTAAGTCATAACATTTCCAAACTACGCAATTTGACACAGTTTCTGAAATCTACCCTAAAAACGAGATCGTAATAATTAAAAAAAAAAAGGGAAGACAGGCGTGATCAGAGCACGATTTTTGCTTTGTGAAAATAAATTTAAAATTCATACAATGAACCTATCTTGTAGACGAGGAAAAATTACAAGCGGTAACGTTCCGGGCATATTTGCTGAAATAATTTCCGGAGATAGAAAATAATTAGTGTGTCTCTCTCGCTGTGGATTCTGCTGTTTACCACATGAAGGGGAAAATTGTACTTTTCAATTGAATAATATCGGCGTTATTAATCTAGAAAAAAATCTAATGCCCACAGATTTAAATAATTTTCACATAACAGCACTTACATAATTGTTAATTAAGTAGATGAGTTCATTCACACGTACATATATGAGTGTCTGAAAAACTGTGTCGTTGCATAACCTGTCAATTTCCAACAATATCAGTAGTAAAGAATTATCCATAATAGAGTGTGGGTTTTTTTCAGAAATAATATTTTCAGATAATTTTCCATAGAACTATTTTTTTTAATTTACTTCAATATAAATCTCCTTAACTGGTCTAATTTCTCAAGTAAGTTTAAAATTCTCTGGAATTTCATTGGAATTTAAGTGCAAGGAAACTAGAGTAAGATTTATGCTTCGAATAAAGACTAATTAACATTCTCCTAGGTATCCCAAAGATTGGAGAATAGAGAGAGGACAAAAAGTGAAATTTATCGCTTTATGTAATTACTACTATAGTAGGCTACCTAGTTAGACATTATAAATTAACAATAACACAATTTTATGCAGGAAATTCCTTAACTACCCTTAGTGTATTAAATTACAAAATTCGAAACTCAATCTATTTGTTCCCAGCAAAGGATACCGTGTATCATAAATTTGATGGAGAAGAAAGTTTGTTGGTTTTATATTAATGAAAGAATAATTTCAAGAAACCTCTTCTGAAAATTATTTACTACATAGGGTAGTAGCGTAGTAAAAGCTTAAGTATTTTAAAGCTAAAGTGGTTACTGAAAACAGTATAAGTTTCATATTCACTTATTTTTTAATTTGCCGTTCTGTAATCTATAAGCTTGATCGTTCATTCATGCTTTTTACTTTTCTTACATTCGATTTTTCATTATTTATCTATGACATTCTCTACTAGATGCTTGCACTTTGTATACTTTCAGAAAAATTCAAATGGTTTCAGTATCTCCAAAAATTCAAAAATAAAAAAAAAAGGATTTAACGAATTCACACCACGAAGTCAGACAGTACTGATAAATACAAAGTAATACTTCAAATCTTGCGTAAACTTACCGTAAACCACTGCCACAGCTTTTGTAGAAATCAGATACCAATATTTAAATAATATTAAAAATCTGTAAGAAACATACAATTAAGTAAATGAAAACAAACAATCATAAATAAGTATAGCAAAACGTTTAATAAAGACTCACAAATTTATCTTTTACATGTAATTCATATTATAAATTATTTATAATTAAGGTATGATTAAGGTACTTCCATGATACTTGGGCCGCTGAATAAATATAGTAAAAAAATCAAGGCACCCAGATTGTTCTGATTGGTTTTATGTGAAGGTTAAATTTATAATAGACCATTTTTGCATGTGAATTGTGAATTCATTGACAAAAATACAGAATGTCTGAAAAATTTGAGCAATACTTACAAGCGTCACACACAACTAACAAGTGATTGATGGATATTAGACAGTAAACGAATTGATATCTTTTTTGGTACAATTAAACATCCCTTTCAATTTAAGCGGTATATTTGAATGCTACCAGATTTCGTCAAAAAGAGAGGGTAATTGTAGGCGGCTTTAATTGGTTTATCTTTCAGCGCCCCTAGTGTAAATAAATACATACGTAAATGTTTAATTTTAAGAACAACAATTTGGATACCAATCCGTTTTACTTTTGTCAAAAAAACATTGCATACATTAATTATGATGTATGCTTCCCTGATTAAAACATAGTTAATAATTTGACATAATAAATGCCTTAATGTATACAAATAATTCTATCTCACTTCGTTTCAATCAAATCCTGGCGTTCAAGATTGTGCAAGAAGCCTGAACGGTACCCAACAGGAACGAAAGTCCCACACATGAGGTGAACTAGCGGGTGGCCCAACAATACTAAACAACCCATGATAATCATAATAATAATGATAATCACAAACCGAGTCAAATGAAAAGAAAAAGGACAAAATATGAAAAATATGAACAAAATTTAGGGGAAATAGAAACAAAAATAGCAAGCCAAGTAAAAAAATATATTACATTACCAAAGAAAGAATACCGAAAATATTTTAACATGACTTAGGAAGGAGATAGAAAATGATTAACTTACTCAAGGTCTTAAACGGCTTGGAGAAATTACGTATAAATGTGATGCGAAATTATTTTCCCAAAAATCCTGCTAGGAATTCCAACTAACTTCACGACCCAAAAAAGTATCACTCCAAATCGTCAAAAACAGTTGTAAGCAGGAAAACTTATGAAACCAATTAAAACCGCAAACAATACGATTAAATTTTTTGTTTAAAAAACGAAGCTGAAAAAAAGACATTTCTTATTTCATCTACAAAATACACCAAATCTAGAAAATTTCACAACGGAAATAAAATTCAAGGATCAACGTTTTCGATGTACGATATTAGCGGAATCCGAATAAGTTACCAAAAACTGTTGAAAAATCAGTCTATGACTACGTTAATAAAATGAGAAACTTAAGTCATCATTCTAAATCACCATAATAAATTAAGGTAAGCAATTTTACCAGAAAAGAAAAAATCAAAATCATCTTCTGGTAAAATAATTCGAAAAAGATAAAATGGATGGAAACGAGGTCTGCCATGATCACGGTTGAATATCGAAGTGCAATTTTTAAAGTACAGTGGGTGGCTTATCCTTTAGAAGACAATAGCATAGTATTTAAATGCTTTAAATTCGAATAGAATCTCTTAAACCCAAATTGACCTGTAACGAAGAGTATCTGTCTCACATAGCAGCCAATCTAAAAAGTAATTGCAATCAGGAGGCAGTAAAAACGATACAAGAACGTTCAGAAAAAATATACATGAATCAAAACATACTGTGAAGGAGACCGCTTTAGTACAATCATAGACGACAAAATTAAACGAATCTGTTAGGAAAATGAAAAGAGTCGGCAAGTGAAGTTAAGCAACTGAAGAGCAATAATATTAATATGTAGTTGCCTTTTGCTATTCAAAAAAGTATTCTTACTCGTCTATGGTAATTATTTGTCTCATAATATGCAGTTTTGTAAATCGTTGATGGATGGAATCTAAAAGAACAACTAATGGACTTTCATATATGTAACATCAAACAATAATCGACTGCACTTATCAATATTCAGACTTTATTCATTGTAATACTCAAAATCTATTTATCTAATTAAACAAAATCAATTTTTTTCGACTAATATTTGAATTCGATTCAAATAAGCAAAAGATCGAAGTCAGTCAAATCAAGTAACATGCAAAAAGACTTCACTTGCATTCATAACACCACAGGATGTTTCAGGGTTTAAGGTAGCCAATGGTTTTAACAACAGCATCTTCAAGGTAAGTGGCGCTGCAAGATAAACAATGCCCCACGTTACAAAAGCTCTTAACAAACGAAATTTACTTAGTATGTATCAAAAACAAAGATTAGCTAACAACTTTTTGAAGTCGATGAAAGAGAATTATTATTAGAAAGATATTTATCTTACTTCAAATAAATTAAAATGTGGTTTCCAAACAAAAAATCATAAATACACGAAGTGTTTTATTAAGTTTCCCACTATTAACAAAAAGTTGGGATCACAAAACACTCGTCTCACAATTTACGAAGATGGAAGCTTGGCTTGCATTTTTTAATTCTTGCGAAATGATCTTTTATGGTTTTGATAATTTAATGTTTAATAAATGGTGAATTTTAATTAGTGAACTTATTTCAATTTCCAATTTACAGACATTTAAAACTTTTCACTTTTATCTTCAAATGTTATTACCTTTTGTACCAAACATGCAGATGTTTTGAAAAGGTAGGAGAACACATAAAAATGTTTAGTAAATAAGCCTTTAAAGTGGTTTTACAGTAAGACACGTTTTAACAAAAATATTTCAAAAATTATATCAATATTGTAGGTGAACCTATATCAATTTCCAGGACTGTATTTGTGTCATTATAATGTATGTACACCAGTGGCGTGCGGTGAGAATTTAGGCTAGGAAGCAACCACGATCTTAATTATAATACACCTAGGTACAGGCGCGGATTAACGGGGAGGGAATAATCCGCCCCCCCCCCAATTTAGAAATAAGTTTACATAGCATAGAAACAAATAATGTTTGTTTAATTATTATTTATTAAAACAATTATTTTGCCAAAGATTTCTCCCTCAAAATACTTCTCTGGATCCGCCCCTGCTAGGTACAATAAAAAACAGTGTTATAATTATTAAGCTTAAAAGTTTTTCAAAGAAGCACTTTTACACTTTATACTTATGGAATTTGTTTACTATCATTCTTTATTTAAAAAAAAAACTACTACGAGTACTACGTATCAATTTTCCGGTCTTTCTTAGCAAAATACCGGTACAGGTTTTAATCTTTGTTGTTAAATTTGAAAGTTCCGGTTTTGATCTGCCTTTCTTAATAATTTGTAATTTCTCTCCAAAACTGTATGCAAAAAATTCCTTATTAATAATTTACAAACTCAACAAAAAATCGTCCCGATTCGGCTATATCGAAGGTACTCGAACCTTTCACCGAAGCAGCTGAATTTGGAGTCGTGACGATAATGCAATTTTAAATTTACATACAGGCAAACTAAATAGAATTATTTGTCTTTAAAAAAATCCAACTTATAAATTAAAATAATAAAATGCGACAAAATACAGTCTCATTCGCAGATTTACATTACTTAAGTAACATTAAATTTAACAAACACTAAATCGAACAAATAACCAAATTATAATAAATAAACATTTGGGAACGAAGCACAATAAAAATAACGACCAAACAATGTTAACCAGCCAAACAGCATCGTCTACTATATCACCCCACGCTCACTGATTCACACCAAGGCTAAGAGAAGAGCATTTGTAAGCAGTGCTTATATGCAGTGTATGTAACACATTTGAATCGGTATCACCTTTCCGGGCAAGTTTAATGAGCCTAATTTAGAGCCTAATAGTACTTTTAATAATTATACTTTTTGCTGTACGGAATTGATGTTGAGCTTTAAGTTGATTAAATATTACAAATTTAAATAAACGATTACCATAATTTTATAAAAATATTTTTGTTAGCATTGGGTTTTTTTAATAAATTCTCAAGGGAAGCATTGCTTCCCTTGCTTCCATGGACCGCAAGCCACTGATGTACACTGTACATTGTACAGTTAAGTAAATATCTTATTCGACATTATATTTCTGTCATGCTCACGTCTCTACTAGGGAAAACACATATAATATGCAACACATATTAGATGCCATGTCTTTAGAATGGCAAAGGCATTCGCTGTATTCAATAGAACGTTGCTTATACGAAATACAATAAAATACCGATTGTCGAACATTTTTCTATATTTTAAAGGAATATATAATATGTTACGGAATTCGATAACTGAAAGATTTCGATACAATTAAGTTACTATGAGTGAAATATTAAATCAGTATTATGGTTACTATCCTTACTGCTTACTAATGGTTAACTGCTAATTATAATAAGCATGAATCAGTTAACTCGAAGAATTCTTTAAACAAATGTATTCCATCTATTAAAAACCACTCTGAACCAGCATAGTCTTTATTTAATACTCATTTTTCTTTTTTTATCATTTCAACTGGTATTTTTAGATTCTTTCAAAGAAATAATAAAGAAGATGAGAATATTAAAATATTATGGAACCTAACTAGACAGTTTAACGAACGTCTGCCCACGCTATCGCTTAACATATTGTACGTAACCTCATTTCTAATCTCTTGGACGTTCCAGGATAATCTTAGCAGTAGGAAATTCCCCAAAATTTCTTATAGTAGTAGTTATAAATGTGGAGATGTGTAAGACTTAAGGGTGTTTATTTGTATTTCATTCATTTGTATCACCTTTATTTCTGTTAACTCATACTAACCAAATAATTACACGTAATAACTAAGTGTGTTTATAATTATCACTAACACAAACGAGGGATTTCTATAGGGAATTCAGTAAAGTGATATTTAGTGAGCTTTGAAATCCGTTGATTTTGTATCTTGTGCAATTTTAAAGCAAGTTTGAAAACTTGCGTATGTAATTCACAAACCATACTATTATTTTAAAAAGTAATATTACACATTGTTTGCATGATTTAAAGAGCCTTGACCACTTATAGCTAACATATCTAAATAATTAACCTATGTAAGCTGATTTAATAGTTTCAAGCCCAACACTCAAATTCTCGAACAAATTCAAGGATACCTAGACTCAAATTTTTAGAAGCTCAAAAGTAAGTTTAGCCTGTGAGACGCTTTGCAATGTTACGTTCTTTATCAATTTGTTTTAGTGCGGAGCTCTTTGCAGTTAGAATTTAAGTGATTTGTGCGATGACCTGCAGAAGCTTAATATCCAGTAACGAATAACAATCAAGCATCAGAAAAAAGCAATTCGATGATCCCTCTTGTAATTTTCTGGATTAAGGTTTGGGCATGCCCCCTGATGGTATGACTTTTTCCTCTTCCCAAAGATATTTTAGATTTTTACATGCACGACATTTGCTGCTTTTAGATTGCACAATGAGAATATGTGAAAAGCCTACTTTTGAACAAACCAAAACTTGAGCCGGTTCCCTGTTGTATAAAAAAGACGCTGGTAAGAAACTAACATATTCGGCAGATTATATTGACCATGCTTCAGACTTGTACAGTCTTTTATAGACTTGTGTACTTGAGTACAGTGAGCAGTAATCTTGTAGAATTTCACGGATTAAGCACATTGCTTCATTCCATTAACCTTTATTCTAGTGATGATGGTGTGAGTCCACTCCGTAAACGTAATGCTGGGTATTTCAAGACCTGCAGATTCAAAGTTAACGAAACAAAACTGCGTAAAACTTGTTCCAAGGAGCATTTACGTCTCTTCTGAGGTGGTGACGCTTGTTTTTCTCTTCACACGTTAACACTGTTTTAGACGTTAATAACCATGTGACAATAATCATCAGGACTTAGGCCTATTAGTCAAATTAAGTGCTGGTTAAATAGAAGCCATCGAAGCCTAATATCACCGAGACTGTTTATCTAACTGATTTGTACAAAACGGGCTGACGAACTAGAAAATAAGGCACTCAAAACCTAGCAACCTACGCATCTTTGTTTAGACTTTTGTAGAGCTAATTAACTTATACAATTTCGTCTTAAGGAAGAAGGCGTAATGTGAAAAGAATTACTACTCTTGACGGTAAAGTATTGGATGTGTATTTATTTAATTCGTCTCAAAAATAAGATTTTGAACTATTTTCTAGAGCTGCCTGCACATGTCGATGACAGATATGTTTTCTTCCTTGTTAGTGACCTACTTCAGCGTAAAACTCCAGCTTATCCTTCTGCACATCATCTCGGCCAGCCTATTTACAATTTCAGAAAGAAACTAACGCATAATATGCGCATGTCACCCATGACTACCTACGCATTTCTAGTTCAAGTTCTCTTAAGGCTCCGAAAAGTTTATTGATCCGTATAAAATCCTAGAAATGACACTTAACAGATGCGACAATAATACAATGCAGTTCTTACTTAGGCCTGTTTTGACATTTTGTGTAACAATCTTAATCAAAAACTTTACCTGATACCTCCACTCTATAAAATAGCCAAAAGGTAGCTGAAATCTAAGTAAAAGTCAAATCGTTTTTTGCTCAATGTGCTTAAGCCGTCTTTGTACATGTCCACTAAATGTCCGGACTAAATTTTACGTTTTAATATTATATATCATAAAATATTGTTTTCATTTTATCGTTTAGACGTTTACGGGGACAAAGTATCAACGATTAAGAAATTCGAGATTGCTTGAGTATACAGACCAATCAAAGGTGCAAAATACCCAGTTCCAAAGTTGAGTTTTCAGTTTTAGCTTCCGAGACCTACTATTCTTGTTTTCTAAACGGTCTCGGATATTGTAAGCGTTCTAAGTAAAAATAGTTTAAAGTTTCAAAGGTTCAGATTAGTTCACTATAATTTAACGGTGTCTCCTAACCACAGATTGTATTTGACTAATTGCCAATATGTATTTCGGTAACGATGTTGCCTTTTTCTCGGCATAAAATCGTCTAATTCTAAAAGTTGTCAATAACCCTCTCCTTCTGTGGTTGAATTTAGAGAGCCAATCGCAATCATGCAACTAAGGATATAGATATATTTTTAAACATAAAAGAAAGAGAGAAAAAAAAGCTTGGCCAGTTTTTATTGCTACCACATGCTCACAAACCGAAGGTAACCTGACCCAAAATAGTTTAAAAATTTTGTTGGTTTCAAAATCTTCCTTGTTATCCATAAAAAGAATGTTACAACTTTTACTGAGAATCACGTCATTATTTGAAACAATGTTAGAACATTTCTTAACCAGCAAAATGTATTATGTAAATTGTTTTTATCCACTTTCCCCATGGTTTTCACTTTATTTTTGTACTTCAGTACCAAACGAGGCAGGCAACAGATTAGAGGGAAAATTATACATATGGAAAAACAATAGGCATTTCAGTGCTTGACCACATCCGCTTTGTCATTCACACAACTCACATACATTTTACTTAAGTTGTAATTAGATTGAGGGTATGAGAGAAGAGGGCGAAATTATCTGGAATTATTCTAAATTTTCCGATTGGTGCGCTTGAGAAATTCCCATACTATAGATCTTACAGTCACATTTCGACGACGAAGGTAAAATAAGGAAACTTGATTTTGAGAGAGTGATATATGTTTGTCAGAAAGAGCATTTAGCATATAGTTTGTAGCCTCTTTATTATAATGACATCGAAATAAACAGTGATTTATGTCGTCAAGGCTCCCATCACAGTCACAAAACTCCGTATCACTATAATTAATTTTGTATAGATATGACCTGACAGTTGCGTGTCCAAAAAGGCATCTGACATACATCGTATTGATTTTCCTAGTTGGATGACTTCGCTCAGAAAGAGTAGTAGAAGAGAGAGAAGGATGTATTTTACAGTATGTATTATTACTACGATTACAGAAATAAAGCCATTCTATTCCCCAATTGTGCCTCAAACTCTCCTTCCTAAGTAGGACTACATCACTCCTCGGCAACAAATTGATTTCTATCCCTGACAAAACTGCATCTTTGGCAAGTTTGTCAACTTGTTCATTACCATGAATTTGAGACTGTCCTTTAACCCATATGAACGAAATAATTTTATCCACCACTTTTAATTGTATTTGTTTTTCTAGGATGTTAACAATTATACTATTACTGTATATATGCAGGAATTTTGCAAGGCTAACAGTACAGCCTGAGAATCAGACATGATCACAAACTCTTTGTAATTCATCATATTGTCGATGGCCCAATCAAGAGCTTTGTTTATAGCTAGAAATTCTGCGGTAAATATTGAACAGTTTGAGTTTAATTTATACTTTAAATATTCTTGTATATTTTGAATATAGACTGCACATCCGACACCCAAAAAGATTTGGATCCATCTGTGTATATTTTACAAGGGTTATTGAAATTCGCAAGCTTTTCTTGAATCAATGTGGAGCAACCAGATGGTATGTTATATGTAGGAATAGAAGCACTACATTGAAGGAAAGAGCTGTTAAACGAGGAATTAAAAAAAGGTATTCCATCTATATTAATGGAATAATATTGTAACGTTCTTTTTTAAATAATAATAATAATACAAGTGCTGTTTAAATCGTCTATTCACAAACAAATATTTATTTCTATACACTAATGAATACACTATAAATTAACGCTATGATTATAAACCATTAAAAACTATTATTTACAGACTATGGATTTCTAATACAACATTTATATTCACTATTTATTTTGTAATACACAGTTAATGACTTGCTGTTGACTGCCTCTCTTTTATCCGCCATCCGCTTTTATATCTTCATATAAACGCACCAGAAAACGCTGGAACCTTCTATGTATTCTTAGAAAATGCTAGAATAAACCACGTCTAATTTACATGCTTGTGCGATACGTCATTTTCTCGAAGGCGGCAGAACACACCACCTGTCGCTCGAAAAGAGGTTCGTTCCTTTTCTCTCCCGTTACACTGCCCCCCTCTTCAAGTCTGTTCTGTCCCAGAACAGGTTTTATGCTCTGATTCCTGTAGAACGGGTCATGACGATATCGACAGTCTTCACCTCGACTACACGTTCCATTACGGTAGAAATAACAGTCTACACTCTTCGTTGGCCTTAATGCGGGCTGTGGGTCAAAACTGCAGACGAAGATCTTGACGTCCGTACCTCTAAAGACAACTTCCAGCATGTTTCTAACGATTCTCCAATCCAGCTGGTCCCGCCCACAGCCGAGTTTGGGAACTGCCAATTTGTTAATTCCCCTGGTAAGCAACTCGATTCTCAAATTCCATAGTGCCCTCCACAAGTCGGCGTAACTCGGTTTCTGGTAGTAAAACTGCTTGGTTACCAAGTAGTAAATGGATCGGTCATGATCAGGCAAGCGTAAGGATTTACCAACAGAGGGATTTTGTTCTCGAAGTTCATTCAGCCGTCCAAATTTATTTCTAAACACTACTGCGATCCCCCTGGACATACGGAGATCCGCGGAGACACAGTGGGCAATGGAATAATCACCAGGGACCCGGAAGAGATCTTGTTGCATCTCAGTCGTGACTCCGAATCGCGCTTTTCTAGTTCCAGAGAACGCAGCCATTAATTCTCTAAAGGTTGGCTGATCATCTTCAGGCCTTACGATTTTGATAGCCACCTCGGCCTCATCTTTCCGATCCGGGACTGCGTCATTATTTCCCTCATAGTGCGCCAGACGATTGGAGTGTACCACCTTTGGTTTCCCCCTTGGCAATTTCTGGATGCGATAAATCAAGTCATTTATTCGTTTCTTCACCTGGTATGGACCCTCCCAATTTCGCTGTAATTTTGGAGAATAGCCACGACGCCTTTGCGGGTTGTATAACCAGACAAGCTCTCCAGGTTGAAACCCTCCTTCTTGGGCCCTCACATCGTACGTAGCCTTCATCCGGTCACTCGCGATTCGACTATTATTTCGGGTTCGGTCGTGAATATCCTCCAACTTCTTCTTTAAGTTGATGACATAATCATTCCCGGCTACCTCCTGCTCTATAGGTGGAGACCCAAATTCCAGATCACACGGTAACCGTAACTCGCGTCCAAACATCACAGACGCTGGTGACTGCCCGGTTGTTTCGTGGACCGATGCACGATAAGCCATCAGAAACAGATGCAGGTATTGGTCCCAGTCTCGTTGATGATCGGAGACGACCTTGGCCAAATATTTGCCCATTGTTCGATTCATGCGTTCTACCATTCCATCGGACTGCGGATGTAACGGTGTGGTCCGAGTCTTGCGAATGCCCAACAATCGACAGACTTCTCCAAAGAGTACAGACTCGAAATTGCGGCCTTGATCCGAATGCAGCTCCATGGGCACTCCGAAGCGACTGAAAAACTCTTTGACTAGTACGTCAGCAACAGTCGCAGCTTCCTGGTTTGGTAGGGCATATGCTTCTGGCCATTTGGTAAAATAGTCCATTGCCACTAAGATGTATTTATTCCCATCGTCGGTTTCGGGAAATGGTCCGGCAATGTCTATAGCTATTCTCTCCAGAGGACTACCCACATTGTACTGCCTCATAGGTGCTCTTCGCTTCCCCAAGGGTCCGTTGCCAGTGGCACATAATTCACATTTCCGGCACCACTCCTTCACGTCTTCTTTACAATTGACCCAATAAAAACGCTCCCTAACTTTCTCCAAAGTCTTTTTCACACCGAAGTGTCCTCCTGAGGCACCGTCATGGAGATGTCGCAATACTGTAGCCACTCGGCTTCTTGGAACCACGAACTGAGACCTAATGGTGGTGCCATCTTCACTCTCCAGTACTCGCTTCAGGAGATCGTCTTCCACCTTCAAGGACCCCCATTGGGCCCAATATGCTTTGAGCGTTCTGTTGAAAGGGCTGACAGCCTCCCAGGCAGGCCTTTCTCCCACGCGCTTCCATTCCAGTACCATTTTTAGTTCGGGATCATCCTTCTGCTGTCGTTGCAATTCTTCCGGCAACCAATTGTCGTTGACGATGGTAGTTCTTAATACTTGGCAAACCCTCTCTTCCAAGCGAGAGCAATGACGGCAATCCGTTGGACAGGGTCTTCTTGAAAGAGCATCGGCATTTCGATGACTAGTGCCCGCTCGATGTTCGGTGTCAAAGTCGTATCCTTGTAATCGTTCGATCCACCTTGCGACCTGGCCTTCAGGATTACGGAATTGTAGAAGCCATTTCAACGCTGCATGGTCCGTCCTCAATAAAAACTTCCGTCCGTACAAGTATTTGTAGAAGTGCTCAACGGACTTCACGACGGCCAATAGTTCTTTTCTGGTCACACAATAATTCCTTTCGGCTTTCGACAAAACCTTACTAAAATAGCCGATGACCTTTTCTTGTCCATCCTGTATCTGAGAAAGTACCCCCCCAATGGCTAGATTACTTGCATCTGTGTCAAGTATGAATTTCCCTTCTGTCCGTGGATAGCTCAATATTGGTGCTGTTGTCAGGGCACGCTTCAGCTGTTGGAAAGCTGTTTCACACTCTCCGCTCCAAACATACTCGCGCCCATCTTCAGTTAACCTTGTCAGAGGTTTCGCTATATTGGCAAACCCAGGAACGAAACGCCTGTAGTAGGTACATAACCCAAGAAAACTACGAACTTGGTGTTTATCTTTCGGTGTTGGCCACTCTTGAACTGCACGAATCTTATCGGGGTCGGCTGCCACTCCATTTTGTGATACGACGTGCCCGAGATATTTCACTTCCTTTCTGAATATGTGGCACTTTTTCGGACTCAATTTCAGATTGGCTCCACGTAGTCTTCGGAACACTTCCTCTAGATTTTTCAAATGTTCGTTGAATGATTTTCCGACTACAATCACATCATCTAGGTATACCAGGCAGGTCTTCCACGACAACCCTCTCAGGATGGTCTCCATTAGACGCTCAAAGGTGGCCGGAGCGTTACATAGACCAAAAGGCATAACTGTAAACTGCCATAGTCCAGAACCAATAGTGAACGCGGTCTTCTCCCGGTCTTCAGGTTCCATTTCAACTTGCCAATAACCGCTCTTCAAGTCCAAAGTCGAAAACCATCGTGAACCAGACAGGGTATCTAACGTGTCGTCGATGCGTGGTAAGGGATAGCTGTCTTTCTTGGTCACGTCATTAAGCTGCCGATAGTCCACACAAAATCTCGTTGACCCGACCTTCTTACTGACCAGGACCACCGGTGATGCCCATGGACTGCTGGATGGCTCGATAACCCCTTGTTCTTCCATATCAGTAATAATCTTTTCGGCTTCTGCTCGCCTTGCTAGAGGTAGACGCCTCGGCTGCTGACGGACAGGCATAGAGTTGCCTGTATTAATTTTATGTTTTACTATATTTGTTCGTCCCTTCTGGCTATCGTCAAGAGCGAAGATATCTTGGTATCGGTGAACCAAACCCTGTACCTCTTTCACTTCCGTTCTGTTAAGGTCTTCGCACGAGCTAGTAACCATACCCACTAATTTTCCACCATGGTCTTTGGGCACTGGTCTTGGAACATCAGCCATACACCTGGCTACTCGAAATACTGGCACACACTGTCCCACAAGGGTACTCTTCTTCAATGTCACCGGATCCACATTAACGTTCATAATTCTCACCGGTACTCTCTTTCCAACCTTGATCAGCGCTTTTCCCACCAGTATGCCACTATGGATCTTCTTATCACAAACAGGCTCCATCATTCGCACACATCCTACCCGAAGATCTCCATCCAAACCTGCTTCGACAACCATCTCGCTTTGACCAGGCAATATCACATCTTCAGTCAGCAAAACCCTTACAACCGGATCTTCTCGTGGGTGCAACGGAAGTTCTTCGTTACCGACCTTCAAAACACCCTCTTTCAAATCCAACGTAAAACCAAATTTTCTCAGGAGGTCCATTCCAAAGATGAAGTCATCAGTGATATCGGCTACCAGCACCTCATGATCACGTTCTTCACTTCCAATGCAAATCTTCATCTTCACCACTCCGCGTGTTGGTATCACTTCACCTGTTGCTGTACGGAGTTGAGTAGTTGTTGATAACAGCTTCATACTTGATTGTAGAACATCAGGGCGTACGATGGATTTTGTCGCCCCCGTATCAATAAGTAGTGGAACAGTTCGGTTAGCAATCTTTCCATCTACAAACAAACTGCCGTTACTATTCTTTGATGTTACGGCATGGATCGTGATCTCCGGGGCATCTTCACTCGCAGCCAACGTTCGCCCCCTCTTGCCAACCCCTTTTAACTTTTCCGACGGTTGTACTTTTCTGGGTTTAGGGCAGCGGCGTCGTATGTGCCCTTGTTCACCGCAGTTCCAGCAACGGGGTCCTCGAACTTCTTGAGGATTCCTCTTACGACTATCTTCCTTCTGAAGAACTCTCATTAATAATTCTTCTAGGCGATCTTTGGAACTGGAACCTTCCTCTTCTTCCGCAACGGTTCGAACTCGCCCGTGGCCTCGGGACACTTGTTTTGCAGCTTCAAATTCTAAGGCGTGAGCAAGCGCATCATCAGTTGTTCTTGGTCGTGCCAGCCTCAATGATTGTTGTGTTTCTCCGTCTCTTAACCCATCAATGAAGGTCTGCACAGCCAGCTGTCCCAGAAATGAATCGGGTGCCGTAGGGTACGCCAATCGGACAAGCCGCGCAACATCGGCTTCAAACTCCTGCAGGCTTTCTCCATTCTTCTGGATACGATTCTTCACTTGCGCGTGATACACCTGTTGTAGATGCGCGTCTCCATATCTCATTTCCAATCTAGACACTAACAATTGGTAATCATTTTCCTGTCCTGCTGGGATTGTTTGCAGGACGTTCAACGCGTCTCCACGCAAAGCCACAGTTAGAGAAACGGCCTTTTCCTTGCGTGTCCATCCGTTGGCCCCAGCGGCCGCCTCAAATTGTTTGTAGTAGGTGGACCAAGGTATCTTTCCATCGAACGTGGGTGGTTTTACTTTTATCCCTACGGCAGGATCCTTTTCTTCTTTAAATTGTTTCTTTACTTCATTAAACGGCCTCTCAGAAGTTGAGGGAAACCGTAGTTGCCTCATTCTATCTTCCAGCATTTCGGCCATATCGTCTTTCTTAGTTGTTGGTGGTAATTGCATTTGGGCTATTTTCTCTTCTACCATCTTTATTACCCTATCTTGTTCCGCCAATCTACCTTCCAATAGTCCTAACGCGCTGGTATTCTCCAAAAATTCTTCGAAAACTTTTTCTTCTAACACCTTGACATTGTCCAGCAATTCTTCTTTAAGCCTTCTAGAACTTTCTTCGGACTTTTCTAGTAATTCTTCTTTAAGCGTTCTAGAATTTTCAAGTAAATCTTCTTTAAGCATTTTAACATTTTCTTCCAGTGCTTTAGTATTTTCAAGTAATTCTTCTTTAAGCATTTTAGAATTTTCAAAAACTTTTTGTTCCAGCACTTTAGTATTTTCCATTAATTCTTGTTTAAGCATTTTAGAATTTTCTTCAGACTTTTCCAATAATTCCTCTTTTAAAATTCTAGAATTCTCTTCGGACTTTTGCAGTAATTCTTCTTTTAAAATTCTAGAATTCTCTTCGGACTTTCTAGAATTTTCTTCGGCTTTTCTAGAACTTTCTTCCATTTTACTTAACAACAAACTAGTATCAATTGCGGGTCCAGGTATTTCGAAGCGGTAATTTTCAGGATCTTCCTTCTGTTCTAAAAGCCATTCTCTTAGCCGATTTATCAAAACTTCTTTCTTTCCATTACTATCCAAGTCCCTCTCGTCCAACTCCCGCTTCAAATCTATTACTAAGAGATCCTTTAATAGTTTCATCACCATTTTGATTGTTTGTTGAAATTATGTTTTAACACCAAAAATTTTATTCTCACAGCACTTTAATTAATTATTACGCGATTTTATTTATTTTAAAACCTCACACCTGTAACACCACTGTAACGTTCTTTTTTAAATAATAATAATAATACAAGTGCTGTTTAAATCGTCTATTCACAAACAAATATTTATTTCTATACACTAATGAATACACTATAAATTAACGCTATGATTATAAACCATTAAAAACTATTATTTACAGACTATGGATTTCTAATACAACATTTATATTCACTATTTATTTTGTAATACACAGTTAATGACTTGCTGTTGACTGCCTCTCTTTTATCCGCCATCCGCTTTTATATCTTCATATAAACGCACCAGAAAACGCTGGAACCTTCTATGTATTCTTAGAAAATGCTAGAATAAACCACGTCTAATTTACATGCTTGTGCGATACGTCATTTTCTCGAAGGCGGCAGAACACACCACCTGTCGCTCGAAAAGAGGTTCGTTCCTTTTCTCTCCCGTTACAATATGATGTATTAGGAAATGCAATAGCTAACGTAGGAGGATTTCTATTCTGCCACCATTTATGCGTCAAGTTAAAAATTGATATATTTGATAACTTCCGCAAAAGTAAATTTTGGCTATTGGCTTGACATTTAAGGACAAATTTCTCAGCCAGATATATTCGTCTCAGATGCAATAGAGGTTCCTTGACTCAGCTAAAAGAGTAGCAGTAGGTGTAGATTCCAGAGCTCCCAAGACTATTCGTAAGGCCTTGAATTGAATCCTATCTTACTAATTAAGCGAGATTTAGTGGCTGAACCATACAAAAAACAGCCATAATCGAGGATGGATCTTGTGTAAGCCCTGTAAAATAAAAGATTAATTTTGGGATCAGTGATAACGATTAACAGCTTTTAGAATGTTAAGGCTTTTTTCACATTTAACCAAACAGTTGTTTATGTGTTTGTCCCAGGTTAATTTCGAATCTAAAGTTATACCTAAGTAGGTAAAGTTTTTGTAAACGGGAATATTAACATTCGACAGCTGCAGGCTGGGGATTTCTGGTAAGCGGTGACGGGTAAAAAAAGTAACAGCAGATTTTGTGGGGGATATTTCAAGACCTTGATCATAGAAATATCTTTTATATTGGAGCATAATAATTCTAAGGGCTTCTATACATTGTTCAAATGTATCCTTGGTGATGTATTTAAAACAAAAGTCATCTGCATATTGTAAGATATCACATTCAATACCTAATGTATTTAGATCCAAAGTATATACATTAAACAATAAGGACAGAGCCTTGTGGTAAGCCTTTAGGAACCGTTCTTGGGCCAATTATTTGATAATTGTAGCGTATAAAAACTTGTCTGTTTGTAAATAAATTTACCAAAACATGTGCACATTTTGCTGGCACCCCCACTCGGATTAATTTTTAAAAAAGTAGACTTAAAACAACATTGTCATAAGCACCTGAGATGTCTACAAACAGAGCTGCAAGATAGTTGTTTTTGAGAAAGTAAGCTGGATATCAGTTGTTAGGTGGGAAACACAGTCTATGGTGCCCTTGCCTCTTCGAAAACCAAATTGTGAATTGGGGAAGACATTATTTCTCTCAAACCACCATTCCAATCTAGTTTTCATAATCCGCTCAAAAGTTTTTAACATGCAAGACATGAGAGAAATGGGTCTTAAAACGTTAAGGTCATTTTGCTTGGGAATAGGGACAATTAAACAGTGCTTTAGTAAATCACAGTTGTCACCTTTAATCAATATATTATTATATATCTTGCACAGAAATTGTAAAGCAACATTTGCTAAGTTTGCCATCATAAGGTAATTAACACCATCAAGTCCTGGAGAAGATTTTTTGTATGTTTTAATATTAGCTTCAAGTTCATTAATAGTAACTGGAGATAACAGAAAATGTTGCTCTTTGTCATTACCGGAGAAGTCTATTAATGAAGGGACATAATTAGGTGCAATTTTATGGAACAAATCTTGTACAAGAGTTTCGTCATGTGCATGGGGTTTTTGGAGATTTTGGATTTTATTAACTCTTTTCCAAATGTCGTAGGATGAGTTTGCCTACTTAGACAGGTACAAAGTTTTGCCCAACTTGTTTTTGCTTTCAATTGAAAGGTTCGCCTGCATATAGCATCCAGCCTTTTATATTCAATAAAATTAGCTATTGTTAGGTTACGTTTATAAGCCTTAAAAGCATTTTTCCTAGAGTTGACTACAGATAAACATTCATGATCCCACCATGGTGGAGATTTGGCGGATTTAGTTGAAAATGGTTGCAGTACTTTACAAGATTTATTTGCTGCATTTGTGATCTTGTCCTTTAAGAATTAAATCATTGCATTCGTGTCATTAAGGGAGGGTATTGTCGACAAGGAGTTCTCAATGTCTAGTCGATATAAATCCCAATTTACATTGTTCATTGACCATTTGGACAACGGAGTAATAAGAATATTTTGTGTTTGAAGTTCATTAAGAACAATCTTGATCGGGAAATGATCAGATCCATATGTATCCGGAAGTACAGACCAACTAAACGAGGAGCAAAGCCTTGAAGATAGAATACTAAGATCCACCGCAGATTTAAGTTGACCTGGAGGAGTTATCCTAGTAGCAGACCCATCGCTGACAACAGTGAAGTTGTGAAAGGAGTCTAACGCTTCTACTAGTAAGTTACCATCATTTGAGCATACTGGCGAGCCCCATATACCATGGTGAGCATTAAAATCACCACCAATAATACAGTCATATTGAAACTGACTAAAAAGATTTATATAATCCTGAGTGGTTGCTTTTACTTTGGAGGGCCTATATATGCTAATGATAGATAGTTTTTTACTGTTAACACAAATGTTAACACCACAAACTTCAATTTTTTGATTAAAATTGTTAATAAGTTGAATAGTTTCATACTTAATATTGTTCGCTATGAATATAGCAACACCCCCATAGCCGTTGGGTCTGTTTCTTTTGACTACATTAAAATTCTTATATTTAACATCCTGGGAATCTTTATACCAAGTTTCAGAAACCAGGGCAATGTCAAAACTTTCTTCGACAAAAAGTTGACTTAATGAATGTTTGTTTGACTGTAATGAACTAGCGTTCCACTGTATAATTCTAAGACTTTTGGTAGCCATTGATTACGTAAATAAGTTATCTACAATATTTTTAATTCTATTGTCAAGTTCAATGTCATTAAGATTAGAACTAGAGGTAGCGATATCTGAAGAAGTATTAGTAGCGTCAAAGAAGTATTGTTTAATCAAACTTTTCAAAGCAGCACTTAGTTTAGTTAAAAATAGATCAAACTCATTGTCAAGTTTCTGACCACCGAATTGAAACACTGGACCAGCACAGAAACTAGTGTTATACTATCTACGTATAGGCGGAAAGTTAGGAGACGTATCCCTGGTCTTCCTTTTTTATGTGAATTTGTTAAGATGGTTGGCTGGCTATTTTATAATTCTTTACTATATTTCTTTGGAGGATTGTTAAGCGAGCTTGGTTGGGAGAAAGGCGTTTTTAATGGAGGAAACTCTGTATCTGAGTTAATTAATGGAGCAAATCTATTTATTTGCACAATGCTAGTGTAACAAGGATTATCGATTAGTTTCTCGGCTTCTTTAACGGAAACATTTAAATTAGCCATCGCTTCCTTTGTTCTCAACTGCTTTTTATATTCTGGGCATTCTCTATCTGTGAGATTATGACTACTATTCTTGCTATAAACACAATACACATTACAGTCTTTACAATCAGCTACATTTTCAGATCCACATTTCCTACACCTTTTTTTGCCTTTACATTGAGATGCTGAGTGACCATATCGAAGGCATTGAAAGCATTGCATTACAGGATTAACATAAACTTCGACGGGGCACCTAACCTTGTTAATATATATAAATTGAGGTATTAGTTTGCCTACAAATGTGACAATGATCATCTGACGAGGGACCCGTTCAGATACATCATTTTGTTTAACAAGCCTAGTCATACGCTGAACTTTTTTAATAGGAATGCTTGATTTGATATGTACTTTTTAAAAGAGTTTCTTAACTAAGATACGTATCAACTGCACGTACTAAACCTCGTTTTTCCGTTAAGTGGGTTGGAATATATGCAACTAATTTATTAGTTTTAAAGAAAGAGTCCTCAACTAACTTATTCGCACTACTACCTGAATTAAGTTCAATTTTAATACGATTTCGTCCAATAGTATTAATTTCAATTATATGTTTATCATATTCAGATAAAGCTATTAATTTTTCGCCTAATTTCATTGGATGAAGCCGACCAATATTTAATTCAAGATGTTCTACGAAAACAAAATACGGTCCTGTATCATTTGGTTTAAAGCGATTATCAACATTGGGTGAATGACTATTAGTCTTATCAATTGTTTGACCGGTACCAGGTGAGTAGTTTTTATCCAGCTTATTATCATCGCTGTTCGAATTTATATTATTACCGGAATTATTATCACCAAGAGAGTCCATTATCCAATACTACTAAAGTTGATTTGTATGTGTGTCCGAGCCCCATTCTCGCGTTCTATAAGGGCTGGAGAGATGGGCTTGGGCTCATTCGACGCGTAATTTGCCGAGGATAATGCACGACCAAAAATTTAAAAAAAAAATTTATTATTTTTAAATTAAAAATTTTTTTTAAAGTAGGTCATGTTAGAGATGGGTTGGGCTCATTCGACTCCAATACTACTAAAGTTGAGTATCCGAGCCTCATTCTCGCGTTCATGTAAATACTGACCTACTTTAAAAAAAATCGATAAATGCTATTTCTATCATACTTAAGTGCTTAGGCCCGTAGGGCCCATTATCCTAGTATTATCTAAATCATCCATTTTATCATCGTCTGAAAGTGTTTTATCCATGCTATGAACATTACGCGACAGATCATTCCCAGCCGGATTACGTCGGCCACCGGGCATCTGTTTCAACAGAGCCGGAGCGCAGAATTCTAAAGATATAAAGATAGGTGTACTTACAGTAGTGTAGTTAAAACGAAAACAATACACAATAAAGTAAGGGTAACATGATATTTGTATTAATAAACCACAAAACACCTGAGAATCTCAGATAAAGGGTGTGCACGAAAAAATCTGGCCACAGAACCATCAAAAAAGTAGAGTCGTCGGAAATTATTTATGACTTAAAACTATTATTAACTTATTAACATATACGTTCCTTCTGAAACGTATTTACAAATATTGTACATTATTACTGTCTATAACTAAAATTTTTTACTTTTCGTTTCATATCGGACATCAAAGTTTGTACAGCCACAGTATATATAACATACAGTAATGTGACTCTCGCAAATAATTTCTATCCACCACACCACATGCTGACACGATCGGCAGTATGTAGACAGCAGTTCTGTCTCAAATACGCGACAGAACGTATCAAAATTACCAGGGCCGTATAAACCCACATTTGTGCAGTAATAGTGCCAGTAAACAAAGTGTAGTGTCAGTCGTTGTGCCGCCAAAGGCTGTAAAAATACCTCTGAAAAAACTACAATTAGTTTTTCAGGTTTCCGATGGATAATCACCGGTAGGTGTTATTTTTTCCTATATACTATTATTTTTTAATAAATACGCTCGTAAAAACAATGCCGTATTTAAGAATTCACTTTTGTATATATTTACCAATTGCTTAAAATTGAATTACTAACACGTAATAGAACAAATAAATAAAAATTTTTATACTGATTTAGTTCAACAATAAAGAATCTAGGTCAGCGCCTTATCAACAGGTGTGAACTACATCGTATTTTGTTACTCTCTACTGTTAAAAAAAAGTCAAAGCGTGCGTTAGGATTGTACTTTTTAGCATTTTGTTTGTCATTGTGTCTTTAATTTAATATGGATGAAAATAAATTTTATTATTATTAATTATTATTATTATAGTGTAAATTGATTTAATCTCCCCTATTTGTAAAGTCATATCATCTATTTTCATAATGTAAAGTCATTACGTTGTATTTTTTATGTACTGGCATTGTTAACTCCACATGCATCCTGTGGAACGTGATATTATTATGCGTTCCATGAGAATCGAGACTTACATTTTAGAATAGCAAGCAACTCTTGAAAGAATAATGTAACTCTAGTTGGTAATTAACGATGTAACAAGAAACAACTCTTCTAACTTAGTTTAATAAATGTTTTAAATATCTAAATTGATTATCGTTTTATTTATTAGATTCTATAAGTAAAACAACTTTAATCAAATGGTTCACTACACATAATTCTATTTCATATTTTACTATACTATCATATAACAAGAGATTTTGTTTACATATTTGTTCGACATTTTATTGAATGAGGCCCTGCGTTTTGTTTACCGGCGATGCCGGCCGATGAACGTCGGTCCACTACTTCGTTTATGGGCGTGATATTCGAAGGTGAATTAATAAAGGAATGGTGTCGCATGGAAGTAATCCTACTGATTGTTATATATACTGTGGTACAGCCATAGTAGTAAATTTTTTGTCGCGTTATTTCACTTTTTCTAAAAGTCAACAACATCTTTAGCAGTTTCTTTTGTTTTCAGAGTATTTGTTTTACAATAGCCGAGTATTGTTGATCGGCCGCAGCTTGGGGCCGTTTGATGGATTGCTGTCTTTAGGTACAAAAGTGATCCCATCCTTGCAATTCAGTGAATTGTTTGACATGGTGACATATGGCCAGATCTGGCCAAAATAGAATAGAAACATTATGACTTCTTATAAATGATAGCAGGCGCTTTTTTAAACCTTCTAAATAGATTTCAATGTTGATGGCCTTTCGTTACAAAGCTTCTTCTTTTTTCTCGCCCGTAAGTGCAAGAGTGCAAGTCGCTGGTCAGACCAAATATTTTCTAGAAGATTCCGAAATTTTATTTTTGTTTGGTCCTCATTGGTATTGGTCCTCAACTCCACAAAGTTGTTTGCGAGTAAGAAATTATTGACCAGGAAGCTGTTGAATGTCATTTTTGATGTACGTCTCGTCATCCATTGTTACACAATCTGCTTTCATTAAAAAATTGGTGTAAAGTTTTTTTGCGAAGGCCTTCGCCTTGGAATTTTGTTTTGCATCCCGATCCGGAGCGTTCTGCACCTTGAATGTTTTCAGTCCACCCCCGTTTTTTACTTTTTGAACATGTAATGAAGATGTTCCAACCTTTTAGGCCACATCCCCCACTAATAAGTTCGGATTCTGCGTGAAAGCTTGCATCACCTTCCTTTCCGTTTTTTATATATTGCGCCCGATTTCCTACCGGAACCTGGCTGCCTATCTACTGTTAAACATTCAGAGTCATTGTTTAAAACATTTTCTACGGCCAATTTTGATATTTTTTGACATTTTTCGATCGCGCAATATGACATTGCAGGATTTGCACAATGTTTGCGCAATATTTTTTGACGACGTTCGTATTCTTTTGAATTTATTTGAAAACTACACAACGAAAACACTTAGAAATTGTCATTTACAGTAAGGTATCAATTCAAAGAAGCTATAGCTGCAATTCCACTTTAGTCTGCAGTGAGGGGCGCCTGATGTCATATTTAAGTGGCCAGATTTTTTCGTGCACACCCTTTAAGCACGTCCGAACTATTCGCAAGTTAAAACGGGAATGAGGATTAAGTTTATTATGAGGAAAGGAAATAACAATTTGTTTATAAACAATAATTGTAAATTTAATAATGTGTTAATCTAAGGAAAAATCAAAATGGTAGCCATTAAATCCTAATTTCATGTTAACATTTCAATATGAATGTTTGGTACCTACAGAGATAGGAAATTTCCCTTTATCTTTTTATTAAACAATTAGTTTAATATTTGTGAACAATATGGTTATGTAAATTTAGTTGAAAATTTATTCCTTTGTTTCTAATCAAGAATTTGGTGGTAACTAGAAAACACACTATATAATTCTAGTTGGAACCAGAAAAACCACTAATTTATTCAACTGTTTTTACAATTGCTATATAAACAGCAAGAAATCTGGTGACACTCTCTTGAAATTTCTCATTTGTGCAGATGTCTAATTTAATTTTGGAACTTGCTATCTAAATTATAATAATAGCTGGTGCATTTTTCTTCGATGGTGAAGGTAAGTGGTTTGTATTTTGTGTATGTTTTCATATTACTTTTGCCAAAATCTATTTTATTCTCGTATGTCTTATTGTTTATCCATAATTACAAATCAAATTTTAAAATTTATCACTTTTTATTCATCATCCATTTAATTATTTTTTGTTATTTCCCTTAGTTATTTAGCTTAGTTATGAGGGGTTGCGCTAAAATCCTCTCTCTGCTTAAGTTATGAGGAAGTTGTGACCAAGCTTCCTCTCGCTTAGTTGTAGATCACTAGGAGTTCAACTCCTACGCCTAGTTTGTAGATTTTGGGTAGTTGTAGTTTGTAGAAGTTTCAAAATTTCGAAGTTTATAGTTTCAGAAATTTAGTTTGAGAATTTACGGACTCAAAATTAGAACAGCTTAGAAACTTCGCTCTTGCATTTAGATATCATTCCTTGAGATTTTGCAGCATAAGATTTTTGAGATTCTTGTTCGTATTCAACCTAGCCATTAAAAATAAGCACATAACTCGGAATGTTCAATTTTATAGTTTCTAAAGAGTTTTGCTGATAAAACTTGAATAAATTCAACAGAATATTAGAAATATGGTATTTTAGATTTCTAAGAACATGAATCTTCTCAATTAATTACAACCCGTAATAAATTCTATTATTTTCATATTCTAATTTAATTAATATATCATTCTCGTGTGGTAACATAAATCAAAACAAATTTTTTAATACGTTTCCCAGAAAAAAAGAACAGACAATTAGAAGTAATTAAGGTTTCGTGCTGGTTGATAACATAACGATAAGGATAATGAAAAGGGCGTTATGGTGTATTTGTAAGATTAATTAATCAAACCGCAAGAGCATTTCAAAAAGAAATTTTTTGTATTATGAAATTTACAAAAGGAAATTTTTTGAATGTAATTCAATTCAATTCAATTCAAATTCAATTAATTGGAAATTAACCGTTGCTAAAAATGTGTGTGCGTCATCTTTGTCTACCAGAATTACGCACATTGTATTTAATAATTGTTGATTAAATTGTAAAGAATTCCTTTAAAAATAGTTAAGCATTATGCGTGTGTATTTATCTAAAGAAAATGATAATGTTAATTAGCAATTGTGAAATTATTTTCGAAAAATGACCAATCTTTGTGTTTAATTATTTTAATGATTACAAATTATTAAATTTTCCAAATACAGATTTTTATGAAAAGTAAGAAAAATAGTAAAGAAAAAAAGAAATTCGCAGTAATCTAATCTATTATTTATTGTACGATTTTTAACTTGAACCAAGTCTAATAAATTGGGAATTGCAACAAATATTTATAAACAAAATGCTGGCAATTAATAGGTTTTTCTTAAATGTATTTCTGTAAAGTTATCTATTATTTAATTATATTGATCTATTTAATTTTTATCTTAAGTTAAATGCACTTCACATTAATAATTTTATTAATGTGAGCATTAATAACTTACCTCCACATTAAGTTTAAATACGAGTGGTAGTATTAATATTTTTCTAATTAAATTTTTTTTTATTTTTGGCTGTGGTTTCCACCAGTAGTATCAATTATTTTTGTCGATGGATTAAACGATGAAATTATTATGCTGAACCAACATGTAGTTTAGTCCAATAGTTTTAATTTCACAATTTAAAAGTGTCTAAAAATTTGAATTTTTACATTAATCCAAACAAAGCCCTATTACACGTGTTGACGATTATTTATACAACACAAAAAATTTCACTATGCAAATTCAGTGACACCATAGAATAATTAATATAAGTAGAAGCACAGCTGCAATGTTTAAAATGTAACCCAAAAATGTACCCGACGATAGATGGCTAGTAAACTAGCCATCTATAGGACGGTACAAAAAATTTCATTAGCAATTATACAAACCTAACTCACAGTTTTCAATATGTTTCTAACGCAAGAAATATTTGGTTGTAGAATTGACGTACTTTATACTTTTGACCTAAACTGTTACTACAAAAACAAAACAAAAATGTTTTGATAGCAAGTGTGTTTTATGATTCATGAAAAACGATCCCTTTGTATGTTTCCTTTATGTATATCTGTAAGTATAAATGAATATTATAAAATAAACTCCCATTTAATTTTTGTGTAGAAACTAGAAAGAATGCTCTTCGCCCTCTCACACATTATAAACATTGTTAACATAATATTAATAAATGCATGTACCTCAATAAGTTCTAAAATGACCATGGGTTTTAAAACTTTATCTAATTTAAACTAAAACACGCCTTCCACTAAAAATCCCATAATCTTGAAAGCTTAAACGTGTGATCATTTAAATTCTGTTTTTATTACCTTTGTTTTCGATCACAACCTAAAAAATGAACTCTAGCTAATTATAAAAATTACACTATACAGGGTTTGTCACCGCCTGTCACGACGAGTATTAGTTAGAAGAATATAGGAAACCAGTAGGAGTTGCGATTTGAAATTTTTGAGGTAATGCGCAAAATTTTAGAAGACGGTACTAATTAATTATGTTAATCCAAAAAAGGCATAGACAGAAAACATATAAGACACGAATTATCAAACCAAGTGATTAATCGATTATTTTCTTAATAGATTTATTCAATTATTTAAATAATCGATTAATTGACTAATCGGTCAATCGATTAATCGAATTCTTTTAAATCGATTTCCGATTATTGATTTCTATAACCGCACAGTCCTAGTAGTAGACAATATTTTGTTGGGTTGTTCTAAAGAAAGACGAACATTTGTTAAAATGCAATGTTTCCATACAAAATAACAAAATTGGACACGCGATGTAAAGGGGGCCGTATTACGAGCCACGATTAAAGGTGCCTCTAACTAAAGTTTCGTTTAAAATCAACATGAATAGAGATAGCTTTATCTAATTTTAATAGGTGGGAAAAGTTTACAATTGGTCACCATGGTAATTAAACAAGCTGTTAATTTAACAGCGAGATGCGAATACGGCTCGGCTTTAAGTATTTTCCATAATATTACTACTTATAGTCCAGTCATTTAGAACAAACACAAGTTGAAGTAGTCTTTGGATGGGGCACGGGAGCTCCGCAGTCAGGGGGCTAGTACCCCCTGACAGAGTAAAATATAATATAAATTAAATACTATCAGTGCAAAGTTAAAATAAAATTTACTAATAGAATATAGTTTATATTTTTAATCGATCATCTTTTCATATGAGGGGCGACATGGCGCTGGCTTGTACAGGGGCGCCACAAACCCCAGCTATGCCTCTAAGTAACCCCATAAAAGTCAACACGGGTAGATGGTGAGCTCGAAGAGATAATGAGAGTAAACCACGCCCCATAACGGTTACTGTCGTTTTTCTCGGAAACTATTAGGTTTATGGAGATGTAGGAGCTTAGGTAAAACAAAGATTAGTTAATTCCTTACTTAAGATTTGGAATGTTTTCTCATATCTAGCCTTCGCTTTGTGTTATCGAAGAAAGAAGATATTTTATACATGAATCAGCAATTTGCACCAGTAAATTTGCTCAAGGAACACTCTGGCGCAACTTTTTGTGGTCTCCTATTCGTCATGAAGTAGCTAAGAAAAATTGGTTGAGAGCCGAACGCGATCGCGGCCTAGTCGTCTGTTTTGCTTTAAATGTAGCGTGTACCACAAGGCAACAGTTTCGTTTTGAATTGTGAATTTCAATTTACAGAGAAAATCATTCAAAAAAAAGATTTACTCGATACCAAGATCTTATAAACAAAATTAGAATTTCAAACAAGACGAAACACCCATTGGGTTGTATAAAAAATGACTAGTACAGTGTACTCTCCTAAGAATCAACTTGCCAATATGAGATTTTCATCAGACTAGCACCAAGAATAACGATAATATCGCCTGATGAATTTTACCGAAAAGACGCCAAGGTGAAAGATGACTTGACCATGATCGCGTGTGGCTCTCAACGGATTTTTATTAGCTACTTTATGGCGAATATGAGACTACAAAAGGTTATGTATAAAAGTTCCTCGAGCACATTTACTGGTACAAACTGCTGATCCATGTATGGCATTTTCTTTCTTCGATAACACAAATAGAAGGAGAGGTACGAAGAAACAATCCAACAATTTTGGTAGGAAATTAAATAAACTTTATTTTACCTAACATCCTTCATCTCGATAAACTTAATAGTTTCCGAGAAAAATGACAAAAACCGCTAAGAGGCGTTGTTTATCCTTATTGTCTCTTCGAGTTCACCTACAGGTGATGACTTTTAGGGGGTTATTTAACAATCCACAAGGAAGACCTATGCAAAAATCCAAGGATTTATCTTAACTTTCCGTTATTTTTTCTGGACTATAATTGGAATTTAACTGGATTATTATAGGTTACCATTAAAAAAAGTTAAATTGGTGTTACCATCCGTTTCCATAGTAAGATCAGGCTTAGGGTTTTTCATTTCAACGATAAGTAGATACATGGTTTAAATACTAACATCTATGTGGATAACGAAGAAGTGTCTTTCAATGATATCAGAAAGTTTTTAATAAAAGTAAAATAAGCAACCCAGATCTTCAGTAAGAAACTCGCTACAGGCTTAAACACAGCAGACCATACCGGCGAAATTATTATTAAAAATAATAATAATTTAACTGAAAAGTGCAACAGCCGGTTCCTAAAAGATAAAAACCTCGTATCGCCATCCACTTTCTGTTCTAAACTCTAGGGTTGGAGATGTTTCAAAAGAACCATTTGAGTGGCTTTGTAAGTAAAGGAAGGGCAGTAAGTGCAAAAACGGTTAAGGACAGAAAAAAACATTGCATAGATGGGTTTCGGTACGCAATCAAACGCATATTAGTGATTAGGGATGATTTACGAGAAGAGGAGTACAGTTTTATGTTTACATCTCGGAATCAAGATCCTTTGGAGAATCTATTTCTGCGATAACAGAAGCAAAGCATTTAGTTTCAACTCTAGTTGTGCTACCTGCCGAATATCACTGCAATTTAATTTTTTATGGGGTTGCAACAACCACCAGAAACAAAGAACTATAAAGCAGATGATGATGTTCCTTTAGATCTCGGCGAAGGAAAAGAATGTCAAATATCGCTTACGGTATCTAAATCCTAACAAACCTTGGAATCTTCAGCAAACGTTTTTCGGATAGTGACGTAGATACGGTATCTGTGCTAGAATTCGACGAATCTTTGGTAACTTGTTCAATTTATTACATATCTGATTAAAAACACGTAAAATAATATAAGATAATATTTTAACAGGCAAGAGTAGCATCTTAGTTGAAGAAAAGAAACAACTGCTGATAGTATTTCGCGATTACGGGCGGGAATCTTCCAAGAAGATTCAATATTTACTCAATATTTAACAAGACCCTGAGCTGATTTTTTGCAAGAATTGTTATAAAAGACCGTGGACATAAAAAACATTATGTAGAGTAATAGCATAGAAAATTAATATCTATGATAGTGGTGGTTTAGTGAAGATTACATCGAGAATTTGCTATAAAGTAACTATTTGTTGCAGATATTACTTTTTAAAATGGTAAAGTAGTATAACAACGAACTAAAAGTGCTAATAAAGAAGAGAACCAGACAAACATGTCAAAATCTAGTAGCAATCTTTAGAAAAAAGTGCGCACTAGATATTAATTAGCATGAATAAATGCGCGAACTTTTCTGTTTTGAAACAAGGTATTAAAGAGTATTTTGGGGGCGTTTTCTTGTTGTTTCTATACCAACAAGATTTTTTTTCGCTTTATTAACCATCTTTAACATAATTTCATATTATTTTTAAATACTATTTATGATTTTATTATGATCTATTACATACTATATGATTGAGGAATGAATTGTATTATTTATATTTATTTGTATTTCTTGCTTTTTCTAGAATTAACTAACAATTTTCAATGTATATTGCGTACTTTTCAGACCATTCTTTTGGCAGTTTTGCATTGTTGTATCATTACATCTTATTAAGTATCTTGATATGGTTAAATATTTACATATGTGGTTTAATTGTATAATTATGATAAATGTTTTTAAATTTTTTTGTAGTCTGAAAATAGATTTAAAGCTTATTTTTTATGCAAGTACATCAAATAAAATTGTTGCCTGTTAAGTACGGTTGCACGTATTTTTATAAATGAATTTGGTAATGTTGGACATACACGGTCTTCCCCGACGACGTCGGCGAAAACGTCGTCGACGACGTCGGGGACAAGGTCGAAATAATGAGGTAATGTTTACATTTACTGTAATTTAATGCATAAACAACTTGTAACTTCCAGCTGGACTGTGTATAATAAACTTATGAATATCGAATTTCTTTAAAACATCAAAATGAAAGAAAGTAGTATTGAGCATAATAAAATGCGTACTGAATCTCTTTCTTTAAAGTATTTCGAAATAGCTTATGCAATTAACAAAACTTTTCATAAGCGGAATAATATTGATATCCATCGATAGAATTACAAGTAACCCTTTATTATAAAACGAAAACTCTTTGTTTTTTTATTAATCTCATTCTTAATTTAGTTTAAAAATGGATATAATTAACGCAGGATTTAGGATTCTGAGTTCTGGTGCGCAAATAATGATTTCCTATAAAGGACTTTTGATAAAATTTGGTAGTGATAATCGTCGGAAAAATATCATGTTTAAAAATGTAATGGTTTCACCGTCGCTTCCTTTTCCGTGTAGTTTTAAAATTTTATGCTGATGGTACATAACCTTATAATAAAAATCCTTCGACTCAATTTGTCGCAATTCTTTTAACAAGGACATGTGTGAATATTGTTTGCGATCTAAAAACCAATTCTTTGCCCATTTTCTTTTTTTTCGTGGTGTTTCTGTTTCTTCCTCTTCGAAGCACAAGGCAACTGCCACACCAACTGCAATTTTTTTTCTCAAAGATAATTTATAAAAATCCATCTTATCACTTGAAAGTTTCACAGCATATTGAATTCATAATGTTTTCTTAAAAAGTATAATAAAGAAAGCATATATTTTTTAGTAATCCCAGATGTATATGTGTATTTTGCCTAATAATAATTTACAGTTGACAAGGGTTTTATTTTCGCAGTTGTAGTTTGTAGTTTTGTATACAGAACTTATATTTTAAAGAAAAGGAGAATTGAAATATACCCCCCCCCCCCCCCGACAATAAACAATAAGGTTATTTTAATTGTAATGAAAGATTTTAAAAGTAGTTTAATTACAATTTACATCTTGTTTGCGACATTTTTTATTTTAATAAGTTTTTTATTATTTATTTAAAAACTATTATTACTATTAAGTTATTTATTTTATTTTAACGCCTATAATTAAATACATATATTAGTAAAGAGATTATAAAGCCAATAACCTTTACTAAATTTTAATATATAAAATTTGACTCTGGGTTTGTAAACAAATGTAATAAAAATGAAATAATGCAAGCAAACCCGAAAAAGATAGATATAGTATAAGGTTATATACCATCAGCATAAAATTTTAAAACTACACGGAAAAGGAAGCGACGGTGAAACCATTACATTTTTAAACATGATATTTTTCCGACGATTATCACTACCAAATTTTATCAAAAGTCCTTTATAGGAAATCATTATTTGCGCACCAGAACTCAGAACCTAAATCCTGCGTTAATTATAACCATTTTTAAACTAAATTAAGAATGAGATTAATAAAAAAAACAAAGAGTTTTCGTTTTATAATCAAGAGTTGATTTGTAATTCTATCGACGAATATCAATATTATTCCGCTTATGAAAAGTTTTGTTAGTTGCATAAGCTATTTTGAAATACTTTAAAGAAAGAGATTCAGTACGCATTTTATTATGCTCAAAAATGCTTTCTTTAATTTTGATGCATTAAAGAAATACGATATTCATAATTTTATTATAACAGTCCAGCTGGAAGTTACAAGTTGTTTATGCATTAAATTACAGTAAATGTAAACATTACCTCATTATTTCGACCTTGTCCCCGACGTCGTCGACGACGTTTTCGCCGACGTCGTCGGGGAAGACCGTGTATGTCCTATTTAAGATTCGGAATTTGAAACAATCCCATATGTACGTAGTACGTAATCACGTAACTTGATCTGCATGTTTAGGCACACTTATCTTTGTTGAGTTTATAAAAACCCATTCTTAGAAAAATATTTGCACATGCAAGTATAGTGTCTGTTTAATGAAAGACGCTTGTTAATTATACCAGCAAATAAATTCTCTGAAATGCAAATGATTTGTTAAAATTTAAAGTTTAGTTTAACTTAAACTAATGAAAGATTTAAAGAGTGCAGCACTACCTAGATATACCCCCTTTACTCTTCAGTATACCTGCCCCATATGCTGACTGGTTACTTAAATCTCCATAGCGTTATTCCTCTATTTATATTAATTACTCTATGGTGAAACACAGGACAGCTATTAATAGTTGAAGTGTGGGACTTGCTGCATTAAAAAATCTTCAACCTTTGCAATCATTTTCGTTTTAACTTATTAACTTTTTTATTAAATTATTACCTATTTATTGTGCCATTACTTCATAATGAATTAGCACTTTATTGTTGTTGGTTTTCAAATAAAAACAACGCGAAGATTCTTCACGTCACCAATGCATTCATGCAGTATAACGGCTGAATGTAGGTATACTTAAACTTTTATAAAGGACTCCGGAGAATCTTTATGGGAAATGGTTCTCGGCCAAAATTCTTAAAATTTAAGACACTTCCTAAGGTGTAGATCAAAAGTGTCAATGAACACAAAGTTCAAAATTTATACAGTGTCTCCCATAAAGTTGGATCCATATGGGATTTTTTTAATATTCAGCTTAGAAATAAGCTTCTAACTTCTGCTTTCAAAGATACTTGAAATACGACATTATGTCAAAATTCACAGGCGAAAAATGACCTCATTTGTTAAAATATGGAAAAACTTTATTAAGAAAAAATGTTTCTATTCAGAAGGTATAATCACCATTTGATCATATAGAATATCCAACTTGATATTAAGATGTGGCCCTGGCTAATTTCATTCCAAATCACCTAGAGCCACGTGCTTCAAAGTCTCAGAGTTTGTTCAATTTTTTTCTTTGCATAGATACGAATGAAATGACATTAAATTAGTTTTTCATACGTTTGGATCAAAAATGATCGAAATAGAGGTTTTTGAAAATTTCTATTATCGATCTTCTAACAAAAATTATCATAACACTCTTATTTTTTGGGTTATCTGGCTCATCCAGGTATCAAGTTAAAGCTAGTTTTTTAATCTTTTAGATTATATGAAGAAACAGAAAGACATACCACAATAGAAAAGCAACAGACTCTGAAGACAAATTTTAGTGTTTTTACAAATTTTGACATTGCTCCTGTGTTACAACTATCACACTTTTTAAAATTTTTTCATAAAATCATCTTATTCATTTGTCAAAATGACATTTCCACCACAATCGCACTTTTTTACTAGGGCCGTCCTCTCTTATAATATCCCAATATCATCAATAGCCCTTGATGTCCTTTTTTAAGAATCGCCTTATAATAGACTCATATAGGCCCTAGAAACTATGTTAGATTATTCTTAGAATGTAAGTATAGTCATGAAAAGCGGAAACAAGGCATTATTTGATATAGTCAAGTAATGGGTACGTTCATCACAACGCTGGAAATGCAACGCCAGCAGCATTAACAGCCGTCTTAGATTTAAAAACCACCATTTAAAAGTTTTATTTTTTATTACCTATATCACTTATCTACTGTCAAAATTGATGTTCTGACATTTTGATTATTGACATTCTGTAAATCAATCGTCTCGTATTACTTGTCAGCGTTTCAAGCATTTTATATGTATAAAGCGATGATGTATTTCAAACGATGTTATTGCTCCAGTGGGTTTTTTAATTTAAGACGGCTGTGGAAGTTGCTGCAGCGCTGTATTTCCAGCGGTGTGTTGGACGCATCCATTGATGACAAGTGTTGTTATAAACATTATTTTATTGAAAATAATGTTTAAAAATTGTTGTTGAAGTTGAAATTCGTTGCACCACATAAATTCTAAACGTAACAACGATAGTGCACTAACTAGGTTTCACACTCCAAACAAAAAGTAACTCCACCTAATAACAAACTTCTGATTTCACGTCAAATTAAATCCGCAAAAAACACCTATCCCAGGACACCTTAAGACCCGTACCCCAACTGTACAAAACTGTATGCTTTTATTAACCTTTGTACCTACCTGTACATTATATAGGATCTTCCTTTATCAGGTGGATTTCTAATCCATCCTTCCGGTTTATTAAGATGGATTTCTTAAAGTAAAATTAGATAAGCAAGATCACTTCCAACACACAGACTAACAATTCTTAGTCGAGATTCATAGTATTTGTTGTGGAGCATTTTCACGAAATTCGATGTCTCCGTCTGTTTCTGTGAGTGTGTCCGTTTTTTCAAATTTTTTAAATTTTGCAGATTGGGATATTTGATGAAAAAGTAAAACAGGAATGTCTAAGAATTAATGTTTTATCTCTTAAGGAACATGAACAAAATGACTGACAAAGTTTAGAAAGCTGGTATATTAAGCATATGATATATGAATTCAATGTAGAATGTTATGGTAAGAATGTGTGGGTAAGTCGGGGGAGAAGTCCGAGGGGAAGGGTATGCCAGGTGAGGAAGTAAGACGGTGGTAACTAAGGGAAGATAAGTCGGAGATGTTTCAAAAGTTGAAGTCAAGGATTGTAATCACACAACGAACGTTGTACATATATGTGACGTTCGCCGAAATAAGGGACCTAGTGTCCGAAAATCAGCTTCGGAGAAAAACGCGATTAAAGTTACACAAAGTATTATTACTGTGAATCTCTGTGCAATGGCTGCATGGCCTACACCAATCAACGAATTAAAAAAAAGTCATTAGGAAAAATTGTTCGTCATGAAATGCTCTACAAAAAACGAACGAATAATTTTTTTTGCTCCACTAATAATGAAATAGTTATACTATCTACAAAATTAAGCAACAATTTCCACCCCCACAATTTTCAATGTTTTTCCCTTACAACGTTTTCATTTTTTATATTGCGCGAAAAAGTTTCAAATAAAAGTTGTAGACAATCGTATTGCCGACAAAAATGCTTTATACAAATTTTTGTCGGACCTACTGTTACAGAGATAATTTCAAAACAACACTTCATCTCTTATTTTCAAAATAACGGAAAAAGCTCATATAAATTTGAGGTCGAAAACTTCAAGTTAAGCTTTTCTAGAACCCCCCCCCCTGCATGCTCGTAAAAAAATGTCCCATGTACTTCTATTTTCTATTTCAAATGTTTAGTTTAACTGAACTAATATTTTTTACATTTTTATTCGTTTTTTTTTCAATTAATCATCTACTGTTTATGGCGTTAAATATATTTTTTGAATAAAATTCACCTATTCCATGTTATTTTACACACTTTTAGGTGCCCGAATCCAGTATTAAGTGAACCCATTCTTTGACACACTAGGTCCCTTATTTCGACGAATGTCACATATAAGGAAATTCTTTAGTAAATTAGCGTTTTGACCGTCACCTTTTGACGGTGTTTCCCTAGTTGTAACAATATATTGGTCATTATTTTCCAAACATACATTTATTCGTCACTTCGAACTATTAATCACTCCCCGCAAGCAACTCTTTTTCGGTTATGACAATGTTGCATTCGCGATTTTTAATCATAAATAAGTAATTCTTAACAAATAATAAAAAAATGGAAAGAAACTATATAAGAGATATTTTAAAAATAAATCACTACTTATATAAAAAAATGCAGAAAATGTAATAACCTTAAGATTAATGAACATTGTTAAGATGTAATCAGTTATGTGCAGTTTTTTAGCAAGTTTAAAACTGAAAATGCACAAGTAAATATTCGGGATCTTGCTTTCAAACTTAATAGTTTATAATACCAAATTAAGCAAGGCAGGTACGTAATTTAATGACCACTGATTAGTTGCTGATCAAACGGAGTATTGATGGGTAGATAACGCAATTACTTTTATGTGGGTGCTCTTCGAGTATGTAAAATGTAGTCTAATGCTAGTTTAAGTATTTACAATACTTTTGATTTGAGCAACACGCTATCGAAGCAAATATTTATTTAATTTTTAACCCTTACTACTTCTAACATCTTTTAATAATCTAGTGTTATAATAATTATATCGATCTGCAAAGAAAAAGCACACAAGTGTCCTGATAAAACTGTAGCGTAGTACGTCGACTGGTGCGAGAAATTCATTTTAAAAAAGTAGAATGAAACATTTTAAAAAAATGCTTGTTGCATGCAGGATCTAATGGTATCCTACATGTGAGGACTGAGAAAAAGGGGGGGTTGGGGGAAACGGTACTATTGTAAAAAGGCTTAAAACTCGCATGCGCGGGGTGAAAGTATTGTGCTATACCGGGCGGGGCAATAGTGTGGGGAAGTCCGATAGCTCCTAAACGGTAACAGCTAGAAAAATCGTTCTAATACGAATGTAAACAGTGGATAGAAGCGCATCTAGAAAAATTATTTTCAAATATACAGGGTGTTTCAGAAAAGTGTGGCACGCTTAAGGTAATTATTTTTTAAATAGAATGCCCCAAATATTTTTATATATTTAACACCTCTCTTGGCAGGTTTATTCATATCTAAAATTTTAGCGCCATCTAATGACCGGTTTAGAAGTTATAAATTTTTTCAAAAAATTGAGTTTTACATTATCCCACTTAACAGTTTACCGCTTTCACGGCCGCAACTGTGAAGACGAATTTAAGTAGGGTTTTTGTTGCAGGGGCTTGTAGGGTGCTCTTCTTTAAAAGAAAATGACCCACTATGTACAGGGTGTTCAAAATTAATTTTTAAATTTAGAGAACTTCAAAGCTAAAATTCACAACTTTTTTAAATGGAACACCCTGTATATTTTGTACCTTTAGAATTAAATAACGAACATGTTTTGTATGTACGTCCCTATAGCTATCTGTAACCACATTTGATTTATTGAGAAAAAACTGCAAGTTCACAATTAAAAAATTATTTGTTTAAAATATCAAGGGTTTTTAAATAAAACAAAAGAAAAAACTATAACAAATGCTCCATATCTTGCTCATTTGCATGAATACACATTTCGATGTGCCTTTGAAACGATCTTTGTACGTTTCTTAACATTGCTGGCATGATACTTCTAAAAGCATGCATTATTGTATCCTTCATATTTTGGATTGTGGTTGGGGTCTCTGTATAAACAATTTCTTTCACATATCCCCATTAAAAGAAATCCATTTTTGCAAGTTCAGGAGATCTCGCAGGCCATTTAGTGGGTCCATTCCTTCCAATCCATTGATGTGAGTAGATATTATTTAGGTGGTCTCTTACTGCATGTAAATAATGCGGTGGAGCACGGTCTTGCTGAAGCCACATCCCATTTCAGATCCTTTGAGGAAGGTTCGCCAATAATTGTGGCAGATAGTTCTCTAAAAAAATGAAGATAAATAGCTCCAGTTAATGTACCATCAAAAAAATGTGGCCCTATTACATGTTCTCCAATAATTCCCCCAAACGTTTATGTACCATTTGTGCTGGTTATCAAATTGTCTGAAAAAGTGAGGATTTTCTGTAGCATAATAATGGAAATTGTGCCTGTTAACAAATCCATTTTTATGGAACTTGCCTCATCAGTGAACAAAACATTGTTGAAGAATGTAGCATCGTCTTGCATTTTACCTGTGGCCCAATTACAAAACTGTAAACGTTTTAGAAAATCGTCATCAGTTAATTCCTGGTGCATTTGAATGTGATATGCATGAAACTTATTTTTCTTTAAGATTCGACCAACGTTCTGTTGGTCGAATCTTTAGGAATAAGTAGTCGTTCTGACTACTTATTCCTAAAGATGAACTCACTTCTCTCTGAGTAACATGGGGATTCTCAATCGTTGCCAGCACAACAGATAACTCATTTTCTTCGTTCACAACAATGTTAATTCGTTCACTTTTTTCATACTGTACATTGCCGGTCCTCACAAATCTATCGAGCAGGTTTTGAAAGCTGTGAACTTTAGGGAGCCTCCGTTCAGGATACCGTTGGTGGTAAATTCTGCGGGCAAGCAAACAATTTCTTTCCGACTCGCCCAAAACAAAAGTCATGTCTACAAGTTCTTCATTACTCAAATTCATTTTGAAAAACTAAAACACCTACTAGAACTAAACACTGATGGTCGATAACTGCGAGAAATGTACGTTTTGATACGTGCACAACAATTGCTAAACGATTTAATGTTTTGTTGAATAAAAACAACCAGCACACTTGACAACTAAATAAATAATTTTTTAATTGTGTACTTCTTGCAGTTTTTTCTCAATAAATCAAAAGTGGTTACAGATAGCTATAGGGAC